>JADMNL010000025.1:123017500-124332500 GCA_016271365.2 Neoceratodus forsteri
CCATCAACGCCAGGACGACGGTAGTTTGCCAGCCTTTTTCTGCGCTGTTTTTAAGTGACAGGAACATTAGACTCAGCCATTTAATTAACAAATCTTAGTTTTGCAGCCAAACGGTGAGTCATAAAACTCTTTGTGAAAGCAATGGTGTTTGTATACCTAAATTTTGAAAGTGTACTTTGTTATTAAAGGGAAGTTTGTTTTGGGGGGGAGGCTGGGTTTGTCTGTACTCTGTACTGCTGCTACGGGATCCCTTTCTTTACAGGGTTTGTTTCTACGGGGCTTCCCTTTCAGGCCACTCACCCTACCAAGGGTCTTGAACCTGGTACCCTGTGCACCAAAGTCCACAGCCTACCACTACTCCAAAGTGGCAGTCATCCTCTTAGAAGCACAGCTGAGACCCTTATGCAGTCCACCACTATTATAAATATAGGCGCTGCATACATATCCCTTCTACAGCGCTCTCACTATTTTAGCCATCCTGGTGATCACCTTTCTCCAGCCAGATCACAGTCCCAGCCCTCAGAGGGCAGCACCCTAGACCACCCTATCTTATCTCAACCCCAACTCTTGCCTCACATCCTAGGCCCGGCACCCACCTCCTGGCAGCCCTCCCAATCTCTCTGCCTACCTGGGCCTCCCTGGACCCACCTCCTTACCACCATTCCTACCCTTCATGCCTTACCCATTCACTGTACCCCTGCGGCTTCACCCTTCTATCGACATCCAGCTAAGGATGCTTATGGCTACCGCCCCCTGGTTAGAATTATTATCCTGCTACTGCTACTCCTACTCTCTGGAAATGTCCACCCCAGGCCCTACTCCCACCAGCCCACCCAAGACATTGTCCTCAGGACTCCCTTGCCTCCCTGAAAATCCTACGGCTTGCAGGAAAATCTGCGCTCCAGTGCTGGGTCATTCTACACCAGCCTGACATCATTGCCCTTGTGGAGACCTGGCTTTCTAAATCCACCCCACTCCTTTGTCTCACTCTCCTGGGTACACCTCTACCAGGAGGATCAAGTAGGCAAACGGGGTGGCTGTGCTGTTTTCATATGTGACACTGTTGTTGGTCATGTGCTCCTGCCCCCAAACTCGATAATGGTGCTGAGGCCCTCACCTCAAACTCATTCCTGACCCTCTAGGGACCGCTCTACTGACAGTCTCCTATGTTGCCCCACGAACCAGAACCTGACAATCTCATCTCTTTCAGATTATCTCACCACCCTCCCCTACAAAGCAGAACAAGTCCTTGTTGGGACCTCAGTGTCAGTTGGCTTAGTCCCTCTGCTCACAAGTAAGGGACACCTCGCTGCCTTGACCTGACCCACCCAACTAGTTTCCCAGCCCACTAGACTCCAGGACATACAGATCCTCCCTGACTCTTTAAGTGACCACTCCACTATCCTATTCCTCTGGTCCAGCTCTACCCCCAAACCAGTAGCCCAAACCACCCTCCACAAGTGTCCCCGCCTGAATAAACTCAAGCGATCCTGCCCAGATTGACTGGCCCCCATCAACCGGCACCCAGCATTGACTCTGCCCTCAACCTTTCACACAGGCTTTTAATAAGGCCTGTGATCTCTACTCCACCGCTTACCAGACTCCGCACCAGAAAGCAAAATGCACCATGGGTCACCCCCACCGACTCCAAAATCTCAGGGAAAGGGATAGCCTCTGGCACCTAGCCACTGATACGGCAGACAGACAAGCCTACAGTGCTGCACCGATTGGATGCACATGGGCTATCCGTAAGGCCAAGATTGCTCACTACAAGGCCACCCTCACCTCTTCATGGGGTTCTGCCCAGACCTTTTAGGACAGTATTAAAGAACTGAATGGAAATCTCACCCTCCCCATTCCAGCTTACTATTGATGGTTCTATTACCACTGACCCCCTTAGCATAACTAACTGCCTTAACACTTTCTTCATGGACTTTAGCTCTGTGCTTCCCAGTAATTTCTTTGACCCAGCTCCCAATTCACATCCCCCGTCCTTCAACATCCCTGGTTCTACTTCTGCAAAATATCTACCCGTGAAGCCAGACTGTTCCTTCTAAAAGCATTAGGCAGCAACAGCCCCAAGCAACGACTCCTTGGATCCCAATATACTACGACTGGTCCTGGATGACATCCTAGTCCCACTTACGAGCTTACTAAACCGATCCCTCTGCCTGGGTCAATTTCCAGTGTTTAGAAAGCGGCTGTTGTCATACCTATTCATAAAGGTGGGGATAGGTCCATCCCCAGCAGCTGTCGGCCAATTTCCATCATTCCCCACCTCCAAAGCCATTGAAAAGTGGTGGCTACACAGCTCACCAAGTATCTGACTAAATATGCTGTTCTGTGCCCAGAGCAGCATGGTATCTGCAGGCCATAGCACTAGTACAGCCTTACTGGAATTCTCAAACTTTCTGCACTCCTGTCTTGACTCTGACACCCTTGCTGAAGCAGTGTTCATTGACATCTCAAAGGTCTTTGACACTGTCTGCCATCCCTCCTATTTGACGCCCTCTCATACTGGTTTCTCTACTGGTCCTACGCCTGGTGCTCTAGCTACCCATCAGCCTGTTCCCAGTCGTCCAGAATCAATGGGATACTCTCACAGACCGACCCTGTCTGCTCCGGGGTCCCCAGGGCTCCATCCTGGGCCCCTACTTTTTAGTCTCTACCTAAACACCCTGCCCAGTGCCTGCTCTGGTAAAATTATTCTGTCGCAGATGATGCCGTTCTTTATGCCTCTCATCGTGGTGATTCTGCCTCCCTCCAGGACTCTCTCAACACACTCTTCAACCAAGCAGAAAGCTGGTTCAATTAGCTCCAGACTTGTCATTAATCTCAAAAGACCAAGTCAATGCTCTTCTCCCACCATCAAAACAAAGCGAAATAACCCCTCCTTATCCTCCCGAGCATCAACACCCACTCAACCAAGTGCACACCTACAAATATCTTGGGATTACTTTCAACACTGGCCTCACTTTTCACACCACATTAATGCCCTCCGTCTGCCAACAACACCGGATTGGCCTCCTATACTGCCATAGGGACTGCCTTCCACCCGATGCTCTCGACTGGCCATCTACATCCTGAGTACTGTCCCTAGTGGATTATGGCCTACCAGTATAAAGCCGCTGATTACATGCCACTTAATAAGATCCGACTCACTCTGAACAAGGCTTGTAGACTACTGACCAGTGTCCCCAGGCTCACCCACACCTGTCATCTGTATTCCACTGCAAATCTCCTCAACCTGAAAACGCTCCACTAGAAAACCTGCTTCCCTAGCCAAGAAAATTTTGCTTGGCTGCCTCCGTATCTGCCTCCCTCCAACATACCTCCCACAGTCTCCACCAGCAGCTTGGACAAAGCCACTCTACTGGTACCCAGAACTAGGACATCCCTAGCTCAGAGATCCTTTGCTAGGGCCCCTTCCTGGTTAACACTCTCCTGTAACCATCACTAACACTCCCAAAATGCGTTCTTCAAAACTGCTCTTCAGAAGCACCTGTTCAATACCGCTGCTGTTCCTGTCACTAACAGGCTACCCCATATCACTAAGTGTACTTTGATGGAAGTCCTCCAGACTGCCTCCTCCACCTCCCTCCCCACAACCTGGTTTCCTTCATTCCCCTGCCAGATATCTGTATTTATGTAACTACTGTTTTATGAAATGTACAAAATATATGTAACAATGTCTGTATACTGCTGTGTAAAATCTGTGTAAATCTGTATGTCAGCCTGCTGTAATATTGTAACACTGTTGTCCTCTCTGTGACAGTACCTTTGTAGCAGGCCTTTGGCTCAAAGGTTACAAATCGATTAAAAATAAATAAAAGGTACTTTTAAAAATTCTAATCCTTGGTTCATTCAAACAGCACTGCAGATAAAAATCAACAAGTCCGGGCTATAGTCAGTGTGCAGGGAACTCTTGGTCTTGACTGATGTGCAGCTTTCCACTTTTTTATGTATCTGTGCTCAGTACAGGTGCAGAATGCTAGCGATACATGGCAATGCTTATAAGCGCAGTGTCATGCACATACAGTACAGTGCTCCCTCTTTGCGCCAACCTCCATACATCCTAAATGTTAGCAGATAATAGAGACGGCAGATAATAGAGGTGGCAGTTAAAGGGGAGATAACATTTCTGGAAAATGGGACAGGAGCTCACACTGACAGTAAGTGACGGTGGCGGATAAAAGGGGAGGGTGATAAAGATGGGAGCCCTGTAGAGGCATGTGGTGGCATAACATGATCTCATCCCCCCAGGCAATACCTTAGGGCTGCTAGCTGCCTGGAGATAACAACTCACACAGTGTCTCATGGTGGTGTCACTGGTGGCCCACTGGCCCCAAACCTTGCTAAAATATCAAACTGTCTCTGGTAGCCCAGTGGATTCCCTTTCAATTCCCAGTTGTAAAAGTGAGTCCTTGAAAATACTGGTGCCTTGCCGCTCTTGGTTCCCTAATGTACCTATGCAATGAGTGTAGTTTTGACAACCCTACTGCCTCCCTGAACAGTTCTTAGGGCAGGAGCTGTCACTGAACTCTGCATCTAGAGATGAGAGCTTGCTTTGCTTTTGTGAACTGCACATCCCACTTGCAGGGGTGTAGCCAGAATTTTAAACTTGTACTCATAAACTGATGCCTACTGTTGCCCCCTTATGTAAACATAAACCAAAATGCACTGCCACACCACCAACAATAGCCCCCCATTTGCCATGTTTGAGTTCAAGTAATCAGTTTCTTCCTGTAATCCTCCTTCCTTTGTTTTTCTGCCTGCTTGGTAAACTGTTCTTGCTTATGTATTTGGCTGGTGGCATCAGTGCCCCATAGCAAACAAAGGCAAAGGTCACAATGTCCTTGCTTCCCTCTTTTGATGCCCCTACCTAATTTGTTGCCCCTGCTTGATTTTTTACTATATCCGCAGAGTACAGTGTGTGTGCCTGCCGACACCCCTGCCCACTTGCATGGTGATTCTGCCCCTTCTGATTATGCATGCAAGGGACTGCAACAAACTCAGCAGCGCAATAAGTTTGCGCTGGTATTTTGAGACTGAAAATTAGGCCCATAATATTTAAATTTCTAAAATTGTTTGTTATTGTGTTTTGACCCTAATAACCCATTGCCTTAATGCTGCAGTAATGATTAATGGTCCTGTTCGTGAGGAACGGATTGTAAATCAGGCTGGACCAACAGGCAGTCGATTCCTTACACTTCCAAGTCCGCCAGACCTGTTACTGCACTCAGTTCTGTGACATCTAAGCAGGAAGAGCATGGAGCGGGCCTTACAGAAGTCTAAGGGAGTGTTATCAGTACAGTTTAATATATATTTCAGCAACCTATGATTAAATTGAAAGCCACTGCTTAACTAACAGGACCCTCAGAAAATGTTTGATTTGGGCTTTAAATGATTATCGCAGTACTAAGATAACAGGTTATAAAGCCCACAACACTCTCTTAGAAATTTCCTTTAAAACATTTTAGGGTATGTATTATACGCACTGCCTGTATTTAGTTTTCATTTTTAATAGCAACTAAACTCGTTAATTTGAAAAGAGAAGTGTCAAAACTTCTGTTGCAGTGTCATACAATTATGCAAAAATAGGGGCCTGCCTCTGCAAATCCTGCTCAGAAAGTGTATAAAATATAAGCTAAAATGTATTTAGACATTACATATTTTCATTGTCTTTTATCCTTTGATACTAAAGGATAGCTGCACTAACACAGGATCTTTGCCCCTTGACATTAAACTGCCCCTGCTGCTTACCTACATGCTTACCTACCCTGCTTGTGACATCATAATCGGATTCCAGTAAGAATGCACTGATGTTACAGAAGCGGTTAGGAACATCAGGTGCACATGAGCGGCAGGAGCAGATGAAGTTCAAGGACAAAGATAGGCCAGTTACTTATAGGGCCGTTGCTGTAGAGTGAAACTGTTGATTGGGAGAGAGAGCTGCAGCATAAACGTGTAGCATGGGGTGGATCCAGGTTTTGGGAATCTTGTGAGTATTTGCAGAGGGAAGCTCTAATGTAAATGAGACATAATCATACAAAACATTAGCAAATTTTAATTGTTTTACTTGGAGTTATTGTCAGATGGGGTTATGGATTCCACATAAACACTTCATTCTCACTATCCAACAAAGAGAATGAACATTTTCTATATTTGCTTCACAACATGGCTGATTTACTCATTTTCTTTTATTAGCAAACCCTGCTCGTCAGATTTCCAAACTAATTGATGCCTTGGGGCATATTTACTTTTCATATAATTTTTATCTAGTATGATTATTAATTGATATTTCATTCTGCACTAATAAGAATCATACAAATGTTATACAAGCTCTGGTGCTAGAGTGGAAATGATAAATCCATCCTGCTTTACTGGTGCAAATCTATTGAGTGTACCAGGACTTCGTTTTTAACAAATAAGACTTGCACATTACATGGTTGCAAAACATTCAGCGTTAGCTGGCTGTGTGCAACTGTATTTAATTGTTGTATAGTTGTTGTGTAAGCGTGAGGTAGTGTAGGCAGCTGTATGCGGTACTAGGAGTGTGGTGTAACAATATACTGCTGCTCCATTTTCTACAACTTAGCGCACTTACAATCAACGATAATTCAACAAATTAAAAAGAAAACTCATCCCACTAATGCCTATGCACACAGCCTTTGGATTGTACCGCTACCCCAGTGGGGAGCACATTACCCATATGTATGAATTCCCATTGAGAACAGTGAGTTATACTGAAACGTACATCACAGTATGCAACAAATGATGAAAGTCGCATCCCACTAATGCTGAAGCAGCCATTGTTGGATGTAGCCAGCTCTTGTTTAAAGAGTTGCTAGATGTTGGCAAACACGGAGTCGTGAATCTGGCTGACTGATATGTAATAAAGATCAATGTAATTTATTTTTGCTCAAGAAAAACATTTACACTCCAACAGGATGCCTCCAGTGTGCCTGGAATACAAATTGGATTAAGAAAATAGACACTGATGACTCTGTGTGAGTAAGACCTTGGACCAGTCATTTAGAGATGAAAGACCGCTTTTTTTAACCAGGAAATTCTGAGTGTATGAGAGAGTATGCTTGTGTTGTTCTACAGTGCAGTACACTACCAGGTTATAATAGCTACATGAACAAGCACACAATGTGGATATCACATTTAGTTGAGCTACACTAACCCACAACAAATGAAAATTTGAAACACCACATATATTTTAGGCACAAAACCAGCATAGGAGTCATCCTGTGCTGAAATTTATGATTGAAGTTTCTTGGAAGTGACTCCTTTTACAGGTAGCATTCAGTTGCTGGAGGCACCACTTTCAACTAGTGGTTTCTGATGTCCATTTTGCTTGATATCTTTTATTTTATGGAAACACTGATCAGAGAGTGTTCTTCATCATTGTTACCCATAATCCACTGTTCTACCCACAATCCACTGCAGCTCTGATGTCAGAGAGCAGTCTGTCTACTGCGAGTGGTGCAACTGGAGTGGGACATGGTTGCAGAGATTTGCTGTGAAAGATTTGAATTGAACACGACAGGATAGGAATGGTGCGTGTCAGCTGCATTCTGCCTCCATGCATTCACTTCTTGGAACTGGCAGATTCAGTCATATTGCACACTTGTACGTCTCCTGCCGTGACACTCCATGCAGGTAGGTCAAACCGTGATGTCAGTGCTGCAGCAGGATTGTGAACAGAACACTGGATGTTGGGTAACTAATGCAGCGCACTCTCAGAATATTTAGGACCCTGCCATTTACTGCTCCTCTAGGGTTGACTCATGGAGAATGAACACTGCAGGAATGAGACATTCCCTTTAAAGGCATTTAAAAGGACTTGCAAAATAAGACCCATCTGGAGTTCAGATATCTTATCCCGTGTGCAGTAAGGTCCCTACCCTCATGAGGGGCATTAATATATCTTAGCCACAGTGCTAATCACAATGCTTAAGGGGCAGGTGGTCTGAACATAGGCAATCAAGAGTTACCTTCTTATACCAGACACTCCCAGGACCCTCTCAAAGACCTACTGCAGTAGGGCTTCTTGGTATCATGGAGCTGTAGTAACCTACAGGAGACAGAGGCTTCATAGCACCATTGTCTAACTTGCCCTTCTGCCCCCAGTGAAATACTGAAGTGATCTAAGGTAGTGGGGAAACTAGAGAAAAAGTAAATTCTAAAGGCAAAAGTATCCACCTACTACACATGTAAATGCTGTGTATTTCTTGCTTCTTTTAAAGGGCAAGCACAGTATTTATTAGGTTGAGCAGAACATCAGCGTTCGTCATACAGTCTACTGGGGGTCTCATGAAATAACCTGGCAACAGCTGTCATTATTGCTTAACTACTACCTTAAAGGGGAAAGTAGCACAAAAGGCCCCACGCCAAGTATGGGGGCTGTCTCAGTGTGTGCACTTTCAGGTGTAAAAACTTTAGGTTTACTTACGGTTCACTGTAGCTTAGTAAATTGTATCAGACTAATTTTGCTTAGTTCTAGGCTGGCATTTTCTTTTGCTGCAAATCTAAGAGTCCATGGCAGCTGACATTAGAGCAGTAGGCAGCAGGGAGATTCAGTATCCTACAGTGCATGTTAGTGCCACAGCAACTGGTCCTACAGAGTGGAAACACGCCATTGTACTACCCTGCCCAAAGGAGGTGACCCTCCCTCCACCACAAACTACCCCATCTCTCTGCTTAGAAACTCCAGGAACACCTCGTGTTCTCTAATTTCCTCTCCGACTCCAACTTCTTCACCCCCTACCAGTCTGGATTTAGGAAGAACCACTCCACCACCTCCTGCTTGCTAAGACTATCTGACACCATCCTTTCCAGGATGGACAAAGGCTAATCACCTCGGCCGTCTTTTGTCGCCTTAGCCAAAGCTTTCGACACCATCTCCCATCTCCTTCTGCTAATCTGTCTCTCTGCAGCAGGCCTAACAGAGTCTGCCGCTAACTGGTGCAGTACCTACTTGACAGGCAGAACCCAATCAGTCAGAATTGCTGACTCCACCTCCCTTCTCTCCCTATAGATACCATTGTTACTTGGGGATCGGTACTAGGCTGAATCCTTTTTCAGTCTTTCTCAGTGATCTACCACTAATCTGTTCATCTTCCTCCACACATGTATGCAGATGACACAGTTCTATTCACCACTGGCCACACCCAGAGGAGGTGGCTCTGGTTTTAGCTCTCACCATCTTTCTCTTTCTCCATGCCAAAGACAGTCTCCATGACCTTTGGCACTAGGCAGAGATTATCCAGGCTCACTGCACTCCCCAACTTCCCCAGTCTTCAGTCTTAACGGGACTGTCCTTGAGGATGCTACTACTAGGGGTCTGGCAAGCAACACCTCTCATTCTCTGCACACGTTGATGCTATCCTGAAAAAAACTGTGCACCAAGCTTGGGGCTCTTCACACGGAACCACAGCAGCCTCCTGAGAGAGATGCGAGGTGTGCAGAAGATGATACACCTACCTTTGACTGCTGCGATGTAGTCTACAGTGCCGCTCTAAGTCTACCCTGTCCAGGCTGGATTCCCTTTTCAATACTTTCTGCCTTTGCCCTAGATCCCCCATTGCCATCACTGTGTGCTCGCTCTACTGCTCGCTAGTATTCCCTCCCTCATAACTGACACCTTTCCACAGTGCTAAATTTGTGTTGAAAATGTTGACTGGGCACATTCCCCTCTACCTTACCTCCTCTCTATCTTCTTCACCTACCCTCACATGCCCTCAGATCAACTGACTACTGACAATCCTCATCGATGGACCTCAGCGGGCCAATCCGCTTTCTTCTGCCGCCTCTCCCTAAATTCTGGAATGACCTCCGCACCAAATTAGCTCACTCTTTCCTCCATGCAGTCTGTAGCCACTGCCCTGTCCAGCTAATACGCAGTAAACTGCACCTGTGCCTGATACCGCCTCCTTCTTCCCACTATGCCTCCTTTCCCTAACTCCCTTCCTCACTCTTCCCTTTCCCTTCCCACCTCAGTACTTCTCTGTGCCCTCCCACCCCTCAAGGGCCTGACCTGCATCCTTAGCTGTTGCTATTAATGCTGGTGTATATTTCAACAGCTGTACTACCACCTTCCTACTGCACTTGACTGTCTATGTATTGCCCATATGTTCATGTTGCTGATGTCTTGTCTCTATTGTGTGTTATGACAGTAAATTCAGTCCTGTTTAACCCCCAATCTATGCTGTACCGGCCGAGAAAAATGTAACCAAAATGTAATGTAACCTAACTGTTATCATAAATGTTGTTGTTGACCTGTACTATGTAAATAATTCCATACCACACTGACTGTATTTGTCCTCCAACTGTAACCTTCCCCAGGTCGCACCGTGAGATGAGCATGTTGTTGCTCAGTGTGCCTTTCCTGGTGAAACATTTCAATAAATAAAAATAAATAAATAAAATCTTTTAGAATCTCTGATTAGATGTTTTCAGGTCTGCTTTCCTCTAGGGTTAAAGTGAATTTCCAACAAATGTTATAAGGTATCGGTTCATAACCCAATACCTTATGCCAGCGTGACCTGAATGTTGTTAAAAGTAATATTTTAACTAAGTGTATGAAGTTTTAGAAGGGATCATTTAATCAGTCTTTATTTTACCATGCGAAACACCATTGAGAGAACTCATTTTCAAGGTGGACCTGGGAAGTTATGATAAGTATAAGCTGCAGTAAGAAAACAGTATACGTAATGCAGAATATGGGTACACAGGATGAATATATAACAAAGTGAGACTTACACAATTGAGAAATCTGGAGAACAATTGTCTGAGAAGGCAAAAAGTCCATAAAACAATATGTATGGTAACTTGTAGATTACAATGTATACAAATGCCTGCAAGCAGTACTATAAGAGTATCCTTGAGGCAACATATAAATAAATACTAGGATATACATTGGCGCCTCACATATGGAGAGGGAAGAGGAAGTGGGGACATTATGCATAGTAGGAGGGAGGAGGAAAGAGAGGATGCACAGGAGGGAGGAAAGGACACAAAGTGATGGGAGGCACCAGCTTTATTTGGTGAGGATGGTGTCAGGTGCACCAAGGAGGCAGCTGCAGACAGGTAATACAAGCCACAATCGGGGAAGCATTTACATGCCTCTTTGATAGATCATGAATAAAGTGTCTTGAATGAGGCCAGGGAAAGAGAGAGAGTGGGCCAGCTAAGAGTTTTTGCAATTTATTCCACAGTTGAAGTAGAGAAACTTATAGAGGACCTACCAAATCTTGGTTTGACCTTATGTATGGATAAGGTGATATAAGTGGAGCTTCTTAATGCATACTTGCTTATTGTACATAGGGGTAGACAGTCAACTATGTACATAGGCAGCTTCTTTGTGATTACTCTATAAATCCAGAAGGCAGCATTCCTTTGCCTCCTGAAAGTGAGAGATGACCCAACTAAGGTGTAGAGCGAGCAGTGATAAGAATATGGTACCAGAAATAAATCTTATGGCTCTGTGGTACAGCACATCAAGTTTGGCTAATGCAGATGCAGGAGCTTGGCCATAAAGGACGCCACCGTAGTCCAGAATCGATAGGAAGGTGGATTGGACCAGCCTTTTTTTTTTTTTTTTAGCATCCTGAGTCAGCAGGTGTTGGTCCTATGAAATAGGCCAAGTCTGTGCTTAAGCTTTTTATTATTTCCTTGATGTGAGGAAGGAAGGAGAGATTATGGTTAATCCAGACCCCAGATACTTGAAATTGGGCAACTAAGTCTAATGATTCACCGAGGAGAGTAGTAAGTGCAAATGAATCCTAAAGTAGCAGGATTAGGGGTATAGATTAGGGAGATAGAAGCATTGCCTTAGTTTTTAGCTTTCAAAAGAAGCTTCCTGTTCAGTAGATTTAATTGGAGCTGCTTGAACTCCTGCTGTAAGTCAGAACAAGCTGCTTCATGGGTAGGTCTGCTAATGTAAAGGACTGTATCATCTGCGAAAAAGATGACTATTTGCAGATTTTAATCGTGAGTCGATTCTATTAATGTAGAGTGCAAAGAGCAGTGGTCCCAATTTGAGCCTTGTGGGACACCCCTGAGCAAGGGTTTTGCCAGCAGAATTCTCCTTCTGTTTTACCTGCTGAAGACGACCCTACGAGGTAGTTTGAGAACCATCTCCAGGAGGGGGGTTCAAGGCCAGTCGTATGGAGAGTATGTAAAAGTAGGTTGTGATCGACTGTGTCCAGTGCCTTGCTTAAGTCCAGGAATACTGCACATACTAAGCTTTGTTATCAAGGTCGCCCTGCCAGTCATTAGTCACTTTTGCAAGGGCTGAAGTTGTACTATGACGTGGCCTAAATCCTGATTTTAGAGGATTAGGCAGATTAGAGGAGTCGAGGAACTTCCTAAGCTGTGTACTAACTATTTTCTCCAACATTTTAGAAAGTATAGAGAGTAGGTAAATGGGTCTGTAGTTATTCAGATCACCTGGATCACCAGATTTGAAGAAGGATCACATGGGCAGTTTTCCAAACATGTGGGATATCACCTGCATAAGTGATAGGTTGAAGAGGTGCATAATTGGCGCAGCCAGGATGTGATGACTAATGTAACCCCCAGGCGGGTATGCCATTTGTATCTGACAGCTCTACCAGGTGGGCTGGGTTCGGGAGGAATAGGTCACTCCGCACATAGGCTAGGTCTGGCTACTCTGCACAGGTGCACCCAAGCAACTCCGAACACAGAAAGCAATAACTGTAATGTCCAATACCAGAAGTGGCTTTAATTCACATCCAAACAGAATAAACGAAGCATAGATGGACCCCACGGGCTACACTCCTGGTAATGCAGATTAAAGGAGACCAGAACACATCCTCATCACTTTAGCCCTCGGCTCTACAATACACTGGCACACAGCCTGGACTTGTACACTGCTTTGGGTTACACAGCCCAACTTGTACACTGCTCTGGGTTTTCCTGGCTCGGCTGTCTTGCCAGCTACTTGGACACCTTCCATACTTCATAGAAACATTTTCTGGTGGCTCCCTAAACCACCTAAGAGCACCTTGGCTCCATCAGGAATCCTCCTCTTTAATCCCACATCTGGTACTTTCCTTAGGCACTGGCCAAGTACCTGAGGGAAAGCAAAGGTGTCTCAGAATAAATCCACAGAGGTGAATTTGGTTACTACTGATGGGGGTCTCCCACTCTCCTCTCACAGTTCATACCGCCATTTCTCTGAACTGTAAACACCTCATCCTTTTACTGCTTTGCTATGTAGATTCTTGTTAAATGTATTTCACATTCAATCTACTGTACTTGTCTTGCTTCCCATTTGTGCTGGACTTGAACATACTTAAAAATAGGTGGCATTGTCCATTACTCTAGACCCCCACAGGTTAAGCAGTCCAATCCCACATCTCTTTCTGTTTTGTGCTGGCCTTGAACATACTTATAAGTGGCTTTGTCCATTACTCTAGACCCCCACTGAGTTAAGCAGTCCAATCCCCACATCTTCCAGCTGTACTTGGCTGTCTTTTCCTGACCTCACAGTAATAGTCCCTTTAGTTTCCTTCTGTTTCAGGTGAAAACACTTGGCCCTTCTTCAGGCCGAACTCACCCTGTGGTTGCAGCTGCCCCAGGGTTTCCTCCTCAAGGAATCTCTTACAGCTTTGGTGCCTCAGCACAACTCAGACAGGCAGCGCTCTTTTCCTTAGCTGGACCTGGGGGTTGCCTCTGAAAACAGGCAGACCCTTTCCCCATCCCCTCAGGGATCGGGCTCTGAACCATAGAGAGCGGTCTCCACCACTTCAGTTATCAGTTCCTGTGTTCCTCTTCAGGTGGAAACACACACAAAAACAAAAGTAGCTCTGCAACAGAGCTTAACGCTCTGAGAGCCTGCACACTCTCAGCTGCTACAGTCTCTCTCTAAGACTGCACACAGACTGGCTTCAAATTCCCCAACGTTCTACTCTAACCTCCAACTGCAACATTCCAGTGTGGCTTATGCAGCTATGACAGTTCTAAATGATGTCATCCCTCAGTCTCAGCTGAGACTGAGAACAGAGTGAGACAGTGTGAAATCCATTTAACTGAGTTTCACAAGCTGCCCTCCCCTGCCTACCACTAGGTCTTACTGGGATTCTAATAACCCGGTAACAGGGGGTTACACTAAGTTTTAGGAAGTATGGGTCAATTCGCGTCTGCGCCTGCATTCTTCTACAGTCTAGCTGTAAAATAAATCCTCCATTCCTTTTCAGAGATACAGGCTGAAAGAAAAGCTGTGGCATTCACCGAGACGCTGGTGTTGAGTTTGCTGGATACTGTAGACCAAGTTGAGAACGGAGGTTACTGGCTGGGAAAGTTTTGAATGCAAGGCCTGAAATGACGAAGTGGTTATTGAGAAGGTCAAGGATTGAATGTTTATTGGTCACCGTGGTGGCACCAGAAGTAATTTTACCAGGCAGAGAGTTAGAAGATGCATGACCTTCTATATCCTTGACTGTTTTCTAGAATTTGGCAGAACATCTGAGGAAAAGTACTGTTCTGTGTGGAAATACATTTTTAACCTCCCAGACCATCTTCGTACAGCGGTTCCTAACTGTCCTAAATGCTGTCCAGTCTGCGAAGTTTTGGTTCTTCAAGCTGTTTTCCATAGTGAATCTCTATAAAGCAATGCAGTTTACAACTCTGCTAAAACCAAGTACAGGAATTTTTCTTTTTCTGCCTTTTAACCAGGGGTGCATGCTTATCAGTTACCCCAAGGACAATTTCCTGGAAGACATCATACGCAGCATACATCATTTGGCTAAATAAAACTGCTGCCACTTAAATGAGTTCTGCAGGTCAAAAGAAATGAACTGGGGTCCAGATTTCGTGATTCTTCTTGAAGGTATGTTCAGCATTGTACCTGGCTTCATAGCCACTGCAATCGATCGCTTTCAGCTTCCTAGTTCATCGATCCGCGCTTTGTTGTTTAAATGCCGCTTCAGCAGGATAGCACTAAGGGGCAAGCCTCATACAAGCTCTATGGGCAGTTTTTAAATGCCATTTTATGAAGCTGTAAGCAATCTGAGAGGGAAATGGGTGCCACCACTCACTAATACTGTTTATGGCGCTGTAAACAACGGCATTTAAAATGCCATAGACTTGTATAGGGCTTGCCCCGGCGTTCTTCCTGCTGAAAATTCCACAAAAACACAGAGCGCGGGGCACAGCAGATGAACTAGGAAGCTGGAAAGAATCGACTGGCAGTGGCTACAGAGCCAGGCACAATCCCTTCTAAGCATAAAGAGCTTCTGTACTGTTTAGAATTAAATAATTTTCAGATGCAGTCAGCTATCACTTCTTTATATCTCAAGTATTTTTTTTCAGTTTGCTAATTAGAAGATTTTCCACCTGACAGTACTGGGGTGATGTGTGGAGCAGCACTCTGGAGGAAAAAAGTCAGTTCTGTTCCTCCCACTATATCATCAGAAATGAGACCAAACACTTGGAGGCACCACAGTCCTTGCAGCCTGAGCAGTGACTCTCACAAGCTACCAATCAAAATGCAGGAAATTGTGACATCACTAGTAACCAGAGGATCCAGTCCCTGCTGCTTCATATGAAAGTGAAACCTGGCAGTGAGAAATGGTTCTCATTGTTACTAGTGATGTCATATCATAATCAGTGTGGTCTCAGTGTTGATGTAGTGGGAGGAACTGACTTTTTTCTCCCCAGACAAAGTGCTGCTCCACACATCACCCCAATTCTGGCAGGAGAAAAATCTTCTAATTAGCAAACCAAAAGAAAAAATACCTGAGATATAAGAAGTGATAGCTGTCTACATCGGAAAGTTGCAATTAACTGCAGGCAGTACACTAGCTCTTTAATACACTTAGTTAAAATATTCCTCTTTTAATAAAATTCAGGTCACGCTGGCATAAGGTATTGGGCTATGAAGCTTCAATACCTTATGTCGGAAACTTTCCTCTCAAGTACAGTCTCTGTGACTGTACTTAGCCCAGGGAGGACCAGCAAACAATAGATCAGTGCTTGCATAAACTCTTAAAGGACAAGTAAACAAGCAGTTTACAATGCAAGTCAAATCACAAATGCTCCATGTATTCGTAGAATATGGAATGCTGATTTATGCTATGCTAGATTTTATCTTCATTTTTGTGATTTCTATGGTTTTCGTCAAGCTTGAAAGTTTCCTGAAATGTAAACAAATCCTCCAGTTATCTCCACTGCCAAGCCGCTGCTTGGCTCACAACATGGCAATGACGTGCCTATGTGATGATATCATTGAGCGAGTCTGCTCCACTTCTTCCATTAAAACCTATGGGTACTGTTTTAAAATGCTGGATATTGGCAGTATATGTAGGTATCTGCATATGTATCAATACTTGGCTTATGCACCTTGGGTTTATGTCGGTTTCTTTTATTTTCTTTTCCATAAAGCTTTTACCTGGCGTGACTCAAGCGGGCTGTCTTCCCCATCTCCCCAGGATTCCCCAACAGATCCTCCCCACCATAATAAATTAAAAAAAAGGGTCCATCCTCCCTTCCCGGAAACCTATTGAGCGGAGATGGAAACGCATCTGGAAAAGGTCACCGGCTTGGCAGCAGGTGTGACATCCAGCACCTAAACCCTCTTGCACAGGCTGGCATAATCTACATTTCTGTGATTTATTTTACTTTCACGTTTTAATCTGTTGAGCTTATTTTCTATTTATTTTTTTAATTTATTTTCTACCCACTGGAAACCCAGGGTATTCCTCCAGGGTACCACTCGACGCTGCCTCTACTCCCTACCTGAAACCTCCTCTGCTGGTCTCCCTCTGTGCTGTCTCCTCTGAGCCCCACGGATTCTCCAACCTCCGATCACCCTCCCCGAGGGAGGGTCCGCCCACCCACCCTTGGCAGCCTGTCTGGAATTAGAGGGACAGCTGCAGGGACTGGTGGAGCTGGAGATCCAGGGAGGCAGGTCAGGCGCCGGGATGTGGGCAGGTCTCTGGGGCCCCTTCGCCTCCACTAGGTCAATACCAGGGTTTTTCCTTATGTTGCCCCCAGAGCACAGACATGCAGTGACGGCAGCACACCTACATGTAGCTGTCCACCGCTGCTCCACCCCCAACATTGTGTCGAGCCTCATGACCTGTAGAGTCTCTAGTCTCCACTAGGGGCTGCAGTGGAGCGAGGCTTACCCCGGAACCCACCCCAGGAGGGGAGAGCAGTCCTCCGGACGCCAGTCCCTCCCTCCTCGCCGACCCCCGATGACCCGGAGTCCGTTCCGAACCCAGGTTGCTGGCATTAGCAAGGTGTGGCATCCAGCCCTCAACCCTCAGCACCACCAGGCCAGCCAGCCTCTGCTGATCTTATGAGTACTTTCAGATTTTGACCTCTGTGATTTTACAAGTGGCAGAGCCACGAGTGAGATCTATAGAGGTCAGACCCAGATGCTAAAATAATTTATTTTGAGGCAGCCCATAGAATATGCCATTTTACAGTGATATTTGCTGACTAGGATGCAAGATGTTCCGGAATGTTGAAACACACTGCACAAATCTAGAAGGAGCTTATACAGCTGGCGTGAACATTTAATGATTTAATTCCACTTCAGCTCTGTATAACATGAAAATAAATGCATTTATGGAACAATTTTTGTCCTCACAGCCATTGTATAAATTCTGATTATTTTATGTTTTATTTTTATTTATTTAGTTTTGTTGACTAGACAAATCCTGCCTATTTTCAAGCACAACCCGGGAGAGGAAACAGATGAATGCCAACTGACCTTGAACCAGATTAAGCTGTTGGTGGTATTTTTAGTGAATGAGGGAAATTTGGCCAGGACACCGGGAAATTCCCTACTCTTTTCGATAAGTGCCATGGATTTTTAACATCCACCTGAACTACCACCACTCCAGGGAGATGGGACCTCAGTTTAACATCTCATCCGAAAGATGGCACCCAGGAGTACAGCACCCTCTCATGCTGCACTACAGTGTCAGTACTGGGATATTAACCCAAGTGCCAGATGGGAACTGAACCCACAGCCCTCTGATCTCCCGGCCTCAGAGGCGAGTGTGCTACCTACTGAGCCACTATTGCATACTATATGCATAGAAACCTCGTTAAAGCAAGTGCATATATGTGTGTAAGTAAGTGTAGGTATAAATATTGAAGACAACAGAAAATTGAACTGCATAAAACAAGCTTGGTGGCTGAGCTGAAGCAGTTTCATTAGTAGAGTTCCAAACCCCTATAGATTTTGACGATGGGTTAAGTTGTTCCTCTTGGGTCCTTAGATGCTCTGCTCTGAATGCACTGCCATTGGGTTGCTCATTAGTGCTGCAGCTGTTTCCAAAACAGGTACAGAAATATGCAAAGTGTTTCTGAGAGTTCACACTGTGCTCCAAGTGAGAAAAGTAAGGAAGGTGCTAATATACTGCATGTCTCATACACGGACTCCAGCTGACTCAAATTCAGGGCAGGCTGTGCCCTTTAAGAATGAAGTTGACAGGCCTGTGGGTATGATGTGAAATGGTGTACCCTGCTGACAGTAAGTGGGTAGGCAGTATTTTTCCTGTCCCTTTCGTACAATTAAAGATAACATTTATACAGCACTTTTCATACACCCTGAGCCTCCAAGTGCTTTACAGAGCACTGAATGAGATACCTGTTGTCAGGTGATTGTCTGAAAGCAAACATGACAGCCATGATACAGCAGCAGTATCTCACAGTCCACTGTTGGCAGTCACATTCACGTACTCCATTAGTTTGTGATGGTAATGAAAGAGAAGGGCAGGCTGGTCATGTTTAAGGCCCCTAGTTCTCTTCAGCACTTCAGTCCTAAATTCTGTGGCAGGGCTCAGAATCGTCTGCAGCAGTTTGCTCACATCTAAGTCAAATATTATCCATTTCGGTGGCAGAATCATGTGGCCCAGCCATTGACCAAGAAATCATGTGATGTTATCCATGATATCAGATGCTGAGCATTTACTTCAAGGTAAACAGAGTTTTATTTTTGTTAGGGATCGATCTCTGTAGTCTATAACCATATAGGCCACACTGTATCTATACAGACATACATAACGCTCATGAAAGCTTATGGACAACTAGGCACCTATATATGCATGGAAGCAAACTATGTAGGCTCACCTCTGGGCCACATCGTCATGGGTATATGTATGCATGTGTGGATGGATGGATGGATGGATAGATAGATATGCATACTAGTCACCCTGCTTTACTGTAAGCTTGGAACTAGGGATAAGACCAGGCGTGGTGTGGAACTTAAACCCATGACAGTCTGGTCCAGAGGTGAACTACAAGGTTTGCTCCTCGCGCATGTATAGGTGCTATACCTGCCCTATAACTAGACCACTCGTTCCAGGGCTTTGGAGGTGGGGTAGTAGTGAGAATTGGTCGGTAGTTAGTGTGAGTGGTTTTGTCTCCACTTTTGAAAACTGGCATTACAGCTGCAGCTTTTCAGAGCTTGGGAAACTGTCCAGTGATAAGCAAGGCTACTGTTTTTCGTTTTTACCGAAAATCTGGTAAAATTCGGAATTAGGGTTGCCTGGAGACCAGTAAAACAAAGATTTCATGGAATCTGGCATTTTATATCAGACCAGTAAATCTACAAAACTTATGTTTTCTTTTAATTCCTTCCTGTACTATTTTCAATTAAGCTTTATTTAATGCTGTGTTTATTAAGCCTTCTTTAATTCTGATTATTTATGCACTTACTAAAAGAATGATTGCAGAATCCCAGTAAAATCCGGAAATTAGAGTAACAATCACCGTGCAATTCCAGAATCTGAAGTCTTGAAAACAGAATTTCATTGTTTTAGTCACTGTAAATCAGTGGCCTTGATGATAAGCGAGAGGTTGAGAATTCTAAGTAAAGGGGCCGACCTCCTCTATTGTGAGTGTTACAAGTTTCAAATCTAATCCATAGCTTCTTTGCCTGCTTTTGTAAAAGTACCTGCATTAGATATTTTTGGCATCTGTGGCTCTGAGATAGCATGGCAGGCGAGGTACTCTGGTTGAGTGTAGAGGGCTTCCGTTGTACTCTGGGCATTATTGACAAGGTCGAGGTAGCAGGGTAGGAGCACTTCACTGAGGTCAGTGAAGGCCCTGTTGAAAGGTGTTTGTAGTGGTTTTTCGGTCTTGTGTTATATTCCCATTCAGGTTCAATAGGTCAGGTGTAGATCGATCAGGGTTTCCTGTTAGTGTTTTTATGTTAACCCAAAATTTTACGGCTGTTACCCCAGGAATTGTCTAGTTCAGTTCTGTAGAAGCATGATTTGGCCTGGCAAATTGCTTTGGGTACATTTATTGCAGGCTGTACAGTAGTTTTAGAGGCGGATTATGCACCTGTGCTTTTGGCTATATGCCATAGGTTGTCCCTAGTATGCATGAGATCAGTGAGTGAGGGAGTTATCCACATCTTGTAGGAGCCTTTAATCTTTTATGGTGAGGGTGCGAAGTTATTGCAGGCCAAGTTAAAGGCCTTAATGAAGTAGTCTAATGCCTTGTCAACATCATTTGCCGAGAAGGCGGGGACCAATCGAGTTGCAGAGGTGCTCTTTTAGGGTGCCTAATTGCCCTCTGCAGGATTTGGGTAGTCGCCTTTTTAGCGGGTAGTTTTGGAGACTTATTCCACCATGTGCAGAGGATGGGGTGGTTGCTAATGGTGTCAGGGAGGATGACCGTGCTGGTAACTCATTCAGGGCAGTTAGTCAAGACCCAGTCCAGTAGAGTGCTGGTTCGGGCGGTAGTTAGTGCGTGTCAGAGTTTCAACTAGCTGGGAGATGTTTAAAGAGTTGATGGCATCTCGGTATGTTGCAGCATCAGGGGACAACAGTTTATACTGAGGTCTCCCACTCGATTACCTCAGAGTTTAGGTTGCAGTCAGTGAGGTGTTCAGTCAGGGCAGTAAATCCTGCTGCCTGCTCTTTGGGTGGGATATAAGTGGAGATTAAGGTAATGTTCATATCATTTGTTCCAAGGATTATTTTGACTGGCAGGATCTGGATATTGCAGCCTGATTTTATCCGGTTGGAAGGCCTGACCTTGCAGATTTTCTTTAATATACACCACGCAGCCCCTCCACGTTTACGGCCCACCAGTCTAAAGGTTTTCTAGCCATCCAGGCGGATGTCTGTAGTCAGATATTCTGGGAGTAAGCCATGTCTGACCACGGATAAGATGTCTGGGTTGTGTTGCATTATCCACACTTGTAGGGAATCAAGTTTGGCTGACAAACTGCAGATATTGATGGAAGCAATCTTGAGGTAGTTTTGCTTCGCAGGCACACTAGTATTCACGCCCTGGGGCCAGGGTTGGGGTGTATGTTCCGAATAGGAGTAGGAGTAGCCAGATCAACCGCATAGTTTGAAGTCTTGAGTTGTTTTATGGCTTGTGAGTGACCTTTGTGGCAAGGACTTTTTTAGAGTATTTGCTTGTTGTAAAAGTAGGTTAGTAAGTGGTGGCGGGGGGGTAGGTGTTACCATGAAGCGGTGGTTCAAAGCAGTATTTACTGTAGCAGTCTTCATTTGGGGTGGTTAATGAGGTTGACGTTGATTTTAGGCAGCTTGTGAGAGTTTGGTTCTACGTTGTCATGGACTCTGCAGGTAGACTGTACCAAAGAGGAAGGCATTGGACAGGAGAATAATGTTACTAAAATGGAGATGCTCAGCAGTCGCATATTTTGCTGTTATCGTGGAAAAGCAGGCAAGTCAGATTGGAAGGCTCCTTTAATGGGGGTGCAGCCATCCCCACAATTATGCAGTGACAGTATCAGTGGTGGAGAGAGATGGTAGGTGGAGTTAGATGGGGAGGAGAGTATTTAATAGAAGTTGGGGTAGGTAGGTGGGACAAAATTTACAGTACTGAGATTTTTAATTTAGGCATGGCGCTTAGGAAGCGAGAAAGGTGCCTTTGAAAGCTTGACGATTGAAAAAACGCAGAGGGTTCACAGTCTAATCAGAAGGAGGCTGAGGAAGTAGCAACCAATGGCGGTGAAGCCTGAGAAGTTGAAAGTCAATCGAGTTGCGACTTTCATGGCTTGAAAGACTGGAGGTTACCCATACCTGGGATGCTTGCAGGGCAGGCTTGGGAGAGGAACAGCCGGCAGAGATCCGTGCTGGTCGCGGCCCAGGTCAGGGCAGGGTCCTGGAAGAGAGGAGGAGAGGGTCAGGAAGGCATCAGTTAAACTAAAAATACCACCAACAGCTTAATCTGGTTCAAGGTCAGTTGGCATTCATCTGTATCCTCCTCAGGTCATGCCTGAAAATAGGCAGGATTTGTCTAGTGCACTTACCCCGTCAACAACAACTAAATAAATAAATAAAGGCCAAGTGCCAGCTCAGAACACTGTGGAAACTAGTGCTTTTATTTTGTACTGTAGCATCATACATTATAATGCATTTGTTTCAGAGGTAGTTTTACAGTGTGAGGCAACCATTCCTCTATGTGGGATGGCACCCTTGCCAATTTCAAGTGGCAGTGCTGAGTGGCAAAACGACGAGGTCCCTTACATTTTATTTATTTAGCTTTTGTTGACGGGTAAGTGCACTAGACAAATCCTGCCTATTTTCAGGCACCACCCGGGAGGGGATACAGATGAATGCCAACTGACCTTGAACCAGATTAAGCTGTTGGTGGTATTTTTAGTGAATGAGGAAATTTGGCCAGGACACGGGAAATTCCCTACTCTTTCGATAAGTGCCATGGGATCTTTAACATCCACCTGAACTACCACCAATCCAGGCAGATGGGACCTCGGTTTAACGTCTCATCCGAAAGGCGGCACCTCAGAGTGTAGCACCCTCTCATGCTGCACTACAGTGTTAGTACTAGGATATTAACCCAAGTGCCAGATGTGGGAACTGAACCCACAGCCCTCTGATCTCCGGCCTCAGAGGCAAGTGTGCTACCTACTGAGCCACTGACACTGAGCTATCCAATGGGATAGTTGCAGGGGAGGCTGTAGATCTAATGAGCTGCGGTGGGGAGGGGGCTTAGTTCATTAAAAACTCATTAGTGGTCAAGAACAATAATGACCCAGTTTAATGAAAAAATGTAATTTTAGGGGACTTAACACGCCAAAAGTTGATGTGGTCTGGGTTTCAGTTTTACTACAGCAGCTCCTCAAACAGAAAACCTGACTATTAAACAGAAGAACTGGCTAATAGTCTGACAAGCCAGAGATATCTAATAAAACAACTCTTATTCTTTGAATAATTCCAGAGTTGTGGTTAGCATCAGACTTCTGTATTTCACTGCTGGGGGGTGTCAAGTCTGATTTTTCACATTGCAAAGAACTTGCAGCAAGAGGCATACAGAAAATGAGCGTTGCTTAGAAACCCCGATCGTAGTACTGACAAGATGTTTTCATAGCAGAAAAATCCTCATTGCTTGTCTGAGACAGATAGGATTAAACCAACAGAATCAAATTCTCAGAGAGGTCAGATGCAGTTCAGGCAAGTGCTATCAAGCACATGCATTATAAAAGTGGTTTCAAGTTTCGTTTGGTTTTGTGATTGATAGACCGAGCTGCTATGCCTCTATTGCTGCAAGCTTGTGGTTTGTAAATCTCTTGTTGGTCCAATAAAAGTATCAGATCACCCACTTTGTTCGTCTCGCTGCAAGTGTCATATTTTTGTGATGCCCCAGTGTCAGTGGCAGAGCCAGGTTTGGGAGCAGTTGGGAGCTGGGCGAGGGCAGTCAGTCAATCATGGGCTCCACAATGGGCACTAAACAGTGAATAAAGATGGTGCAGGGCATCACTACTCACACTGGAGCAGCCAGGAGGGCAACTGCCCCTCCAGTTCCGCCACTGCCCAGTGTTTCTAGAGTTCCTAGAAACCGATTTCTTAACATTTCTTTAAGGGCATTGCTGTTTATAACTGCTAAAGTGCTGGAAACAGATTAGATGAACTAGAATGAAAAAGAATAAAATCTGTATAAATAACTAATCTATATATAGATATGTAGAGATGTATAGGTGGATAGATAGATCGATACAAACATATATAAATTAATTGCAGAAAACTCAGTTAACGCATCAGGGTTAAAGTGACAAAAGTAGGAAATGTGACATTAGGGTTTCCAACCTAACACCCCAACCCTCCACTCACAAACAGGCATCAGGGGTGTGCCTTGGGATTTATCAGCCTAACGCTCACCCCATTAGATAAATACATAAGCTGAGATGTGTAGCGGTATAGGAGAATGGGGTGGCGTTCTGCTGCGACCCAAGGCACACCTCGCCGCCTGTTGCGCGTGGAGGTGGGATTTAGGGTTGTAAACACTAATGTCACATTTTCCTACTTTTGTCACTTTAACCCAAACTGATGCATTAACAGTTTTTGCAACTAATTCCTTACTTTTGAGATAGTATAATCTCGTATCTTTATATGCCTGTGAGAGCGCAGGCCTCTTCCTCCAGAGATGCATATGTGTATGTAGCTATAGAAACACAGGGCCATCTGGGCCCTGCACTTCCATTATAGGACAAAACAGTAGTGACCAAACTGTCAGCACAGCCATGGTATTACCCCACCTCATGTACCCAGTGCAGAAAATTTCAGATCCCTCCAGAGTGTAACTCTGCGCAGCGAATGCCATTCCACCACAGGTAGGAAAACTTTTGGCCAGGATTTGAAAAATGACAGCTGTGACATACATGAGGTGGGGTAATAAGAAAGCTAAGTTGAAAATTTGGGGTCAGAATATTTTAAACTTCCCAAAGTTAAGAGCATGCATAGCAAAATTGCAATGAATGGTCATAACTCTGCCATTTTAATAATTTTACCCCATTTTTAACATACCCTTCTTATGACCCCAACTCATGAACAATATGACTGTTGCTACACAAATTCTGCGGAAAGGTGATTTCACCAGTTGACGAGAAATCACCTTTCTGGTAGGAGTATGTAGCAGCAATCCTATTGTTCATGAGGTGGGTCTCTAAAAGGTCATGTTGAAAATTTGGGGTCAAAATCTCAAAAAGTGTCAAAGTTATACATAAATGTTGAACCCCCATTGAAATATATTGGACCATATTTACCTTAGTTTCTCATATTGCATTCACTGGTTCCAGCAGCAAGGCGTATCTTCAATTGGGAGGCGGATCTTGAAACTGGGACCTCTTCAGTAGTGTGGGGATGTCAAGGGAGGTGTGGGGAAGTGAGTGCACAGTGAGAGGTCGGGTGGGGGTATGGGTGTGATCGGTGATGGGCGTTTTCTTCAAGTTAAAAAAATAAGACATGGGGCGGTTTTCTTATTTTAAGCAATATAGAGACATGGGTGGGTGGGCGGTGCCACTAGACACCAGGGATAGAAGCTCAGTTGGCGGCTGGCAGTGGTGAGTGGTGGGCTGTACCAGTTACCTGCTCAGTTTGGGAAATGGAGAAGCGGGGTGGTAGAACATTACCTGCTGGGGTCAGAAGAGTGGAGGGTCACTATTACACCAATGAAGAGGATAAGCACAGTATTGTACTGTGCTGCAAAGTGTGTCTTCCGCAGCTGACAGTCTACACCACCCTTTGCAGTGTAATGCTAGGGAAAGTAAGCAAAATTAAAAGGTTCAGAACTGTAGAACAAAGTAATACATTTTGACCAAACCAGCAAAAGGCACATGTGTGAGGGAGCCCTTTGCCTGAAAGTTAAGCCCAAACCATTTATTTCCTATGAACTGACAAAAAACAGACATATAAAAGCTATACACGCAAATTGCGCAAAAGGAACAGTGTTTCAAGAGCAACTGAGTCCTTTTGCCGCAGTTTGTAGCAAAAACTCCTTGTCTCATGAAAATAGTGCCACATTTTGTGGCAGTAAAAACTCTGCGGATAAAATAAACATATGTCTGCCATTCTGGGGGCAAACTGACCTCAGAATCAGATTCATCAGCACCTAATTAGGTAAACACAGCTGTTGGTGTTTACTATCTGTCAATACTTTGAAATATTTAAATTTGTTTGCCTCTCTAACTGAAAACAAGATGGCGATATCTCATTACTACATTCTTCATTTGCAACAAAAATACGCTTTCATGGCAGCAAAACAGTTGCTTTGCATGGCACATCTAACTTTTCAATAGAAAATAACGGAAAATTTAAACTTTTCAACGGATTAATGTTTTTCACAAAACTTTCATCTGTGCCACAAGACCTGTACACCCTGCACATTTCAAACCACAACTCCACACAGTTTCTGAGAAATGGTGTGACAAGAATTTACAGAAAAATGGTAATTTCACATTTGTGGACCTCCGTATCTTGCGCCCACACATCCGACTAAAACAAAACTTGCCACATCAAGAGACCTTTGTCCCGATAGCACATGCAAAATTTTACATGAATCGGTCAAATGGTAGCAAAGTTATTAAAGTGCAAAAGTTTGGTTTAACATAGAAGTAACAGTTGAACCCTAAGTATAAGGGCACTGTTGTATTTGTGTATATATCTATATATGTGTGTGTATGTGTTTATGATATAACTTTTCATTCTAGGGACATGGATATGTTGTTCATCCACATTGTCTGGCAGGTTCCTTGCCACTTTAAATCTTGCGGAAGGTCTTCAAGCTGGCTCCTCCCACCCACCTGGGTGGTAAAACTCTCGCTCCGCCCATGACGCCAGATCTTCCTTACTGCTTGGAAACTCAGGTTCCCTCCTTAACACTCTGCATGTAGACTGCATCCTAATTCTTCGGTTCGCCGAAACTTATTTTAAACATTTCAAGACTTTGGTCATCTTTCTCCTTGCGGCTCGATGGACAAATCAACTCCCAGATTTGTGCGGTGCCCTTGTGGACAGAAGATGTCCAAGGCGGACTTCGCACCCAACGTGCGTCTACTGCCTCGGCCTAGAACCGACCCGCCAGGCCTGCAAGTCATGCCATTCGTTTTCGGCCAATGTCTCAGAGGACTGTGCTGCCCGGTTACAACTTAGGCGCCCGAGAAATGCTAACCACCAGTTAAGTCGAAGGAGGCCTGTTGGGCGGTTACCACGGCAGCTGGCTCGGCTGAAGCAACCTCGAGCAGATGATCGCCCTCGAGGAGGAGGCAGCCCAGGCGCATCATCCTCTTCCTCGGTCATGGCATTTATCCGCTCTCACTGGGTACCTCGTATTCAGCTTCTTCAAGGAGCTTTGCCAATCCCTTTCCATGAAGGGAGAGGGCCAACAGGACATTCCTCTCAGTCCTAAAGAAGGACTCAAAGGTAGTCCGTCGTCTACGTTCATGGGAGCGGGAGGGTCCCCTTCCCCAGACAGTCGACTTGGTCGAGGTTGTAGCTAAGGCCGCTGGCTTCACGGCATCCTAGTCAGGCCAGCCGGCTGGAGACATCACGTCGGCCAGCGGTCGAGATTTTCCGACCTGTCGGATGGGCTGTCGACTGGTGAGGCCGACAACCCCTTCTTCACTGGTTCCCCGTGGAGACCAAGGACCTGCTTGCACCCCAGTGTCGCAGTCCCTGTTTGAGGCTTCCGAGCTGAGGGAAGAGCGGTGTCCCCATCCCTTCCCAGACCCGTCCTCGGAAGCGCCAAGGATCTCGGTCTCGGACATCGTCTCGGTCCAGCCGATCCGCCGACTCGGCGGTCTCAGTCTCGGCTTGCAGTGGTTGCACTCATCCCTCGTCCTCCTCGGAAGAGAGGAAGCAGTGCAAATTGCGTCGGCCTTCTACAGGACCTGATTTGGCAGCAGTTAATTCTGTCCGGGAACAAGCGATGCTGTCGCCTTCCCTGGCCATCAAGTGGCTGTCACCCGGCGGCGAAACAACCACTCGCTGTAGTCGGTGCCCAAGCCTGGGCTGGTTGTTCGGCTGAAACTCAACTGCCCCTAATTGTGGAGGAACCTCTGCCTCCACAACCCGAAATCAGGCGCCGCCCAAGGACTCTTGGTCGGGTCAGGGCCTGCCCACAGGTTGTCAGTCACCCTCACTCCCGACCGTCCCTCGGCAGGTGGAGGGTGGCTTAGGCCCCAGGCAGCTCTTCGCGGACTCCTCCTGGTCCGACAGCGACTCCTTCCTGTTCTCCAGGCCCATTGACCTGGAGTCCTCCGAGGACCAGTCGATGGGCGAAAGTCCTTCATCCTTCATGGGTTTGCTTGGCTCATCTTGGAGTCCACTGGGATGCAGCTCGAGCCCGTATCCAAGCAGGCCAAGTATCCCCTGATGGAATACTGGACCGAGGGGATTCACCCACGGAGGCCTTTCCAGTGGCTGAAACCCGTTGGCCCAGCCTTGGAGCTCTGGCGGCCTGCTTCCTGTCCTGTGCCTTTGGCCAGGAAGTATGCAGTCCCTACTGGCTCTTTGCCTGATGCCCCAAGCCGGATAGGGCTGTGTCTCATGAGTGATCTCTCCTGCTGGAGGTAGTACAAGATCTCTTCTCCTACTGGGACCGCCTCAGGCGGTACTGTTTGCCTCCATGGAGAATGCGAAGCTGAGACTGTTTCATGCCTGCCCCGTCAGCAGGGCTCGCTGCAGGGGATGCCTTCTCGAGGGCCGTGGACCCCGGGCCTCTTCTGTGCCTTTCCCCATTTCTGTTGATCACAAGGTGCTTCTCAAGGCGAGGAGGGACAAGGCGCAGGGGATTCTAGTAGCCCCAGACTGGCCGCGCCAGTTCTGGTATCAGATCTCCTCAGTCTCAGCTCAGGCTCCCAAGACAGCTTCCAGCCTGCCGGACCTGATCTCAGTCAATCAGGGAAGGTATTCCATCCGGACCTTCAGTCCCTTCACCTGATGGTCTGGTTCCTCAATGACTAGAGTTCCAGGCCTTGGGTCTTTCCAGCGAGGGTCCTCAGCGTCGTTGGGCGTCCCGTAAGAGTCGACCAGAAAATGCTATGCCTTCAAATGGAAGAGATTCTTCATTTGGTGTCAGGGCAAGGGCCTGGACCCTTCCTCCTGTTCCTTGTCAAGCATTCTGGACTACCTGTGGTCCCTTTCTCAGCTAGGGCTTGATTCGGACCCTTAAGGTGCACCTGGCAGCCATCTCTGCTTACGGGCGTGGGCGGGAAGCAGTCGATGTGCAGGAGAAGGTGGTCAGGCGCTTTTTCAAAGGCCTTGATCACATATCCCCTCGGTCACGAGAACCTCCACCTCCATTGGGATCTACTTCTGGTATTGGCTAAGCTCATGGGCAAGCCATTCAAACCGATGCACAGTGTGACATCTCTCACCTGTCATGGAAGACCGCCTTCTTGGTGGCTATCACGTCTGCCAGAAGGATGGGAGAGCTCCAGGTGCTTCCATAGAGTCTCCTTATCTGGTCTTCCACAGGGATAAGGTTGTCCTGCGCTTCCACCAGAATTCCTTCGAAGGTGGTGTCTGAGTTTCACCTTAAACAGGTGTTGACTCTGCCGTTGTTCTACCCCAGTCACACCGTGAGGCCAATATAGGCTCCATACTTTGGACCCTAGAAGAGCACTAAGCTATTACAAGGAGGCGGACGGCTGAAGTTCGGGGAGAGGTTCACCAGCTGTTTGTCACCCTACGCTAAAGCCGCACCTGGCAGACCTGCAGCCAAGTGGACGATAGGCAGGTGGGTCACCTCCTGCATAGATCTCTGCTATAGGTTGGCGGCCATGGAGCCTCCCCAGAGGGATAAGAGCTTATTCTACCCACCATACTGCTGCATGGGGTGGCTGCTTCCAGGGATGTCCCTATTCAGAAATCTGCAAGGCTGCTACCTGGAAGTCAGCACACACCTTCATCACCCACTACTACATCGACCTTGAGTCACGCTGGGATGCTGGTTTTTGGGGTCTCGGTTCTCCAGTCTTTATTCTCTAAGTAGGGGGTGTGCTTGCCTCCATCCTCTCGGAGAACTGCTAGGAGTCTGCCAGACAGTGTGGATGAACAACATATCCATGTCCCTAGAAATACAGGTTACTCACTGCCAACAGGAGTTCTAGGAATGGTATATGTTGTTCATCTACGACATAACCTCCGGCCTGACGCACAACCTGGCTTCCAGCAGGCTAGTTCTGGCGTCATGGGGCGGGCCGAGAGTTTTACCACCCGGTGGGCGGGAGGAGCCAGCTTGAGACTTTCTGGCAAGATTTAAAGCGGCAAGAAACCTGCCAGACAGTGTGGATGAACAACATATACCATTCCTAGAACTCCTGTTACAGGTGAGTAACCTGTATTTACTACCCTTCCAAGGTACCCCATCTGAAACTTTGTGGGCCAACAACAAAAGCAGCTGCTCAGGACACACTGGGGTGCAAAGGCAGGCATAAAACCAGAAGCATATCCCTCATCCACCCTTAAGCGTCAGCATATATCTGGTTAATATAAAGAGACAAGAATGATATGGTCTAAATAGTCTGAAACAGCCACCCGTTTTCAGGGGACACTAACATCAGCAGTGTAGAGGTGCTGCTGCTACACTGATGAACTAGCTCTAAATGCATTTTTTTTTCTTTAGAGTTTTTTTCCTTTGGCCATTTATGTTAGTCCAGGAATATACCCTGATCCCAAAGCTATACCCTGTTGTTCAGGCCTGGGCCCTCCAGAACCCCCACAGGTCCCCAGTAACCACTGGTTAGCCCTACAGCTTTCCATCCATAGCAAGAAGGGCTGTCTCTCCTCATCAGGCAGACCACTATGTAGACTAGAATCCAGTGACAGTAGGCACTAGAACCCAGGGACTTCAGAGGACCAAGTCGTCGTATAGACAAACATGGGGTTTTCTGCCTCTTTTGGTTCCTCTGCGTGAATGCAGATGCCCAGTTGGTTTCACCGCACACAGCGGACCATGCAGAAGGTGTAAGATTGGTGTCCCAGCCGCAGGGGTCACTGAGCTTACCACTGACCCACCCTGACTGCAGCACACCGGGCAATCGTTTCCAGACACATTTTAACAAAATGAATAATTTGCACACCTAAAGGGCCTGCAGTCCTGTACAACACAAATCATGATTTCAGCAGCTTACCAAAGATCAGCTTCTTTACTTAACTTTCCCAATTCTGCACAACTTCATTGTGGTATTTGTTAACTTGTACTTCATCCTCGCAGTGCTGTAATTAGCTTGAGGTTTTCCCGTGATTACATCATAATAGTGAGCCTGTTTGCATCCTTCTGGTGTATGATGATGATGATAATGTGATTGCAGGGAAATAGGAGGCCAGTGTCTGCCCTGTAATGCTGAGCTGCAGCCAGTACTTGCCCATATTTCAGGAATTTTCAGCACAAAGGCAGGATAGTCGTTCCACCACCTGGAAGTGTAGTTCATGAATAATACAACCCACACACAGAGTGCCTTATCGGCGCTTATAAAATGGCTGCAGGATAAAAGAAAACAAAAGATAAGTTTAGTAGTATAGTTACTATTCCTGATCCACACTGCTTTGGAACCTTCTACACCAATTCTGAGCATAGTTTTCCCTACTCATTTACAATGGTAGATTTACCCAGACATTGTATGGTGTGTCATGAGGTGTAGCTAAATGACTTAACCACTTGAGAAGTGGGTAATCCCCAAATTACCCACATCCTGTAGTGTCTTATTGCAAATATACAATCCATCTGTAAAATTAATTTGAAAATGTGTTGCTAGAGCTTCTCCTGGTCATGCGTGGCCTTTTCTGCGTTAAGTCAAGTTTAAGGTTCTATTCAATCTGAGTGATTCAGCTGCATGATGTCATTGATGATGTCCATGATGGGGCTTTTAGGGTTTGACGTAGTTTTTCAGACCAGCTCAAGCCTGGTTTGGCTCTCAGTGCAGAATATTTTTCTTTCTCACTACAGTTTATGTTGTATGAGAGAAATTTTCATTACTGATGTCAATGATATAGCTTTTTGAAGCAGACTGTCAGGGCATTGAACTGTTCTATGTTGTAGTCAGCTTTATTTATGCTGGCTAAAGCTTTGAGCGTGTCTTAGTTTGAAACAGCTTGGTGGTATGCATTACTTTAAGTTGGCAGAGAGTTAATTACTAAACTCCACTGCAGCTGTATGGTGGGGAGGATAGGGGTGCACTCAGTGCAGGATTTGCTTTCATTCTTTCTGCTAATAGCATGCACTTCTTGTCTAGAAACCTTCAGTCTCACCATATGGAATGATGGCACAGTGGCAGAGTACCAGGACAGTAATTGTGAGGGCCTGAGTTCAGTTTCAAGTCTGAAACATTTTTCTTTCCCTCTGCAGTGTGTCTTGTTAGCATGCATCTTTTTCGAGGCACCTTCGTTCTTACAATTTGGAACCATAGCACAGTGGCAGAGCACTAGAATTGAGGTTGGGGTGGGGGGTCCTGGGTTCATTTCCCAGTGGAGAACATTTATTCTTTCTGACTACAATTTGTTGTTAGCATGCATCTGTATCTGTTGTATTAGAAATTATTAGATGTCATTGCTGATATGAGTGGCATGGCTTTCAGGACTTGAGTAGGTTTTAGATAATGGGATTTTTAGTGACCCTAGGAACAAAGAACATGGAAAATGTAGCTGTCCCACTCCATCGAGATTAATCACTCACAACAGATAGTAATGGAGCTCATCAGTCAAAAGTTCATGAAGCTTTTTTTTTTTGGATCAAATGCCCTGGTCAGGAACTGATCATGTTAAACATTCAGAATTTGTGTACCGTATAGGGTATGGTTGTTTATTTTATGAGGTGTATGTGTGTGGCTGCAGGCAAATGTGTGTCTGTACTGTGCAGCACCTGTGTGCATTGTTTAGCATCTGTGTGTCTTGCTATGCAAAAATGACATAGCCACATGAAACTGCTCATACTGTTGATACTTGGGTTTATAAATATTTTTCCACTGCTGTGGGTGATTGAAGGGTTTACTCACAGGTAATGACATTAGCTGACCGATCAGGTTACAGGATTTATTATGTCCATTGTATGATGTATATTTTTTAGGAACAGTAGTGACTTTTGCCTTTGCTATGATACTGAACAAACATCTGTCAAAGCTGAATGTTCACCACTTGTACTGGTGTTGTACAGAGTCCTACATTTACACATTTTACTATATAGTAACCCGAGGTAGACCTGATGAGATGCAATATGTCATTTGCAGTGGGGTCCTGATTTTCTTTTCTGTTGAGGTCTTTTAGTCCCTCTCTGAGGAACACTGTGGGTGTCAAAAGTTGTGAACTAAGAAAAAAAATGTCAATGAATGGGCTCACAGTCCACATTAATTTCAATACATTTTTCTTTAGTTGATCTTTTTTTTTGTTCTTAATATTTTTACCTTTTTATATAGGTTTTGAACAGTGGCCTTGATTTATTCCGAATGGTCATCTAAACTACAATAAATGGATTAAAAAAAAAAAACAGCCTCATTGATGTCTATGTAGCATGCCCCGCTCTGTCCGTGTAATGACATCACAAAATATCCTGGTAGGCGGCTCTCGTATCAGGAAATGGAAGGGTCAGTGACTTGACTCAGCGGAGCCAAATATGATCCCTTCCCTTCCAAACTCATGGCATCTATAAATTATAAATGTGGCACCAGTGGGTTATGGGGTTGGTATGGGTGCTTCCTGTTTTTATTGGGGAATTTCAAAAGAGAAGGAAAGGTGATTTTTAAGTGTGGCTTTTTTGGCAAAACAATTGTCAATTCATACTACTTTTATGACACTTGTGCAATTTGAACCCTACTACGCATATGCTCTAGACTTGTAAAACATTAGCTTTTCTGAACTGTGCTGACATTTTACTTGTTAACAAAACTCCCAAACCTATTTATGTACTTTAATACATAACTGAAGTAACAAAATAAATACATCCATATATAATATTTGCTGTATTACTGTGCGACATTCAGTCTGTATTAAGTCAGACTGCTTCACTGAACCTGAGAAAAGCTGTCATGAACTTTCCTTTTCCTCTGGTGCTTGAGGGATGCATGTAAGGCCCCAGCAAATCAACACATGTGTATTATGGTAAACTTGGAAAGAAAAACAGATATAGAGGACAGCATTTCTTCTCGCAAATTAATAGTGAATTTTAGTAAAACTCTAACTTATAATGTGTATTCTACACTTGCGCTCCAAACGAAATGGGAATCGGGTGCATTGTTTGGTGGGACAAAAGGTAATTAAATATCATAAATACAGAAACACTGCTCAGCTGGTTGGTGGATGGCATCATGCAGATGAAGGAAGGCAGATCGCTGCCTGATAGGAGCAGCTGCCTCTTTTCAACTACGCGCAGTTTCTGCCCATGAAGCAGCGGAGCAACATTGTGATCAGACTCACTGATCATTGGACTGTTCTGGTGGAGCCACTGCAGCTTGAGGTTCATTGAACCAACAGTGACACACACCTGAAATCCAGCGTCATAGCAATATGTTCGCTGTGGGCAAGTGCAAAGCGAACGTAAAAACTGTAATTTTGTTTAGCTCTGAATTTCCCTAAATACGGTAAAACTGTTAAAGAAATGTGTGTTTTAAACACAACGGCATTCAGTACATTCCAGGTTAACAGTCAGCTGAGGCAGTTTGCAGAACCCTTGAAAGCACAGAGAGAGAGAGAGAACAAATGCCCAGATTGTTTATTTCTCTGTTTCCTCCTGGTCACACACACAACACACTAACTGCAGTACAAAGCATCTTGGTAGCAGCATACATTTTTGTGTAGAGAGGCTGACAAGGTTTTATGAAAACGTAAGTTTCCTAAAAAACAGGCTTTTAAATTCATGCCATTATAGACTGAGAGTTACGAAATACAGGCATGTTTCATTTAGTTTGACTCCACAGTGCGTTGCAGTCACTACTGCAGCCAGTTATCAGGTCAGCCCTAGAGGAACATTTCACTACACTAGAAGTTGGCATATAGGAGAGGCAGTTTGCAAGAAGAGATGCATGGGTCTTTTAAAGGACACAGGAAAAACAGATGCCCAAATTGTTTTCTTCAGTGCGTCTCCCCTACCACACACAAGTTAAGCATCAACCCTTCTCCACCCTACCACACAACACAAAGTATTTACTTATTTAGAAACTGTGGCGGGAAAAGCACTCTGAGCCGAGGCCAGAGCTCATTTCTAGGTATAGCCTGGGGAAAGAAAGCATAGGACACAAGTTACAATACAAAATATACCGCTATAGAACAAGCATTTGTCAATGCCGAATATTTCCGAATATTTGCTTGCAATGTTGGGACCACTCTGAAAACATAATAGCTAGACACAGTTTAGCTTATATTTCAACCTTTTTGTAACTGTCACCTTTAGTCACCTTTATTTGTTTATTACTCTAAGGATATTTTGCGGAACAGGATCTCTGCCCTGTTTGCTCTGCCTACTTGTCTACTTCTGTAGTCACAGTTCTGTTCATGACATCCTAGTTGATTACTGTGGAGATAATTATGATGTCATAAACAGGGCATTATGATGTCACATTAGACAGGCCACCAAAGCTAATAAAGTCAAAGGACAGTATGTTGTTGTGTCACTCTCCTCAGTAATAAAGAAAAAGGGGAAAGAATTGCAAAACACAGTTCTGGTTGAATGATGAACCAGAGCACGCATTGGAGCAGGCAACAAGGACAGTGGTGCTACAGTGCTTAAGGAAGGTACAACTGCTGAACAGTAGAGCACACACAAACCTTTAAAATACAAGGGCACCACTTGCTAAAATCCAATACTTTATTAAACTATACAAAGAGGCATATATACAGCGTGTCAGCTGGTTGAATGATACCAAGGTAAAAGCACAGACTGTAAAACAGTGGGTTGCAGGTTCAGCCCCTTCAGGGCCACAAACAATATTGACTAAGGAAATTTGAGCTACTTAAACTTGTAGCTGGGCCAGTGGCATGGAGGGCAAGGCTGGATGCCTACCTACCACGCACTGATGACCCGAGTTTAGGAATGGACCAGGGTTGCTTGGGAACTGGCAGAAGGAATTAGGATTTAGTGTCCATCAACAGATCTCTTACTTTTGGGTGGGGACAGTGTGTACTGCTGCTTGGCTGCCACTTAGTGGAGGGTAGATGGCACAGCAGTGGTCACTGGAATTGAAAGCCTGAGGCGGTGCCTAAAAAGTTTGCACCGTCTCTGTGCTCTACATGTCGCCATGGCATACCACCAACTCCGACTCTGGGGAGTTACAGGTGGAAAAGAACTCCTGTCTGCAGGATGATACTGTGACCCTGAAGGCATCACACCACCACCTTCCATGGCACCCACCCACACAGAGAGTAGACGTAGATGAGGTGCGTTCTGAAGGTGGGGTTAAGGGGCAGGGTTCGACAGCAGTAGGGGCTGATGGGAGAGACAGGAGAATCAAGTCAATATAAAAAAAATGGTAAAATATTTCAACAATAAAACTGAATTGTGTCTAACAGTCACATTTTCAGAGTTCTCCGACTGGTGTCAAGGGCTCTTTAATTGGAACATAAACAATATATAATTTAAACGTAACTGTTGCAGGTGTTTTCTGCTCATTACTGACATGCTGTTAACATATTTGAAGCTATTATGTTTGCATTCTGCTTGCTTTTCCCAACTCTGTTTATTGCTTTCAACTAGCACTTCGGTCTGTAAATAGGGTACAGGCACACACACACACACACTGTGAGGCTTGGTGCTCATCTTCAAAGCCTTATGATGTCTGCTAGCTAGCTACTGGGCAGAAAACTAATGTGACTAATGGGGCTTTTCTCCTTGAACTACAAAAGCTTACACCGTCAGCAAGATGAACACTGCCATTGTTGGCCATCTCTGCATTGGCTTTGAGAAGCAAACCTCCTGCATTTCTGCATCAATTGGCTTATACAGTAAACACCTCCATTAGTCTACACTACAGTAACAGTGGTGGCTTTCTGCATGCACACAAGCAGACATAAAAATGTGATGTAAGAATGCTGATACCAGTTTGACGACAAGCTAAATCAGTTAGGTAATATACAGAAATGTAGGTAGTATATGGAAGTGCCACAGGTACTTCATGTACAAAAGTGGAAGGCCATAATAGTGGCAGAGTAAAAACTGTGGTAGTCAACACTCAAGACTACCCACAGAGGCCAGTATAGGGTCTCTGAGCATCATGAATATTTCTATGCAAATTAATGGTTATATTTTGTAACAGTCTTCCACCCTTTAAAGGAACTCAATATCTGGATCCTTTGGTGTGGGGTGAGGAGTTAAATACCGCTGGTATACAGCAGTGTGCTGTTCTTGAGTGCCTGTAGCAGTACAGTGAGCAGGTAACCTCAGCTGACATAAACTGTGACTCCTACCGCTGTCGGTCACTGAGACAGTCTCTGTTTTCGGAGAGACCTCAGAAAAGCGATAGTTTCGTAATTAAACATGATAAACTGTAAATTCACTGAAAAGTAAGGTCTATGGGCACAGTACAGGGATCCTAGATCTACAAAGATTCCTGTAATTTACAGGAATTGTAACTATCTACTGGAAAATTTGTTCCCACAGACTTGCATTGGTAATGTGGGAAAACAGAGCAGTGTGGCTCCCATAGGAAACAATGTAAATGCAGGAAAATGAGGAATATTGTGAGTTAAAGGAAAATTCCAAATCAATCTGGGAACACTGACAATGGACCATAGTCACGTGCACTTTTAAACCCTGTCTTGGAATGCAAACAAAGCAGTGACTGGCTTATATCACTTCTGTGACCCTGTGAGTCACTGCTTTTGTTGTGTTCCAAGCCTCCAACACCTGTAACTAAATTCCATTAAGTTAGTTAGAAAAACAGTTCCGGCCTGTACCTAAAGGTTCTTATATGGTTACATGTCTCTAGCTCTAGTGATAACAGATTCCACAGGGAGGACTTTAAACACTAAAGCTCTTGAACCGATAGAGTTACGTTTATGGGACCCTTGATAAGTAACAACTGATGACTGATGCTCCCAAGTGCATAGGGGAGGTGATGCAAGAAACTAAAGAAACTGTGTAGGCAGAAAAACTATGAAAACCCTATGGGGGAGTATCTGCCCTGTTTGCATACCAGTTTTCAAGGCAGAATGCCATTGCAATATATGGATAGCTAAAAATAATAGCACAGAAAAGCATACAAAGAGATCCTTGTACTATCACTGTTCAAAAGTGACACAAGAAATTCTGTGCTGTAATACTATCAGAGTCCATAATAACTATTGTTCTGAGCTCTGAATGATAGTATTATCAGAGCAACACAAGGCGCAAGTGTACTACTGACACTGTAAAGTTGGTTGCTATGGTGCCAAGACGGATTGCTAGAGGCGACGTGACAGTTTTCAAAGCGTGCTATGTGGTTGGCGATTTTCTCTCTGTGGGAGGGCTGAATAATCTAGAAAACATGGTGGCTGTCTCTTGCTTAGCCTGAGTAATTTGTAGCCATCATACTTTTGACACTATGATTTATTTATTTTTATGTTTTTACACCTAAAGTATTATCTGGCTGATCCTGCCTTCACTCACCTCTGAAAACCATCTGACAGGTATGACTGCCAACCAAAGCTGATGACCAGAGGCAACATGGAAGGAGCCGTGACAAGAGAGTAGTTGCAGCGAGTGAGTGGGCAAGTTTTAGTGAGCAGTATAGTGGTCGGGCAGCTGTTATCACAGGACAGTGCAAAAAAAAACAAGCTGTGGTATTTTATATCGGATCCATATATTACAAAATAATAGATGAAATTATTGTATCTGGGGAGTAATACCCGTCTCGAGGTTCTGGGGACATGGGAACCCATGTTCTCAGAACCTCTCTCACCGTATTACTCCCTTGTAATACACCGCTTCTATCTATTATTCTATTTTTCATCACACTGCTATTCTGACTAGAGTGCCACCTCCATGCCTCCACTTTGCAGTTTTATCTATAGCACTGATCATTTAGATGGGCGTAATACCGAACTTTGAGAAAGAATACCATATTTGGGATTTTGGTATTCTGCCTCCCACTTCAGATCATTTTCTTGATTTCTACCCCACTTTGAAAAATGATTAAAGGGCATGGAAGAAACCATCTAGCATTTAATGGAAGCCCCTGATGTGTTAAGAACTGTGCAAGTTTGTTTATAACCAGGTCATTCTTCAAGAAGGTTGAAAGTAAGCCTCTGGCACATAACAAATAGTATTTTATTTATTAATTCATTTAAGTATGTATTTATTGATCGATTTTAAACATTCTACTGAGACAGATATACTGAGCTGATAATAGCTCATTTCCAGATCGTCCTGGGGATGGGGGATATAGCACAAGAGGAGAAAAAATAATATTAACAGCACTACATTCATTACAAGAACAAGTATTAACACGAGCAATACATTGCAGTCAGTCGAACACAAACTTAAAACAGTACAACAAAGGTGTATGTGGTAGATAAAAATAAAGTCGAAATTACCCCAGCAGGAATAGTGGCGGGGAGGGCTGGAAAGCAGTATGGCCAGGTGAAAATGAGTAGAGGGAAGGAGATAAGATAAGGTTAAAGGGTCATGGGCAGTTGCAGGTGGAAGTAAGAAGTCACAAAGAAAGACTTGAGAGAAGGGAAAAGAAGTAGAGCTGATTGACAGGGAAGGGTTCACAGAGTTTAGGGAAACAATATGAGAAGGCAACTTGACCAACAGTAGATTTCCTGGATGGAACAGAAAAGGAATGGGAAACATTGCTGCAGAGAAGGAAGGAGGAGGAGAAGACAGGAGGGAGGTGAGGTATGAGAAAAGGAACCAAACCAAATTTGGAAATAAAGGAGGCACAGTAGGAAAGGTGCCTGGCATCAGGAGGGGAATAGTAGAGTAAGCAGTAATATGTAGGAGGGGCACTCTAAGGCAAAACAGCAAAAGGAATGAAGGGGGTGCAATCTGGCTAGGAAGGATGAGGGAGCTCCACTATAAACTGTCACCATAGTTAAAAATAGAAAGAATCATCTGAAGTCTCACAGCAGGCAGGAAGTAGCTTGGGGTGGAGCTTTTGGTGAGTGGCATCAGTATATACCAAGTAATCAGGATGACAGTCCAGCCAGATCCTGAGGTACATAAAGGAGGATACATCCTCAAGCACAGCACCATCGAGAGTGTGGAATAGTGGGAGGAAGGTGAGTCTGGTAAGCCTCTGTCAGGTGCGGAATGTTATGGAAACTTTTCTTTTGGGGTGGGGGGATAGTTGGTTTGACCGAACCAGCACAGGATAATGTCAGAATCCATCTGTAGCTGAGTACTAAAGTCGTGGGAAGTGGAGCCAGATTGCAAGAGCACTGTATCATCACGACATGCATGGCTGCAGACGGACAGGCAGAGGAGAGTTGTTCAAGAATATGGAAAGCGAATGGGGCCCAGGACAGACCTTTGAGATGCCATACCTCATGAGTAGTGGGGATGATAAAAAGCTTCTGATTCAGACTGCTTGAGACTTCCCTCAGGGTAGGAGCAGAGCCAACTGACTGAGGAGGCAGAGATTGTCCAGAAGAACTGGGAGTGCCACAGTGTCAAAGGCTTTAGCCAAGGTGACAAAAATGGTGGTGGCAGTGATCAGACCCTGGTCCATATCTGAAAGGATGGAGTCAGTAAACCGGAGGAGGGAGGTGGAAGTAGACTGGGTTCCTGACACCAGATTGGAGGGGTGAAGAAAGAGGGGTCAAAGAAGGAAGAGGCTGTGAATGAACAATGTTTCTTGTATCTTAGCCAGAAAGCCACCCTCTGTGGAGGTATGCAGGCATTCCAAAATACCAGAAAGACATTCGCCATCCTGCTTCATATCCCATATCGATGGTAAATTACGATTATAAATTATTCATGTCCATTCTCACCCACAGAATAGACATGCTCCTCCCATTGCTTATAGATACCGATCAAGTGGGATTCATTAAATTACATCAGGCACATAATGCCATCTACCACACTTTACTGTGCTTTTTTTTTTTTGCTCCTTTCCCGGCTCCTGGCCGACCAATCCTTGAACTGCTATTTAGCCAGTATCACCCTACCCGACAGCCATGACCACCCCACATTGCAGCCCCCGGTAACTCGGCGATAACCCTCGCTTAGATCAGTCCCCCTTCTCCAAGGGTGAAGGCGCCGGTGGGGGCAGGCCAGCACACTCAGTCCTGGCCAAGGTGCTGCTGAGGTGGTCTGTGTGGAGTCTTGCAGGGCTTCCATGGCAGCGGGAGCTACACCGGCCATCCCGTCAACCTGAAGCCCTATTTCCAATTTTTCTCCCGAGGGGGCGTTTCATGCCACTAATGTCTAGGCATACACCAGCGTTCATCACTCCCCTTGAGTCAGTGGGACCAATGCTGCCCATACCTGGCTCACCGGGAGTCGGCAGGTGCCGGGTCCCCTCCTGCCCTTACCCAAGAGGTGGAGCAGTCTTCCGATGCTCGAGTCCTCTCTCCCAGCCAGCCTCCAGTGCCCCAGAGTCTGTTCCCAAACCTGGTCACTGGCGTTGTAACACAAATCCAACCATTGCGCTAACAGGCCAGCCACACTTACTGTTAACAGATTGTGTGGTAAAGCAAAAATACCCATGGCCCTTCTTTGGCTAGGCGGAGAAAGCCTATACTAGATTAGCCTGGCCCTTTCTCTGGGCAACTCTTTAACACTTCAGCTTCCTGGAAGAATTTACCTTGCAGCTTCAAAATATCTATCATTCTTCCTAGCTTATTTAAATTAGATCCCTGTCCGACTCATTTCACTATAAAGAAGAGCCTTTAGCTACCTCTTTGATGCCATCCTAATATTGAGGGCCTTCCATAGGAGGCTGATTATATAAAATATCACTCTTATGGACAATATATTGCTCACATTGACCTCACTGGAGAATCCATTCCAGCAGTTTGGGACCAAATAAGACTTTGTGGAACACTGGTAGGGTACAAACTGAATGAATGGACAATGGAGAATCCTTCTGTACAGTTATCGCCTCCCTATATTACAACACAAATCTCCATTTAAGTGGCACAGGACTGTGATCGATATCTCGATATAAAACTAATCAAAAATATGATGCATCTTGAATTGTTCAACTACTGAGCCCTTACCCAGCAAGTTACAGAAGACCTCTCACGATGGTCACAACAGGCGCTGGGACTTTTGAGTAGAGTTAAAGCCATACAGCAGAATATACTGCCATGAATTCTCTTTTCCTCAACCCTCCTGATTATGCTCAGTAAAGCATATTTTCAAGCTTAGGATAAGCTAATCTCATGCTTTGTTTGGTAGAAAAGCCTCCCAGAGTGAGATATACCTTCCTCCAACTTCCAAGAGACAAGGGAGGACTTAACGCCAAACTTGCGTATATATGCTTTGGATTCTCAATTTCTGAACCCTTTTATGCTGGTTGGTTCTCTACGATGCCATTCGACAACTTTGTTGTTGACCGCATCACCATAGTGAATTTATGTTGACTGCAAGTTGCAGATGACATTCATCTGGCAGGAGACCTTGGTAGTTTTTTGTATTGATGTTCGCCCGTCTCATTCCCCCACCCCCAAACTCAAGGATTATCAACTATGAGTCATGAATTAATTCAGGAATGGGGTGCAGGACCGTGGGACAGAGTGCTAAGTCTCAAGTGGACCATTACAATGAACTGTCAATGTTGTCAGCATCGACGTGTTTGTTGTAATGGTGTGCATATACAGAGGGGCATACCATGCACTGATTGGCCTATATGAGAAGCATTGGAAGCACGTGAGAGCAGACCCTCAATGACATATTTGATTTAACACCCTATCTCTTTTGAAACCCACCTACTTGTTTACCTCTCACTAAATTCCCTCAATATACCCAGAACCTTTTCATGAGTGGCTGCATGTCAGTAGCTCAGTAGGTAGCACACTCGCCTCTGAGGCCAGGAGATCGAAGGCTGTGGGTTCAGTTCCCACATCTGGCACTTTGGTTAATATCCCAGTACTGACATTGTAGTGCAGCATGAGAGGGTGCTGCACTTCTGAGTGATGTCTTTCGGATGAGGCGTTAAACGAGGTCCCATCTGCCTGTACTGGTGGTAGTTCAGGTGGATATTAAAAATCCCATGGCACTTATCGAAAAGTAGGGAATTTTCCGTGTCCTGGCCAAATTTCCCTCATTCACTAAAAATACCACCAACAGCTTAATCTGGTTCAAGGTCAGTTGGCATTCATCTGTATCGCCTCCCGGGTCGTTACCTGAAAATAGGCAGGATTTGTCTGGTGCACTTACCCGTCAACAAAAACTAAACTAAACTGAGCAGATACTTATCCCAAGCAGATAAACTGTACTAAGAGCACTGGCCAATGATACAGCTTACCCACCTAACAGACAGGATAAAGCACTTAGCAAATGGCATCATTACAATATTAAATGTGTCAATCAGCTGCTGGGACCCACAGGACTACTCCTCTCATGTCATTGCAATCTGCTTATCAAGTACCGAATTCAGAGTTTCATAGATTTTACAGCTAAATTCCTCTTTGCAACCAAATGAGGAAGTGCTGATCCTCATAACGAAAAAAACATCTTCGCTGGTTTCTCTTATTCTGCCTTATCTTAGGAGTAAGACCTTAGAACACCTTATTAGTACAATCTATGAGACTTTGATACACAGGTACATGTATTTTATAGGTACATCAGGGAGCAAAGGAAGACCAAGGGAGGGATAGTGAGGCTTAATAAAGGGGAGGAGGGTGGGCAGAGGGAGACTGTGAAAGGCAGAGATACTGAACAAATATTTTTGCTCAGTATTTACAAATGAAATGGGAGGTACATAAAACAAACAGTAGTAACACTCTGGATACAGAAGTTGATACCAGCCCATTTACAGAAGAAAGAGTTCTGAAAGAGCTCTTAAAACTGAAGGTGGACAAAGCAATGGGGCCTGATGGGATTCATCCCAGAATTCTAAAAGAGCTAAGGGTAGAACTAGTGACACCACTGACTACCCTTTTAACAAATCATGGGAGGATGGGTGGTACCCGAGACTGGAGGAGGGCAGATGATTCCCCTCACAAAAGTGGGAGCAAGGCAGAAGCAGGAAACTACAGACCTGTTAGTTTGACCTCAGTGATAGGGAAAATGATGGAATCATTTCTGAAGGAAAGAATTGTCGAGTATCTAGAGGCCAGAGAGGGCACAGGACCCTAGGCAGCATGGATTCACAGCGGAAGGTCATGCCAGACAAATCTGATAGATTTCTTTGACTGGGTGACCAAAGTAGTAGATCAGGGAGGGCTGTGGACATGGCCTACCTAGACTTTGCAAGGCAGTTGACACAGTCCCACACAAAGATTAATATACAAGTTAGCCAGCCTGGGAGTGGGTCCCAAGATGACAGCCTGGGTAAAGAATTGGTTAGAGAATAGGACACAGAGAATAATAGTAAATGAAGTCCACTCAGAAGAAAGGAGGGTTACTAGTAGTGCCATAGGGTTCAGTATTAGGACCGGTCCTCTTCAGTGTCTTTATAGCTTACATTCGGAAGGACTGGAAGGAAAGTATGTCACTTTGCAGATGACACTAAGATCTGCAACAGAGTTGATGCACAGGTGGGGTGGAAAGGTTGAGAAGGGACTTGGCAAGGTTAGAGGAATGGTCAAATGTATGGCAGCTTAGATTCAATGCTAAGAAGTGCAGGTAATGCACCTGGGAAACAAAACCCAGGGAAGAGTACACAATGGGGGTGAGATACTAACAACAACAAAATGGAAAGGGACCCGGGGTAGTCATATCAGATTACCTACAGATGGGCAAGCAATGTGAGAGGGCAGCAAGGAGGGCTGGGGGATACTGGGATGCATAGGGAGAGGCATCACCAGTAGAAAACAGGAAGTTATTATCCTCTGTACAGACAGCTGGTGAGACCCCATCTGGAGTACTGTGTGCAGTTCTGGAGACCCAATCTCCGAAAGACATAGACAGGATGGAAGCTGTACAGAGGAGGGCAACTAAAATGGTGCAGGGTCTTCACGGAAGACATATGAAGAGAGACTTAAGGAGCTTAATATGTATAGCCTCAAGGAAAGGAGGGAGAGGGGACATGATAGAAACTTTCAAGTACCTCAAGGGAATCAACAAAGTCCAAGAGGTAGCATCTTTCAAAAAGAGGTGTGCAAGAACAAGAGGCACAATTTGAAGATAGAAGGTGGCTCAGAGGTAATTTAAGGAAGTATTTTTCACAGAGGGTTTTGGATGCATGGAGCGGCCTTCCGGAGGAGGTTGTGGAGTCAAAATCAGTGGTGGAATTCAAGCATGCATGGGACAGTCATAAGGCAATTCTGGGGTGGGGGTAAGAAGAAGTAGGCTGCTGGTTAACTAGGATCTGCAGCTTATCCAGTAGGTAGGAAATGGGCAGACTGGGTGGGCCAAGCGGTCCTTATCTGCCGTCAAATTCTATGTTTGAGGCAGACCCCTTAGAATCAACAGATACTGTTAGAGTAAAATGGTCTCGGGAGTTAAATTCTGAGATTACTCCTAAAACTTGGACTTCTTTCGCCCTACCAGCCTATAAGTATCAACAGTCACATACTGAGAAGAGTATGCTTGGAAGAGTAGAACCAGATTTTTGTACCCTGGCTGTTGTGGCCAAATATGCAGACCCCAAACCTGGAAATTGTTGTCGAGGCCATGGTTTCATCCCCAGCAGATCACAAACATATACTGCGAGTCCCGCAGACTACTCACCCAGTATTGGCGAAATGTCCATTGTTGCCATCTACGATTGTCCCGCCCTCCTTACTCTGACCTATATACTCACAGCTACTGCACTATAAACAAGGATACATACAAATGGCCAACATGCCTTTTATTAATAGCCAAAAGGCAATTACCAGGTTGTGACACAACTAAAATACCCACCTGGGAAGCCTGGTGTCCTCACTCATGAGGTCTATTCGTTGGAGAGCTTTCTGCCAGACTGCAGAGTCGAGTAAACTCTTTGAGCTTAAGTGACATAAGTGGGTATTGTATCAGCTTGAGTTTGTACCATAAAAGAGATCAAAGTGGACTTTTAGCTGGCCTGATGGTGCTACCTTTACTTTGCCAAGGTCTCCTCTAGTAGTATGTGTAATACTTTCCTTTGGTTATCCAAGTGGCCTGTCTCTCTCTTACACCCTGTACCCTCTCACCTGTTTCTTTATGAATGTTCTGTTAGTGGTTTTACTCAATTAATTGAAAAGATTTATTTCTAGACTTATCTTTGTTTCTGTCAGTAACTATTTTCTTACAGTAGAACCATAAAAATGTTTTTTGTTCCTATATCTGTAGGAAGCAAAGTAATATAAACCAGGATGACACAAAATTATTAATTGTATAACCGTGGAAAGCAGTGGATGTTGAGTTTTATACAATGAGAACATCCATCCTTCACAAATCCAGGCATCCAAGCACTGTTTCATGGGAACCTGGACTGTCTTTTCTTCTGCTGGTTTATTTTAAAGATTTTACAATTTCTAAACATATTGTGAAAAATAAAATTGGCAATAACATAGTATGCTCGGGACATGATCAAAAACAAACTGATGTGCCGCCCGGTGGCACTGAGGGTTGAGCTGGCATACACCTCACACCACGCTGGAGACCCGGTTCAGGAACAGACTCAGGTTGCCAGGGGCGGCAGGAGAAGGAGAGGATTGTGCATCCAGAGGACTGTTCTACTGTCCTAAGTTGGGCTGGGAGCTTGCCTCGCTCTGTAGTGGCCCTGGTGGAGACCCGGAGCACTCACGGAACGGAATTAAAATTGGGCCAAGAAAGAGAGAAAATGGTGTCAAGCGACCAGATGATGGCCGCTGGACCTCGCCACCACGGAGCCCCAGACAGCCAGGACCGAGCCTCAGCAGCACCCAGGGCCAAGAAGGTAGGTCGAGGGCACTTTCTCTCCGGAAGGAGAGAACCCGTCCTGACGAATCGGATCGTTGGGTTACCCTCTGGACTGGCTGCAACATGAGGTGGGAGTTGGTGATGGGGGTTCCCGGGAGTGAGCTCAGTCCTTGGTGGCCTGAAGGAGAGCGCTCAAGATGCAGGAGGAGTAAAGCACATAATGCAAAAAAAAAATGGTGAGTGATGTACTTGAACATCTGCTGTAATACTTCTTGACTTCTTGTAATTTTTATATACCTTTTCAATAAAAATTTTAATAAAAAAAAAGTTACCAGGAGAAGGATCACCACCTTTAGGGAGAGGGATGATAGTAGCCTGTTTCCAGGCATCAGGATAGTGGCCGAAGAAAAGAGAAACATTGGGTGGCCATTTTGTATCAGGTTAAGCTATGGATGGTTTTGACTTCAAATAGAGCTGTTGGGTACAGTGAGTTAAGCAGTTGAGTAATAGGCATAGTGATGGTAGGATATTTGTGTAAAGACAGTCGCTGAAAGGTATCCCCATTGTTTTGCTTCCTGTATAGCATGGTATTGTCTGCATTGCTGCAAATTATGGAACTGTAGTAAGGCAAGGCACATTTATTTTCATGGAGCTCCTTCTTGAGGCTCATGGTGCCATACAGAGATAAATAACAATAGCACAAATCTGGCCCAACCCACTGCCCTACATGTCCGAGTACTTTATCCCTGCTAACTATGCCTTTATTTTTCTTTTCTTGGCAGTATTGAAGGGGAGTATGTGCCCATGGAAGGCGATGAAGTGACTTACAAGCTGTGCACCATTCCTCCGAAGCATGAGAAGAAGCAGGCAGTGGAAGTGGTCATCACCCACTTAGCACCAGGAACCAAGCACGAGACCTGGTCAGGGCATGTCATTAGCCCATAGATGACTATTCACTGGGGCCTAACTGGGAAGGGGGGGACACTTTGGCCAGTTCCACAGCTGGTGTCTGTGTGGTAGCAAAGGGCTTTTAGTGATATGGGAGAAAAATATTTTGTGGTTGGTAAAACACAGGAAATCTTTTCAGTAGGACACCACCATGGCTCTTAGGCTTACAGTTTTCCCTTTCCAATCCCAACCAGAGTGTGAAATAAGAGAACCATAAAGGCTTGTTTATTGTAATTTGGTCCTCTTAAGGGACAAACCTGGACTCTCCTTGTTTGCCTCTCTTTGAGATCTTCAGTCTGTCTCATGCCTTTTCCTGTATTCTCAAAAATCCAAGGACAGCCCCACCCCTCTCATATGATAATAATTTGGAACCCAGGCTTCAGTCTGATTTCTAGTAGTCTATGATGATGATGATGGTATTTCCTAAGTGGCAAATATAACTTCAGGTGGACATACCTCCGAAGAATACTGGTCGGACACAGTCTCATACCCTGAATGCCTCTGTATAAAACACAGTAAAGAGATACGGTATAATGGTTGAGTTCCTCTCAAACAGACTGATAAAACATCTCAGCAGATGGCACCATTTACCTTACTGTGTATACAATATCCTGCCTATTTGTACAGAACATACACACACACACTATTGGCCCGCATCACTACATTCTGAGCCTTGGTACCCAGCAGCCCGAAGCTCTCTTCTCCTGGTGTGGCACAACCCACCAGTATTGCTGACACAGTGCCTGACTAAAAAATTATTACATTTGTTAGAAATGCATCTGCTCAAAACTCTTGCTGCAGATACTGCATTTTTGTACAAATGAAATAAAACTCTGTATTCAGTGAAACTTGCCTGAAGTAGTATAAGTAAAGTCTCTTTTTTGGTATTGTAGTGTACATCTGTAAAATATTGCATCTGAAGTTTTCCTTAAAATAAATGAAAACACAGTGTCTAACTTTCAAATGACTGATAGATGGTTAAAATGCTTACTGAATTGCAGGTTCACAATTGAGAATATCTGTCTTGGCTTTAGTCCTCTGACAGGTAGCTGTATTAAAGATATGACATTGTCTGTTCCATGGTCCGGATGGAGGCTAATTTCAAAGGACTGAAAAAAAGGAAGTTGAGTTGTAATTGCTGATGATGGTGATATATTTTCTTTATGTAAACATAGATGCACCACAAAATAACATTATCAACTGATATTAAACACTGTACATTCCACTCTGATCTTTAAGGAATTAAATAACAAAGAGTGTTTTTGCAAACTAGTATTGTCATGGATTGATATGATGGCCTGTGGCATTAACGTGTTACATATGCATTTGAATGTGCTCTGTTTTTTCCATGATTGTCTAATAAAATGTTTGGAAAATGTGACTGTTACAGCTGCTGCATATGTTATATTCTGTGTTTTTCCCAACTTTTATTCCACAAAATGATACAGCTGAAGAATTACCTTTTGTTCTGTATGACACCATTTTAAACAGGAAGATGTTGGGATACGTTTCTGCAAGAAGTTTGAAAGTTTTCCAACATGGGTCTCAACCTTGGGAAGATGATTTATTTTTCATTTGTTTGTAATTCTTGACCATTAAAGGCACACTAAGTTGTTTCCAAGTGAGTCCTGGTGGGTGGGTTACATGGACCTGTGGTATTGACAGGGGTAGGTTGGCCGTGACACTGGGGCACTTCCCTACTCTTCTTCAGTAAGTGCCATGGGGTCATTAATTTCTGCCTGGACAGTGACCAGTGATGGGCAGAAAGGACTTTGGTTTAACATCTCATCCAAAGAACAGCACCTCAACAGTGCAGCACCACTACATTCCGCACTGCAGTGTCAGTTATGGGTGTTGGAACTCATGACCTTCTAGTCTTCTGGCCCTAGAGGTAAGCATGGTACCTGCTGAGTCACTGACAATGTTAAGGGCATGATCATGGTGTTCTGAACACAAGTATATAATGAGTAGGGTGCAGTATACAGATGTTTGAGCTGGTAAATCCAAGCAAAACGAGAGAAAATGCAATGAAACTGGGGGCATTCATTTTCACACAGAGGATTAGTTAACGTGGAATAGTCCATTATCACGGTTGTAAAAGCTAACTTGAGTTGTCAGGCTTTTCAGATCAGGACTAGATGGATTGTTTGGGAGGCAGGTAGGACAAATCAGTTTGTGGCCATCAGTTGTCATGGCTTAAAACATCGCTTTGATGGGTGGTAGACAGTTTGCCAGTAACTTTAAAATCTGGAAGCCAAATCACTTTGTTTAATGGCCATTGGTCACTTGACTACTCTGATTGTCCCACTCTGGTGGGAGAATGAAACTGAGGGTTACACAGTATGAGTATGGGTAGCATTTGTCTGTTACTCTGGAAGTGTGTCCATACTCAAGATTTGTGTAGTCACTTGGTGAACTGAAGGAGGGCAGACATAATGCACCCTAAGTCCCTTTTAGCATCCAATACTATGGTAACATTTTACCCCAAATATAACATATTGATGTACCGATCAGACTTTAAAGAACAGGTGCTTAGTAAGGATGTATATCTTTTATTTTATTAACTTTCTTTATTGAGTTTCATCATACAAATAGTAACATGTACGTTAATCCACATACATATTCCAGCATGACATAGAAGAACTACACGTCTGCACAGGCAAACAACATCGAATCAATATCTTGTACAGTTATTTTAATTAGCCCAGAGATTGACCCTCCACCCCGATATGCAATAAGAGAAAAGGTACAGGACAGTTTAGTTTGTAGGATCTCATACTCTCACCACAGGATACTGTACTATTAGTATGCCAAACCCTCACCTCTCTCGCACAGGTAATAAAATATTGTGAGGAAAGCAAATACTAAAGGACAAAAAGTTTAAACTGCACAAATTATCTGAGCTCAGTTAAGCTATGTTTTAACCCTCGCCTTTAGGTTCTAATAGAGGGCTGTGTAGGGGAGGATCAGTTATGAAAGAATTCTGTAGTCCACAAACAGTGCATTAGCATACCGGATATCACCGTCCCAATATATACACAATTTTTAACAACAGGCCAACGATGAGTTTAGATCGGTTTCAGTATAAAGTATAACAGCATTATCAAAACTAACCATACCACCTACTCCGTTTTATTCAAGGGGCACCAAACAGGCACATTAAACAGTAGGTCTATGGGAACCTGATCAACCACACTGGAAAGCATCAGAGACTACAGACCAGCTACAGTCACTCTGGCTTCCCATCCGATTCTTGGTCTGAAGCCTTTGAGTCCATACGGAACAGCGTCTCTGCAAAGTTTGATGCAGCCTCAGGTTGGTAAAAATATGAGACATATGGTGATGTGTGATGTGCAGGCGTGCCAGGAAAAGCATCTGGGCTTTCACCCCTTCTGCGAGGATTTCTTTATCTCCTGCAGCTTTTCTTTCTGCCTTGCTTCTGCGAGGTGAGATCAGGAAAGGAGCCCAAGCGAGTCCCTCCCAAATGATAGCTCTCTTTTCCTGGCCTCCTGCAGCACAGGTATTCTGCCTTCAGGCGTAAAAGACATAATTGCCATCAGTGGGCGAAGCAGCTCCTACTTCCCAATCATATACGTGACAGAAGGCTTGCACCATATTCATGCCCATATCATTGTTTAAAAGACTTGGGTCCTCGAAAATCATTTGGTTGAGTGCTGGCAAAGCTCTGCATGATTAGCAAACGGAGGAAACCCACAGCTCTAACATCCCTTTGATGAAGCCGTTCTCCAACGTCTCCACTTTTGAGCTAAGGAAATTGCCGCTCGAATCAGGCCTGTAGTAACTTCTCCCTTGCCAATTCGTGAGGCGGGTTAGGTCGGAAATCGCAGATTTGTTTTCAGTAATTTTTGTTCAAGGCCAGTAAACTTTTCACCATTACTGCCTGTCTTTTATTGGTTTATCGCTGGTCTCCTACAGTTTAGTCAGTAGCGGGAGGTTGTGTGAATTCCGGTAAGGACGCAGAAGATGGACCTCAGATTTGGCTGATGCACTAGACCCTGGCCACCAAAATAGGGATTCGAGCCCTGAAGTATGATGAGGTTGCACTTTCGGGCTCATTGTGATCCTGAATAGTTCCAGATTGTAATCCACCTTAAGAAATTTAGGTTTGCAACTAATAATATACTATTTTGTTGTTAAAGAATATCATCGATAATGGAGTCCATATAAAGAAAGTCTGCCCTGTTAAGTGCTTCACATCCCCCATCAACGGGTGTATATCTTAAAGAATGAAGGTTTTGAGGCATTTAGATTCTTCTGTAATCATTTTGTTTACTTCTATTTGTTTTTTAATCACCTTTTTATTATTTTATTTGCATTCTGCCAACTAGCAAAAAGAATAATGGAATTCTTTTATTGTGATGTCAGAAAACCTTTACTAGCAAGACTGGCAGTGTATTTCAATGCGAAACCGCAAACCCGTTTGCAGATTTTTATAGAGAAATAACACTTCCTACCACCAAAATCTTATATATTAAACAGAAGTATGTGATTTTTGATAACATGGGATCTTTTCTCATAGTTTAGCACAAGCCATTTTCTTCATAACCAGATTTTACTTGTGGAGAATAAAGGGAAGCCGATTATTGTTTTAAAATCTTAAAATCCAACTAGATGGACCACAGTAGTACAAACATATAAGTCAAAGCTTGTTGCCCAAAGAAGTATCTGTTTCTTTTGAAAATGATAGAAAATATATTTAGTTTCTCATTGAAATACATTGAGCTCAAGTAACTGGCAGTTTCTGACATCACAATACCAAGATTCCCACTGAATTCATTTTACCAGCAGTATGAAAAACAAAGATAAAAACCCACCTGTTTCACTCTCCTTTACTAACACACCAAAATACAATAAAATAATCCGTTGTCTTGAGAGTAAACACTGCTCTTTAAATTCAGCATTGCTTCAGAAACTGTGTGTTCTGTACTGTGAATCAACGAAGCAATCTGTTCACACCATCCTTAGGAAGTTCAAATGAAATGTCTCAGAGTTAAAGAAAGGCTTCACATCTGTATGAGTTAGGAACTGTTTTGTTAAGCAAACCGTATATAATGCTGTTGTTCAGAGGCAGAGGGTTGCACAGCCCCAGAACAACAAGCGCCTTCTATGGGGGACTGGTCTGGCAGTGACATTGTGAGTGATCATGCAACATCAGTCAAGTCCTGTCCCCAGGACATTAAGCTGGCAGGGACTATCTGGTAGGTGAGGTGGGTGGGAACATGGGCAGAACAGGTAAAATTGCCAGCCTGGGACTTTCACACTTTCTCACTAACCTACACTTATTCTAACAAATATAGGAGACCAGTGCTTTTTGAATTAACAACAACATTAATGTAGGCCACTTCATTTGCAAATAGTATCTCATCTTAACAACACTGTGTTCCCCTTGTTTCTGAGCCTAGACAACAGTAAAGAGCACGATACATGCTTAGTGGTGGCAGGTGAGTTTCAAAACAGGTAGAACTCCATGCATGCCTCAGTGCAACTGTCGGAATGCAAAAGGATTTCTAGGGGCAAGGATATAGTGCGCTGTCCACACTCAGGCAGTCTTCCTTTCCTTTAAGTTTGACCAGAACATCTTTAAGCTAAGCTCCTCCTGCCCACTTGTGTGGTATATTCCTCGGATCCGCTCCATTGACGTTAGATCTTTATTTCGTAGAAGTATCCAGTCCTCTGTGTCGCAGCTCTGTATATGCGGTGTAGGCATTTGCTCCTGAGTGCACCGTTGGTATTTCATCTTCAAACTTTTTTTTTTTTTATAGGACTGGCATTGGCAGGCGGCAGGACCGGAAAAATTTCTAGCTAGCAGTTCCTGGTGAGGGACACCCCACGTCAGGTGACCGGCGTCAGGCGAGCGTCGGTAAAAGGGGCGGTCCCGGAGGCCCGCCTTCCAGTTCTCTTTCCCGCTGTTATCAGAGGCAGCGCCCGCGTAAAGTTTATGCTCGCCCTGTTCTTTTTGTCTGTTTTACCGAAAATTATCAGTATTTTCTATATCGTATCATCAGGTTAACGTCGGTGTATGTCGTCCCCTTCCAAAAATAAGTGCGACTTGTGCGGCTCCAACTGCCTCCACAAGGATGGCCACTCTCTGCTTTTTTGTTTCAGCCCCGACCACACGGATCGACAAGTGCCCGCATTTCCTGCACTTCAGGCTGCTACCCGAGACAACGCCAGCAGTCCTGGAAGCCCATCGGCCCAAAAAGACAAAGGAGAAGGAGTTGAAGAAGCTTAGGCAGGCGCTGACCTCTCCTGAAGGACACCACAAGAAGCGGACAAAGAAAGGCACAGGGAGAAGGCCTCTCGCCGTTCAGGTAACGTCTCCCTACGAGGATCATCTGCGCAGCCTCAAGGTTTTGGAGGAGGCGTCGGCCCGCCTCGCGGGCTCGCACTCAGGTCCTGCAGGCTAAAGGAGGCCTCTGCCCCCGTACCGCCAAAGGCTTGCGCCTACTGGCGCGGGCACCTCCCATAAGTTGGACATCGGCCCTCCGACATCCACCGAGAAGACTGATAAACGCCCGACCCTTCGGGCGGCGGATGGTCGTATCCCTCGGACTGGGCCTTCCCACCTCGGCCTGCCTCCGACGAGGGACCCCATAAACCTGACACGGCTCCTCTGGCGTCCGCTGGATTCAACCCCTAAGTTGCAAGTTGGCTCCTCCGATGCGGCGGGTGTCGGAACTCGACAGACCCTCTATCATCTGTCGTCCCAGGTTCCCCGCAGCCTTTGCTGCCGTCCAGGGAGCCGAGTCGCCCCAGCCTGACCCCAGGGATTTTCCCCACCATCCCTGGGCAATGGGGATGTTCTTCCTCCGTCAGACCCTCCTTCTACAGAACTGAATCTGGCTGACCCACAGACACCGGCGGGGATATCCCCTCCGTCAGGCCCAACCCCCATGGGCCTATCACTGTTGACCGCCCATGGGGCTCCCTACTGGGCGTGCTGCTCGGCAGCTTCTCCAGTACCTGGGTATCCACCATCCTATCTGGACGCCGACTTAACCGGGTCCGCAGTATCCAGCGCTGTAATACCCAACGCTGGCTCCACCAATGCCGCAGTACCCAGCACGGTGATCCCGCAGCGGTATATGGATACTCACCTCACGGATATAATCCATGTAATTATCCCCTCCTCCTCCTCCACTGCCCCCAGGCTTCGGTGGATCTTCAGAAGACTCTGTCTTCCTGGTGGGCTGAGGCCAAGGCTCAGCTCACCAATGAAGTCGAAACCGCCTTCGGCAGGTGCCACCCGCCCCCCATACGCCCAAGACAGCACACTCCTCTCTGCCTCCAGATTCCAAGCTCTTCCCTCTGGATCCAGAGAGGGCGGTACACGTCCAGGGATTCCCCTAAGGAACCTGTTCCTCCCCTAGACGGTCAGGGGAGTCTTACTCTGCTTCTAATTCTTCTTCTTCCTCCTTCTCGGATTTCTCGGATAGATGCTCTGAGAGGCGCGAGCCTCGCTCACCGTCCAAGTCCGGCCAAGGACTCCTCGGAGGATCCTTCCTTCACGGAGTTGCTCAGGAAGATCCAGGAAGTACATCAGTGGTGTTCTCTGGAACCAGATCCTCAGCGGGTTAAACTCATCGAACATCTGGCCCTGCCCTTACAGCCCCTACTCTAGTGCCACCCTGGATCGAGCCTCACGCCCACCTTGTTTCCACTATTTGGAAACAACGTCGGCTTTAACCCTGCTTCCTCGGAAGTCCAACAGGCTCTACTAGGCTCCGGGTGTAGATTTTTGGATTCTACCCCGTGCAGACTCGGTGAGTGATTAGCGCCGGCTCACAGGCGGTCAGCACACCCCAAACATTTAGCTCGTCTCCTCTGGATAAGGAATCTTGCCTTCTGGACAGTGCGGAAGAAAAATGTATGCTTCTTCCACACTGGGAATTTGGGCCCTGAATTATGTAGCTCATATGGGGCATTACCAGAAGGCGGTCCTTACCAAGCGGAATCTAAGATTGACTCCTTACCTGACTCCCAAGTCAAGCAGGAGTTAGCTGACCTAGTCCGTTCTGCTCGTTCGGCTAGTTGTCACATCCTGAGGGCGACCTACAGCGTAGTGGACACTGCCGGGCGAGCTCGCGTTCGCCACAAGTCTTGGCGTCCGCCTGGCTCTGCGTGTCAGGTTTAGTTCGGAGGTGCAGTCAGCAGTCCAAGAAGCACCTTTCAGGGTTCAGTGCTTTTTGGTGACGGCCAGAGACATCATCACTGATTTGCAGGAGAAGGGGCGGCTCTGAAATCCATGGATTCCATGTACCGTTCCCATCCCCCTAGCGCCATCTGTCACAGACACAGCCGGTCTCAAGTGAAACCCCAAGGAAGGTGGGCCACCAACGCCGGGCCTCTGCAGCTGCTAGGCCCCCGCCGCCCAACAAAGCAGTGGGTGCCCCAGCTGCGGCGCTGCCCCACCACCTGACTCCTCCCTCTCCCACCGCCTCCGGACTCCCGGAGGAACCGGTGGGAGGAGATTCTACCTCCACCTTCTGGGTTGGGAGAGGATAACAGCGGATTCATGGGTGCTTCAGATTATCACGGAGGGGCACTCCATAGAGTTTCCACAGAAACCTCACGCCACCCCTCTGAAGTCCTCTTACACCAGGGACCATCTTCCTTTGGTCAGGAAGAAATATCTGCCCTTCTCACGAAGCAGGCCATAGAACCCGTTCCTCCTCACCTTCAGGGGATGGGTTACTATTCCCATTTCTTCCTGGTACCATAGAAGCCGGGAGATCTCAGACCCATTCTCGATCTCAGCTCCCTGAACTTCTATGTGGAATACAAAAGTTCAGGATGCTCTCCTCAAACCCTTCTGCCCCTTCTTGGCTGGGTCAATGACTTTGTCACGCTGGATATGCAGTATGCATATCTGCACATCCTCATTCGTCCCTCGCATCACAAGTACCTCCGGTTTACTTTCCAGGGGACCACTATCAATTCCAGGCACTACTGTTTGGTCTTTCCTCGGCTCCCAAGTTTTTACAAATGCCTGGTGGTGGTGGTAGCCCTACATGCCGTCTGGGAGTTCAGGTGTTTCCCTACCTGAGCGACTGGCTCCTGGCGGCCTCGTCCAGGAAGGAGCTCCTGCATTTACTCTCACTCACCCAGCAGGTTTTCACTTGCCTGGGTATCACTATCAACCATTCCAAGTCTCATCTGGACCCCTCCAGAGACTTCAGTTCATCAGGGCTATCCTCAACACGATAGTGAGACAGGCCTTCCTTCCTCCGGACAGGCGGCCTCCCTCCAGTCACAATTTCCCTACTTGGAGCACTGCAGGAAGGTTCCGGCGAGGTCGGTTCTCTGTCTCTTTGGGCTTATGGCGGCCGCCATCCAGGCGGTTCCGCGCAGGCTCCACATGAGGATTTCTCAGTGGACTCTCCGCTCTCAGTGGGATCAACTCGTGAGCGACCTAGATCATCTGGTGCTGATTTCCTCGCTGATGACAAGAGACTTGCAATGGTGGATGGTTCGAGAGAACCTGTTTGGAGGTCCCCTTCTGTCATCCTCCCCTCCCAGACTCTGAACATGGACGCATCAGGCAAGGTTGGGGAGCCCATCTGGGTCCTCACCAAACCCAGGGTTTATGACCCAGATTGAGCTAGCTCTCCACATCAATATGCTTGAGCTACGAGCAGTACTATATGCTCTCAAGCCCTTCACCAATACATCCTTCCTGGTCACCTAGCTGTCCAAGCGGACAACGTGTGCGTGGTGTGGTACATCAACAAGCAGGGAGGGACTCGATCCTACCCACTGTGCAGGGAAGCAGTGAGGGTTTGGGACTAGGCTACACTCTACAACCTTCCACCTCCGTGATCCATGTTCTAGGAGTCGACAATACCCACAGCAGACAAAGCTAAGTCGCCCTCGGCTCTGCCACATGAGTAGGAGTTGGACCAAAGGTTCTAGATGACATCTTCCAGCTTTGGAGGACTCACAGGTAGACCAGTTAGCCTCTTCCCAAAGCATAAAACTTTCCACTTTTGATCGCTCGCTCCAGGGGGCGAGGCACTTTCTGGGCGGCTCTGTCTCTAAACTGGAAGGGCAGATTCATCTATGCTTTTCCCCAATTCCTCTGGTCCCTCGTGTGCTGCAGAAACTTGCAATGGAAGGGCGAGAATGATTCTGATCGCTGCTTTCTGGCCCAAGGCAAATCTGGTTATCTCTTCAACAATACTCAGAGGTTCCTCCTCTTCCTCTTCCTTTATCTCGAGGATTGCTGACCCAGGACCAGGGGCCTAGTCCATCGGAACTCAAGTCCCTACAACTCATGCATGGCTCCTGCAGACCTAGCCCAATCTCGCTTTGGCGTCTCTCCAAGGTGGCGAGATTCGGTGGAGGCTAGAAAACCCTCCACTAGGTCTACTTAGCCATGAAATGGAAGACATGTTCTATTTGGGCTGCCTCAGGAAGGTAGAGCCTTTCTCCTGTCCTGTGGCCATTCTGCTCAATTATTACGTCACCTCTTAGACCTGGGTCTCAGTCATTTCCTCTTTGAAAGTTCACATGGCTGCTATTTCAGCCTACCATGTTCCTTTCATTGATAAAACCTTTGCCCAATTAGAGGTATCCAAGACTTTTCTCAGAGGGTTCTTCATCTCAGGCCTCTGTCCGGACTCCTGCTTCCCTTGGGATTTGAACTTTGTTCTCAGAAACTTACCCTTCCTCCCTTGAGACCTCGCGGCCTCCATGAATTTGAAGTTTCTGTGGTGGAAGACTCTCTTCTTGGTGGCCATTACTTCTGCTCAAAAATTTCCAAGCTCCAGGCCCTTATGTGTAAAATCCCTATCTGATTTTTCACAAGGAATGAAGTAGCTCTTAGCTCAAACCCTAAGTTTTACTGATCGTGGTGTGGAGTCTACCTTAAATCAGTCTATAGAGTTACCTGCCTTTTCATGCAGTACTCAACCAGGAGAATATTTGCTCCATGATGTTCACAGGATTCTGAGATACTACACCGATAGGACAAAGGATCTCAGAAAGACTGATCAGTTATTCGTCTCTTTGCTCACAAAGGGAAGGCAATGCTGTTTCAAGAAATGCCTGTCAAAGTGGTTGGCTCATTGCATCACTTTCTGTTATTACAAGTACAACAAGACCCTTCGGGTCCAAGTCAGAGGTCACTCCACTTTCGTGGAGTAGCAGCCTCTCTTGACTTGTTTCAGAATGTGTCTGAGGCAGACATCTGTGCTCCGCCACTTGGACTTCCATCCATACCTTTACAAAACATTACAGTTTGGACATTGCCTCTTGCCTAGAGCAGGCTTGGTTAGCGGTCTTGCAAGGCCTCCTGTCTTGAGGTTTGCAAGGTTTTTGCTAGTTCTTGGAGTAGTTCCTCCTCCCAGTGCCTTTCATTTGTTCCAGACTGCTTGGGATTCTGTCCTATATGTAATTGCTTACTGCAAGAGCCCTCTCAAAGTAAGATAGTACAGTTACATAAGAACTTACCATAACAGTAGATCTTGAGAGGCTCTTGCAGTAGGTAATACCTTCCCCCTCCATACCCTAGGCTTTTCAGCTCCTTTTCCATTGAAGAAAATATCCTTCTCTCTCAAGCCTTCTGGGCCTGTGGCGGGAAAAGAACTGGAAGCGGGCATCGGGACTGCCTTTATACCGGCGTCGTCTGCGCGGTCACCTGATGTGGGGCAGTCCCTTGCCAGGGACTGCTAACTAGAAATGTTCCGTGGGGTCCTGCCACCTGCCGATGTCAGTCCTATATGTAATTACCTACTGCAAAGCCTCTCTCGAAGAACTACTGTTACGGTAAGTTCTTACGTAACTGTACTTCATGGCTTGATGGCCATCTTCAGTCACTCCCTGATAGGAGTCTTCAACCATGTCCTCCCTCGCCTTTCTGCGCATTTACAGTCGATGGTTAAGCTGTCAGACACCAGAGTCAGCGCTGGCTAAACCCCATCTCCAGATGGCCTTGGACATCAGTGACTCGTGCACCCAGTCCATGGCAGCGCCAACATGATCTGTTGCAGTGAATGGCTGTGCATTTCCACCTTCATAGCAGGCACCCAGCACAAATTGGCTGATGCCTTCTTGGGCACTGACCTTTTGGCCCTAAGTGGATGGGCATTTTACCAGGATTGAAAAGTCCAATGCCACTCTCAATTCTGTGACTTCCTTGCAGAATGACCAGTCAGGAAGCAGCCAAAAAGAAGTCCTTTAAGATTCATCCTTTCCATCACAGCATTCCAAGCTGCAGCAACCCCAGCAAGTGCAATCGCAGGTCTGGTGACCCAAGACTAAATTTGCTGACCAGGGCTTCAGGAAGCCTGAGGATAGAGGTGGTGGTGGTGCCATTCAAGCAGCTGGTGCCCCTCAAGACTGCCCAGTAGTGGTTCAGGGGATGTTTGCCTCCTGCCTGTCCAGTCCCTGCCTCAGCTCCTGTGGGGTTGGCTTTGCTATTTCTGGCACAACTGATTCCTCATCACCTCGGACAAATGGGTGCTAGAAGTGGTTGGCAGAGGGTTGCCTCTCGACTTTGAGGGTCTTCTACTGTACCGACCCCATGCTCTACAGGAGTTTGTGGTGTTGCAGGGCACGCTGTCAGCCCTCAGGCATGAACTGCTCAGCTCCTAGAGAAAGGAACCATAGCTATGTCCCAGATGCCATGGCCAGCCAGGGCTTTATGTCCAGGTACTTCCTGGCCCAAAAAGAATCTCGGTCAGTTGAGGAAGCACATGATCTTGCTTTGAGTGGGAGCTCTTGCAGCAGGCTGTTACAATTAGGACTATGCTGCAGGCACTAGGACCCATTGGAAACATTTAGCTAGCAGTCTCCAGCAGGGACCGCCCTGACACCGCTGTGCTCTGACATCGACCAATGATATATCAGGAGCGGTCCCCAGACCCACCTCAGTTCTTTTCTCACTGCAGACCCGCTTACATCGGCTCTTTGGTTGCCTTTAAGAAAGCTTAGTAGTTTCTGGTGAAGTTTTACTGTCTTTTTTTTTTTTTTGTGAAGAAGTTCATTTTTCATTTTGTTCTTCTACAGCTGCATGTCAACCTCACCGTCTTGATCTCCACCGAAGAGACAGTGCCTATGGCATGGGCCTGCAAGGACAAACACAAAAGCCTGCGCTTTTGGCCTAGGGCCAGACCACAACACCAAGGCCTGCCTGACCAAGCAGGCTTACAGGCAGGACCAGAATTTGCCTAAGGTCCATCTTTTAGAACAGCAGGTAGCCATGATGCAGTGCTCACAAGCGGAGAAATCTTCCTCATCTTCCGGTCCATAGCAGCACAAAGAAAGAAATAGGACTCAAACCAGCGTAAGTCCCATGAAAAGGACCGGGGATGGTCTAAGGGGCATTTGTGCTCCCAGTCACCCATAAGAAGTCCTCCTTCGGGAGGTTCAGACCATTTTCCACCATCGTTGCACTCCACAGGGTGGCAAGACTACCACTCCTGCCAAACCACTGGCGTGGGCAGTTGTAGTCAGGGCCTGGTCCCGTGTCGGCCTTTCCTGCCCGAAGGTGAAGGCAGCACTTGCAGCCACCCTCCACCTTGGGAGTTGGGACCTCTGGTTCTTCTTCTTCTTCATGGGAACTTCAGTCCTGTCACGTAAGGTCCAACTTTGCTCATTCCGGGGTTACGGGCAAGATCTCAGAGCACAGTGGCGGAATTCAGGTTCCAAGCGGCTTCAACTCACCACCCTTGACAGCTCAGCCTACAAAATCTAAGCAGATGATGGTTTCCAAGCCGGACGGCTCCAAACTATCAACGATACTAGAGATGGAAGGAATGTCGGCCAAGGCGTTGTCGATCACGGAACGTCAGCTGGTCTGTAGGCTCTCTACACTGGAGGACCAGAAAGATGGTTCCTTTCAGGGGACCTACCTGACCTCCCATCCTCACCCATAGCTCCTCTGACACGGTGGGGTCTGTGACTGTGCAGTGTTCTACATAGGAGCTCAGAGAACTTTTCCAGTTCTGGTGGGGTCAGGTTAAAAAGACTTACTTCCACCACAACTGGATCAACTCCAACCCGGAGGAAGTAAAGGATAAAGACCGGGTCAAAAAGCTATCCTCCTGTGCCTACAGGGTCTCACCTAAACCCAGGCCTAAGTGTGGTCATGCACTCCAACGCAACCCATGGCCAGACTCTGCACAAGGCGATCCGGCATCGATGATGCTCCAGGTCTCCTAGTCACTGTCGCTCCCCTAGCAGGAGGCAATTGTGTAGCCAGCGCGTCTGAAAGCGTCCTCTGCCAGTCATTTGCCAGTCCCATAGCCGTCATCTGTCTACCTGTAGGCGGCGTTCTTATGAGAGGATCAGATCCTAACTTGTTCCAGATCAGTCTCCTCCTCCTCTGAGAGGCCACAGTTTACATTCTAGTTCTTCTGGTCCGACTTTTCTCTCCCTCTCACGAGAAAGGCCAGTGTCCCCGGATGAGAAGAACATCCCAGATCTTCTCCTGATGATCCGACCTTCATGGATAACATGAGGCACATCCAGCCCTCCAACAGATGGGAGACGGAGGACCTGGATCCCAGAATGCCAGAGGTTGGCAAAGTACCTGAGGCAGAAGAAGCCAAAGCCTTTGGTCGTTCCTCCTCTTGTGGATACCTTACAGGATCTTACTCAGATCACTTGAAACATTCCTCCACCACTCCGGCAGTTCCCAGAAATCAGGCTGTACTGGGCCGAGAGATGAGCCTTTTCTGGCAGAACACCCTTAGGTGGACTCTATGGTGATTATGACTGTCACGATAAATCTAAAATGCCTGAACACCTCAGTTCCCAGCCTCCCAACTGTTGAGTCCAGAGTCTTGGATCAGGTGGGCAAAAGGTGTATTCTGCCTCCACCTGCTCCATCCAATCCTTGAACTTCTTCATGCATATGGTCCAGTACCAGAATGCCATGTGAGAGAAGGGCTTAGAAGTGGCTCAGGCCTTACCAGACTCAGCACAAAAGACCAAACTTCTGCACATTCTGAAGTCCGGTTCAGACATAGGCACTCATGTTTTGAGAGCTTCATATGACACTGTAGACATGGTCTTGGGGCAGTGGCTTCCGGCATTTGCCTTAGACACCACACCCTAGCTTACAGTCTCATCATTCTCCCAGGATCTGCAGTCCAGAATCCTGGACCTTCCATTCAGGGTTCCGTCTTTTTGGGGAGGAGACAGGAAAACTCATCTCTTGCCTTCAAGACTCCAGGAAGTCCATCTGGTCTGTCCAAAAACTGTGTAAGGGGACAGAAACCTTTCCACAAACTGCCTTTACGTAAGCCCTTAGGACAAAATACCTGCAGCCAGTTCCGCAGAGAGATGAGTTTAAGAAAGGCTACAGCATTAACTTCTGGGAGCTCTACTTCTAGAGCACCAAGTCCTCCCAGCCCTCTCTGCCAGTTTCACAAATCTACTCCTCAACTCGCTACCAGCTCCCCCACCCTTCCTCTGGCTGAGGCAATTGGGGAACAGTAGTGGGGTAGCTTCTCCTGCTACCTAGAGGATGGAGCAGCATCACGACAGACCGCTGGGTTCCAGACCTGGTAAGGAGAGGACATACTCTTGAGTTCATTCAGATCCCTCCAGAATAAGCACCAGGGTCCTCCCATTACCCCCTCGCATATTCCTCTGATAGAAGGAGAGATCCAGGCCCCTTTGCTGAAATGGGTGATAGGCCAGGGACAACAGGGATGGGGCTATTATTCTCATTTTTCCTGGTTCTAGAAAAGACCAGGGACCTTCAACCCATCCTGGACTTCAGTTCCCTAAATCTCTTCATAGAGTACAAGCGGTTCAGGATAGTCAGTCTGCTGGGCCTCATTCCCTCTTGCACCAAGGGGACTGTCTGTGCTCCCTGGATATGCAGGGCGCCTATATGCACATAAGGGTCTTCTCTCCCATCGGAAGTTCCTGAGGTTCCACTTCCGGGGAGACATCATCAGTTCAAGCCTTACCGTTCGGCCTCTCCTCCGCTCCTTGAGTCTTCACCAAATGCCTAACAGTGGTGGCTGCGGCTCTCCGATGAAAGGGCCATTACATCTTCCCTACCTAGATGACTGGCTCCTGGCAGCACCTTCCAGGGCTCAGCCATTTTGCGCACCGGAGACACCTTTACTCTCTTTGAGAGCTGGGCATCCTCTGAACCTTTCAAAGTCATCCTCAGAGTCCAGTCAGTGACTCCTGGGCGGTCCTTGATACAGTTCAGGGCATGGCCTTTCTCTTGCAGGATCGGGGTCATCTAAGGAGCATAGCCTGGATGATATCCATGGCTCCACAGGTCCCAGCCAGGATCTTCCTCAGACTTCTGGGGCACATGGTGGCTGCCATCCTCACAGTTCCTTTGGCTGCCGCCAGATGAGACTCCCATAGTGGATGCTGGCGATCTGGACCAGCCGGTCAGGGTCTCCGACCCAGAAAGAAAACTCTTTCTTGGTGGTTGGACCCCTCCAACCTGGAGCGAGGGGTCCCTTTTCAGAGGAGCCCTAGATGTATCCTAACAACAGATGCCTCCTGTCTCGTTAGGCGCTCATCTGGGAGAGCGGACAGACCCAGGGAACCGGCCTACAGACGACAACAGCTCCATATTAACATTCTCAAGATGCGAGTGGTCCTGAGACGCCTTATGGCATTTCAGATGGACCTTTTGCCAGGCTGTCTTCGCATCCAGATTATCGGTAGTGTTTTACATTAACAAGTAATGGGGCATACATTCCTACCCCGATGCCAGGAGGCAATGAGGGTCTGGTATTGGACACTGGAACACCACATAGACCTCACTGCTGTTCATGTTCCAGGCATCAAAACATCTTGGCCAACAGCCTAAGCCGTTCTTGGTCCAAAGCTCACGAGTAGGAGCTCCTCCAGTCAGTAAGCAGATCAACTGTTTGACAGGTGGAGCTGCCCAGAGTTGGACCTCTGCATCTCCACTAACATCAAACTGCCCAGCTTCTGCTTGCAAGAGTCCACACCTGGTGTTTTCTGGCCAGAGGTGTTGTCCCTGTGTTGGACAGGGAGGTTTCTGTACCTCCCTCCCTTCCCCATTCTTTAGAGGTTCTTCTGAAGCTACAGGCTGAAGGAGCAGAGATGATCCTCATAGCTCCATTCTGGCCTCTGCAGATTTGGTTCCTATTACTTTAGCAGCTGACAGTGGAACCTCCAATACAGCTACTGCTGAGCTTGCACTTGCTGTCTCAGGATCTTGGAACACTGGTCACCAGACTTTAGATCCTTGCATCTTCATTCCTGGCTCCTGCAGATTTAGTCAAATCTAGATTTGGGGTCTCCCAGGAGGTGATGGACATTCTTCTGGCAGAGAAAGCCTTCAACTAGATCCACTTATGCCATGAAATGGAAAGATTCTGTCTAAGTACTTCACCCGATCACTTGGACCCTCTCACCTATCCAGTGAACTTTATATTAGAGTATCTTCTCTCCTTATGAAATCAAAGCTTGAGCTACTGCTCCATAAAGGTACATTTGTCAGCAATTTCTGCTTACCGTGCAGGAAAACACTCCCTAACTGGACATGTTCCATACTTTTTGAGGGGCATTTTACATTAAGCCTTCCATCAGAGATCCAGTACCCTCTGTGATCTCTTATTTATGCCAGAGGAAGCTTACCCTGCCCCATTCGAGCCTGCTACAGATTAGAGCTTTGCTTCATTCCTTTCATGGAAAGTGTTATTTTTGGTTGCAGTTACTTCTGCTCTGAGAGTTTCTGAGCTTCAGGCCCTGATGTGTAAAGAGCCTTACTTAATTTTCACAGGGACAGGGTGTCCTTGTGAACCAGTCCTAAGTTTTTGCCCAAAGTGGTGTCCGAACTTGTGTTAAATCAGGACGTCAATCTGTTGGTATATTATCTGGATCATTCAAACAGAGGGAAGCACTTCTGCATACTTTGGATGTCACAGGGTGCTAAGGTACTATCTGAAACGCACTGCTCCACCCGTAAGATGGAGCAGTTGTTAGTAACCTTTGTGCCTCAATACCAAAGGCGCTCAGTGTCAAAGCAAACACTATCAAAATGGCTGTTCAGTTGTATTGTTTACTATTACAACAAGTACAAGAAACCCAACTGGACTTGGTTAGGAGTCATTCTACCAGGGGTGGCTGCTTCCTTCACATCCTTGCAAAGCGTCTTCACTGGAGAGTCTGTGCAGCAACTACCTAGAACTCATGCATACTTTCATTAAGCACTACAGCCTGGACATTGCTTCTAGGTAAGGGGCAGGCTTGACCTAGTGGTCCTTCAGGGCCTCCTATCCTAAAGGCACCTCTTTTCTAGCACTCTGCTTACAGCTACCTCCAGTTTCCTTGTTCCTTTTGTGGGACTGCTTGGGATTCAGTCCTAATTTTAATAACCTGCTGCAAGAGTTCCCACGCAGGTAAGATAGTACAGTTACATAAGAACTTAGCATAATAGTAGATCTTGAGAGGAGCTCTTGCAGCTGGCGCTGCTTTCTTTCCTTTCCCTGGTGAGCTGTTTTGCATCTTTTTACAGCAAGATTGCGCTCAGTCACCTGCCAGCCACTAAAAGGTCTCCAGTGGGTGAACTGAGGTCGGGACTGAGACCACCCACTGGGCAACATCAGGCGGAGCCAGCGTTAGAGGCGGTCCCAGTTGAGACTTCTAGCTAAAGGTTTGCATAGTCCTAATTATAATAGGCTGCTGTAAGAGCTCCTTTCTAACATCTACTGTTACGATAAGTTCTTGTGCAACTGTGCTTTCCAGATGGTCACTCTGAACCAAATTATTGCATCCCTAGAGCAGGGCTTGTGGTTCTGCTCTCTGGACTTCAGAATGTCTTCTTTCACATTCTAGTCTGTCCCAATGGGTACCTCCAGTTCTTAGCGAAGGGGTTCTCTATGAGTTCCAGGTCATGCCTTTTGGCCTCTTCTCTGCCCTCAGGGTCTTTATCAAGTGCACTGCAGTGGTGGCAGCATTCCTGCGGCAGAGTCCAGGTCTACCCTTGCCTGGATGTCTAACTGACAGCCGGGCCATCCAAAGAGGTGGTTTAGCAGTCCAGGGACCTGGCCCTCCAGACCTGCAGAAGCTTGGGTCTTCTGGTCAGCCTGGCCAAGTCCAAACTCAACCCCTCACCGGTGATCCACTTCATGGGGACGAGCTTAGAATCCTTTTGGGCCCAGGCCTAACTCCCTGCAGACCGGCATCGGATCTTTCCTCCTTTGCCTGATCATTTCAGTTTTGGTGCTCGCACTCTGCCAGGCACTTCCTGTGGCTGCTGGGGTACATGGCATCCTGCACCAGTATGGTCAGATGGGCCTGCTGACAGATGCACCACCTGCAGTGGGAGCTGGCTCATCAGTGGTCTCAGCACCTGCGTCACCTTGACCAGCCAGTCACGATGGTCCAGCCGATGTCGTATGCCATCCAGTGGTGGATCATCCCATAACATATTGAGGAAGGAGTCCCATCTGCCTTCTCAGAGCCAACCATCACCCTGACAAGCAACATGTCTCTAATGGGATGGGGAGCACACCTGGGGATTACAGAGCCCATAGGTTTTGGACAGCCAGGGAGTCCTGTTACCTCATCAGCCTGCTGGAGCTTTGTGCAGTGCACCTTGCTAAAATGGAATTCACTCCATTTGTCTAGAGTCAGACCATGCAGGTCCAGATGGGCAGCACCACCCCATTTCTACCTGAAGGAGCAAGGCGGCATGCACTCCCTTCATTTGTGTTGGGAGGAGCTCACATCTGTACCATTGAGCACAGCTTGGATGCTGATCTCCTGGCGATTCATGTAGCAGGAACCTCCAGCCAGCTAGTGGACACTCTCAGTCAGGTGGGTGAGGTGTCTCACAAGTGAGTACCTGCATCAACAGGTGGTGAACCACCTGTTCTGCAACTCTGCATTCCCCTGGTAGCCCTGTTCACCTCCTGGGAGAATACAAAGACTGAGGCTGCTCTGTGCCAGCCCTCCACAATGTGGGACACTGGTAGGGGATGCATTTGCAAATCTGTGGACCTCAGGCCTCCTCTGTGCCTTCCCTCCTTTTCCTTGACCCACAAAGTGTTGGTCAAGGTGAGGAGGAACAAGGTGCGGATGATCCTGGTAGCCCCAGACTAGCCATGCCAGTTTTGGTACCCAGATCTATTCAGTCTCAACAGCAGGTATCCATTGCGATTACCCTTTGCCTGGATCTTCTCTGCTGTAACAAGGGCAAAAGTCCTGCACCCAGACCTTCAGTCCCAGCACCTGACAACCTGGTTCCTCAGCTGCTGCAGTTACAGGCTTTAGTCTCTCTCAAGATGTTCTCCATGTTAACGGCCCAGTGCTGCTGAGGGTTGAGGTGCTGGACGACACACTCATGCCACACTGGCGACCCAGGTTCAGGAACAAGCCAGAGTCATCGGGTGTCAGGATTGGGGAAGGATTGAGTGTTCCAGGGACTGCTCTCCTTCCTCAGGGAGGGGATCCACCCATGCGGTGCAGCAGCACCCCTGGTGGAGACTAGGGATGCACAATGCCCCACCGGCTGTAGAGGGGCTGAACTGTGGCGGACATCTTTCGGGTACACATGGGAGCATGTGTACACCAAGCAGGATGTCATTGCACATCCGAGTTCTCTGGGGACAACGAAAAGTAGAAAATCCCCTCCACCTCAGGTGAGGCGACGTCGGTAGTCCAGCCACACTCCCAGAGTCGACCATCTCTCCGCCACTCCCTGGGGTTCTGGAGTCTCCGTGAGGCATGGGGAGCCTGGAGCCTCGCTACCCAATGCAGTTGGCGGAGGAGGTTCAGATGGGCGGTTGAGCTGCGAGCTGAGTATGGGACCCTGAGAGATCCCCAAGGTAGGAGAAGCACAAATAGAATATACAGAAAAAAAAGATGTTCTCTATGTTGTGGAAGCCTCATGGAAAGAGTTGACCCATCTACGCCTTCAGACAGAAGTGGTTTTCCATTTGGTGTTACGGCAGAGAGTGGGACCCACTGGCCTGCCTTTGGCTAGGATTCCTGACTGTCTGTGATCTCTTTCCCAGTGGGACCCGAGGTCGATGACCTCCAAGGTAAACCTAGCCGCCATCTCTGCATACTGAGTGATGGCTGGTATGCCCACAGTGGCATAGGAGAAGGTGGTTAAATGTGTCTTCAAAGGTCTTGACCACCTGTCCTCGCTGGTGTGTGAACCACCACCTTGGGATTTGTTGCTGGTACTGGCAGTGCTCATGGGCAAGCCATTTGAATTAATACACAGGTGTGAGATGTCACACCTGTCATGTAAGACTGCCTTTTGGTGGCCATTTCCTCCATGAGAAGAATCGATGGGCTCCAGGTGCTGTTGGTGGAATCTCCTTACCTGGTGTTCCACAAGGACAAAATTTCCTTCACCCCACCAATGTTCTTTCCGAAGGTTGTATCAAATTTTACTTTAACCAGGTGATTAACCTCCCATGTATTTTACTAGCCCTACTTTGAAGGCCAAGCAGGGCTCCACACTTTGGACCTGAGGCATGCACTCACTTACTATCAGGAATGCACTGCTGGAGTTCGTGGAGGGTTCGCCAGCTTTGTCCCCTACTGTGAGATCTGCCCTGGCAGACCAACAACAAAGTGGACAATTGGCAGGTAGATTGTCTCCTATAGGTTGGCTGCATAAGGCAAAGGGCTCATTCCACCGGACATCTGACTGCCTCAGTGGCTGCTTCCAGGGATGCCCCTATGCTGCAGATGTGCAGGGCTGCTACTGGAAGTCAGTACACACCTTCATTTCCCTACCACATTGACCTTGAGTCACACCAGGATGCTGGTTTTGGGACCTCAGTTCTCCAGTCCCTATTTGCCAGATAGGGTGTGTACCTACACACCTCCCGGAGAACTGCTAGGAGTCCACCAGAATGTGGATAGTGCACCACATCCATACCCCTAGAAATGAGGGTTACTCACCTGTAACCATAGTCCGAGGTGGTCTATGGTGCACATCCACACAACCCACCCAACCTCCCTGGCAGTGGCACACTGACCCCTGCTTCCAGTGTGCAAGATCTGACATCACGGGTAGAGCTGAGGAGTATTCGACCGGGTGAGTGGGAGGAGCTTACCTTGAAGACATTCGGCTGGACTTAAAGGAAAGGATGACTGCCAGAGTGTGGCTGTGTACCATATACTGCTCCTAGAACTGCGGTTACAGGTGAGTAACCCTCATGTTTGACAGTACTGTTGAAAAAAACTGAATGAATGTAAGATGCCTGGCAAATAATGTAGATCAGTGTTTCTCAAATGAAGGCCACTGTAGCCACATCGCCGTCAGCACAATTGTTTGTAGCCATGGGAACCTTTAGAGCCCCAATAGCAAAGTAATGGAGTGAGCAATGTCTTAACCTTTAAATAAACATAGGAGATACATTTCACGTGAAAATACATCAGGTATGTGATTTGATTTATTTAGACTGGTCAGTCCTTGGATAACAAGCAAATGTACATGGTTGACTAGGACACAGAACAATAGGGCAATAATAAATAAATTACAATATACAAAACATATCTAAAATACAAAATAAGTGGTATACAAATGAATGCCTCACCTGGAGTACTCGTCCAGTTCTGGAGTCCTCACCTCAGAAAGGACAGGGATAGTTTGGAAACAGTGCAGTGTAAGTAACAAAAAATGATTCAGGGGCCAGCAGGGGCAGATCCTGCGAGACAGCCTCAAAGCACTAAACCTGTACTCACTGGAAACCAGAAGAAAGGGGAGATATGATGGAGATCTACAAGTTCCTTAAAGGAATTAACAAGGTAAACTGGGGAATTATTTACCCTGAATACCAACTTGAGGTCATATGGTCACAGTAGCAATTAATAGAAGACTCGATTCAGGAGGGACAAGTAGTACTTTCTACGGAAGGGTGGTGGAACCTTGGAAAAGTCTGCCGGCCAAAGTGGTGAGGTGCAAACACAGGCATTCACAGGCATGGGATAGAATGGAAGGAATAGTGGTCACCCAGGACAATACCAGGGAGGAAAATGGGATAGGATGGCAAGGTTAATACCCAGGAGGACCAATAGGTTCCGGAAGGTTCCAGGGATTATAGGGAATGTGGGCAGACTGGATGGACCTCTTTTCTGCCATCATGGGCTATGTTTCTTATACATGTGCTGTACAAACGCATTCGGAACTGTTTAAAGATGTGGGAGCAAGGCAGAGACAGGAAACAACAGACCTGTTAGTTTGACCTCAGTGGTAGGGAAAATGATGGAATCACTTCTGAAAGAAAGATTTTGAAGCTCCTAGAGGCCAGTAGAGCACAGGACCCAAGGCAGCATGGATTCACAGTGGGAAGGTCATGTCAGATGAATCTAATAGTTCTAGGGACATGGATATGTTGTTCAATCCAAACAGGCATGTTCCTTGCCGCTTTAAGATGGGCCAGGAAAGTCTTCAAACTGGGTGGTAAAACCCTCGGCTCCACCCATGGCACCAACTGTTCCTTACCACTTGGAAGCTTAGGTTCCCTCCTTAGCGCTCTGCATTTGTGAGGCCTGGATCCTAATCCTTGAGTGTTTCTGAAAATTGTTTAAAGGTTTACAAGACTTAAGTCTTCTACTTCCCTCGTGGCTGCGATGGATTCAAAATCTGCTCCCGGCTTCCATTGGTGCGCTTGTGGGCAGAAGATGTCTCGGACCGACCTGCAAACCATGTGCATTTACTGCCTAGGTCTTGCCCAAGATCCGCCTGAGCCTGCGATCTCTGCAAGTCTTTTACGCCTTCAGTTCTAGAAGACCTCACTGCCTGACTTCAGCTGGGCGCGAGAAACAGTTTCTGCTGGTGAAGTCGAAGGAGGCCTGTTGGGCGGTGTCCATGGCTGTGGCCTGTGAGCAGCTGGAGCAGTTAATTGCCCTCGAGGAGGAGGCAGCCCAGGCCACGCTCTCTACTTCCTCGGTGTTGCCATTTATCCTGCTCTCCTTGGGCTCCTCTTACACTGCTTCTTTTAAGGAGCTTTGTCAGTCCTCTCCACCAAGGGAGAAGGGCCCTCAGGGCGTCCAGCGTTTGTGGGAACAGGAGAGATCTCATTCCCGGATCATCTGCTTTTGACTTGATCGAGGTTGCGCTAAGGCCTCTGGCTTCACAGTGTCCCCATCAGGTCAGCCAGCCAAGACACCCATCGATGCGGTAAATACAGGTTACTCACCTGTAACAGGAGTTCTAGGAATGGTATAGTTGTTCATTCACACTGTCTGGCAGGTATCCTTGCCACTTTGAATCTTGCCGGAAGGTCTTCAAACTGGCTCCTCCCACCCACCGGTGATAAAACTCTCGGCTCCGCCCATGCGCTAGATCTGGCCCGCTGGAAGCTCAGGCCAGCGTCGAGCCGGAGGTTTCAGGGTCGGGATGAACAACATATACCATTCCTAGAACTCCTGTTTACAGGTGAGTAACCTGTATTTCTAGGACATGGATATGTTGTTAATCCACACTGTCTGGCAGACTCCTAGCAGTTCTCTGGGAGGAGGGAGGCAAGGCACACACCTCCTACTAGAATAGAGACTGGAGAACTGAGCCCCAAAACCAGCATCCCGGCGTGACTCAAGGTCGATGTGGTAATGGGTGATGAAGGTGTGTGCTGACTTCCAGGTAGCAGCCCTGCAGATTTCCTGGATAGGCACGTCCCTGGAAGCAGCCACCGATGCAGCAGTATGGCGGTAGAATGAGCTGTTATCCCTCTGGGAGGCTCCATGCCTGCCAACTTATAGCAGAGATCTATGCAGGAGTGACCCACCTGCCTATCGTCCGCTTGGCTGCAGGTCTGCCAGGTGCGGCTTCAGCATAGGTGACAAACAGCTGGCGAACCTCTCCCGAATTCCAGCCGTGCGCTCCTTATAGTAGGCGGCGCCCTTCTAGGGTCCAGGATATGGAGCCTATATTCGGCCTCCGAGTGTGATTGGGGTAGAACACCGGCAGAGTCAACACCTGGTTAAGGTGAAACTCCGACACCACCTTCGGAAGGAATTTCGGTGGGGCAAGGACAACCTTGTCCCTGTGGAAGACCAGGTAAGGAGACTCGATGCAGAGCACTTGGAGCTCTCCCATCCTTCTGGCTGACATGATAGCCACCAAGAAGGCGATCTTCCAGGACAGGTGAAAGAATTCACACCTGTGCATTGGTTCGAATGGCTTGCCCATGAGCTTTGCCAGTACCAGCAGTAGATCCCACGGAGGTGGAGGTTCTCGCACGGAGGAAATGTGATCAAGGCCTTTGAAAGCGCCAGACCACCTTCTCCTCACCACCGACTGCTTCCCGCCCACGCCTCGGTAAGCAGACATGGCTGCCAGGTGCACCTTAAGGGTCACCGACCCAAGCCCTTGCTGAGAAAGGGACCAAAGGTAGTCCAATATGCTCGCCAAAGAACGGGAGGAAGGGTCCAGGCCCTGTTCTGGCACCAAATGGAAAATCTCTTCCATTTGAAGGCATAGCATTTTCTGGTCGACTTTGCGGATGCCTCAACTACATTGAGGACCTCGTCGGAATGACCCAAGGCCTGGAACTCTAGCTGCTGAGGAACCAGGCCGTCAGGTGCAGGGATTGAAGGTCGGATGGAATACCTTCCCTGATTGACTGAGAGCAGGTCCGGTTGAGCTGGAAGCTGCCTCGACCTGGAGCTGAGGCTGAGGAGATCTGGGTACCAGTACTAGCGGGCCAGTCTGGGGCTATCAGAATCACCTCGCCTTGTCCCTCCTTGCTTTGAGAAGCACCTTGTGCATCAAGGGAATGGGAGAAAGAAGCGAGAAGAGGCCCGGGGTCCACGGCCTCAAGAAGGCATCCTGCAGCGAGCCCCTGCTGAGGGGCAGGCATGGAACAGCCTCAGCTTCGCATTCTCCTGGAGGCAAACAGGTCCACCTGAGATGTGCCTCAATGGGAGACTAGATCTTGTACTACCTCCGCAGGAGAGACCACTCGTGGGACGCAGCCCCTATCCAGCTTAGGCATCGGCCAGGGTGTTGGAGGCTCCTGCCACATGAATGGCTAGGAGATCCACCTCCAGGCTCGCCACGAGTGACCAGATGCGGAGAGCTTCCTTGCATAGAAACATGGAGCGCGTCCCGCCCTGGTGGTTTAGACAGTACATGGTCGTGGTATTGTCCGTCTGGACCCGGACCACTTGACCCGCAAGAAACAGAGCAAAGGCAGTGAGCTAGGCGGACCGCCCGGAGCTCCAGCAGGTTGATGTGGCATCGGGACTCTTCGTGGGGACCAGAGGCCGGCGCTCGGTGTTCCCCAGATGGGCACCCCAACCCATCAGAGAGGCATCGGTCGATAGAGAGACGTCGGCTAGGGACGGACAAACGGGATGCCTCCTGCAGATGAACTGGAACGTCCATCACTGGAGAGCATTCCACATCCCTGGATCACCGCACTAGCTGGTCCAATGGATCGCAGCGTTGGGACCACTGGCTGGCCAGCCCCACTGAAGGGGCGGATGTTCCAGCGGCCCAACGGACCACGCTGGTACAGGCTGCCATGAGACCCAGGAGGCGCAGGAAGTCCTGGGCAGGGACGCAATTGCCCAACCAGAAATGATTGGGCAAAGGAGGAAGAACCTCGGCCCTGTCACAGGAGCCATGCTCTGGCTCGAAGAGAGTCGAGCTCTGCCCGATGAAAAGAATCACCTGCTTCGCCTCGAGTTCGACTTGGCCTCGCTGATGAGGAGGCCGACCTGAGAGCAAACCTGGAGGGCCAGATCTCTGGACTGCTCCACCTCCTGTCTGGAGAGGGCTGCTATCAGCCAATTGTCCAGGTAAGGGTAAACCTGGACCCCTTGGCGCAAGAACGAATGCTGTCACCACTGCTATGCATTTGGTGAAGACCCTGGGAGCTGGAGATAAGCTGAAGGGCATGGCTTGAACTCGGAAGGATCCTCCGCTTGAAAGCGAAGGAACCTCTGATGTGACGGATGGATAGGGACCTGAAAAGAACGCGTCCTGCAGGTCCAGAGAAGCAGAACCACGCCGTGTTCCAAGGATGGTATTATCTGAGCCAAGTGACCATCCTGAAGGTTCGAGACCTTAGGAACTTGTTTAGGTCGTGTGGGTTGAGAATGGGCGCCAGCCCCCGTCCGCTTCGAACCAGAAGTACCCGGACACGAACCCTGGGTCTGAGGAGGGTCCGCCACCTCTCTGATCACCTCCTTCTTGAGGAGGAGAGCGATGTCGGCTCGGCGAGCCGACAGCGAGGCTTCGGACCGAGGCCCCTGAGGTGCGATGGCTCTGAAGGATGGGCCTGCTCGAACTCCAGAGGCAGGCCCTTCCCCACCACCTCAACACCCACCGGTCTGTGGTGATAACGGACCAGGCAGAAAGAAAGTGGTGAAGCCCCCTCAGGGGCACCTGGGGTGAGGCGACGGGTTGAGGCACACCCTCAACCTGTCACGGGCAGGCTTGGAGGAAGGACGGCGAAGGACCTCCAGGGCCTTTACCTCCCTGCTTCCTGGAGGAGGAAGCCGAGGGCTTGGGTTTGGGATGCAAGCTCGAGCCTGCTGGCCCTGACGTTGCTGGGCCGACGTGCAGCGGGTGCAGAGGACGAAAGGGCTTAGGCTGTGGTCAGCGGCCTTTCTCCTCTGTGCGGATGAGACCAAGTCCAAGGTAGCATTGGACTTCTCGATCCTCTGCAGGTGACCTTCCACCCCAGGGCCGAAAAGGTCGGTCCCCAGGAAGGGACATCCACCAACTGTGCTGGGTATCCGAGTGAAGGTGGATATTCTCAGCCATGCCCGGCAGGCGATAGTCACTCGGCGCTACTGACCTGGCACATGAGTCTCCAATGTCCAGAGCAGTCTGAAGCTGCTGTTTGGCCACTGCCCTGCCCTAGTCCCGCACCTGCCTAACCGTGGTCTGCAGGTCCGCCAGAAGATGAGGAACTACTCGTCAGGGAGCCCAACAGGGCATGAGAGAATGTGCCATGATGCAGACTGGCCTGCGAAGGCCGAGGAGGGCCATGCGCCAGACAATTGCCCGGCATAGTCAATTTCTTGGACTCCTTGTCGGGAGGTTTGTCCACGTCCCTAAGCGTTCCAGTAGCGCAGAAAGCGCTGCGACTATGCCCTCGGCTGTGGTGTTCAAAAAAGCGGACAAGGAACCGGTAGGGACCGCGATACTTCCTGGCCATCCTGGCCAGGCGACAGGACAGGAAGCAGGGGCTGCCAGAGCTCCAAGGCCAGGCCCACTCATGGCCCTCGCCACCGAAAAGCCTCCGGGGGATCCTCGGTCCAGTATCTCCGTGAGGGATACCTGGCCCGCTTAGACACAGGTTCGAGCTTCATCTTGGTGGACTCCGAGATGAGCTGAAGCAATCCCAGATAGGATGAAGGGTATCGTTCATCGACTGACCTCCAGATGACTCCAAGTCTACTCGCCTGGAGAAAAAGGAGGAATCGCCATCGACTCTGAAGAGTCCGCAAAAGCTGCCTCGGCCTGAGCCACCTCCACCTGCTGAGGTCGATCGGGAGTGAGGGTGACAGACAGCCTATGGGGCAGTCCCTGAGCTGACCGAGAATTTTTGGTCGGAGTCCCAAATAACGGCTGTGGAGGCGGAGGTTCCACCAGAATCGGTGGAGCAGCTGGTTTTGGCCAAGAACCGCCTGGGAACAGGCTCCTCGGGTAAGTCGAGGGGTTGTTTCGGCCACTCTGGTGACAACCACTTAATGGCCGGGAAGGCGACGGTGTTGGCTTGTTCCGGTCAGGCGCTGTTGCCACATGAGGTCCTCGATTCATCGGACGTAGCTTACGTCGAAGCCTCCTCATCCGAGGAGGAGGAGGGCGAGGATGAGCGGCAGGCCGCTTCACGTGATGCCGAGACCGAGACCGCCTTATGACGGTGGGATCGGCTGGACCGCTAAGAAGTCCGGAGACCGAGAACCTTGCTTTTCCAAGGGTCGGTACAGGGAGGGGACGGGGAACCGGCTCTCCGGCTCGGAGGGTTCACCCAAGGGCTCCGGAACCGAGGCACTGGTAAGCCCAGGATCCCTCAACTCCCACCGGGGAACCGGGAAGAGGATTCTCGGCTCGCTTGACGACAACCCGTCCAACGGGTCGAGAAAATCTCGACTGCTTGACGGGAATTCTAGGTCAACTGGCCTGACGGGGACACCGTGAGACCAGTGGCCGCGCCGCAACAATCGACCGAAGTCGATGGCCGACAACTCGGGAGAGGGACCTTTCCGCTCCCAAGGGCGTCGACGGAGGACTTACCTCTTGTCTTTCTTTTGGACCGAGAAGAAGGTCCAGCAGACGTTGGTCCCTCTCCTTTAGTGGAGAGGGACAGACAAAGCTCCTTAAAAGAAGCTGTATAAGAGGAACCCAGGGAGGCGGGATAAATGCCGGCCGAGGAAGATGCGGCCCGCGCTGCCTCCTCTTCGAGGCGATCATCTGCTCTAGCTGATCCACCGAGCCCGCGCCCAGTGAGACCGCCAACTGGGCCTCTTTTGACTTTACCGGAGGAAAACGTTTCTCGGGACGCCCCAGTTGTAAACGGGCAGCACGGTCTTCGAGGACGAGGCTGAGAAGGAAGAGCACAGGCGCAAGCCCTGCGGGTCATGCTCAAGGCCTAAACAGTAGACACACGTGGAGTGCGGATCTGTCCAAGACATCTTCTGCCGCAAGGGCATCTCTGAAAACCGGAGTCGATTTGTCCATCGCGAGCCACGAGGGATAGAAGATCAAGTCTAGAAGTGCAAAACATTTAAATTCGAAAACCGAAGAATTAGGAACCAGTCTTATACACAGAGCGTTAAGGAGGGAACCTGAGCTTCCAAGCGGTAAGGAAGATCTGACGTCATGGGGCGGAGCCAAGAGTTTACCACCGGGTGGGTGGGAGGAGCCAGCTTGAAGACCTTCCGGTAGATTTAAAGCGGCAAGGATACCTGCCAGACAGTGTGGATGAACAACATATCCATGTCCCTAGAAAGATTTTTCTGCACTCGTTGGACGGGTTGTCGACTGGAGAAGCCGACAACCCTTCTTCACCGGTACCCCAGTGGTTACCAAGGACTTGCCCATGCCTCCTGTGCTGAAGTCCCGGTCAAGGACCCTGAACCAAGGATGAGCAGGTTTCTCCACCCTTTTTCGACCCACCATCGGCAACCCCGACGGTCTCGGTCCTCCTCTCTGTTGGGTAGGTCCCACCGACATTGGCAGTCTTGGTCCCGGCATCGCCAGTCCCTCATTGTCCTCTTCGAGGATAGGCTCCAGCGTAGTTGTGTCGGGCGCTATGAGGACATGATGTGTAGCAGCTCTTACTAACTGGCAACAAGCCAACTCCGTCGCCTTCACCAGCCATTAGAGGCTGTCGCCGAACATCTAAAGCAACCTCTAGCCATCGGCTCCTTAGTTGAGGAGCTGACTCGCACCGATTGCTGGGCAGAAACTGACTGCTCCACCCATTGTGGTGGAACCACCGCCCCTGCAACAAAGACTGGAGCCCCGACCAAGGATTCTTGGTCGAGTCAGGGCTGCCCCACAGGTTGTTGGTCACCCTCACCCCGATCGGCCTCGGCGAGTGGAGGGTGGCTCAGGCACTCGGCAGCTGTTCACAGACTCCTTGAGTCCGATGACTCCTCCTTGTATTCTAGGCCCTTCGACCTGGAATCTTCCGGGGTCTGTCGGTGGTCAGAGCCCATCCTCCTTCCTGTGAATTCTTGGCTCATCTCAGAGTCCACTGGGATGCAGCTCAAACCCATACAAAATGGGCCAGATATCCCTCAAGGAGATTCTGGACTGAGGATTCCCAGAGGCCTTCCTGTGGCCGAGGCCATTGTTGGTCCAGCCCTGGAGTTGTGGCAGCAGCCTGCATCCTGTCCTGCACTTTCAACAGGATGGCTCGCAAGCACGCAGTCCCCACCGGTTCCCTCTCCGGTTTTTCGAGCACCCTCGACTGAAGAGCCGGTAACAAATAGCATCTTCCGCGCCCAGAAACGCTAGGACGTAGAAAAGCCCCCGGACAAGGGGTCCAACAAGCTGGACTACTCCGGGCGCAAAGTTTACCCTGCCTCCTCCCTAGGTCTTAGACAGGCTAGCTTGGCTTTGCTGATGGCACATTTTCACATGTCCTTATGGGTTTCCTGGATGAAGTGCTTCCTAATCTCCCAGCTGCCCTTCAAACGACGGTCAAGCAGGTGCAGGATCAGGGAAGGCGGTGGCCAAACAACAGCTCAAACTGCCTTGGACATTGGAGACTCTTGTGCCTGGTCAGTAGCAGCCACAGTAGCCATGCGCCGCAGAGCTTGGCTGCGGATCTCCACCTTCACGGGCGGATACTCAGCACAAGCTGGCAGGCGTTCCCTTCCTGGGTACTGACTTGTTCGGCCTGGGGTGGAGGGCCATCTCCACAGGATTGAGAAGTCCAAGCCACCTTGGACTCGGTCATGTCTATCCAGAAGGACAAAGGCCACCAGCAACAGTGTGAGCCCTTTGCCCTTCCACCCCTTCGGCACGTCCAGCCCAGCAGCACCAGTAACAGGGCCAGCAGGCTCATGCCTGGTGCCCCAAGGCCAAGCCTGCTGCTTCCTCCAGCAGGAAGCCTGGAGGAAAGGTCCAGGCTGCTTCTCAGCCAGCCCTTCCTCCAAGCCTGCCCAGTGACGGGTTGAGGGTGCCGCCCCAATCTCGTCACTCCTCCCTAGGTCCCCCATGGGGAACAGCTCCACCATTTTCTTACCTCCTGGTCGGCTATCACCACGGACCATTGGGTGCTGACCCCACCCACCCTGTCAAGCCGTTGCCCCTTAGAGGCTACCAGTTCGCAGCCTCTGTCGGCTCGAGTCGACATAGCTCTGCTCCTCCAAAAGGAGGTGATCAGCAAGGTGGATGATCCTCTTCCAAACCCAGAGTTTGTGTCCAGGTACTTTCTGGTCCTCAAGCGGATGGGGGCTGGTGCCCCATTCTTGATCTGCATAACCTAAACAAGTTCCTAAGGCTGTGCACCTTCAGGATGGTCACTCTGGCTCAGATCATACCATCCTTGATCTAGGCATGTGATTTTCTCTCTGGATCTCCAGGACGCTTTCACATCCCAATCCATACGTTTCATCAGTGATTCCTCCACTTCAGAGCAGAGGATCACATTACGAGTTCGGGCCATGCCCTTCAGCCTTTCTCCAGCTCCCAGGGTCTTCACCAAATGCATGGCAGTTGTGACAGAATTCCTGCAGCGCCAAGGTCCGTGTACCCTTACCTGGATGACTGACTGATAGCAGCCCCTCCAGGATGGAGGTGGAGCGGTCCAGAGATCTGGCCCTCCAGATCTGCTCTCAAATTGGCCTCCTAATCAACGAGGCCAAATCAGAACTCATGCTATCGTAGGTGATTCAGTTCATCGGGCAGAGCTTGACCTCTTCAAGCCAGAGCCCGGCTCTGGCGGACAGGGCCGTCCTTTCCCTCCCTTGCCCAATCATATCTGGTTGGGCAATTGCACCCTGCCCAGGACTTCCTGTGCCTTCTGGGCCTCATGGCAGCCTGCACTAGCATGGTCCATTGGGCCCATTGGCATGTCATCCTTTGCAATGGGGGCTGGCCCACCAATGGGCACAGCACTCCAGTCCTTTGACCAGCCAGTAACCGTGACCCAGAAGATGTGGGATGGCCTGCAGTGGTGGCTCGTCCTCACTCATCTGCAGGAGGGTATCCCGTTTGTCCGCCTGAGCCAACAGTCATTCTTACAATCACCTCTTTGATGGGTTGGGGTGCCCACCTAGGGGTAGCTTTGGGCCCATGGCCTCTGGTCCTCTTAGGAGTCTCGATGCCACATCAACCTGCTGAAGCTTGAGCAATTCGACTAGCCCTCACTGCTTTTGCTCCATTTGTACAGGATCAGGTGGTTCAGGTCCAGACGGACAACACCACGCACCATGTACTATCTCAACCGGAGGGGGACGCACTCCTTGCCTTTGTGCAAGGAAGCTCTCAGCATTTGGTCTCTCGTGATCAGCCTGGAGGTTGATCTCCTAGCCATCCATGTGGCAGGAGCCTCGAACAGTCTGGCAGATGCCTCAGCCAGATAGGTGCTGCATCTCACGAATGGTCTCTCCTGCCGGAAGTAGTTCTAGACCTGTTCTCCCATTGGGGCACCCCTCAGGTGGACCTGTTCGCCTCCAGGAGAATGCAGGCTGAGGCTGTTTCACGCTCCCACCCCCATCAGCAGGGCTCACTGCAGTCTGATGCCTTCTCGAGGCCGTGGACTCAGGGCCTCTTCTGTGTCCTCCTCCATTTCCCTTGATCCACAAGGTGCTTCTCAAGGTGAAGAGGACAAGGCGCAGGTGATTCTGGTAGCCCCAGACTGGCCTCACTAGTTCTGGTACCCAGAGCTCTTCAGCCTCAGCTCCAGGCTCTCAGGGGCTTCCAGCCCACCCGGACCTGATCTTAGTCAACAAGGGAAGGTTCTCCATCTGGACCTTCAATCCATGCACCTGATGACCTGGTTCCTGAGCTTAGAATTCCAGGCCTTGGGTCTTTCCAACAAGGTCCCCAACGTTGTTGAGGTGTCCCATAAGAAATCAACCAGAACGTGCTATGCCTTTAAATGGAAGAAATTCTCCATTTGGTGTCAGGACAAGGGATTGGATCCCTCTGCCTGCCCATTGGCTAGCATTTTGGACTACCTGTGGTCCTTGTCTCAGTTAGGGCTTGTTGGCGACCCTCAAGGTGCCTGCAGCCATCTCTGCTTACCAGGCGCAGGCTGGCAAGCAGTCGGTGGCGCAGGAGAAGGTGGTCGGGCGCTCTTTTCAAAGGCCTTGATCACATATCCCTCCGGTGCGAGAACCTCCACCTCTGTGGGATCTGCTGCTACTATTGGCTAAGCTGATGGGCAAGCCAAATCGAACCGATGCACAGGTGCAGTATTCCCCACCTGTCATGGAAGACTGCCTTCTTGGTGGCTATTACATCAGCCAGAAGGATGGGATAGCTCCAGGCGCTCCATAAAGTCTCCTTACCTGGTCTTCCACAGGGACAAGGTTGTCCTTCCCACCGAAATTCCTTCCGAAGGTGGTGTCAGAGTTTCACCTTAACCAGGTGTCTCTGGCAGTGTTCTCCTCCAATCACACCTCAGAATTAGAATATAGGCTTCATGCTTTAGACCCTAGAAGAGTGCTCGCTTATTATAAGGAGCGACGACTGAAGTTCGGTGAGAGGTTCGCCAGCTGTTTGTCACCCACGCTGAAGCCACACCTGGCAGACCTGCAGCCAAGCAGATGATAAGCAGGTGGCTCACCTCCTGCATAGATCTCACATAGGTTACGGGCATGGAGCCACGAAAGGGATAAGGGCTCATTCTACCCACCATGCCGCTGCTTCCAGGGATGCCCTATCCAGCAAATTTGCAGGGCTGCTACTTGGAAGTCAGCACGCACCTTTATTTCCCATTACCACATTGACCAAGAGTCACACTGGGATGCTGGTTTTGGGACCTCAGTTCTCCAGTCCTTATTTCCCAAGTAGGGGATGCACACCTTGCCTCCCTCCTCCCAGAGAATTACTAGGAGTTGGCCAGACAGTGTGGATTGAACAACATGTGCGTCCGTAGAAATACAGGTTACTCACCTGTAACAGGAGTTCTAGGAGTGGTATATGTTGTTCATCTACACGACCCACCTGACCTCCCGGCTTCGATGCACAACCTGGCTTCCAGTGGGTTAGATCTGGCTCATGGGGCAGAGCCGAGGGTTTTACCACCTGGGTGGGTGGGAGGAGCCAGATGGAAGACTTTCCGGCCCATCTTAAAGTGGCAAGGAACCTGCCAGACAGTGGGGATGAACAATATATACCACTCCTAGAACTCCTGTTACAGGTGAGTAACCTGTATATTTCTTTGACTAGGTGACCAAAGTAGTGGACCTGGGAGGGCTGTGGACATGGCCTATCTAGAATTTGGCAAGGCATTTGACACAGTCCCATGCAAAGATTAATAAACAAGTTAGCCAGCCTGGGAGGGTCCCAGGGTGGTAGCCTGGGTAAAAAATTGGCTGGACAATAGAACACAGAGGTAATAGTAAACAAAGCCCACTCGAAGATGGGGGTTACTAGCGGGCACTGCAGGGTTCAGTATTGGGATCGGTCCTCTTCAATGTCTTCATAGGTGACATTGCAGAGGGACTAGAAGGAAAAGTATGCCTCTTTGCAGACAATACAAAGATATGCAACAGGGTTGGTACACAAGGGATGTGTGTGTGGAAAGAATGAGAAGGAACTTGGCTAGGTTGGAGGAATGGTCAAAAGTATGGCAGCTTAGATTCAATGCAAAGAAGTGCAAAGGGAAGGTAATAAAAATGGAAAAGGACATGGGGTAGTCATATCAGATGACCTAAAGGTAGGCAAGCAATGTGAAAAGGCAGTAAGGAGGGCTGGGGATACTGGATGGATAGGAGAGGCATCACTAGTAAAAATAGGAAGTTATCCTCTGAACAGACAGTGGTGAGACCCATCTGAGGACAGCGTGCAATTCTGAGACCCTATCTCCGCCAGGACTTACAGGATGGAGGCAGTCTGGAGGAGGGAACTAAAATGGTGCAGAGTTTGCACCAGAAACCATCTGAAGGACTAAAAGAGCTTAATAGGTATACCCTCGAGGAAAGGGTGGGGGACATGATGGGAACTTTCAAGTACCTCAAGGGAATCAAGTCCAAGAGGGTAGCGTCTTTCAGAAAAAGATGTACAAGAACAAGGGGACCAAATTTGATGATGGAGGGAATGACTCTGGGGGAGGCAATGTGAGGAAGTATTTGTTTCATAGAGAGGGTGATGGACACATGGAACGGCCTTCCTGAGGAGGTCAGTCATGGGGTCAAAACAGTGGAGAAATTTAAGAATGCATGGGACAGACATAAAGCAATTCTAGTGGTGGGTAGGAGGAAGTAGGCTGTTGATTAACTAGGCTCTACAGCCTATCTAATAGTGAAATGGGCAGACTGGGCCAAGTGGTCCTTATCTGCTGTCAAAGTCTATGTTTCTGTGTGTCTATGATTTGAGTGCATTTTAAAATTCCTAATGACACTGAACCTGAAATTGTGGTAAGCATTGAGTTAAAGTATTTGGATAGGACATAAGCCAGAGATCGCTGACCCTCACTTGTCCACGCAAAGGAATAACAGACAGCTGAAAGAGATTACCAGACTTGTTACTGGTCATTCATTGCAAAGGTGTGAAAATATGCCGATTCCCAAGGAGGGTCCTGCCCTGCACTCGCTCCACTTCTAATGTTGACATTCAAACAATCTCATCTGCCCTGCTTGCTATGCTGCGAGAGGTAGCACATCAATTGAGCAAGGGAATATGGGTGACGGAATTCTGCACTACTAAATCGGCAACTGTACATTAATGGCGACTTGTATAATTTAGGACCGTGAATTACAGCGAATAAATTTATAACCTTCCACAGTGCCCTGGTGTGCATGGTGGAATCCTTGAGATAGGGGTGCAGGGTGGACCCCTATGCCAAACATGGGTGCACCTGTGGGTCTGAAGGGGCCACTTAGATTCCAAGGCCAGGGCCTGAGAGTGCTCTGAAGCATCTTGCCAGTCACCATAATCGCGGGTGGTTGCATGATTGCAACGAACAACACAGAAACGAATGCCAGAACAAGCACACAATAACGCCCCTGACAACAACAATCTAAAATTACCAGCACTGCACTTTAGGGTCACTCAAATTGCAGTTGCTATTATGCAGGCTCCATATTGTAGTCCCCTATAAACCCCGCCTAATTGACATGGAACCGCTAGAGACTGAACTGGTAAGAGAAAACTATGCCAGCAATTTTCTTTAAAACATTGCATTAAAACTTACTGATTTCCAACGTACAATAAAAAGTACGAATTTAACATACATTCATAATATTGTACAGGAAACAATTGCATGTTCAGAGACACTACCTTCCACCTAGAATCAGCCCCTCCTTCCAGTTCCTTCTTTCTTTCTCATTTCTCCTGTGCCCCCACTCCCCATTGCTAACTGCTCCATTCCACCTCCAGGGCATTGACATCAACCTTTAGTTCAGCTGACAAGCATCTTTTCAACAGAGTAAAACAAGAAAGACTGCGATGTTGCTTAGTTTTTAACGTAAACTCTTGTCCACCAGGAACTGGCAGGAGACCACCATGACCAACTTCATGCAGGTCACCAAACTGGAATAGAGAAGGTAATATGACCTAACTGGGCATTGAACCCAAGTCCTTGTAATACCATCCCTGTATTTCACCAATTGAGCTATAAGGTTAAATTCTGAGCTTCTAGATTCATGTTCTCGGACTTCAAGTCCTGCAGCTAGGAACAGTTTAGATGGAACAAACTGATGCTGTAGTATTAGCTTCTACTAAGCATTCAAAACACAAGTTGGAATGAGAAAGAAGGAATGTGATCTAAATGTTCTTGCCTCCCTCTTTCCTGGGCACCGGTTCTGGCTGAGCAGGGCACAGCTGGTGGTTACCCTAGGACCCGCTGTACTTGAGAATGACATGCTCTAGCCCGCCCCCTTCCTCCCTTGTGGGTAAGCACAGCATCCTGGGATGTGCCTTAAGTCTAGTGAGTGAGACCCCAAGCCGTGCTTGAACCCAAGTCACCAGCAAGGCCGTAGAGCGTGCTGGCACTGAACCATAGGGACATCTAACTGTAATCCCTTTTATATTTACTGGTGACCCCTTCATCAACTCGCTTCATTTCATTTTCAAAAGTTGTAATAACCTACTATAGGTAAAACTGAAGGAATGTGTAGGTGAATCCCTTGAACTAACAGCAGAAATGTTTCTCCTGTTTATTGTTCCGACCATACCCCAAATGGAATAAAACATTACTGCCCATTTACGTAATCACTGCCAAAATGCTATCACAAGAAAATGGATGACTACTAAAGTAACAAGCATTTCAGAGTGGCGAGAGGTAGTACAGAAATCTACAAGATGGAGAGACTGACGGTATACATGACAGAGTGCCTGCCTTCACTAGAACATGGCAGCCATGGATTTGGCACAGGCTCAAGCTGACCTGGATTTTGTCCCTTAAAGCATTCCTGAAGTTTCCTGTTTAAAAGAGGTGCTTCTCTCGCTGGTGTGAGGGAGGGAGGAGGCAATAACAAAGGAGATTGCTGAAACAGATTATGCCTACAAGGGTTCCATGTCATGATAGTGAAAATAACTCAGTGACTCTAAACAGTGAGTGCAACCTGTCGAAATCCAATTCAGCACACCTCAACAAATGCCGCACACAAACTCAGCAAGCTTTTAAATCATTGTTTATGTGGGGCAATAATCCCACATCCCCCTTGTAGGGGGAAGCCCCTGTGTCCCCATACCTAAACAATCACCTCTGGGGGCGGACACTGGAGGAAAAAAGGGACAAAGGACTTAAACACAGATGCCTGCAAACAAAAATGAAGCCACACTTCAGTACTGTCCCAAACCCAGGACCACCAGCACTGCAGTCCGTGTCCCTCCCCTCAACACTAGGCAGGTAGCTCAGCGGAGTGATGCTCCACAGACCCATTTAACCCATCCCACTACTCCCTCCCTCCCTTCCATCGCTGTTCCCTCCTCGCCATTGTTCCTCTCCTCCTCACTATTCTCTCCTCCTGCGCTATTCCTTACCCATCGCTGATCTCGAAGTGACAGATTAAGCGCCAGCTGTGAGTCGCCTCAGTTTGTTAATCATTATCATGGGATACTGCCTACAAGAATATCATGATGAACTTATAGATGAAAATAAAGGTATCTAACATAGTGAATAAGACAAAACTAAAATGGAGCACAGATGGTTTTAGTATGCCAGAAGATAAAATAAGATCAATTCCATGTGACAACCACATAAAAAGAGTGGTTGAAAGTCATGTGAATGTAAAAGAAAAGTACACGTACAAGAAGTTGTGTCACCTGAAAAACCTAATAAACATTATATTAAAAAAAAACAGCTGTAGTAACCCGCCTCCGATGTCAACACCAAGTTATGACTTTTTGCAGGCTCAAGGCCCACTGTCTCATGTGAGTGCAGTCCTGACGGGCCATGGCTGAGAGCCTACAACACTAGCTGTGCATAGTTCTTTAAGTTTAAAAAAAAAAAAGAACATCCATACCGGAGAGAGAGAGAGAGAATGTGTGTTTGAGAGCAGAGGTCATAACCACTGGAAAACAGAATCTGCTAACCCCTTGCACCAGTAATTATAAAAATAAAAAACACATGTGACTGTGTGTACTACAAAAGTTTTTTACTACTCAGTGTGTGATGATCTAACAACCTCTCGAGGTTTCTGGGTCATCACACACCTCAAGTGTGTAAAAAAAAAACTTCTACAACAGTCACCTATGAATTATTCACTATTTAAAGTGCCAAAATACAGCTGCAACAGCAGTGGTTCCCAAGCCCCTAGTTTTGGTGGCCTCAAAGTGCAGTCATTAGTACTTGCTGGTGGCCTCTTTATTTTTTTTTATCTCATGCCACCTTGTAACCCCAATCCCCTGATACAGCACATTTTTTCACACAGTGTATTTAAGTCGATGTCTATCCACTCTTTGTCAATACATGAAGGTACTATTATAGAAAAGGTTTTCACATTCAGGTATTCAGGACTCACCCTGTACTGTGCTCTTACTATGAGCCCCACATGGCCAGTATCGTTAAATTTTTCATATATGGCTCAGTGCTATGTACAGAATAAATTCTCCTATCCTAGATCTTAAAAGTTTACTGCTGTACTATCTTGTTAATAATCCCTCCCTACCTTTCAGGAATGGTGTAACACCTTACTGTAAGTATGGTGGCAAACAATGAAAGAATAGCACTTGCTGTAAATGGAAAGTTGACCTTTTAATAGAAGCTGGTCCCCCGCCCTTTTTGATTAAGTACATTTTGAATAGAAATATCAGAGTATAATGTAAGATGTGATTATCTAGAAGCCCACACCAGTGAACAAAATAATGTTAATTTTATGCCCATCCTTTTTAGTAATTGCTCTCACTGTTCAATCATTAAAATGGATTGAAATTTTATTCCTCATCATGTCCCCTAATATTTGCTACGCCCTCCTTCTGTTACTGAATTGCTGTTTCCTGTATGATATGAATGTATGTTAAATTATGTACTTTTTATTGTAAGTTGGAAATCAATAACATTTTCAATGCAACAACAACAAAAAAAAAAAATACTCACCTTAGTAATTGTGTTTCTTCTAATGGAGTATTGCTGTATTCTGACATGTTGCAGTGATTCCCAACCTTTGAACTGCCCCAGAGAACAAAGAGTTGACTTTCTATGCAGTGCATAGAATGCTGAGCTCGAGCTCGTTGAAATTCTGTGTGGAGTGTTTCAAACTCAAACTGTCCAATTCTTACGAGCCCAACTAACTAAAATTCTATGTGGAAATTATAAAAATTCCTACTAGCCAACTAGCAGGAAAAAATGTTGGATTCCCAAGGAAGACTCAAGTCAAGAAACCCAAAACAAAATCCAATCTAATACAAATAACAGTAATACATGAGCACCCAAACAAAAAAGGATGAGGGTGTAACAAAAACACCCTGGGTGCAACACTGCACCTGCCCACCCACTTCCCAAGAACAGGTTCTGAGAGGGAGGAGGGAGGTCAGAATACAGCAAGACTCCATTAGAAGAAACATAATTACTAAGGTGAGTAATTTTTCTTCAAACAACATGAAGACTTGCTGTATTCTGACATATTGCAGACTACTAGCAGTACCTCCATGGAGGAGGGACAGAACCTACTTTGGGAATAGGCTGTGAAGTACTGTTGTGCTAAACCGAGCATCACTTCTAGCCTGGATATCCAGAGAGTAATGCTTGGTAAAGGTATGGACTGTTTTTCAGGTGGCTGCTTAACAAATTTCTAAGAGAGGATATCCTGGCAGCAGCCAGGAAAGCAGCATGTACCTCTTGTGGAATGAGCCCTCAGGCCTGAGGGTGGAGTTTTTCCAATTTTTCACAGCAGAATTGTATACAAGACACAATCCACCTGGCAATAGATGTCTCGGGGTGGCAGGTTTGCCTTACCCACTTCTCCATAAGTGAGAAACAACTGGAGGAGCCAAACCTGTGACCCTGGGTACGCCTATGTAGTAACTAAGGGCTCTTTAACATCTAAACTGTGCAGCCTCCTCTCCTGAGGAAGAATGATCAGTGAAGAAAGCAGGAAGAGACATAGACTGGTTTAAATGGAAGTCTGAAACCACTTTGGGCAAGAACCTTCTATTGGTTCTAAGGACAAATTTATCCCTGTGAAATGAGATAAAATCAGGTTCTACTGACAGGGCTTGCAATTCACTGATATGTCTGGCAGAGGTAATGGCTACCAAGAACACAGTTTTCCAAGTCAAGTACTTAAGCTCTGCTGAAGACATAGGCTCAAAAGGGGTCGATAAGTTGAGCAATGCAAACATTCAAATCCCAGGCAGGTGCAGGGTCTCTAACAGGAGGATTGGTGTGAAGCAATCCTTTAAAATATTGACAGAACACAGGATGAGAAGATAGTGAGGAAGACTTCCACAGACAAAACGCAGAAACAGCTGACAAGTGTACCTTGAGAGTAGCTGGTCTGAGGCCTAGGCCATTAAGATGGACCATATAATCCAGAACCGTAGGCAATCCAGCAGTGTCTGAGAAATATGCTTTTTAGAACACCAAATGCTGAATCTCTTCCATTTGGAGTTATGTCTTTCTGGTGGAGGGCTTTGAGAAGCCTGGAGGATATCCAGAACCCCTGAGAAAGATGCAGATCTGCAAACTCTAACTCTTCAAGAGCCATAACTTGAGATTGAGAGACTGAAGATTGGGGTACCAAATCCTCCCTAAGAGGATGTTAACAGGTTGTAATTCCTGGGAAGAGACAGGGAAGATGGACTGCTAGGGACAGCAACAGGGGGTACCAGGGCTGTCTGGCCCAATCTGGAGCAATCAGAATCACTTTCAAGGTTGAGACCTTATTTTGACTAAAACTTTGAACAGGAGTAGGAAGGGATACAGAAACTTCCCTTCCCATTCAGAATCAGGGCCTCCAGGGGACTGAGCCCAAGACTGGAGGTCTGCAACAAAGAGAGGAGTTGGTGATTGTCTGGGGCTGCAAAGAGTCTATCTCTGGAGTGTCCCACCTTGAAAAATCACTTCAACACCTGAGGGTCCAGGGACCATTCGTGATGGCCCTGAGAGATCCTGCTCAGTGCACCTGCTAGCACATTGTCCTTCCCTGGAAGGTGAACTGCTACCAGAGAGGTTTGCAGGGAATACGCAGGGACCACAACTTCATGGTTTCTGTGCACAAGGCCGTGGACCGTGTGCCTCCCTGCTTGTTGATGTACCATATGGTGGTAGTGTTGTCCATTCTGACCTGAACCACCTTGTTCTGTACTGGCTGAGAGAAAGCTTATAGGGCCAGAAAACTGCCCTGAGCTCTAGGAGATTGATATGGAGAAGGGATTCTTGGGGGACCAGCCCCTGGGCAGTGAGGGACCCCAGATGGGCTCCCCAGCCCAGAAGAGAAGCGCCCGTGGTAAGGACCACTGAACAAGGCTGAGTAACAAAAGGAACACCTTGTCTTAAATTGTCCTGATCCTGCCACCGTTGGAGGGCTTGAATCAAGGTCAGAGTCACTGGGATCAGTTTGGTAAGGATCCTTCCTCTGAGACCAAAAGCTCTCAGATGGAACTGAATATCCCTCATCTGAATCTTGCCCCTTGGACCACTGCTGTAGAAGCTGCCATGTGGCCCAAGAGCTGGAGGAAATGCCTTGCTGGTCGACATACCCAAAGGCTGAAGGAAGAGGCTAGTTCCATAAGAATCTTTGCCCTTTCTAGAGGAAGAAAGGCTCTTGTTTTGAGTGTGTCCAGTTCTGCCCCTATAAAGGTAAGAAGCTGGACTGGTTCGAGAACTGACTTGGGAAGGTTGAGAAGAAATCCTAGAGAAGTGAGCACTTGCTGGGTCACCTGCAGGTGAGACTTGACTTGGTCTGGATACTGACCCACTATTAGCCAATCGTCCAGATATGGAAAATGGAAATCTTTTGCTTTTTAGAAAGTCAACTACTACTGCCAGGCACTTTGTGAAAACCCTTGGGGCTGAGGTTAGCCAAAGGGCATTGTTCTGAACTGATAATGGCCTGAAGGCAACTCGAACCTGAGGTACTTTCTGTGGGAGCACCTGATAGGAATGTGAAAGTAGGCAACTTTGAGGTCCAGGAGGCTAGCCAGTCACTTGGCCTTAGAGAGGGAAGGATTATTCCCAGAGTTACCATTTTGAACTTTGGTATTAAAAGATGTTTGTTTAGATATCTTGGGTCTAGGATGGGTCGCCACTCCCTGTCTTTTTGGGGTCAGGAAGTACCTGGAGTACAGTCCTTTGCCCCAGTGTAGGGTAGGTACTCTCTCTATGGCTGTTAAGGCTAGAAGAGAAGAAACTGCTGCCTCTAGGGCAAGGGTTTCCGAGAGATTTGCAGGTGGAAAAGATCTGGCTCTCATCTTTGGAAATTTTCTGAAGTTGAGAACCAGTCCCAGGCTTACTACTTTCAGGACCCACTTGTCTGATGTAATAGACATCCAGTCCTGGACAAAGTAAGCCAGCCTGCCCCTACTGGAATAGGAGAATCGACCGGGCAGGCCCATCAGGGTGTCTGCGTGGCAGGGCTTTAGGCTGAGGAGTGGATGCAGCCCTGCTCATCCCCCTTCTGCCTCTCCCTCTGAAGAACCCCTCTGAGAAAAGGAAGAAGAGGCCTGTGCTTGGTAAAAGGCCTTTGAAAAGGCCTGCCCCTGCCCCTAGACTGCTGCCTTTGAGGAGCTGCCTGCCTCTCCTTGGCCTGAGCACTCCTGTAAGTGATCCTGTACTCATTCATTTTTTCATGTAATTCTCTGTCTGCTCCCCAAACAGAGAATTACCCACTTCAGGAAAATCCATGGCCTTAGCCTGGGTGTCCTAGAGAGGCTAGTACATCTGAGCCAAGCCATCCTCCAAAGAGCTACAGATGTAGCCATGACTCTTGATGACACATCATTAGAGTCCACAGCAGCATGAAACTGAACCTTAGGTGCCTCAGTCCCATCTGCAGTCACCACCTCCAGCTCCTTGGCTAGCTGGGGAGGCTTGTTTAGCCAGTGCCAGTACAGTGTCCCACCTGGACTTCTGGTACCTGGCTGTATAGCCATGTAATTCACCTGCCTGAGTCCCAAGGAAGATGCCATGTACTGTTTCTTTGCCATGGCATCAGTCTTCCTGGAGTCCTTGTCTGGGGATGTGAAGCCAAGGGAATGTTTGCCTTGTCACAGGCAGCAGCCTGCACTACCCTAACATGGCTGCATTGCTGGTATAAGAACTCTGTGTCTGAGCCTGAAAGTGTATACCTCTTGTCCATTCTTCTATCAACAAGAGGTATAGTGTTAGAGACTTTAGGATTTTTGTGTCTGTTTCCAAAGGATTTGTGGAGGGAACAGACAGTCTCCTGGACTCTGGGATGTCCATCATTTCTACATAATCGGCTCCTCTTGATCTTCCACAGCCTCCTCCATAGGAAGCTGGAGGGTTTCAGCCAACTTTCTGTAGAACATAAAGTGAGACGGGACTCAGAAAGCCTAGGAGGGAAACACCTGAAGGTCTGTCTGGGGAGATGTCCGGTTCCACAGGCATATCCAGACCCTCACTTTCACCATCATCATCCTCAAATTCCCTTCCTCTTCAAATTCCAGTTCATAAAAATCTTGAGGGTATAATCTTGAACCGAGGGACCAATCGAACCAAACCCCTGCCAGAAGGAGCCGAAAGGTAGGAACCGCTGGAGCGATTCCACAATCTGAATCACTCTGGCTATCTCTTCGACAGCTGGAACATGAACCTCTGGATCCGAACCGTCAATTTGTCTTTACGCTTTTTGTCGGAACCGATCCCCGGAATCGGCTTCCTTTGCCTGAAGAAGTATCGCCTGGTCAGAGGGCACTTCCTTCTGGTTCGGTCGGAACCGAACCAGGCTGGCCATCCAGGTCAGCGGACTTCTTGGCCTCTTTTTCCCTCGGTCTACCTAATCTCTTCTCGAGGGTAGATTTGGTAAAGTTTTACATATTTGGCAGTCTGAATCAAGGTGGTCAAACCCCAGACAATAAACACAGGTGTGTGGGATCGGCCTTAGCAAAGACCTCCCTCACTCACTGCAGTGTTGAAACCCGCTTTTTTCTTGGGCTTCTCAGACATGGCCAGCCTAACCAACTTACCCTTTTATGGCAACCACCAGGCAAGACTCCCTTTATCGGTTCCTAGCCGTGTCACGGTATTGGAAAAAACGTACTAAAACACGCTTTTAGAACCGTTAAGAACCAGTAACCACACACTAAGTAAAAACACAAAATACAAGATTTCACTATCAAATGGCCAGTTCAGCTGAACCGAGCTGCACTTTTACAAGTTCCACACAGAAAAACAGAACAATTCCTATCTAGTATTCATGGCACCACAGACAGAGCCTGAACCGACTATGTGGATAACTTTTCGGTTTAAAAAACAACGAAAACTGAAACTTTAACGACTTTCGAACCGCTGAAGGAGAGACTCTCCGGAGCGACTGTTCAGTGAGGCAGAGTAAAGAATCTGACGGTTTGAGTTTGAAACACTCCAGACAGAGACTTCAGCTGAGCTTGAGCTCAGCATTCTATGCACTGCATAGAAAGTTAACTCTTAATTCTTCGGGCAGTTTGAAGGTTAGGAACCACTGCAATATGTCAGAATACAGCAAGACTTCATGTTGTTTGAATCTCCTTTTCTCTGCTACAAGGAAACTGCTGGCATAGTTTTCTGTTACCAGAACTGGACTATGATCTGTTTTACCATGTTGGAAAAGGTGGAGCACTGTCCAGGATGAGAAAAGCACTGTCCAAGATGAGAAGAGCACTGTCCAGGCTGAGAAGAACACTGTCCAGGATGAGAGGAGCACTGTCCAAGGATGAGAGGAGCACTGTCCAGGATGAGAAGAGCACTCTCCAAGGATGAGAAGAGCACTGTCCAAGGATGAGAGGAGCACTGTCCAGGATGAGAAGAGCACTGTCCAGGATGAGAAGAGCACTGTCCAGGGATGAGAAGAGCACTGTCCAAGATGAGAAGAGCACTGTCCAGGATGAGAAGAGCACTGTCCAAGATGAGAAGAGCACTGTCCAGGATGAGAAGAGTACTGTCCAGGATGAGAAGAGCACTGTCCAAGATGAGAAGAGCACTGTCCAGGATGAGAAGAGCACTGTCCAGGGATGAGAAGAGCACTGTCCAGTATGGGAAGAGCACTGTCTAGGATGAGAGGAGCACTATCCAGGGATGAGAAGAGCACTGTCCAGGATGAGAGGAGCACTGTCCAGGATGAAAAGAGCACTGTCCAGGGATGAGAAGAGCACTGTCCAGGATGAGAGGAGCACTATCCAGGGATGAGAAGAGCACTGTCCAGGATGAGAAGAGCACTGTCCAGGATGAGAAGAGCACTGTCCAGGATGAGAAGAGCACTGTCCAAGATGAGAAGAGCACTTCCAGGATCAGAAGAGCACTGTCCAAGATGAGAAGAGCACTATCCAGGGATGAGAAGAGCACTGTCCAGGATGAGAGGAGCACTGTCCAAGATGAGAAGAGCACTATCCAGGGGTGAGAAGAGCACTGTCAAGGATGAGAGGAGCACTGTCCAAGATGAGAAGAGTACTATCCAGGGGTGAGAAGAGCACTGTCAAAGATGAGAGGAGCACTGTCCAAGACGAGAGGAACACTGTCCAGGATGAGAAGAGCACTGTCCAAGATGAGAGGAGCACTGTCCAGGAAGAGAAGAGCACTGTCCAGGATGAGAGGAGCACTGTCCAAAATGAGAAGAGCACTGTCCAGGATGAGAGGAGCACTGTCCAGGATGAGAAGAGCACTGTCCAAGATGAGAAGAGCACTGTCCAGGTTGAGAGAAGCACTGTCCAGGATGAGAAGAGCACTGTCCAGGATGACAGGAGCACTGTCCAAGATGAGAAGAGCACTGTCCAGGATGAGAAGAGCACTGTCTAGGGATGAGAGGAGCACTGTCCAGGATGAGAGGAGCACTGTCCAGGGATGAGAAGAGCACTATCCAGGGACGAGAAGAGCACTGTCCAGGAGAGAGGAGCACTGTCCAGGATGAGAGGAGCACTGTCCAGGGATGAGAAGAGCACTCATCCAGGGACGAGAAGAGCACTGTCCAGGATGAGAGGAGCACTATCCAGGGATGAGGAAGAGCACTATCCAGGGATGAGAAGAGCACTGTCCAGGATGAGAGAAGCACTGTCCAGGATGAGAAGAGCGCTGTCCAGGATGACAGGAGCACTGTCCAAGATGAGAAGAGCACTGTCCAGGATGAGAGGAGCACTGTCCAGGGATGAGAAGAGCACTATCCAGGGACGAGAAGAGCACCATCCAGGGACGAGAAGAGCACTGTCCAGGATCAGAAGAGCACTGTCCAAGATGAGAAGAGCACTGTCCAGGGATGAGAAAAGCACTGTCCAGGATGAGAGGGCACTGTCCAAGATGAGAAGAGCACTATCCAGGGGCAAGAAGAGCACTGTCAAGGATGAGAGGAGCACTGTCCAAGATGAGAAGAGTACTATCCAGGGGTGAGAAGAGCACTGTCAACGATGAGAGGAGCACTGTCCAAGATGAGAAGAGCACTGTCCAGGATGAGAAGTGCACTGTCCAAGATGAGAGGAGCACTGTCCAGGAAGAGAAGAGCACTGTTCAGGACGAGAGGAACACTGTCCAGGATGAGAGGAGCACTGTCCATGATGAGAGGAGTACTGTCCAGGATGAGAAGAGCACTGTCCAGGATGAGAAGAGCACTGTCCAGGGTGAGAAGAGCACTGTCCAGGATGAGAGGAGCACTGTCCAAGATGAGAAGAGCACTGTCCAGGATGAGAAGAGCACTGTCCAGGATGAGAAGAGCACTGTCCAGGATGAGAAGAGCACTGTCCAGGATGAGAGGAGCACTGTCCAGGATGAGAGGAGCACTGTCCATGATGAGAGGAGCACTGTCCAGGATGAGAAGAGCACTGTCCAGGATGAGAAGAGCACTGTCCAGGATGAGAAGAGCACTGTCCAGGATGAGAGGAGCACTGTCCAGGATGAGAAGAGCACTGTCCAGGATGAGAGGAGCACTGTCCAGGATGAGAAGAGCACTGTCCAGGATGAGAGGAGCACTGTCCAGGATGAGAAGAGCACTGTCCAGGATGAGAGGAGCACTGTCCAGGATGAGAAGAGCACTGTCCAGGATGAGAGGAGCACTGTCTAGGATGAGAAGAGCACTGTCCAGGATGATAGGAGCACTGTTCAGGATGAGAAGAGCACGCAAGTTATACAGTTCTCTTCATTGGTTTTACTTTAAATGAAAGGTTTTATTTTCTCAGTATTATGGCAAAAAAGTGTCATTGTGCCTGGCCAACAGCGGACGTGCTTCCTCAAAACCTCTCTCAAGGAAGCACCCATCCTTTAGCTCGAAAACATTTGACCACTTGGTGAATGGGGCAGCTGTTTGCTGCATTTCTACAAATAAAATGGAAAATTGTCCTACAACACAGCTCAGTGTTTTAACTGGGGATCAGGACTGAGAGCCAAGCTTCTGTGAGTACTTGCCTCTAATTTCTTAAACAGTCTTGTGTGGCATTGAATTAAATGCCTTGCTCAAGTCAAAATAGAGCAAATGCACTTGTTGTCCCTTATCCACCACCCTTGTTACCTAGTAAAGAATACCATCAGGTTGTTCCAGCAAAACTTCCTGCCACAAACCCAAGCTGCTTACTATCCTGGATCCCATTTCTCTCAGGTAGTCCACTACTGTAGGTCCTCTTTGACTAGTCTTTGTATGAAAAACACATATAAAACTCACAGAACCAGCGGCAGCTTTTGCTGCTCGTGGTTTGTGCTATTTAAAGTGATAATGAACTTGATATTGAATTCTATTTAAAGACACTACTAGTATATTGGTGTACTGTCACCTTAAGTGGTTTTAGTATTTTTTATGGAATGGGTCTTAAGAATGACGGCTAGTGATTGGTGGAGAACTGCTTTCAGCCAGGCTGTTATCCCAGCACAACGGCCTGGGTGAAAGTAGCTTCTGGTAAAACAGACTGTGCATGAACAAGTAGCCATACACATGGCTCAGCTGCCCAGAAAGAAAGCATACTTGCTTGTCCCAGCCCCCACCCACAATACTTACCTCAAACAGCAGTCACAGACATACTTCAGGTCCCATTCTCAAAAAGGGCTCCTCGGTAGTGTTTGTTTCTTTATTATTGGTTCACTGTCTTGACCACAAACAACATAGCTGGCAACCACAATTTAAATCAGCAGCTCCCACATGTTCGCTTCTACAGTAACACCAGCAGCTCCATCCCGCTTGGTAATCAAAGATTTAAAAGAAAGTCACAAAGCTCTCACACTTGTTGCTAGTTTAGGCAAACTGCCCAATTGTGGTAGAGATAGCTGCCAGAAACCTGCCGTAGATTGTGCCTTCCTGCTACATACCATAAAGCTGCTGCTGCCTCACTCTCCTGACTGCTGGCTTTACTTGGGCAGGTGACACTATTTCTATTATTACTTGTGTTTCATAAATTTTAAACATGGAGATTTTTATTTATTATTTAACAATGTCGGGACCCATTTCATAATCACAATAAGGCACCATGGGGACTTCTGGTGGGCTAACAGCCTTTCTCGGTGGTGGAAGCACTGACTTTGCCTTTGTGCTTCAACCCACCTGAGGCAGGCCATTATCCCACCATAATGCCCCCCACCCACATCATGCCTCACTGCTTAAGCAAGGCAGTCAGCAGATATACATCCCCTCTGATGAAGCCATTTGGTAAAACCGGTTAGGGACCCCTCCATCCCACACTGCTGCTGGTTCTGTGAGTTTTGCATGTGTGTTTTTTTCATACAATAAATTATTTTGCAGCCACACTGGTGCCATGTCTTTTATTTTGCTGCTGGTTCTGTGACTTAGGCACACTGGTGTTACTGCTGAGTGAATATGTTTACTTGTCTCCATTTTGACAAGTGTCTCCACTAGTTTACCTACAATGGATATGATCAGTGAGCCTAAGAGGGTGCTGCTTTGGAATGATTCTCTTGGACCCTAGACTGGAAGGAATTATGAGGCTTTCAGAAGGTGAAAATTTGGTTATAGACCAGGGGTCCCTGAAGTTTAGTAAGAGCAGTGAGAATGGGGATGGGCCAGTAATGAACAGATGTGGAAGAATTCTTATGGAATGTGATCAGATTTGCCTTCTTCCAGGCAAGGAACACAAGATAAAGATGTGGGCTTTCATTTCAGAAGCAGCAGTGTGGCAGAATTTAGTGTCAAGGCCATCAAGGCTATTGCTTTTGGAGGAGTTCAGAGACTGGGTATTTTCAGTTTTGTAGAAGGGGATACGGAGGGAGAGAGAGAGAGAGAGAGAGAGAGAGAGAGAGGGGCTTTGAGTATAGTAGAAGAGTCCAAAAAATCTTAAGAAATTAGATCCACAAAATGGTGGAAACAAAAAAATTTGGAGTGGAGATAAACTGGATGGAGTGACTGGAAATGAGCTGATGCTTGTGGAATCTCAGGTGAGGATAAAGAGCAGCTTTTGTGGAAACATAGAAACATAGAAACATAGAATTTGACGGCAGATAAGGACCGTTTGGCCCACCCAGTCTGCCCATTTCTACCTACATTGGATAAGCTGCAGATCCTAGTTAACCAGCAGCCTACTTCTTCCTACCCCCACCCCCAGAATTGCCTTATGACTATCCCATGCATGCTTGAATTCTACCACTGATTTTGACTCCACAACCTCCTCCGAAGGCCATTCCATGCATCCACAACCTCTGTGAAAAAATACTTCCTAAATTACCTCTGAGCCGCCTCTATCTTCAAATTGTGCCCTCTTGTTCTTGCACACCTCTTTTTGAAAGATGCTACCCTCTTGGACTTTGTTGATTCCTTGAGGTACTTGAAAGTTTATCATGTCCCCTCTCACAGAACCCTGTGTGAGGTAAGTAATTGATGAAAGAATGACTGAAACATGGGACACACCTGAGAAGTATTTGTTAAAAATTAGTGATGTGGCTAAGGAAATTAAAAGTTCCAGTTAAATATAGCCATGGGAACCAATGGTATTCCTATTTTAAGCATGGAAAGAGGGATCCGATTTGATAGCACCGTGGGTTTTGTAATGTTTTCAACAAATAGATACAGACAGGTAAGATGCTCGAACAGTGGAAATAGGCTAGAGTGATCCCCTGGCAAAAGTGCCAAATCCAAAATTGTTGATAAAGATTTTGACCAATTTTTCTTACTTGTGTGATTTCTAAATGTGTGAAGGGGTTTTGTTAAATGGATTACTGTATTGCTGAAAACCAGTCTAGGTCTCTGAGGGCAGTTCCACAGCATTAGCTATATTAACATTTTGGAAGTATGCATGAAAGTGTGGGACCAAGGAAGGTGGATACATGTATTTTTTTGTGGATTATGAGAAAGCTTTTACCTTCTAGACCACAATACTGCATAAAAATAGATGGATGTGGGCTACAGAAATGTATTGTAAGATGGACAAAGATTTTTTTTAATTATGCTTTATTCTCCCCTACTGCCTGCCAACTCCGACCCCTTCAGGGCATCCAAGGGGTCATCCTCCTGCCACCTGTTCACCAGAACCGAACTCCCAGTTCCCCATGGAGTTTTTGGTTCCCTCAAGCCGGGATGAGGTAGGGTTCTAACCCATAATCCTTCATTTCATTGGGCCTTGTGGAAGTGGCTGGTGAGCAGGTGCAAATCGGAGGCATGCCCCAGGAAGCCCATCATCCCGGAGCCAGCAGGTGTATTTCCCATTTTCTCCCGATGCAGTGAAAGCCCCTGATATCAAGGTGCTATGCATCAATATCCACTGCGCTTCTGGCCGCCCATCCCCTCCAAACGGGTTTGTGGTCTCCCAAGCTTCGCCCGAGGTCACGCACAAGTGGCGTGGGCATCGGCCATCCCCACGCCCCCACCGAGATGGCGAGCTGTCGGGATGCTCTGCTGTTCTTCCCAGGCCGCCTCCAGTGACCTGAGTCCGCCTCCTGAGCCCGGGTCGATGAGTCGCAAGTGGAAATTCAATGCTGCGCTGACAGGCCAGCTTTGGGTAAGAAATTTTGCAAGGAAGACCTCAATGGATAGAGTTAGAAGGTAAGAAATCAAATGTTGGGTCAACTATGTGGGGTGTCTCTCTGGGTACCAAGCTTGATCCTTGCTTTTTTTTTTTTAACTTGCCGGCTCTCACAGCTTTTAAGAGGAGGCCTCGTCTCCTCCTACTCTATCTGCAGGACAATCCCCAAGGTATCCCATCCCCTTAGCTTTATCTTGCCCATAGTGCTGGGGTTTGTACATTTTCCCGATTTTATCCCTTAGTTCCCAGCCCCTTAGGATGCTGGCACCTTTAGGACTTACGTCCAGAGAGGCAACATGCGGGTGCACGCCATCCTCTGCTGTGTTGTATGACATCCCCCAGCCGCATATCAGAGCTGCCAATCCCTTCAAGGCCGGTAGCCCACTCAGCACACTTCACGGGAGTGTTGGATGCTACTGCGCCCCTAGTATCCCACCCTGAGGGAGGAGAGCATCCACTGGGATGCTTGATCCTCTCTCTCCCAGCCCGACCCCGCAACCCGAGTCCGTTCGCAACCCTTGTCGCCGGCATAGCACGGTGTGGCGTCCAGCGCCTCAACCCTCAGCACCACCGGGCCGGCCTTGCTTTTTTTTTTTTTTGATGATTAATGATTTCAAACAGTGGGTGAATGTACTAAATATGTGGATGATACAATATAGATACATTTAAATTTGATAAGACAGTAAAACAAGTAAGATTTGAACCAAATTGAAAGGTGGTCGAAGAAAATCTTATGGCAACAAATCCAGCAAAACAAAATTTGGTTTGGAAAGAAAAATATGTGGGGTTACCTTAACTTTTGGGATGGAGGAGGCCAGTAGTAAATAGTGAAATTTTAGGGTTGATGATTCAAAGTGATTTTAAATGGGTTGAACAAATTATAAATTCAACAAGAAAGGCAAACACACGACTATATGTTTAAACTATGTTAAAAAGAGCTGGGGTGGGTAAACAAGATTTGGTCTATTACTGCTGTACAGTGATTAGGTCTGTTTTGGAGTACAATGCACCTGTTTGGCACATGTAGCCTAAATCGAAAGAATGTAATGAATTTGCAGTATCCAAAAAGGGCTCTGAGAATGATGTTAGGAACAGGTGTGGGGTGTGGGGTATGAGGAGCAATGAAGGACTGTAACATCAAATCCTTGTATGAAAGGAGAGAACAATTAAGTAAAAATGGGTTTTGCAGATTCGTAATTATTATCCTAAGCTGCATAATCTCTTGGCCCCAATAGAAAACGTAAATTACAGTTTGAGAAATGGGATGAAGTGGTATAGGCCCCAAATAAAAAACAAGGGCGTATAAGAGATTCTTGTTTAGTTACTATATTAACTTTTTAAGGAAAAGAATTGCAATTATGTGGGTGGCTATAATGATATACAGTATTAAGTCTGCATTGTATAAAATGTGTATTTTTATATTTATAATGAACTTTGAAAATGTGTCGTAGTTTTAACTTTTCAGACAGTATGGTGAACTGTAATAGTTTTCTTTTAAGCACAATAATATTTGTGTGTTTATAATGTTGATACGTGTTTTTTTTTTTTTTTTTTTGTATTGTGCATTAAACTTCAACGTTCCCATTTGGGTAGCTGCAATTGTGAGATCAAATAACCTAAACTAGAGGGAGTACAGGTGAGATGTCAGAAGAGGCAGGGAGGGAGTGGATTGGTGGAAGGCACAGTTGGAAAGGAGGGACTAGTTGATGAATTACTCACTAATAAAGATAGAAGTGACTTCCATGGGGTGGACGTGTGAGTGCGTTGAAAAGATTATGAATTACGTTACTGTATTTGCAGAGTTGCCCAAATTCTTATGGAAATTGATGGCCAAGTTAATAGCCTAGATCACTGTGTGGGGCTGGGTGCCGCATTATGCAGCAGTTTGTACCTGATTAGTCTGCCAGACTGCCAGATTGTACCAGCTGGTCATGTGTTTTAAGAGAAGCAATGAGCTCTGCTGATGTTCAGGGAGGGGACCTCTCTTTATTCAGGATTTACAAAATAGGGTATGCCTATCCCAGACAGTGGTATATTTATTGAAAAGTAATTGAGAGCCTCTTTGACATAACTCAGTTTCTGTCATTGACTAGGGCCATACTGTGGAGGACAGATGGTAGCACAGTGCAGTCTAGGCTGCTGGGAGAAAATGCAAAGATGACCTGGGGGAGGTACCCTGGTAAAGTGAACTCAGCACACATAGTAGACAGGAATCGACAAATCTAAATGAATTACTTGTCCAGGACAAGTAGCTGAAGTAAAATTAGTAGTCCCAATGTGCAAATTAGTAGTCCAGTAACAAATTGGCATATTTTAATAAAATAAAAATACGAGTTAGGGAGTAGATGCTTTCTGCTTCTGTGTTACTAAATAATGTGTTTTATTTATTGTTTTGTATGTTGTTGTAAGAAAATGTTCTCACACCAAAGAACACCACAGTGAACACTGTATACTAGGCATATGCCACACTGAGGAAAATTAGTGTTTAACACTGCTTATAGCTTTGAGCCAGCAATTACTGCATCTGTCTGAGAAGGGACTTGGAACTGGGAAGTCAGAGCAAAATACTTTATGGCACAGCATATAGTCACAGTGTTGTAATAATTTAGACTGACTCACATATCACACACACACCACCTGGTATGTGAAGGGAAGACTTTAAAGATGCATGGTTCTGTTTTCTGTGAGATTTTTTTAACAGTAAAAGGACAGATTGTTGGTAATATTTAGCTCCCAGCACATCTGCCCTCAAGTTGTTCCCCAAATAATCCCAAGAATATCTGGCCCATGATGTCACCCCCACTAACTGACAGTTTCTTTCCCGATCCCTACTCCTTCGCGTTATTCTTTTCCCCAGTGAATGCTTTTTTTCCCTTAAGCAGAGCGCCCATGCTTCACGAGTACAGCAAGTCTGTCCTTGCGATGGTATAGCCTTCTGCCTCTAAGTTCTAGTTCCCCACCCTCCACCACCGCAGCCACTTGCCAGGACTGTCAGGTAGTCTCTGAAGTGATACTGGCTGACAACTAACCTGTCAGTCCTGCTGATGATGTTGCTGCTGCTGAGATCAATGGCTGGGTGGGAGGGAATGGAGAGGGTCAGAGTCGCGCCACTTGTCCTTCTTGTACGGCCATGTCCATGCTTGCTCCTTCTAGTGCAGGCCATGGCGCTTTTCTCCGCGTCCGCTTGGTAATCCTGAAGTCCGCCATATGACCGCTGGCCGAGGAGAAGTAAGCAAAGTGTCAGCAGGCAGCATCTAGTGGTGAAAACTAAACTAAACTTAAAGCAAACAAAAAAAGGTGGTTGTCCATGGGACGACACAAGAGCTTAAAAATACTTGTCCCTACACAGAAACTTGTAGCCCCGAGACGTCGGGCTATGGATTTGTTCTATCCCTGATAGTAGACCATGTGATGGTCACTGAAACTATCAGTGTGTGTGTGCCAATACCAACAGTATATGGTGCTGGTGAGAGGACAGGATCCAGTCAATGAAGGTGTGGTTTGAAGATTTAGGTTTAGGCAAGAGGCTCAGTAACATGCTGAGTGAGGTGAAGGGCTTAATATTTTCTGCAAGCATTTTGTAAGTGGGTCCAGTCCAGTCTTTATTCATGTCCTACAGAATAAGTATAACAGAAAACATACTGATAGGGGCAGTATAGCACAGTGGTTTAAGGCTCTGAGCTGCAAATCTGGAGACCTGGCTTTGAATCTCAGCCCCATTTGCATACTGTGTGACCCTGAGCAAGTCACTTAACTTCCCTGTGCTCCCAGGTCACATTTGTAAACAAGCTTTCAGCTTAGTGTGTCACTCCTGGTTAAACAATTAAAAAAAAAAAAGAACAGTGCTGCACAAAAGACCAAAAGGCTTAATATAAGCTAAGGTGTATTTTATTAACGGTGCAAACAGTGCTAAACAGTGTAGTTGTAACAAATCAGAAGGTAGACACAAACACCAGCAGTAGTAAAAGCAGGAGAGTGGAGATGGCCTGAACAACCACCAGTAAGTTTTGCCTCTTATCTCTGAGGCTCGACTGAAGCCCAAATAAGTAGCTACAAGAGGATACAATAGTGATGGCGATGGAGAAAGAAAAATTACTCACCTTAGTAATGTTGTTTCTTCTAATGGAGTCTTGCTATTATGATATATGCAGTGAGTCCCAACCTCGAACTGCTCCGGAGGTGAAAGAGTTAACTTTCCATGCCAGGCATGGAACGCTGAGCTTGAGCTCGTTGAAACTCTGTCTGTTGTTCTTCAAACTCAAACCGTCAGATCTTTACGAGCTAAACTCACTGAGGTCCAGTGTGGAAGCTGTAAACCTACACTAGCCAACTGGCTACTAAACATAAGAACACATTTTTGGTCCCAAAACAAAGACTCAAGTCAGGAGACCCAAAAATGAAAACACAACACCAATTCACCCCAAAAAGGATGGCTGAAACAACAAGGTGGGCATCTACTATGCCAACACTGCACTGCCCACCCACATCCCAAAAACAAAGGTTCTGAGAGGGGCATGGGAGGTTATAATATAGCAAGACTCCATTAGAAGAAACAACATTACTAAGATGAGTAATTATTTCTTCAAACAACATGAAGTCTTGCTATATTATGACATATGCAGACTACACAGCAGTACCTCCATGGAGGAGGGACAGAACCTACTTAGAAAATAGGCTCTGAAGCACAGCTGTGTTAAACTGAGCATCACTCCTAGCCTGGATGTCCAGGGAGTAATGCTTGGTAAAAGTGTGAACTGTTTTCCAGGTAGCTGCTTGACATATCTCTAGGATAGGGATGTCCCTGGCAGCAGCCAGAGAAGCAGCTGTACCTCTGGTAGAGGGCCCACAGGCCTGAGGGAGGAACCTACCCAGTTTTCATAGCAAAATTGGGTACAAGAGACAATCCACCTGGCAATGGATCTTTTAGTGGCAGGTTTCCTTTACTAACCTCACCATACGTGAGGAACATTTGAGGAGTTAAACCTGTGACCCTTGGTATGCTCTATGTAGTAACTAAGGGCTCTCTTCACATCTAGTTGTGCAGCCTCCTCCGCCAGAGGAGGAATGGTCAGTGAAGTACACAGGGAGAGACAAGATTGATTAAGGTGGAAATCTGAGACCACCTTAGGCAAGAACTTCCTGTTAGTCCTGAGGACCACCTTATCTCTATGAAAGGAGATAAAATCAGGCTCCACTGACAAGGCTTGTAATTCACTTATGCATCTGGCAGAAGTGATGGCTACCAAAAACATAGTTTTCAAGTCAAGTACTTAAACTCTGCTGAAGACAAAGGCTCAAAGAGGGGTTGCAAGCTGAGCATTGCAACAGGCAGGGCAGGGCCCTGAAATGGAGGGGTGTGAAGCAACCCCTTGAAAAACTTGGAGACTACAGGATGACCTGAAAGAGAAGAGGGCTTACCTGTTGATAAGAAAGCAGACACAGCTGCCAGGTGAACTTTAGGGTAGCTGGTCTCAGCCCCAAGGTATTTAAGTGGACCATATAATCCAGGACTGTGGGTAAGTCAGCCAATTCTGGGGAAATATGCTTTCAGAGCACCATATGGAAAGCCTCTTCCATTTGGAATTATAAGTAGCCCTGGTGGAAGGCTTCCTAGAAGCCTTCAGGATATCCATTACACCTTGGGAGAGGTGTAGGTCAGCAAACTCTAACTCTTCAAGAGCCAGGCCTTGAGATTGAGAGATTATAGGTTCGGGTACCAAACTCTCCCTGAGCACAGGTTAATAGGTTGTGATTCCTGGGAAGACACAGGGAAGGTGGACTGCTAAGGACAGTAGTAGTGGTTATCAAGGTTGTCTGGCCCAATCTGGAGCAATCAGGATCATCTTGCAGGGTTGAGATCTGATTTTGACTAGCACTTTGAACAGGAGAGGAAGGGGGAAAAGCATAGAGAAACTTCCTTCCCAACTGAGAAGGAAGGCATCCAGAGGGACTGAACCCAAAACTGGGGCCTGCAGCAAAAAGGGAAGTTGATGATTGTCTGGGGCTGCAAAAGATCTATCTGCGAGGTGCCCCATCTGGCAAATACCACCTCCAAGACCAGAGGGTCCAGTGACCATTCGTGATGGCCCTGGGAAATCCTGCTGAGAGCATCTGCTAGGACATTGTCCTTGCCTGGGAGGTGAACTGCCATAAGGGAGGTGTTCAGAGTAAGCCAGAGACCACAACTTCATTGCTTCGGTGCACAAGGCCATAGACCGAGTGCCCCTTGCTTGTTGATGTACCACATTGTGGTGGTGTTGTCTGTTCTGATCTGAATAACTTTGTTCCGAACAGATTTGGAAAAACTTGAAGTGCTAGAAAAACGCTCTGAGTTCCAACAGATTGATGTGGAGCAGAGATTCCTGAGGGACCACAATACCTGGGTAGTGAGGCCATGTGAGCTCCCCACCCCAAGAGGGATGCATCTGTAGTAAGGATTAAGGAGTGAGACTGAGGGCAAAAGGAACCCCTGTCTCAGATTGCTCTGGTCCTGCCACCACTGCAGGGCCTGGATCAGGGTTCGAGTCACTGGGATCAATTTGGTTAGAGGGTCTTTCCTTTGAGACCAAAAGGCTCTCAAATGGAACTGGATGTCCCTCATCTGAAATCTTGCTCCCTGCACTACTGCTGTAGAAGCAGCCATGTGCCCCAGGAGCTGTAGAAAGTGCCTTGCTGGTCGAGAGACCTGTAGGGTGAATGAGGAGGCCAGAGAGACCAGGGTCCTTGCCCTGTCCAGAGGAAGGAAGGCTCTGGCCTTTCTGTGTTCAACTCCGCCTATGAAGGTGAGGAGCTGGACAGGCTCTAGAACTGACTTTGGAAGATTCAGAAGGAAACCTAGAGAAGTGAGCAGTTGCTGAGTTATCTATAGATGTAACTTGACTTGGTCTGGAGACTGGCCTACTATGAGCCAGTCATCCAGGTAAGGGAAGATGGCAATTTTTTGCTTTCTTAGGTGGGCAACTGCTACTGTCAGGCATTTTGTGAATACCCTTGGAGCAGAGGTGAGGCCAAAGGGCATTGCTCTGAACTGGTAATGGCCTGAGGGCAGCTCGAACCTGAGGTACTTTCGATGGGAACTTGATGAGAATATGGAAATAGGCATCCTTGAGGTCCAGGGACACTAGCCAGTCTCCTGGCCTTAGAGAGGGTAGAATAATTCCCAGAGTCACCATTTTGAATTTTGGTTTTAAAAGGTGCTTGTTTAAGTATCTGAGATCCAGAATGGGCCGCCATTCTCCTGTCTTTTTGGGGTAAGGAAGTACCTGAGTACAAACCTTTGCCCTGGTGTAGGGTGGAACCCTTCCACAGCTCTGAGAGCTAGGAGGAAGAGACCTCTGCCTCTAAGGCAAGAGCCTCTGGAGGATTTGCAGGTGAAAGGATCTGGTTCTCATCTTTGGAAATTTTTGAAGCTGAGAACCAGTCCCTGGCTTACTACTTCCAGGACCCACTTGTCTGATGTCAGAGACTTCCAGTCCTGGACAAAGTAAGCCAGCCTGCCCCCTACAGGTAGCTGAGAATCGGCCCTGGCAACCCCATCAGGGTGCCTGTTTGGCAGGGGCTTTGGGCTGAGGGGTGGAAGCAGGCCTGCTTGTACCCTGTCTGACTCTCCTCTAAAGAACCCCCTCTGGGCATAGGCAGAAGAGGAGGCCTGGGCTTGGTAAAAGGCCTCATGGAAGGCCTGCCCTGCCCTGGGAGGCTGCCTTTGAGGAATGGCCTGCCTTCTTTGGCCTGTGCACTCCATAGGTGGTCCTATACTCATCCATTTTTTCATGTAATTCTCTGTCTGCTCCCCAAACAGAGAATTACCCACAACAGGAAAATCCATGGCCTTAGTCTGGGTATCCGTGATAGGCTAGTACATCTGAGCCAAGCCATTCTGCAGTGCCACAGATGTAGCCATGACTCTTGATGACACATCATTAGAGTCCACTGCAGCATGGAATTGCACCTTGGATGCCTCAATACCATCAGCAGCCACCTGCTCCAGCTCCTTGGCAAGCTGGCCAGGGACCTGTTTTGCTAGAGCCATAACAGTATCCCATCTGATTTCTGGTATCTGGCAGCATAAGCCATATAATTTGCCTGTCTGAGTCCCAAGGAAGCTGCCATGTATTGTTTCTTTGCCATGGCATCAATCCTCCTGGAGTCCTTATCCGGGGGTGTAGCCAAGGGAATATTAGCCTTGTCACAGGCTGCAGCCTGCACTACCCCAACATGGCTGCATTGTTGTGTGAGGAACTCCGTATCAGAGCCTGACAATGTGTACCTCTTGTCCATTCTCTTATCCACAGGAGGTATAGTGTGAGGAGCTTTTAAAATTTTAAAAGTCTGTTTCCAAAAGATTTATGCAGGGAATAGACAGTCTCCTAGACTCTGGGACATCCATCATTTCCACATAGTCAGGCTCCTCTTGATCATCCACAGCTTCCTCCATAGGGAGCTGGAGGGTTTCAGCCACTTTTATAAAACATAAATGAGAAGGGGCTCAGAAAGCCTAGGAGGAGACACTCCTGAAGGTCTGTCTGGGAGATGTCCGGATCAATGGGCACATCCAGACTTTCAAATCCACATTCACTCCTCATACTCTCTTCCTCCTCTGGTTCATAATACCTCTAATTCATACTTTGAACCGTGGAACCGCCGAACCGGCGCTTACCGATGGTGCCGGTTCGGTCGGAACCGGGAAGTGACTGGACAATTTTATCGCTTTGGCTATCTCTTCAGCGTTGGAGAGGAAAGTTTTGGCTCCACACCAGATGATTTTCTAGTCCTTTTGCTGGACCCGCCTCATAGTCGGATCTCCTTTTGCCTGAGGAAGTCTCGCCCTGGTCAGAGGGCACTCCTCTGGTTCAGTTGGAACCAAACCGGCTGGCCATCCAGTTCAGCTGACTTTTGGCCTCCCTTTCCTGAGCCTACCAACTCTCTTTCCAGGGTAGCTGCAGGAAAACTTTTACAAATCTGGCAGTCTGCATTGAGGTGGTCAAACCCCAGACAATAAACACAGGTGGTGTGATCAGCCTTGGCAAAGACTCTCCACACACACTGCAGTGTTGAAACCCAGTGGGCCCGGTTTTCTTTTGGCTTCTCAGCCATAGTGCCAGCCTAACCAAACTTACCCGCTTATGGCAATCCGCCAGGTAAGACCTCTTATCGGTTCCCAACCGTGTCACGGGTCATGAAAAAACGTAATAAAACCAGTTTTTAGAACCGATAAGAACCGTAACTACACACTAAAAGATAGATTAAGATATTTTACAACTTGATCGGTTCAAACCAAACCGATAAACCGCTTACAAATTCCACACAGAATAGAAACAAATGTAAAACCTATCTAGTACTCACAATGCCACAGACAGAGTCTGAACCGATCGGGTTATGTTTAAATTGTTGAAAACCGAGAAAATAATACTTTAACCGACAAAATGAACCGAGCAGAAGAAATCTCTGGAGCGACTGTTCAGTGAGGCGGAGTAAAGAATCTGATGGTTTGAGTTTGAAGAACAACAGACAGAGTTTCAACCGAGCTCGAGCTCAGTTTTCCATGCCTGGCATGGAAAGTTAACTCTTTCACCTCCGGAGCAGTTCGAAGGTTGGGACTCACTGCATATGTCATAATATAGCAAGACTTCATGTTGTTTGAACTATATTTGTCAAAATCAATTCTCTTGAGACCAAGAATGGCTTCTTTTAGCATGACTAGATAATGCAAAATTCTGTGTTGCTGGGATGGGTGCATAGCATCATGTCTGTTTGGAGGGCACCTATAAAACTAAAATTCACTTAGTAGTCATCCAGAGTCCTCTGGTCTTGGGACTTTAGACTGTTCAGTCTTGGTCTTTATTTATTGAAAAAATCTATAGTCTAGGTGACCAGTGCTTTTATACTGAAAACTGGACCTGAAGATAGTGCATCACTAGCACACAATACAAGATTATCAAATGGTAAACCTTTGGTATGTTTGTACACCACAGTGACTTAAAGAACCAATAAAAGTCACGTGCTTGTCAAGTTTCCTTGTGTTTGTGAAATTATGCTCTGAAATATTTTCCAAGTATAGTTCGACTCCAGAGTGTTAATAACAATGCTGCAGTGGACAGTAAATATGAACAAAGGTTTTACATTTTCGTCAGTAATACTGTATCTGTTATGATGGCAAACACTATGATCTCTATTCAACAACAGCAATACTGTTGGGACATGGGCATGGAACGTGTTGTTTTTTTGGTAATTAAAACTTCTACTAAGAGTTAAATTAATACACAAATAACATAAAGATGAAGCAAGTCAGTGATACATTAATTAAAATAAGAGATGATACAACTGTAAGAAACGTTAAAACATGAATGGAACATGTTTTTGAATCGAGTCCAATACTTCCTTAAAACTTGTTGTCAATATTTAGCAGTACATTAACGCATATCTGTCCTCCCATTGCCAAAGGAAAGCATTACTAGAAGTTTTCAAACAATCACGTGAGAAGAAATATTTTAGATGATCCTCAAGTGTATTCCATCAGCTTAGTCTTTTATTTTTGCAGTGTTTGTCTATTCACAGTGATACAACAGGAGTAGAGAGAAAAGCCACAGATTAAGACTAATATTTTGGACCCACTTTGCAAGACACCATGATTTATACAATGTACTGCTCGTAAGAGTTAAACTTTACATAGAAATGATTTATTTTAGCCACTGTGTAGCATTCTAAATGAGGATAAATAATTTATCATTACTTTGGTCATTTATCCTTATGTATCATTACTTTGGCAATTTAGCCTCACTTTAGAAAGGTCAAAAGGAACCCTAAACCAATGGGAGATCAACTTAAACAATGCCTTATGACATCAAACAACCGCTGTTGCATTCAAACCAGAACAGGGAAATCAGAAATGTTTATATCATCATATAACATTCTAATCTAAAAGTCTCACTGTTAATAATATATAGTATAAATTGGACACACATGAAATAAGCAAGTTATCATTTGTGAAGGGCAGGACTTACACAACTTTCTTGTGGCTCTGTCATAATGAGCTATTCTGTCCTCACACTTTTTTTTTCCCCAAATTCTATTTTTCCCTTCTCTACCTGAGCCCCACTGAACTCTCTCTGCGACCGCCCATCCTGGATTCTACCTCCTGTGTGGCATCGACTGGTCTCCTCTTTTCCGACACCGGGCATCCCCCAGTCTACTCCTCCAGGGAAGGGCCACCCTGCCCAGGGCACTCTTTCTTATAGGGTTGAGACCGGTCGGGAGGAGCCTGACTAAGGATACAGTCCTGCCCGACTTCTAGGAGTGTGATCCTGGGTGGGAGGCCTTCACCTATTAGTGGGAGGAGGGAGGCATTTCTAGTTGTAAGTCCCCTGTGGAGCCCAGCTGTCATGGCAACGTTTCTGCCGCTGCTCCTCCCCAGGCATACGCCTATGACGCTTACTTAGGCTACCTCTGGCCGCCGCCAGAGGTCGCTTGAGTGGTCACACCTGTCCCTCCCTCAGGAAGAGAAAGCAGTCCTTCGGATGCTCGATCTCTTCCCTCCTCACAGACCCCTGGCCTGCTCCTGAACCTGGGTTGCCGGCATGACACGAGGTGTGGCGTCCAGTGCCTCAACCCTCAGCACCACCAGGCTGGCTCTTGTCCTCACACTTGATGATAAACAGCAAATTTTGAGTCAGGCCATTGCATACCCCTTGTATCTTGCATTTTGGGGTAGGATGCAGTTGGTATCTAGCAAAGCTGGGTACGTCTACGATGGAATACTGAGCAAATCAGAGAGCAGCTTTCACAGTGCTGATGACATCACATAGCCATGTGCATAACTAAAGATAACTGAAAACAAAGAGAAGCAGCTAAATCTTCATACAAATAGAAGCTTTTAAAACATAAGAAGTGGAAGGATGTTGTGTAAATCAAATATGCAATAGACAGATTCAAATTATGCGATTTGTCATAATTTGTGATGGGGCAGGCCTTTACAACTCAAGGTGGCTCTGCAATAAGTGAGTTATGGTCCTGCCCTATCACTTATGATGACAAACTGCATATTTTGAGTCAGTCTGTTGCATATCCCTATATCTATCAGTATACTGTTTATATTTTGTCTAGCCTTTCCTCCTATGTTTGTGTGTTCCTGGCATAGAAGACCTTATGTTGATGCTGACTAAACTCTGCTTTTGGGAAGAGGGGGCACAAGGACTGGATTTTGAGTCCAGCAGCTTTTCTGCTCAGTTGTAAACCAGCGGGTGGCTGTTGGCTTGCACCATTGAAACAGTCTTCAGGTGGCTTGGCCTGACTGCAAAGCTGAACCATCGCATGGTGGAGGAGCTCCATGGGATATAAACTTTTAGACCATTAAATTGGTAAGACAGTTTCTTGTTTTATGTAGTAAAAGTGGATTAGTAGATTATGGAAGTGCTGGTGCATTGTTGAAATACAAATCTGAACTTTGACGCAATGGTAAAGCCAAGAGAAAACATTCACAGGCAGAGATGGAGGTAGCAAATGCAAAGGCCCTGGTCACAAGCTCTGCAGATTGACAGGCATACCCTCAACTCTACTGGGAAATCAACACACACTTCCTTGATCATGGCAATTAAAACTCAACCATAAAATGGAAGAGTTTAAAGGGCACTGTCAGCCTTACCACTCGTTTTGCAAATTTACTATCACTGGGTTGCAATGCACCTGACTGTTGTATAGTTACTACAGAATACATATAAGGAAAGCATAACGGTTTCCGCTACCAGTTTTGGCCAAATATGCATTAGTTGTAGTCCTGCTGTCCCAAATGAAAGTCTCCATGCACTGGAAGTGAGTTCAAGCCCAGGACATGCTGGGAATGTGCCTACCTGTAGTGCTGTCCCGGCGAGAGTATTGTAACATGGTTAGAAAAAAAAAATACACCTGTTAACACCACTTGCTCTAAACTTGTGTTTCTCATGCATGCACAGGATCTTAACCCGGTCGTTGCCGCGCATGCACAGGATTTGGGCACCAGTGTTCAAATGTATTTACACAAGAATGAGCCCTTGGTTTTGGGTATCAGATACCGAAACAAGTTTAGAGCAACTAGTGTTAACAGAGCCTTTTTTTTTTTTTTTTTACAATGGCCATGTTAAAATATGCCGAGCACTTGAACTGCCCTGGAGAGGAAAGAGTTAACTCTATGCAGAAGCATAGAACGTTGAGCTCGAGCTTGGTTTTCAAACCTCCGTCTGTGGTACTTCCCAGTGTAACCGTCAGATTCTTTACTCCGCCTAACAGTGAAGTCGCTCCAGAGAGTTTCTCTGCTCGGTTCGGTAAAGTAAAAGCATTCGGTTTTAAACCAGATATCTTTGTTATTTTCAGATTTCCAGCCTCTGTCTACAGTACAGGTAGTGTGTAGATAGGCAGTGATTGTGTTTTATTTCAAAAAGTTTGGAAATTGTTCTTTCCTCGGTCCGGTTTGGAACCGACATTGTTACATCTTTTGTTTTCATCTTACTAATTTCTGGGATTAAAGTGGTGTTCTGGTAATGATCGGTTTCAAAAGAACTAGGGTTTTTTCTGGTTCTTTTCAAAACCCGTGACACGGTTTATAACCGATCAGTGTTTCATTACCTGGCTTAAAAGCTGCAATCTGGTAGGTTGGCCATGTCTGAGAAACCCAAGAAGAAAACTGGTCCCACTGGGTTTCAACACTGAACTGAGTGTGGGAGGCCTTTGCCAAGGCCGACCCCACCTCCTCTGTGTTTATTGTCTGGGGTTTGACCACCTCAAGTCAGACTGCCAAATCTGTAAAAACTTTCCTAAATCCACTCTAGAAAAAAGATTGAGTAGGCTGAAAGAAAGGGAGGCCGAGAAGTCCGAGATCCGATGGCCTGCCCGGTTCAGTTGCGGCTGAACCTGAGGAGGTGCCTACTGACCTAGATGATTCCTCTTCGGGCAAAAGGAGAGCCGTCTCTGAAGGGCCAGTTCCATCAAAAGGAAACGTAAGTCTGCGGTTCGGATCCAGGACCGCATACTCCAAACGGGGCGAATAGCCAAAGCATTGCATTGTTCAGTCGCTTTACCCAGTACCGCCAGTTAGGCGGTCGGTTTGGTCGGGACCCGTCTCCTTCGGTTTACAATCCAGATGCTTTCTAGAGGAGTGGGAGGGAGATGAAGACTTTCCCAAAATGTTACAGACCCTAATTTATTACCTCCTGCGGACAAAAGAATGGACAGGAGGTATATGTTATCAGGCTCAGGTATAAGTTCCTTTATAATCATAGCAGCCATGTTGGGGTAGTGCAGGCTGCATTCTCAGACAGGGTTAACATTCCTTTGGCTTCACACCCCAGGACAAGGACTCCAAGAAAGTTGATGCCATGGCCAAAAACAATATCTGGCATCCTCTTTGGGACTCAGGCAGGCAAACTACATGGCCTACACAGCCAGGTACCAGAAGTCTAGATGGGATACTATTCTGAACTTGATAAACAGGCCTCCCCTAGATAGCCAAGGAGCTGGAGGAGGTGGCTGCAGATGGAATTGAGGCATCTAAAGTACAATTTCACACTGCTGTGGACTCCAATGATGTGGCATCAAGAGTCATGGCTACATCTGTGTCTCTCAGAAGGCATGCTTGGCTCAGATGTACTAGCCTTTCAAAGGATACCCAGACCAAAGCTATGGATTTTCCTGTAGTGGGTAACTCTCTGTTTGGGGAGCAGACAGAGGCATATATGAAGAAAATAGATGAATACAGTACCGCTTACAGGCATGCACAGGCCAAGGAAAGGCAAGCCACTCCACAAAAGCAGCAGTCTATGGGCAGGGCAGGCCCTTTCCAGGCTTTTACCAAGCCCAGGCCTCCTCTCCCCTTCCCACAGAGGGTTTTTTCTGAGGGAGTGGCAGGATGGGGATGAGCAGGACTGCTCCCTCCTCCCAGTCTAAGGCTGCTGCCAAGCAGACACCCTGATGTGTCAGCCCGGTCGACTCCCCAATCCCAGTAGGAGGCAGGCTGGCTTACTACTTTCAGGCCTGGAAGTCTGTGACCTCAGACAAATGGGTCCTGGAAGTGGTAAGCCAGGGCTACCTCACTTTCAAAAGTTCCCAAAAAGAGGGCCAGGTCTTTCCACCAGGTCAATCTCAGAAACCCTTGCCCTAGAGGCAGAGGTTTTCCCTCTTCTAGCTCTCAGAACTATAGAGAAGGTTCCTACTCAGCACAGGGGAAAAGGACTGTATTCCAGGTACTTCCTTACCCCAAAGAAAACAGGGAGGGCGACCCATCCGAGACCTAAGGTATTTGAACAAACACATTTCAAGACCCAAATTCAAAATGGTAACTCTGAGAATAATCCTTCCCTCTCTAGGGCCAGGGGATTGGCTAGCATCCCTGGACCCCAAGGATGCCTACTTCCATATCCCTATCAGGTGCTCCCACAGAAAATACCTCCAGGTTGGTTGCCTTCAGACCATTACCAATTTAGGGCCATGCCATTTGGCCTAACATCAGCTCCAAGGGTGTTCACAAAGTGTTTTGCAGTAGTGGTGGCTTACCTCAGAAGACAGGGTATCACCATTTTCCCATATCTGGATGACTGGCTGATTGTAGGTCAGTCATCACACCAGGTCAGGTCAGCTCTTCATAACCACCCAGGACTTGCTCAGTTCCCTGGGGTTTCTTCTCAATCTTCCAAAGTCTGTCCTCGAACCAGTACAATTTCTTACTTTCATAGGAATAGAACTGGACACTACCCAAGCAAAGCTTTCTTCCTCTGGCAAGGCGGTGAAGGCCCTAGATCTTATGAAGCCATCTTTTCGACCTCAGGTCTCTCATCTAGCAAGACAATCCCTCCAACTCCTGGGCCACATGGCAGCTTCCACTGCAGTGATACAGGAGCCAGATTTCAGATGAGGGACATTCAGTTCCACCTAAGGTCTTTTGGTCACAGAAAAGGATTCCCTCACCAAACTGATTCCAGTGACTCAGACCATGGTCCAAGCTCTCCAGGGTGGCTGGACCAGGACAACCTCAGACAAGGAGTCCCATTTCTTCCTCAAGCCCCTCAGTAGTTCTAAGGACCCTTCTCTCCTAGGTTGGGGAGCCCACCTGGGAGCCAAGCCCTGACAGCTCAAGGGGTCTGGTCTCCACAGGAGTCTCTCCTTCATATCAACCTCCTGGAACTCAGGGCAGTGTTCCTAGCCCTTCAGTGCTTCTCAGACTCAGTCAAGGGCAAGGCGGTCCAAGTCAGAACAGACAACATGACCACAATGTGCACATCAACAAGCAGGGAGGCACTCAGTCCACTGCCTTGTGCACAGAAGCCATGAAACTGTGGTCTCTGGCCTATTCTTTTCAGACTTCCCTAGTAGCAGTTCACCTTCCAGGGAAGGACAATGTACTGGCAGATGCTCTGAGCAGAATCTCCCAAGGACATCACGAATGGTCCCTGGACCCTCTCATCCTGCAGGTTATCTTCTCCAGGTGGGGCACTCCAGAGATGGATCTCCTTGCAGCACCGACAATCATCAACTTCCTCTGTTCTGTTGCAGAACTCCACTCCTGGGGACTGTGCCCAGGATGCTCTTATCTTGGATTGGAAGGACAGGTTTCTCTATGCTGTTCAGAGTCCTGATCTCTAAAATCTTCAAGGAGTCTCAGTGGCAAAGACACAGGATTATGACTTATGAAGCAGCCTATGCCCAGCTCATTCAGCATCCCCATAAGGAATCTCTGGTACACAGAGTAGTCAGCATCCATGGGTAGATGGAGGAGAAGTCCTCTTCCTCAAAGTCCTCTTCCTCAAAGGAGGAAGTTGGAGAGGAGGAACTGGACTCCAGAAGAAGTGGTGCTGGGGCCACAGGTTTGAATTGGGTCCGATCGGACTGGACGATGAATCTGTGTAAGGCACCAGTCATCCTCCCATACTGAAGTCAGGTGAAAAAACTAAGAGGACCCAAGATACCTGGCAACTCAGGGAGGGACAGCAGAGGTCCACAAGGGATAAAAAGTCAGAGGCACCAGGCTTTCCATCAGGGTTGGGGAATGCTCAGGAGATCTCTCCTGTGGGAAGGACCTTAGCAAATCCACCCAAGCAGAGTCAACCAACATCAGTGGTGTGACCCAGTTGTGCCCTTGGGGAGACCACCATGTGAGGAAAGCGGAGCCATGTTCATTCCATGGGACAACTCTGATCATCACCAGAGGTAATGTCTGTCACAAGTTCTGGGGAGAAAGTGGCCTCCAGGCCACAGCCAGAACCCTGGCTGGTGCTGCCTCCACCAACAGTTACAGGATCAGCAGCAGACGCAGTAGCGGTCCCAGTCCTTCACCATGGCAGGCCCCAGCACTGTGAATGGCACTTGGACACTTGGCCCTAAGTGCACCAGAACAGGTCCCATCCCCATACGAAGCCCAGGACAGCTCCAGGGTGACACTGTCACCGGCATTGTACTGTGAACGGGTCCAGAATCAGCACCATCACCACCTTCATGCCCGTGACCAACAGTGATGTCACCATCCTCAAGGCCACAATGGTGCTCAGGGGAAACAACCACCATCTCAGACACTCGACCAGGGACAGTTATGTCCCCTGCTCTGACTCCACGAATGTTATTAGAAGAGGACCCAGCCTCACGGCCTGCACCACCTCGCTTACTGATACCACTGGCAATACCAGGAGCTGGGATGACACCAGGCTGCAACACCGTGATGTCAACTGACGAGACCGAACATAAAGCTTCAGCCTCACCACCGGGATGTCCACTGTTCAGGACAGACAGACTGGGGGGTGCTTAACCGACCATCCAGAAGGAGCTGGCTGCCCACCAGACCACCCCCAGAGCCTCCAACATCTTGGCAGAGCAAGTGCAGAGAGGACCTTGTACTTCCCAGCACCAGAGGTACTGGAAAGAGGCCCAAGGAAAGGCCCAGACTCTGAACTTGGCATCACAGGTGTGATGCCTACTTTGAAAGTGAAGGACAAATGACCACTGTTAAATACATGGATTTCAAAGACGTGTTTGTCCATGACGTAGCAGGCATCGCACTGGTCCATGTCATGATCCAGACTGAGGCAGGGGTGACATTTCTGCCGCTAGCTCACGCTGTTAAAAGAAATGCCCTTGCAGGGGCAGTGATGCATCGGGGGTTGCATCCTTTTTTCTTAGTCCCTTTAGATGAACTCCACATCATATCATGGAATAAAAATAACAGAGAAAAAAATGATTTGACACTGAAAATGTAAAACAGAGCTAAAAGTGGTAACAGAGATGGCTCACTGTTGAAAAGTTAGGATTTGGTGTTGAAAAGAGTTAAAAAGTGGTGGCAATTTGGGGATACAGGTGCTGATGCAGTAGACTTCTTTTGCTCCCATGGTGCACTCTCTACAGCGGGAAAAACAAATAAGAAGAGAGGGCTGGTGTTGGTTGCTGGCTAGCCCATGTGTGCGACATCAATACATCGACCACATGGGCAGCACCACCAGCCAACGTTGTTTCCCTCCTAGCTGAAAAGGACTTTGCCCCCAAGAAGTCCTAGTGCCTCCGGCTTAGACCTATAAGTGGGAATTACTGGTGAAGGTTGATTTTGGAAGTTCTACATCTGTTTGAATGTGGAGTCTATGAACACTGTTGAAAGCATTGCACAAATCTGATGAACCCCTTGGTTGGTTACAGACAAGTTGTTTACTAAAGTGCAAAATCTACAGGGGAAATGCCAGTGAGGCCCAGTTAGAGAATGCCCTGGAGCTCATGCTGCAAGATGCTCGCTTAAAACTAACATTAAGTCCCCCATTGCCAAATCCAGTGTTGCCAAGTCTGTTGTGAGGACTGAGATGAGATCAATAGTACCAAAGGTCCAGCTTGTTGGGTCTGCATCAGAAAAAAACGTTAAAGTGGATGGACATCGAACCAGGGCTGTGCTCGACAGCGGATCCCAAGTCACACTGATCTTTCAAAGATTCTATAATCAACATCTCACATACCTGTCATTGCTTCCTTTGGAGGAGGACCTATTGGGATTAAGTGACAAAGCATATACCTACCTGGGATGCATAGTAGTACTCACTTTCTGGACCATGTAGCAAGGACTGGAAGGCTTATGGAGATGCTGGTCTTAGTGTGCCACGAGACTGGAATTTATGATAATGTCCCTTGATTATTAGTACTAATGCCCATATGTTTGGGTGTACAAACAGCTCTGCAGGAGAAAGAGACTCCAGCGTTGAGGATGGTATTGCCCATCCATGGACTGGTGAGGCAGGCCTACCATAAACACAATGACAAGGCTCTGAAAGAAGAAAATGCAAAGTTGCCCATCAAGTAGGGATGGGATGAAAAATTACTCACCATAGTAATCTTGTTTCTTCAAAAGGATCACTCATTATGATTAAGCAAATGCAGCCAGCCTCCTGTGTTGGACTGCCGGAGAGATGGAATTACATGCAAATGATGGAACTCTCAATTGGCTCATGCCACTTTCAAACTCCTGTCCTAGCAACTGTTGCACTCTGACTGCTTCAGATTCTTACATAGCCTAAACTGGTGTAAGACCCATTAACTATGGTAATATTTATATATATGATAATTTTTGTCCTCTCAGGTAAAAAAAAAACACCCCAATAAGTAAACCTAAAAACTTGAGACCACAAGGAACCAACTGGTTAACAAAAAGGTAAGTCCCAACTTAACCTATATGGAAACGACTTCCAAAACAAGGATGCAGAACAAAGAACATAGGTTTTTAGTAGGGAGGCAAGAGGGTGCTTTAATCATAATGAGTGATCCCTTTGAAGAAACAAGATTACTATGGAGAGTAATTGTTTCTTCTAACCCCAGAATCACTCATTATGATTAAACAAATGCAGACTACCAAGCAGTACCTTTTCGAGGTTGGGCAGAAAACCTATTTAGGAAACAGGTTCTGCAGCACTGTGGTACCAAACCTAGCATCTCTTCTGGATTGCAGATCCAGGTTGTAATGCTTTGTGAAGGTGTATACTGTTTTCCATGTAGCTGCTTTGCAGATTTCCAGGAGTGGACATCCCTGAAGCTGCCACTGAAGCAACTGTACCCTGGTGGAATGTGCTCTGAGGCCCAGGGAAGCCTGTTTACCCACTTTACTATAGCTAAACTGAATACATGCCACTATCCAATGAGCAATTGTCCATTTTGTGGCAGGTCTACCCTTACCTACCTTTCCATAGGTAAGAAGAGCTGTGTCTGGTTTGGTCTGTAGGACTTAGTTCTGTCAATATAGTGGCTAAGTGCCTTTTGAGATCAAGGGGTGAAGCCTTCTTTCTGGAGAACTGGAGTTCTCTGTGAAAAAATACAGGTAAACTGATGGACTGGTTTAAATGGAAATCAGACACCACTTTGGGAAGAAATGTTCTATTGGTCCAGAGGACTACTTTATCCCTATGGAATGAGATGTAGTCTGCATCCGTACACAGGGTTTGCAATTCACTGATTCTTCTGGCTGAAGTGATAGCAACCAAAACACAGTTTTCAAGTGATATACTTCAGGTCTGCTGTTGCCATGGGTTCAAATGGGGCATCCATGAGTTTGGCAATGCAGATATTCAGATTCCAGGCTGAAACTGGTTCCCTCAAAGGACAGTACAAAGGGTTAAGGCCTTTAAAATATTTCCTGAAAACTGGGTGAGAGGCCATGGACCTCTCTTTACCAGCTGACAGATAAGCTGAAACTGAAGCCAAGTGAACCTTGAGGTTGAAGGCTTCAGAGCTAAAGAATGTAGGTGTGTCAGGTAATCCAGAAGAATGGCAAGGTCAGCCCTGGATGGGTCGATATTCTTACCTGCACACCATATGTAGAATCTCTTCCACTTGGCAGAGTATGTCTTTTTAGTAGAAGGTTTCTGGAACCCTAAGTACTGTCAGAACTTGTTCTGACAGTGTAAGATCCGCATACTCCAAGTCCTCAAGAACCAGGCCTTGAGCCTTAGAGGTTAGGGTACAGTATCCTGCCCTGAGAAGAAGTCAGCAGGTTGTGCTTCCTGGGCAGATGAATTGGAGGTACCACTGATAAGAATCAATAGAAGCAAAACCCAGTGCTGCCTTGCCCAATATGGTGCCACCAGTATCATTGTTGCTGATTGGGATCTCAATTTCAGCAGGGTCCTGAATATCAGAGGGAAAGGGGAAAGGCATACAGAGACTTCTCTGTCCAATCCAGTGCCAACGTATCCAGGGGTAGTGTGCCCATGAGAGGAGGCCTGCAGCAATAAACTGGCAGCTGGTGATTTTCTGCAGAGGCGAAGAGATCTATCTCTGGAGTGCCCCAACACCTGAAAATTGAACTGAGGATTAAAGGATTCAGACACCACTCGTGGTGATCCTGACTTATCCTGCTGAGGAGTCTGCCAGTACATTGTCCTTTCCTGGAAGATGTATGACTGACAGGGATACCTTTGTGCAGTAGGCCAGGGACCACAGCCTCATTGCATCTGTGCACAGTGGGGCTGATCTGGTTCCTCCTTGTTTGTTTATGTAGTACATAGTAGTGGTGTTGTCTGTTCTGACCTGCACCACTTTGTTTTGAAGATGTGGAGCAAAATCCTGCAGGGCAAGGTACACTGCTGTAAGCTCCAGAAGATGTGTGTGCAACATGGATTCTTGAGTAGACCATGTGCCACTTGCTGTATAATCTAACATGTGTGCTCCCCAACCCAGAAGGGATGCATCTGTTGTAAGAAACAAGGAAGGTTGTTTCTTTGTGAAAGGAACCCCACCTGAAGGTTTTGTTCGTCCAGCCACCACTGCAGTGCCTGTAGGAGTGTGTGTGTGTGACTGCCACCAACTTGGACAGAGGGTCTGTCCTCTGTGACCAGTACTGTCTCAGGTGGAACTACATGTCCCTCATTTGGAATCTGGAACCTAGTACCACTGTGGTGGCAGCTTCCATGTGGCCCAAAAGCCTAAGGAAATCTCTGGCTGGTTTGGGTTTTCCTGGTACAAATGAGTTTGCAATTGTAAAATACTGTTTACCCTGTCCTGTGGCAAGAAAGCTCTGCCCAGACTGGTGTTCAGTTCTGCCCCAATGAACTCGAGTACCTGAACTAGTGCTTGCTGAGACTTCTGCTCATTTATGAGGAAACCCAGGGACCCTAGAGTAGACTCTGTTAGTGCCAAGGCCTGCTCTGCCAGATGTAGAGATGGACCCACCACTAACCAGTTGTCCAGGTAGGGAAAGACTGACACTCTTGTTTTCTCAGAAACTCCACTTTGTGAATGCCCATGGTGCAGAAGTCAGGCCAAAAGGAAGCGCTGCAAACTGATAATGGCTGGAGGCCAGTCTGAACCTCAGAAACCTTCTGTGAGAAGGTCTGATGGGATGTGAAAATAAGCGTCTTTTAAGTTTAGGAAGCTAGCCAAGTCTCCTTTTGTAAAGTGGGAATGATCAGAGCAAGAGTGACCATTTTGAGTTTTGGTTTCAGAATACATCTATTTAGCAGTCTTAAATCCAGGATAGGTCGCCAATACCCATTTTTCTTCTTTGTAAGGAAGTATCTGGAGTAAAGCCTTTGCCCTGCTGGTTTAGGGGCACAAGCTCCATTGCCTTGATAGTTAGCAGATGTTTTACTTCTGCACCAGCAGTATCCCGTCCTGCAGATGTAACTGGTGCAAATGTTCCTGCTCTCAGCTTGGGAAGGGATTTGAAGTCGAACAAACCCTGGCTCACCACCTGAGGACCCACTTGTCTGTGGTGACGGTATACCAATCCTGGAGAAAAATCAGCCAGTCTGCCACCCACTGGTGGATTTTTGAAGGATGTGACCTGTACTAGCCCATCAGGGGTTCTGAGTGGACTGTGTCTGAATCACTGGGAGGGAGAAACTCTCCTCGTAGCTCTCCTTCCCTTCCTCGGCAGTACCTCTAGGCTGTTACTGCAGCTGAGCGGCCTGAGCTTGAAAAAAAGGTCTGAGTAGGATCCCCTACCGCTGCCTCCCTGGTCTGGTACCTAAAGGGTGAAGAAGGCCATCCTTAGAATTGCTTCTGTAGGTGGCCTTATATTCTTCATATAGGCCTCTGTTTTATCTCCAAACAGAGAATTTTTCTCAAAAGGAAAGTCCATAGCTTTAGCCTGGGTATCAAGGGTCAGGTTTGTGGTCCTGAGCCAGGCAAATCTTCTAAGGAAGACAGAAAGTGCCATCAGCCTGGCTGCAGAGTCATTAGTATCCACAGCCATGTGAAACTGATATTTTGGTAGCATCTAAAGCAGCCCTTGCTGTATCCTGCAAGTCCACTGCCACCTCACCAGGCACTTTGTCAGCCAAATCTAGCACTGCATTCCAGAGTGCCTTCTGGTACTGTACTGCACATAACTGGCCTAAGAATGAGGGAAGCAGCCATACACCCTGTCTTGCCCATTATGTCCATCATCCGAGAATCTGTATCAGGGGATGGGTAGCTAAGGGAATTCTGGCTTTGTCGTAAGCAGCAGCCTGCACAACCCCTTCAGGGTCAGTGTGGCTGAACAGAAAATCAGCTGTTGTCCTATCAAGTTGATATGTCTTGTCTCAGCTTTTTATGAACTCCTGGAATAGAATTGGGAGTTTGAAATACTAGCATTGCTGCCTTTTTAAGCACTTATGCATAGGCAGTAATAAATGTTTTGTTAGGATTAACCCCATCATATCCAAGAATTCTGCTTCCTCCACATCCTCCTCTGTCTCCTGCAGAGGAAGTTAAATGTTTCTACCATGCTTTTCACAAAAGCATAGTGTGAGGAATAATCCTCCAGACCCTGGGGAAGGGAACCAAACTCCTGTTCTGGAGAAACCTCAGGGTACATCTGTTCCTCCTCAAAATCATCATCCTCCTCCTCAGAAAAAGAAGCCAGTGGCTCTGAGGGGTGGAACCAGTACAGGAACTGGGGCAGTCGGTACTGGAACCAGGACTGCAGCTTGCAGTGCTTGCAAGACCTGTAAGGCCTTGGCAATGTCCTTAGCCAAGGGCATACCAGTTTTGCCAGCTGGGAGTTCCTTAGCCTTCTTGGCCGAGGCGCAGCTACATGCTTCTCCTTACATTTTTCTTCATCGGCACAGGTTCAGACCCTGAGTTCACTGGCTTTTTGACTTACCCCTGCTCAACTTTATCTGATCCTTTAATCAGGATCCTTAGCTTTACCTCCATCCTTTCTTGTGCCAGAGGTGGAGGAACTAGTTTCACCAGTAACAGTAGAATCAGAGGCCATCTCTTCTAAAATTTTTGACCTTTTCTTAAGAGTCTTAGTGCAAAAGTTTTACAAATGTCACAGTATGCAAAGATATGGCTAGTACTCGCAAAAAATATACAAAGAGCCGGTCTGCTTTGGCTATTATCTGACCACAAGACTCACACAATTTAAAACCAGTGGGTCCTGTGCATTTTTAGGCTTAACAGTAGGATCCTCTGACACTGAGCAGGAATCATTAAAGAAAATATGATAAATTATCGGTTCCTGGGAACCAATACATCAAATATAAACAACTCTAACGGTTCCAGGAACCGAGCCTACTGGGTTCCTGACAGCAAAACTAAGAAATCTTATATAAAATTTAAATAATTATATCGTTTAGGAACCTACCACAAAAAATGACAAATACAAACGATTGAGAAAACCCTCATTAGACATGGGAAACCCTCTGTTCCAAGGAACTGTGAAGGAACCGCTACATACAATAAAATTTATACAAACTTTAAAATAAACTAAAACTAAGGCAGCAATCTGAAAATAAACTAAAAACACCACTTATCAAACAGATAATCAGGTTTTGAAGAGGTTGAAGGAGAGCTCTCCGGGATGTCTTCACTAGGTAAGCGGAGTAAAGAATCTGAAGCACTCAGAGTGCAACAGTTGCTAGAGCAGCAGTTTGAAAGTGGCATGAGCCAATTGAGAGTTCAGGGATTTATTTAACTCCAAAAATTGATTAAGCGTTTTGCTCATAAAAGTGCTAAAACATTGTGAAAATGCATAGCACTTGCCTCACTGTGTTTGACAAACATAACACTTCTAGAAAACCTATATAAATACTTTATGTGCAGTTACCATTGTCCCAAGAAAAACTGCTAATCAATTATTTAAAACCCTGAGTTCCATCATTTGCATATAATTCCATCTCTCCGGGCAGTCCAACACACGAGGGGACTGCATTTGTTTAATCATAATGAGTGATTCCTGGGGTTAGAAGAGGAAATCACTCTGCCCCAAATGTGGAATGTACTGCTGGAGGTAAAGTCTGGCTAAAGAAGGAGACCCTAAATCAAATATTGATGATGGGTGCCCCAGATGAAAATCAGTTGCCTTACGGATATTGGTTAAACCTGGTATTACCCACTCAGGCACATGCCTCTGTATGACAGATCACTCTGCAAGTGCGGAATGTCACAAAGTGACCCTGAGTGTACAAAGAGACAAGACTCTGTGTGGGTATACCGAGAGTGCAGCCTAATGTTGGGACGAGGGGCCTATGATGAAGTTGAGCCCAGATGACATTGGGAAATCTCTATTACCGGAAGTACAGTGGGACAGAGTCAGCAGGAAACTAGCTGAAATGACAAAGGTATTTTCCACTTGTGGGTGAGATGTGCGTGTGTAACCGGAAAGTAACACCACATTCGGCTACATGACCATCTGCCAGTCAGAGCCATTCCAATGACTAAGCTCCCACAGACACTTGTGTATGGGTTACCATCTACTGTACAAGAGCCTGACAACTAGGATAACATGGGAATCCCAGAGTTCATATGCATCATTTATCATTGTGATCAGGAAGAAGAAAGGACCATCTGGATGTGTGTGGATTGCTAAACCTTGAATAAGCACACTATACAGACAAGCTCACTATGCCTGGGATCCAAGATGTGCTACACTTTCTGAACGGTAGCTGTTGGTTCTCCATGTTGGATCTGAGGAGCAGGTATTATCAGATTATAATAGCTTCTTCTTGTAGAGTGAAGACTACTTTAATTAGTCCGCTAGAACTCTTGGAATTCCTGTGCATGCTCAAATTCATTCAGGCGATATGGCCATGTTTTAGCAACTCACGGAGTGAACTGTGGGAGACATGAATTTGCAGGAGTACTCAGTACTTCTAAATAATGTCACTATGTTCGGGAAGGCATTACAGGAGCACAAGAACTGTTCATTCAAGGTACTGGATTGCTTAAAGAAGTTGTACTTTAGCTCTCCATGGACAAGTGTCAGTTTTATTTTTTTGTTATCCGTAGTATGTGTGGCACTTCATCTCCTCATATGGGACACAGATCAACCTAAGAACCTCAAGGGCCTGCAGCATATACCAGGCTTCTCAGTGGTATTATCATCAGTTTGTTAAGGACTATACCTGAGCGATGAGGCTTCCCTCAGTCTGACTCAGGGATACCCACCCACTAATAAAGGCTAGCAGGTAGGCCCCAAAGAAGGTAAAGGTACTTCAAGGTCCATGAGCCTTTTGGACCCAAATGGACTGAAGACTGTGAAATAATAAGGAAAGATACCTGGGGAAGGGGGCCTTTTGGACCCAAATGGAGTGACGACTGTGAAATAACAAGGGAAGGATACCTGGGGAAGGGGCCTTTTGGACCCAAATGGAGTGACGACTGTGAAATAACAAGGGAAGGATACCTGGGGAAGGGGACCTTTGGACCCAAATGGAGTGATGACTGTGAAATAACAAGGGAAGGATACCTGGGGAAGGGGCTATGATCGCCACTAGGGTTATCTGATCTCTAAATCCAGCCTGACATTAGGCCAGTTATGCTGCTAGACAGGATCATGGGCAGACTGGCTGGACCTCTGGGATTTCTGCTGACAGTCTATACTTCTTTATCCCCAAGTTAATTGTTGTTCAGAAGTCTTCAACGCACTTCAAATGTAACTGCCCTTCCCTTATTACACTTGCTCTTATCCATAATGTCTCTGCCTCAGTTTCTAGTTACACTGCCCTTCCAGCTTCTGTTTTTAATGTTTTCTTTGTATAAACAGATACACCTCCACCCATCTTACCTTTCTTATCCCCTCTAAAGAGCTTATAACCTTCTATTTTGTGGCCCCATCATGCCTTTTAGCCTACCAAGTTTGTTATGCCTACAATGTCTGCTTTCTCCTAGTCAACCTTGTCTCACAAGACTCCTTACAAATACATTTCCAGCCAGAATCCTCTTCTGAGCTAACTCTATTTGCCCTTTTTCCATACCAACGTGCCTCAACTTTACATTAAGATACCAGCACTGGCAGATAAAGGTAGATCAGACGGCATGCAGATTAATGTTCAAGTTTATTGAATATTTAAACAGGACATGGTTGTTAGACAAAGTCCAGCTTCAAGATAGTGCCACCATGATAGTGATTTTGTGATGTGAACACCCGTGTCTACTAGGATCTGGATTTAGAACACCACACCTTGGTTTCCCACACCACACCGAAATGTTACACAGCCACAGAACAGCCAGCAAATGAAGCTGACACGAAGCTACTATCAACCAAGGTTGGATTCAAGCCAGGAACCTAGAAGAACAATACTATAATCCATTGCCAGTCCATCCAGTAAATCCGACTCCATGTTTTTTCAGTTACTTTTTCTCAGGAGCGTAAGAAAAAGCAGCGTGCTGGCTGGATCACTGACTCTTTAAAATCATTTTAAATAAACTGTAATAGTTCATCTTGTATTCTAAAACAAAACCCCATGCATTTGGTTTTACAATTCAGGAATCGCAGCTTCAACAAGCAAGGAAGTGGATAATATTAAGAGATAACTGATTAAGCCAGACAACATCAGCACTTTCAAATGTACAGAACATACTTCCAGGGCTGACTTAGTGAGTCTTGTTGCCACAATGAGGCATTTTCCTGAAGACCCAGGCAGAACATAGTTTTACTTCTAGAGTTTGAATGTTTCAATATATGGATAAAATTAGCTAAAAATGATTCTATCTGTAGGCATAACCAATCAGATTGATCATTATTAGTATACCAGAGGTAGATGCCATATATTGTATATTGGGGCAATTTGGAAGTAATATGATGCTGCCAACAATAAATCACTAATGTCTAGTAATAGTTAAGCTCTTACTAACATACTAAATGACAGCAGAATAGGCCTAACGGTCTTTCGAGTTCAGCTTCGATTGGTCAGCCCCCACCCTGGGTGCTGACCTGCTGCCCCTCACCTTCTCTGGCTTCTCCCTTCCCAGTTCCGGATATTCTTGCTGCATTGGATTTTGCTTCCAGAACTCTTCCCTGTACCTGTCCCAGCCCTCTTGAACCCTCCACCGCCTCTGCCTCCACCAGCCCCCAGGCAGCGATTCCATGGCTCCACCACCCTCTCAGTGAAGTAGCACCTCCTCCTTTCTCCCCTGAATCTTCCCCTCCAGCTTCCACCCATGCCTCTAGTGGTCCCTCCTCCTTCCTTCAAGCACCCTGACTGTTCCTCCCTATTTACCCTCTTCATGTACTTGAAGACCTCTATCATGTCCCCGGGTCCCTTCTCTTCCAATGTGTACATATTTAGCTCTTTGAGCCTCTCCTCATAGGTCCTGTCCTCCAAGCCCCAAATAATTTTGGCTGCCATCCTCTGGACCCTCTCCAGGAGTTTAATGTCCCTCTTTAAGTGTGGCCTCCAAAACTGTCATGCACTCAAGGTGTGGTCTCACCAAGCAGTTATACAGAGGAGTATCACTTCCCTCCTTCTGAGGTGATCCCCAGCGATGCATCCCAGCATCCTGTTGGCCTTGACTGCTGCCCTCCTACAAGGCTCCAAGTTGTTCATCTTGACATCCACCACCACCCCAGGTCCCACTCAGCCATCGAGACTTGTAGCATTCCCCCAGGGTGTACACTTGGCCTGGGTTTCTGCCCCAGGTGGAGTACCTTGCATTTCCTGCATTGAACCTCAGCTTCCACTTTCTAGACCATCTTTCCTCTTGTTTTAGTGTACTAGCACATATATATATATATATATATATATATATATATATATATATATCATACTTCTATTGAATCTAACTAGGACATCACTCTATGCTGCTACAATATTCTGGTCATTTGTATCTTGACTATAGCATACTTTTCATTTTCAAGATTGACACTCTAAGAGTACAGATTTACCAGTGTAATAGACATGATGAGAGATTTTAGTCAATCACTTGGTGGTGCAGGGGTAAAGGATTTGCTCCTGACCTGAGGATAGCAGCATTGCTTATATTGAGGCAGCTGTCAGGACATGGATGACTTCACAGCAGGATGCCTGACTTTCGTTGCAAAACTATCGGTAGATGGGCACCCATGACTTCCACCGCGGATGCCTCACTTTTGTTGCAATCCGTTACCTCAGGTCAATACCCACTCAATGCCTGGTGATACTGCTAAATCACGCACCCAGCATTAGCAGCTATTACTGTCAGATTCTGATACCATTTTAAAACATATACAAAACCAACCTTAAAACAGTAATATTATCGATAGCCCACCAAAATACAACAATCCATTTGCATGTGTAAGCTGCCACTAGCCAAACAGTTTTGCTATGCATTTCTGTAGTTAGCTACAAACAGTATTGTGTTAGCTACAAACAGTACTGTAGTGAGCTACAAACAATATTGTAGTTAGCTACAAACAGTATTGTAGTGAGCTACAAACAGTATTGTAGTTAGCTACAAACAGTATTGTAGTTAGCTACAAACAGTATTGTAAGTTAGCTACAAACAGTATTGTAGTGAGCTACAAACTTCTGTTCAAGTAGCCAAGTTGCTACTGCAGATGAAAACTGAATTATTTTTTTTGTTAATGGAGAAGAAACCTTTCATATTGAACGTAGTGGGACCGTTGGTCTAGATTAACTGAATTATCGGTGTTAAAAATTATTCCTTACATTTGCCACAATTAAAAAAAAAATTATCTGGTTGATCATGCCCATCATCTTAGTGAATGCGAACTCCTACTCACCCATGGAGCCAATGTCAGCGAGGGACATCTATTATGGTTATGAGTCTGTGACAGAAAACTGGAATATGGCAATGTGGAATGTTGCTGACAGTGCCAGTAACACTCTCTCATTAAGTCCACTAGACTCAGCAGTGGCAAAGTTTCTTCTCCTTAAAGGTTTGGCTAAGAGTTCTGTCATTTGGCTAAAACATTCAGGCGACACTTGGACAAAATGCTATAGTGTTAGATTTCCAGCTCAAACACTGACGTTAGACTGGGAACCAGTACATTTGTAATTTTTCACTTTTGCAATATTGGCACTCCACATTTAAAAATGTAAAACACATGATACATAAGGTCCTTGCACAAAGTTAAAAAGAGGTACTTTCACCTTATTTCATTAACAACAAACAAATCACAGAACACAATTCTTCTTTTCCTTGACATATTCAGGCCAGGTTTGTACCAGTACAGTACCTGAAATAATTATTTATGCCCTGCATAGTACTAATGATTTCATTTCATTGGCTTGGTCACATTAATATTGCAAAGGATTTGTAAACATACAAGCACAGAATTTGTCAGCATAAAAGGACCGTCTTATCTGCCCTACTTTCCCCTGCCTGTTACTATACCCTGGACCTTACTTGATCTCAGGTGTCCCTCCCTTCTCCCTTCCCTCTATTTATTACACCAATGTGCCTATCCCACGATGCTTGAATCTCCTCACCATCTTCATGCCCACCACCTCTTCTTGCAGACTGTTTCGGGCATCCACCACCCTTTCTGTGAAGAATTATTTCTTCCCATCCTCTTAAACTTCTCCCTCAAGCTTCACTGCATGCCCCATGTTCTGGTGCTCCTCCTCCTCCTCCTCTGAAAGAGACTCCACTCCTGCATCTTGTTCACCCTTTGAGGTACTAACAGGTCTCAATCATGCCCCTCTCACTCTCCTCTCGAGTAATGCTCACTGACAGAAAGCAGTGTATTTCAAGTATCATCTTATGTACTTAAAGAGCAGGCATCTACATTCTGTTTACAGTAACTGTATTTACTTTGAATGTTTGCAAGGTGTCTCCTATTTTCACTTGTTTAAATATTTCACATTAACAAGAACTCCTTCCAATCTGTTTCAAAAGTATTCCCAACTGGCTTCACAATTGCTGTGTTTGGGATATCACAGTCCGTTGTCATAGTGAGCACGATGGTGTCATAGCAAGTGCTCTGTGAAGTCACAAATTCCTAAAGAAAAGTTTTTATACAGATTCCATAGATGTTGGCAAAAGAGCAGTACCTAACCTGGAAAAGACAAGTTAAATAAGAAAGGTGTCCTCTAGTATCTTGTCATAGCCAAGTAGAGCATGATTATGAAACAGTTTACTGATGTGGCTACCTGCTCTCTAAGGGGTAGTTTACAGTATTCAAATTTCCACAAGTGCAAAAAGAGGAGGGAAAAAGAGCAAAAAAAAAATACACATGAGCAGCTCTGTTATAGCCTATGTTTCTAATAAAATTATGTTAACTACCTGAAAAAGATAATTGTCTTATATCTAGTTCCCAGCACCCTTAACACTCTTCCTCATTTAACAGTCTCATGATGGAGGAAAGGCAGGCTAAGCAAGCCCTTCACCCTACCAATGGCACCATGCCATGCTAAGTACTGAACTGCTGGAAATGCAGTGCCCTCCCCCCCCAAACTCTGTTGTTCCTCACCACCCAGCAACAACCAGATTTTCTGATTGGCTGCATTCTGTAGAGATTGCTGGTGTAGTTGGTAGTTTGCTTCAGAGTCCTTTTTTTTTTAAGTGAAAAAGACTGCCCACCTTACTTGTATAACCACATGACATTGTTTGTTTATAGTCCTTGATCAACCCCTACTGCATCTTTTCTGACTGGGGAACACCATCAGCACAGTTCTAGCCACACATGATGCAGGGAAGGAAAGGAGACTATTGTATCATGAATGGCTGCACTATTTGAGAGTGTTCCTAATGTTCTGGATGTATGCACTAAGAGTAGATCAAAGATCTAAAACTAAACAAGGTTGGGTATAACGACACCATTAGCGTACATTTCAGTTCTAAGAAAGGAAGCAGGTAAAACAACCAGTAATGTTAGTGGATTTTAGTAGAAGGAAAGCAATCATAAAATGTGGGTTTTCAACCAGAAATAAAATGCTACTGGTTGCTTGTGAAAATGGCCTGTGTAGCTCATCTTGCTCTCCAGTATAATAAAAAAAATGAAATTAAAAGATATGATGCAAAAAGGGTTAACAGTGTCCAATTAAGAACATCTACATGACAACTGGATCTTGTCCCTTACTATTCACTTATTACTGAGGCTTTTTCAGGAACTGAAATCATATGATGGACAAGGGGTACAAGATAACAAAAGTCCAGCTGATAAAATACTACCAGAACAGCCACCTTAAATGTAAGGGCAAGGCCTAGTCAGGCCCTCACTCCTTTTTAAAATGGCATTTGCCAGACAGATCTGATTCTACATTGAAATGACTTGTGCCTCTTTAACAAAGTACTTGTCCCTTTTTCCAGTAGAGACAACTGAGTGTACAACAGTGCAGCATCAGTCAAAGTCGGAGTAGGAAGCAGAACCCTTTCTGTCTCCACTACATCATTTTAGAAAAGAGCACTATTCAACTCGGTGCTAATGCACCCAATCTTATGAAAAGCAAAGTGTCCGCTTCAGGCACAAATTCATAAATGGTGTTCTTCACAGCATTTTTGTTTGAACAACATGTAAGTTAGGAAAGTTAAGCCTCTTTGGGTACAATGGTGGCGGCCTGAGTTCGGGATCGAACTCAAACTGTCGAGGGGCTTGTCAGGGTGGGAGGATTCGATTATCTCAGGGACGTTCTCCTCCTCCGGGAAGTGGGGGAGGTTGCCAGCTTGGCTGCAATACTGCCACCTGGCTGGCCACAGGTGGCAGTGCAGTCAGGGGCACTGAGGGAGGGATGGATGCAGGATGGGGTTCGACACGGCTACACGCCTCACTGTGCGCATGCAGCTACAACCTCCCTTGTGCACCTGAGTCTATGGGGACAGGGAGAAATTAGGAAAAGACCCCCACTGCCCAAGTGATGACAGACCCCTGTGGACTGAAGGGACTGGGCGTGAATTCCTCCACTGTCTCACCCAACAAAATCAATGTAAGTAGAGGGGATCTGCCCCCTGTTCCCCACCCAAGGAGTAAACTGAGGTAGTGTGGGGCTAGGCAGTGGAATGGAGGAGAGGCAGTGGATGAAGGACAGGCAGTGGATGGAGGACAGGCACCTAGGGAGCCCAGAGGAAAAGTTAAGGCAGTGGCACTGGAGGGGCATAAAATAAAAAAAAGCCTGTTTAGGGAGGGGAGCTAGAAAAATTATGGAACGTCCAGAGACCCTTTAATTATTTACTTCATCTTTTTCCTTTCTGCGTGGTATCCAGACTTCACTGTACTGTATGTCTTCATGGTCTTCTGTTGCCTTCCAGTTGAGCAGTATTTCATGTAATGAGCAGTGGCAATAAACATCTGTAGACAGTTCTGAAAGAATCTCTGCAGAGCTGTTTGTATATGTGTAGTGATCTAGTCAGTATGCAATATGTTGCTGAACATAACATGAACCCACCCCCTCGTACACCCATCATAACCACTCTCCTAACCAGGAAATCCCATGAGCCAAAGGGGATTTATACTTGGACAATGTTCTCATTCAGATAAAAACTGGATCTTTTATCAAACAAACACGGCTGTTTTCTGCAGAAAGACTATAGGCACAGATGTCTATTGCCCCAAGCTCCGAGACACACTCCTGATGAAATGGAGCCTGTTCATTGAAAGAAGAGTGCTTCACAGATGTGCTCTGCTTCCTCTGGTGATGTCACCGAATGACCTACTGTTCGTGAATCAGTAAAATTCTCGAGTCGCTCCCACCCTGTAACGGAAAAGCACAGAGTGCATTACAACACAGCAGTTTATAGGCTGGAAACAGAGAAGCGCCAGTCACAACTGAGAGCATCTTGATCTATTCTTTTGAGGATGAGATACTTTTGTAACTAAGCCTGTGTTAGAAGCAGGTCACAAAATGTGTGGAATGGAATTCATTTTGCAAAGATCTTACTTTGATAACAAATTGGGATTGCTATCATCTTAACTGGTTCTGTAAACAGTTTTCTATAACTTCTTAGGATATAGCCAACTGGTTTCAACTAAACAGGAGTGTGTAAATACATGCAGCATACAAAAACCTTAAGATTGTATCAGACTGCACCTGAGGTCATCTTAGACCCATTAGAGGCTGTGCTGGGGGTGTTCCAAGTCCAGGGAAGATGCACCCTTTATTTTTTTTTTATTTAGTTAGTTTTGTTGAGAAAGGAGGGCTAAGCAATTCTGCCTATTTTCATCCTTGTCCGGGGGCAGATACAGATGGAAACCAACTGAAATTGAACCACTTTAAGTCGTTGGTGGTATTTTTAATGAATGGGGAAATTTATTGGACACCGGGATATTCCCATCCTTTTTTTCAAGAAGTGTTATGAAATTATTAACAACCACCTGAACAACCACCAGAACAGACATACAGGACCTTGGTTTAATGTCTGATCTGAAAGACAGCACCTCAGGAGTGCAACAGCAACCCCCATGTTGCACTACAGTGTCAGCATTGGGATCCTACCCCAAGTTCCTGGTATGAGGCTAGAACTCGTAACCTTCCAATCTTCTGGCCTCAGAGGCGAGTGTGCATCCTGCTGAGCCACTGACAGTAATGTCATGTCAGTGGCATGTTCCATTTTGAAATGGGGTTGCCCATGTCTTTTATAGTTTTTGAAACTATTTTCTTATACATCATACATAGTTTACTGATTCTTATACAATGGTTTCTGAAAATCCTGCAGTCTGATTGGTTGAATTCCACTGTTTAATCCAGCACAACCACTCACTTTAAATTTGATTGGTTGAAACTCACAGTTTAATCCAGCACAACCACTCACTTTTGTTGGGGCTCCTTAAAAGTTTCAAGGAATCCCAATTACACAACAGGGTTCCTTAAAAGTTCCAAAGACTGTTAATCAAGCAATTTATGTACCGACACAGCTCTATATAGAAGTTTTTCAAAGAAGAAATATGGGTCCTTCCAAGCAAAAAAATTCTGTCCTTAAAGAGCTAGTGTACTGTTTGTAATTAATATTAATGTCAGGTATCACTTCTTATATTTGAAGTGTTTTTCTTTTGTTTTGCTAATTAGAAGATTAGAAGCACTCTACCTGGAGGCTGACATAGTTCTGTTCCTCCCTATACATCATCAGTACTGTGACCTCACTGATTCGGACACCATTAGTAACCAAGAACAGTCAGTCTCCTGCTGCTTGACTAGTAACTTGTGACACATGTTACCAATCAGACAGCAGGGTTTGTGATGTAATAACGAGTGAGATTATATGCTGCTGATGTAGTGGGTGAAACAGAAATTAAAAATACATACTCACCGTAGTTTATGCTCTTCTAAGAATATCTTCACGTTGATTCACATTAATGGGTCAGAGTTGGAGGTGTTGGACCAGTGGGAGCCAGAATGTTTCAAGGACTGGTACTGGGCAAGCAGTAAACATGCATGGCGCCATGAGTGAGCTTGTCGCGGCACTTAGCTACACTGGACGCCAGACCCCAGTTGCTTCAGTAATTTTTCTTTTTAAACCAAGGAGCTGCAGCATAACCAAACAAGTACCTATGTACCTTCCCGAATGGCATATGGTAGCCATGAAAGAAGGGCCACTAAATTCAGTAACACAGTGTCTTCACAGACTAAACCAACTATAAGGGGTGAAGACCAACACAACCATACTGGAGTGAGTCCGGGGATGGCGAGTGGGCTTGTGGATCAATAGGTAAGATATTCTTAGAAGATCAAGAATTATTGCGGTATATAATTTTAATATCTTCCAGAAGCAATCTTCACCTTTGTCTCCCACTACTGGATCGAGTATCACACTCAGACAAAGTCTCCCGGATTAGGCAGCTGGAGCAGAGGGCTCACTCGGGATGGTAATTCATTCAGGATTGTCTTGCCAAGGATGGCAGGCTGGTCTGGCATGGACATCCAGGGCATAGTGCTTAGTAAAAGTGTGCACTGTGCTCAGAGTTTCAGATCTGCAAATTTCTGCAATAGGCACAGAGTATATCTCAGCCAGGGACGTGGCAACCAGTCTGGTGGAGTGAGCATGAACCTTGCCCTCCAGTTTAACCTGATCTTTGGCATAGCAGTGGTGAAAGCAGTTCACAATCCAGGCAGAAATGCAGTCTTCACTATAAGTGCGTGTTCAAGGCAGATCAAGCAAAGACTATGCTTGTCTGCCTTGGCAAACACTTCAAGCAATTCTTGAACTCAGGGGTTCTGTTTTCTTTAGGCTTGTCCGACATTATAGAAAACAGGAACCAGTAACCAACTGAAAAATAGACTAAATTTAAATATTAGCGGTTGGTTTTAATAGAATAATGGTCAGTCTAGGAACCGATAAAGTGAAAAAACTATCGGTTCCGATCGGATCCGAACCGCTGAGGAGAACCGATAAAGCTTGGTTCAAAAGTGGTTAAAATGAAATTAAATTAAAGAATAAAGCAACCGGAACCCTCTAAAAGGTTCCGATTAAATAAAAAAGAAGGTCGGTTGCTCCCAGTTCAAAGGAACTGCAAGGAACCAATAAACAAGTTTAAATTTAAAACTTATGGGGTAAGGGGCAACAGACTTCCTGGAAAACATAAACTGAACTTACAAACTTAAATGGGCAGACTGGGTGGGCCATAGGCCTTATCTGCTGACACTGTCTATGTATCTATGTATAAAACACTAAAGAACAATGACACTAGGCAGTAATGAAAAATAAAACAAAAATACTTAAGTTTTTTGCTCTATGCACTACAGGAATCTGTCTTGATTGAGAGAGATGTCCAGGGCATCTGAACTTTGCAGCAGAGAAGAAATCTGAGGTAGAATGTAGGCAGTTGACACTAGGCAGTTTGAAAATAGATTCATACTCCATGATTAGCATAGCATTCTATTCTTTCTGGGGCAGTGCTGGCTTAAGGAGAACTGCAAGAGTAATAATATTAGTGGATTCCTGGGTTTAGAAGTGGGTGTTGCCAAACCGCATCAGACAAGGTCTCAAATACAGGGGATTGGAGGAACCAAACTGACCAGTATATTAAGCACATTTAGGAACTCCAGTCAGAGGCATTTAGCCTGATCAAGGCTGCTGGTTAGAAATTCAATGCAGAGTGCATATTTATGAGCAAAGCCTGTAAAGAGAGAGCCTCCTGAGGCACAGACTCAGGGACTGGGTCTGAGGACTTCTACACAGTGGAAAGACATCATCACCTGCTTCAGAATAACGAGGCCAGCGTCTGATTTGTTCCCCACTATTCACCTCAGAAGGAGGTAGAGGAGAGGGTGGGATCACAGGCCCAACAACCCAGTATGCTGTTGTGGCAACCAGTGACACCAACCCCAGCAGGTGAGGGATCAGTGCCAGAGGTGGAGCCAGAACCAGTACTGGATCTAGCATCAGGAAGGCTTCAGCACCTTGGCTGGGCCCCAAAATGGCCTGAACTAAGCACTAGATATAATAATAATTATTTATATGGCGCCTTTCAAAACCAAGGCACCTAACAATCAAAGAAAGAAACAAGTAAACCATAAATTTGCACATTATAAATACAATAAAATGCAGATAAAACAGTAAAACAAAGTTTAAATCATTCACTGACTGAATGCTTGCTTCCACAAATAAGTTTTAAGAGCCTGTTTAAAACCTCCACGGTCGCACACTACCGTGAATTGACGGGTAGAGAATTCCAAAGGTAGGGCGCACGCACAGATGCACAGGCCCCTGAAGATTTTAAACAAACCCTTGGACTCTCTAGCAACCCCTTGTCAGCCGAGCGGAGCGATCGCCCAGGGCAGTATGAACCAGAAGCCCTTTCAAGTAGTCCGGGCCCTGTCCGTGTAGGGCTTTATAAGTCAGAAGTCCGATTTAAAGGTGATCTGCCACTCTAGAGGCAGCTAGTGCAGTTTGCCCAGCACCGGAGATATATGACAGGACCAAGAGGTCCCAGTCAATAGCCAGGCTGCTGCATTCTGCACCGCTGCAAGTGGCGATATCCAGCCCAGAAAGCCCTAGGTAAAGGGAATTGCAATAATCCAGGCGCGAGGTCACAAAGGCATGGACTAACGTGGGAGATCGCCAGACGGAACAAGATGCTTAACCCGGAGATATTCCTCAGATGGTGAAAAGAGGATCTGATGACAGCTGACACCTGCGAATGCAATCTCAGCCCTTTGTCAAAGATTACCCCCAGGTTTCACACCTGTTCAGAGGTCAGGAGTGGTAGACCCCCAAGAAAAGTCCCAAAGGCAACCTGCCCCGACCCCTATCCGCACCCCGGTCCACAACCAGCACCTCGGTCTTTCTGAGTTGAACCTCAACCAGCTCTAATTCATCCAATCCTGGATTTCCACGAGGCAGTTGTTAAATACAGAGAGGGCTCTATCCTGGTCGGTGCAAAAGAAAGGTAGAGCTGGGTATCATCAGCATAGCAGTGAAACCGCAGCCCATACCTACTTACAATGTCTCCAGGGGTAGCATGTACACTGCTAACAACATGGGGGACAACGCTGATCCTTGAGGGACCCCACATGACAGAGGGACTGGGTCAGAGAAATGAATCCCGACAAAACCCTCTGAGTTCTTCCAGTGAGGAAAGATGTAAACCACCTGAGGACTATACCTGACAGGCCACAGATGAACCTCAGGTGACAGAGAAGAACCCCATGGTCCACAATGTCAAATGCTGATGCAAGATCTAGAAGAACCAAGATGAAACGCTTTTTCTGATCTCTTGCCATCAGGAGATCATTCGCACCCGAACCAGAGCAGTCTCAGTGCTATGCCTTTTCGAAACCGAATTGGAGAGGTTCATAGGTGAAATGGACGGTAAAATGGTTCTCCAGTTGTAGGGCCACTACTTTCTCAATCACCTTCCTATAAAGGAAGGTTTGAGATAGGTCTGTAGTTCGCTTGCAGTCTGGGACCAAAGAAGCTTTCTTCAAGAGGGGTGTCACCATCGCCTCCTTCAGGGAGCTAGGAAACTCACCTCTTTCCAAGGAGCACCAGACTATCCATGCTAGGTCAGACCAATGATGTCACTACAGCCTATAAGCAGGGTAGTTGGCCTGGGTCCAAACTATAGCATGTAGGATGCATACCCTGGACAATCTGCTGACATCCATGAATTCCGGCTGGTCAAAGGTACTCCAGGAAAACTGAGGAGCAGTGACCGGCACTGATCCAAAGCAACACCCACAGAGTGTGCAGGTTGGAGCTCCGCCCCTGATGTCAGCCACCTTAGTCGCAAAGAATCGAAAGCAAGCTCATCACACTCTACTTATGAAGGCTCTTCAACTTGCAAACAGGCTGGGTTGCACAGTCTGTCCACAGTTCAAAAGAGCAGAGCTGGTCGATTCTGAGTGGCCGCAATCTTCCCGGACAGGAACTCTGCCTTCTTACAGGTGATTGCAGATTGATAGGCTTGATAATTGTCCATCAAACTAAGGTGGTCAGCATCCAGGGTGGATCTCCACCAATAATGCTCTAACCTTCGCCCTAGTCACCACATCTCCCCAAAGTGCCATCAAACCAAGGGGACCGAGGACGTAAGGAGAGAGGACAAACAGCAACAACATCTAGGGCCATAGAATGACCTTATTATAGGCCATCACTAGGGGCCTCTGGGTCATTGTTTGTCGGTGGAAGGACTGAGAGGTCAAGTACTGCCAGGCCTTCGAACTTACATCTCGTAAAGGGCGATACCTGACCATCTCCACAGGGGTAGGCCTACGATGAGCGATGAAAACAGAACCTCACGGTTTAGTGATCAGACCACCCGACAGGTTCCACCCCCAAATCAGGGCTTTGATCCCCAGGGAAGACTAGGTCAAGAGAGTGACCATGTTTATGAGTAGCAGTGGTAACAACCTGTGTAAGGCCCAAAGAAGTCATTAATTGGAGGAAGTGCTGTCCAAATGCGAGAGTTCGCCATCGACCCAGGTGTTGAAGTCACCCAGGACAATCAGCCTCGGCGACTCAAATGCCATGTCGATCACGAGTCCGCCACTTCCTGAAGGAAACGCTTTTTCATCACCGGTGGGACGGCGCGATGTCCTAGCCGACACTAAAGTGACCAGCAACGGCATCGTGACTGGCCTTGGCCTAGCACAGGATGGAGTTGGGTCAAAGTGGGACAAGCATAGACCATGCCGCCCTGGCAAGGACCCAAAGGCTGTTGCCAAATGTGAACTCTACCTGGTCCGGCAGCACCACCTATGGTACCAGTTCTGCCATCTGAAGGGTCAGGGACTAGTTCCACTAGCGATGCCACTCAGACCAGATGCTGCATGCACTGCTCCACACGAGCTACCAGTGGTGGAGCTGATCACTGAAGCCCTCACTTTAAGACAGAGAGGTGGCTCTGGGCCGGAGACAATGATTCCCCAGAACCAAAGGCCCTCAGTGTCATTGATTACGGTCAGGACCTCTGACTCCAAGAAAACAGTATCTGACGGCAGACCTCACATGAGGCGACCTCAGCAATGCTGTTTCTTCCCCTTCCAATGTGAAGAGGAAGTAGTTAAGGTTCAGCAGTGCCTGGATCTCCATGCAGAGCATGTGGGATCGGACTACTTGTTCTGTACTCACGGAAGGGCTGCCTTCCTTCCTGGGCACTGGACAGCCCATTTTCAGAACCCTTCCCTGAAGGGAAAGCAGACCAGACATGACCTGCTGCCACAGCAGCCTGCCTTTCAGGCTCCTGTCCTGCAATAGCTGAAGACCGCTGATACCCAGTAGGCTGAGAGAAACTACGTAAATTATTTGTGATAATACCGTAAACAGACACAAAAAACAAACTCTAGCCTTAAACACTAACTGAGAAGAACCAAACACTGTTGTAGTACAGACATGAAATTCTGACTCTGACAGACGTGTGATGAAGCACGGCACTCGCCAGTGGGGAAAAAGGAACCGAGGTGGCTGAGGGCTGGTGCAGCATGCGCCACTCATGGAGCCATGCATGCACACTGCTTGCCTCAGAATCTGCCCTCTGAAAAGTTTGGCTCCCACTGGTCCTACTGCCTCCAGCTCAGACCCACTAGTGGGAATCAATGGTGAAGACTGATTCTTGGACGATCTAGATATGTCTGATTCCAGGTAAAGAACTGCTTTTAGCATCACACCCAATGCTATTGAGTAGAAAATCATCTAATAAGTACATAGAAAAGAAAAACTTCAGAAAACAAAAGCATTAAGGAACTAATTTTAACATATTACTAACATTTTCTGCCCGCTATTTTTGACACCACTAACTCTTGAAATGGGTGCTGGAGAATGAAATGATAATTAACAGTTTAATAGACTCGCATGATAAGAATCAATGGTAACAAAACTGCACAGGAGCAGAAATATAAAGTAGGTGAGACTGACATTGATTTTATACAGCATACAAAACAGTTAGGAGTTACCATTTCAGTCGAATGCAGTTGGTCTGAAGCCTGGTAAGGTGCCACAAAGATTTTCCTGTCCGGACACCTGTCTACCAACTCGTTGCACTTAGTGTTTCTGCCATGCAAGTCCTTTTCCATATAAAGTTATTCTTCTAACACCACATCGCCATGGATCACCACTCCAGTGAAATTCCGAGAAAGAAAAGTGAAGGATGTTGCATGGATTCAAACTCACAACCTCTTGTTAATGAAGATGTAGACGCTTCCACTATGCCACAAAGCTGGCACAGCAATGGAGCTGAGCTTTTTAGCTGTAGAGGTTAAACCATGCCAGGAGGTTCCCGACAGAACAATTTCCTTTTTTTTCCATTTTATTCTTTTCTCCACCTGCCCTAGCTGCCGGCAGCCTCTACTGTCAGCCCGATCACGAACCACTGACTTCCACCCCATATCGGCCTCTGGGCCTCCGATACCCATGGCTTACCCCCACGTGTGGGGCTGCGGCACTTGGCTGCATGCCGCAGTCATCGGACTAGGTCGGAGGGGCTGGCCTGGGGGCTAATTGAGCCGTGGTGAGCTTCATTTAGGGCTGCTGCAGTTTTTATCCATTTTCCTTTTTCGGGAGGCGGAGTTGTGCAATGACGCTGGAGCGCCCTGCCCCCTCCAGTACGTGCGTGCAGCCGGCAGCTGCGTGACTCCTGGCCTCCACCAGGGTCATCCAAGCCCGACACCTCCTCCTCCCTGGAGAAGGAGAGCAGTCCCTAGGACACTCCATCCTTCTCCCCGCCGCCCTCCAGCCCGAGTCCTGCCTCGGGTTGCCGAAGCACAAGATGCGAAATCCAACCGCTACCGACAGGAACAATTTCCTGACAGGACAGTATCATTCCTAACAGGAGAATGTCTTTTCTGACAGGAGAACTTCCTAACAGGAGAATCTCATTCCTGAGAGAATTTCCAGACAGGTAAATCTTGTGGCACCTTACGCATATACCAACTGTACATAGAACAAATGGTAAAACAAAGCAGGAAAGGAATACATTTTTAAATCAACTGAAGAACGTGGGTCTTTCTGAGAATGAGTTAATTTCTGTCTATAAATCTCTATTAAGGCTAGTACTTGAATATTGCAGTCTGGTTGGCACTCGACTTGTAAAGGTGCTAGAAAGGATATTGAAAAAGTTTTGAAGCGTGCACTGTGTATAATTAACAATGGTCTGAATTACTCTCAGGCTGCAACAAACTGGAATGTTGAGCTGCTGGATGAAAGACGAAGGAATTTGTTTAAAAACATTTAGCAAAGACCAATCCAGCCTGCAAGCTCCACAATTCAGTAGGGCCTAAAGTTCACAAGAAACATGACATAAGAAGAAGTAAAACTTGAACATTTTTCTTAAATATACAAATTTCAATTTTCAAATACATAATGTCAGTGGTAGCCAAACAACGTGACTGCAGTTACAGGGGCAGTTGAGCTGTGGCAAACATTGCATCAGTGGATGAATGGATCTAGTTGTGGATGTTGTGAATGCAACATTTAGTGGCACAGAGGTAGTGCGGGGACAGGTAAGCATTAAGTAGCTTTATCACGCAACATCAACATTCAGCAAAGTGGTAGTCTACATCTTCAATAGCTACAAAATTTACAGGCCTCCTCAACCAGGAAGGAAATGTGCTTTGATCAAACAGAGATGGGATCGAGGAAGACTGATACCCCTCTAACATTTACCTTCCTCTTCATCCTCTCTGGGAATCCTAAGGGTCCTCGGGATCCTGAGGGTCAACAGGATTCTAACCCCTTGGGAGCTCTATAGACTGTCTGGCTGAGGGATGGTGCCTTGCAGAAAAGTCTGGGAATGCATTAAAATCTGGAAGAACATCCTTTCTGCTCAAGTTCTGTGACAGATGTCCCAGTACATCTAGACATGCCTAACCCAACCCCCAGAGGGACAGGTCTGTTGTGAATTGGGTATAAAAGAAGCAACAGTCTTCTGCATTCTTGCCCTTGACCTTCCTTGTAGAAGAGAACACTGACATAACAAAGTAGGGACCTGTGTTACTCTCATTGCCACTGCCAAACATATCACCAACTGTATTTCACTTGGGCCACCAGCAATCTGGGGACTATGTGCTCGAAAATTGGCATTGGTCTTACTAGTACAGAACATCCCATACAGAGGCTGTCTCAAAGTCTTATGACATGCTTTACATTCCATAATAGCAGAAAATGGTCTGTAGAATATTATGGTGTGTTCTTGGATTGCTTGACTGCCAAATATATCAAAAGAAGATCAGCATCAGAGGCTTTGGTCACGAGTCAAATTTCCTATGTGCGTGTGTAATATATGTGCACCTGCATCAGACTGTTTCCACACTTGTGGGAATTCATTATGCTTGTGTCAGTTTCTGTGCACTTGTGACAATTCTTCCAGATGGTATCAAAATATTTCTGCAGTTGTGTCAGAATGTACCAAAATCACATAAATTGGTAGAAAATGTCACAATTATGTCAACAATACAGCAGTGTTGACTGGAAAGCAAACAACAGTAAAAAAAAAAAAAAAAAAAACAGGTTTAACCTTCAAACTCACCAAACGACCCCAGAGGGATAGCACTAATTCTCAGGGATAGGAAGAAACCAACCTGAGTAATCCTATCGAAAGAAAAACCCAAGCAGATGATACAAAGGAAGGAGGAAAACTGTTGTGAGAAAAATATTGCAAAAAAGGCTTATCCAGGCACTAAATTAGACACAACAGCAAGAACTTCATCACTTATCATAGACCATTGAAGCATTCTAAGCAGAGTCAGCAGAATGGCACAACACGCAGTCTCTGACAGAAATCTGCGGTTAATGTAGTATCCAATTAAACAAACAACTGGCGTGGTTTAAGTTCAGACATTCTGTCCTGGTTGTGTGCAGGGTCTCAATTTGGGCATCCTGAAAATCTGCCCAATATCCAGAAATTATCAGCAACAGAAAAAAAACAATGAAAGAAAACGAAGTCCTGATGCGTGCGTGATTAATACATTTTTACGCCTGTTTTTCCAGTTTTTTTTAATTTGACTACCTACTGACGAAGTGTCAGGAATAATTACTGTGCTGGTCTTTCTATACTGGATCATCCTTTAAAAAGTGGGTGCCACAGGCAGGTGGAGGAGGTGGTGTGGGTGTTAGTGGGAGGAGAGGTAGTTATTTCTACTGACTGCCCAACACTGAGTTTGGGCACCCGCACCGGGACCATGGGGGGCAAGTGGTGTAGTGAGCCATTGGGGTTGGGTACCGTGGCTGTAGCTCACACAAAGGGAACTTTATGCAAGCTCCACTGCTGTGCAGCTTGCATGAAAACTCAAGTCTGTGGCACAAAGGGCAATTTTTAACTTAAACTACGTGAAATGAAATATAATCATGCAGCTTGCATCAAAACACCAGTTCAAGCCATAAATGCCACTTTTTTCCTGCAAGATTCAAGCCACCTGGTTTTGTGACTTTACCAATGTTGTGACCATTAAGGCATGGGAAAGTAGGTTTAAGTCATGAAAACAGGTTCTCAAGTGCCAAAAGCAGGACATGTTCCATTGAGGGTTACGATGACATCATAGGGAACATGAGTAAAAGCTGGTGGTGGTGGTGGTGGAGGAGGGAGGGATTCAGGAGGGACCTGAGAAAAGTTTTATTTTGTAGAGAGTGGCTGAGCCATGGAACAGCCTAACAGCAGTAGATAGTGGTTGCAAGACCCATAATAGTTTTAAGCGTGCCGTGACGAGTTAAAATGCTTAATAATTACACAGGGGAAGCAGTAGGGCAGGGGCAAGGGAAAAAAACCTGAATAGATAATAGCTCCTGGGGTAGGATAAGGTAGAACACGGCAGGCAGGATGGACCAATGGTCTTTTCTGTTGACATTTTCTATGACTCTTTACTTCTAAACAGTATTAACAGTGAGTTTTATTTCTAACAGTTCCCTTCCCTTGAGGCCACACCACTTTACAAAACTGCAAACATTACAGTCAATAAATAAAACATCATAAACCAACTACAGAAAGAAACCATCAGAATGGCTCATCACTCCAAAGGTCTGGTGTCTCGGGTTTTGGCCTAGTCCTAGAAACATCTAAGAGACCCCAGAGCAGGTAATGATGCAGAAGATCCAACAAGTAACCAGGACCCAACCCATGTAGGGTCTTATCAGTCAGCAAACCAACTTTAAAGAGATACACCACTAATCTAGCAGCCAGTGCAGTTCATGCAGTGCTGGAGAAGCATGACTTGACCTAGAAAGGCTTGTCAAATCAAACTTATTTATTACGCGCTTTCCAATATCAAAGCGCAATACAAAAACACATATAAATAATCACTTAAATAAAACGTATTTAAATATATAAATAGGCAGCAGTCTCATAAATTAATATCCCCAAAGGCTAGACTAAATAAATATGTCTTCAGGGAAGACTTAAAAGTCTCAATGGACAAGCACTTTCTAATCCAATGAGGTACAGAATTCACAGAGGTCGGGGCTACAATGAAAGCACTTCTTGCACGAAGACTGAAGACGGACCCTGGGAACCTCCAGCAATCCCTTGTCGGCAGAGCAGAGGGCTGAGGGGCAATAGGGTCACAGGTCTTGCAAGCACCTGGTCCCCGTCTGTGTAAGGGCCTTATAGGTCAGCAACGTGACCTTGAAGGTGATCCTCCATCACACAGGCAGCCAGTGCAGTTCATGGAGCACAGGGGTGACATGGCTAGTTCTAGACAGGCCAGTCAGTAACCTGGCTGCAGCTGCTCTGCACCAGCTGCAGGCGACGGAGGTCCACCCTGGTAGCCCTAGGTACAGAGCACTGCAGTAGTCAAGGCGGAAGACACAAAGGCATGGACCAGCACAGGAAGGTCCTCGGGCGGAACAAGGTGTTTTATCCGGCCATGTTCCTCAGATGATAAACGAGGACTTAACAACTGCCGACAACTGGGCTTTTAGCATCAGCTCACTGTCAAGCACAACATCCAGATTCCGCACCTGTTGAGAGAGTCTCAACTGACTGCCTCCTAGCACAGTGCCAGATGGCTGATCAGGAGTCAGCCTCTCTACCCAACGACTAGGGTCCACCACCAGCACCTCAGTCTTATCTGGATTCAACCTGTCAGAAACCTAGCAGCTGTGTTCTGCAACAACTGCAGGTACCAGAGCATACCTTCATCGACCCTGAGGTATAGAACATTACAACAGATGAGCCTACATATCAGAAACATGTGTATCAGTGTCACCAGTTCACTTGGGGTGGGGGTGGGAGATAATGGATCTAATCCAGTTGATGTTTCTCAGATGTTAAAAGCCACTCTGGACAATGGCAGATGCTTGAGCCTTAAATGTCAGCTCCTCATCCAAAAATAACTCCCATATTTCTCAACTTGGTGGTATTCACAAACTTCAACAGGCTGAACCAAAGCCCAGTCTCATTCTCAGCAGCCACCACTGTCTGCCTAAGACCTGGTTTGACAAACAACACCTCAGTCTTGTCAGGGTGAGCCTCAACCAGCCAGATGACATCCAGTCCTGGATCTCAGTCAAGCACTTATTAAGCACATTGACTGCACCAGGTGTCCCAGGTGCAAAGGTAGGTACAGCTGGGTACCATCTGCATAGCAGTAAAAACCCAGACCAAACTGCCTAATGATCTCTCCCAGGGCAGTATGTACACTGCAAGCAACATGTCCGAGAGGACCGAACCCTGAACACCATAGGGCACAGACACAGGACGGAGGAGAAACTCCCCAGTTCTGCTCTCTGTTCTGTTCCTGAGGTATATCTCAAACCAACAGATGACTGGCCAGTAAGACTGTGTATTCCCTCAGCCTACCCAACAGCAACCCATGGTCTACAGTATCAATGGCTGAGGAAAGGTTGAAGAGGATGAGTACTGACCACTCCTCTACCTCTTGTCCTGAGAAGCTCATTATACACCATGACCAGTGCAGTGCCTCTCAGTGCTATGCTTAGCACTGAACCCAGACTGAGGCACATAATGTCAAAAGTTATTAGGTGTGCCTCAAGCTGTGATGCAATCACTTTCTCAATAACCTTGCCTTAAAATGGCAGGTTAGACACTGGTCAGTAATTTGCAAGGCTGTTCAGGTCCAACGATGGCTTTTTCAGGAGAGGGCTCCCTAGTGTTCACTCTTCAGTGTAGCTGGGAAACCCCTCCATCGAGGTGCACTAGACAATCCCTGTGAACACCAGGCCCAGATGCCCGAAACAACCCACTAGTAACTGTGTTGGGCCTGGACCCAGTTCACAGCTGTTGGCTGCGGCTCAGAGATCTACACACACCTCTTCCACCATCACCAGTCTATACTCTTCCCATGACAGATGACTGATTTGTAGCATGTCGGCTCAACTCCGCTGGGTTTCCATAGCCCACTTGGTGAGATCCGCTTAAATGGAGGCACCATAGTGAATACTGCAGCCAGTCTGTCCTCCTTGCCCTAGATCTCCTCCTTAGGGTTAACATCAGTCTGCATCATGTCTGTCCAATCGGTTAGTAGCTCCTTCCTATAAATATTCTTTATATGAAGTAATGCATTACTGTTATCAGTTACCCAAGTACTCATCTTCTTATGGAAGAGAACATTTCTCCTTTGGTGCCCCATGCCAGGAACAGCCTAGCTCCACATTTTCAAAGCTGTCCCAGTTTTGCCTCTTTTAAAAAGTCACTGAAACTGAATATATTAAATACCAGATTGTCCTGTTCATGTTTTAAAAACTGAATGCATAGTCTATTGTCGCTTTGTGTGTATTGTATTGTTGAATTTTTGTCATGGATGTTCTGTAAATGAGATTTTCATCTTACAGAACTTATCCTGTAATTTCGAACTTTAAATAAAAATTAAAAAGTAAATAAAATCCTCAACAACACTTCAACCTCTGCCCCTTGCCTTCATCTCCTAAACTCACCATCATACCATGGCAAGTCATAGCTTGAAATAAGGGCATACATGGATAGGTGCCAGAAGGTCAAAGGGTCATTGAGAGAGCTCTATTATAGGTCACCACCACTTCCTCGACTCAGAGCACATGCCATCACACCTGAGATGTTTAGCACTGCCTGAAGTTCTTCTGGCCAAAGCCCTCTTAAAAGGGTGATACAGACAATCTCCATGTGGGGGTGGACCACAACAGGGGTCCCTGAAAAATAACTTGATTGTGCAATGGGCCTACCAACTGACTGGATCAGTCCTGAGAGATTCCATCTTGAGCCCCAGGGAAAATATCAGGTTAATGCGTGACCATGTTGACGGGTCACAGAAATAACTACTTGTGTGAGGTCCAGGGACTCCATCACCTGAAGGTAGGGAAGGAGAAAGCCAAGCAGAATTTGGACATAAAAAAAGCATGGTGAGAGAGGCGCCTGGCTCGAGGGAAGGGAGGAGACAGAGGAATACAGGTAACAGTGGTGGGGTGGCAAGAGTAGTAAAAGTGATAGAAAGACTGAAAGAGGGGTCCAGTCTGGCCAGAATAGACTTAGGAGCAGCACTATAGACAATGCCACCATAGTATACAATTGGGAGGATCATTTTCAAAATGCTTTTTCACTAAGCTCAGGGTGGACAAGGCAATGGGACCTGATGGCGCTACAACCCAGGGTACTTAAGGAGCTAAGGGTGGAACTAGCAGAGCCATTAGCAGAACTGTTTAGTGAGTCTCTGAGCACAGGAGAGTCCCAGAAGACTGGAGAAGGGCTCAGGTGATCCTGCTCCACAAGAGTGGTAGCAGGAGGAGGCAGGAACTACAGACCAGTCAGTCTTACCTCAGTAATGGGCAAGATTATGGAGGCACTCCTTAAGGAAAGGATAGTGCAACACCTGGAATCTATAGGGCACAGGATCCAAGACAGCATGGGTTTACAAAGGAAGGTCCTGTCAAACTAATCTCATAGATTTCTTTGACTGGGTAACCAGAGTGGTGGACCAAGGGGAGCAGTTGAGCGTCGCTTACCTTGGACTTCAGCAAAGCTTTGACACTGTTTCACATAGAAGATTGATAAATAAGCTGGGTAGGCTCGGGTGGGTTGAAGTTGGTCAACTGGGTGGCAAACTGGTTGATGGGCAGAAAACAGAAAGTGGTGGTAAATGGTATACAGTTAGAAGAGATGCAAGTCACAAGTGGGTAACTTCAGGGATCAGTCCTGGGACCAGTCCTCTTCAATATCCTTATTAGTGGAATTGCAGATGGACTAGAGGGTAAGGCTTGTCTGTTTGCAGATGACACCAAGATCTGCAACTCAGTAGATGATCCAGATGGAGTGGGCAGAATGAGAAGAGATCTGGATAAACTAGCAAATGGCCAGAAGAGCGGCAACTGGGATTTAATGCAAAGAAGTGCAAGATCATGCACATAGGGAAGAGAAACCCTGAAGCCACCTATTGGTTGGGGGAGTTGCTTGCAGTCACGAAGGAAGAAAGAGACTTGGGCGGCATCATCACCGATGACCTGAAATCATCCAAGCAGACCTCTAAAGCAGTAAGGCTAGGGATGTTAGGGTGTATTAGTAGGGTGTCACAAGTCGTAAGAGGGAGGTAATAATCCCTCTTTACAAGACACTGATTAGGCCCCATCTGGAGTACTGCATGCAGTACTGGAGGTCACACTTCACAAGGATATTAACCAAATTGAGGCAGTCCAGAGAAGGGCAATCAAATGGTGCAGGGACTGCATCAGAAGACATATGAGGACAGATTAACGGAGCTCAATAAGTATACCCTTGAGCAAAGGAGGGAGAGAGTGATGATCGAGACATTCAAACGCTTTAAGGGTATTAACAAGGTGAAAGAGTCTAACATGTTTAAATATAAGAAAAATAGCAGGACAAGAGGACACAGCATGAAATTAGAGGGAGGCCATTAAGGGGAATGTGAGGAAATTATTTTTCACAGAAAAGGTGGAGGATGTATGGAACGCCAACCTCAGGAAGTGGTGGCTATGAATACAGTGCAGGGCTTCAAACAGGCATGGATAGGCATAAGGAGCAATACAGATGAGTATGAATAGATAGGCCACTGACAGAGCAAAGTCGATGGCATCATTTATAAGGCAGAAAAAGAAATGGGCAGACTGGATGGGCCTTGCGGTCCTTATCTGCCATCAACTTTATGTTTCTGTCTGCAGGAAGCAGATTGCAAGGTTTATTCCTGTAAAGAGCTCCATGTTTAGGGTAGAACTTCTGGTAGATGGTGTCCATATGCACAGAGAAGTCAAGGTAATGGTCCAAACAAACCTCAAGGTACGTGAAGGAGGAGACTTCTTCAATCAAAACATCATCCAGGGTACTGGGAGCTTGGCCAACCTCTGCCTGGTACCAGAGGTCATAGGGACATTTTTTGGCATTAAGGGACAACTGACTATCCTAGAACTAACACTAGATAGTTGAGAAATCAAGCTGGAGCCAAGCAACCTGGTCAGAAATAGAGGCACCAGAAGCACAGATCGCTGTATCATCTGTGAAATGTGACTGGCAAGAGGTACAAGCAATTGGCAGGTCATTTAGGAAAATAGAGAAAGAATCGCCCAAGATAGAACCTTGGGGAGGGAGACACCTGTAGAGATTGGCAGTAAAGGGGAAGTGAGTCTCCAACGCGGACAGCTCGGGACCTGCCTTCAAAGTAGAATTGGAACCAATTAAACACAAGGTCAGAGAGCACCATTCATTTAAGCTTGTCTAGGAGAATGGGTGTGCACAGTGTAAAATGCCTTGGCTAGATCAACAAAGGTCACAGATGTAATCAGGCCTTGGCCCATACAAGATAGGATTGAGTCAGTAAGCCTGAGGAGGGATGTGGAGATGGAACAGAATTTCTGGAAACCAGGCCAGAAAGGGGTGAAGAAAGATGAGGAGTCAAGGAGAGAAGAGAGTTGGGAGAGGACAAGACGCTCCTGGTGTTTGGGTGGGGAGGAGAAGGAAATTGCCAATAATTCCCAGAAGAGGAGGGATCAACCTGCTCAGAAAGGGAGTGACCATAGTATGCTTTCAAATGTTAGGGACAGTAGACACAGCGAAAAAGATGCTAGAAGGTGCAATGAATCTTGAAGTAATTTTTCACAGTAGATGCTGCTTTTTAAATATGGATTCAAAGTCTGCTATTTCTCTAGCTAAACAGGCTTTTCAGTTATCCTAGTGGTTGTTTCTGACTTCTCTGCTGCTGGGAAGAACTATTTTAGAAATGTGTGACCTAGTTTATGTCCTTGTTCTACTCTTCTATTGTTGGCACAATGCACTTATGTTCTATTTCAGAACTCCATGCTTGTTTGGGACATAAACTGCATCATACAGTTCTAAAAGTGTGCTTACCAACAGACTACAAAGCTGAAACAACCACTGAGGCTACTTAAAGGCCTGTGTAGATGGAACAATAGCAGAATTGAATCAATACTTAAAAATTAGCCTCTACTGGGAAAATGACTTGCAGGTTCAGCGCAGTTCTCTTTTAAGGATAGAAGTTACTATGGGTTACAGGATATAAGGGGCAAAAGTCTATCTAGAATGTCCCCACATAAGTGGGCCATCAAACCACTAATTGTTTAGTATAGTATAGATTATCTAAAGCTTTTTTAAAGTTGTCAAGTTTGAAATATCAACCACATGTTGTGGTCGTCTATTCCATGCCTTTGTTGATCTAATAGCGTAGAAGTTATCTCTTCTGGAGGTGTTGACCTTTAGAATTTCCAATTCTTATTATGCAACCTAAGGTTGCATCTGGCAGTGCTATATTTTAACTCACAGCTATCCATTAAATCTAGAGAGTGCAACAGTAAATCGCCTGCTTGTCTTCTAACCTCCAGTGAGTATAATCCTGTTCTTGACAGTCTTTCGTGATATGATATATTTTTAAACTTGGTATTGTTTTTGTAAATGTTCTTTGAACTCCTTCTACTAATTTGATGTCTTTACTATAAAGAGGTGACTACACCTGGACCTGTAGTCTAGTATTGGGTGTACATAGCTTTTGTAGATAGGTAGGAGAAATTGAACAGACTTGCACATAAAGGTACGACTGACTTTGGTGATGAGGTTTCTGGTTGTTCTAGAAGCCATTCTACAATGGTCAGAAAATGTTAACATATTATTTATTATGATGCCTAAGTCCCTTTCTTGGTCTGAACTTCTGATGAGTGTTTGGTTTAAAATATATGAATAATGTGAGTTTTTCTTTCCAAAGTGTAACACTACACATTTGCTAGCATTCAAGCACATACCGCTTTTCTGCTGTCCAATTTTCCATTTTACCTAAGTCTCTGACTACAGAGAGATGTTTATTCAATGAATCTACTGCTCCTCCTATTTTAGTGTTGTCTGCAAATTTAGTGATATTGTTAGATACATTATTCCCAGATCACTAACATATATGGCACAGGTCTAGGTCCCTGTGTAACGAGGCTGACATCCAGAGGTACAAAGCGCTAGAAACAACTGCATTAGGGCTATTCGTGCAGCTAAAAAGCAATATTATAAGGAAGTGCTCTCTGGGACCTGGAATGATGGCAGAAAATTTTGGACTAACCTTAAAGAGGTCACTGGGAGAGACCCTCAGAGCTGCTCCTACTATGCTTAACTTTGATGGTGTACCTCACTCAACCCCAAATGTATTGCTAACACTTTTAATAATGCCTTCACGGACCTGAGTGGTGTCCTGCCACCTGGCTACTTCTCTCACCCCTCACAAGTGACTACTTGGGAAAGAGACTCTGCACCCTTCTCATCCTCCTTTCTACTTCAACACCCTCTCAGCCCATGAAGCCAGGAATTACCTACTCAAGGTACAACGGAAATCAAGATTTAGTGGTGACACCCTGGATCTTAAGTTTGTAGCTCTTCACTGGATGAAATTCTGTCACCTCTAAAACAGATTATTAACATGTCACTTAGATACTCTCAATTTCCTCAGAAATGGAAATCTGCCACTGTGACACCAGTTCATAAGTCTGGGATCACACAATTACTGGGAACCTCAGGCCTATCTCTATCCTGCCCCACTCTAAAGCTCTTGAACGATAGTGGCTGACCAACTGATTGAATACTTAGAAAATATCAGCTACAATGCCCGCAACAACATGGGTTCAGAAATGGTCATAGTACCACCACCGCTCTTCTGGAGTTCACAGGCTTTATTCACCACTCCTAGATCAAGGACACCTGGTCGGTGCTGCTTGCATTGATTTATCCAAAGCTTTCAACACAGTGAATCATGCCCTCCTGGTCGAACAGCTTACCACCACTGGCCTAGCTCGTGACAGCATAGCCTGGTTTGAAAGTTAACTGCACAACCGTACACAGCAGGTGAAGACTGGTAACACCCTCTCAGACAGCAGACCTGTCCTATCTGGAGTTCCTCAAGGGTCCATCTTGGGCCCTCTTTAGTTAGCATTTCCTCAACAACCTTCCTTACTCAGGATCACATCCTTTATATGCTGACGATGCTGTCCTGCTTCCCAGTGATCCAGACCCTAAGGTTCTTGAAACTAGGCTACAGAGTAATTTCAGTAGTCGAGAAAGATGGTTCCATAGGCACAAGTTAGTTATGAATTACAATAAGACTAAAACTATGCTGTTCTCCAGCTCCCAAAATAGGCACAGAACTTACCCCTTTCTATCACCAACGAAGAGGGTTTCCCCGGAGCTAGTTCCAGCTCTTTAAATATCTAGGGATTACTACTGACAGTACGATGACCTATGCCTATCACACTGACAACATTGTTAAGGCTGTTAACACCACATTGGGCTACTTTATAGGCATCAGCAATATTTGACCCCAGAAGCTCTTAACCTGGCCCTTCAAAACTCTCTTGTCTTGCTTATCGATTACGTCTTACCAGTTTATGGATCAGCTACTGAAACAACTCTTCGCTGCATCATAGTTGCACTCAACAAAGCATGCCAGCTCTCACCGGCTCAGCCAGTCTGTCCCACACCTGCGATATGTACGCTCAGGCTAATCTGGCTCCAATTCAAAGGTAGACTCATGTACCAAACATGTTTACTGTCCAAAAGTACTCTTAGGCAAAATGCCCCCAGGAGTGCAACAGCTTATTACCCCACTATCGACCGTCAAGTGCACCAGAAGCTCTACTAGCCAGATTTTTAATATACCCCTGCTGTCGCAGACTTCTCTGGGACAAAGGTCCTTGCCTACCGTGTGCCTCTGCTCTGGATGAACTCGCTGCACCATGATGTCACTTCAGCATCCACCTTGGGCTCCTTCAAGGTTAAACTTACAACAGCTTGTTGTGACTGCTTCCAATAACCTTCCTTCTTGTGATCAGCACTTATTAAACTGAGGTCCCATCTGCCTGGATTGATGGTAGTTTAGGTGGATGTTAAAGATCACATGGCACTTATTGAAAAGAGTAGGGAATTTTTATTTGAAGACAGACAATACATCAGAAAGAAAAATCACATACAGCTATCCAGAAATACAAAAGGATAAGGAAAACACAGTTAATTCAGTTAGGCAAACATCCTTGAGTTTAAAAAAACACAAAACCAAAAACTCTACCATAATCTGTAGTTAATAAAAATAAAATTATAATACCAAAGAAAATCAAGGAATCCAGACAATATGTCTCAAAAACTGAGAAATACTTGACTATCCAACAATTTTGCTCCAAAATCTTTGTTTAACCAAAGCTTGTTCAATTCATTTTAATACAATATGTGGAAGTATAGTATGTTGCAAAGAAAACTGACATCTGGCTTGCTATAAATAATATTTAATACAGGCAAAATTAAAGTAGGTGTACCTGAATGGTACCTCCCTAAAAACAGAGTAATCCCTAAAATAAGACTCTGGTATGAAATGTGGTGTACAATGCCCCATTGCCACCCAAGGCCAAATCTGACCAAAATGTAACAGTATGAGGACATAACAGAAAAAAATGTTCCAGAGTTTCTACCTGATCAGTACATTCAGGTCGAGTGCATAGTCTATCAGCAATGGGTTTATGCTTCAGGTTCCCCGGACACCTAATTTACCATGGCAGCTGAGCCATTGAATATCCCACATTTGAGGTGGCACCCTGTGATCCATTAAAAGGCGTAGTGCCTGAGGAAGCTTAGTAGGAACACAAAAGGGAAATCTACTTGAACAGAGAAAACATTACCCATAAATTCAGCATAAAATCTTTCCGGAAACCTCATGTAATTGTGCTTTGCCCAATTTCCATTCCTGAGTTTCCACACTGCTGAATCTGCATAAGACGGTGCAGCACAGTTAGCATTTCATTTGGTATACCCTCACCCTCCCATTGGGTCATAAATGGGCAAAATAAAAGTTGGTCCATGCAGACCATGGATGGTCCTTAGGCAGGATTTTCACCTGAAATGAAGCTATCAAAAGAAGGAGTTGAAAAACTACAGATCCCCAGGTCCCCTTGAGAGACCTTTTAAATATGTGAAAGCCCGCTTAATAGGATTTAACCTGCTGCCACATACCATCTGAAAAACAACTATACAGTCTGGTTTCCAAAGAAATTGGGACCGAAAACAGAGCAAACATGTAAAATACTGGTAATAAAAATTTCTTTTATCACCAACACCTTTTTGTTTTTGAAAACCCCAGGCTTTCCATTGCTGTACCTTGTTCTCCAACAGCTAGGTACTTTTCCCAATTAAAAGTGCAGGTCCCCACCCCAAAATGGAGTCCTAAAATGTTGAGGGAATCAGTAACTAATATGCCTCAGTATCATGAACTGTTGGGGTCCTGCCTACAGCCATACACCCATTTATCATAATTTAGCATAGTTCCATTTAACTCTGAGAAATGTTCAATTACTCTTATCGCCTCTACCCCTGGTTGTACATCTGCTACCAATAAACATAAGTCATCCGTATATGCCGAGGTTTTTGGTCCGGTATGGTATAAGATGGAGTCAAACCCTGAATAGTTCTATTATTTTCAATTTCTCTTAAAGGGATCTAACACAAAGGAGTATAACAGTGGGCTAATAGGACATCCCTGTCTAACCCCTGTGTCAATTCAATCTCTTTTCCTAAAAGATTATTAAAGGACAAGAATGCCCAGAGTGTAATATGCCAATATAATTAAGAAAGGGTCGAGGATCCCATATCTCTAAAACTTGAAATAGAAATGAATGAGAAACTTTATCAAAGGCTTTTGACTGATCGAGAGCTAAAATGAAACCCGATAATTTGTCCTGAGCACCAAATTCACAGGCGTCATGAAATAAATTTAAATTTTGCTGAATAGAACGATGGGGAATAGAGCAAGTTTGCGCCGGTGGAGCACCCTTGTGCAACGATTTGTAGCCTCTACACAGCAAAAGAAGAAAGAATCTTGTAGTCTGTGTTAAGTAGGCTGATCGGCCTCCATTTCCAAAATCTGTAACATCCCTTTTATGTATAAAAGTTAGAATTACGAGATTAAATTCTGTATTTCTGAAACCAAATTGTAGAATATCATTATAAACCTCAGCTAAAATTACACTCATGTCATCTTTAAAGGTTTTATAAAATTTGTTTGTTAGCCCATCTGCCCCTTGGTGAAACCCCTGTTCAAGTGTGTTGATAACTGCTAGGACTTCTGAAGGGGAAATAGGTTCTTGCAATGTATCCGCTTCTGACTGGGAGATTTGGGGAACTGGGAAATGAAGAACATCTTCCCATAAGACCGTTGGAGTAAACCTAGTACTAAAACTGAGGATATATGTTGTTCCACAATATCTAACATTTCTGCTACTGATGTCTTCACTTGGCCTTTTGAATTAGAAGACCAGTCATAAGTTTTCTATCCAGTTTTTGTTTACATGCGATATATGGATCTTGAAAAGGTTGTTTCTGTGTACCAAATTTTAATTCTGCATACATGGACACTGCCCTCTCATACTGATACTGTTTCATCCTTTTCTGCATAACCCTAATTGAGTTTGTACCTCAAGTTCACCACCGAGGACTAGACAATAATTTATAATACTGATTCCTATAGTCTAAATATTGTAAATAATCGGATGTACCTTTTCTTCTACCATAGGAAACAAAAATCCTTAATAGCTAGTTTGGTATTCATTCACCAGGACACCCTAATCATCATAAAAATCTGCAACAGATTTTGAAGATTTAGACAAATCTGAAGTTGAGCTAGAAAAGGACATTATCGAATAGCCATGAATTTAAATTCCATCGTCTATTAATAGGAGGGAAAGTAGTAGGAATCTGATGAAGTCCCACAACACAATAGAGAAAATTGTGATCTGAAAAATCACAATGTTGTACAGAGCAATCTTAGGTTATTAAATGCTTAGAAAGAAAAGGTCATCTATCCTAGTTTGAAAGGAAGCCCTTCTATAGGTAAAACCATCTGACGATGGAGCCCCTATAGGCGCCCTCATATTTGCCACAGCCACTGTTTGAGAGAGTGTATGTGAGTAACAATAAGTCTTCTGCTGCACATTATTCTTTATATGAATATCAAGACTACAATTCATATCACCTCCCCAAATCACATGCTTGAAGTGAATAGATAAGGCTTGATCTGTTGAAACAAATCAATCCTCGTAGTTTTCACTTGGGGTGCACAAGTATTAATCAATCTGAGGAAAACCCTTGAAAAACAGTCCATAAGCAAAGCTCTACCTGGCAAAAGTCCACCAGCCGTGTTACTTGCACTGAGGGTGAGAAAAAGAATTCCTATCCCGTCTGCTGCATCTGTACCAAAGGACCAAAAAGAGGGCCCCCCACCAGGATTTTTTAACGTGAGCCACCTCGGCCAAGGAAGATAAGGGTGTTTCCTGCACAAAGATGATATCTGCCTGTAAATCTCGGCACTGCTGAAAACAAATTAAACGTCTCTTGTAGTTTTTTGTAATACAGCAGTTAATAGATATCATCTTTAAGCAGGCCATAACAATTAAAATGCTGAACTTCAAGGTTTATCTTGTTTTCTTTTTCCTTTCTTTTTACTTCTAAAAGTTCCTTTCCCCTCATCTTCTACCTCCATCTCTGAACCTATATCAGGTTTAGCTGCATCTGGGCCTGAATCCCCATCCATTTCTGCTAAGACTTGGAAGGAATTTTGAGTAGGGCAAGCCCCACCACCCCTTTATGGCGACTACTTGCCCATGTAATCCTTCTGGGGGTTTGAAAGTCAGAATCCTGAGAAACCACAATGAGTAGGCCCTCGGGGGTTGTGAGACTGGAAGGATGGATCCCCGACTAAGAGGAGGATCCTCAGAGGAAACCAGTGCCTGGTCCTGATTAGAGGGTCCTGGTTGCCCAGTTACTTCAACTGCAGGTTGCAGCTGATCAGGGACAGATCCTGGCCATCTCCCTCCAGGCTGGCCTGTAGAGTCTGTGTCCTTATGTGAGGAGTAAATGTCCGAGGCCTGTATCTGCCCTGGGCCTGGTTCATTGACTCCTCCTTATTTGGGCCTCCCTGCCTATTCTGGCCTGCCCAGGCATTGGTGATATGCATGACCTGCTTCATCGCATAAATTACATTTAAAAACATTCTGACAAACTTCACTATCATGATCTAATTCCCCACAAAGTGTGCATTTAACTTTATCACACGCACTATTTAAATGACGTTGATTACCACAACGATAGCAGGCCTTAGGTTGACCAGGGTAGAAACAAACCCCTGTCTTTCCCAAAAAGAAGCTATTTGGAACATGCATAACTTCATTATTTGTAATATGTGATTTAACTTTAAAATGCCAAGCCCCAGTCCAGATCCCTTCTGTATCCATTATGGGCTCGGGGCCAAACTGTACATTTATTTTCCAACCAGTATTGATATCCCCACATTCACCCCTCATTTCTAAACATAATGTTGATAGACTTGAATAAGGGTTTAGTAATTGGTATTGCCCAAAAGGTAACCACAATGGCAAGGATTTACTACACTCATATTTTTGCCAAAATTTATCTAAGCCTGAAAAATGTTTAAAACTGACATCAAACGTGTCTTCCCCGAATATTAATCAAGGCATAAATATCAGTAGGTAAAATTGCATTGAGTCCATTAATAACTTTCTTGCAACGTATATTCTGTCTGGGTGTTCAGGTAACCTCCTCTATACCTGAGTAAAACCGCATTTCTTCTCAGAGCCTGCTCCAACTTGTTATTTTTAAACAAGTCCCAGAAACGTGGCCCCTTCTTGAATTTTGACCCCAGGTGACTGTAGAGGAGATTGCTGTCTCTGACCTTCAAACGAGAGGGCAGTTTCTGTTTCAATCTCGGACCTACTGTGTCAGTATTGGCAAGAAAAGACAGAGTCTGACCTGCAGGAGAAGTTTTGCTTTGATTCTGTGAACATGTCTAGCGATGCCCCGGTCCACCCGGTGAAAAGTAAGCCAATTGAGGTCCGGGACCCCGTCCATCCGGCTGCCTTAGCCAACCTGCCTGAGACAAGGCAGACTCCTTGGTCCATTCCAGAAGTCGTTTTGGCGGCCGACTGCCTGTCACTAGAGCCCCAAGCCACCTCTGACAACGCTGACACTTCATGATTCCTGTGTCAGCTGTGGTGATGACGGCTGCACGCCAGCCGCCTTTGTCATTCACCCTCCCTGCTGATTCTGTGCTGCCTGCAACCTCAGGCATAGGACGCGCTGAATCTTAAAACACCAGCTCTCCATCTCCAGTTCCTGTATGCATAGGCTCAGATGGGAATGTAGAAGAAAAATGCCTCCCGACTGCATGCTCAGTCACCTGCAGATCTCCAGAAATCTCCGGTTCTGATAAAGCTGTACCAGTCGAAGCCCAACTCTCTGATATATCCAAAGCATCCTGCAGAGCTTCAGCCTGCACGTCCTGCTCCTTCTCACTCCCAACACTGTCTGCCATTATTGCAGCACAACAAACGCCTCTGCTGTCCCCAACAGAGTAGGGGAATTTCCCGTGTCCTGGCCAGATTTCCTCATTCACTAAAAATACCACCAACAGCTTAATCTGGTTCAAGGTCAGTTGGCATTCATCTGTATCCCTCTCCCGGGTCGTGCCTGAAAATAGGCAGGATTTGTCTAGTGCACTTACCCGTCAACAAAACTAAATAAATAAATAAAATTCTAACCTTATGCTATCCTGACTTTATGCATAACTGTTCTTAGCATGTAAATAACTGTTCTAAGTTGCTAATCATTCTTCTTTACATTTCCTCTTGATCCCTTCCACTCTTTCCCTCACCCCTCTATGGCTTTCCCTATCCCCTCTCCCCTGCTATATCTCCTGAACTCCCTTTGCTCACTTTAAAATGCTTTGTCCCATACCTTCTCACCTCTGACAAGGCCCCTGGGCTGATGCCATTCCTTACCTTGTTGATTATTAGATATCAGGCTGAGTCTATTCTCATTTTCCTGAAAAGGGTCGTTTCATAAGACCCCACACCCTCTAATATGACCTTTGAATTCCAGGTTTTAATCAATATGCACCATGTCATACATTGTACAATGCCACATGTACTGGAACTTCTAGTTATACACTCTTGCAATGTCTTGTATAATTCCTTGTTTTGTTTGTTCTCAGTCTCATACTTTCTCAATATGTACTGTTCGTCTGACGGGAACCTATAAAATGAACTTGTTCTCAAACGTGTTATCCAAAATGTCAATGAATAAATAAATAAAATAAATAATATATATTAAACAATATGGTCCCAGTACAGAACCCTGTGGTACACCACTACTCACAAGACCGTAACTTCGATGTTACATTATTGATGTGTACACATTGTTTTCTGTTATCAAGCCAGCTATTAATCCACTGGACTACTATTTTGCTGATACCAAGACTCGATAGTTTTGAATTAGTTCAGGATGTAGTACCTTATTAAAGGCCTTGGAGAAATCAGAGTAGAATAATGTCAGTGAGGGTTCCATTATCTAAATTTTACTGATGAAATTGTAAACATTTATTAGATTAAATAGTGCATGATCTTCCTTTCTTATAGTGATGTTCTGACCTAAAGCTATAAGGTACTGGACTTCATAGCCCAATATCTTATAGCTTCGTGAGCTGACAGAGCAAGAAATTTAGTTCAAGACATTTTACTTGTTGTTGTGGAAGGGATCGTAACTGGTGTCGAAGCCTCGCCAGCCAATCCCTTCCAGTTTCCTGGTGCCCTGCTCTGCCCAACTGCGTCCCAGGGGCCCTACCAATGAAGTGACTGCTGTAATTTTCCCAAGACTGTTTAAAATGGCAAAAACAGCTTTAAAAATAGCCCCTACAGACCTGAATGGGGCTCGTTCCCACGCCTCCCTGGCCACATGTCACAATTTCAGAGAGGCGGGGAGGAGTTGGGAGGAGCAGGACACCAGGAAGCTGGAAGGGATCAGCTGGCGACGGGCTTCGCGCCAGTTACGATCCTTTCCACAACAAGAAGTAAGATGTTTTAAATTTAATTTTTGCGCCTGTCAGTTCAGACGATATGAAACCCAATACCGTGATATCAGAAATTTTTAAAACCGTGTTGAAGCTTGTCACCTTGTTCAGTTGTTTCTAAGAAAAGCTCAACTCTTGCTTTAATCAAACATTCCATAGTTTTGCAGCAGTGTGAAGTAAGGCTTATTGGCCTGTAGATGTCACGTTTACCTTTTTGTAAATTGGGACAACAATAGCCTGTTTCCAATCCTCAGGTACAATGCCTTTTCCTGAGGATAGATTAAATATTACAGATAGAGGTATGCCGCATTGCCACTTTCTTTAGCATTAGAGGAGCTATATTGTCTGGTCCTAAACCAGATGAACTATTTATTTTGGAAAAAGCATCACAGACTTCACTAGGAGTAAAATGTGCCTCTGTTAATCTAATTGTAGGATGGTGAATCTTGAGTTTTAGGGTAAAGACAGAACAAAATGCATTAAATTTGTCAGCCAGTAGTATGTAATTTTCTATTACTTTACTGTTTTTGGTAATTGGATCTATTGTTTTAATGGTATTCCTACAGTTAGAATTTATATACAGTATAAAAGTTTGTTATCCTTGGAATGTATAATCTTAAATTCTATGTTATAAAAAATCAAAGTCTAAGTTGTTTTAATTCCTTTTGTGCTTGTAAATAAGCAGCTTTATTGATGTCAGTGTTGTTTTTTGAACCTAGTATAGGCCTTATGTTTAACTTTAATTTGTCTTTTAATTTTTGGTTTAACCAATTTGGTATTCTACCCTTGTTATTGTATTACTTGACACATCGTATTTTCTGTGTCCAGTATAACTGCAAACCAGGCACTATTAGCTGACTCATTTAGAAATATACTATCCCAATCAACATTTTTAAGACCATGTTGTATGCCTGTGTAGTCGGCTTTGTGGTAATTTCTGACCATGGTGTTGCAAGTCACTTTTTGTTTCCTCATGATTAGCTGACATGTGACCACATTGTGGTCACTGGTTCCAATGGGCTTAGAATAAGTAACATCAGAAATTTCATTTTCTGCGGCCAGTGGTGCTGAGGGTTGAGGCGTTGACGCCACACCTTTCACTACGCGACCCAGGTCGTGGAACGGACTTGGGTTGCTGGGGAGTCAGTGCGTGAGGGAGGGATTAAGCATCCCTAGGGATGCTCTTCTCCCTCTGGGGTGGGATACCAGGGTGCTTCTGGCACTTGACGCCCCCTGAAGCCAGTGGAAGCACGGGCTTTCAGGGCACCAGTGACTCTACAGGAGTCGGAGGAGGGGGACGCTAAGCGCATGGCAGTTAGGCGTGTGTCAGCACATCGTCAGCCTGGACTCAGGTCCCAGAGGCATCCCAGGGAATGGGAGAAAACTGGGGAAAATGTAAACACCTCTGGCCCTACATGCACAAATGAAACTGGGAAGGGATGCCTTGGGGATTGCCCTGGCGGACGGAGTAGGAGGAAGCACTATGCCTCCTCTGAAGCCGTGGGAGCCAGGCAACAACAGAAAAAGAAATTCCATTTTCTGTGTTAGTTAATATCAAATCAAGTATATTGTTATCCATGGTATATTCAGTAACTTGTTGTTCCATTTTAATACAAGATTCCAACAAAGAATATTTCTAATGAGTTACTACCATTGTAAGTTGTCCAGTTAATGCCGGGGACTGAAATCACCCAGTAGAAAACGTCCCCTAGGTTGCACATTTTGTAATTTCTTCCATTAATGAGTTATTATATTGAGTATTCGCTGATGGTGGTCAGCAACAATTACCAATAAATACAGAAGGTCATCCAGTAAATAGAAGTTTCACCCAGATTGTTTCCAGTGAACTGTCTAGATGTAGTGAGGAGTGGACTATGTGTGATGAAATAGAGTTTGTGTATATAAGCACACTCCCCTCCTAATTTGTCTTGTCTATCCTGATAGTAAAGCTTATATCCTGAATGTCCCATATCCAGTCAGACATGGGATCCCACCAAGTCTCTGTAAGGCTGCAATATGGATATCCTCTGTACCAGAATTCCCTCCAGTTCAGATTGTTTTAATTTGTTTAGGCTTCTGGCATTAGTTGTTAAGATGTTACATCCCTTTATTTGCCCGTAGCTGGGTAATGAGGAGAAATGAGTGTCTAAGTGAAAGTTTAAAGTTACACCCTCCATGCCAGATATTAGTTTAAATGCTGCGTTATGAAATGTTCCATTCTCCTACCCAGGGAGGCTACTGCCACGCTTACTGAGATGTACTCTGTCCCAGGAAAATAAGTGGGGTCTGAGAAAATCCTCCCAAGTTGTAATACATCCAAAGCCTTTTTAAGACACGATAAGCGTAGCCAATTATTTATAGATTTAATTTTAAAGTCATGGCTTCTGTTGCTCTCAGTACAGGTAAAATTTCGAGAAACAGACCTCACAGTCCTTTATAAACCAGGATTTCACTTAGAATAGTGAAATCTTTTTGATATCCTCTAAACTTGACACATTTATGTTATTTGTCTCGGTGTGAATCAGTACCAAAGGCTTCTTACTACAATTGTTTAGAATGTTGTTAGCATTCTTGTAATATTTGATATCCTAGCACCTCTAAAGCTGCTGCAGGTTCTATTTGCCTTATCAGGATTGCATATAATCCTGTCTACATGTTTGATTATTGAATCACCTAGTACATATGTTTAGCGTGCTGCTGCAGTAGGTTCATTTTCATAATTATCTTCAGTTGTTTCAGGAGCGCTCTTTAATGAATCTGAAGCTATATTAATTTGGACAACTTGAGGCTCTACTCTTTCTGGGGTTTCAATGTTCATATCAGTATCTGAAACACCTTGGACCGTATACACAATTGGGGGTGATATGATTGTATTGTGAGCAGCTGGTAAAAAGAATCTGAGGTGTATCAACTGCTTCAATACTAGGCTTGGACTGTAAGGAACTAAAGCGATTTGTTAGGGGTAGACTGAATTCCACTGCCCTTCTTCCCTTTGGTGCAATTACCTGTAACTAATGTCCATTCACCATTTTCTGTCTCATGTTGCTCTTGGTCCCTAATTTTTTGTCGAGTGCCATTTCCTACTGTTGTCTGTCGAATGTCATCAGTAAGTTGTGTATTGATCCCAAATGTTTGACAGGTAGTAACTGAAGCAGCGCTACCAGGTGTTAGAGAGAGGGGTGATTTATAGTTCTAATAATGTTTTGTATTTCAGTTTGGTTTACTATAATTGAATCAAGCATTACGGAACTTACTAACTTCTAATTCAAGAAAAGTGACCAATTACCTTGAAACGCATAACCTGCTGTGTGTGGAGCAGCATGGGTTCCGAGCCAGACACAGCACTACAACGGCTCTCATTGAATTCTCAAACTACATTCACTCTGCCCTAGACAAGGGACAGCTGGCAGGGTCATGTTCATTGACCTGTCCAAGGCCTTTGACACGTTAACCAGCCCTCCTGCCGAACACCCTGATGCACATGGGTCTCTCTCAAGGTCCCCTAAACTAGTTTGCAAGCTATTTGACTCCAGGATGCAGTCGTCCAGATCAATGATACTGTATTCAGCACCTGTCCCACTCCGCTCTGGAGTCCCACAGGGCTCCATCCTAGAATCCATTACTTTTAGCCTGTTTCTGAATATGTTTCCACCTCATGCTCTGGCAAGATACTTCTATATGCAGATGACACCATCCTCTGCGCCCCATGCAAACCCCGCCAACCTACAGGCCTCGTTGCAGCACTCATTCAGCTAAGCTGAGCAATGGTTTGCTGAGCACAAGCTAGTACCAAACCAGAAAAAACTAAAACCATGCTGTTTCTGCACCACCAAAGCAAACTAAAAATTCCCAACTGAAAATTCTGTCCAGCTCACACCACCCCTAGAACAGGTCTCATCTTAGAAATACCTAGGGATCCGCTTGACCCTGCTCTCACTTTCACGGCCACATCAGCACACTGGCATCCATGACTAATGCGCAAATCGGCCTCCCTCACCGCACACAGGGACTGTCTACCACCGAAGCCCTGCATCTAGCCATCACCTCATCTGTTATGTTACTGGTCGACTACAGCCACTGGTCTATGCCACCACTGACAGAACTGCTCTCAAAAGATTAAAGTAACCATCAACAAAGCCTGCAGGCTCCTGTCAGGGCTGATCGCATCACCCACACCTACACCCTCTATGACCGTGGCCAGATCATCAACCTTGATGAAAGGCTCCAGTTCCAAGCATGCCTCATGACCAAAAATCCCTCCTTAGACAGATACCCCCGGATGTTGGCCTCCTTGACCCTAGCCACCCCAAAGTCCATACACACAGAACAGACACAATAACACTGGCCATCCCCAGGGTCAGGACAACGCTTGCCCAGAGATCATTCCTAGTCAGGCCCTGCCTGGTATAATGCCCTACCATCCTCGGTCACTACCCACACCAAGCTCGGCCCTTTCAAAGTGGCCCTCAAGAATCACCTCTATGCCACACTTACCTGCACCTGTCTGCGCTTAGTCCCATGCTTTCAAACTACAGCCAGTCACTATTAAAGTGGCCTACACCAAGACAAAGTCTAACCCAAGACTTCTCCACTTATCCCTCACCAGGGCCCACTATCCTGTCTCTGCTCTCTTGTTATTCTGCTTAGCTATCACTGTGTATAGCCCACATCACTGCACTGCAAAGGATGTATGTAACCGATAAGATAATACTCTGTATAGGTTCGCACCCAATGTATTGTAATGCCTGCACTACTGCACTGCAAAGGATGTATGTAACTGCTTAGCACTAAAAAAGATGTATGTAACTGCTTAGCTAATACTCTGTATAGGTACTCATCAATGTATTATAATGCTTAATAATGTTTGTACATCTACTGTCCAACTAGTTATGTAACGTTGTCTTTGCTGTATTACTGTCATGTCTGTATTTATGTCATCCAAATGAGAGCCTTTGAAATGAATCTATGACTCAAAGGATTGTAGTTCGATATTCTAATAAATAAATATAAAATAAACAAAAGTGATGTACCATCATTTTTACATATGTACTTCAGATCCATGATTTCATTTTCTAATAATGAAAACATGAGACATGAGTGACATTTACTTGCCCAGTCACCCTCCTGAATTCCAATTTGATCCTCCATTTTATTATAAAGTACTCTATGCTTGGTTAGGGGCACACCAATCAGTATTGTTTTAGGGGTGATAAGTACAGGTTCACTGAGTTATTTATTGACTGTTGTATATTAACGCTGAGACGAATTGTATATACAGTAAGGGCGCTTCTCAGATAAAACTGCAGGTGCAGGTGTATGTATATCATTGCTGTAATACTGTGTTTAGGCTCTTAACTCACAATATCTCACATACAGATGCTTCCTGTGATCTCTGCAGGTGCTGTGCACCTCTTTGCACATAGTGCATGTGCACTCCACTCGCACAGAGCGTACTTTAAAATCCCGGCGATCTGGAAGTAAAGGGTCACACGAGACACCTGCCCTTGAGCGAGCCGCTCACACAAACACTTGAATTTCTTTAAAATTACACTTTCTACAGCTCCTACCAGGTTATGTGCCCCAAAGCTGTATTAAAATTCAAACTCGATTCAGTTTTGGGCTATCAACAGCTAACTCACTGCCTCACTAATACAGGAAGCAATGTAGTACCTATAACATCAGGAATCCCAGCAGCCTTTCTGTACCCAGTAAATTCAGGACTGTAGAAAATGAATACTTGAAAGTCATACATGCTAAAATCTCTCTAGTGCTTGCCAGAGCTGCCTCACCACCACTAGGATTGTCACGCAGTATGTGGACAGTGATGGAGAAAGCAGTGGAAGAAGAGATGGAGGAGCTTAGGTTCAAGTACATTGGGGCTCAGAACTTTGCAAGGGTTAAGAGCAAGAAGGGCCCTGGATAAAGCAGCAGGAGTGGTGGGAGGGCAGGGAAGGAGAAGGAAATGGGAGGGTGGAAGGAGAAATAGGAGGAGATGGGAGATCTAGCACAGGATGTGAAGAAGGAGTTGAGGAGGGAGCAATTGTAAGAGAGTCAGAGATAGGGAGTAACCAGCTTGAGAAATGGAGAGATGGCTTAGGTCAGAGGGAGAATAGTGAGTGAATAACCTTCCAGATTGGCACTTTTTTAATCACTACTTTATTTTTCTCTCCTGTGCAGCCACCACTCTGCCTTACATCCAGCCACCGCCCGCCTCCGATGACCCTCTGCTCCCCACACACCGCTAGCATATGCTGCTGTACCCGTGAGCAGGCCACCCCACTGGTCCCGTGCCAGCCAGGGGATCCAATACCAGCATGTCAGGTTGCCCCGGCCGCAGCCGGGCTCAGGAAGCTGCGGCCATCAAGCTGCCGTGAGTGATACTAGCTAATTTTCCTCCCTTGTTGTTCCCCAGGAGTGCAGACGCAATGACGCTCAGCACTGACGTGCTGGACATCTGCTGCACTCCTCCCTCCATTGCACTGGCTCTAAGCAGTGCCTCCGGGCATCCCTAGGGGCCACTGCAGAGCGGTGGAAGCCCACATTTCTCCCCAGGATAGGAGGCAGTCCTCTGGATGCTCAATCCTATCCTCCCTACCGACCCCTGACAACCCGGGCTCATGTCCAAACCCGGTCACCAGCGTGACGTGAGGTGTGGCACCCAGCGCCCAAACCTCAGCACCACTGGGCTGGCAGACTGGCACTATTTTGGACAGTGAATGTAAACAAAACATATCATAGCATACCAATCCCAGAGATGGAAACACTAGCTAAGTTGGGCACGGTTGCCCATGCATTTTAAACAGTATGTTTACCACACGATTTACTTCAGAAAGCCAGAGCAGCCCTGAACGGTGTCTTCTCAGTGTACATGGTTCTGTTATACTGCTAAGGCCCATGCTGACTCACTTGCTGCTCTGCAGCCGCTACAGTGCTGTGGTGCTTCCTTCAGTGGCATAGCTACTGTGGTACAAAAATGAATATTACATACTTACAGAATCGTTGATCTTCCAGAATTGTTTTCAACATTGATTACCACTACTGGGTCTGGGCTAGAGGCATTAGGACCCGTAGAATAAAAAGTTCTCCAGGAGGGGAGCCATCCATAACTACTAAGCAAAGTGCTTGTGCACTCCTCCCCCACCGTGGTGTTGTGTGCCAGCCAATAGGCAGCTCCTCAGTTACCCTCAGTTCTATTTCGCTAGGAGAGAAACAAAGTGGGGATAAAGACAGAGATAGGGCCAAGAAGTTTCTTAGTCCAAACAGACAAGGAAAGAATACAGAAATAAAACACAACTACCAACCTTTAGAGAGAGACAGAGAGAGAAAAAGGCACTATATGGCACAAAGGGATAGTAGGTTGGAGCCAGAGACCTCACCACCACCAACCAGACAGGAGGTGGATCAACATCTTAAAGGCAGCAGCCCTGGAAGCACGTGGCCTGGCAGAGCAGCAAGAGAAGGATGCCCAGAATTTGGACCTCCTTGTAATTGAGATGACATAATATGCCAATAGGAATGAAATACACAGACTCCTGGGACGAAAACAAACAAACAAACAAAAAACACACTACCAGATAGAGGACTGACTGGACAGTCACTATATTCTCTCTCACCCTGTGAAGGAAGAAAAAGGGATTCCAGGTGCATGTGGAGTTGTAAGACTGTACAGACCAACAGAGTCAGAGATGTTTTCATCTCCTCAAGCATTCCTAAGGGTAGTGGGCTAATTACCTAGCTGGTGTAAGAAAAGGGCATACCAACCAAAGGCAGTCTGACACAATCAGAAGATATGAGAGGAAATTGTTCAATGCCTCTTGCAATCACAGGGATGTACCTTGTGCAACAGCTAATGTACATGATCCACTTAAGTGCATAACACCTCTGACAGTGTCACTGCCAAGCAGAAATAGACTGAATAGGGCCCAGAAGCATAGATTTTTGTTGGCATGAGGGCCCTGAGAGGACCCTCACCCAGTTTTAATTGTTTTTCTGGGGTTTTTTTGAGTGGGGAGGGACCCAGCAATGGCCCTTCACCCTTTTATTTTCTGAGTGTCAGTCCAAGGGAGTACAACTGGGGAGATGCCTGGCACCTGTGGTGCGGCCACCCTGAAGAGAAGCTGCTTTAAAGGCCCTCGCTTTGCTAGAATGAGGGATGGTGTGCAGGTGTGTAAATCAATAGTGAAGATATTCTGGAAGATCAACAATTACAGTTCAGTATGTAATTTTCATATCTTCCAAGAATCAGTCTCCGCCACGGATTCCCACTTATGGGTCTGAGTACCAAACTTTCCCCTTTCTGAGGGAGGGGTTGCCTCACCCTGAGAGTAAACAGACACCCTCAGCCTTCTGTGTGGAGAGAACACCTGAAGACAAGGGCTTTTACAGGTCTGGTGAAACCAGAGGTGGCTCAGGACAAGGCTTGGTCTCCTGTGGCACAGGAGCACGAGGGTTCCCAACAGTTCCTGCCTGACCCTAGAGGAGAAGAAATGAACCCACTGGTGATGGGCAGACTGGATGGGCCTGGCAGTCCTTATTTGCCGGCAACTACTATGTTTCTATGTTTAATGCAAGTTAAGCACTTTAGAGTGAGCCAAAGTGCAAGTTGGGAGAAGTGAAGCCATGCTGTCCACCTGATGCAGACTGCAGTTCCTGCTAGCCTGGAGGTCACCTCATTTGCATTGTACAATGCCTTTAACTAATGCAGAAAGATCAATGGCCTACCAGACTGCGCCTAAGGCATGGCAGCTAAGAGCTGACTTAGCTGTTACCACGGGGACAGCTGAAGGTCACCATATGTGCCTGGTGGGCAGAGATGCACATGAGGGCATGTGAAGAGGTGAAAACCTTTCCGCTAAGGGCATCCACCTGAGCAGAGTGCCTCTGGAATATGATCATGCACTAGGTGTCAAAGCCCCACAGAGTATGCAGTACCTAAGCCCCGAAGAGGGGCGAAGTACCTCACCTGTGGGACCCTGTGAGCTAAGTGATAATGTATGAGGTCCCTTGGGGATGCTGGATAAGAGAAGAGACACCTCTACACTGCCCCTGATGCCCCTCAAAGGCCCTACGCCATGGAGGAAAGACAACTGTGTCGATACTGTGAACCCAAAGGAGTCCCAATGGCAGGCTGCCTGATTGTGACTAACGATGTGGTTAGGTGAAATGCCTGAAGCATCTCCACCGAAAATCGCTGCTACAATGTACTCAGCAGCTGAAGACAGGAAGATGGATGATTTACTGTCCTCTGAGGAGAACATCAATGGAGATGGGGTACTGAATCGACATCATGGCTGCTGTCACACCCATCATTGTGGCTGGCATCATCACTCTATTCAGTGTCGCTAGTGACACTGGGGAAGTAACCATCTCTGCCTCAGCAACAGCATGACAAATAGCCTAGTGCCAGTCCCTGCTTCTTACACCATGAGCGGTGTCTGAAGGGGCCAAGCGTCGGCTCCATGCCAACCAATTTGTCGCCACTACAGATGGCGTACAACAGCATGGGTGTGATGCCAGGCAACGACACTGTGGTGTTCACTGCCACAGAGGGAATGTACAGCTATGGCTTCACCACTGGGATGTCTGCTACTCAGGGCAGGCAAACTGTGAAGGGCCCACGCTAGCAGACAGAAGGAGACGGCTGTCCCACTGATCCAACCACCAGGGCCTCGATGCCTCTGCATGGTGAGGTCGAGGAGGTCCTTGTGCTTCTGTGGAACCAGAGATCCCAGGAAGAGGCACCAGGGAAGGGCCTAACATCCCAGCCTTGGCTGCAGGTGTGTGATGCCTGCCTCCAATGGTGGGAATGAGGACCCTTCTTCAATGCGTGGTTGTCAAAAGTGTGGTGGTCCATCTAAAAGAGGCATTGGCACACATCCATATCGTACTCTGACAAAGGCGGTCCCACAGCACTGAAGCTGGTTCAGAACAGCTATGGGTTTCCTGCAGGGCTGTGACACACAATGGGAACCTGTCAGACTTTCTTCAATGATTTAGCCCCTATCTTCTTGGACTTTGGCTTTGTGGAAAATAATAAACACAAAATGACACCACAAAGGTAATGAAGAATAGCGGTGATGCACTTAGAAAAGACGGGATAATAGAACAGGAGGCGCTGTCATCCCCATGGTATGCAATCAACTGTACTTTTAGCAAGTATATGCCACAAAGGAAATGCCAGCCTGCTTCCTTGCTTGATCGACTACTTCTCCCACCTTTGTGGTGCAATGGCACCACAGCGACAATACCACTAGTGAGTTAAACCTTCAGCAGGTCTTAAACAGTGCTAAGTCAAAATGTGCATATAAAGCTTCAGTGAAGAAATTTAAAGAGAATATTATTTAAGGACCAACGCACCTGGGGTGTTATCAAATGAGAGGGAGGGCAAGTGTCCAAGTCAGCATTGCTTTTGACTCTTTTTTTACAGTACCGTGGTTGAGCAGGGTAGTTATAGGAGGCTCTCTGCTCGGCACATAATCGCTCAGTCTCTAGTTTGTCCAGCATTTAGTTTGCATCCTGTGGGTTACTGAAAATGTAAGTCTTGCCCCAATTTCTACTGCAAATGAGTCAGCAGCAGGAGGGCAAAGAGGAGTCTCAGAGTCTGGAATCTCTCTCTAGTGGAGTCAAAGTCCTTTCTCCTATTACGAATTGGGAAGGAAGGTCTGAAACAAATGGACCACAGCATCCCTCACTGCCAGGCCCTGAATCCTCCTTGCAGCCATAAGAATGTAGTCCCACACGCTGGTTCTGGTGAGCACCATTAGAGCAGTGCATGACTGATATGGCTGGGACGGGCTCTCCTGGGATAATGTGGTAGGTACCATCAATGAAGCCTGGAGCAGGTGCTGGAACAAGGCACAAGACTTGTGGTAATCAGGATTCTAGGTAGGCCATCAAATATGTACCTTCTTTGTCTTCTGGCAGCCCAGCCAACTAAAGATTCCTCTCTTGTAGCTTTATCTCAGCGATTCCAGACATCTGTGTAGGATACTATTTTCTGTAATGGCGGCTGGCGCCTTGGCTAAGGCTTCCTCCACGTGGACTGTGCAACTACCTTCAACTTATCTGTACATTTAGTCAACAACTGTTTAACCTGCTGTACACATGTGCCAAAATCCTTAAAACCTTTTTACCATGGCCTGCATCGAGTGGCTCATGACCTGTAGTGAGTTGTTTATGTCTGCAATGTCTGTTTGAGGGGCCTGCTCTCCTGTCAGAGTCTCTCATTTGTTTGACCCTTCTGAAGCTGATTTGAATGGCATGGAGGGCTGGCGCTGACACCTTACCTCTTACACACCCCATTACCGAAGTTGTCGGAAATGACACGGGTCGCTGGGGGTCGGGTCAGGGAGAGGGGAGGATTGCATGTCCCTAGGGAACCGGGACCTGGCTGTTTGCCTGCCACCTGGAGGTGTCCAGTTGGTAGCACAGCTTGGGCACACAGTACAGGCCAGTGACGGGTGTTTAAGGATCGCCCATGGGGTGCAGCTTGTCACTATGCTATTGCACATAGTGCATCTCAGGGACAGAAAATGGAAAAATAGTTGCCATGGGCTGTGTGAAGCCCTGCATGCCTACCTCCGTTCCACGATAAACCCAGTCTCCGGCCCAAATCTGGACACTGGGTCTCCAGGGTGGGGAGGATTGCCCTCCCTTCCCAGTCCCACCACGGGAGGGGATGCAATCCATGGGGATCTGGGGCCCAAGACATGAGAGAGACAGATGCCATATGGGAGGAGTGGGGACAGGGCTGAGGGCTCACCTGTGCTACTGAATTGTAAAACAAGTTAGAGTAAGCAGCCTGAAACAAAGCTCTCTAAAGTGAGCCTTCCTCAGCCGATGGATAGCCACGCCTAGTTCCAGTGTTGTTGTGTATGGAAATTTATATACTTCCATATGTTTGGTGTACAATAATAGTGATGTCAGAATGTTGTGGTAAGACAGTAGCTACCGTGGTACAATAGCATAGAAGAAAAATTACTCACCTTAGTAATGTTGTTTCTTCTAATGGAGTCTTGCTATATTATGACAGTAGCAGTTTGATCCAGCTCTAGAACTACTACGGAGGTGAAATGGTTAAAACCATTCCAAAATAGAATTTTGGCCACGAGCTCTAAGAAGCAGCTCTATCTGTGTTATTTCAAACCTGAACTGTCAGATCTTTACAAGCCAAACTCACTAAGGTCTTTGTGGAAGCTGTAACCTACACTAGCCAAATGGCTACCTAAATAATAACAACCATTGCTGGTCCCAACACCCAAGACTCAAGTCAGGGACCAGAAATACTAACACAATTCTAATCATATGAGAATAAAACATAAGTATAATAAACACACACACACACACACACACACACCACAAGGCCCCAAAAGGACAAAAATGCTAACAGGGCATAAAAAGGTGCCCACACTAAGTTGCCCGCACCCCACCCAAGTAGAGGTTCTGAGAGGGGCAGGTTGGGGAGGTTTATAATATAGCAAGACTCCATTAGAAGAAACAACATTACTAAGGGGTGAGTAATTTTTCTTCAAACAACATGAAGTCTTGCTATATTATGACAGTAGCAGAATACACAGCAGTACCTCCATGGAGGAGGGCAGAACCTACTTAGGAATAGGCTCTGAAGAACAGCTGTGCCAAACTGAGCATCTCTCCTGGCCTGGACATCCAGGGAGTAATGCTTGGTAAAGTGTGCACCGCTTTCCAAGTAGCAGCCTGGCAAATCTCTAATATAGGGATGTCTCTGGCAGCAGCTAGAGACGCAGCTGTACCCCTGGTAGAATGAGCCTCAAACTGGGGCTCTGCCCAGTTTTGATAACAAAATTGATACAAGAGACAATCCACCTGGCAATTGATCTCTTATGGCAGGTTTGCTTTCCCAACTTCACCATAGGTAAGGAAAAGTTGAGGATTCAACCTCAGGACCTTTGGTACGCTCTATATAGTAACTAAGAGCCTCTTAACATCCAGGTTGTGCAACCTCCTCCACCAGAAGAGGAGTGATCAGTGAAAAATACTGGAAGGAGACAGATTGATTAAGATGAAATCTGAAACCACCTTAGGCAAAACTTCCTATTAGTCCTAAGGACTACCTTATCTCTGTGGAAAGAAATAAAGTCAGTTTCCACTGACAAGGCTTTGCAACTCACTTATGCCTGGCAGAAGTGATAGCCACTAGAAAACAGTTTTCAAGTTAGGTACTTAAGCTCTGCAGAAGACAGAGGTTCAAAGGGGTTGCATTAACTGGGCAATGCAAACATTAAGGTCCCAAGCAGGGGCCGGTTCTCAAAGGGTGGATTAGTATGGAGTAATCCCTTAAAAAACTTGGAAAACACAGGATGAGAGGAAAGAGGGATGACTTTCCTGCTGACACAAAAGCAGATACAGCTGCCAAATGAACTCTCAGGGTAGCTGGTCTGAGACCCAAGGAATTAAGATGTACCATGTAATCTCAACACAATGGGCAAATCAGCAGATTCTGGGAAATATTTTCCCAGCACACCAAATGGAAAACCTTTTCCATTTAGAACTATAAGTAGCTCCTAGTGGAAGGCTTTCTAGAAGCCTTTAGATCTCAAGAACACCCTGAGAGAGGTGTAAATCAGCAAACTCTAACTCCTCAAGAGCCAGGCCTTGAGGTTGAGGGATTTGAGGTCTGGATACCAAACCCTTCCCTGGGCACAAGTCAACAGGTTGTGATTCCTGGGAGGCAAAGGGAAGATGGATTGTCAGTGACAGAAGGAGTGGGTACCAGGGCTGCCTGGCCTAATCTGGGCAATCAGAATCACCCTGCAAGGCTGAGATCTGATTTTGACTAGTACTTTGAATAGGAGAGGGAAGGGGGAAAGCATAGAAACTTTCCTCCCAATCCAGAAGAAGGGCATCCAGGGGAACTGAGCCCAGCACTGGAGGCCTGCAACAGAACAGAGGAAGTCTGTGATTGTCTGGGCTGCAAAAGATCTATCTGAGGGTGCCCCATCTGGCAAAGACTATCCCTAGCACTTGAGGATCCAGGGACCATTCGTGATGGCCCTGGGAAATCCTGCTGAGAGCATCCGCTAGGACATTGTCCTTCCCTGGAAGATGAACTGCTATGAGGGAAGTGTTCAGGAAATAGGCCAGAGACCACAACTTCATTGCCTCGGTGCACAAGGTCAAGACCGAGTGCCCCCTGTCTGTTGATGTACCACATTGTTGTGGTGTTGTCTGTTCTGACTTGTATCACCTTGTCGTGACAGATGCAGAAAATGCTTGAAGAGCTAAAAGACAGCTCTGAGTTCCAGCAAATTGATGTGGAGCAGAGATTCCTGGGGACCACACCCCTGAGTGGAAAGGTTGCTCATGTCGGCTCCCAACCCAGAAGGGAAGCATCTGTAGTGAGAATCAAGTCGTGAGTAGGGGAATGAAGGGACCCTCAATCTTAATTGCTCTGATCCTGCCACCACTGGAGGGCTAGGATCAAGGTTCGAGTCACTGGGACCCAACTTGGAAAGGGGGTCTTCTCTGAAACCAATAGGTTCTCAAGTGAAACTGAATGTCTCTCATCTGAAATCTTGCTCCCTGCACAACAGGCTGTGGATGCAGCCATGTGCCCCAGGAGCTGCAGAAAGTGTCTTGCTGGTCGAGAGACCTGCAGAGTGAAGGAGGAGGCCAGAGCCACTAAATTCTTACCCTTTCTAAGGGAAGAAATGCTCTGGCTAGCTTTGTGTCCAATTCTGCCCCTATAAAGGTGAGTACCTGGACTGGTTCCAGAACCGACTTTGGTAGATTTAGCAGAAAGCCCAGGGAGGTGAGAAGCTGCTGGGTGACCTGCAGGTGAGATTTTATCTGTTCTGGGACTGGCCCTACAATGAGCCAGTCGCCTAGATAGGGAAAACAGCAACCTTTGCCTCCTTAAGGAGCCACTGCCACTGCTAGACACTTTGTGAATACCTTGGGGCAGAGGTAAGGCTGAAGGGCATTGTTTGAACTGGTAATGACCTGAGGGCAGTTCGAATCTGAGGTACTTTCATGGGAGCTTCTGATTAGGACATGGAAATAGGCATCCTTGAGGTCCAGGGAGGCTAGCCAGTCCCCGGCCTTAGGGAGGGTAAAATCATTGCTAGAGTTACCATTTTGAACTTTGGTTTCAAAAGATGCTTGTTCAGATATCTGAGATCTAATATGGGCCGCCTTCTCCTTCTTTTGGGGTAAGGAAGTATCTGAATACAGACCCCTGCCCTGGTGCAGGGAGGAACCCTTTCTACTGCTCTGAGAGCTAACAGGGATGAGACCTCTGCTTCCAGAGCAAGGGTCTCTGAAGCACTTGTAGAAAAGTCTGCTTCTCAACTTGGGAAACTTTTGAAGCTGAGAACCAGACCCTGGCCTACTACTTCCAGAACCCACTTGTCTGAGGTTAAAGAAGCCCACTCTGGCTGAAGTAAGCCAGCCTGCCCCTACTGGTACAGGAGAATCGCCCTGGGCACCCCATCAGGGTGCCTGCTTAGCAGGAGCTTTAGGCTGGGGGTGGGAGCAGGTCTGCCCACCCCTCGCCTGCCTCTGCCTCTGAAGAAGCCCCTCTGAGCATAGGCAGAGGAGGCCTGAGTCTGGTAAAAGGCCTGTGAAAAGGCTCACCCCACCCCTCGGGTATGCCTTTGAGGAGTGGCTTGCCGCCCTTAGCCTGGGCACTCTTGTAAGTAGTCCTATATTCATCCATCTTTTCATGTAGTTCTCTGTCTGCTCCCCAAACAGAGAATTCCCCACCACAGGAAAATCCATAGCCTTAGTCTGGTATCCTGTGACAGACTAGTACACCTGAGCCAGGCCAACCTACAAAAGCTACAGATGTGGCCATGACCCTAGAGGAAACATCATTAACATCCACAGCAGCATGAAACTGAACCTTAGAAGCCTCAATGCCATCAGCAGCCACCTGTTCTAGTTCACCAGCCAGCTGGCCATGGGCTTCTTGCTAATTGCATCACAGTATCCCATCTAGATTTCTGATACCTAGCTACATAAGCCATATAATTTGCTTGCCTGAGTCCCAGAGAAGCTGCCATATACTGTTTTTGCCATGGCATCAATCTTCCTGAACTTTGTCAGGAGGATGTGAAGCCAGGGAATATTAGTTTTATCACAGGCAGCAGCCTGAACTACCCCAACATGACTGCATTGTTGAGAAAGGAATTCTGTATCAGGGCCTGACAATGTATACCTTCTGTCCATCTTTTATCTACAGGAGGCACAGAATTAGGAGCTTTTAAAATTTTATTGTTTGCTTCCTAAAAGACTTATGTAAAGGAATAGACAATCTCCTAAACTCTGGAATATCCATCATTTCTACAAAATCAGGCTCCTCTTGCTCATCCACAGCTTTGTAAGGGAAGCTGGAGGGTTTCAGCAACTTTTGTAAAACATGAAATGAGATGGGGACTCAGACAGCATAGGGGAGATTCTAAAGGCCTGTCTGGGAGATGTCCGTTCAATGGGCACACCCAGACCTTCCCAGCCACATTCATACTGTTCATAATCATCCTCCCCTCCTCTGGTTCTATAAAATTCCTCAATATCATATTCCTGAACCACTGGGACCGGACGAACCGACCTTTGCCAGATAGTGGCGGTTCGGACGACCCCTGAGACAGTGACTGGACAATTTGTATGGCTTTTATATCTCTGCAGCAGTTGGAGAAGGGTTTTGGACCCAGACCTGCTGATTTTCTTGTTTTCTTTACTGGAATTGGTTCCTCAGAACCAGCTTTTCTTTGCCCGAGGAAGTCTCGCCTGGTTAGAGGGCATTTCCTCCGTTCGGTTGGCACCGAACCGGCTGGCCATCCGGGTCAGCGGATCTTTTGGCTCTCCTGCCCTGAGCCTGCCCAATCTTTTTCCAGGGTGGCTGAGGAAATTTACATATCTGGCAGTCTGACTGAGGTGGTCAAACCCCAGACAATAAACACATAGGTGTGTGGTCAGCCTTGGCAAAGACTTCCCACAAACATCACAGTGTTGAAACCAGTGGCCCGGTTTTCTTTTGCTTTCTCAGACATAATGCCAGCTCTAACCAGAAAAACTTGTCTTTTAACGGCAGTGCCAGGTAGACACCCTTATCGGGTTCCTAACCGTGGTTGCCAGGTATTGGAAAACGAATAAATCTGTTTTTTAGAACCGATAAGAACTGAACCGCACTCTCAAAATATTAAATTTTAGTTTTAAATTAGTTTTAACTTCAACTGATCGGTTCAAAACCAACCGATAACTATATGTTCCACACAGACAAAACCTTCAATTTACTTACGGTTACCACAGATAGAGCTTGAACCGAACGGTTTTGGCGGTTAAATAAACTATTCTCAGTTGAATCCAACTGAGAAAACACTTTTAAAACCGAGAAATGAACCGAGCAGTAGGAGAAATTCGGAGTGACTGTTCACTGAGGCGGAGTAAAGAATCTTGACAGTTCAGGTTTGAATAAACACAGATAGAGCTGCTTTTAGAGCTCCTGGCCAAAATTCTATTTTGGAATGGTTTTAACCATTTCACCTCCGGAGCAGTTCTAGAGCTGGATCAAACTGCTACTGTCATAATATAGCAAGACTTCATGTTGTTTGAAAAGAAAGCTACATACTTACCTTAACTGGTGATCTTCCAGAATACCTTCTCCATTGAGTACCACTAATGCATCTGGGCCAGAGGCACTAGGACCCCTGCAGGCACAAATCTGGCCCAGGAGCTGATGATAGCTACTGTTTAAGGCTCCAGCATGCCCCCAGTGGTACTCAAGTGCCTGCCAAGAACCATCACCAGCTCCTCACCTAATTCAGCTCTGTTTGCCAGAACAGAAGCAAAAAGTGGGAAAGGATGACAAGCTTTGGCTTGTGGACAACTAGTCCCAAGAGACAGAATAAAGGATATAGGAACAAAATAAATAAATAAGACCCAGCTAACAACTCAGTGACACAGAGAAGAAAGGGACACACCTAAGGCAGCACAGATAAACGTAGTCTGGGCTATTGAGCCGCAGTCTGAAAAAGGTCACCCACTAGCAAGACCCCTTGTAAACAAGATGGCACAGAACATGTGCCAGACCAGAAACGCAATACCAGAAACCACTACTGAAAAAATATTCATCATGTCACTAGTAAAAATAACTTTCTTTAAAAACATCCTTTAGCTGAGACATTAAACTGAGGTTCCTTCTGCCCATCTCTGGTGGGTGTCCAGATGGAAGTAAGTAAAAGAACAACCCAAGCAGCAAACAAGGAGCACAAGAGGCAGCTAGTGCACATTTAAACACAAAATCAATTTTGTAGAAAACAGCCTTAGCGGACAGAAAATAATCATGGCTGACTGAAGTCATGTACAAAATGCTTTATTTTGAAGTACTCATACAAAGGTGCAAAGAAGTAGCAACAGCAAAGTGGAAACAACCTAGTGTTCCGTGGGTGCTTTAGGGTTACCACCTTTAGAAAGCCCAAAGGACATTTCTTACTGAAACATGATTTTTCGTGAGGACAGTACATAACCTCAACCAATGCAATGGACTTGTTTTCTAAATAATCAGAATTAAAGCTAACTATTGTAGTTTCTTAGTTGCTTCTATTGTTTCTATCATGCTAAGGTATTTTTTAGTTAAAGTATTATAGTTTTCAGTAACATTTAGTAGGAAATTTGAAAAATATTTTTCTACTACAAAGTCAGGACATGTAGTATTTTTATGTATTTTGCAGGACACAGCTGCCCAATCAGGTCTGTCCTAGAAAATCAGGACAGGTGGTAACTTTAGTATGCTTTGTCAAGTTATCACCTCTACTGTTGACCACTATTAATGTAGTAGTGCATTTGAAGTGACAGTGTTGGTAAAGAGTTTTAAAAAAATTAAATAGATTAAAAACAGCAATCAAAGGCAAAGCTTGACTGAACCCCTCTCCAAGTTTGTAGGGCAAACACATCAAAAGCATTGTGGAAGGTTTACCATCTTTGTTAGGGACACTACAGAGGTCCTCCAGGCTCTTGCTAATGTTACAGTACAACCGACTACTCTTTTGGTGACTATGGATGGAAATCCCTTTATACAAATATTCCCACGAGGGTGGACTCCACACCCTAGCCATGGCCCTCAGGGAAAGTGACCTATATTCAGAGGATTTGTGCATGTTTATTTTGTAGCTCACGGAACTTGTTCTTACTTGTAACTCATTCTTATTCCTGAGTAAGGTGCAAAATGTTGGGACGCTTGTACCCAGGACCTGTGCTTACCTGTTGCTACTTTTTTGCACCTTTGTATGAGCACCTTGAAATAAAAATTTTTTTTGCACAACTTCCGTCTAGCTCAATATGGTTTTCTGTCTGGTAAGGCTGCATTTTCTGAGTGCTGGTTTTTCACACAGTGGAAGTAAAATAACCCACGACATTTTTTTGCAAGAGTAGGGGACTTTCCCTATATTCTGGCCAACATTCCCTTCCCATAAAACCAAGTCATGCAACTGTCCAAGGTTGTGTGTCGGTGATGATGTGCAAAGTGGCTGCCACTACACATTACAATCACTTCATTACCAGTCTCGTTGCTTGTAAAAGCGCTTTGGACACGTGTAGAAAAGCGCCATATTATTTCGCCAACCACGTATGATCTTGGAAAAGATCTGTCTGTGCATGTGTGTCAGTGCATGTCAATGTGTAGGAGTGTTTTTCTGCATTACGTGATTGAATGTCTGTTTGTAAGCCTCCTGTGGAAATCAGCACACAAGTACTACCACCAGCTTTGATGGTGTCTGCCCGTCTTGCTCTATTTTAGTAATGGAGCTAACTGAGCCAACTGATAAGCAGAGTACATAGTGTTCTCTTTATGAGGAACATGGGACCACACCTTCCCACAATATTCTTCTAACCTCTGACACAGATGAGAGTTTCATACAGATTAAAGGCAGTGCCATCCAGACACGTTAACAGTGGTCTAGTGAGAATGGAGGCTGAACCCTAGCTGTATGAAGCTATGAGTCAGTCAGGGACATTACCGATCCACTCTTGTGAATGCTTAGAATAAACCTTAACCATCCTTTATTTTCTTTAATTTCCTTCAGAGAAAAGCTTAACAACTAAACAGGCAGCTGAAATCGAATATACTTTTCCTGAAGTACAAGAACAGTTAACACAAAAATAATGAGAAATACTCAAACATTTACATAAATGTTTATCAACAAACAAGGCTTTTACCTATTTTCCCTCTTGGGCTAACATTCTCTTTCATACACAGGTGGATTTATGTGTTTTCATTTTGTTCTCAGCAGAAGCCTTATCTTTTAAAAGCAATTTGCTTTGAGTCTGCATCATTACTAAAAGGACAGATTACAAGCGGCTCTAACTTGCTTTGGCATGTATCCTTGAACAAACAATGTATTATACACGTGCAATCTGAAAGTGGATGCCTCGGTCACATGACTACCCAAGTGAACAAGTGAGGCAATAGCCATCATATCACTATCACGTGAGTAGGTATCACAGGGCAACAACAATAAGGCCAAGAACTGGTTTTTCTACAGTGCCTTTCATGCATGCTGTACTCAAAGCACAGATGCCCCCGTTATAAGGTGCATACAGGTGGTTATGTGAGACTGAAGGTGACTAAAGCTGAGGAGAGCGAGGAAGAGAGGTTAAGGATTGGGAAGCAGAGTGATTTGCTCAAGGTCACACAGTGAATAAGTGGCAGAGGTGGGATACAAACCCGGGTCTCCAAGGTTACAGCTACGGCGCTAACCACTAGGTTACACTGACACAAGGGGCTAGATATTCAAACTCGCCATTCTGTGGCGCGCCCTTGCGCTGCTCAAAGTTAGGCTAGTGTGGTCGGGTATATTCAATGGAGTTGCACCATTGAGCAACCCCTTTGAATATCGCCCCGCACAGCCACCGTGCATGGCGCAGTGGAACTTGCGCCACTGCAAGTGGTCAAGTGCAGCATTCAAGATGCGTGGTGCAAGTTCCATTGCGCCATGCGCAAATTTCAATATTCAAAGGTGACATGCAAATGAGCATGTTATGCAAGGCGAGGGCCATTTGCATCCACTTAAGCCCATTTGCATGCCATTAGCATGCAGGTGCACCGATCCCCGACAACTTGCTCGTGACGCCTGCCAGGCAGCAGCTGTCGGGGACCGACGCCCCCTGCAGCCTGATCGCGGGCATGAAGTAAATCTCCCTAACTGGCCCGACTGCGGGCATAACATAACTGAACACCCCCAATGGCCCGATCACGGGCAAAACAGAACTGAACCCCTCGACTGGCCCAATCGCAGGCATAACAGAACTGCCCCCGACTGGCCGGATCTGGGCACTATAACAGAAATGAGCCCCTCACTGGGCCCGATCAAGGGCAGAACGGAGTTCAACCTCCCAAAGACCAATATCCCTGGTGGTCCAGTGACCGCGAAGCCCGATCGCAGGCATTAGAGTCAACCCCCAAGGTCCGATTTCCTGGTGATCTAGTGGCCCCTCACCCCAGCCACCCACGGAGCCCCACCACCCGCTCCCAACCCCGCCAGCCGAGGCGGCAGCACCCTACCCGCCTGCCGCCCGCCGCCTGACTGCCGGTAGGGCTGCACGCTCACTGGCTCAGAGCAAGAGCCAATGGGCGTGCAGCCCATCAATACAAAGGCAGTCCAGATATGTGAATTATCAGGTTTCGTGGTCCACTGGACCACCAGGGATATTGGCTCCTGGGGTTGAACTCTGTTGTGCCCGCGATCGGGCTAGTGGGGGGTCATTTCGTTATGCCCGTGATTGGGCCAGTCGGGGTAGGGTTCATTTCTTGCTATGCCCGGCATCGGGCCAGTTGGGGAGGAGATCTGCCCGCCGATCGGGCTAGTGGGGAGGGTGTTCTGCCCGCGATCGGGCTATGGGGTACTATTATGCTCGCGATCGGGCTGCAAGGGGGGCACAGGAAGAGTGGAGGCCACCCACAGGTGGCAGCTGCTGTGTTGCACCCTGCAATGTGGAAGCTCACCTGTGGGTGGCCCCTCGACTTGATCCTTTTTTTTGGCTCAAAGTTGTGCAGGCGCAGGTGGGGTTGCGCCAGACAACTCTGCACAACCCGACTGAATATCGGGCTGTGCAGTTTATGCATGGTTCCTCCCCTCCGTTGAGCATGCCTTCATTAGCATTTTGCTGTTGCTCAGCATGACTTTGGGGAGGACACACAACTGCCTCCTGCTGAATATCGCAGAATGGAGCAATTTACTTGCGCAGGCGCAACCCTATTACGCATGGTGCAACCCTTTGAATATCCAGCCCAAGGTGTTTATTTCTCCTAAACAATGGTCTCTATTTATCTATCTAAGTCCTGCTCCTTTTGCTCTTTCTCAATGAAAAACAGAAGCAAAACACAACACAAGGACATCAGCTTGCATCCACAAATCTGGGAGAGGGATTTTTTTTATTCTGAGTTTACAGTAGCTTGATACTCTTTGGCCGTGAAGTGTAGAAAATGCTGTGCCCAAATCTCAGCCACAAATGTATCTGTTGGGAAACACGCCAGCACATAAAAGTGCTTTCCGGAGAAAGGGTCATCTGTGCAGATAAAAATATGCAAATTAGGATCAAGCTGTTACTGTGCAAAACATGGTTTGTGTACGGTAACAGTGCAGAGAAAGGTCACAGACATGTATGCATATTTATTTATTTAAATTTAAAAGTTTGTGACAGGGAAAGCACACTGAGCCAAAGCTCGTTTCCAGGTGCGACCTGGGGAACAATCGGTGAGGAGTTACAGGATTAAATATACAATCAGAAATAAAATCAGGACATTGCATTGCATTACATCAAAGAGGAGTACAATGCCTTGGTAAGTAAAGAGTTACATAAACAATACAGGATATATATATATATATATATATATATATATATATATAAAATCAGAAATAAGATCAGGCCTTGGTGTACTGCCTGCACATACATAGCGATCATTCATCGCCTGCACACATCCCCGACTCGCAACTGAGGGATGCTTGTGGCCTGGAGAAAACCCAAAGCACTATGTCCCATAGTGACACTCATGGTGGTCCCCTGTCAGACTGGCTATATTCCTCCATCTCTGGTAGCTCAGTCCCTCTCCCTAGCCTCGACTGCCTACATGCTGTTGAAATCAAACAATCCCAGGATGATCTCGGTTCCCCAAATTGGTGTGCACCCAGAGAGCTGTTTAACTCCCCCAACTGCCAGTTTTTGGGTAGTAGTAGTAAGGAACCTTTGGAAAACAGCCGTGATGGGTGTGCTGGTGGTAGCTGGTAGTATGATGCCATTAACATGCCAACTCGGCCCTATTCTATAGCAGTGCACAATAATGTGTGTTGGCAAGCAAGGCCCTCAGGACCCCCACTAAGCATAGCAGGGCAGGGCAACACAGGTTCACACGACTTAAGTGAAGTCTCTTGCAACTGATGATCAGGCCTGTTTCTTTTATATAATTTCTTTCTGTCATGCTTTTACCAGTTCTGCTTTAATCATACTCTGCACCAGCCTAGCTACCGCCGAGGGCTGTTGCCAATCTGAGGAATTGTGATTCTGCTGCTTCTTAGTACTATAGGAAGACTGCTCTTCCCACTGGTTGAAACATCTGAAAATCTTTGAAAATGGCCACCAGGTGGGCGGCCGTAGCTGCACCAGAAATGCTCATTAGTGCACTGGCTGACAGATCCCACACCTCTGAAGGGTGGAAGGAGTCAAGTAGAGCCTCAACCAGTGGCAATTGGCCTAGGAGGAACATGAGGAAAGCACTGTCAGAGGAAGCAGAAGATGAGGCCAAAGTTGGGGGTGCAGGGGGTGTGCATCTCCATGCCTCATCAATGGGCCCTTGATAGGCCCATGTCAGTTAAATGGAAGAGAGAAAGTAGGTCTAGTAGAACAGCACCCAGCACCTGGGTCAATAAACAGCAGCTGTCCCTCCTGACTGCTGGCAGCAAACCTTCCATAGAGGAAAGGCGTCCTTAGAAGAACCTGCCAACCTTCTGTCAGCGGTTTGAGTTGAGGCTTCAGAGAATCTAAGAAAATGTAACTTTAAACTATAAAAGATGTTTGACTGTCATAATCTGAAACATCAAAGGACTGCATGTCAAATTGAACCACTGGAGAGCAGAAGCTAAGGGGCAAGGGTTGCTCAAAATGGCTGAGTAGATTCATGTAAATCGGATAACCATTCAAGACAGACTGCTGCCAGAGGATTTAGAGAGGATGCCCTTATCGAGTTGTGTTCCTAATTGGCCAAAACTGACATCATGAGTTACAAACGGGAAGCAGAGTTCAAATGTGAGCTCATGTGCATGTACATATTACGCTGAGGGCATGTGACATTTCAAGTTCTCTGGTAGGTTATCTTCAGTACAAAGAGTATTTCTCCTTCTGGTTTACAACCTTAAACCAAACGCTTAACCTGTGAGGCCAGGCTACCAGGGAAGGCCCTAGTTTTTGGGAAAGACTCAAGCAAGGCTCATAATGTACCAGGTATTGAAAACGCTGAGTTCCTGCTGCTTTGTGAAGACAGTTACAGTCATTGCTCTTGCTACTGATGTCGGACTGTAATCACTGCTTGTACTCCAGCCTCCCATGCCCCTAATCACTTGTCTACTCAGAATGGTTTCAAGTCTACAATCTTCTTTCTGCAAGAGTAGGGATTTTGCCCCAGTACCTAGCCAACATTCCCTTCCACAAAAAGCAGGTTAATGCAACTGTCCAGGGCTGTATGTGGGTGTTGATAATGAAATGGCTGCCACTACATGTTCAGTCACTTCGCTAACAGTCTAGCATTTCTTGTACAGCACTGTGGGAAACAGAGTGTATGAAAAGCAGTATATAAATGCTGACTCTTCTTCTTCTTGTAGTATGGTACATAGCTGGGCCCGCACATCAAGTGAGGCCTCACCAGTGCCTTGTACTATAGCAACACTACTTCCTTGATTAGTTTTATTTTCTTTTTTACTTTGTATTTATTGCATTTCTCAGTATAGCATACAGAATACAATTCCTTGTTTCAAGGCATAGCAATGGATGACAAGAGAACTTGTATACTACGGATCACTAATCTTGTCTCCCTATGTTATTACATAGTGGGGATACAAAACTGAAGTAAAACATGTATTTATACCTCAATTGATTGGTCTTCTATGCCCCACATGATGCCGGTAAGCATCCATTCCTAATCCTATTAGCCTTAAATGCTGTACTCCACCCCTGCTTCAGTCTTGTTCCTATTATGTTATTGTAAATAAGAATTTACATCTGAACTAAACACAGAAACATAGACATTGATGGCAGAAAAAACTTGGGTTCATCTCATCTGCTCGTAATACCTATCCTACCCCTGAGACTTAGTGTCTATACTGGGGTTTATATCCATGCTTCCTACCCCAACATTCCCTGCCTTGCTGCTACCCTCCTGGGTGACTATTAAGCCCTTAACTCTGTCCCAACAGTGTCTGAAGTCATTAATGCTCTGGCACCCACCATCTCGGCCAGCAGGTTATTCTACAGCTTAACCACTCTTTCAGAAAAAATAACTTTCAAACCCCCTGAATTTCCGTCCCCCACCAGCTTCCACTCATGTCCACATGTTCTAGATTTGTTACTCCTATTAAACAGTTCTTCACAGTTTACCTTGTTCATTCCTTTCAGGACCCTGAAAGTCTCTATCTTATCACCTTTCTCCCTTCTGGTCTGCAGCAAGTACATGTTCAGTGCCCTAAGTCGATCCTCGTAGGAGTTGGACTGCAGGCCATGAATCATTTTGTTACTCTATGCTACTGCGTCTCAAACCTGTCCCTGTCTTTCCTGGAGTGAGGGCTCCAGAACTGGGCACAGTACTCAGGTGTGGCCACCAGTGATTCACAGAGAGGAGTAATACCTCCTTTCTCTTGCTATCAAATCCCTTCCTAATACACCTCAACATCCTGGTTCCATGCTACAGGCCTTGTTACAATGGCTAGATTGTTTAGGGAGTCATTTATTATGACTTCTGGGTCCCTTCCTCAGTGGTAGTGTCCCGCTTAACCCGTCCCATCCAGTATTCAGTCCTGTTGTTTCTGTTCCCAGCGTGCATCACCATCAATTTCTGGGGTTAACTTCAACTGCAAAACCTCGGACCACCTCTCTATAGGGGAATATTAGGAAATGGACAGGGAGAAGGAGTGTTGCCGGAGACAGTCAAGAGCCTGTGAAGGACGACTAGGCAGGCACCAACTGGGCAGACTGAGTGGGCCAAGAGGTCCTTTTCTGCTGACAATGCTATGTTTCTATCCTTTGCAGATCCCTTTGCAGCTCCCTCAGCACCCCTTGCTATCTACCCTACTACAGAGTTCAGTCATAACTGCAAAGATGAAACCAGCAAACATCCTGATTATCCCTGGAGAGTCGTGCAGTATATTCTGCCTACTATAACGTGTCTATTTGCTTAGTATTGATAATTGAACAGGCCTACAAGGGTTGCCTGAAAGGATACAGAGGGTTTTGTTTCTGAAACACAATGGCATGTTTATAAACAAAATATGAGAAATATTACAATTTTCCCAGCCATACCTGTCATTCCTCATGATTGAAAAAGTACATTTATTGCTCAAAACTGCAGGCTGCACCTGGGAACACCATGGCAGTATTTTCCTCAGCACGCCCTGTAGCACCAATCTCCCGAACAACTGTGATATCACTGTATGGAGAGTGCTGCAGAGCCTCCATACAGGACTATGGAGTGGGGGCAGACTGCAAATTTGAATTTTTGACTGAAGTAATAAAATCAGGGCTAATCAAACTGCTACAGTAACACAGTGAAGATAGTGTAACTGTAGGTCCAGTTAGCCGAGGGCAGCGCCTCGAACAGCATAGCATAGTTCTAGTACTGCAATGTAGTCATTAGCATTAGGTATGAACTCATGTCCTTGCTGCCTCAATCCAAATAAGACATTAAAGGGAAATAAACATTGCAGGAGTCGCTCAAATTATGAAAACCCATAAAGGATCTTTCAGATGAGGTACTGGGCTTACCTGTAGGTGTCAGGTGCCATGAGACATAAATACCTAAATCATCTGTAAATCAAAACAAGGCAGCACCATTTCATGGAATCTTGAGACTCAATAGTGATGTTACTAGGGGCAAGCTGTATTTAACAACATGCAGCTTCCCTTCAGTGACATCACTTTCTGTTTTAAAATGGCTGCTGCCTTTGTTTGACTTACAGATGTGTCAGGGATTCATAACGCAGGACTCTTTGACACCTACAGGTAAGCCTGATACCTCATTTGTAACATCTTTTCATGGCTTTCACAACGTTAGTGACCCCTGCAATGTTTACTTCCCTTTAAAGATAGATTCCAGCAAACAATTTATAGTTGGCATCAGCAGAACTAAGTTACATAACATTTCTCCTCAATTTGAATTTCAGGACTTTCCATTTTTATTATTACTACAGACATTTTCATTAAAACAGTACTTATGAGGGCTGCCCTGATAACCTGACAACAGGGTGTCACACTGTCATGTTTGTGAACCAGGTTCGAGTGGATTTGGGTCACTGCACTGGGAGGAAGGCCAGACTGCAGGAAGCAGCCGTAGGCAGTGTGCCATGTTCAGGAAGGGCTGGTGGTGGGTTCTGCCTCACAGTAACCCCTACAGGTGGGCCGGGTTGCTCCTGCCCACTATGTGTGCACAAGACTGATTAAAGCACTGAGAAAGCAGGCAAAGGCTGCCACTGACACCAGTCTTTGCTTTCTTGGATGTTTTACAGACCGGCATGACAGTGAGCAGAGCTGCATTGTTTTTCTGTGACTTGATTAAAGCACTGCCCATGTCATGTGGAAGAACATGGGTAGAAAAAATGGGGAGAAAATACCCCCTTCTGTCTCTGTGATGGTTACGACCTGAATAGGATACATCCCTGGACAGTGGTTGGATTGGGGACACAAATCTAGTTAAAAATTACCTCTTTGCCCAGACCAGTGGAAGCACATCATGTTCCCATGTGGGTGTGCTTTGTTCATGATGCCAGCCCGCCAACCCACTATGAGCTGGTGGGGCCATGCAAGCAACATGGAGGAAGAGTTCTTATGCTCCGAGGAGGGGGGGGCTTCCTTGCTGTTACTGCCCCTCCTATGGAGACTAAGGGTGGCACAGGATGTTGTGTGTGATCACATGATGTCCTGACAACTCCCCCGGTCAGGCACCACAAGGACATCTCGAGCATTGGGAGTGGTGGGAATGCCCTAAATCAAAATATCCACCTTCTTCTAGCCAGAGAGGTGAACTGTAAGCCTGGAAGGTTTCTCCCACACCTCTCGGGCCCACAGTTCTGATCCAGAGTTGGTAAAATGCTCTAGAGGCCAGCAAGAGAGGCAGTGACAGACACTAAGTGAAAAGTCCTCAAGGAAGTAAAGTAGGAGGCAATAAGGGATTAACAGACAATTAAAAAAACAGGATCTTTTCCCATTAGATTTCATCAGTTCATGTTTCTTTTATTAACTGTGAAGTCATGATTCTCTGCTTTTGGTTCACACCTGTTGCTATGGAAATTATTTGATATCACAATCAGAATGCTGTGACTTCAGGAACAGTTGAAGTCTAACTGGCAAACAGCCTGTTTTCATGTAAAATGTCTCTAGCAATAAAGAATGGAATGGATGTCCAGAAATTCGGTATACTGATCGCTAGCGACCCGACAGTGAAACCCCACAGCGACACCCTGACAGCGACAGATACTGCGGCGACAGGTGTTGCACAGCGATGGATTTGCATCTAACTCCACTGTCTGTGCGATGTGGAGTTAGATATCTAAAGTGGGGGGCAGGTCTCACTGCGATTGTTGGCATAAGTGCACTGGGTGTCAGGATGTCACCGTGATTCAGTTGCTGTAGGGATGTCGCTGTTGGGATGTTGCTGGCATGGTAGAACCCAGAAATACCAATTTGTTTTGGAAAGCTTTTAGGATCGAGCCCTGCAAACTGTAATTTTTTTACCTCTTTTCTCTTGGTTGTTTGGCCCTCTGTGCAACTTTACCTAATTTATACTTGTAACCTGAAAACCTACCCTGGTTAAGGTAAGTCCTACTGGAAGTAACCTTTCTTCACTCTTTCCTGACAGCACCGCAACTGTTGTACATTTTCATTGTTTTATTGCCAGTATAACCTTACTGCACACGTTGCCCATTAATCTCCAACTGTTTATATTGCCATGAATTGCTCATTTTGCCTGCTCTTTTAGCTGTTTATCTGCCTACTGTTTATTCCTACTTTTGTGTGTTTATTTTGTCAGTAGACAGTTTTGTTAAAAATGACTATACTTTATCACCGAATGTATTTGTGCCCCCTTCAAACCTGGAAACAAGCTTTGGCTCAGTGTGCCTTTCCCAGTTACCAATTTTCATTAACTAAATATCACGATTGGCAGCAGGTTCAAATGGAGCCAACATAAGAGACTTCAGAACAGATTAAGGTCCCACATTGGAACCGGTTTATGGACTAGGGATGCAGATGCAGGAGCTCTCTGAGGAACTTCCTGTACTCCTTCAATTGTGCCACAATCTTGCCTCCTAAAAGGGCAAGAAAAGCAGAAATGGCCAAATACCATCACAGAACAGTACTGAAGACCAGAATTTGATAAGGACAGGAGGCTGCCCATGATGTTTGGAATTGGGCATGTAAAGGGTCTAGGAGTGAGACATATCAAACACTGAAATGCTTTCATTTCAGGAAAAAGTGTACAGCGAGAAGGCTTACAAACCACCAACAGAATGTCAAAAATCATCCAGGAACCCTCTCAATGGGGACAGTTCTATGTCCTCAAGAGCCAGTGTGAAGTTGCAGACATAACATCCAGGTGCAACAGAGTGCCTTGGTCCTGTGACAGGAGCCCTTCATAGAGGTTCCACTACAATCCACCACAGCAGAGGGAACCCAAGTTGCCTAGACAAGAAGGGGGCTACAATATCTGCATGGCCCTATCGCCCAATGCCTTACAAATACCTGAGGGAGTGGTGAAAAGGCATACAAAACCTAATCTTTCATGAAAGTGCCAATGTAACTCACCATAAAACTCAAGGCTCTGGAGCGAGTGAGAAGAAAAGAGGCAGTTTTTCATTGTGTGGGATGCAAAAGGTGTGGCAAGGGAAAATCCCAGCTGGTGAACTGGTCTGCTTTAACATTGTCCATTAGTTTCCACTTGTGAGCCTGAGCAAGCAACCTGGTGAGAATGTCTTCCAGGATGTTCAGAGAACCTCTGCGGACAAGTGGCGACAACTATGTTGTCTTGCAGAGGCCACTCCCATACCTACATGGTATCTCAGCAGACAGGACAGGAGTGGGTACCTCCCTGTTTGTCGTGTTGGTGCATCACACACTGGTTGTCCATCCTAACCATCAGAGGTCGGTCTTGAATGTGAAGGCCTGTAGACCAAGCTGAACAGACCACAGCTACAAACAGGAAATAACACACATTTTAAGAAGTGCTTACGTCAAGGTACAGGTCAGGAAGCATACGTAAACCAGAAGTAGTTTCAAAATTCGCAAATAGCTTTTATTATTAATAACAGCAAAATAAAAATACAAATATTGTTCAGTATAACTATTTACAACGGCAGCACAAACATAGAAAGCAGTTTCCTTCTGAGTTTTTCTTCTCAATTTCTAATCTCAATCTTCAGTCTCTCTCTCTCTCTCTCTCTCTCTCTCTCTTGCAAAACATTGCAGCTCTTTTATAACAAGTCTTTGCAGGAAGCTCGTTAAGAGAACATGCTGCTTCTCAGTGTTCTTGTCAGTTTTAGCAAGTGCAGCAAAAGAACATTGTGACCCAGAACTGACCTCTTGTTGACAGCTCTGGAAATATTTTTCAAACCAGCATCTAAGGTTAACCCATTGAATTCCAGTTTTTGCAAGCATTTCAACAGTATAACTATATATAGTTTTAAACAAAAGGATCCCAGTATCAGTGACATTTCCATATAAAGATTCACATATATTTTTATGCCTGCACATATGCAAGGGGAGGAGACAGACAGATCCAGCAATTGAAGGCAGAGAGCTAGCGAGCCGGAGAATCACGACCATCAGAGGATCAGTTCCTCAGGTCTCACAAGAAAAGTTGGTTGCTTAAACCAGACAGAGAAGAGATAGAAAAGGAGCGGAAAGAACAGATCCTTGCACTTAAACTCTTTCTGCTTGAACAAATGGGACAGGGCCTTATTCAACCCTGTCACAGTGGTCAGTTGTAACTTTGTAGTTCTAAAGTATTTTCTTTTTCTTTTGCTAATTAGAAAGTCTTATTTGTGACAAAATTGCAGTGGATGTGAACAGCTCTTGTCTGACAGCTGACATATCTATCTCTATCCCTCCACTACATCATTAGCATCAGGATTTCCTGACGGTAACATCACAGGTGACTGACTTGGCAGCCACTGAGTGGCTGTTCCTAAGCAGCAGTGATGTCACAGTCAGTGAGGTCACAATACTGATGATGTAGTTGGGAGATATAGATCAATATGTCAGCTGCCAGGCAGAGTTCTGCCCCACATATCACACCTACCAACATCAGGTAAACAATCTTCTAATTACCAAAGGAAAAGAAAAAGTACCTCAGATATCAAAGGTAATGGTTGACTGCTTTAAAAACTAATATTAATTTTAGGTAGTACACAAGCCCTTTAAGAACACCCAGGTGAGCCCCCCATTGCATCCCAGAAGCATCTGTGGACAGGATCAACTGAGGAATGGATGAAAAAGAGGACCTCTGAAGCAAATGGAGGCGGTCTTGCCACAAGCCCACCAGAAGGAGAGGTGACTAGAATCAGGTGATTCAGGGACTGGAAATCCGAGCCCACTGGCATGAAGCTTCCACTGGGAATCTGCAGGTGGAAGTGGGCCATGAGACAGACATAATGGCCACAGCCATGAGGCTTAGTAGCTGAAGTGTGGCTATCGAGAGGACCTGGCACTGTAGGCCACAAGGGTCCCTTGACCAATTAGTGTCAGCAGAATGTTCTGGAAGGAATGACAGTGCCCGAGTCACATCCAAGACAGCATCTATTAACTGAAGGCAATGGCATGTGTACAGAACTGATTTGGGTTTATTTACCAGGATATTCAATTAGTCCAACCTTCCGCCTTTTGTCCACCCGTCTCCAGTAAGTATTCTGACTTATTTAGTTATGCTTTACAATTTTTCATTTAAAAATGCATCATATAGTAACAATTTTCTACCTAATGCTCCTTTGCTAGATATAATGTCTGAGTTTTATGAGGTGGCTGGGACTATATGAGTTAACTTACTTAAAGCCAAATTGAATGCTATTAGATTGCTTTGTTTGCAGCATTGACTTGTTTGTGTCCCACCAAAGCCACTGTAATGTGCACTTTGGCTTTATAAATTCAGAATTTTAGCACTAGTTTGCAATTCTGTATTTTTTGTAAGTATTTATAAAAATGTTTGCACTCTTAAAATGCATCCACTGTAAGACCCCCATCCCTTACTCATTCAATCTGCACCACTTGAACTGCAATTTGCACTGAGTGACTTTTAAGAACCTAAATGCCCTAGTGGAATATCTTGAATCCAATGGGTTGCAAGATCAAAGACAACATGGATTCACAAGGGAGGTCACGTCGACAAATCTGATCAATTTCTTTGACTGGATGACCAGGAACTAGATCAGGGAAGGGCAGTGGATGTGGCCTACTTGAACTTCAGCGGTATCCGTGATAACAGCGACTGTCAAAAGGGTGACTCATTTGCAGTGCTGCATGTGAGCTACCCTATAAGGGTAGCAACGGAATGGGACAGTGAGGGTAGGGATGGGCGACGGAGGGTTATGACGGCGACCGGAAGGGAGGGATAGGGAAGGGTTTGTGTGGGTAGTGTGGCTCTGTCGCCAAGCTAGCTGCGTGGTGTGGTGGTGAGGGTGGCTAGCTTCAGTGCAGCAGGTGCCGGGTTCTGGGCTGGGGACCAGGAAACATTTGTTGCTGCTGCTGTAACTGTTTTTTACTGTCTTCCCCTCCCAACATGCACCCCTGGAGATGGTTATCTAAAATCATGGGGTGTAACCCCCGGCATTAATGCTTGTTTCTGTTGTGTGGGTTTACGTTGTTTGTGCGTACATCACCCATGTATATTTCTGTAATGGTGATCGCTGTTTTGTGATCACCGTTATGACACAGAACCAGTTTTGGCAAGGCCTTCACACTGTGCCGCAAAATGAGACTGATAAAAGAAACTGATAGTCTAGGGTCGGACTCAAAGTTGTAAACTGGATGAAAAACTGGTTTATGAACACGTGACAGAGGGTGGTGGCAAACAGCACTCACTCTTATTAGGAAGTGTGACCAACGGGTGCCACAATATTGGGACCTGTCCTGTTCAACATCTTCCTAAGTAACATCTGAGAAGAACTTGAAGGAAGATATGACTTTCTGCAGATGATACCAAGATCTGTAATAGGATGGATACACAGGAGGGGCAGAGAAGATAAGTAGGGACCTTAGAAACTTGAGGAGTGGTCAAGGGTATAGCAGCTGGGTTTAATGCCAAAAGTGCAAAATCATGCACCATGGACTCAGAAACACAGGAGCGGAGTATAACATGTGAGGGGGTACTGTTAATTAATTACAAAGCAGGAAAGGGACCTTGGGATTGGGTTATAATATCTGATTACCTCAAAGTCGCAGGGCAGTGTGGATGAGGCAGTGGCCAAGGTTGGTGGGATACTGGCAGTGAGAAGAGAGGTATCACAAGCAGATAGAGGGAGGTGGTACTACCACTATATAGATCATTGGTGAGACCGCACTTGGAGTATTGTGTACAGTTCTGGAGGCCATATCTCAGAAATGACATACAGTAGAGGCAGTCCAGAGAAGGGCAACTAAATGGTACTGGGGTTGCATGAGTAACCATATTTGAGGAAACTTACTGATCTCAACATGTATACCTTGGAGGAGGGGTGGGGACATGATAGAGACTCACAACACCTCACAGAGGTGAACAGGGTACAAGTGGGGAGGCTGTTTCAAATAAAGAGGTACAACAGAACATGAGGGCATGCAAAGAATCTAGAAAGGGGAAATTAAGGAGGGACATGAGGAAATACTAATTCACTGAAAGATAGGTTGATACTTGGAACAGCCTTCCATCAGAAGCAGTAGGGGCAAAAACAGTGGTGGGGGGTTCAAATACGCACAGGAAATACTGATAAATAAAAGAAGGAGGACGGTCACTGTACACTAGTTAGCTGCACGGAGACAGACTAGGCAGAAACAACTGGGCAGGCTGGGTGGGCCAAGTGGTCCTTTTCTGCCAACAAATTCTATGTTTCTATGTTACTGTGATGTCAGATCTGTACAGCAATATAACTAGTACCTTTAGGTTCTACGACCAGCCCCTGAAGAAGTTTACAAGCAAAGCACTGGAGTGAGAGGTCTTGTGACGGCAAGTCTGTTTCTTCTAATGACCACAACAGATGGTGTTAATAAACACAGCACTTTGTAACTAGATTTCTGCTGTTGTGCTTGTCTTTGTTCCTGTTTCAAGTGTGGTGATTTTTGTTTTGGAACCGTCACCAGTTGGTTGAACAACTGACAGGTTGTCAAATTGTATGTATGTATTTATTTATTTTCACAGTTTTCATTCTTCCTCTTCAATTGGCCTCTTTCACCCTGACCCCCTCTCCCAGCCCAGTCACCTGCTTCCCTGGACTTACTGACTCCATTTCAACCACAGTTTACCACCTCTGGTGGGAACCAACTCTACCTGCACTCACAGGATCCAGATGGTGCAATGCCCAGGTCACTGGGTCAGGGTCTGCGAGTGTTCTGGAATCCTCCTACCACCCAAGGTGATTTCTTTTCTCCCCAGGAGTGGGCATGCAATGCCATCAATGATGACACTGGGCACCCTCCCATGTGCAGTATGCCAACAGCCACTGCTAGGGGCCAGACTTGTGCCTGGCGCCACACCCCTCCTTCCCCAGAGGAAGAAATAAGTTCATCATACACTTGATCCTCTTTCCCCACCCACCCTACATCATCCCAAGCTGGCTCCCTAACTCAGGTTATTGGTACTGCAGGCAGCATCACAAGTGCTCTGTCTGGAGGCATCCTATTTTTTCCTCCCAATTTATTTATCCAGGATAGCCAGCCAAGATGCAACACCATGTTTTCAATAGAGGTCCTCTTCTACCATTTGCACAGCTGGGGGGAGGAATGGAGCACTTGGAGGTTAAGGGACTTGCTCAATAAGGCAGACCATCAGCACACCGATATGTCTACCATTCATGATGCCGATAACCTGGGTTAAGAAACAAGCACGGGTTATCTGGGCCGGCCAGGGATGTAGGAGAGAGTATTTCAGGCACAGCTTTTCTCCTCGGGGTGGGAGGACTCTGCCTCACATGCAACTGCCACCAGCAGAGGCCAGGTGGTAGTGTATGTGAGTACACCAAAGGGGGAAAGGCTGCCAACAGACACCGCAAATATGCACACCAATAGGTCTGTGAGCATCACTGCACAGTGGTGCTCTGGGAGAACAAACCAGAGGACAAATGCCTCGCCCAGTCCATCATTCCCGTATGCACTGCACGAGGGACACAGCAGGTCACATGCCACTTTGTGTTGCCCTGAGCAACTGGTGGATGACTGGCAAGTTCATGAAAAGGTTGGTGACTAGGCTAGGGATGTCGCGAGCGTACCAAGGGATGAAGGAGCACAAACAAATAATGGAAACAAAAGTGAATTGATCAAGGTCACACAGTATTTGGCCCTAGAAGGGTTTGAATATGCATTCTTCTAGTTTCTAAGCTGCAGCCCCAACCTCTAGATCATACTGACTCCACTAATGTGTGTATGTGTCCTTTGGCCAGAAAGAGTGGAATGTATAGTAACACAGCGGCGTTGGGACACACAGGACTAACGGTCCATATTGTGTACCCTGCCTAACCCCCAACCATATCCGATTTGAATATGGACACCAAGTTCACCAGCTGGAATGCTACCCCTACTCATGCTGTGTAACCCCCAGTGCCATTCTCCTGCAGGAATCAGTCCAGTCCCAACAAACTGTGATGTCACAAGCAGGGACTACAACTTGGCTCTAGACTCAGCAGTAAGTGAAATGTATATGGAACATTTTCATATGATGCCCTCATCAATAAGGAAAATAATGGTTCCAAATTTCCAAATGTTTGGAATATTCTGCAACTGGAGTTCTGCCAATGTCAACTGTATTTTTTTTTTTGCTGCTGACCAAGCTCCTCTGTAAGATGCCTTTCTACAAAAGCAGGGTATTGAAAATATTTTGATGACCAGGTAGGTACTGAAAACTGGCACAAAGACATTTTTTCAGATATGACCTGGGTACTGAAAAGTACATTGCATAATACCGTGATATGAACCGCAGAAAAATAAAACTTCATATATGTAAAAGAATTCAGTAGATAATTTAAGAATTAAACAATAACAGGAGCATACATTATACTTTTGTAGATCATTTTTCAGTTTAGTGGAGAAAGCTTTAGCGCCAAGACAGTCTAACAGAAGATGGAAAGGTGTTCCAAAAAGAAATGGCTCTGTAACTAAACAAATTCCACTCCATACCTTTTTTTTTAAACATAAGTTTATTACTTTTACAAAGAAAGAAAGAAAAACAGTAATGCACAGACAACACATAAATTCATCATTTCAGTGGTACATAACAAGTGATCATTACATTTGTACAATACAAGGAATTTGATCCCCACCCCACCAGATGCCTATTAGTTCTCAAACACTAATAGTGGAGCCAAACACTCTAATCTCTCTCCAGAGCTTGTCCTCATATGAATAATCGCTTTTGATAGTCTTCCATAGTTGTATAACTGGATTGTTTCAAATACCAAGTATGTCCATTTAAAAGAATCAAACTCTCCAAAGATTCAGCATGCCAGCTAGCAAAATTAGCCTTTTGTACCACAATGACCAAGGAACAAATTTTCCATATTTTTTGATAATTCTAAATCTTCCAAGTCATTTAATATCATAATTTAAAGGTTAGGGATATGTATGTTTAATCCTATTTCCAATAGAAACCATTCCTGGATGTGCTCACATGCCCATATACAATGAAGTAAATTCCCACAATCCCACACCCATGTCAACACGCCTTTATTCCATCTTTCCTTATATTCCTAGTATTTGTGGAGCAAAATATGCCGAAGAATTTTTTTTGATAACTTTATTCTTGGCATAAAGATAACCTTTATTCACTTTTATTCTTAAATGTCTCCATTGTTGTGGTATATATCCCAATGTAGTTTCTTGTTCCCATCTATTATTTATCATTAAGTAAGCATCTTGTCTCAGTTACTAAGAGAGCATAATTTGCTGGGTTACTTTAGTATTCCGCTTTGTTACAAAGTTTTCTTATGCTCCTAGATAGTACTAGAAACATCTAATCTATTCTCATGACATATCTGGTCCCTAAAAATCTTAAACAGGCTTTGATGAACCATAAATTTAAACTTACTTGTCTTAGGAATAACTTATTAAAATGTTCTAAGGACACATATTTGCCCTTCTCAGTAATTGTGACCATGTGAGCACATCCCCAGGCCCTGACAGTTTCAATCTTCACAACAATTTATATTTTTTACTGTGGAGTTCCCCAAATATTTAAAAAGAGCCAAGGAAACAAAGCCTGTTCTCGTATCTTTGTATAGCTTGTATCAGGTCTTGCTTTATTGTGGAGAAAGTTTTGGAATTTTACTCCTTGGTCCCAATTCTTGAATAATGTTGCCATTGATTGAAAGTGTGTCCTTCCCACAAACAGTATTCAAAGGAATTATCCTTGTACGGCATAAATGCCCATTCCCATAAACATTTTGTCTGGAAGGCTGCTGCATATAATAAAGGATCCGACAACTATATCCCCTGTTTCCTGCTATATACCAAGATGTTCCAGTGGATTCTTGGTTTCCTCCTCCACAGAAATTAGGTAAAACACTTTCAACCTTAGAGAACCATTTTTCTTTATGGAAACCAATGTTTTGTATGACAAAATTACATGTGGAAGTGCCATCATTTTAATTGTTTTGAATCTCTCCCATAGAGACAAAGACATTTTTCCCACCCTTCCAGTAGTCCAGTTACTTTTTCTTTTGCTTTGTCATAATTTATGCTTATTGTATCTTCTTGTTTTTTTCTTATGTAAATCCTCAAGTACTTACATTGTTTACTTACTGTAAAATCCTGTGTAATTTTTCATCTAATTTATATTTCGGGAGTACATTTATAGGATTGTCACTTGGTTTTGTTCAGTTAATAGCCTAATAATGCTCTATAAGTACTTATTTCACGCAAAATGTAAGGGAGAGTATTACTGATATCTTGAATTATTAATAATATGTCATCTGCAAAGACATTAACCTTAATTTCCTGCTCCTGTATTTTAAGGCCTTTGATGGATTCATTTTTCTTAATATTCTCAAGAAGGGCTCTAATGAGAGAATAAATAAAACTGGGACAAGGGCATCCTTGCCTCACTCACATTTTTCATTTTTACCAGACTCCCCAAATAAGAATTAACCATAAATCTGACTTTAGTATTTTTATATAATAATGCAATAGTTTCAACTATGCTGTTAGGTAGTCCCCACAATTTAAAGCTTGTAGTAGAAAATTTCTATTTATTAAGTCGAATGATTTTGAGGCATCTATAGCCAAAGCATGTGTTAATATTTTATTTTCCTGGGCATAATAAATCAAAGATTGAACCCTCCTTGTAGCATTGGATATTGTTTGTCCTTTAATAAATCCAGATTGGTCCTTGTGTATAACATTGGGTAACTGATCTTTTAATCTATTAACTATTAACTTTGCTAATATTTTATAGTCACAGTTAAGCAGGGCTATTGGCCTACAGCTGTCTATTTTAGTGGGATTTCACCCTCCTTTAAAATTAGGATAATTTTGCTTCTTCCATGGAAGGCAGGATGTACTCACTTTAGCTAAGAATTTCTTGAAACATTAAGGACAGCCAGGGAGTAACTCTTCTAGAAAATTTTTATAAAACTCCATGGTCAACCCGTCAAGTCCAGGGCTTTTATTTTTAGCATACTTTACTAACATACTAAACGCCAGTAGAATAGGCCTAATGGTCTGTCGTGTTCTGCTCAGTAGCCTGCCACCTAGTGGGTGCTCGCCTTCCAACCCCTGCCCCCAGAGGGTCATCTTTGGCTTCAGTTTCCCTTGTACCTGTCCCACCCTTCTTGAAGCCTCCACTGTGCCCTCCTCCACCAGCCTCCCGGCAGCGATTCCACGACTCACCACCCTCTCAGTGAAATAATGTTTCCCTAGTTCCCCCTGTAATTTCCCCCTCCAGCTTCCACTCATGCCCTTGGTTTGATTCCCCTTTCTTTAGCCTGAACAGTTCCTTGGTTCCGCTCTCGGTTATTCCTTTATGTACCTGAATACCTCATCATGTCTCCCTGTCCCTCTCTCCTCCAGTGTGTACAGCACAAGCTCTTCCTGTCTCTCTTCATAGGGCCTCTCTCCATGCCCTGAATCATCCTGGTCACTCTCCTCTGGACCCTCTCCAGCAGTGCTATGTCCTTCTTCAGATGAGGTCTCCAGAACTGTACACAGTACTTGAGTTGTGGCCTGACCACAGCATTATATAGAGGAGGATCATCTCCTCTTCCTGGACATAATTCCCTGGTTATGCAGCCTAGTATCCTGTTTGCTTTGGCTGCGATTCTTCTACAATTTTGGAGTTATTCATTTTGACATCTACCACCACCCCAAGATCCCGGCTCACCCAATGTGGCTTGCAGTGTGACCCCGGATGTATGCATGGCCCTGGTTTCTGACCCCAAATGGAAGTACCTTACATTTCCGGCATTAAATTTCAATCCCCACCTCCTTGACCACCCCTCCAGGGATCCAGGTCCCCTGGACTGTCTCTCTTGCTTCTTCCCTATCCACCAGTGCTCCCAGTTTGGAGTCGTCGCAAAGAGACTTAGCCTACTCCTAACCCTCCCTATATCCGAGACATAGGCATTGAACAGGAGGGCCCCTAATACTGAACCTTGGGGACCCACTGATTACCTTCCTAGGGAGGAGACTATCCCATCGACCATTATCCTCCGTGATTTGCCCCGAAGCCAATTTTCCACCCACTTGAGCACCTGTCCTCCCACCCCATCTCCCCAGCTTTGCTATCAGCCCATTATGGGGTACCGAATCAAACACCTTGTTGAAATCCAGGTATACGACGCCCACCGTCCCATGTCTGTCAAGGGCTCCGCCACCCAGTCATAGAACTCTATGAGGTTGGACTGACATGATCTCCTGGGATGAAGCCATACTGTTTATCATCCTGGTGCTCCAACCTTTCAGCTGCCTCCCAAACTTCTCCTTGATAAAGCCCACATTACTTTGCCTACTACAGATGTTAGGCTGACAGGCCTATAATTCCCCATCTCCTCCTTTGTGGATAGGCACTGCATGAGCCACCCTCCAGTCTTGGGGCACCCATCCTGTCTGCAGAGAGGTGTTAAAGAGCGCAGCCAGTGGAACTGCCAGCTCCTCCACCAGTTCCTTCATAATCCTCAGATGTAACCCGTCCGGCCCCTTATCAGTTTTAGCTTCCAAAGAGCCTCTCTCACCCTATCCACTGTGATCCCCCCAATCTTTCCCTCAGCCGACATTTCTCTTGAGCACAGTTTAGTACTGGTAACTAGGCTTTACTGAAATAATCAGTTATTGCTTCTAGTGAAGGCTGTAACTTTGACTGATAAATACTTTATATGCCTCAAAATAGCCTCCCATCTCTCTCTCTCTCTCTCTATCATTGACCAGTTATTACCATTTTCATCGCTTTAGTAAATATACCAACATTTTTCTTGATTTATCACCATGGATATATTTGGCCTTTTAACTTTATCCAGATTTTCTGTCACTCTTTATTATTGCTTTAATTGCTGTTTTCAGGCTATACCACTCTTTTGTGTTTCTATAGTCCTTAAGCACTAATGAATCTAGTTCTTTAATCTATTATGGAGCTCTTTGCAATTTATTTTTATATTAAATGCTTTATATGAAATAGTGACAATTCGTAATATTACTTTAAAAGCATCCCATAAAGGGAGGAGACAGTAAGCATACAAAGCAACAGGAGAGGGACACAAAATAAGTAAAGATGGGAGTGGTGAGTGCAATGGCTGTGGAGCAGCACTGTTCTGGAGACATTCTGAGGCTGCGATGCTGCCCTGTTTGCAGGCACCTCTGGTCTGAGGGAGGAGGTTGCTCGCCTTCAGGCTGACCTGGCTAGGATCTGGAAACCTCTTTCCCACCCAGGGACCACCAGGGCCACCACGTTACCTCAGAGGTTGCCAAGAAAGAGGAGCGGGTTGGACCAAAGTGGGCTCAGAGATGGAGAGGTGGTGGAACAGATGTGCATCCCTCCAGCTGTACCTCCACAATTCATTGCTGTTCTGGCAAAGAGTGGTTCCTCTATGGAGGCACCTGCAGTGGAGACCAAGGAGGATACTGGGAACCTCCACAAAGGAGACCCACAGGAGGGTGGCATGAGACCCCACAGGGGAAGGAAACAACTCCTGGTGGGGGGACTCGATCATTAGGGGGTAGAAGTGTGGATGAAGGGATAGGGAGGTAGGTGCCTGCCTGGCCCATGGGTCAGAGGGACAGGAAGCGAATCCTCAGGATCGCGGAGCAGCTGCGTGAGGGAGGGAGCTGGATGTCATTTTCCACCCAGGGGCAAATTACCTGGCTGTTAATGGGATCAGAGCGTGCAAGAAGAGTTTGTGGAGTTGGGGAGGGTCTTACACAAGTAGCATGTATGGTAACCTTCTCGGAGGTGCTGCCTGTCTCACGGCAAGGATGATGCTAGGGTATTCTGCACCATGGGATTCAATGACTGGTTGAAAAACTGGTGGAGCTCAGGGTTTAGCTTCATTGGGGACCGGGAGCCATCTGGAGTGATGCAGGCTTATACTGGTGCGATGGTCTGCATCTGTCCGGGGGAACCAGGATCCTAGATGACAGGTTTAATGCTTCATTGGCAAGCATTTAAACTAGCCAAGGGGAGGTACTGAAAAGGAGCAGGAAATCCCAGCCTCTCCCACAAAACACAGTAGTTAGAGAGGTAAACAAGGTAGAGAAGTCAGTAGGAAGCAGGACAGGGATAAATGCAGAAAAGGAGGTAAGGGCAGGAATGGGTCTAAAAGGGTAAGGCCATAAAAAATACATAGAAGGTAATGAGTACCAATGCCCGCAGTCTGTGCACCAAGCTCTCTGAACTAGTGGCCTTGATGGAAGAGGGATGCCTGGATATTGTGGCAGTCACTGAAACATGGTACACAGAAACCATGACTACACAGTCTACAGGAGGGACAGGGTGTGTAAAGAGGAGGAGGAGTAGCTCTCATATAAGGGAAGGGATTAAAGCAACAGAACTAAAGAGTAAACAGGAAGTTGATGAGTCACTGTGGGTCACCCTGGAGACAGGAATGGCACCACAACCGCATGGGGTTGTGTACAGACCCCCATCTCAAGGGAGGAAATGGATAAATAAATGATAGAAGGCATCCTTAAAATGGCAGAAAAAGGGGAGATATTGTTGATGGGGACCTGAATATGCCAGATGTTAACTGAGCACCTTTGCTGCAGGCACATCCAAGAGTATGGTCATTCTTGATGTCCTACAGGGGGCATGCCTCAGGCAGCTAGTGTTGGAACTCACTGCGAGGGAGCAATCTTAGACTTGGTACTCTCAAATGGGGAAAGAGAAAGGATCTTAGATTCAGAAGTGGGTAGCCATCTGGGAACAAGTGACCACCAAACAGTGTGGTTCACAATAACACAGCTATAGAGTCAAGCCATACAAAAACAAGAGTATTGGACTTTAGGAAGGCTGACTCTGGGAAATGAGAGAGTGCCTCAGAAAAGCACTAGCAAATGGGCAAGAAGGAGGGTGGAGGAACAATGGGGAATAATCAAAACAGCCATCTGAGAGGCAACAAGCCTTTGTGTGAAGCAAATCAACAAAACAAAACGAAGGAAAAAACACTATGGTTCTCAAAAAGGTGGCAGGGATGGTTAAGGAGAAAAGGATAACATTCAGGAAATATAAGGAAACACAGAAGGAGCAGGACAGAGCACTTTATCAGTTAAAGCAGAAGTCAGGGAAGGAAGTCAGAACAGCAAAGGCACAAACTGAGGAAAAGATAGCCAACTCTGTTAAGAAGGGGATAAAACCTTTATAGGTACATTAGGGAGCCAAGAAAGACCAAGGGATGGATACAGAGACTTAATAAAGGGAGGGAATGTGGGCAGAGGGTGACAGTGAAAAGCAGGGATACTGAACGAATATTTCTGCTCAGTATTCACAGTGGAAGAGGAGGAGGTACCTAAACCAAACAAGGGAGAAACATTGAATGGGGGGTCGATACCAATCCATTCACAGAAGAAAGGGTTTGAAAGAACTCTTGAAACTGAGGGTGGACAAAGCAATGGGGCCTGATGGGATTCACTCAAGAATTCTAAAAGAACTAAGGGTAGAACTAGTAACATCACTGACTACTCTTTAACAAATCACGGAAAGATGGGGTGGTACCCGAGGACTGGAGGAAGGCAATGTGATTCCACTTCACAAAAGTGGGAATAGGGCAGAGACAGGAAACTACAGACCAGTTAGTTTGACCTCAGTGGTAGGGAAAATGATGGAATCACTTCTGAAGGAAAGAATTGTTGAGTACCTAGAGGCCAGTGGGGCACAGGACCCAAGGCAGCATGGTTTCACAGCAGGAAGGTCATGTCAGACGAACCTAATAGATTTATTTGACTGGGTGACCAAAGTAGTAGACCAGGGAGGGGCTGTGGATATGGCCTACCTAGATTTTAGCAAGGCATTTGACACAGTCTCACACAAAAGATTAATATACAAGTTAGCCAGCCTGGGAGTGGGTCCCATGGTAGCCTGGATAAAAAACTGGCTGGACAACAGGACGCAAAGGGTAATAGTAAACAGAGTCCACAGTGAAGAAAGGAAGGTAACTAGCTGGCACCGCAGGGTTCGGTATTGGGACCGGTCCTCTTAATGTCTTTATAAGTGACATTGGAGAGCACCTGGAAGGAAAGGTATGTCTCTTTGCAGATGACAAAAAGATCTGCAACAGGGTTGATACACAAGGTGGAATGGAAAGAATGAAAAGGGACTTGGCAAGGTTGGAGGAACGGTCAAATATGTGGCAGCTCAGATTCAATGCAAAGAAGTGCGAGGTAATGCATCTGGGAAACAAAACTCAGGGGAAGAGTACACAATGGGGTGAGTTAATAACAACAACAAAATCGAAAGAGACCTAGGAGTAATTATATCAGATCACCTAAAGGTGGGCAAGCAATGTGAGAAGGCAGTAAGGAGGACTGGGAGGATACTGGGATGCACAGGGAGAGGCATCAACAGTAGAAAACAGGAAGTTGTTATCCTCTGTACAGACAGTTCGTGAGACCCCATCTGAGTACTGCATGCTACTCTGGAGACCCCATCTCTGCAAAGATATAGACAGAGTGGAGGCTGTTCAGAGGAGGGCAACCAAAATGGTGCAGGGTCTGCATCAGAAGACATACGAGGAGAGACTAAAGCAGCTTAATATGTATACCCTTGAGGAAAAGAGAGAGGGGGGACATGATAGAAACTTTCAAGTATCTCAAGGGAATTAACAAAGTACAAGAGGGTAGTATCTTTCAGAAGAAGAGATGGGCAAGAACAAGGGGCACAATTTGAAGATAGAGGGGGACGGCTCAGAGGTAATGTTAGAAAGTATTTTTCACAGAGAGGTTATGGATGCATGGAACAGCCTTCCTGAGGAGGTTGTGGAGTCAGGAACAGTGGAGAATTCAAGAATGCATGGGACAGGCATAAGGCAATTCTAGTGGTGGGTAGGAGGAAGTAAGCTGTTGATTAACTGGAATCTGCAGCTTATCCATCAGGTAGGGAAATGGGCAGACTAGGTGGGCCACACGGTCCTTATCTGCTGTCAGATTCTATGTTTCTATGTTTACTTACTGATTGAGATTCATTATAGTTAAACAGCCAAAAGTCTTTAATGGCCTTTTTAATTTTTGAACAAAAGATATCGTCCTCAATAGTGCATTATTCATTCTCCATTGGTGGAAAATAATCTGTTTGGTTCTTGCACATGTACTCATCTGTATTAATGCATGATCAGATAAATGGAGGCAGTTTATTACTGCTGTTCTTAATTATAGGAGAAGGGCTTTAGACACAAATATGTAGTCAATCCTTGAAAATCCCATGTTTTTTTTTTTACCATGATGTGTACTTTGCCAGGGTGGAGGATCTCCAAGTATCCACAAGGTCATGCTGGAGTATAAAATGGTTTATTAGCTTTGACTGATATTTATTTGTAGTATTTGCTTTTAATAATTTATCCAGCTCGGTATTCATTAATACATTGTAATCGCCCATCAATATTATATTTTGTGCTGTTAAAGTGACTAGTGCTGTAGTAAGCTTGGCAAGAAACCCTGAACAATTAATAAAAGGAGTGTATATATAGAGCCCACTGTAAGAGTAACCCCTGTAACTATAAATTTGACTAATATGATTCTACCATTCTTATCTGAAAAGTCTGTAAAATATTTACAGGGTCTTTTTCTTATTAAAAGGGCTACCCGGCACTCTTTTTTGTACCTTCCAAGAAAATAAATGCAGCACCCATTTTTGTTTCAGTTTCTTGATTTCTTTTTCTAGATGAGTCTCCTATAAAGCTATACAAAAGGCATTTTTTAAAGCAGGCAAGTACTCTGACCTTTCCATGGGTGTATGAATTCCATTCACATTTAGGGAAACAAATCTGAAATGATCCATGCTCATACATTAGAGACCTTTTCATTCTAGCTCTTTTATACTTCCACATTGTGCTGAGAATGGAAATGCTAACTCAAAAAGTAGGGAAAATAAACAACCTTTGTAACCCTAAATATAAGAGAACCGCTAGTCCCTTATATATGTACCATCTATTTATAAAAATAAACAATAATAAAGACATAAGGAAAAAAAGAAGAAAAATGAGATCCACCTAGAATAGATCTCTTCTGAAAAGTTTGTTTATAGTTCCTTACTAGGTTCCCCGGTCCGCTGAAGAGTCCTCTCACTTAATGGTACACCATTTCTGCAGAAGAGAGAGAAAGAATGGGCCAAACAATAACATTACATTTGTAGGTCGCCCGCCGCGCAGCGGTTGATTTCCGCTAGGACGCCGGGCGACCTGGTTCGGAACGGACTCGGTCGCTGGAGGGTCCGCCGGGGAGAAGGGATAGAGCGCCCCACGGACTGCTCTCCTTCTCCAGGGGAGGGTGGCTGGTGTCCGGGAGTTCGCGGACTTCTGGCGGAGGCCAGAAAAGCGCATGACTGCCGACACCAAGCTCTGTGTGGAGACGGGCAGGACGCCTACGCTGGCCATTGCACGCCCCCGCCTCCCGGAAAGGAAAAAGGAGAGCTGCCGGAGGCCTCAATGAAGCCCATCACAGCTCAATTAGCCCCCAGGCCAGCCCCGGACCTAATCCGAGGTCCGCAGCATCCTCAGTGCCGCGCCTCCCACTGTGGGGAAAGCATTGGGTATCCGGGGAGCCCGAGGTCAATGGGGGGGTGGAAGCGAGAAATGGGCTGAGTACTTGGGCTAACGGCGGCAAGAGGCGAAAGAGAAAAAAAAACATTACACCCTGTAAAAATAACAACTAGCAATCAATACATATTTTGACACCTTTAAACGAATAAACTGGGAATTTTCATTTAGATCCTTCTGCTTCTCTTACATCTGAGTAGATCAAACGTGACCCTTCCCAAATAACTTTTAATTTAGCAGGGTATACCATAGTCGCTTTTATTCCTTTAGTCCACAACTTATTACGCAGAAAGTCAAATTTATTTTCTGTCTTGGACTATTTCGGTCAGAGAGTTCTGATGAATGTTCACTTTGGTGTCTTTAACCATACTCTTCTTTTTGTAGACTTGTGCCATAAGAAGTTCCTTATCCTCAGATTTCAAGAATTTTACAATCACTGGCCGCAGGTTGCTGCTCTGGCTAGGAGCCTCTCCAGGTCTTCACACCTGAAATGGCCCTATCGATTCCCTATCGATTCCCAACTGGATTTGTGAAACCTCTGTATCAAGACATGCAGCAAAATGTGGTTTAGAGACTCCTTTAGTGGTCTAAGATCGCCCCAGGCCTCAGGTACTCCCAGCACTCTAATATTCTTTCTACGGGCCCTTGCCTCAAAATCCACTATACTTTCTTTTAAATCTTTATTTAGTAACTCCAGATCTCTTATTTGTCTCTGCATAGGTGTATTAATATTTCTATATCCGATACTCTGTTGTAGTCCCAGTATATTCTGTTTTATTAAGAGGTTTTCGGACACTAGTGATTGAACAGTAGATTGTATATTATCTATTTTTGTCTCCAAAATTTCGATTTTTTCAGCCCATTGAGGGCATCTGGCCTCCGCTTCAGCAGGGCCTTCAAAATCAGAGTGGGCCTCATGGTATTCTAATTCAGATTCACAGTCTGTTTCATTTGAGGTTAAATGTACTATAACCACTTTTGTTTTACTCATTGGCCCTTTTCCTTATGAGTTGCCCTTTATTTTTAAATGAGCTTTATTTTTCTCTCTGATGTGTAATACTTCCATCTCTTTGCTGGATTGCCCTCGCTCCTGACAACAATTCTTGTGGGTCTATCATATCTTAATAGTGCCATTATTTACATGCTTAGTCTGTGCCTCACACAGTGGTATTTCAGTTGAAACAATCATAATAGAGTCAGTGCTTAAATTCATTTCAGGGTAATACAGTTTACCTGGTCTTATCGACCTCCTTCACTCTGAGACATCTTAGGTTCAAACCCAGCACTCTGAGATTCAACTTTTTCTGGCACTTTGTTCCTCTTTCAGTTTTGCGACATTATCTGTTGAGAGTACGTGGTTCTCAGCCTCCCTTCAGTGTCGGCTCCCATTTTTCTGACTGGCATAGACTTAGAGGCATACCTTTGTCCATTCAGCATTTCGAGCGGCATCTCCGCTTCAACATCTGCTCTGGTCTCCATGTTGCTTTTCTGTGGAACAAATAAAGCAGTGTCCACGCTTCTGCAGAAAATTGAGCAGTTTTCAGAATTGGCGCTTTTCCTTCTGCAAGTTCACCTCAGGTATCCTTCCTTTCAAATTCACCATCACCTTGTTACCTTTTTGAGACATTTTTTTTCCAGGGTCTTGCAGTCTGTTTTGTTTTCAATGTCACCACCCACAAGCACGTATTACTCTCGAATGCTGAACAGCTTGGCAAGATAGTTAGGTTCAGTCGTTTTGCGGCATTGCAAACCCATATCTTAAAAGGGTTTGGGATACTTTGCCTCTAAATTCATTTGCTCAGACCGTGACTGAACTGCCGACATATACTTCACACGGATGCCATGCTGTGAGTAAACACACCTGAGGGGAGTGAGCTACTGCCTCAACTGCTCACTTCCTCAATGTGGGCATTCCCCACCAAACCAGTCACAAACTCCGCCCCATATCTGTGCACATGAAAGGTATTTTTAATAAACTGTTTGCTATGGAATGGGAAGCTGGGTTATCAACATACGTGAAGATCTCAATGAGGCAGGTACCTTTCCCATGAGGATCTGAAATACTAATTTGGCTAATGTCAACTGGGCCCTGTACTCAGGTTGCAACCATCCAAGGAGTTTAAAATGAGTGCAATGATGGGACCTGGTGCCTTGACAGGATTAAAATGTGGCCTCCTTATAGTATACATAATTTTTCTTTGCCCAGACAGTATCAGGGCAACATCTGTTACAATGGAGCCATACTAAATCAGTGGAGGTATGCTGCTTTGGGCAATTCTAACTCAAGTCTCAGCTGCTGCAAACTTCAAATGTGTTATAATAACCCCAGTTTGTTTGTTTTTCCTCCCATGTCTCCCTTACGCCACTCCTTCAGGTCACCAAGACCCCGCAGACACTTCATCCCAGCTGCCAACCACTCACCCACATTACAGCCTCGAACCCAACGTTATCCCTTCATCAGATGGCTACTCGGGGTAAGATGCTGGTGGGGCCAACCAGTGCTACTTACTTGGCCAGGTGCTGCTGGAGTGGTCCGGCTATATGGGCTTCATGGTGGCGGGGCCGCAACTATCATCCAGCAAGTCAGAGAGACATTTTCCTGTTTTCTTTTCAGGGAAGTGCGACATCTGGGATGTCAAGGCAAGAGCCAACATCCGTTGCACTCCCTACGCAGCCTGACCCGATGTGCTGCCATGCCTCTGGCCTCTGCCAGAGGTCAGCAAACACCAGGCCACAGACCTCCCTCCCTCCCCAGGAGATGGCGAGCTGTCGTGAGACGCCCGCCATCTTCCTCGCCATCCTCCGACACCTGGTCATCGGGTGTCGCAAGCAGAAATCCAACTGCTGCGCTATGGCCAGCCCTGCAACCCCAGTTGTTGATGAACAGATTTAGTTGCATTCTTCATATGACTGTCACATGTAAGACAGAGGTCAATAATTACACCAGGTATCTGAATTCTTTAACCACTTTGAGCGGACACCATCTAAGGCTGATATGCTAAAATCATGAGAAGAACATTTTAATTTCAGTGCCGAACCCAGTAGCATGGCTTTCATTTGGGAAAGTTCAGGACTAATTTTTCCTTGATGAACTGTTTTTGCAAGAAATGAAAGTTGTGCCCTAGAATTTAATTAATTCCGTTGATATCCCTCCCATTTTGTTGGATGACTGTGTCATGTGCATGAAGTAGAGTTTGGGCAGTTTTGTAGATTTTTGGCATGCTACTGATGAAAACTGTCAATAAAAAGGATCCTAGGAAGGACCTAAGGGCACCACAGGTGATAGTATCTGCTCTCATCCCTTGATGAAAACGGATTTCAGAATGTCACAAAGCAGCATGTGTATTAAATCCCCAATTATGAAGCTGGAGGGTGGAGTGGTGTGTGACCTGATAGACCTAGAGTACTTTCCAACCTTAAATTACTGATAGGGGCTGGGGGCATCCATCATTTGAGCCAGACTTGTCAGGAAATGCAGCCAGACGCCTGTTGGGAAACTGCAACTCCTGTCTTTTTTTTTTAATCCGCAATCACTCTTGTCCCATCACAGTGTTAGACATTCATTCCCTTCTCCTCCTCCCGATGATCACAGCCCACTCCAGTCTATCTGATGCACGTGCACACTGTCTGTCAAAGCAGCTGTACTACAGGAAGCATTACAAGTCTACATGTCATGTTTATCGGCAGACGGCTGGGTGGAGGTGCCATGACGTGAATTTTAACTTACCACATGACTCTGTTAGCAGACCGCTGTTACAGTCATGTGACGTTAGTTAACACTAAAGGCTATACAGCGTATGTCAGTAGTTGTTAACGCTGCTGTTTGTGTCATCATCCTCATCTTGGGAAGCAACAGAGTGGAACGAGTGTATCTGTTTGTCGGTTGTATGAGGTGGCTCACCGATCATTGCTAGCACTGCACTTAGTTAAATTCATCAGTAAGTTGCAGTCTTTCCTGGAGTGGCTAGAGGTGATTTTAAAGTTAGCACTGTAGCACATGTTAACATAAATGGCTTAAACTGTGTAAAATTGTTCGCCCATTTAATTTAAAATGACAATGTGGGTTTAAATAGCCCAGCTGCCAGTCTAAACTTCACGCTCCTTGCGTTGATTGAGCCCCTGCTTCTGCTCCACATAGTGCAGCTGGCCACTGATCTTCTGGCCCAGGAGGGGCCTCCTTACTGTCGATCGTCTGATGCTGTCCTGGCTCAGAGGGAGCCTCCTCAATGGACAATGGCTGCCAATTGCTTCCTGAGTGGCTACAGCCACTGGTCCTCCTGCCGCTGATGCGGCAACTTAAAGGCAGCAAAAGCAGCAAGTGAATTTTATCTTTAATAAAGCCCAAAGACTCACCTTAGAGCATTTAAATCCCTAGAGCTTCGAGGGCCTAGTGGTCCCTAGATCCCAGCCTTTATATAAAAATCTTGTACAGTACATTACAATAATACTTATGGTGGGTGGTTGATGGCATTGTTGGTCAGCCAACTGCCCACCACAGTTACAGTTGCAGTCTTTATAGTCTCCCACACCCTGAACTCTGGGGAAAACATTTTTCCCAGAGTGAGAGGTAGGGTAGATGTTACAAAAGTGGGGTTCATCTTCAACAAAAGCTCCAAACTCACCACAGAGCATCTGAGCATCCAGAGCTTTGGGGACCCCTGGCCTTCTTGTTGAGAATTTAGAACTTTCTGCCAGACCTACATTTTGCCCCACTGCACTCCTGATTACTGATTCTATTGAATGTTACCTGATATCCGATGACAACTTGGTACCCATTCACTTAGCAACATGCACAAAAGGATGGTAGATTTAGACCAAGGTCACTTGAAATACAACACTCTGAAAAGCTGTTCAGCTAAATGCGAAAGTGCCATTCAGAGTGCTCCAGAATCAAGAGCCTTTCAGACATAGCACTCTGAAAGGCTGTTCTGCACTTATCAGCACTGCCACCTGGTGGACAGGCTTTGCATCTACACTGTGGGGACAGAGGGCTCAGCAGCACACTGCTGTATCGATGACCAAACTGCCTTTTCTTTATCATGTTCTATGCAGTTCTGCTAGTAGATCAAGGAAGATAAGGAAGACATTCTGTCAGACATAGAGGAATTTATTTTTTCTAAGTTCCAGTGTTGTCACTGGGCATTTATTTACTGATGGGTTGCATAAAGCATGCTTACCTACTAGGGGCCAACAGAGTCAAAGCTGTGACGTCATCATAAAACCCTGGCTCCTTCCTACTCCAAGTCAGTTAGCTTAGAATCTTCTGTCATAAATCTTTAAAGCAGTACAGATACATAACTATGCCAGGGTTAACATATACATTCCGCTCAAGATACACTATATATTAAAGAAAATCACAGCTCTGCCTTATGTTGGGACAGCCACTAAGGCCAGAGCAGAATAGTTAGGTTGGGCCAGCAGGTTTTTATCTGCCGACAATGTTCTATGGTGGATTTTCAAGGTAAGGATGCAGCACTTGCATCCGATTCATGTGTACTGCATCGCAGGCAAATGCATCAGGATGCTTGTGGCATACTGTCAAGTATCCCGCATGCATTTAACATAGTAACGCAGAAGCTCATGGCAGATAAGGGACTGCAAGACCCCATTCAGTCTGTCCATTTTTTCCACCTTTGAATGTGCCATAGGCCTGCACTCTCAATAGCCTATCTATTTATACTCATCTGAATTGCTCCCTTATGCCTGTCCCATGCCTGTTTGAAGCCCTGCACTGTATTCATATCCACCACTTCCTGAGGTAGGCCATTCCATGCATCCATCACCCTTTCTGTGAAAAAGAACTTCCTCACATTACCCCTTAATCAGCCTTCCTCTAATCTAAAACTACTTTGAAACACGTGCTGCATTTTCCGCAAAAAAAAAATAAAAGATGCATGTGTGTTTTCGAGTGCATTCACTATGACTTGAGTTGGGAGGTAGACCACCTTTAAGTGGTCTAAGCACGGGTGGATGTCAAGCGCCACGCTGGTCCTTTGAAAATGCTGCCTTATGTTATCCATGTATAGCAATGTGTAGACAGCATTAAGCCTCTGACATTATGGCCTCTAATTTAGTATGTCATAGTGTTCCAACTTGTCCAACATAATTGTTGCACTGGAAGTTTCAATACTGAACTCCCCCAGAGACGCCTCCGAGGAAAATAACAATCCATTATACAATATGTGTCTGGAACAGATAATAACATTGATTTGCCTGGTAAGAAATTTTATGAAATCCAATCAAATCTCATTTGTAGAATATTCTCTATAAAGTAAAACACTCTAGGTGGGTCCCACTGACAATATTCAGTACTAACAAAAATGTGAGACAGAATTTCTTCTTTTGTGTCATTCCACACTGTTACTGAGCATTCATTTACCGATGGGATTTGATAAACACTACACACCAAATGTATTCTGGTGGGAGGAATCTTCTACCAATTTGAGCTGCCAATACAGCACTTTACTGCTGCATGAAGCACCTTTCAACTGAAGGCCGCATCAGCTGAGCTACGAGTGTCCAATCTGTACTGTGTTGCTTTGTCAATGTGTGCAAGGAAGACCTGGCCTGCATTGCACCAGTCAGATACTGAGATATCTGCCCAAGAGGCTCCCATAGCCTTGGTTAAATGTGCTTTGATTAAAGATGGTGGATTAAATTTTGCCACTGCATAAGTCTTTGCTATGTATGTTCTGACCCATCTAGCCAAAGTCACCTTGAAGCTTTGTGGCCCTTTTAGGTGCTACGGACAGTACAAAAAGGTGATCAGACTTTCTAAAGGCTGTGTTCATATAAGGTATGTCTTTACTGCTCTGTGAACATTTCAAATTATGCAACTGCTTCTCCGTGCTTGTGAGCTTTGCAGAAAAGGAAGGGACGCTTACTTCCTGATCAACATGGAAGGAAGGTTCTGCTGTTTGGCCACTGAGCGCGCTAATTTTGCTTTAATGACTGCTGCTCTTGTTGTTGCTTAATTGGACCCACCTCCTCAATGGAAGCTAATGCTAATGCTCATTCTGTGTCAGGTCACCTTGTAGTTATAGATTTTGTTGGATCTGGGGTTGGGGAAACTGGAGTTGCAACTCAACCATCCCATGGATGGTGTTGTGGAAGTCCCAAAAACACTGGATTTTGACAAATCATCCCAGGCTTTACTGAAGCATACTCTGACAGCTACATTTTATTCCTGGGAGACTTCAATGATGCTTGGGGTTGCCAGAGAGGAATTAAACTAGGAATCAGAACGCCTCCCAACTGATAAAACAACCAACCAGAAAGATCCAAATAGGAAGCCCAGGAAGCACATGGGACTCATTCATATACCTAACTACTGAACTAGTAGGGTGTAAAGTGAGAGCCCCAAACTTGGGGGACCAAACACATTATTTTGTGAAGTCAGAATGAGAATAAAAGTTCAATCAAATCACAAAAAGCTTGAAAAGTATACACAGCATTGAAAGTCATAAGTGTGCATTTTAAAATACAGTGCTCCCTCACTATAGTGAACCTGTCTATAATGATTTTTTTTTATAGTGAGCATGTGTGATGGCTCCCATTGTTACTTAAGCAGGCACATGAACACCTTGTTATAGTGAATCCTGGTATAGTGAACAAACTGTCTGGCTCCAGAGGTGTTCACTATAAAGAGGGACCGCTGTATTTATCTTGAATGCCCTGGCACAGACTGTTTCTGATTCCAGATTAAGGCAAGTGGAAGAATTCACTCATATGTTTCTAGAGGCCTGTAACTCCCATGTCCTTTAAAAGTTGTAAAGCAAAGATTGATGCATATTCGCTGGATTACAGAACATTTCAAGAATGTAATTAGGATTAAGAAACGATTTGGAAAAAGCTAACAAAACATTAAATATCAAAACTTGGAATGACAAAAAGCTAGAATCCTGTTAAAAAAAAAGCAGTAAGGCAGGCAAAACTATTTTTTATTTAAATAAAACAGTACATAAGATCTCCCAAAAACAAAAAAAATTGGTCTTTAATAATGTCCCTTAAAATACCCCAGAAATAAAAATACTGTAATCAAATGGTAATGTTGTTTCAGATTCCCAAACTTCAGCAAATATAATAAATGGTTTAATTAATTTATATGTATATCTTCTGTTTATACTCTTGACTCCCATTTGGCCCTTGGCCCTTTCAGTCCTCAAGCCCCCACGGCACCCCAACCAAGTCACCTCACCTCCCAGGGATTCGCCCCCATGGCAAGGCCTTCAGGGCTGGCCCAGGTTCTTCCGGAACACAGTATCTTGTAATCCAGAAGAGTGCCCAGGTTGGCTAGTGCAAGGCCTGCAGGTGTGGCAGGGCTGTTATGATGCTGCCCATTCAGAGGGGTTTCCTTCCTATTCCCCCAAGGATGCCTCATGCTAGAACATCATGTTGTGTGAGTGCACACAACAGCACTGATGGCGCCTTCCCCTTCCTTCCAGTCATCATGCCATCTCACACAGTCATCACCCAGGGATGGTGTAGCAAGAGGGGAACCATCACCTCCTCCCCAGAGGAAAGGGAGGTCCACTGGGATGCTAGAATTTTGGCCACTCAGCCAGCCCTCAATGCTCCAGGCTCACTCCCAAACCCAGGTTGCTGACATTGCAATCGCCAGTGCAACTGTTGCACTGACAGCCTGCAAAATGATCATTTTATAAACCTCCCACATGTAAATGTACCACATCTGTTGGCTGGTTCTTCCTCTGACAGGCACTTGGGGCAAACGGATAGCAGCGCATGTGAGATGACTGAAATTCCACTATTTAGATTGATAAATCCAAGCTACGGTAGATGGCAATTAAAAATTTAAATGCTAACAAGTCTAATGGCCTGGGTGTTGTAAACAGGTTTTTAAAAGATAAGATTTGAGATCATCGCATCAGTTTTAACCAAGCTGTTTAACTGAAGTACATAGAAAGGTTATTTTCCTTGTCCTGGAAGCAAGCAAAAGTTGTCCCGATTTTTAATGAAGGAGCTAAAACATGCACCTCAAATTATCACACCATAGTACTGCTGTCTACCTTCCAAGTTGCTTGGGAGGACGGTACACAATCAAATGTATGATCATCTTGAAAATATTCACTATTTATCTCCTACCAATGAGGTGTTATGAAGGAGCTTTCCTGAACACTACACTCATTGACTGCTTAGACCTTTATTTCCTCTCCAATGAAGAGGGATAGTTCATGGGCTCAGTGTTCGTGGACCTCTCTAAGGCTTTTGATTTGGTGGATCACTAAATACTTTTGGATCTGTTACATGATAATGTTCTATCTACTAAGGCTTGTGAATGGTTTAGATCTCATTTAAAAGATCATACTCAGAGGATGGAGGTGGGGTCCATCTGTCTGAAAAATTCAACAAAGCTCAATTTTGTGCCTTTCCTAGTTTTAATTTGTGTGACTAGGATACCAAACCATATAATATATTCACATATATGTTTCTGCAGCGATGACACTGTTCGGGTAACCTCAGAAAAACTTTTCAAGAAGCTGATAGAAAACTGTAACTAGACTTTACACATATGGAAAACTGGGTTCAACATTTCAAAATTGGTAATAAACTGAAAGAAGACCCAGTTGATGTTTCTCCACCTCCCAACACAAAATGTCCTGGGCCCAAATTAAATATAAAACAAAGGATCAATCATAACTCAAACAAATGAAAACAAATACCTGGGAGTAGTGATAAATCAACATGTAAAATTTGATTCTCACATAAAATAATTAAACCAAAAAAATGAACACCCAAATTGGTGCTTTGAGGTGCCAAGCTTTACAATTCCAAAGCAAACACACATTAATATTGCAAATCAACTTATTTTGTCAGCATTGGATCATAGTTATTGGGTTTATAAATAAATATGTTAGCAAACAAAATCACTACACAAGGCTGACATGACTTTCAATAGGCTAGCCAGATTTGCCTTGCTCTATAGTTCTACAGCCCACCACTAAGTCACATACAAGGAACTAGGATGGATGCCACTTAAACAAGGAAGGATAAACTATAGCTGATGACAATAATCAGCATGCTAAACTCTAATAAGCCATTACACTTGACTGCCAAATTGATTAAATCCCATCACAAATATCAGTTGACAAAAAGTAAAGCTAGGAATTTGGTGAGCCTCAGCTCGTAATCTTATGGATGAATGACATTTCAGCACAGCATGGCAGTGTCCTGAAATGCCCTTCCTCCAGAGCTTTGCCCGCTTACCTTGCTCTTCAAGAGTTTTTAACTCCGTACAGAACACAAATTATTAAAGATCAATGCAACATATGGAGTTCCAAATGCCTGCATCATTTTTTTTTGAAGATTATTTATTCACTTGTGCTGCAGGGTTAGCTTACCCTCTTCCACCCTTTACGCAGGAGCTCAACCACCTCTGCAGTCACGGAAGCACAGCAGGGGAACCTGTGGCTTGCCCTCTAAGGAGGGGCCTCCCCAGCGGCCTGGAACCGGGAGAAGGAGACCGTGATCACACTAGAAGTCCCGCCTGACTTGCCCCTGCCTTTGTTTGATTTGAGAGGTAGGTCCCCATCGTGGGCTTCATTGTGCTTGTACAGAAGGGTTTTCTGTTGGTTGCCCCTAGAGATGTGGTGTGCAATGTTTCCTGCACAGCTCTACATTACTGCTACTGAAACTGCCGACGTCCCTCCCACCATCTCGCCCTGGTGCTTGCGCTTGCCACGGCTTCTGCTAGAGGTCACTGTAGTGCCAGGAACCCCAGACTCTCACTCTAAGAGAGGAGAGCAGTCCATCGGATGCTCAATCCTCCTGCCCCGGCTCATTCCTGAACCCGGGTCGCTGGCGTGACATATGTGTGGTGTCCAGCGCCTCAACCTCAGCCACTGGGCTGGCCAAATGCCTGCATCATAAGAATGTTTAATTCACATTAGATTGTATAAATTATACAGTATGTGCTCTTTATCATATTGTCATAATTGTATGAAACCATGTTTTTAAATTTTAACACAAAACTACCAGATAAGTAGGACTATGCCCTAATGATATCATTTTGTGCATAAAATAGAAGTTTTAGTAAGTAGTACATCAGGTGGTCAACAGTCTAGGACTGAAAATATGCAGAGTCAAGTGCTGTCTGTCCGGGAGGAAGCACCATTGTGCCACTCACAAATCGGAAAATAATTTTAAATCTTTGTACCCAGCTTTGGGACAATCTCCTTGTCTCTTGTTAACTATCGATATCACTTAAAATCTAAGCAACCTGTAAAACGTATTTTCTAGAAAATATATACTTGCTAATCTTTTAATAATATGCTATTTTGTTTCTTGATGTATATTTGCTATTTATTTTGAGAATTCTTAAGAAAGAATGAATCCTGGGGCTATATTTATATGTCATCAGCAGATAACTGAATATGTGACACACACAGCTACCATCCTGTTTAATGGCCTGATAAAGTGGTGTGTGTGGCAATGAAATGTTGGCAGTTGGCATAAGGTGCGTAATAAAGAATATCAAGAAATCGTACTAATCAGAAGTGGATTTCTGTGTCTCTTCACATGTACTTGCACAGATACTGCCAAAGGAAGATCATCTGCTAAAACATTACAGACCAAACAGTAAATAAGGCATTCTACAATATCCTTTTCTCTTAGTCATCAGTGAATCAGCAGCTACACATCTGTTTGAAAGCTATTTACCCTAATACTGACTTTGAAAACAAAACCTTAATATTACCAGTCTAACAAATTAGAACTGGTTTCTGTCTGTAAACTGAATTAATTCTTCAGTTTGATTAGTCAAACTTGATGCTTGCCTTGCTTGACTAACATCAACCCACCTTTCCTCTGCTCCCATGTGTCTATCTCTTGACTGTCCCTGCACTTTACTTAATTTCTTTGTCTGTCCTATGGTTGCTACCGTCACTGTAATGTAGGGTTTGAATCATAACAAAGATATCATTGCTGCTGTGTTACAATCTAGTTCTCCTTCAGAAAATGCTTCACACTACAGAAAGCAACATGCTCTAATTGCTTAAGTCGATACTGCTGTTTTTAAGATGGTGTCCCTGATCTTAGTTATTTGACCTTTGGTTTTCTGAGCCCTTGTCCATGATTCGTGAGGCTGGGGTTGAAAAGTATACCTGTCTGTTGTGGTCACTTTCCTCTCTTACACCACATAGCACTTTATCATTAGTGTTGAGGACCAGACATCTGCATGCAGGTTGTAAAAACATCTAGTGGCTACAAGGCCAATGGCCATAGAAAAATCAACAGTGGTCAGGCAAATGATTCATAAGTGGCTATTAAAGCCACAAGCTTTTAGGTGACATCTTATAAAACTGCTCAAAAGGACTATGATTAGAAGACATTGGCCAACTAACCATTTTGGTCTAGCGCCCACCTGAAAAGCATCAGGAAAAATTTTATCTGGTACAGTACAGCAAAAATAAAATAAAATTAACACAACCCCCAAACAAAATTATTTATATGTAGGAATCACTTACTATATATATATATATGATTTATCCCAGTCCAAAGCAATCCATCATATAAGGTTGCTTATGAAATGCTATTTATCCTACTCAAATTATAGTACGCTTTCACAACAATTACTGTGCAAAAGTTCTGAATAAAATTTTGACCACTGGACAAGGAATTTTTTTCCACTTTGTTTAATCCTTTAGTTACCAGCCTGGTTCCTTTCTCCCCAAGTAAACATCCATCTCCATCGCCTGACCCCACTGTTACCCCAAGAGGAGGCTGAGACCTCCCATATGCCCGGATCAGCGGCTGGAGGTGACAGACCTCTGCAGGGGTCCCAAGTGTGCTGGGGTCTCCATCCTGATGGGGCAGGGCTTTCTGGCATTCTCTGTTCTTCCCGACCCACTGTACATCAGTGCGCATATAAGGAAGAAGAGCACACAACGACATGCATGTCCTTGAGCCCAGCTGTTGTCCACCCACCCACATCTGCCTCTGATGCACAGCCACACAGATGGCAGTACTACAACAAAAGAAGGGACCCTCCCTCCTCCTCCCTCTGTTGGCCCAGGCTCATTCATGAACCCAACTCCTGACATTGAAAGTTGCAGCACTGGCACTGTGCAGATGGGCCAGCACAAGTAAGATGCGTATCACATGCTGTTTAGCTGTTGGGTAGGGCACAGCCACTCATTTTTCAGGAGCTATATGGGTAACTACAGTATACAGCATGTAATTTTTGCATAATAATAATAATAAATTTATTTACATGGCGCTTATCCAAGACCAAGGCGCTTGACAATTTAAAACAGAATCAATCAAGAATACATTATCAATAAAATAACAATAAAATATTAATTGAAAAGGAAGATTAATGCGTTAACAATCAAACCAGCTCATCCTCAATCCCAAAAAAGCGGTTTCATTAACCTTGGTACAGCCAGCGGCTCGCCTGGCTCCCCACAACCCCTACCTATCATACTATTGACTTGACTCCGCTTGGAGGCCTGCAACCTTCCAGTACCTTGGGGTCTGGCTCGACTAGCAGCTTGACTTCTCAGCTCTATCGACTCACTTCACAAAACTGCATCCCAAGCTGGGTGCCTTATACCATAATAAGGACTGCTTACCCTGGGAACTCGCAAAGCAATCCTACAACAAATGATTCTCCCTATAATTGACTATGGTGACGAGTCTACAGTGCCACCCCAAGTCTACCTCACAAGGCTAGATCCACTCTTCCATTCCTTCTGCCGCCCTACCCTGGAGTGCACCTCTGTACACCATTGTGACCTCTACAAGAGACTACACTTCCTCGTTACAGGACCGTAGTTACCCATTGTGTGAAGCTAACTGCTAAATTCTGTCTCAGTCCCTCCCTCCTCCTATCTGGAGACTGCCTTTGCAGTTCAACCCCTTCGACGTACTCTAAGGGACACTGACTCGTTACTGCACGCCTCTAATGATCACAGCCAAAGGCCAGGCCTCCTTCAGCTACCACATGCCCAAACTTTGAATGCTCTGCCGGCTGACATTAGGCATGCAGACACCACTCAGTGGCTAAACCAACTCCTCAAGTCATCCTTCCTCCCTCTGCTCATGCAGTCCTTCCAATGTAAGGCCAATATGCCCCTCCCATACCTAACTCTTTCCACTTTGACCCTCACCACCTGTTATGCCTCTGGCCATTGCCCAGAGTCTGGAGAAAATCCAGCCTGCAATGCCACTACAAACTGCAAATGTCCTTACACTATTACTTAGTCTCACAATAACCGCTTTAGCTGGTTTGAGGGATCACTGAAATTGCAACTAGCTGGGTACTCTGTTAGCTGTTTGCCTAGTCTCTGTTTGATATTGTATAATTCCTGCTTACTCTGTACTGAATATAGCTGTATTGTAATGTAATGCATCCATCTCATGTACTGTACTAGTCCTCTCCTCTTTCCCCAGGACGCATCTGGAATCGGCGGTACTCCGCTCAGTATGCCTTCCTGGTAAACTCTTAAATAAATAAATAAAAGCCTGGTGCCACAAAAGTTTTCAAAGCTTGTTTAAATCCTTCCACAGTTGTGCACTCCCGTAACCGATGGGGTAGAGAATTCCAAAGGGTAGGGCTGCATTTTATAAATGCTCTCTTCCTTGATGACTTCAAACCTACCCTTGGAATCTCTAGCAACCCCTCGTCGGCCGAGCGGCGTGATCATCCAGGGCAGTAAGGATGAAGGAGCTCTTTCTCAGTCTGTACCCAGTCTGTGTACGGCTTTAAAAGTCAGCAGACTGACTTAAAGGTGATCCGGCCACTGTACTGGCAGCCAGTGCAGTTCACGTGAGCACCAGTGAAATATGACATGAACGAGAAGTTCCGCCAGCTGGGCTGCCGTGATTCTGCACCAGTTGCAAGCGGCAGATTTCCACCCCAGAGAGCCCTAGGTAAAGGAATTGCAATAATCTGAGCCGCGAGGACACAAAGGCGTGAACCAGCGTAAGCAAGTCACCAGACGGAACCAGGTGCCTAATCCTGGTGATATTCCTAAATGATAAAAGAAAGATTTGATGACAGCTGACAATGTGAATGCAGGGTCAGCCTTCATCAAAATTACCCCAGGTTACGCACCTGCTCAGAGGTCGGGAGGAACGCCACTGAGAAATAATCCCAAGCAGCAACCAGCCCCAACCCCCATCCGCCACCTGGGTCCACAACCAACACCTCAGACTTTTCAGAGTTCCACTTTCAGCCAGCTGAAATCTATCCACTCCTGGATTTCTTTCAGACAGTTATTAAAGATCGAGAGAGCTCCATCCTGGTCGGGTGCAAAGAAAGGTAGAGCTGGGTATCATCAGCATAGCAGTGAAACCTCAGCCTGTACCTTGTTACAACGCTCCAAGGGAAGCATGTACACTGCAAACAACATGGGTGATAGCACTGACCCTGAGGGACTCCTACACAACAGAGAAATGGGGTCTGAGGAAAAAATCCTAGACACCACTCTCTGTGTTATACCCATGAGGAAAGATGTAAACCACCTGAGGACCGTATCAGACAGTCCACAGATGTACCTCAGGCAATCAAGCAACACCCCGTGGTCCACGGTGTCAATGTTGAAGAGAGATTTAGAAGAACCAAGATGGAACGTTCTTCTAATCTCTAGCTATCAGGAGACAGCATACATCATAGCACTGTCATTAGTGCCATTGCATACCGGCACTGGTCACATTTAGTGTTTTCTGTTCCTGTTATGAATTTGACTTAAAGAAAAGGCCCAGGAAGCGGACAATGCACAGACTTATGTACCTGTTGCTTATAAATGTATACTCTGTGTTACATGATTCACTGGATTGTCAAGCAATATAATGTTCTTCTTTTGCTAGAATAAAGCTGAGTTTAAAAAAAAAGGTCGACCTGGTAGTGATTTTCTTGTGGGCAGCCCATATAGTAACTTACCGCATGGTTTTATCTCCAAAGAAATGGATGGTTTTGAATCCATCGACCTCCAGGTGTTTCAGGCAGTATCTCTTGTCCCATCCATCTGGAAAAACATCAAAGCTGATCTGTCCTCCTGTGAAAAGAAGGCAGAGGGAACTCAGAGAAGAATGCAAAATAAATACTGATACACCTAGCTGACCGTGGTTGGATATGAGGGCCTTTTTAAGTTTTCCCATAGGACACTTCAAAGGGTAACACTGCTGTCTTTGCAGGATACATAAAATAATGTCTTTAAAGGGCAACATACAGAAAGATGCTTTAGCTGGTGTTCAACATGTGGAGTAGCCTACCCAGTGAAGTTTTGGAAGTTAATGCTGTTTAGGAATAGCACTGAGGGTTACACACCATGAGTAGGGGAGCACTGAAACTTGTAAGCCTGGATGTACACTCAATACTAAAACTGTGTATATAGTCACTGCTGTACCAGAAGGGCATGCATGTGGACCCTTAGTTCATTGCACCATCACAATACTACGTTACTAGGTAGTCCCTCCTGCACTGCTGACCTCTTTGAATCATATAGCCTAAATGCCCAATCGGTTTGCTGGTGTTTGACTAATGCACTCAGTTCTTTTTGTTCCTTTTTTTTTTTCAGTCTTGAATTTATCTCCTTGCTTGTCCCCCACTGGGCCTCCCAGCCCCGGCTCGACTTCTGCTGAATTTACATGCGCCTGGTGTGTCCTCACCACACGACCTGTCTGGAGGGCCTAGTCATTGATGCATAGCCTCATGAGGACTGGCCATAATCCCACTTTCGATCGCAGGGAGTTTTTCCTCCATTTTCTTCCTGGGCCCAAGCATGTGTATGACACAATTCATGATTCTGCCTCCGCAGAGACGCCTTAGTGTCAAGGTGAGGACCCCCTCCCTTGTGTCTGCGATCCCCATGTGCTGCCACAGTCAACCTGCAGTACCCTCCCCTCCCTCCTCAAGGGAGGAGAGCTGTTCAAGGAAGCTCAGTCTTCTTCCCTGGCAGTCCCATGGGACCAGAGTCCGTTCCTGAACCCAGGTGGCCAGTATAGCAGGCTGTAGCTGTACCACTGCATTACTGGCTGACTCCATACACTCCACTTCTCCCTTCAGTCTGCTGGTGCATGAATCACAGACCATCATTCGCCAACGTGGTCTACTACAGCTTGAATCATAGGACTCCATTCACCACTTTCTCGGCTGAGAGGTGAATCACAGACCCTTCATTTGCCACTTTGATCTGCTGTAGCTTTTAGTGAATTCTTTTACCACTCCTGATTTTTCCGGCCACTTGCCTGGACCCTTGTTTGATCTCTGTCAGGACCTGCTCTTAGCTTGCACACCCACCCTGACCAATATTCCCTGGAGACTCCAGGCAACCCGGACATGCTGGGATGTTCCAACTTGGCCTTGCCCCCACCCCGGGAGATGGTGTCCACCTTCTGCCCATGGCGTGTACTACCCACTTGCATCCAGTCACCCCATGGAAGTCATCCCAGAGCTATCCAGAGTCGGGTTGTTAGTTGGTCTACTATGGCTGTAGGTGGTAGGGCAGGATGTCATTTGTTCAACAGTGCCCCACTGTGTTTCTCCAGTTCTCAGTGGAGCTGCTATGCAATGATGCACAAGGCTCACTGTGCTTGCTTCTGCAAACAATGCTAGTGTCAGTCACTCCTTCCCAGATTTGGGTTCCCAGTAATCCTGGCTGGAGGAGGTCAGTAAAGTGTTGGAACCTCCTCCCCGTAAGAAGAGCTATCCCTCTCAGACGCAATACCCCCCGGCTGGCCCTCCAACTACCCCGACTTGTTTCTGAGCCCAGTCTGTCGGCACTGCAAGCTGAGTGTTATTGCTGTGCAGGCCGGCCGCCTCAGTTTGCTGTAGCTTTAATCATTTACCCCATTAGCACCTTTAGTCTGCTGGAGTTTGAATCATAGACCCTCATTTGCCTGATCAATCTGTTGCAGCCTGAATCATACACCACGCCTCCCTTCAGTTTGCTGGAGAAAAGTTGTTAAGGGTGCTGCTATCAAGACTGGGAGTTGCAGGAGATCATGCATGAGGTCCTGTGTCCCCATATTTTTTTATATAGCTGTTTGCAACTCCATGGCCACCTACTCCTGTCTTCAGCCCCCCGCCTCAACTCTGTCAGCTCCTCCCCACCATCTTACCAGTAGAGATCCACATGGAGCAGGATCCGAGTGGTGGGGGGTCACATGCAGCCATGGAGAGACATGTTTTTCTGGTTCTCTCCCGCCCCTGGAGCAATGGTGAGCATGGCAGGCCCCACATGGAGGAGGCGCGGCCCTGAAACTGAGTGCTCCTTCCACCCTCCCAGATGTTTCATTAGCTCCTGACTCTGTTTCTGATATCTGGCCTCCACCAGGTGTCAGCCAAGAGTGAGGAACTACATCTCCCAATCCAGGAGGTAAGAGCAGCACAGCGGCCGCCACGATCATCTCTCAGCCTTCCCTGCCAACCCCAGGTGGCCTGAGCTTGCTCCTCGAACTCTGGTTGCTGGCGTGGCATGAGATGTGGCATGCAACACTTCAACACTCAGCACCACTGGGCCGGCTACATGTTCTCATATTTGTAAAACCCACTACCAAGTAATATTAGGTTGGCTCCATCTTTCCCATTGCCTATCTCTTTCTCCACACCCTCTGTCCACACACCCTAACTGTTCAAGCCACTAGGGTACAGATATGCAGCCTCTTTGGTGATTGATTCCAACCCTTAAATGACACCTGTTAGGACTTCTTCAGGAGAGCAAATTGGCCCAGAGAACAAGAGACCTGAAGTCACTTCCAAAGTTGCATCTCCCTTGGGGCACCACAATACACTGCAACAAAGGAATGGGCTAGCTCCATCTGTTTTTCAAGTACAAAACAAAGTCTTTTTACAGCCTTACTTATGTTTCCTACTAGAGGTGTCCAGGCTTTCCTTTAGCCACTACACTTCTCCCATCCACGGAAACACATTTGACATCCTGATGGTCATTCTAATCTTACTGCAAGCCTTTACAGACCTCCATCACTCCCTGCAGTGGGCTTGGCCAATCCTGTGCTCTGAGGTGAAACAGTGATCTTGGTGGACATGGGGGTATAAAGGCATCATCTGCTCAAACCACATATTGTTCAACTACTGCTTTCTCAGCCCCACCACACTGAGTCTGTAATCCCAGTACTTAAATAATGCCATTGCTATACCTCTGGAGCACCAGGGGTGATACTGCAGCAGAGGTTCCTACATGCCCCACCTACAGGAGGAGAACCTGAGATTTCATTATAGCAAGCCAACTTGCCATCAGCTAACCCAGATTAAGATGTTTACTTTTCCCTTTCCTCCTACTTTATGCAATCTTTTAACAGAGGGAGGAAACTTGTTGCCAATTCAACTATGTCTTGCCTAACAATTTATCACTATTCTTAAGAGTTTTGTAGCAACAATGGAAATAATTTTTTCCACTGTTTATTTACCTAAGATAGCCCAACTGAGATGTACCATCTTGCTTTCAACAGGGAGCCTGCTTATACTTGTTTTACAGCTCTGAGTGGATTGAAGAACTGAGCCTGTAACAGACTTGCTCAAGATCCCATGTACAGTTGGTTTAATTTTTTTATTTCATACATTTGATCAGAAGAAGCAAACTGAGCCGTGGCTCATTTCAGGTATAACCAGTGAAAGGCTTTGGTTACAAATGAACCCTTATCTGCTTGTTTTAAAGCCTGTGCGCAAAACTACCAGACCATGCTATTGCAACAGAAATGTTAGATATGTCTAGTGGACAGGGAATCCAGTACATTGAAAACTGTAATACTACCCACTGATTCTAATGCCAGGGCAATCTAGTCTTCACGGGTGTTCACTGGCTAGAGGGCATGTGGAGACAATATCATGCCACAGTCCAGAATATCAGAGACCGGGTCCAAAGGTTTGCTGTGTTTGCTCATAGACATTGTGCAGAGCACAAGGGTAGAGGTAAGAAACTTTGAAATCAAGGCGATTGTTGGTTCCAGAGCTTGTTTTCTTAGAGACGTGAACTCATTTAAGGCATACCGAGCCTTGGAAATCTGAAGCTCTCATTCCTTGATTTCCATCCTCCCTTAATGTCAAACATGGTCTCATTCCACGTGGCCCTGTGAAAGTACTCCACTGTTTTCGTTAGAATTTTCATTTCTCTAACAATTTACAAAAATGTGTTATACCTCAAGCCTCAACAAACTTGTGTGAAATAGTTCCAAAAGCAGAATGAATTTCCTCTTTGCACTTGGGTTCAACAATGAAATATTGTAAATACCTATAGAAAACGTGAGTCCCTTTCCTGCAAATTCTCTTCTTAAATCATTTACAAACTTTCTTATGCTGCTCTGTCTGTAAGAAAAAAAAAAGATTTATACTAGCTGAGCAGCTGCATCCCACTATACAGAACTAACAGTGAGCTGATCCGAGACAACAATCGTCACATAATCCCAAAATGCGAGAACAGACAGTGGCAACATTGATAACATGGGTATCTGTTGTAACGGACTTACCAAGGAATCCCACAGATCATCTTTTTTATTCTAAGAGTGAAGAGAAGGGGATGGCAGACTGACAAAGCTTCACCAGATCTAGAGTCCACTTTTAAATAGGCTTTTGCATTGATCCAAGCAAGACAGAGAATGACAAAATAATAAAGCGTTATCAATTACAGAAGTAATAAATATAGTACTTGATTTTCTGGAGCACTTGGATCACTCTCAAATACTCTTCTGGACTTATTCATACATGTGTGTATTAGTACCATTAGGATCTTGAACAGCAGATACCTTTTGTAATTACTTTGGTATGTTTGTAATCAACTGTAAAATCAGATTTACTTTATCATTCATCATCTTAAGTTGTAGGGTATCCTGTTTATTGACATTTTTACTTTGTAAACGCACATGAATAAAAAGTGTAAAAAAAAAGATTTTGAATGTGTTTTTCTTTCTGCCATTTATGGGCTTGGCTTCAATATTCAAAAGCTATATGACATAATAGTGCAAAATCAACTTAGTGCAAAGTACTGCAAGACAGTAGGAGACCTGTGCAAGGGTTGTTTGCCTGCCTAGGTGCATTTTAGAGCATACAGCATACAAAAATAAACTTTTGGTACTGCAGACAGTTTTGCTAATACAGTACGAGTGCTACAATACATCACTCTGTGGTTGCATTCCTAAAACACACTTCAGCAAAATATCTAAAGGCTTCTCACAGTAGTGATTTTTCAGCCCACCACTAGAATACATCTATATATGAGAATGCTCTGGGCTGATTAAAGACACTGTCTGTTGGTCTAGTTGGAATTAGACTCTGAACCAACAGTTTCAATACCCTAGATCAATTCAATTATTTTCTATAATTCATAAGCAAATTATAAGCAATTAGCTTCTACGCCTAAAAGTAATATTTCTGTCCAACGGTGGATAAAGGATACCCATTTGTAAGTACAACTGTAGCAGACTGTTTTTTTGTCCTACCTAGGCATGTAGTAGATAGAAACGGATTTGTAACTGCAGTGCGAGTTTTAGACCACTGTACATGTCGAGACATGCCAGTAAAGAGTGTTAGTGATAAAATAAAGGGCCAAACCCAGCCTGAGGACAGTACTTGACAAATACCATAGTGCAGCATTCCACGCTATTAGATTTGTGCCTCAGCCTATAAGTTTGCCAGTTGTCCAAAAGACAACCACCAAAACAGATTACTAGTCCCTTCACAGGGCAGCAGTAGTATAGGCCACGTCCCAAGCCTCCCTTGAGACAGAACCATGCCAAAGACATTCTAATGAAACATAGAATCTGCTGGTAGAAAAGAAAACATTGCTCACTGCAGTAATGTTGTTTCTTCTTAAGGATCCATCTCTAATACTGACCAAGTGCAACCAGTCAACAGGAATGAGCAGTCCCAGAGCTGAAACTTATGCTAATTATGGAATTTCAATTAGAACTAAGTTCAGATTCTGCTCTGTAGTCATGCTCCACCCTGCTTCTTAAAGTCAGATTTATTTCTAAAGCTAGGAGGAGCTGTGACCACTAAACTAGCTACAGTAAATGGCTACCAAGAAAATTGTTAAATGTTTCTAACATTTTGAAAAATAGTAATTAGATAAAGCAAAACAACAAATACAAATAGAAAAAACTTTTTTAATCAGACCACTTAGAAACAATTGTAGAAACGCTTGAAACAAGTAATGCTCAAGCCAAAAGAAAAACTGTTTCTGTGTGAACTTATCTCCAAGTTCTGGAAGAGGAGGCAGGATAAAGGATTAGGACTACTACTGATGGATCCTTAAAAAGAAGCAATATTACTACGGTGAGTATTTTTTTCTTCTAACCCCAGGAATCCATCAGCACGTATTTACAATGTGCAGACTACATAGCAGTACCTTGGGTGGCTGGGTCCAGAACCTATTTGGGTAAAAGACTCTGCAAGTCAGTAGAGTCAAAGCTGGCACCTCTTCTGGACTGTGTGTGCAAATAGTAATGCTTTGTGAAGGTGTGTGCTGTTTTCCAGGTAGCTGCTTTGAATGTTTTGCAGGGGACACCCTTGATGCTGCCACAGAGGCAGAGGTGCCTCTTGTAGAGGTGTGCTCAAAGGCCTCTAGGGGTAGTTTATGAGCTTTCTCATAGCAGAACTGTATGAAGGAGACTATCCAATGGGAAATAGTTCTCCTGGATACTGATTTACCATTCCTTACTTTATCATAAGTGACAAAAGTTGAGTACTACTGGACCCGACATCCTTTGTGTGGTCCAAGTACTTATAAGTGCCTCTTGACATCCGGGCAGGCAGTGGAGTTTTTGTTCCCTGTGCTGGACTTGTAGTAAAAACACAGGAATGGCAACTGACTGATTCAGGTGGAATTCAGATACCACCTTTAGGGAGAATTTTCTGTTAGTCCTAAGGACTACCTTGTGTCTATGAAAAATTATGTAGTATGGATCTGTGCAGAGGGCTTGGGAGCTCACTCACCCTTCTAGCAGATGTCATGCTCACTAGAATACTGTCTTCCAAGTGACCTAATTCAAGCTCTAATGAAGCTTCCATCAGTTGAGAAATACACACATTTAGGTGGGGGGACAGGGGCCCTAGTTACAGGTGATTAGGCCTTTAAGAAACCTTTTGAAAATAGGCTGCGAGGCCAAGGGCCTGTCCTTGCCAGCTGACATGCAAGCTGAAACTGCTGCCAAATGCACCTTCAGGGTTGAGGGACTCCAGGCCCAGGGACTGGAGGTGGATCAGGTAATCCAGGACTGTAGACAGACATGCCTGCATTGTGTTTATCTGCCTGAGAGCACACCAGAAAGACAACCTCCTCCATTTTGAATCATATGTTTTCCTTGTTGCTGGTTTTCTACAACCTTCAACATGTTCATTACTCTGATAAGTTTAGTCCAGAAAACGAGTGCTTCAAGAATGAGGCCCTGAGACATATGGGTTCTGAGGTCTGAAATCATATCCTGCCCTGAGACAATGTCAGTAGATTGTATCTTAGTGGCAGGTTGATAGGTTTGTTGTAGAGGTCCAGGAGCATGAAGTACCAGGTCTGCCTGACTCAGTCTGGTGCTATGAAGAACATCGCTACTGACTCCTTCCTGAACTTTATGCACACTGTCAATAAGAGTGGAAATGGAGGGAAGGCATATAGGTATTTCCTTGGCCAGTTCAGTCCAGGACCAGTGCATCCTCTGGGACTAACCCCATTATTGGGGGTCTGTAACAAAACAGTGGGTGCTGGTTGCTTTCCGGAAGCAAACAGATCTATTTCTGAGGTACCCACACTTCTTAACACTGATGACAGCACCTGCTGGTCTAGAGTCCACTTGTGGTTTCTCTGGCGGATTCTGCTTAGATAGTCTGTTAGACTCTGTCTTCCTGGCAGGTGCATTGTGGATAGCTCTACACCTGGACAATGGTTAAGTCCCAGATCTTCATGGCTTCTGTGCATAGCCTTGAATATCTTGTTCCTTCCTTCCTGCTTGCTTATGTAACACATTACTGTGGTGTTGTCTGTTTGGATCTGGACAGACTTACTTGGATCTGGGAGGAAAATACTTGCATTGCTAGGAATACAGCCCTGAGCCCCAGAAGGTTGATATGCTCCTGCGTCCCTGTGTGCTCCAGGTGCCACTTTATGAGATCCTCCAGGTGGGCCACCACCTAGGAGTGAGGTATCTGTTGTGAGAATAGTTGCAGGGATTGCTGGAGGAAAGGAATTCTCTTTGAGGTTGTCTTCCTCTTTCCACCAATCTAGTGCCCTTAGCAAAGTTTTTGTGACAGGCATTAGCTTGGTCAGAGGATCCCATCTCTAGGACCAATGATCTCTTAGGTGATACTGGATGTCCCTCATCTGAACTCGACCCCTTGTACCACTGCAGTGGACAAGGCCATATATCCCAAAGCTGCAGAAAATCCTTGCAGGCCTTGGCTGTCCTGCTCTGAAGGATTCTGCAGTCAAAATCAGGTTTGCTACCTAGCTTGTGGCAGAAATGCCTTCCCTTGTAGGATATTTAGTTCTGTGCCTTTAATGTCTAATCTTTAGGCTGTCGGTCTGCTTGTGACTTCTGCAGGTTTATCAGGAAGCTCAGGCCCTAACGTGTTTTTGCCACCTGTATGGAGCACCTTGACTCCTGCTGTGTTCTTCCTGAGACAAGTCATTCATTCAGGTAGGGAAAATCCACTACACCCGCCTTCTCAGATGTGATGCCACCACAGCTAGGCACTTGGTGAAAACTTTGATGCTGAGGTGAGACCAACAGAAAGGGATGTGAAATGGTACTGGCAGTTCCCTAGCCTGAACCTGAGGTACTTTCTGTGAGTAGGTCTGACAGGTATGTGGAAGTAAGCATGTTTTGGATCCAGTGACCCCAGGCAGTCTCCACTTGTAAAGATGGTATCACTGAACTCAGTGTGACCATTTTGAATCTCTCCTTTTGATGTGTTTGTTCAGATATCTCAGGTCTAAAATAGGTCACTACTTCCCATTTTGCTTGTGGGTCAGGAAGTATCTGGAGAGAAGACCTTGCCCCATTGTGTGGCAGGTACTTCCTCCAGTGCTTGCACTTGCAGTAGTTTCTTTTACTCCAACTCCAACAGGATTTTCTCTGTTGGTGTGAGGTTGGAAAACTTGGATTCTAGAGTTTGGAAGAGTTTCTGAACTGCAGGAACAAGCCTTGGCCTGTTTCTTCCAGGACCCACTTGTCTGATGATTTTGGACCATTTCTGGAAGTAGTCAGCCAACCTTCACCCCACTGGCAATGGATGAGTGACCTGAGCAGAGCTGTCTGGGGTTTGCTTCTGTCAGGACTTAGGGTCTTGTGTTGCAGCTACAGCCTAGTGTCCCTTTGCCCTTGCCCCTTCAGTAGCCTTCCTGTGATGGATACTCATAGGGACCACAGGACCTTGGGTAGTAACACCTATCCCTGCCTCCCTTTCCATAATGCCTGTAGAAGTGGAGGACTTTTCATTCTCAGAATTGCTCTTGTAGGTAGTTTTGTAGCCATCTACCATTTTTATCTATGCATCTGCTTTGTCACCAAATGGGGAGTTTCTCTCAAAGGAGAAATCCATAACTTTTGTTTGTGTGTCCTGGGATAGAGTGGTAGTCATAAGCCAGGCAAAGCTCTGAAAGGATACTGCATGGGCCAGAAACCTTGAAGCAGTGTCAGTAGTGTCACCAGAGCTCCTGATGAAGCCTCTGGAAGGAGGCGCACATAGGTGTTTGATGTACTGATTAAGTTTTAATAAAGTAGTGGCTACTATAATATAGACAGTGTGTATGTATATGTCCTTTTTTTTTTTTTTGCTTGCAAGTGTCACTAGTGTCCACTACCATGTGGAACTGGTATTTGTGGCATCCATGGCTGATATACCTGTGTCAGCCATGTTCTGTGTGAAGTCACCACTGCTTTCTCTGCTCAGTGCCAGGATGGACTTCAGAGTGCCTTTAGTATTGAAGTGTAAGCCAAGTAAGCTGCTTGCCCTAGGAACAAGGAAGTAGATGTATACACTTTTTGGCCATGTTGTCCAATTTCCTTGAGTCCTTCTCAGGATGTTGGAAAGACAAGGCACTTTGACCCTGTCACATACAGCAGCCTGGATCACCCCTCATGATCAGGATGGGAGTACAGGTATTCAGCACCTTGTCTGCCCACTTGATACTTTTATTTTCAGTTTTCTTGTCAATGCCAGCAGCTGAGTTGGGTGCTGACATGACTTTGTCAGTGGCTTTCTTGAGGGATTTGTCGATGGGTGTAGTAGCCTCCTTGTTGGAGCTAATCCCATCATATCCATAAACTCTACCTCCTCTTCATCCTCCTTAGCCTTACTGGAGGGGATGCTGATGGTGTTCACTGACTGCCTTACAAAGGAATAATGAGATGTGTAGTCCTCTGAAGGCCTAGGAGAAGAGCCAAACTCTTGCACAGGGGAACCATCTGGTCAGAGGTAACCTTCCTCCTCAGTTTCACAGTCATTTCTTCCCCTTCACAAGCATTTAGTTACAGAACCAGAGCCTGAAAGGGGAGGCAGGTACAGTATATTCATAAAATGTCCTATAGTCTGGAAGGCCTGGAAAAATTGCCATGCTCTTGTCATGTCTCCTCTGTTGAGGGCATTTTGGTTAGTGTCAGCTGTTTCCTCTTTTACTTTTCAGGAGTGACAGAGACATTTTTCTTTTTGTTTTTTCAGGGCACTTAATGTTAACAGCTCCGAACGAAGAGTACCACTGTCAGCGAGGGAATGACAGTGATGATGGAACCGCAACATAAGTTTTAGCCCTCCCCAAGGTGCTGACCTCGAGTTGATTATTTAAGTAAGAGGGGTATGGGGGCAAAGCCCCACGAGAAAAATAGTCACCATTTGGGTTGTTGCCAACATTAGTTCGTAATTCTGACTCGGCCATTCCATAGTCACTAACATCAAATATAATCATTTTTTCTTAGCAGGCACCATTTCCATTGACTGCTCACTGGATTCAGGATGCCCCTTTGAACACCTTATTTCTGTATAATCTTTTGCAGCTTGATCATTCTTTTCTGTTCCTTTGACAGGAACTGCTGCTCACTTTGAGGGCAGGACCCTCTGAGCCTTTAGGTGACACAGAGGAAGACTGAGAAGCCATAAGATCTTCTCCCATTTTAACCCTTTTGTGTTTTAGGAAAACATTTTACAGAGATCGTAATTTAACAAAATCATGGTCTGCACCCAGGCACCTTAAACAAAGCTTATGGCAGTCTGCCTTTTCCAGGAGCTGAAAACAAATAGTACAATTTTTAAAGCATATGGGTCCGTCAGTCATGCCAAACACTGAAGACCTGAAAAAAGTTACCAGTTGACAAATAGTAAAAAGTAAATTTGACAGCAAGCCCAAATATGTTAAAACCAAAGGGTTTAATTAAAATGCAGTTTGGTTCCTTTTGACAAGGACCGCTAATGCCAATTTCACTATAGAAGTAGTGAGATAGAAAAATTTGGTAAAGAAACGCCTCAGTTCCCTGGAAATCAGAACCAAGTGAAAATAGACAAGAAACATAAAAGTGGTTATCATATTTCACGTTTAGAAGCCACAGCTTCTACTGCATTGTTCTAGTTTGTGCCGAGCTTCTAAACAGGGCAGCTACTAATCTGGGGTGGCTTTAATGGATAAGGTTCAACTGGCTGTCATCTCATATTGAAAATAGCTCTTTCCTCGTGTTTGTTCTTAGCTGGGATCTTGTTTAACTTTTCTGTCTTTTATTGGCATTGGTACCTGTTGTTTGCTCAGTGGTGACTTGATTTTGGGACTCCACTGGGTGCTGAGTCTGCCAAAACCTGTATCCAAAACTGTATACAATGTTTATAACCTATACATGACAGCTATTTCATTGTAACTGTACCCTCTCTGTCTTTTTCTGTCCTTAATGTGACGAAGTACTTTTGTAAATGAGCCGATGGCTCAAAGGTTGTAAATCCGATACTTCAAATAAATAAATAAACCTGGCCACAGTTGCTACATGTGTGGCTGAAGCTTTTCTTTATAATAAAACTTCACCCACTGTCTGCTAAGTCAGAGTTGCTAAGTCACATACTAATCTACCTGTATTCACTAAGGCCTTGTCCACACTACCCTCTGTAACGTTACAGAGTGCCCAAACCGTTACCGAGCGGTTTGCGTTTACCTGTAATGTTACAGAAGGTGTTTTCGTAACGTTGTTGAAACCACATAGGAGGTGGTTTCAACAATGGTTATGAAAACCGTCAGGCTCAGTAACGCTACCGGCGGCGGTGATCGCGGTAACGGCCCTGCAGGGCTCAGATGCAGCGCGAGCTGCATCCTGGGAACGGGTGCCATGGTATGGTCACCTGGCACCCTAGTGTGGACCAGAGGTACCGGTTCCATAACAGACACCGCCTGAGTCGGACACTGCACCGCTTCCCCGTTGTAACGATTTCTATCCGTTATGGGTCTGAGCGGTGCAGTGTGGACGGGCCTAAAGTGCAAAAAAGTACTAGCTCTAGCAACTGAAGTGCAAAAGAAGAGGCAATGAGCTCAGATGGCCCTCAAATGGATAGTGACCACATGGTCCAATCTGAGAATGCCGACTGGAGAAAGCAAGTTGGCTCCTCTGAAAGTACTCCTGTTTGTGTTAAAAATGTTACTGCCAAGTGTTTGCCAAATTGCCAGTACTGTGAATGCTTCTGACTACTTTTGAGTATGGAACCTGAATGATGTTGAATTCTATGAGAGCAGTCTCGACGGGTTTTGGTGGTGGATCAGCATTTTCAGCGTCCTGAGTCAGCCCGTGTGGGTTCCGCTCAGGTACCTTGCTTGTCTCTTCAGCCAGGGGCTATCAAGTTACTGGTATTAGAGTGCTTCAGAGTGCTAGCTGTAGAAACTGGGCTGCTGATTGAATTGTTTTGAAGCAACCCCCTTTAGAAGGTGCAACTACAAACTGGGGGCAGCTTATTAGTAAACTTTTTGGGATGCGGCTTTATTCGGGTGATCAAAACAGTAAAATACAGTACACAAAAAGCTTTTACCAGAAATTATAAAGAATGCAGCAGTTCCCTAAATGTGGGAACTGTGCTAAATAATGGCCTTCCCTGGTTTTTGGGAACCGATTGGGATACAGAGGAAAAAATGCTAATTTAACAAATGATACACTAACACAGAGTTATAGAAATTACTAAAATACTTTTACTGAAATTCAAAATAAAATAATGAAACTGTGAACCAGCTAGAAGTGTGTAGATGACTTAAGGAGGACTGCTCTCTTCCACGGAGAAATACATCTGAAGTTAGGAGGCAGGGTGGAGCATGACCACAGAGAAGAGTTTGAACTTAGTTCCAATTTGAATTTCCATAATCAGTGTATGTTGCAGCTTTGGGGCAGCTCATTCCTGTAGACTGACTGCACTTTGTGAACATATACTGATGGATTCCTGGGTTCCAGCGTGTTTTCCCATTCCTACCGAACAAATGTTGAATGAGAGAGACCTAGTGGCCATTCACCCCCGCACACAACTACTTCTCTGATACGATCTTTGCCAAGCCATTGTATCTGTCCTACCCATGTTTGAATCCCCATTGATCCCCCATTCTGAACATTCTAACTCCTTAGAACCATGCCCTCAGGTGCAGGGTCTTGAGATCAGGAATGTTATTCTGCCTTGGGAAAATCAACAGATTGTGATTGAGTGGCAAGCTGATTGAATTCTTGTCAGACAGGACCAAGAGCTTCGACTCACAGGCCTGTCTGGCCCAGTCTGGAACCATCATGATCATTGCTGCAGGTTGCCTCCTGAGTTTCAGGAGTATTTTATGAATGAGCAGAAATGGTGGAAGCCATAAAGAAACTTCTCTGTCTATCCAACACCAGGGCATATTCTGGGACTGTTCCTTTGACTGGTGGTCTGTAACAAAACTGTGGAAGTTGACAGTTCTCCCAAGACGCAAATAGGTGCATATTGGGTGCCCACTTTCGAACATAGTGGCCAGACCCTGCCAGTTTAAGGCCCATCTGTGATTTCCCTGGCTAATTCTTGCTTAAGGAAGTGCCAGAACATTATCCTTGCCTGGCAGATGCACTGCAAATGTTTGCCTCTAAGGAATATGCCAGGTCCCAGATCCTCAATGCCTCTGTATACAGTTTTGAAGATCCTGTCCCTCTCTGCTTGTTTATATAGTACATTGTTGTGGTGTTGTCTGTCCTAATTTGGACCGTCTGACCCTGTAGCTGGAAGAAAAAGACTGCACTGCTAGCAGTACTGCTCTGAGCTCCAGGAACTTTATGTGCTCTAGTGACTCCTGTGGGCTCCATGTGCCACTCACTGTGAGGTCCTGAGGTAGGTGCCCCACCCCAGGAGTGAGGCATCTGTAGTAAGAATACGCCTTGGTTATTGCTGAAGGAAAGGGATGCCCTCTCTGAGGCTGCTTTCTTCTTTACACCACTGTAATGACTGCACTAGTGCTTCTGTCACTGGCACTAGCTTTGAAAGAGGATCCCATCTTTGGGACCAGTTGTCCCTTAGTGGTACTGGGTATCACTCATTTGGAACCTGGCCTATGGAACCACAGCCATGTGATCTAGTAACTGAAGGAAGTCTCTCAAGGTCTTGGCTGACCTGTTGTGAAGGACTCCGCTATAGTGTATAGTAGAGAATTGTTCTATACAGAAATTCATCCTTTCAAAATGCTGTTGTACCTCAGTTCAAAGGTCATGGAATGTGACTGTACCTTTCTGTGGTAGAACAGTATTCTAGAACCTCTAGAGACTGCACAAGTCAGTTTCACTGTGAAAGAGAAAAAAACACAATGCACACATTTCACATAATCGTATACACTGTAAAATACAGGATGAGCAACTTTATGCATAACTTGGAGTGTTCTGCCTCAGGGTTCTGATTCATGGGCTCTCGAGCTTAAGCTCTCGAGGGTCGAGGGAATCAGAATCCCTCTTTGCAGAACACACTGGTTGTGCATAGTTGCCCATCCAGTAGCTGCTATGTTGTTATCAAAGCTGTAACTCAGGCCTGTGGAGGAAGGCTTTCCTGCAGGGTGTTTAGCTCTGCTCTATTAAAGTCAAGTACTTGAACAGGCTCTAAATGGGACTTCTGCTGGTTTATCAAGAATCCGTGTTCCAAGAAGATTTTTACCAACTTAACTGAGCTTGTTGCTTCTTTTCTGTTTTCTCTGAGACTAGCCTTCCACCCAGGTAGGGGAAACCACCACATTTTTTTTTGAGAGGTGCTGCCACCACAGCCAGGCACTTTGTGAAACCCTTGGGAGATGAAGTGAGACCAAATGAGAGAGCTGTGAACTGGTACTGGCAGTTCCCCAGCTTGAATCGGAGGTATTTTCTGTGAGACTGTCTGACTGGGATAAGAAAATAAGCATCTTTCAGATCCAGGGATCCTAGCTAATGACCTTTTGCAAAGATGGTATCACTGTTTTTAGTGTGACCATCTTGAATTTTTCTGTTTTTAAATGTTTGTTCGAAAACCTGAGGTCTAAAATGGTTGCTACTTCCCATTTTTCTTGTGAGTCAGGAAGTATGTTAAGAGAAGGCCCCGCCCACTGGAAGGCAGCAGGACTTTTTTCATAGCTTTTTGATATTAAGGTTTTTTTACTTCCAGTTCCTGCAAACTTTCTCTGGGGCAAGTGAGATGGAAAACTTTGGCATTTCTGCAGGTTTGAAAGTGTCTGAACTGAAAACACAATCCCCGGATTACTGACATCCAGTACCCACTTGTCTACAGTAAATGTTAACCCATTCCTGGAAGTAGTGTGCCATTCCTCCTCCCACTGGTAATGGCTGGGTGTCCTGGAAAAACTGTCAGGGTTTTGTTTCAGCTAGGGCTTAGGCACTGTAACTGCAGCATTATGCCTGGAAGCCCTTTTCCCCTTCCCTATAGTGACCTCTTTGTGACTGGTACTAATAGGGGTGCAACAGATATTCGCTCTTAGGTAGTATCTCCTGCCTCTGCCTCCCTTCCAGTATGACCTGTAGGAGGTAGAGGCCCTTCCTCCTCATTGTTACTTTTGAAGGTGGTTTTGATTCATCCACTTTAAGTTTGCTCGCTTCACACTGTAAACTTATTACTATGAGTAGTGTGTGAAAACTTTAAAAGAAGGAGCCGCTGAACAGCTGATCACTGTTCAGTCACAGAACAAATATGTGTGAATGCAGCTAATTCTGCATATGTGCAACAGCACCACTGCTTCTGGGCATGCGTGGAAATCACATTTCCTGGGAAAGCAGACATTGGGTGCTTAATACCCACGCTGGCATGTATCCCCCAATATTGTGGCATACTGGGAGCCTAACCTAGAGTGCCGAGACAGTTTCTGTATTTTCCAGACACTCGGATGCTCACCCTGGTATCGGATGCCCCCAAGCTCATTTGCCAATGGGGTGCCCAATTCCCATCGGCATCATGCCCCTAACTCATGTGGCACACTGGGAGCCTACTCCAGTGTGCCAAAAGTGTATTTTCTTCCTGTAAGTAAAGAAAACGGTCCTCCGGAATCTTGAAAACGCCCTTTGTCATTTCGCCTACCCTCCCCCATCCCGACTCCTACCACCCTCTCTCTGCGCACCCACCTCCCCACACCCCTCACCCCATACTTACTCTCCAGAAGTCAGAAGCAGCAATCTTGTGGACTGGGATGCGTCCAGCACTCTTCAAAGCCGAACTGTGAACTGAGGAATTGGGTAAGGGCTGTATAATGGGAGTCAATGGGGGTCGACTTAGGCTGATATCTCAAGCTAATTTTAGGACTTTTTGGCCCCATATTTTCAACATATGGTTCTGGGACCTCTACCTTGGGAACACTGGCACAGTCATTTTGTTTCTCAGTCCTGAAAGGTGATTTTGGCGGTCACTGCACAGAATCACCTTCGGACCATTAATGAAATGACAGTGCCACAGTTCATGGGAGAGGTCCCAAAAAGACCATGTTGCAAATCAGGTGAAAAAATCCAAAACTGTTACGAGCGCAGTTATGAGAGTTTCTACACGCCTGTAACTTTGCCAATGTTTAATGTTTTCACTCCAGATTTCCAACCTTGCCATTTTTTTACACATCCTTATGAACTCAGCATAGCTGTCATTTTTCACATCCTGCTCGCGCATGTTTTACACCTGGGGCACAGAATGGTGCGGTCGCTTGGGAAATCAGCTTTCGGGACAGATTAACAAAATCACAATGCCACTGTTCATGAGGAGAGGTCAAAATGGCCATGTTGAAAATTTGGTGAAATAATTCCAAAAATGATCTGCTTACAGGCGTGTGTTGCACAGTTTCTACACACACTCGTAATCTTTACCAATTTTTCACATTTTCACTCCAGATTTTCATGCCATTTTTTTCATACCACCTCATGAACAGTACAGCTGTCATTTTTCATATCCTGCCCAAAATGTGTTATCGATTCAGGCACCAAATGGCGTAGTCGCTGTGCAAAATCACCTTTGGGATTAAGTAATGAAATGATAGTGCCACTGTTCATGTGGTGGGGTCACAAAAGCCCATGTTGAAAATCTGGAGCAAAATTACCAACAAATGCCCAGGGCATTATGGTTTCCAACTGTAATGCCCTACCCTGTAGAGGCTGACAGGTGGCGGGGTGTGACTTGGGATACTCGCCGTAATGCCCATGCCATTCTACCCCCACCCTGAAGCCAGTGACAGGCATCGAGGTGTGCCTTGGGGTCTTTTGCCCCAACATTCACACCCCATTCTCCTATACGCACCCATCTCAGCGTATTTCCTGATGGAATGGGGTGAGAGTAAGAATCGAAGATCCCAAGGCACACGCACACCTGGCCTTGTCTGCAGGGTAGAGTGAGGTGAAATGGCATGAGCATTTGGTCAACGACCCAAAGGCACCCCCAATGCCTGTCAGTCTCTGCAGAGTGGGTGGGGTTGGCGTCAGTTCAATACTTCACCACCATTTCTATCATGCATCTCTCTAACTCCTGAACTACCAATGCCAGCAAGCAAGCATTCCAGCATTGACAATGTTTATATTTCAGTGACGACTTTGTCAAAGAAAAGTAGTCGCTACCTAAGAAGGTCCTTGTTAGTTAAGAGACTGCCTTTCTTTGACAAAATCGTCACTGGAAAATATAAACACAACCTTTACAAATTGCCCCCATTAAACTCTATGGAGTGCCTCGCTAGTTCCTTAAGTGACGGGCAAACTTTCGACATTGACAAATGCTTGTTTCACGAGGCCTCTGTTTCATCACCAAATAATGAATCTTCCTCAAAGGTGAAATCCTTGGCCTTGTTTTGAGTATCCTGGGAAAGGATGGTAGGCCTCAGCCAGGAAAAACCTTCTTAAGGACACTGCATGAGCCAAAACTCTGGCAGCAGTGTTATCACTGTCCACTGCCGAGTGGAAATTATATTTCATGGCATCCAGGGACGATCTTGTTATAGCAATCAGGTCCTGCATCAGACCCATCTTCTGCTCCTTCTGCCAGTGCCAGAGCTGTGCTAAAGCAGCAGTGCAATCAAAGTGGGCTCAAATTTGACCCCATCTTTTTCTTCTTGATTGATTCCAGATGTCTTCCACTTTATTTTGGTGGTAAAATGTTCAGATTATGTCATTATTTAGAATTTTATGAAAGTTTTAAAATAATTATTTCTCAAGAAAAAAGATGCCACCTCATTTTGCATAGAAATAATACTGAAGAACTGAGGAGGGTAAGAATTGAGACAAAATGCAAATGTACAGTACATACACATAGGAAGCATCCAGAAAACCCAAATCAACAGTTCTGCCAACATTTTTCATAACCACAGCAGAAAATTAGCTTTTGGAATAGCTTTTTTGTTGCACTGCTGCTTTAAGTGCTTTCTGGTACTGTGCTATACATGCTGAATAAGATGCCTGCCCAAAAAGTAGGGAAGCTGCTGTATAAACTTTGTTTTGCCATAGTATCTATTTTTTAGATTCATTTCTGGTGGCTGCATAGATAGAGTGATTTTTATTTATTTTTTCTTTATTCATTCTCGGATTACAATACCTTTGAGCACATAACAGCTCTTTTACAAAGGTTCCATGTCAGTGGAAGGGTGACTGACATGCAACATATAGTATTACGTAATATTTTGACAAAAAGTATTTAAATGACATTAACATTGCAACTAAAATTAAACTATGAATTGGTAGGACATCAGAAAATAACTAATAAAAGAAGGCAGCCTCAAGGTGCTTTGTCAAATAGGTATAGACTTACAAGCAGCAACCTGACCACCCGCGTGATGATCAGGGTGGGCATACATATACCCACGACCTACCGTTCACCTGATATTTTTCTGTTTTTGTTTTTGTCAATGGCTGAAGTGGTGCAGCTGATTTTACTATGGCCTTTTAAATGACTCCACGTATGGGAAGTAACGCCATTCTTGGTGGAGCTACCCTAGCATGTTCATAAAAATCGGCATCCTCGCCCTCCTCCTCCTCCTCTGTTTCTAGTGGGGAATGTTGAGGGTATCAACCATGCATCTGTCAAATGAGGAAAAGGATGAGTAATCCTCAGTTTGTCTTGGAGAAGCTCTCGATATCCGCCCAGGTGTGCCCCCTCTAACTCACATGGGGTCACCTTCCTCCATATGCACATAATATTATTCTTCCTCCTCCCTGCAGGCAGATAGGTTGGAGCTTCAGCCTGGGGGTGGTGGTGGTGGAAATAACAGTTACATAAGAACTTACCGTAACAGTAGATCTTTGAGAGGTTCCTAAAGTAGGTCATTACATAGGACCGCGCCCCTGGCATCAAGACCACGCAGCAAACTTCTAGCTAGCAATCCATAGTGGGGAATGCCCCGCATCACATGACGGGATGTCAGCATGACACTATAAACGGGCAGTCCCCACGCCCGCCTCCAGTTCTCCAAGAGGAAGACCCCAGAAAGGAAAGGAGAAAGGAGAATACCCTGATCCCTGAGCTGCTAAAAAGGCCCCTGGGAAAGGAAAGAAAAGGCAGAAGCTGGGGAAGGTGAGAGGAAAATATGATCTACTGCAGGAACTCTCAAAGATCTACTGTTACGGTAAATCTACGTAACTGTTGTTACATCTTACTTGAGAGGTTTCTGCAGTAGGTCATTACACACAGGACTGAATTCCAAGCAGTCAAGAAGAGACAGTCAGAGACTAAGGTCCAGGAGGCGGAAGAGTCTGCAGATCAAAACCCCAGCTTGGACAATAGGCCCTGAAAGATGGCCAGTCCAAAGTCAGCCCTGCACCTAGAGGCAATGTCCAGACTAATGCTTGGTGAAAGTGTGGACGGTATTCCATGTGGCCATGGCATAAATGTCAGAGGGGAAACATTTCTGAGAAAAGCAGTGGAAGCGGCCATGCCACAGGTCGAATGCCTTTAACTTTCCCAGGAAGTAGTTTCTCATACTTCTGGTAAATGAAAGTGATGCAGTTAGCTAAGCACTTGAGAGGCATTGCTTGGAAACAGCTATGCTCTGACATTTGGGCAAAGGAAAAAGATAACTGGTCAGACGTGACGCACTCCTTAGTCCAAGAAATGTAATAACACAAAACCCTGTGCACACTGAAGGTGTGCAAAAGGTGCTTCTGTTGAAGTATTCAGGATAGTAAACTGGCAATTGGATATCCTGGTTTAACTTCACCTGAGATACCACCTTGGAAGAAAGGAAGGGTGTCCTCAGAGTCACCCTGTCTCTGTGGAAAATTAAATAAGGCTCCTTACAAACGAGGGCCTGAAGCTCGGAAATCCTTCAAGCTGAGGTAATGGCAACTAAAACAGCTAAGACAAGTAATGCATATCGCAGCTTGTTGCCAGCTCAAAGGGGACAGAATAAGCTTCTCTAAAACAAAGTTCAAATCCAGGGAGCACCAGACTATGGAACGGAGGTTTTAAGTGAAGAATCCCTTAAGGATGGTTTTGAGACCTCCAACTGAGCAAGATTATTGCTGTCCACCGAAGGTGATAGGCAAAGCTCACAGAGAGATGAACCTTCAACGAGGAATAGCTGAGGCCCAAATCAGATAGGTGCAAGAGGTATTCCAGAACCTGGTGCGCTGCAAGAAAAGGGGTCCAAGACCCTGGCAGTCACCCAAATAGTAAACCTCTTCCACTTCATAGCATATGTCATTCTGGTGGAGGGTTTTCTGTTTTCCACCAAAACTTGGGCTACTGGAGGAAATTCCGAGTGTGACATCGCTACGTCCAGAGGTGCATTGCATGCACATGGAGATTTGAGGCTTGGTGCACTACATTGTCCTGCTCCTGGAGTGAGAAGGTCGGCAGGAGAGGTAAAGGTACTGGAGGTTCCAATGCTAGCTGCTGCAACAGAGAAACCAGATCTGCCAAGGCCAGAGAGAGAGCAATGTGATAAAATGTTGGTGCGACTGGTAGCAGAGTCATCATTGAGAATGCGACTGGCACAGGTCGATCGGGGGGAAAGAACTGGAGGGTGGGTATGGGAACCGCTCTTTATAGTGTCACGGCTGACGCCCCATCATGTGGATGCCGGGGCGGTACTCGCTATGGACTGCTAGCTAGAAGTCTGCCATGTGATCCTGATACCAGGGGCACAGTCCTATGTGTAATGACCTATTGCAGGAACCTTCTAAGTAAGATGTTATGTTACTGAAATTTCCCATGGCCTGACTGCCTGGAAAAATTGCCACATTTTGATATGCCCTCTGATGATTAAATTTTTTCTGTGTCATCTGCCTGCCCCTTCTCCGCAGAAGAAGTGGTAGTGACATCATTTTCTTTCAACTTTTTGGGGCAGGCACCGCTTCCAGTGCCTGCTCTAAGGCGCTTTATTTTTATTTTTGCCTTCGCCAGATTCAGGGTTCCCATTTCAGATACCTTGATATCTGAGCCATACTTACTGAGCCTTTCTGATGGTTGTGCCGCTCATCATTTTCTTTTTCCTAGTCACCTGTTACATTATTTACTGCGTGTACATGAGGAGATAGACCCTTCAGATTAGTAATTTCCACCATCGTTGGGACCACCCTCAGTCTGTTTTATTATTTTTGAAGACACAAAGGCAGACTGAGAAAGCTTGTTTCTTTTTAGAATTTTACCCTTTAAATGAGGTCTTGGGCCAAAAAGAAAATGACAGGAAGTACAATTTATAAAGTTGAGCTGTGGACCTAAACATTTTCAACAAAGCTCATGACAGTCTGCTCTTCCCAGGAGCTGAAAACAATCTGTAATTTATTTTTTAGAAGTCCACAAGGTCTCTCTGACATACCATTTAGAAAGAATCTTGAAATAATAAAAATACCCCCCAAAAAAACACAAAAACGATGCAGTACAAAACAGCTCCTGTTCTGAAGAAACTGTGCCAAAGGTCAAATCACGGTTTCTGCAACAGGAACCGATTAGTTAGGATGAAAGGGCATAGACAGAAACAGAAAGTGAAAAATGCTCTGCCTCTGTAAACTGGTGGCTAAAAATAGTATACACTAAACATTTTGCACAAGGAATGTGGTTTTCTAGCCAAAATAGTGATGCCTGCCAAGTACGACACTCTCCAGATTCTGGTAATCAAACAGGAACCAGAGAAACCTTAATTTACAGAAACCCTAGCGAAACAGAGAGTAATCGAAAACTAGCCAAAATACACTCTTTTGATATAACTACAAAATAAAACTCAACTGGAGGACTACCTGTTACTGGAATTCACCATGGGGTGACCGTTCTCTTCAGGTGGAGAAACAGATCTGAGCAACGACCAGAGTGGAGTGCAGCTGCAGAGTTTGAATATACATTCCTAATTCGAAAATGTGCATAGTTTCTATCTCCAGGGTATTACTCTGGCCGAGATGACTGCATGAAGTATAAACACGTAAGTGAGGGATTCCTGGGTTAGAATAGGACTTTTCAGCGTCCCATGAGTTATGGGCCTATCCCTCAAATGGGAAGATAAACTGCATATCTTGAGTCAGCCTACTGCATAGCTTACATACACACATACAGTGTATGTGTCTATCATATCTATATCTATCTATATATATATATATATATATATTTATGCAATAGGTGTCTGAATTAATCTGCACTGATATATCCATTTATCTGTGCTACTATGTGGATACATTTATTTATCCACATAGTAACTACATCATCACCCATTTATCCACACAGTAACTACATCACTAACTACCACCTGTGCTGCCTTCTTACCAGCACTGTCTCCCAGTTTCACTTTCACCTCCTCACAGTGCTCTTAAAAACCAAGCTATCACAGTCCCAAACACTCACAAAATGCACACCCTAACCAACCGCCTCCCAAACTGGAACCACATTTTAAATAAAAACACTCTTAAGAAGAAAAGCAATTTTTTCCTCTTTCTCAGCACAGCAATCCTGCAAACCAAACAGAGCAACCAGGCACAGAGAAAAAAACCTGAAAAGGAACTTAACTAAAAAAAAAAAAAAATAAATAAGACAAACCGGAACCAAAAAAATCCTGTTGCATAAATCAAATATACAGGGTGCCTGTGGGATAACAAAGTTATTTGTTCAGTTGCAGTGATCACTGGGAGATTACTCGCGTCACAGGCAACTGTACAAATAATTTTGTTATCCCACAGGCACCCCTGAATATCCTATATTTATATTATATATATACACACAACATACACACACACACACATATACATTATATATATACACATATATATATATATATATATATACACATACATATATATATATATATATATATATATATACACATACATACATACACACACACACACATTTACATAAGTACAGTATATGTATATATTATACTGCACGATAGTGGCAGTATAGTTAAGGTAAAGGTAACTTATGCTAAACCCAAATATCTGAATGTTAATAACTTTGGAACCATTCAAAGGAGTTGCATGAAATGTGGCACGCTAATGTCTAGGGTAGGTCTCTTGACCTGCCAAATTTCGTGGACTCTATTGTGTGGTTTCTGAGATATAGTGAGTTGAAAATACAGAAAAATCTGTGTTTTCTGAAATTTTTGTCCACCTGGATCTCAGAAACGGCTTTAGGTTGTGGTCTGAAATTTTCATGGTAGAAATCCTGGGCCTCACAGATGTGCCTTTTGAAGGTTTGGTGAAAAATATTAATCTGTTCAAAAGTTATTAAACTTTAAAGTTTCCCACTGTAGCCTATGGGAGAAAAATGTTATGATCTGAAAGTGAAAGCAGGTAAACAGCCCCAAAAACAGTTTATTTGCCACTTTATAGCAAGAAAACGGTTAGGCCTTTTGGGCTGAAATTTTCAGGTGTCAAGCTCTTGCCCCACAGATGTGCCCTTTGCTGGTCTGGTGAAGAAACAGACACTGATTCCATAGAGTTACAGCACTCCAAGTTGCAAATTTTCCCATCGGATAACACTGTGGCGGTTGGCGCTTTCAGTGGCTCTATCTCGAAATGGTTCAGATACAGATTTTGTTGCACAGCATAGTACATCTTAAGTGTACTAAGCAAGTGGAGGTGGCCAGGCCATGAATACAACTGCCAAGGAATTTTTCCAAAGTTCCCACGGTTCCTGAGATATTGCAACTTTTGCAGCACAGGGGTTACCTGGATGGCTCTAGGCGTGCGCTATGTTTCTATACTTATAGGTACATGGTGCGCTCCCACATTTGGATCCCATTATGGAATAATAGGAGCACAGGGCTCTACGTTATGCAGTTGTGGGACATAGATGTGATATCATTAAAACACCAGTACACTTATGTATAGATGAGAGCGCAGGGCCCTCTGTGCCCTGTGTTCCCACATGAAAATCAGAGACAATTACAAAATGTATGCATGATGGGGCCCTGCGCTCCCACAACCACATACAAGTAACATTACACTTTCTCAAAAGGCAGTAAATTCATTGCAAAAAAACTTACGTTAATGCATCAGGGTTGTCATTACAGTGACAAAGTTTGGAAATTCGATGTTTAGGGTTACCAACTCTATCCCCACCCCACTCTCCACACACCAATAGAAGTGGAGATGTGCCTTGGGATCATTGGGCTAACTCTCACCCCATTGTCTATATCTGTACCACTCAGCTTCCTTACAAATAGAATGGGGTGAGAGTTAAGGCCGACAAACCCAAGACACACCCGCCTGTTGGTGTGTGGACAGTGAGGGTGGGAAGGTAGGGTTGGTAACCCTAACACTGAATTTCCAAACTTTTGTCGCTGTAATGACAACCCTAGCAGATGCATTGCTTTTTGCCAACATATAATCGCCATGAGTGAGGTTCACAAGAGGTCAAAGGCAACTGTACAAATAACTTAGTTATCCCACATGCATCCTGCATATTTAATTTATGCAACAGGGGTGGATCTTGTATTAGTTTTATTTTGTTTGTACTGTTTTAGTTTTTTTTTTTTTATGTACAATAGTTGTTGGGTTTTTTTTTGTGAGCTAGTATTCTCTAGCCAGTTTTCTGCCCAGTTGCTATGCATGCTGCACTGTGACATGTCAGCATGTTTCCTGATTGTGTAAGTAGTGGGATTTTAAAATGGTAAGGGAAAATGGTTGTTATGCTTAGCGAGTGGTGGGAAAGGCACGGAGTCCATCTTACTGTCAGTGTTTTGCAGCGGTTGAGAGACGGGATTTAGTTATACTGCTGGTGTTTGTGGTTGGTGGGAGAACCACGGTCCCAAAAGAAGAATGGCACTGGAGCACGTGGCGGTGGATGTAAGTGTATAGGTACCATGGAGCAGGAGAGAGTGACTGAAGTAATGTTTATGATTTAGTAGGTGCCATTTTAGTGTTTTCAGTTGGTGACAGTTTTGGGATCAAAGACGCTCATGGAGCGTTGGCAGCTGGGGGCGTGGGGAGAAGAATACCTGGAGGCTATATTACTTCTGTTTTGATTGTTTAAATGGTAGTTTTAAGATATGGGAGCAGCAATGTGAGAGTTGGTACTGCAGGGGAGAGGGAAGCAAGAGAAGGAAAAAAAGTTGTTGCTGTATTTTCCTGTGTAGCTGCAATCCGTAAGGCTGCAGCAGGGGTTAGCTGCTTGTTGTGCTTACCACAAGTGAAAGTGAGAGACTGTGCTGTTGGGGTGTTGTGTGTTTGAGAGAGAGGAAAGTGGAACCATTGGATGTATTGCCAGCAGGACAGCTGGGGAGTAGTATGGTCACTGTGTGGATAATAGGGGATGATGTATAATCACTATGGTAATAACTTAGTATTCCCAGAGTTACGTCATCCCCATTTATCCACACAGTGACTCAGATAAACAGATTTATGCAGCGCTTTTATCCTTACACCTATTGCTATATATATATATATATATATATATATATATATATATATATACTTACACACACACACACACACACACACACACACATATATATATATATATATATATATATGTAATAGATAAACAACTCTGAGGTGTCGCGGTTGAACGTGATACGCGTACCTTGGTGTCGTTGTTACGAAGACACTTGGGCAGTGCGTCAACCACTCAAAGCGTGCATATAATCAGAGCACGTAATCGCACACCTCAGAGTGGTTTATCTATCTTATAAAATGTCAAAATTGTTCTGGAGGAGGGTAAAAGTGCAGGTGTATGGTCACGCCTGATATAGGTATGGTCATGTGATGCTGTTCAGCTGATGACATTGCTGCAATTTCCCTACCCATTTATAAGTAATAGATAACCCACTCTAAGGTGTGCAGTCTTGCTCTGATATTCCCATGCCTTGGTGTACACCATCAACCACCCAAGGTGTCCGACATCAGAGCGCACCACACACCCTAGAGTGAGTTATCTATCTTATAAAATGGCAAAATTGTTTTGGAGGGGTGAAAGTGCAGGTGTGCAGTCATGTTCCTATATGCATGACGTCATATGATGCGCTTCAATCAATCAGCAGACATAATTTTTACTACCCATTTTATAAACATATATTTCTGATATTGCAACAACCTCAATTAAAAAGATGGACTCACCTTATCAAGTTCATAGAATTCAATTCGTTTCTTGGCTGCAGTTTCTTCCAATGGGAGAAACATTTATCATTCCATTTGAAACTCAATAAAAGTGCCCCTGGAGAAAAAAAAAGAAACAAAACAAAAAAAGGCCAGTGAAGATATCGACTGATAAGTACTTTTACACCACAGTGGTTCACCAGTCAAGATTTAACTAGTTTTACTACATGACAAGTTTCCCAGTCTACGAGTTAAACTATTGCCAGATCAGCTTATCACAATAAGAACCTGATGTATGTCAGATTCTGTGAAGGAGGGTCTGACGTATATGCCTAATATAGCAGTATAAAGTTATCTATATTTTCATATTCTGTTGTTGGTGGAGTATACTTTAAATTTTTTTTTTTTTACAATACATGTCTGCTTTCCTCCTAAAATCCCTCATCCCACTAACCTCCCTGATGGCATATCTGCCTGCTGTCTGCATTGGTGCAGAGCTAAAAGACGTTCTTGGCGGGTCTGGTCTCCAGGCATCTGCTTGTTTCTTTCTCTTGCCTCCAGCAGTCTGGTGTACTGTTCAGCTGCTGAGCTGGAGCAACACAGGGTGAGCAATGGCTAAGGTCTTGTGGAGTACATTGCAGTAATGCTGGCTGATGAACTGCTGCACCCACCCCACCCAGCACTTTGAGGCTCAGGACTTATGCTACACAGGAGGTGTGATGGGAGTCCAATGGCCATGCCATGCCAGGAAAGGGGTTGTATATATCTGTAATCTCACCACACTACCCTGACCAATGACACTGAGAGCAGGACTCAAAGGCTTTAATTTCCCATATGTCTCCTTCTCCTGGGGTCAGCACACATCCTGTGGTCTTGGCAGCTTGCCTCCTACCACCCGACCATGATTCTAGGATCAAGAAGCAACCAACATGCCATCTCAATAATACAGAGTCTAATGCAATATGGCTAAAGCGTGAGTACTAGCATGCTTAATGACTACTACATACAGTCCCTGTACTGTCAGTATCTTACTGGTCTGTAAAGCACTCATGGGCACTTGGCAGAAGGAGACTGGGAGACATCTTCCCAAACATTATGCTGATGTACACGAAAATAATGCAGTTTAGAGGCAGCAAGCGTTAGCTTCCACCTATTGTCTACTGCAATGCCATACCAGATTTTAAAGATTATGTTATGTTGGTGTGTGTGTTGGCTGTATGGAGGACTAAGTAGTGAAATGTCAGACAGAATGTAGCACCAGTTCGATAATTTCTACTCAGTTTAACCTCACCCCACACATAAATTTGCATACCCATGATGTTTTGTTCTGCTTTGAGGTGCTGACTATATGTGTTAGAAAAACCACATAAAATGGAAAATATCTTCCTTGTACCAATTACGTATCCTATAGTACATATTCTTTTCTTCTTAATATTCAAAGTACTTTGCCTTTCTCAGCACCACAATATTAAAGAGTTCAAAATATACTGCATCGCTTCTCGAAGGTTGTTAACATAACTGTTCACCACTGTGGGTTTACCTTGTGGTGAAGAAAATTATTAACAGTGTGAAACTAACTGATAACAGCAGCAGACCCTGAAGATGTGATACCATTCATTACCAAAATGGTCAATGGCCAGACCCTAGGTGTTTATGGCCTTGTTCACACTACAGCACGGTAATTTAAAACGTTTTTAATATGGATTAATTACGCGCTGTAGCATCCATGTTGTGTTCGACACAGTAGCATGCTGTAAACTGCTATTACAAACGGTTTACAGCATCTGCACTATTGCATCAGGACCGGATTAACCATCAACTGGTTCCCAACTGGGGACATCAGGTTTCACAAAGGAACCATGTATAGGCGTTCGCACTGCAGGTTAGTCGATTTAACTCCGAAACCGTTTCAGATTTTAAACCGTGTTTAAGCCTCAGGTCTTGTCAGGGTTTAAACACGGTTTAAAAAAAAAAGGATTAGCAAGAGGTGTAGGAAACCTGAAACCGCATTTAGGGCTCTTCAAAATGGTATAAGCTCATAAACTGTTTTAAATACCCTAGTGCGAACAAGGCCTATGAGACAACAGAGCCTTACAGGACCTGGTACCATTCATGAGTGAACCCAAATATTTATGAGACAACAGAGCCCTAAAGACCCAGGCCCAGATATTCAAACTGCGCCATTCTGAGGCGCAAGCCCCTGCGCTGTCAAAATAGTTGCGCAGGGTGGGAGTCGGGTGATATTCAAAGAGTTGCGCCATTGAGCAACCCCTTTGAATATCACCCCAGCCACAGCACTTGCGCGCAAGATGGCGCAGTGGAACTTGCGCCCACCGCAAGTTGCCAGAGTTGAGCATTAAACTTGCGGTGCGCTAAGTACCATTGCGCCATGCTCAAATTTCCGATATTCAAAGGTGACATGCAAATGGGGCCATAATTTATGCAAGGTGCAGGGGCCATTTGCATCTATTATGGCCCCATTTGCATGCCATTTGCATGTAGATGCGCCCGATCCCGAGGACTTGCTCCTGGCCACCCTGCCAGGCAGCAGCCCGTCGAGGACCGACGCCTAATGCAACCATCGCCGGGCATCACAGTTACATGAACCCCGCCCCCGTACACATCTCCCACAGCCCGATCGCGGGCGAGCGTGTATGAACCCCAGTGCCCGATGCGCGGGCAGAATGTAACCCTCCCCCAACGCGAATATCTCCCTGGTGGTCCAGTGGACCGTAAAGCCCGATCAGCGGGCAGAATGTCACATCACAACCCCCCCCAAACATCTCCTGGTGTCTAGTGTCCCCCCACCCACCCGCAAGCCCCTCCACCGCTCCCCCGGCGGTCGGCGTCAGCATCCACCCGCCTGCCGCCCTGGCTGTCCGTAGGGCTGCCGCCCAGTGGTGCAGAGCTACACATATCCAGGCTGTCATCATGCAGAAACCCAGCCAGGGCATCATCTGACCCCATGTCTAGCATATCCACATGCCCAACACCGCCAAGACACAGCCTGTCCCGGCTCTGATGCCAGTGGATGTGGAAGGTCAGGCATCTGTGTCCACTGCCGCCTCCACCTGATCCTCAGCACTGAGGTGTGCTGTTGCTGCAAGAGAAACACAGATGGTTAATGGTGACGCATTACCCATGGCCCCCCCGCATGCCACCATTGCCACCTGCCACTGTATTGCACTGTGCATCCGCGTCCACACACTCATGTGACTGTGGGTACGTCATCAGGCACACCTGCACGTCACTCCCACACCAGGCACACCTGGCAGCTGGCCATACTCATCATGCAGTGAGGGGCTGCCACCCATCTGGAAACCACCACCAAGCACACCCACTGCCACCATGCAGCTGATGGTGGATGCACAAGCTCCTCTGTGGCTGTCAGTGGTGGCAATGTTGCTGGCCCACCACCGTCATCACCCTGTGGAATGCCTGTATGGCAGCCACCTTGTCTTTGATGTGCCTCCTGTCCATGCCAACCTTCTTCTTGCACTCCTGTGGAGTGCGATGGTGCTGTCGTGGGCGTTCACATATCAGGCCACCTCCTCCCAACCTACCATGTGCTCCTGCGTTAGTGCCTGTGGCACCACTGAGTAGGCCCTCCCTGTCCATATAGGTTTCAAAGAGGGCATTGGTCTCAGCAGCTGTGAAGTTGGGCCTGCGCTTGCAGGCCCCTGACTCTCCTTTCCTTCATTGCCTGACATTCTGCCACCTGTGAGCATGAACAGTACAGTGGGTCAGTGTCAGCACATCACTGTGCAGCCTCTGTTGCAGTTCTGTGATAGGCCGCTGTTCATCCATGTTGCCAGTCACTTACCTAAAGGGCTGCAATACAGGTCTGTGGCCTGTGCTGTTCCAAGGTGCTTATAAGGTGCAACTCCTGCAAATGAGCCTGTGCACAATGGTAATGATATGCTAATGCACCCCACTGCGTCACGCATTGGCTAATGAGGTGATTTGCATATGGCGTCTCAATATAGTGAACTTACGCCATGTGCAATAGGGTTGCGTTGGAGCAACTCCATGGTACAACACCTGTGAATGCGCAGTGCATGTGCCTCAGTGCGCATGTGTGCAGCATGGTCCATAATGCAATCGCGTATCTTGCACAGCATACACGACACCGTGGCACTGCGCTTGCAGTGTTGGTACGGCATCGCGCATGCACGCGCTTCCTGACAGCAGTCCCTATTGCACACATGCATGTGGGGTGATGACCTTTGACCACAGGTCATGTACATGACCCCGCTAGCCCTGGCATGATGCGCATGCCTATGACCGCGCTTATGGCCCCACACTGCGCACTGTGCCTGCAAGATCCACATGCTGCACAATTGCAGCCTTTAGTATCCTATCATGCATCCTGCACATGTGGCAGACATGTGCGCTGTTCCACAGCCATTGTTCTCTGCATTGCAGCTGGTGACCATGGCACAGGTGATGGCAGGAGGGCTACCAACTGTTCAGAGGTGGAACTAATCAACCGGAGGCCATGGTGCAGCCCTAGGAGAAGCAGATTTTGGCCAGGTGCCACTCCAGTAGGCCAGGAGGCTGTGTGCACAGTGTGTCAGGAGGCCCTGAGAGGAGGATGGGTGTGGGCTGCACACCAGAGCAGTGCCACCACAGGTACAGAGACTTGTGCCAGAGGGCCCTGACTGCTTAAGACTGCTGCAGGCCCGCATCCAGTGAGGTTGGTGCCACAGCTAGGTAGGTGTGAGCATGCTGCCTGTATGCCCAGGTGCAGTACTGCAGTGTTTGCATGGCTGCAGCATGGCAATACAGTGGGTACGTCAGAAGTTCCAGCAGGGCACCGCGCTGCGGCCTAAACTGCTGTACAGTGCTGGCTTAGGGCCCCAGGATGGACAGGGACACACCGGAGCACAGCGGGCTGTGTGTGGTGGTGGTGGGCTCTACATGCGTGATTGTGTGCTGATGTCCACCTCCACAGGGCAGGGGACGCAGGGTAGGTCAGAGGCGGTGGCCAAGGTGGTGCCCCTAGCAGACAACAGGCAGCACCACTGCACAGTGAGGGGCAGGTAGCACTGTCACATTCCTTATCTTTGTCACTGTGGGATAGCAGTGGGGACAGGGTACAGCCATGGCCACCTCTACCATGTGCCTGACCAGCTGTGTGTGTGTCACACAGTCCATTGTGCGTGCCACTGTGGCCCATCTCTTGGCCACCATGTACTGGCTGTTGCAGGGGTGGGCATGCGCATGGCTTCCACCATTTGTGCTGCGGCATTGCCATTGCTGTGTGCCATGTGACCATCACCGTGCGATCAAGTGCATGCTGCACTGCACCGTCCGCCTCTCTGCACCACCATGGTGTGCCACGTGGATGGCTGGCGTTGCCCTTCATGTGAGGGTCCATTCCGGTCTCTCCAGGGGTGTGTGCCCCCACTGTCCAATGTGCGCTGGGCAGGGGTCCTTGGGGCATTGCACTGATTGCCTGTCTTGTCCCATACCCTAGGTGTGGGACGGCCAGCAGCGAGGAGGGCTTCAAGGGCACAGGTGAGGACACTGTGCCAGATACTCCTGGTGCTGCAGAGGGTCCTATTGGTGGTGACATCCAGCCAGAGGGTGACAATAGCCATACGGAGGGAGCTGCAGCACAGAGGGCCGTCCAGGTGTGGCCAGCATTAGGCCTCTGTTGTACACAGCACCATTTTCCCTCACTATCCCTATTCCTCTGCAGTCTCCCTTCCTATTGTAGAGCCCCTGTTGCCTGTCCCCATACCTCTCAACCTTTTGTCCCCAAAATGTGGAACACTGCCTCTCAAAATGTGGAATAAATGAGCAAAATGTAGAACACTTAATCAAATCTTTACCAGAAGCTCAGAACACTGTTAAAATGTTTGCATTTATATTCAGAAAGTTTGTTAGTAATTGAATAATATATTTTTTGCATCATTTACTATAGATTTTTGCTTTAAAATGTTAACACAATGTGGAACAAGTCCTCACAATGTGGAACAGTGAGTTTTTGTGAAGTAAAATGAGGAACGTTCCTCAAAATGTGGTACAGTTGAGAGATATGCCTGTCCCCATCCTACATTCTACCTCCCCTGTCCCTGACCCCTGTTCAGTTATATTTTGACCTCTGTGTTTCAAATTTTATAAAGCGTTTATTTTGCTACATGCCTCTGTCCATGTCTACTTTGCAAGTGGCATGTAGAGCCATGCTGCAGTGTTCAGGTGTTGGTCCATGGTGTTGGCGCGGGAGGGGCACGTATGGGGTTACAGAGGTACCCTGCTGCCCAGTGGTGCGCCACGGTGTGTGGGGCTATCTCCGGGTTCAGTGGGTGTGTGTGTGTCTTCACAGTCACCATGGGGCTGTGGTCAAGGGTGGGTAGGCAGGTGGTGGCGTGGGGGTTTACACATGGACCTGGGCATCCTGCTGGACTGGTCCACCCACTGGGGTGTGGACATCTGCATCCACTGTGTTTGTTCCCAGTCCCATGGGGTGTGGCCACCTGCCTGGGTCCTGCCTCATTCAGTGCCTGGCATTGGTTCTGCTTGTGGGGGTGTGGGGCATGAGTGTGTTTGAGTCCAGGGATGTGTGGATGGACACCCACTGTGGCATGGTGTTGGCCATGGCCAGCTGGCTGGTGGCCTGTGGAGGGGGGGTCACCGTTGTCGGCCTTGCATTGGCCATTGTCCCCACCTGTTACCTGTTGGCCGGGCCACCATTGTGTTCTGGGGTGCTGTTCTGGTGCCTGCTCCTGTCGCACAACCGTGGGCTGACTATGGTTGGTGCAGTGCACAGCGCCTCTGCTGGTGGCTGTGCTCCGTCATGTGTTGCCCAGGGTACCCTCCTGCTCCGTGCCTGTATGTGCTCTGGTGGGGTCCTGTGCCCCTTGTCACTGTGCTTCATTGGCTGTGTCCCTGGGCCTCTTGCATTTGTACTGCACCCTGGGTTTGTGCGCAGGTTTGCTCCGTGCTTCCATGGTTGCGCTGGTGCATCTCTGGTTGCGCCATGGTACATCTTTGCCATATTCAACTGGCTTGCGCTGGCGCATTTCAGGTGGTGCAACTTCTGAATATGGCACCCACTTTGGCATGGTTCATCTGACTTGCGCTGCACCAGACTTGCGCTGGCCTTTGGCGCAATTCTGAATATCTTGGCCCTGGTGTATATTCACTCAGAAGATACTCATATATCCTGCTCCATATACCTAGGATACGAATTCTCTACGGTGCCTCATTCCAAAGCCATGCCCTCCCTACCCTCTGGAATACCCTCCAAAAATCCTTAAAACTCACGCATATGATTAAGATGCACACCTTTAACACCTTGCTGAGACAATCACTGAAGGAAACTTGTAACTGCCATTCATAATCCGTATCATAACCTCGAGGTATCCTGCTGCACTTCAGCACTTGTTGATGGTTGTTGCCAGTACTGGATTTGTCTCTATCAATTGTGCCCCTTCCCAGATCGTTAACCCTCATGAGCACCTCTTCTTCATCCTTCCGTTTCACAGACTGCCTTCCAGAGACGTAGAGACCTATCCTGTTGTACCTGTTCCTTCCCTGTGAATCAAGAATTCTGTTAGTTATATTCAATGTTATCTCTGTATTACGTTGCATTTCTAAAAACGCATTGTCTTTGTCCTGTATTTCATGCTGTTTTGTATTATTCTTCATGTTGCATCCTCCAGGACCACCTTGTAAATGAGTCTGCTCAATGGTGTTTTCCGGTAAAATAAAATGTAATTGAATTCATCCATGGGGCCCCACAGACTTGGAAATGCTGTGAGGCAGAGAGGAGGTGGACCAAGCAGCCAGAAGCTTCATCCAGTGGTATACAGAATACATTATATTAAAACAATGAATTGTCTATTAGCTTTATGCTATGGATGCCAGAGGGACAGTATGAAACACAGGAATGTAGAATATGTCAGCAGATAAGGACCACTTGGCCCACCCAGTCTGCCCATTTTTCACTACCTACAATATCACCGCAGATCCTGCTTGATCTCCAGCTCATTCTCCCTCCCCCCCCTTCCTTTCCACTAAGATTTTCTTATACCTATCCCATGCATTCTTGAACCACACCACCGCTGTTTTTGCCCCAACCACCTCTATTGGAAGTCTTTTCCAGGAATCCACTACTTTTTCTGTGAAGAAGTACTTCCTCACATCTCTCCTGAATCAACCCCTCTCCAGTTTCATAGCATGTCCCCTTGTTCTTGATTAATTTTTTTTTCTGAAAAATACTTGCCTCCTGTACCCTATTTATGCTGTGAGGCATTTAAAAATCTGTATCACATCCCCCACCCCTTCCAGGGTGTACATATTGAGGCCCTTTTGTCTCTCCTCATAGGGCTTTTGATGCAGACCCTGCACCATTTTAGTTGCCCTTGTCTGGGCCGCCTCCACTCTGTAAATGTCCATCCAGAGATATGGTCTCCAGAACTGGACACAGCACTCAAGGGGGGATCTTTCCAGCAGTCTATACAAAGACAACACTACCTCCCCCTTTCTGGTGGACATACTCCTCACTATGCACCCCAGCATCCCACTTGCCCTCCCAACTGCCTTGTTGCGTTGTCTGGCCACGTTTAGGCCATCTGATATGATTACCTCCTAGGTCTCTTTACTGCTTTGTCATTGTTAATGCCACTCTACCCATTTTGTGCTCAACTCCTGGGTTTCTGTACCCTAAGTGCATTATGTTGCACTTTTACACATTGAAACCTAGCAGCCATACCCTTGACCACTTCTCAAGTTTTATCAGGTCTCTGCTTATCCTTTTTAACCCCCCTCACCCCGGAGTGTCCACCCAATGGCAGATTGTGGTATTATCCACAAATGAGCATACCTTCCCTTCTAGATCGTCTGCAATGTCACTTATAAAGACATTAAAGAGAACCAGTCACAGCACTGATCCCTGAGGCGTCTCACTGGTCACCCTCCTCCTTCTTATCCAATTTACCATCTTTGGACCCACTAAGAAACTACCCAACTTGCTTACTAGTGTCCTGTGTGGAATGGTCACATACTCCCCCCCCCCATGAATCCATGCTGCCTCAGCTCTTGTAGCCCACTGGATTCAACATATTCCACAATCCTTCCCTTCAGCAGTGATCCCATTAACTTTCCCACCACTGATGTCAGGCTGACTGGCCTATAATTGCCAGCCTCCTCCCTGCTACCACTTTTGGGAAGTGGGATTATATCTGCCCTCCTCCAGTCTTCCAAAACCACTGCTGTTTCCAGTGAACTATTAAAAAGGACTGTCAGAGGTGTAGTCAGTACCTCCCTGAGTTCCCTCAATACCCTTGGATGCACCCCATCCAGCCCCATTGCTTTGTCCACTTTCAGATTTGCAAGTCCCTTCAGGACTCTCTCCTCCCATAAATTACTAGTGTCCACCTCTCTTCCTCCACTGAGAACTGCAGCTCCCCTCCTGATGGATGCAGACCATCACCCCTGTATAGGCCCTTATCCCTCCAGGTGGGTCTCCAGTCTCCAATGCAGTCAAACCTCTCCTCTCTGCACCATTCCTTCAACCATGAGCAGAAGCTACTGGGGCAGAGATCCCTCTCTTCCCCCCATCATAGACAGGCAGCACCTCAGTGAAAGTCACTGAGAACACTACCTGTCTTAGACCCCCCCTGAACACCCCAAACTCACCCTGCACTGTACCAGCCCTGTCCCTAGCTAGGTCATTAGTTCCCAGGTGGAGAATGACATCTAGCTCTCCTCCAGTCCTGCTGCCCTAGTGATCTCTGGACCTGCCTCCATCTCTCTGTGCCATGGCACCACGTCAGCACCTTACCTCGCTCTCCCCTACCTGATACAAAATCTATCCCTCACAATCATGTCCCCACAAGAAGTTGCTTTCTTTCTCCGGGTCCTCTACCACCCTCCTTGGTTTCTGCAATGCAGGACCCCACATCCTCCCTGGTTACTACTACAGATGCCTCCTCCCAGCAGTCCTGCCCTGCCAGCAAAGTGTAGGCACAACACAGTGGTACTGGTTGAGGAATGTGCCTCTGACCCACCACCCCTGCCCTTCCAGAGCCCACCATAGTCCAGCCATTCCTCCTTCCTGGCATCCTTTGAGGTAACTGTGGCAGACTTGGTGGCCTCAGGGAGAGGGAAGAGGTCCCCCAAATCCTAGCCAACTCGGCTCGGAATCTAGCTACCTCATTCCTCAACCCAGAGAAGTGCGTGGAATGGGGCAGCACCAAGAGTCTCCAGAAAATCTTTTATGTTACCTGAAATACTTTTGCCCTTTACACCTGATAGGGTGCTCCTAGTTTTCCCTTTTTGCTGGCTATGCCCTTTGTATCTTTATCCTAGATAGGATTTTTCCTTTCTACCACTCTCAACAAGTAGTTCCTCTAGTCTAAAGGGTACAGCTCCTTCCTTTACCCCTTACCTTTCTCTTCTTTCCTATTCTGGTAGCAGCACTTTCACCTTCCCTAACCCTTTACTACCGACCCTAGATAGGTTGCTGTTAGTGTTCCCCATACCCCTGTTTAAATGCCTTTATACTCCTACTCTAGATAGAGTGTTGTTGCCATTCCCAGTATTGGCCTACCTTTGAACTTCTGCCTTTCCCAGCAGTGAATGTTGCACAGTAGTGAACAGGTACCTTTTCTTAGTTGACTGGCAGAGTCCTCTGCTTCCTCCTGCAGAGGCCTATCAATGTCTATGAAACCAATCTTACACCTGTCCAACACTTTCGCTTTTCCACTCACCAGCTGGGACACGCCAGGTGGAAAGGTTTAAATACGCCTGACAGGGCTCCCTGATCAGCCCTGATTGGTTTTCCCATAATTGTCCAGCCTTCCTGCCCAAACTGACTTGGCTTCCAACTGTGGCTCCTGCAGAAAAAACAAACTCCAAAGTCAGGTTAGCTGTTTAAATGTTTTTTTCTAACCCCACTGCTGGTGCTTAAGCAGTCATGGATACTGAATCTAAGAGGAGGTATTAAGTATAAAAGAAACACCTTTAGACCCTGAAGAAGTGGTGAGTGCACCACAAAACATCCAGGGTGAACATGAGTGCTCTGAAGTGTTGTGATGAAGAAAAACTTAAATATTTGGAATCAGATCCTCCGTAGTCTATTTATACTGAAGTTGATGGGTGAGCCACACTGAAACGTGTGTTATGCCACATGTTAACCACCCTCTGTGTGAAGTAATGCTCTCTGTTTCCATTATCCTGCGCCCTTCTCCTCAGTTTGAGTACGTGCCATCTGGATCTACCAACACTCCCTTGCTCAAACATCTGAGCATACTCCACGTATCACGTACATCATTGGGGGAAGGGGATGTCTACTTGCCCATTCCCTGAGTACATGGAGTGGGTGTATGTGTAGTACATGGTGTGTGTGTGTTCAAGTAAGGCACATTGGCTCAGAGCAAGTGTGATGTGCAAATCAAGTGGTGTGTAGTTTTTCTCACACAAGTAAAACTGTGAGCGATCGGTTGCTTGGCCCATGTATGATTTTTTTTTTAATTTATGGAAACATTCACACAAAATCATTTTGTTTCCAAGTTGAAGCTTTGCAGAAAAAAAATCTTGTAACTTGAAATACAGCATTGGAATTTTTGTTCCTGCAAATCTAATAATAGCAGGAATCCTATAAATCACTGTCACATAATGTCACAGATCATACTCTTTTCCACGCCACTTAGCTCCCTCTAAGTCAGGCATGAGATTGAATAATACTCTAGGGGTCAAAATTTAGTAGCAGCATGTCAGATTTCTAGAGCAAAGGTTGAGAGTGTCTTGTATGGTGCTGAACTTTGGGGTGGGGTAAGGGGGTGGATGGTTCAAGCTGAGCTGTTAAACAAATTAAAAATAGATACAGTGGATCTAGTAAGTAAGTAAGATTTTATTTATAAAGTGTCCCATCCGGGGCTCAGGACACTGTCCACAATACCCTAAACAAGATATAAACATATATATCAGTTTAAAAAGAAATGTGTGGTACACTAGAATAAAACAACACAATTAGCCAACCTCATGTAAAGATAGGCAGAATAAATGTGTCTTTAAAGGACTCCACTGAGAAGATATTTTGTACGTCGGGTGGTAAAGATCTCCACAACTGTGGAGCTCCTACTACAAAGGCCCTGTCGCTGAAGGAGTTTTAGGTGGACCCTTGGGATCTCCAGAAGATATTCCCCAGGGAAGCAGAGAGGGCAACATGATGAGAGTATATGGGTGCAGGGAGTCTCTAATGTGGCAGCGGGAGCCAGATCAGTACCATTTACATTAAATGAAGCCCTGCTGAATGATAGAACAGTTTACATTGAAAATCTTTGCTTAATGTGGCTTTGTAGAGCTTGCAAAATGTAAGCACAATCCCCTCTTCTTTAAAAAATGATCCAACAGACAGACAAAAAGATGATACGAGCCATCATGCAGGGCAACAACCACAAAGTGAGAGTGTTCCATACGCATCATCGTGCAACCCCTGTTCCATTTGGGGGCCTAATTAGTTAACTTCAAAGACTTTCAAGCAAGGAGGAATGGCCTGTTCCCGAGAGTACATAAGTGGCAGGACAGGAAGTGAAGGAAGCTGGAGTCTGGGGTCAGAGGAGTAAAGGAGAAAGTGGTTCAGGAGTTGATTGTACCCAGGGCACTGGCGGGGTACAGAAGCATGGTTTCTGGGCACTTGGGTGGATTGAAATTGGGACTATATTGCCAGCTATATATTTATTGAGTTATTATTTAACAGGTTACATGCACTAGACAATCAATGCTGACTTTCAGGCACAGTCTGGTGGGAGGATGCAAATAGTGTTGCTCAGGTAGTCCTTTTGTGGGTCCTACCACTGTCTGTCAGATAGCGCTGGTATCCTACCTAGGATCCTACCAGAAATCCTACCAAAGACAGATGTAGGATCCAGGGTCAGATAGCAATGGATCCTAGTTAGGATCCAGGTGTCCTAGGTCAGATAGTTAGGATCCGGGTTCATATAGCGATGGATCCTAGGTCAGATCCAGGGATCCTAGGTCAGACAGAATCCAAGCTGGATCTTTTGCTAGGATCTGCGGGATCCACAACATTTGTAGGATCCATGCATAGCATCCTAGAGGGTAGGATCCAGGGTCAGATAGCACTGCTATCCTACCACAGCAACTATCTGGCCAAATGGGAGGTATCTGTTTGTGTCCTAGTTTCTAGGATACTATCTGAGCAACACTAGATGCAACAGTGAACACACTAGTGCAATTCATTGCAGAATAATACAATAGATGATAAGACATATCCAATTCTTAACATATAATACATAACAGTGGTACAACAGATGATATGCTTGCAGTGCATTGCAGTGAATTTGCAGCAGTGACATAAATGTAGCGTATAGATACCAGTCTAACATACAGACATTAGAGTGCAGACCAGCAGGTCAAATGGCAATGCCCAATTAAGTACAGGAGCAATCAGCCTGCTTAAGAGGGTGTATGTGGTAATGTCTGTGAAAGGCCTGTACTGATTGGCAGAGATGTACTGTATCTCGGAAGGAATATTATTTCATAATCTAGGTGCAGAATGTCACTGCTATCTGGCACAGCAGATTTTAGCCAGGGCATGTGCCCTGTTTGACCCCAGCTGGAGTCACTCCTCCTGGTAAAGGGAAAGGAGTGTGTCTGCCATACAGCGCAAATGCTGCAGCTAGGCTAGCCTTGTGTGGGAGCCCTGCATGGGTCTCCATTTTAGAAAGAAGAAAAAAAATTACACACCTGTAGTAATCTTGTTTCTTCCCAGGGATCCACTAATATTATTACTCTTTGCAGTGCTCCCTTAAACCAGCACTGCCCCAGAGCCAAACAGAATGCTATGCTAATTATGGAATGTTTAGCTCGTGCATTCATTTTCAAACTGCCCTATTCTAACTGCCTGAATTCTACCTCAGATTCCTGCGAAGCCTACAAAGAGGCCACACTATATAGAACAATTAACAATTAGAATGCTAATGCCCAACAGGGCCATGTAAAAATAAGTAATAGGCCAAGAAAGGGCCAACAAAAACACAATAATAGGAAGAGTCCTCTTTTCTGAGCCAGATATACCCTTAGAAAAGAATCTACCAGCTAAGTATTACCAAAACTTGCCAGCAGGTGGCATACCAGTCATACTAAGAAGCATCTCAGCTGTATAGAGTATTTTTCTGTGATTCTAAGGGGAGGACCAGGGGCAGAGAGTAATAATATTAGTGGATCCCTGTGAAGAAACAAGATTACTACAGGCGAGTAATTTTTTCTTCTAACCCCAGGAATCCACTAATATTACTACTCTTTGCAGACTATGTAGCAGTACCACTAGGAGGTAGGCAGAATCTATTTAGGAAAAAGATTCTGCAAAACAGCATTGCCAAAACTGGCATCACTCCTGGCCTGAGTATCCAGGCTGTAATGTTTAGTAAAGGTGTGGACTGACCTCCAGGTAGCTGCTTTATAAATCTCCGACAGAGGGACTTCTCTGGCAGCTGCAATGGTGGCAGCTGTGCCCCTTGTGGAATGGGCCCAGAGACCTGAAGGAGGCACTTTGCCCACCTTTGAATAGCAGAACTAAATACACTGGACTATACACTGGACTATCCACTGAGATATAGTCCTCTTTGAAGCAGAAAATCCCTTATATACTTTCCCATAGGTAAGGAACAGGTGCTGTCTGTCCTGCCTATGATCCTTGGTATTGACTATATAATAGCTTAATGCTCTCTTCACATCCAAGCTATGCAGCCTATGTTCACCTGAGCCAGTGCAGTAAAAAATACTGGTAAGGTAATGGACTGGTTCAAATGAAAGTCAGAAACTACTTTGTGAAGGAACTTTCTATTATTCTCAACACTACCTTATCATTGTTGAAAGAAATATAGTCCTTTTCCACACATAGGGCTTGTAACTCACTTATCCTCCTAGCAGAGGTAAGTGCCACTAGGAAAATTACCTTCCAGGTAAGACATTTGAGCTCTGCAGAAGCTAAGGATTCAAATGGTGGAAGCATAAGCTAGGCAATACAAATGTTGTGGTCCCAAGCTGGCACTGGTTCCCTATGAGGGGGAAACAGATGTAAAAGGCCCTTAAAGAACCTTCTAAATATGGGATTTGAAGCCAGGGGTACCTCTTTCCCTACTGAGAAAGAAGCTGAAACTGAAGCCAGGTGAACCTTCAGAGCTGAGTGCTGCAATCCCAAGGAATGCTGATAAGACAAATAATCTAGGAGGGTTTGAATGCCAGCCTGTGCTGGGATTATGCCCTTGTCTGTACACCAAATAGAAAATCTTTTCCATTTTGAGGCATAAGTTTTTTTAGTAGAAGGTTTTCTGTAACTCTTAAGGACTTCTAGAACTGCTTGGGAGTATTGGGAATCTGAATACTCTATGTCCTCAAGAGCCAAGCTTTGTGTCTGAGAGACCTGAGATTGGGATACACCACCCCACCTTGAAAGGAAATCAGTAGATTGTACCTCTGAGAGAGGTAGATCAGTTTGCTCATAGACATTGAAAGCAGCAGGCTGTCTTGGCCAGTCTAGGGCTATCAGAATCGTTAAGGCTGGCTGTGACCTGAGCTTGATGAGTACTCTGAGAATCAGAGGAAAAGGAGGGAAGGCATAAAGGTACTTACCTGGCCAATTGAGAATTAGGGCATCCACAGGAACAGTCCCTTTCACTGGAGCCCTGCAGCAATAGAGGTGTAAGTGGTGATTCTGGTGGGAAGCAAAAAGATCCATTTCTGGGGTTCACCATCGTCTGAATAGGACCTGCACCACTTGGCTGTTCAGTGCCCATTCATGGTGGGCCTGGTTTATCCTGCTCAAAGCATCTGCCAGGGTATTGCCCTTTCCTGGCAGATGAATTGCTTGTATGGAGGTATTTATGGAGTAAATCAGGCTCCATATTTTCTTACCTTCTGTGCACAGTGGAGTGGATCTTGTCCTTCCTTGTTTGTTGATGTAGTGCATTGTAGTGGTATTGTCAGTTCTGATCTGAACCATGTTTTCCTTTATAAGATGAGTGAAGGCCTGAAGGGCCAGGTAAACTGCTCTTAACTCCAAGAGATTTACGTGCAGAAGGGACTCTGCACTGTTCCAGGAGCCATGAACTGTGTGGTCTCCTAGGTGGGCACCCCATCCTAGAAGGGAGGTATCTGTTGTGAGCACTAAGGAGGGGGGCTTCAGCTGGAAAGGCACCCCTTCCCTTAGGTTGTCTGGAATCCTCCACTACTGGAGGGTCTGTAGAAGAGTTCTTGTTACAGGGACTAGTTTTGAAAGTGGAGCTCGCCTCTGGGACCAATGGGCCCTGAGGTGGAACTGAATGTCCCTCATTTGGAATTTGTTACCCATGACTGTGCTTGTTGCTGAAGCCATGTGGCCTAAGAGCTGTAGAAACTGAGTTACTGGTTTTGGCCTGCCCAGGATGAATGAGCTTGCCAGAAACTGGATAGCCTGTACTCTTTCCAAGGGTAGAAAAGCCTTTCCCAGAATTGTATTGAGTTCGGCCCCTATGAACTGCAATACTTGGACTGGGGTGAGAACTGAGTTTTTGGCATTTAGAAGAAACCCCAGGGAGGAGGGAACACCTTGAGCTAGCAGCAAGTGTTCTGACACTTGTTGTTGGGATTTTCCTACAATCAGCCAGTTGTCCAGATATGAGAAAACTGTGACACCCAGCTTTGTGAGATGTGCCATTACTACTGCTATGCATTTGGGTGAAAACCCTTGGTGCAGAGGTAAGGTCAAAAGGAAGTGTTGAGTACTGGTAGTGGCCTGAGGGGAGAGTGAACCTGAGGTATCTTCTGTGTGATTCTCTGACAGGGATGTGAAAATATGTGTCTTAAATCTAAAGAGGCTAGCCAATCCTCTTTCTGTAGTGTTGGGAGAATTATTGCCATTGTAACCATTTTGAACTTGGGTTTCACCAATTACTTGTTTAGATGTCTGAGGTCTAGTATAGGCCCCTACTCTCCAGTCTGTTTTGTTTTTAGGAAATACCTGGAGTAGAACCCTTGCCCTCTTTGATTGTGTGGAACAGGATCGACTGCTTTTGCCAGTAATACATTTTTTTACCACCTGCTCCAGCAGTTTTCTTTATGAGGGAGGAACTGATGCAAAACGCTTTACCCTTGGAGGAGGAAGGGACTTGAAACAAAGGGAGAGACCCTGATCCACTCTTTCCCGGACCCACCTGTCTGATACGATTTTTGACCAGTCCTGGAAATAGTGGGAAAGTCTGCCCCCTACAAGGTGTGGAGATGCAGCCTGAAGGGAAGAGTCAGGGGTTCTGCTTTTGTTGTTGTTGAGGTTGGGTAGAGCGAGACCCTCTGCGGGAGCCTGTTCTACCCATAGCCCTATAAGAACCCATCTGCTGGGATTGGTACCGTAGCTGAGGAGCAGCTTGCACTTGAAAGAAAGGACTCCTAAAAGTAGACCTGCCCCTGCCTCCCCTAGAAAAAAAAGTAGAAGGAGAGGGTTTGTCCCTTGTGGAATTACTTCTGAAAGTAGCCTTGTACTCAAATACTTTCTTCATGTAGGCTCCATTTTGGCCACCAAAAAGGGAATGGCCCTCAACAGGGAAATTCATTGCTTTGTTTTGGGGGTCCTGGGTGAGGCTGGTAGCCCTCAGCCAGGCAAACCTTCTCATAATTATAGTACCAGCCATCCATCTGGCAGCAGTGTCATTCGTGTCAGCTGCCATCTGGAATTGGTATTTGGAAGACTCGAAACCCAATGTGGCTGTCTCTAGTAAATCCAAAACAGTGAGGGAGGGATTTGCCTCTGCATTATCAACTACAGACTACCATACAGCCTTTTGGTAAAGGGCAGCATACGCCTGATAAGTGGCTCGCCTGATAGCAAAGGATGCTGAGAGGTACCCCCTCTTAGCCATACTGTCCACCTTTCTGGAATCTTTTTCAGGTGGATGAGAAGACAAGGGGGTTTTGGCCTTCTCACAGGCTGCCTGCTGTACAATGCATTGATGATCTGGGTGGCTGAATAAAAACTCAGCACCAGATCCCTCCAATTGGTACTTTTTGTCACATTTTTTGTCAATAGGCGTGACAGTTTGAGGAGCTTTTAAAACTTCCAGAATGTCTTTTCTGAAAAAATTGTAAAGGGGAAGGAGTCATTTTGAGGGTGTTAGCCCCATTAGTTCCATATACTGAATCTCTTATTCATCCTGCACCTCCTCAATTATTTGGAGGTCCAGCATTTCCACCATTTTCTTAATGAAAGAAAATGGGGAGGGAAAATCCTCTGAGGGTCTGGGGGGAACCAAAGTCTTGCTCAGGTGACACCTCAGGCTCTATTCCTTCCTTCCTCCTCATCATCATCATCATCACCACCACCACCACCACCACCACCCATTGTGGAAACAGGCACAAGAGGGGTAGCAGCAGCTGTTTTATCAGCTGGAACAGGTACAGGCTGCTGGGGGGGAAGCAGACCCTGCAGCACTTGTAACAAAGCCAGAGCTTGTGTAATATCAGCAGGAAAGGGAGTATTTATGGGCACCTGAGGGACCGCTTGAGATGTTTCAGCTGGGATGTCAGTGTACTTAGTTTTCTTAGTTTTTGCAGGCACTGGAGAGTCAGTCAGCTGATTGCCTCTCTTACTAGAGCCCTCACCCATATCAGGGGTGGATTTGGAGGCTCTAGAAGGAATTGTCACATTCTTGGAGGGGGTGGACTGGTCAGAGCCCAGGGACCCCTCCACTAGTCTTCTCTTAAGCCTCTCCCTGCGCTTCTCCACAGTTTTTTCAGGGAAAGACTTGCAAATCTCACAATCCTCACTGAAATGTTTCACACCAAGGCAGAGCAGACAAAGGGCATGTTTGTCTGCTCTGGTAAATACCTCAGCACATTTAATACAATTCTTAAAACCTGTAGGTCCTGTGTTCTTTTTAGGTTTATCGCCATTATAGAAAAAAGGACTAAAAAACTGTTAAATAGAACCAAATTTCAAAATATGCGATCAGCTTAAATAAGAAAGTGATCGGTTCAGAAACCGATAAATTTGAACAGAACCATGGTTCCGGAACCAAGAAACCGCTAGGAGAACCAGAACAACCATGGTTCAAGAGTGGTTAAACTAAGTAATTAAAAAAAAAAAACAATCAGAAATCTATGAAAAGCTTTCCTATGAAATTCACAAAGAAGTCGGTTACCCCTCTGTTCAAAGGAACCACAAGGAACCGATAAAAAACGAAAGAATTTAAACTGTGACATAAAAACACTAACAATAAGAATAAGGCAGTAATGAAAAAATAAGACAAACTACTTTAAAGTTTTTTGTGATCTTATGCACAATTTACACAATCTTGATAGAGAGAGAGGTCTCCAGGGCATTTAAACTTTGCAGCGGAGACAAGAAATCTGAGGTAGAATGCAGGCAATTAGAATAGCGCAGTTTGAAAATGAATTCACAAGCTAAACATTCCATAATTAACATAGCATTCTATTTGGCTCTGGGGCAGTGCTGGCTTAAGGGAGCACTGCAAAGAGTAATAATATTAGTGGACTCCTGGGGTTAGAATCAAAGGTTACCAGAGGCTTCAGTGAGAGTCCCTCCTGAGTGAGACACTAGCAACCTGAAGCAGGGTCGCTTGAGCTACACATACTGTATTCCAGATCCTTTTTATGTTCATCCCAAGAAAGTCCTATTTCAATGCAGTGAGTTGGGTGCATGCTTGGGGCACAGGCCCCCTAAGAGCCCCTTAATTGAGGGTCGGGCTCCCATCTCGGGCCTGTCCCAAGAGCAGGCCCTATCAATATGTGAGAAAACAATAAGAAGTGCACACAAAGGTAAAATTGCATTAAGTGAGTACATTTATTAGGTGTATAGATTGACATGTGCCAGGGCATTTACAATACTCACAGTGTGCTGTTAGCGAAACCCAGTAGGGGTGACAAGGAAGTTTAATTTCTCGGGGTGCCCCCAAGCATGGGTGTGGAAAGATATTCTCCTTGTACTCTGTGGTGCACAATTTTATTTTAGGGGGGTAACAAAAGGCTCTGAACTACAGCCTTTATCCATGAAACACAACACAGGACCAGCTGATCCTTTCTGTGATTTTATTACGGAGAGTCAAAACTGGGAGTGTTGACCACTGAAATGGTCTTTGCATCCCATGGACCATACATTACAGGCTCTGGGGTGGTGTGTGGATGTCTGAGGCAGCAATAAATGGCAACTGGATTTTCGGGTAGGATCATCAGACAGTTTGGAGTTAGGTTTCACTGCTATGCAGATGATACTCAGCTATGTCCTTTGCACCCCAGGATGGTGGCACGGTGGATGTTCTGAAGCAGTGGTTAGCTGAGATCCAGGACTGAGTGTCACTGAGCTGGCTGAGACTCACCCCAGACAAAACCCAAGTAATAGTAATTGAGTTGGGTTGGAGGGGGAAGAGACAGTGGCTGGGAAGGAGATGGGGCTGTGCCTTGGCATCTCCAGGCTTGGGGCTGCCGCGAAGGTGCAGAATGTGGGTGTCGTCCTGGAGAAGCTTCTTTTCCCAAAGAGCAGTTAAAATACAGAACATCTTGCCATAAGAAGTGGTGGCAGCAGACTCCGTTGGGATTTCTAAGAAGAAACTTGATGACTATTTGCTAAATATCGACCATACAAAATGGCCCCGCTGAGGTGTGAGACAGACTAGATGGGCATCAGCCTTTTTCTGTCTTATCTCCAAGTATAGCGCCAAGTATTACTAGGATTCCCACTTAAAAACAGACCATTGTTCTCCACCCATGTGTGTAAAAGGGTTGTAACTGTAAGAACCCTGACTGGCATCCCACCTCAAAAGAGCACTGTCCATCCAGGGACCCTGGTTACAACTGAACCACAGGAAATGGACATAAGGCATAAGTAGGAAATGGGATGTAACCCCACCAAGAAGGGAGTGGCAATGAGCGCAAAGCAATTGAGCAATAAGCAGTAATAGCTACAGTGAGAAGCAGCAGAACTGAGGGCCCAGATGCTGGAGAGACAACTGATAGAAATGGCTATGAAACCAGTAGGCAGCAGCAGCAGCAAAGGCCACACGCAGATGGAGGGGTAAACTGTGAGATGCAGTAGACTAGTCAAAGCATCAGTAGGGCTACTGCTTACAATGCCAGTAACTCCAGTTCTGGAGTCAAGGTCATCAGGGGCTGGCTGGAGGGGGGCGGCAGGAGGGTCGAGCATCCCAGATTTCACGCAGCTTGGGGGAATGAGTTCCGTTCTCCGCCGTAACACTGCTACCTGGTTGACCACAGAGGGAAGTGCAGATGGAATGCTGAGGGAGGGAATGGACATCATGTTCAATGGTGTTAGACATGGCTTGTGTGCATGCGTCATAAATGACATTGCAGGCAATGTCTAGAGGGGGTGGGAGACAATGCAAAAAGTGCCCGAGCCACTATGACGATGAACACTGGTGTATCTGGGCCCCCCCCCCACACCTCTGTGCTGCCTGCCAAAACATGATGATCGGGGTTAATTTCCTCTCTCCTTTCCCTGCTTGGAGGGGCAAACCAAGGCTTAAAGGAGAGTGGTGGGTGCAGGTAAGAGGAGTGCAGGGGTTCGGGTAGGACTTGGATGAGCCAGAGGGAATTGGAGGCTGGAGAATGAAGAGGGTAAAAACAAATTGTGGGCTGTAGAAAGGGCTGGAACTGGATTCTAGGGTTGCTGAAACTGGATGCTTAGGAAGGATGCTATGTGTGTGTTGCTTGCTGCCTCCCACCCTTGATGCAATGGACTGCATCTTTTTAGTTATGCAGTCACTAGGGCTGTGGAATATTCAGATTCTGATGGACCAGATTTCTAGGAAATTCAGCCAAATTCAGCGGAAGGTTGTCAGGACAGTAATTCCAAAATTTTGAGAGTGGAATTATTTTTGTGGATTAGTAATCCCAGTTAATATAATCCGTGGATTCCTTTTCTGCAATTTTCGGAATATTATTCAACAGCTGGTGATACTGTAGCACTCCAGACCCTGTTTATGCTATATTTTTATAAAAGATACAGTATGTTGACATCAACATGTGCGTGACATGACATTGTGACATGCTTGCTATTCATTTCATTTTTTTTCAGTTTATTTGCGTTGGGAAGCTCTGCCACTCACACCCCCCACCCCCCATTTTTTTAACATGGTAAACTGATTTTTAAAAAAAACTTACTGCCCAGTGTGGAGCAGAGCCTGCCGTAAGTGGGCAAGTACAACGCTCAGTCAACTAAAACAATTTACACAGTTAAGCAAGTAGCATAGCAGTAATATAGTATAATGTACGCTACTTCCATGATGTACTGCTGTGCTACTTGCGAGGGTCCAGAGTGCTACAGCATTGCCCTGCAGTTTACATAATGCATGGAGATTCCACAGATTACATAGAAATACTTTTTGGAATTCAAAAAGAAATTCCAAAAAGCACTTTAGAAGTAGAATTGCCATTCCAGTCAAATTCCACACAGCTCTAGTAGCCATCTAATCATTCTTCTGCCACATTTTTGTTCCATCCTCGCTATTTCAACATTTCTTGTCTTTCCTGGTTAGCTGCAAATACTACAAATTGACGACAACATATCATATTATCTTGATTTTACATCTTCTAATGATCTGGAATAAGGATCTTTTTGGGGGGGTCTGCAAGCTCTGTGACTGCTGTAAATCCATGATGGCTAAGGGTATTTTCTTTTCCTTTTTCTAGCCCCGCCCCTTCCCCCAGGATGTGCACATCAGAGCTCACAGGACACATGGCATTAGTATCGTCCCAGCCAATGGCATCCCTCCATTCCCCTGTGCGCACTCCTGCCTGCACTGCCACCGATGGTCACCCAAGTGGCAGTCACACGGTGGTAGTGAGTTTCCCCCCTCCTGCCTAGGGAAGGAGAGTGTCCCATGTGACACTCCATCCTCCCTCCCTGACCGGTCCTTCAATGACCCGGGCTCATTCCCGAACCTGGGTCACCGATGTCACGAGTGATAGTGCTACCACTGCACCAATGGGCTAGCTCTGGAATATGGATATTAAATGCTTATACTTATAGATACATAGATTGTGTAGGGCAGAAAAAGACTATTACGTGCATGAAGTCTGCCCTGTTGTTCCTACCCAGAATCCATCAATCCTTTCAGCACTCCCGAAGCCCCGATCTTCACTTTCAATTAATCCGTCACTCATATTCTTTCTTACTTTTAATCATTCAAGAAATAATTAGCTACCTTTTTTTGTGGTATTTTGTGGAGTTTTATCAGAAATGGTGTTAAGTATTCTTGTAATTTAGCGATGTATGTTACAGTTTTTACTTGAGTTTTTATTCTCTGCTTCTTCAGTAACAAAACAGATAATTTTATAATGTGAGACAATAGGTTTTTTATTTGACAGCATTGCCTACATTTTCTGTATAACTGCAGTTGCTGGTTTTGTCCACATGATGCTGCTGTTACTCTTTGAATGGTTCTGGGTTGGTTTGAAAGGGTTTCACTACGACTGTGCAGTGCATACAACAGTGTATCCAGCACAAATAGTGTACTTTTTAAAAATAAAAATATCAGACTATGTACAGTGTAAATATTTTGCCCTACATGCCCCCACACATGAGAGTATGGCCAAGTCCTAGCATCATTTATTAGATGCATACAGATATTCACCGACTTTCTTTCCCCACCATCTGAACTAAAAGGCAACATTTTTTAACTTAGAGGGTGGTGGATACATGGAATAGTTTACCCAAATCAGTTGTAATGATTAACACCTTTCATTCCTTTAAGCACAATCTGAATAAGTAAATAGGGGCAAAAAACAACCAAAAATACCACCACTGAGAAGTGGGGGGGATGGGCTCAATATGCTATCTAGCCTCCTCCTGTTTTGATCACTTATGGTCTTATGTTGTTTTATGTTGCTTGACCCCACATTACTGCACTGCAGGCCAGGACTGAAGGCTGAAAGAAGTGTGTATGAAGGGCCTGCTGAGGAAAATGTGGCTTGCTTGAAGTTATTCAATCTCTACCAATCCAGTATCGGGCCGGGGGATGCTATAACCATTGCACACGCATGCACCCTGACAAATCTATGAAGTCCTAATTGGGTCCCACTACTATGGACCCTAGCACACCTCCTTGCCATGGAGGGCTAGGGGTGAAGAAGGACCAACGGGGCGTGACATTTGTTACAAAATATACAACAAACAACACTAAGGTCAGAGAAGTTCTCAATAAGAACTGGCACATTTTAGCAACAGATCCTGCACTACAGGAGACTGCCAAAGTTCCACCCAGGATCATACATAAGAGAGAGGTCCTAACCTTTGTGATATGTTGGTCCATAGTTGTTTACCAGTTGAGAAAACTCAAGAGACCAAATTGGTTTCCTGATGCCCCTGTAGGATGCAATTCTTGTGGTCACTGTAGACATTTATTTATTTATTGAAATGTTTCATCAGGAAGGGCACACTGAACAACAAATTGCTTGTCTCACAGTGCATCCTGGGGAAAGGGGTGATGGGAGAGAGACTATTAACAAAATACAAACACATACAAATGGAAACCATCTTACATCACTGATGAACATAAGGTACTTAACATTAATGAAAATCATACATGCAGCTAGAGAACTTAAGTACATTTGTATGAATATATAATTGTCGAAATACACAGAGGTCGGATCATCTTAACATTGTGGGGTTATACAAAAGTGTAAATCATTCAATACTGTAAATAGTAGAAAAGAATACAGGATTACCAAATTCATCAATTGTAGCACTCGGCGTAATATACCTGGCAAGCTACACCTGCACATCTTTCTATATGGGGAGGATTAAACAGGCATTAAAAGTATGTTACCTCGGGTGGGGAGCTCCACATCCTAGGTGATTTCAATTTAAACTGGCTCACTAGTGCTAGCTCCAAACTCCGTAACCATGTAGCCAGCTTGAATCTGACTCAACTCATCACCGAACCTACGTAGCTAAACCACAAAACGCTAAACCAGTCCCTACTTGACTTGGCCCTCACCTCTCACCCACACAGGATTATAACCTCAGGCCTAATTCCGGACTCTCTGAGTGATCACCATATGATATATATAATACGTAAAGTTTTCAAAGCAAAACCACTCCCTCCAAAAACACTCCATATCAGATCCTATAAATCCCTTAACCTAGATGGACTTCAACAAGACTTAGCAAACTTGGATTGGTCCTGCATACCCCAGGCCCCTTCCATGGATCATGCCTATGACTTCTTTAAGTCAAAATTTCTTGCTGTCTGGAATTACTATGCCCCATCCAGAAAGGTTAGAGTAAGGGGTGCCCATCTGCCGTGGATCACTGCCGACCTCCTGGAACACCTCTGTGCCAGAGATCAGGCATGAAAAGTTTATAAGACATCAGGGATGCACACCGATCACCTACATTACCGAATGCTCAGAAATACCTGCACCAGGCTTATTTGCAAGGCTAAAGCCCACTACTTCTCATCATCTCTCCAAAATAATCTCAATCATCCAGCCAAGTTCTGGAGGTCTATAAAGTCACTTTTCTCCCCTCCCGCCCAGCCACCCACTCCTGCCCTAGATGTGGGAGGCTCTATCATAACTGAACCTCTAGCAGTTGCCACAGCTTTCAACTCAGTGTTTACTAGCAGCGGGTCCCCTCACTACCCAAACCCCCTACCTGCCACACAAATCGCGACATCCTCATCTCCACCCATGCCGTCCCCTCACCCAGTTTTCTCCTTCACTTCTGTTACCCCACCAGAAGTACTTAAAACCCTACTCGCCCTAAACCCCTCTAAGGGTAGATGTACTACAGGCATAGATGCCAAAATGCTCTACCTTTCCGCACCAGCAATCGCCGTACCTCTAGCATCTCTTTTCAACCTCTCTTTCACTTCTGCCACTCTTCCTTCAAAATGGAGTCATGCCATAGTCATCCCCCTTCTGAAAAGCGGTGACCCATCCTCCCCTAGTAACCACCGCCCAATCTCCCTACTGCCCACCCTAGCCAAAATCCAGGAACGTCTCGTCCTCTCGCAACTCACCACCTTCCTTGACTCGTCTTCTTTCTTCACCCTTTACCAGTCCGGCTTTAGAAAATCCCATTCCACTGTTATGTCCCTCCTCAAACTCACCGATTCCATCCTCACTGGCATGGATAATAGCCACATCACATCTGCCATTTTCATCGACCAAGCCAAGGCTTTTGACACAGTCTCTCATATCCCCCTTCTGTCAAAACTCTCTAAAGCTGGCCTCTCCAGTGCGGCCACACAGTGGTTCAACTCGTACCTGGGTGGCAGGTCCCAATCGGTAAAAATTGGTGCCTCCACCGCAAACCCCCTCCCCTGCTCCATTGGTGTCCCACAAGGCTCTGTCCTCGGCCCTATCTTATTCTCCATTTTCCTCAATGACCTTCCCTCGATCTGCCAGCATGCTGATATTCACATGTACGCAGATGATACAGTCTTGTACACCTCAGGTCACTCCCCGCAGGAAGTTGCATCCAAAATCCAACAAGACTTCACTGAAGTCCAGCACTGGTTTCGTAGAAATCAACTTATCCTAAATGCTAAAAATTATCTCTATGACCTTCGGTACAAGACAAAGACTCTCCCATCTCCCTGCTTTCCCCATTCTCAAAACACTAGATGGGACCCCTCTAGAAGTCTGCACCTCTTTCAGATACCTAGGGGTCTGGCTGGACCAACATCTAGACTTTTCCACGCATATCGAAGCAACCCACAAAAAACGACGCCCTAGGCTGGGGGCACTATACAGAAACTGTAGCTGCATCCCTCTCCCTGCCCGCAAAGAGATCCTACAGAAAATGATCCTCCCTATTATCGACTATGGGGACATAGCCTATAGCTCTGCCCCTAAATCCACCCTGGCTAAACTGGATTCTCTTTATAACTCCTTCTGCCGCTTTGCACTGGATTGCCCTCCCACCACTCACCACTGTGACCTCTACAGTCACCTTAACTTACCCTTCCTCGTAAATCAGCACCTTTACCACTGCAACAGACTCACAGCTAAATTCTGGACCCAGCTATTGCCCTCCTACCTAGACTCTACCTTAAGAGCCCAAAAACCATCAGCATACTCACTCAGAAACTTTGACTCCTGTCTCCTTCAAATCCCACACATGACTACCTCTGCTGGGCAGTCGGCTTTTAGAGTCCGTCTACCAAAACTATGGAACTCTCTGCCAGCTGACATCCGGCTCTCCCACTCCCCTGGGCAACAAATCTCCCTATTAAAAGGGCAAGTCCCCATAAGCTGCTCATGTCAACTTGGCATGCAGCAGCTTGGGTCATGACTTAACTTGTGAGCAAAAATGTGATGGCAAACCACCCAAGTGATCTATATTGTCCACCCAAGCACTTAACTATCAAATTTTAATTGCCACTACTTTTCCCTTCATATTCTGCCTGCTAATATGATGCCACTCTCTGTTTCTTACATCCTGTACATGCAACTATTTTGTGATTATTTTTCATTGTAATTATACAACCTTGTACATATTGGGCCAGATATTCAAACTGCGCTATTTTGTGGCGCAAGCCCTTGCGATGCACAAAATAGTTGCGCAGGGGTGTGGCCAGAGCGATATTCAAAGGAGTTGTGCCCTTGGAGCAACTCCTTTGAATATCACCCCGCCACAGCCACTGTGCATGGCGCAGTGGAACTTGCGCCACCGCAAGTGGTCAGAGTGGAGCATTCAACTTGCGGTGGCACAAGTACCATTGCGCCATGCGCAAAATCCCGATATTCAAAAGGTGACATGCAAATGGAGCCATAATTCATGCAAGGCGAGGGGGGCCATTTGCATCTGATTATGGCCCCATTTGCATGCCATTAGCATGCAGGTGCGCCGATCCCCGAGGACTTGCGCCTGGTGCCCTGCCAGGCAGCAATCGCCGGGACCGACACTTCTGCAGCCCGATCGCGGGCAAAACAGTGTAAAATCCCACCACCACCCCTACTGGTCCGATCACGGCATAGTTTAATTCCCCACCAGCCCGATCACGGGCAGCAATGTGTCTCCCCAACACATCCCTGGTGGTCCAGTGGACCGTGAATCCCAATCGCGGGATGGAGAAGAACCGGTTATTCGGTGGTCCAGGATCGAAACAATCGCGCTGTGGTTGAACAGTCCTCCCTCACTGGCATCCATGGTGGTCCAGTGGCTAATCCCGATCGCTGGATAAATTGAACAAACCTCTCGAACATAGCCCTGGTGGTTAGGTGTCCTCAACCCACCCACTCATGACAGCCCCACCACCCTGCTCCCACTCGCAGCCGGGCGGCGGCAGCATCCTTACTCGCTGTTGCTCGGCCGACTGACTGCCCAGTAGGTGAGCGCGCTTGCGTAGAGAGAGCAATGCATGCTAGCCTATACGCATAAAGACAGTCTAGATTTGTGAAATGAATACATTCATTCATTCACAAAACTGACTGTCTTGTACGGTATAGCTGCACGCCCATTGGCTCTTGCTCTGCACCAATGGGCATGCAGCTCACCGGCAGTCAGTCGGCGGGCAGCGGGCGACAGGCGGGTGGATGCTGCACCCCGCCAGCCGCCGGGGAGCGGGGTGGTGGGGCTTCAAGGTGGGTGGGTGTGGGGACACCAGCCACCAGGGCTATGTTCGGGGGTTTGTTCAGTTTTACATCCCGTGATCGGGATTAGCTACTGACCACCAGGGATGTATTCGGAGGGGAGTTGTCAGAAATTAATACAGCCCGCGATCGGGCTTTTCCATCCATGGACCACCAGGGATGTATTCCGGGGTTGTCAGAAACTAATACAGCCCGCGATCGGGCTTTTCAGTCCACTGACCACCAGGGATGTATCCGGGGTTTGTCAGAAACTAATACAGCCCACGATCGGGCTTTTCAGTCCACTGACCACCAGGGCTGTGTTGGGGAGACATATTGCTGCCTACGATCGGGCCAGTGGGGGTGGTGGGAGGTATTTCAGCCCACTGCCAGTGATCGGGCTGCAGGGGGGCACAGGGAGGGTTGGGGCCAGCCACAGGTGGCAGCTGCTGCATTGCGCCCTGCAATGCAGCAGCTCACCTGTGGGTGGCCCCACTTGAGCCTTTTTTTTGGCTCAAAGTTGTGCAGGCGCAGGTTGGGGTTGCACTCAGAACTCTGCACAGCCCGGCTAACTGTCAGGCTGTGCAGTTTATGTATGGTTCCTCCCCCTCCAGTTCAGCATGCATTCATTTGCATTGCACTGTTGCTCAGCATGTTTTCTGTGGCGCAACTGCCTCCTGCTGAATATCGCAGAATGGAGCAAGTTCGGACTTGCACAGGCACAACCCTATTGCGCATGGCGCAACCCTTTTGAATATCTGGCCCACTGTATGTAACCCTTTGTAAATTTTTTTTTTGCTGTCCTAAAAAGTTCTGTGTGATGACTTGTATGTACTATCCCATTTCCCCCTACCCCCAGGACCCATCTGTAATCGAGCAGTAGTCTGCTCAGTATGTCTTTCCTGGTAAAATGTTTAAATAAATAAATAAAGTGGGTGAGCATCTTAACTCCATCTAGACTGGGGACTCACGTAATGCCCTACATTGCTACCTTCAAAGTATGTCTGACCAAACAGAACATAAATTTTGCTTTTGCAGAATTGAGAGAGTAAAATTAGGTCCTAGAGGTGGGGATTTTGCAACACTTATCTCTATAAACGGGAATCTTTTTGGATTGTTGAGTTGGGGGTGCTTAGACCCCAGGACTAAATTACAGTATAGAACTTACTTCTTTTCTTAAATGTAACAATTGATAGCCTGTATAGTGTTGTTATTACTGAGAATGGTATGTATATCCTGAACAGTGCATGTTGGTTGTTTTTGATACTTTTTTTTTTAATTTTTTTATTTAGTATGCTTTATACATGCCAGCTCCCCATCAGTCTTTCCCTGAGTACCATCCTATCACACACCTGCTGCCGTGAGATCAGCTGGGGAAATGGGCTGGATTAACCCCCAGAGCAGGACCGTGGGGGAACCCAACCACTCAGTGGACAACAGGATACAGCCCCGGAACACAATCGATCCATCGGTATGCCTCTGGCTTACCCTACAGAGGCGGGACCACCGGGAGGGGGCCTACCCTTCCCAAGCAGAAGCCAGGATACATCCCTAGTGGAACATGGGACTGCTGTGTGGGACCTCCGACCCAGGGTGGGCAGCATTCTGTTCGACAAGGTTGCTTTTTTTTGACTCTGTGGAGGCGGGGTATGCAATGACAGAATGGCATAAACGACACTGTCTAACCCTCCCCCAGAACACTAAGGTGCTGAACACTTGCAGTACACCTGGCCTCCATCAGAGGTCACTATGCACTGGACATGCAATTCTCCTTCCCCTGGAGAAGAGCACGTCCCAGGGTGCTCAATCCACCTCCCCTGGCCGGCTCTCAGACTCCAGAGTCCATTCCTGTACCTGGGATGTCGGCGTCGCAGGTGGAAACAACTGCTACACTGGCAGGCCAGCTGTTTTTGATATTGTGATATATTGGTACAGCAACAGTATTGATTTATTAGATTTGACTCACTTATTAGTACATCATAGTACCATACCCAGCACTGTGTGTGGTGTCACACCTATCCATGTCATGGTCAGCACTAAGGCAGGTCCAACATGCATCATGCCAGTTCCTGACAGTGACATGTTCCCAACAGGAGCACCAGCGTGTTGGGGGGCCATCCTTCTGCTTCTTCTTTTGTTTGGAGGTCTTCCTCCTACCTTGGAACCGAACCTGGCACCATCAGGGAAAAACAAAAGCAGTAAAAAAAAAAAAAAAAAGTTTTGGTGCCACATTAAAGAGAAAAATAAATAAAACAGGACTGAGAGAGGATGGTGCCGAGGGTACAGCATTGAATGGACAGCAATGAACTGAGGAGGATTTGTGATGCAGCAATACAAAACTGACTAGCGTTTCCATGGTGTACACTCAACGGCAGGGAGAAACTGAAATGAGGAAGTCAGGGGCCCACATCAGTTACTGGCCAGTTCACAATTGCCAATGCACATTATGTCTGCCTTGTGGCGGTGCCAACACCGCGTCTGTTCCCTAAGCTGTAGGCTGCTAAGACTTTGCTCCTGTGGGGGTTCTAGTGCCTCCAGCACTGTCCCGTATGTGTGAATGAATGGTGAAGATTGATTCCTGGAAGATCAAGTATGTTGATGGTATTATATACAGTATTTCTATATGACAAATGTGCTAAAAAAATTTATGAATTTTTAAAATAAAGTATATATATTATGAAGTGGGGTCACTGTTACCCCTCTTTCATTTTTTTCTAAGTGCGCTCTTTTTTCCTCTTGTAGTTCACAGTCTGATGGAGTTATTTTAGAACATCCCTGATGCTTTTGCAGCTCCTGTTGAATTTTAGAGACAATATATTAACTCCTGGCAGGCTGCTCCCTCCGGTGGTATTTCTGGAGGCCACAGCTCTCTTTCTCTCTGGTGTTATTCCTGTGACTCCCTTCAGACTGTCGCTCCTTATAGATTGCTGCTCAGCATTACCCAGCTCAGCTGTAGCCCTGACAGCATAAACACACTTAACTCTAGCCCTGACAGCATTAGCCCTTCCATGTCTAACCCAAATGTCATTAGCTCACTCAGCTCTGGGCCTGACAGTGTAATCCCACTTACCTGTAACTCAGATGGATTTATTCTACTGATGTCTAGCCTTGATAGCCTTAGCCCACTGTTTTCTGACCCTGACAAAGTTAGCCCATCAACACTAGCTTTGATGACATTAGGGAAAGGGAAATTGTTTAACCAGGAAAGGTACACTAAGCCAAAGCTGATTTCCAGATACAACCTGGGAGCACAAGGAACTTGTGTGACTTGCTGAGGTCACGCAGCATGCAAGTGGGGGCTGATGGGATTAGCCACACCATATCTAGTCTTGACTGATGGTGTTAGCTATTCATGTCTAGCTCCAACAGCATTAACCAACTCATTTCAGCTCTAACAGCATAAGCCACTGAACTCTAACCCTGATATTAGCGCCCCCCATATCTTGCCTTGATTAACTGTGATAGCCACTTTACAGTATGACTAGCTTGACTGAGCTGGCTCATTCAAATAAACCCTGATATTGTTAATCCATTCAAGATGACTATGACAGCATTAGCCCACCCAAACAAGATCCTGACTGAATAACCTAGATCTGACATAGGGACAACCACCTGCAGGGGTCAGGGTGAGGTAGTCGATCCACTCAAGTGTTTTACGTTTGCCTAAGACTGTCTGAAAGTCATGTTTCATTTCCTCTGTAGTTGCCACAATGTTATTCTCAACTTTTTATATGAAGTGCACTTTTAGTCAAGTCTGGCCCCGAAGGTATTAACCTATTCAAGTCTCATACTCAAGGCATTAGCCCACTCAGAGGACACTACTCACCCAGGTCTAGCCCTAATGGCATAACCCACCTGAAGTCTAGCCCCAGGGCATTATCCCACTCAGATCTAGCCTCAGCATTACCTCCCCCGAGTCTAACCCTGGTGACATTACCCTAGCCAGGTCTAGCCCAGATGGTATTACCCTAAAGTTTAGCCTTCAGGGTATTAGCCCACCCAAATCTAGCTTTGATGGCATTACCTCATCCAAGTCTAACCCTAATGACATTACCATACCCAGGTCTAGTGCTGATGGCATTACCCTACTCAAGTCTATCTCTGAAGGCATTAGCCTATTCAAATTTAGCCCTGATGTCATTAACTCATCCAAGTCGAGCCCTGATAGCCTTATCCTGATCAAATCTAACCCTTCGGGCATTAGTTCACTCAAATGCAGCTCTGACTGCATTACCTCATCCCAGTCTAACCTCAACATTAGCCTACTCAAGTCTACCCTGGGGCATTAGCCCACCCAGGTTTAGGGCTGGCATTAGCCCTCTCAGGTGTAGCTTCGACAGTATTAATACTAACACATTCAAGTCCATCTTCAAGCAGTAGTGCACCACATTTATGGTGAAATGTTAATCAATACTACTTTGTTCTATTTTAGACTGCCCCTTATCTCCTGTCTTGTGCAATACCCAGCTCTCCCAATTTTGAGTTTGTTTTAACACTTGAAATAATTAAAGGAGCGCTCCTTTTTATACAGTTTAGTCCAGGTTTGCATCAGTTTTCTTAGTTGTTTTTGAACACCCATTGTTTATTCTCACTTTTCGTGTAACTAGAATGAACTACCATGCAGCAGACAGTGTTCCCTGACATTATGGGACAGTAGATATACAACAACAGCTGAGAATACTGATGAAACCCTATATTAAATCATATTAAAAGGCACACTCCTTTTATTTAAAATGTACAAAAAAAAAAGTGCTACAGCAGACTCAAAACAGGGAAAAGAAGGGGAAGCATACAAAACAAGAGGTAAAGGGCAATCTAATATGGAATAACGCAGAACAGGTCAACCTTTTTACTGATAACATGCAGATTTTCACCCCGCAACTATTGTTTCACTATTATATTCCTTCTACAGTCACATATGATCAGTCATCTCAGAAAGCTTCATCTCCTCCATTTTGTCTTGCACCCTTGCCCTTTCATGTCACAGATCTTGAAGTCAAAACTCACTAAACATGAGGACTTATCTAACAGGTAACAACAGAGGGTTAGTAGCCGGGGAGCAAGAACGGGTTAGTGGGACTGTAGATGGAACACCAGTAGTAAAAAAATTACTTAACCTAACTGTAGATCTTTAGGAATATCTTCTCTATACAGTACCACTCTTTGGTCATAATGCTGGAGGTGGTAGGATGGGGACCCCTTAGGAATCAGACCTTTTGAAGATGGCAGTGTCAATGCATAAAATTTAACTTAGACTTAACTGCATGTCTAGGGAGAGTGCTGGGCATCTGTTGTAAAAGAGATTATACTGTGTGTATGGGTGAGGGGTTAAAATGCATTTTCTTCATGGCGTCACTCGTTACATTCACTATGGTATGTGGTGTCAAACATCACACCTGTTACTGCCAAATTTCTAGGTTTTGTAGCACTATGTCCATTACTAATAGTAGCATGTTAACCTTAGGCATGTTCAGTAAATTTTTTACTACTGAAACAAATGTGTGGTGTCACGCATTACATTCACCACGGTATGTAGTGTTAAGCATCATCACACTTACCAGTAATGTAATTGTTACATTTTTTCATGTTTTATAGCAGTACATCAGTTAGTAGCAGTAGTATGTTAGTTGTTAGGCATGTTTAGTACAGTATTTGTAAGTGAAATGTAAGTGCAGTGTCACTTGTTACATTCACCATGGTATGTGGTGTCACACATCACACCTATCAGTAACTTTATTATTGTCAAATTTCTCCAGGTTTTGGAGCACTATGTCAGTCATTAGTAGTAGCATGTTTGCCATTAGGCATGTTCAGTAAACTTTTACTACTGAAACAATGTGTGGTGTCACTCGTTACATTCACCACGGTATGTGGTGTCAAACATCACACCTGTCAATACTGTTATTGTCAAATTTCTCCAGGTTTTGTAGCACTATGTCAGTTAGTAGTAGCATATTAGCCTTAGGCATGTTCAGTAAACATTTTAAAACTGAAACAAATGTGTGGTGTCACTCATTACATTCACCATGGTATGTGGTGTTAAGCATCTCACTTGCCAGTAATGTAACTGTCACATTTTTTTATGTTTTATAGCAGTACATCAGTCAGTAGTAGTATGTTTGTTGTTAGGCATGTTTAGTACAGTTTTAGTAAGTAAAACATAAGTGTGGTGTCACTTGTTACATTCACCACGGTACATGGTGCAATACATCAAATTTGCAATTAATGTAATTCTTGTAAATATTTGTTTTTCATGTTTTGATATAACTCATTACATATGTTAGTAAAGATTTTACTACTAAAGCAATTGTCTTGTGTCATGTGCTACTTTCACCACGGTGTGTGGTGTCACTTGTTACACTCACCACATTACAGTTCTTTTATCTCAGGAACCTGTGAGGCTTTTATCTCCCAATATGTTTCTTTTTTTCATACTTGGGTCATAGTATCTTGAAATGCATCAGAAAAGTACAGTTACATAAGAACTTACCATAACAGTAGATCTTCGAGAGAGGCTCTTGCAGTAGGTAATTACATATAGGACTGGTGCCGGCCAGCGTCAGGACCCAACGGAAAAATTTCTAGCTAGCAGTCTCTGGCGGGGGACTGCCCCCACATCAGGTGACCAACGTCAAGCAGAGTCAGTATAAAGGGGTGGTCCCCCATGCCCGCCTTCCAGTTCTTTCCCGCCAAAGGCCAAAAGGCAAGATGAGAGAGATGTGGATATTTCCCTTCCTGGAAAAGGAGCTGAAAAATCTTAGGGGGATGAAGGGCAGGAAGGTATTACCTACTGCAAGAGCCTCTCTCGAAGATCTACTGTTACAGTAAGTTCTTACATAACTGTACTATCTTACTTCAAGAGGGCTCTTGCAGTAAGTAATTACATATAGGACTGAGTCCCAAGCAGTCTGGAACAAGGAGAAGCAAACAGGGGGAGGAAGCTACTCAGAAGTAGACACTCTGGTTGTGAAGGCCTTAGGAAAGGAGGCCTTGCAAAACAGCCAGCCCGAAGCCTGCTCTATGGCAAGAGGCAATGTCCAAACTGTAACGTTTTGTAAAGGTATGGACAGAAGTCCAAGTGGCAGCTGCACAAATGTCAGCCACTGACACGTTCTTGAAACAAGCCGCAGAGGCAGTGACCCCTCTGGTGGAGTGGCCTCTAACTTGACCCGGCAGGGTCTTGTTGTACTTGTCATAACAGAAAGTGATACAATGAGCCAACCATTTTGATAGGCATTGCTTAGAACTGCATTGCCTTCTCTTTTATGGGCAAAAGAGACAAACAGTTGATCAGTCTTTCTGAGATCCTTCGTCCTGTTGGTGTAGTATCTCAGAATTCGGTGAACATCCAAAGTATGCAGGAGGTACTCTCCTTGGTTGGAGTGCTGCGCAAAAAAGGCAGGCAACTCTATGGATTGATTCAGCGTAGATTCTGCTACCACCTTAGGGAGAAACTTAGGGTTGGTACGCAGAGCAACACGTTCCTTGTGAAAAATCAAATACGGGATTTTACACATCAGGGCCTGAAGCTCGGAAATCCATCGAGCAGAAGTAATGGCCTCTAGGAAGAGAGTCTTCCAAGAAAGGAACTTTAGGTCCACTGAGGCTGCTGGCTCAAAAGGAGGCAGAGTAAGTTTCTCTAAAATGAAATTCAGATCCCAAGGAGGGGCAGGAACCCGGATAGGAGGTCCTAAGTGAAGGACCCCTCTCAAAATGTCTTAGAGACCTCCAGCTGAGCAAACGTTCTGTCTGAAAGGGACATGATAGGCTGAAATGGCTGCCATGTAAACCTTTAAGGATAAAATGGCTGAGACCCAGATCAAGAGGTGTCGCAGGTAATCCAGAAGTCGGCCAACAGAGTACGAGAAGGGCTCGACATCCTTGGAGGCAGCCCAAATAGAGAACCGCTCCATTTCATGGCATAAGTTCATGGCATAATTTTAGGAGGCAGTATAGCGCAGTGGTCTAAGGCTCTGAGCTGCAAATTTGGTGACATCCAGCAGACCTGACCTGGGTTTGAATCCCACAGCTTCCACTTGCATACTGTGTGACCCTGAGCAAGTCACTTAACCTCCTTGTGCTCCCAGGTCGCTCCTGTAAAAAGCTTTCAGCTTAGTGTGCTATACCTGGTTAAACAAACAACTAATAAGTAGATCTGGTTGAGGGTTTCCTGGCCTCCACCAGAATCTCAGCTACTCGGGAGGGGGCCTGAATCGGGCCTGAGCTACATGCCTGCAGGAGCCATGTGTGCAACTAAAGGGACTTGAGGCCTGGATGGACCAGGGTCCCCTGATCCTGGGTCAGCAAAAACAGCAACAGAGGAAGAGGAAGAGGAAGAGGAGGTTCATCTGAGTACTGTTGCAGAAGAGAGAACCACACTTGCCTGGGCCAGAAAGGAGCGATCAGAATCATTTGAGCTCCTTCCCAACCGAGTTTCTGCAAGACCCTCATAATCAGTGGAATCGGGGGAGGGAGGCATAGACAAATCTGCCCTTCCAGTCTAGAGACAGAGCATCTCCAAAAAATGCCGCGCCCTGGAGCGAGCGAGCAGAAGACGGGATGTTTTGTGTTTTGGGGGGAAGCAAACAGGTCTACCTGTGGAGTTCCCCAGCGTAGGAAGATGTCTACGACCCCCTGATCCAGTTCCCATTTGTGAGCTAGAGCAGATGACTGGCTTAGCCTGCCTGCCAGCATGTTCTTGATCCCTGGGACATGAGATGCCGTGAGGTGAAGGTTGTGCTGTACTGCCCAAACCCAGACTCACATTGTCTCTCGGCAAAGGGGGTAGGAACGAGTTCCTCCCTGTTTGTTGATGTACCAGACCACACACATGTTGTCCATCTGTACCACTAGGTGACCTGGAGACAGATACAGATGCAGAGCCTGAAGAGCATACAGTACTGCCCTTAGTTCCAGCACATTGATGTGGAGGGACTTCTCGAGGTTGGACCAGGAGCCCTGGGTCCTGTGAGGACCGAGATGGGCTCCCCAACCCTCGCCGGAGGAGTCCATAGTCAACATCTGTGAGGGGGAAGGGAGACTGAAGGGAACTCCCCGGCAGAGGTTCTCCTGAACCATCCACCACTGCAAGTCCTGAGCCATGGGAGTGGAGACCAGGACAAGTTGATCTAGGTCGTTCACCAGCTGATCCCACTAAGACCGAACTGTCCACTGAGAGATTCTCATGTGGAGCAGAGGCGAGGGACTGTCGGAATCAACCACCATTAGCCCAAGGAGGCGAGCGACGACCTGGTTCTGACCCGCCCCGCGGCTGGACAACAGGCTGACCTGGGCCTGAAGAGTGGCCGCCCTGTCCGGTGGCAGGAAGGCCCTGCCAGAGGTCGTGTCCAGGATCGCCCCGATAAACTGGAGCCTCTGGAACGGGATCAGATGGGACTTGGCTTGGTTGATGGTAATACCCAGGCAGGCAAAGACCTGCTGGGTAAGGGAAAGGAAGTGCAGGAGTTTCTCCCTGGATGGGGCTGCCAGGAGCCAATTGTCCAGGTATGGGAAAACCTGCACCCCTTGGGTACGCAGGTAGGCCGCTACCACCGAAAAGCATTTGGTGAACACTCGGGGCACCGAGGAAAGACCAAATGGGAGGGCCTTGAACTGGTAGTGGTCCCCCAGGAATGCAAAACGCAGGTATTTGAGATGGAAAGGGTGGATAGGGATATGCAGGTAGGCATCCTTCGTATCCAAAGTGCACAGCCACAGTCCCGGCCGAAGAGGGAGCAGAAGGATCTGCAGTGAGAGCATCCTGAACCTCTTGTACTCCACGAACAAGTTCAGGGAGCTGAGTTCGAGAATCGGCCACACATCCCCTGTTTTCTTTGGGACCAGGAAGAAATGGGAATAGTATCCCATTCCCTGAAGAGGAATGGAGATGGTTCTATCGCCTCCTTCAGCAAAAGTGCTGAAATCTCTTACTGGACCAGAAGATGATGTTCCCGAGAGTACGACGAACTTGGGGGAGGGTGTCGAGGGGGTTTCTGAAGAAACTCTATTGAGTGTCCTTTTGCGATCAGCTGGAGCACCCAGGAATCTGAAGTTATCCTCTCCCAACCCGGGAAGTGGAGGGAAAACCTCCCTCCTACTGGTACCTCTGGAAGGCGCAGAGGCTGTGGGAGAGGAAAGGAGTCATGTGGTGTGGGGCAGCGTCGCGGCTGAAGCACCTGCTGCTTTTTTGGGTGGAGGGGCTTGGCAGCCACTTCCTGTTTGACTTGAGAGTCCGGAAGGGAGTCCAATTTGGATTCCACCTCACTAAGAATCGCCTTCTGGTAATCCCTCATGTGACCGACATAATTTAGGGCCCTAATACCCAGAGTGGAAGAAGCATAGATCTTCTTCCCGTACTGGTCCAGAAGACGGGATTCTTTGTCAGGTGGAGACGAGCTCAGATGTTTCGGGTTAGCTGTCCGGACATGAGCGGTGCTAATCACGACCGAATCAGCTCGAGGGTGAGAATCTAAAAGTCAATACCCTCAGGAGCCTGATATAGCCTGTTCGACTTCTGAGGAAGCGGGGCTAAAGCTGACAGTTGCTTCCAAATAGTGGAAACAAGGTTGGCATGAGGCTCAATCCAGGGTGGCACCAATGTAGGAGCTGTCTCGGGCAGGTCCAGATGTTCAGCAAGTTTCTTATGCTGTGGATCCGGCTCTAAGGAATGCCACTTGTGAACCTCCTGGATTTTGCATAGCAACTCCGTAAAGGAAGGATCCTTCGGAGGAGTCCTAGGCCTGGGCTTAGATGAAGAGCGTGGCTCATCGTCCAGCTCAGAGCAACCATCGGAGTCATCCGAGGAGGAAGAGGAAGACTCCCTCTCCTGGCGAGGAGGAGGAATGGACCCCTTGGAAGATCCTCGGGGAAGCATATCATGCCAAGCCCTGGAACCAGAGGGCTCACTCCTAGTGTCCGGAGGTGGGAGGGAGTCTGTCGTCACGGATGTACGGGAGCTGGAATCGGCACCGTCATCGTGAGATGACTCTCCACCACTCTGGTGAGTTGCCTTTGGCCTCAGCCTAACAGGAGGCCAGAGTCTCCTTCAAGTCCACTGGTGGCTGAGGGGTGGTGGAGGAGGAGGAGGAGGAGGAGGGGATACGGGTATTGATTGTACTCTCTAAGGTGATATCCATAACCCGACAGTGGGGAAACCCGCGCCGGGTATTGAGGCACCGGGTACTGCAGCGTTAGATAGGCCAGCATTGGGTACTGGGGCATCGGATACTATGGAGCTGGGTAAGATGGCATCGGATACGACGGCGTTGGATACCCGGGAGCTGGGGGGTCTGCTGGAGATGGCCAGTCCGGAGGGGACCACCGGCAGGCCTGACGCAGGAGGCCCAGTGGGCGGAAGGCCCGGCGTTGGAGCGGCATTCGGGAGCAGGATGTTGCCCGGGGTCGGCAAGGCCGACGTCAGAGCCGGCGTCTGGGGAACTGACATCGGGTCAGTCGGACCAGCGGGGAGACAGCCTGACGGGGGTGGAGCAGGAACCTCGGCGTCTCCCGGGGATGGAGGAGAAAAGTCCCCGGGGTCAGGCTGAGGAGACTCAGGGTCCCCAGAGGGCAGCAAAGGCTGCGGGGAGCCGGGAATGGCAGACGTGGGAGGGTCCAGTGTCAGCTCAGCCACCGTGCGGGCGTCGGGCAGGCCAACATCCGACTTATCAGAAGAATCCAGGCGGACGCTGGAGGAGCAGACGTCTGACTTATCGGACCCATCGCCCGAGGCAGGTTGCGAAGGAGGAGCGGCCTTGTCGGGCAGAAGAGGGGCTGTGTGCCACCCCGAAGGGTCGGGTGACTTATTGACCCTCTCCGTACGGGCGTCAGAGGAGCTGACATCCGGCTTACTGGCACCGCTGAACCAGTAGGCTGCACAGTGACAGCTTTACTGGGGTGCGGATGCCCTCAATAGCTGGAGGCACCCGGCGGTCCGGCATGAGCCAGACGGTGGCCGACGCCACCTTGAAGCCTCCAAGGTAGCTACAGAGAGTGGTCCTCAGAGGGGACGTTACCAGTGGCCACCTCAAGAAGACGTGGTGGATGAGGAGCCTTATCCCGTGCTTCTCCTTGTCTTTCTTCTTATGATGGCCTCCGGGGGAAGTGGATGCCTGCTGGAGCTTTTTTAACTCCTTCTCCATGGAGGACATTTTCTTCTTTAGTATGTGGGCTTCCAGGGACTGCTGCCTCCGTCTGCAGGTGGCGGCACTGAATTTCAGGCAGTGCTGGCACTTCTCCACCTGATGATCCGGGCCTAGACAGAAGAGGCACTGGGAATGGCCGTCCTTGTGCGGGAGATGGGTGCCGCACGAGTCACACTTATTTTTGTGCTTGGAAGGTGTAGGGGACAACATACACTGACGAATGGCTGACGATTTTAATCGAAAAAGGACAGTAAAAACTACAGACGAGAGAGCTGACGAAGCATTGAACTTTATCAGAGGCTGACACTGAGCTAACAGTGGAAAGAACTGGGAGGCGGGCGCGGGGCTGCCCCTTTACACTGTCGCCACATGACGTCCCCCACCAGAGACTGCTAGCTAGAAATGTTTCCATTGGGTCCTGATGCCGGCCAGCATCAGTCCTATATGTAATTACCTACTGCAAGAGCCCTCTCGAAGTAAGATCTGAATCTAGAAGTAATTTGAAAATGTGACCCTCATGTAATACTTTGGTAACCCCTTTTCATGAACAGACCCATTTGTTTGACATGACCTTCCCGCTGTGAATCCATGCTGTCTCGGATCCTGTGCTCCGCTGGCTTCAAGATGTTCCACGATCCTTTGTTTAAGTAGTGATTCCATAATCTTCTCCACTATTGAGGTAAGGCTGACTGGTCTATAGTTTCCAGCCTCCTCCCTGCTGCCACTTTTGTGAAGAGGGACTACATCAGTCCCCCGGAACCACTCCTGTATTGAGTGACTTGTTAAACAATGCTGCCGGTGGTACTGCCAGCACCTCCCATAGTTCCCTTAATATTCTAGGATGTATCCCATCCTGTCCCATTGTGTTTTCCACTTTCAGTTTTGTGAGTTCCTTTAGGACTCACTCTTCTGTAAATGGACTGGTGTCCATCCTCCTCCCATATTTGTTCATGTTGTCTAACTGTGGTCCCTCATCATTTTCTTCTGTGAATACAGAAATGAAAATTATGTACCTACCATAATTCTACATCTTCCTGTGTATCTTCACCATTCATCACTGGAGGGTGATTGGTCGGGGATGAGCACCCCACAGAAGCTTTTTTTTTTTTTTTTTTTGCTAGGGGGAGGAGCCAGCAGCACCCATGAAGCCGACGCACTGCATGGCACTTGCGGGTTGGCCAGAAATGGCCATTGGCTCCCCCACCTCAGTTCTGCACGCTAGAGAGATGAAGGAAAAAAGAGGATAGAGAAAATTGAAGGTGGGGCAAGGGAGCCAGAGGGTCACTAAAAAGAAAGGATATAAACTGAAAAAGGAATAGGCCAACCAGAGGAGGAGGAGGATCTAGTAGGGTATAGGCTGAAAGGCCCCCAAGTCCCTGGATGGCCATATATGGACAGGAAAGAGACGAGAGAGAGAAAGAGGGACGGAGAGGGGGCAACCAACATCCATACGTCAGATGACTCAGATCTTGAGATACCAGAAAGTGCCTCAGGGAAAGGCTGACAGCCAACCACAGGAGCTGTTACCAAGGCTGGATCTCTGTTTACTAATGTCCCTTCAGGGAGAAGAAGCATGGAAAAGGTCCCTCCCTCCAAACCCCTGAGGGTGGAGACCACCCTTGGTGAGGATTTCCCCACTCCTCCTCTCCCCCGGTTACCGTTTTCCAAAGGAAGAACCCACAGGGTTCGGTGGGAGGAGTGAGGATCCCACCTATTAATAGCTCCCTTCTGGGAGGGGAAGGAGATAGGGAAGTGGAAAAGAAACAATATAAAGAAGGGAGTGGAGGGGTGTCCCCATCAGCCCCCTCATCCCGGGGGCTCTGAAGAGTTGGTACACATCAATGGGGTGGACCAACCCCGGAGAGCACATCCAGGACAAGGGAGAGGGGCCCACCGGAAGTCCCCCACTAGATCTTAGTTGGAAAACCCCACCTGACCTCCTCCCAAGAGTCCCTCTTGCCACCTCCAAGGACGAGGAGGGGCGCCAGGGAATAGAGGGACCCAACTGGATCCCCGAGGAAGAGGGCGAGCAGGAAGGATGTATTGCCCAGGGACTGAGGCCTTGTAGGGGAAAGTGGATGGGATTCAGTGATGAATGGTGAAGATACACAGGAATATCAAGAATTACGGTAGGTACATAATTTTCATATCTTCCCTGTGTCAATCTTCACCATTCATCACTGGTGAGTGAGTACCGAGCCCCCCTGAAGGGGGCCCAGTAATTCAGAGAGATTAGCATCCCTCAGCCCTTGATGGGGGAAACACAGGGGGAGGAGACCCTCTACCGGCCAGTTAGGCCTGGGACTGGCCAGGGCATCCCAGGACAAGGCGGGATCTACCATTCCCTGGGGCAAGGAAGGCACCCCTGCAGTTCCTGTCTCACCCTGTGGGAGAAAAGGTGGGTCCCCTGGAATGAGGAGGCCATCATCCTATGCTGGGCGAAAGGTGACAACCCGGAAAGGCGAAGCCATGCAGTCTGCCTAATGCAGATCGCTGTCCCTGCAAGCCATGAAGTGACTTTACTGGTGTCGTAAGACGGCCTTGAATGGTGCCTTGCCAGCACCAGGCCTATTGCAGAGAGGGCTATGGCCTGCTGGGTAGCCCTGGATCAGGCAGAGATGCCAGTGCCTGGCCCAGCATCACCCACAGATGCCTATTATAGGCAGTGTGGTGCACCTGATGTGAAGCAATACACAACATAATCCGCTCAGTAGAGAAAACTCTCCATCCCAGATGATCAAACTCCGCAGAGTCAAGATCCAGGGGCTGGTTGTGGACCTGACATCTATGTCCGTTAGGGGTGTCCAGTCGCATCAAATCCATAGTGAGATAAGGAAGAGTGCCTGCAGACCTCTGGGATGTGCAGTACCAACGTTGGCAGTCTACAGGGGCTGGAGCTGTGACAGATGGAAACTGCCAGAAGCTGTACGACGCTTCCTGGAAAGGAATAGGCCAGAAGTGGACCACCAAGTGGTGCACACCGTACTCACCTAAAAAGGCTTGCGTTGTAAGCTTGGTATTACAATGGGCCATAAAAGAAATATGCAGGTCCCAGACCAGCCTTGCCAGGAAGCGCTGATACTGGGCTTGATCAGCATCAAAGGACAGGTGGTCAGAGGGGTCCTCTTCTTCATGGGAGGAAGATGTGGAGGCCGAAGAACCTGAAGAGTCATATTCTGGCTGTGGAGGGGGAACCGGTCGAAAGACCTATTCGTCCATGGCCCTAGCATACTGGGGGGAAGTCCGCAGCCTGGGATCTGAACTGTTCCCAAGTCGGAGGTCCTGGAGGACCAACATGACATGGGAGAAGGGGGTCTGGACACAGAGGCAAGGGGAAACTGGCCACCATACGTGGTGCACCTCCACCAGGGCTAAAAGACCTATCAGAGGATCCTGGAAGAACAGGGAATCCGTGGGTCAACTCTGTCACCAGCCTGAGGAGCAAAGAAAAACAGTCGGGACTGAGCTCTGTAGGGGAAGCTTCCCTATGAGGGGACTGGGGCTGCATGGATCCAGAAGGGCAGTCCCCAGCCCCACCCAATGAGGACTCCCTCAAAAGACACGAGGGAGATAACTTGGGGTCAGCATTGCAGCTCCTCCCCAAGCCCTGAAGGACTAAAGAGGAGTGCCGCAGTCCCTTGCCCTATCTCCTCAACTCTGCCAATCCCAAGGAAGACCTCTTCAGTGGACCCTGTGCTATAGGACCCCCCCAACTCTGCAGGCTCCCCGAGGAGAGTCACTGTGGAGGGGATCTGGTCCCCAGCCTTAAGGAGGCGGTACTGGAGGTGACAGCTGATCCTCCTTCAAGCTGGGACCATGGCCCGGCGCCCCAGTTGCTGCCACCGCCCGGAGTCGGTGGCTGCAGTCACCAGAGCCATGGGGGGGGCACCTAGGGAGGTGCAAGAGTCCTGGGTGGCCCTGGAGAACCCACCAACTACAGGGAGTCAGGCTTCCAATCCAGGTCAGCCTCCCGATCATCTGACTCCAGAGAAGAGGAAATCCAGACTGGTGACCCTGGGGGCTCTCCCGCCTACAGGCCTAGCACCCCTCACGGCGCTGCCCCGATTATCAAAGCCACAAACAGCTCCGGAATCCAGGTCAGTGCTGGTGGGTGGCATTAAGGAATGCCCTGCGCCGGACCCAGCAGGCATGGGCCCCGACAGCAAGGCCTGAAAAGGTGACTGCTAGGCCAATGCTCCCGGCCTGGCCCCAGGTGGAGCTAGACCAGTCCTCCGTCACTGCGGTAGAGACCTCCCTCCATGGCAAGGCTAGAAGGGAGGGAAGCCCTCCCTGCCAGACCATGTAGGCCCAGGAAGCACCCACAAGGAAGGCAAGAGGCCTACACTTGGAATTGACGAGAGCAACGACGATGCCAGAAAGTCAGCAGGGCCTCCGATCTTCAGCACTCGGTGCTCAAGAACGCAACTGTTCATATAGAAGCAGGCATTGCAGTGATCCATGTCGTGCTGAGGTCCAAGGCAGGAAAGGCAGACATCATGCCAGTCCATAATGGAAATCTGATAGCTGCAGGGACACCAACGCATAGGAGACCAGCCCATTTTTGATGAACACTTCTTGTCCCCCGAATCTGGCATGATACAACGATATCTCAAAACTTTAAACAGAAAAGACTCAATGCCATTAAAAGGAAGAAAAGGGAAGGTTTTACGGTAGTCTTCAGTAACAGTGCGGTAGTGGTGGACGGCAGAACCGAGGCGGATTACTCAAGGCAGCGTCAACAGTGGCTCTGAGGTGTTGAAAAACAACTCCAAGGAGCGACTCCAAGGCATCGAAAATGGCTTTGAATGACTAGGCGTACTAGGAAATTGTTTAGCTGCAGGCAAGGTGCTGTCTCAATGGCGGGAGAAGCAGAACTGAGATGGAGGAGAAGCCAACGGACATTTCTGGCCATATGAGCACCACGCAGTGCATCGGCCTCGTGGGCGGTGCCATCTCCTCCCCCTAGCAAAAAAGAAAAGCCCCCACAGGGTGCTTGTCTCCGGCCAAGTACCCACCAGTGATGAATGGTGAAGACTGACACAGGGAAGATCAAAATATTTGTTCAGTATTGATGCTTTTCCAGGTCCCTTCCACACACACTTCTTCTTCCCCTTTAAGCCTTACTATCCCAGCCATTGTTTCTACTTTCACAAATATACCTATAAAAAATTGTCTCCTTTCCTATAGTCTGGGCTATTTTTTCCTCCGTTTGTGCCTTTACGCTCCTGACTGCTTTCCCTGCTTCCCTCTGTTTATCCAGATACACTACCCTGTCCTCCTCTGTTTCCATGAATTTCCTGAAAGCCAACTTTTTCTCCCTTACCTTCCCGACCACTACCTTTGAGAACCATAGTGACTTTCTCCTGCCCTTGTTTACTTGCCTAATGCAAAGGTTTGTCACCTCTACTATGGCTCCGATCAACAGTCCGGTTCTCTTGTACCAGTAGGAGATACTCGAGGATCAAAGGGTGGGCAAGCTGCTTCCTATGGTGTCACCCGATTACTTCATCTTTATTCATTTATTGAAATGTTTCACCAGGAAGGCACAGTGAGTGACAAGTTGCTCGTCTCCCGGTGCAACCTGGGGGTACATTAGGAATGAGAAATGAAACATTCAAGTTCTAAGTTCAACATTAACATACAGTTGTAAGGTAGATGTTACAAACAGTGTTACAACAGTGTTGCACATGATAGGCAAAAACAGGGGCCAGTAATAAGTGCTGGGTTAATTAAGCAAATAAGGCATGACAAGGTGTGTGTTATCGTGTAATAACGTCATTCCTGGGGTGGGTTGAAGTACAAGGTGAAGCTGAGTGCTTCCACCACCCCAGGAGTGACGTTACTACAAAATAACACACACCTTGGAGTGCCTTATTGCAATTATACAATGGCTCTTTGTCATACAAAATAAACACAAAAATTAAAAATGTTTTTAGTAGATTTTTTGTGTTTCTGATGAGAAAAAAAGCGATTAATCAAATGGTCCAAAAGGTCCAAGTGGTCCAATAAATCCATACAGTGATGTGTAATAACATCACTGTCTCAGGCACCCACTGACCAATCAGAATACAGGAAATTTCCTTGCCATTATATAATAAGTAACAAGTGTGTATGTGAAAGAAAAAGGGGAAAAGAGAGGCAGTGGTGAGGTGGGTGGGGAGAGGGAAGAGTCATGTCCCTGGAGACTTCTGGATGAGAGGATCCTGCACTGCACTGACCAGAGAGAAGGGAATAAGGAAGTGTCCCAGAGAGACCCGTTCAGGATAGTGTGGGAAGGGAGTAGATGAGAGATACAAGCCCCTTTGGGGGGGTAGGAGAGGGACCCATGGAGACCATTCGGGGCCCCTTATATTCTGTAAGAGATCAAGTGGGTCAGTAAGGGGGAGCAATTTGGGGAAGGGAGGACAGCTAGGAATTTGGGTGAGTGCAGGGTAAAATGGTGACAGTAGAGGGGTAGGGTTTGTCCAGGGCTTAGAGGGAGTTAGGGAGGGACATGGCAGGAGCAAGGTAATTACTGAGGGCAGAGCAGATGGAGTAGGCAGAGAGCGAGTGCCGGATTTGAGGAGAATTCTCGGATTGTTGGGAGGCGGAGAAAGTAACCGGATTGACCGATTTGGGTGGATCTGGGGACTACCAGGGTGTCATCTGCCAAGCAGCAGTCTCAGGAACAGTCCAGCTCTTCTTTCTGCTGCACTTCAGCAGAAGCCAGTGGGACCTGTAGATCCCCACCAGCAGACTTGACATCCATAGCCTCCCAGATTATCACTCCTCTCAGAGGATTTCTATGTGTGGGCTGGCCTGAGCATTACCAGCACTTCCCTGCTCCAGCAGAGTCCTGTTCCAGTGCAGATTTTCCTGACAGAATCAGGGGTTCCTCACCCCACCACCGGAAAGATCTCCACACCAAGCTGATACACAAACTTCCTGCTTGAACCTGTGGATTATGTCTGGGTACCACAAATGTCCCCACATCCCTTTCTTGAGCTCTCCACTGCTGTCTTGGGCCTCTCCCTGGAGGCTACTAGGCGAGTGGATGCTGAGGGGAATTGGTCTGAAAGGCTAAACTCATCAACAGTTAAGAGGTGTGAGGTCCTTGCCACCTCAGGGCAGTCTGGATACAAGTAACTTCAAGGACACCTTATTCTTTGTTCCTAAGCTGCACCAATTGGTCTCAGCAAGTACGAGTCACTACCAATGAGCAGACTCTGGGTCTGGCATGTCTAGTAAACAACCAACACCCCACTCTCATGACAAGAGGGGGTAGTTACATACTTTCCCTTAAAAATTCCCTCTCTACTCCCCCTCCCCCAGCTCTATAACTTTCCTTTTTCATCAGCCTGTTAGCTACAATATCTCCACCCCCTGCAATAGTCACGTTACTTGACCCATCACTGTATCAGTTCCACCTTCCCACTTTGTCCCTCACCCTCTTTCACTTTCTACCTTGCTAGGAGTTCTGGAAGATTGTTATATCTCTTGTGCTACTGCCAGCATCTTATTCGTACTACAGGTATTATATAGTGCACCGTGTATTTTTACCATCGTTCTGCATTTTGGGATCCCACATTGTTTCATTTTTACATTCCCTTTTCTGTATATTCACTCATTTCTGTTGCCCCCCCCCCCAATCTCACACCTGAAAAGGAGCACTGTCCATGTTACCAGATTCAATAGAAATGAAGTGCTGTGAGTAAATGTTATGAGACTTTGGCACTCTTAAGAGGAAAACCGTAGGTGGCAAAAACCCTGGGAACCCAGGAGAAGTTATCAGACTTTTCTCTCAAGCATAATTCTATTATGAGGTCCTGTCTGCTAAGCATAACCTTCTCTCCTCCTAATGAAACACTGTACTCCGTAACGTTATTCTTCATGAGTAACTGATCCGAATTGAGTTTAAATACTCAGCACTTGCAGTTTCTAAATGAGAAGCGTGTTCCCTGGGTCTACCACTCTCTGGGTAAAAATGCATTCTCATATTACTTCTAATTCTATCCTACCACCTTAAGCATAGGGGATGCCCTCTAGTTCTGCTGAGCTGACCAAACTGAAACAGGTTCCTCTGATTAACCTTATGCAATCCCTTTAAAAAAATGATAACCATATCTCCTCTGTGTCTTCTTTTTCCAGGGAAACCATCCTTAGGCTGGGCAAAGCGGTCTCCATAGTTGAACCTCTCCATTCCCTTACTCAGTTTAGGGGCTCTTTGCTGAGCCCTCTCAAATGTTGCAATAGCCTTTTTATACTGCAATGATCAGAACTGCACACAGTACTCCAAGTGAGGTCTTGAATTAACGCCCTCCTATAACTTTGTATATTGTGGGTCTATGTGCACTTATCAATAGTTCTAATGCTTACAATCCCGAATGTAAAATGTATAATTGCTACCATCTCTGTGTCTTACTTGGGGGGTCTGGACTCTCATCTGAGCCTTTAGGTGACATGGAGGCAGACTGATAAGCCATAATGTCTTATAATTTTTAGCCCTTTTTTCGTGGTTTAGGGCAAAAGTTAATACAGAGTTCACAACTGACAAAATCATGATCATCAGTATCAGGGAGGCAGTATAGTGCAGTGGTTTAAGGCTCTGAGCTGCAAACCTGGAGACCTGGGTTTGAATCCCACAGCCTCCACTTGCATACTGTGTGACCCTCAGCAAGTCACTTAACTTCCTTGTGCTCCCAGGTCGCACCTGTAAACAAGCTTCAGCTTAGTGTCTCTCACCTGGTTAAAAAGAAAATGATCTTGACCCAGGCACTCCAAACACAACTTGTGGCAGTCTTCCTTTGCTAAGAGTTGAAATAATTTTTTTTTTCTTTTCTTAACTTTATTTACCTCACTCCTAACTCCAGCATCTCAGGGCATCTCTGAGGTGAGCCCCTTACCTACAGCTCCTACTCCCCACCTGAGACCCCCGATTGGGAAACTGGGGACTGAGATATCACACTCCACTACCCAGACCACAGCCAACCCCCCCCGATCTACACCCTCTGGGGCGGGGCCACCCGACGCCTTATCTGGGTCTTCTGTCTGCAATCTAGACAGCCAGGCCTGGGAGCAGAATGAGGGCTCAGGAGAGTTTGGTCTAGGGATCTGGGCCGCAGTCACCCAAGGCCACTGCTGCATCCCTGAGAGCCAAGATTTTCCTTAGTGTTGCAAGGGCGTGGACGTGCAATGGCGTCCCGCTCACAACAGGCATGCTCCCGCGCCTCCACAAAAGACACCCGCTGCTGCCCAACCCCTACCCACGCAGACAGCAGTGATCCCCAGGAACAAAAGAAGTCACTAATGCTGCATGAACCAGACCCCACCCACCCAAGGAGAGGAGAGCAGTCCAGTGGATGCTCAATCCTCTCCTCCCCTGCCGACCCCCACCCCCAATGACTCGAGTCCATTCCTAAACCTGGGTTGCCGGTGTGGCACGAGGTAAGGTGGATGTCGCAACCCTCAGTGCCACTGGGCCACTTGAAATCAAATTTTACAAATGTTTAAAGCCTTCGGGTCCAGTCTTTTTTGGGGGGGCCTGTCAGTCATGCCAAAACACGGACAACCCAGGGAAGACACTCCAGTACCCAAAACTTAAGAGAAAAACAGTATTAGAGTAAAATAGGTTTGAAAATATAGACCTGTGGTTAGGTCCATTTTTTTTTTTTTTTTTTAGCAAGAACTGTAATAATATGTGAACACCAAAAGGTGCTCAAACAGAAAACAAGCCAAATAACGTATTGGTTCTGAAAAGAAAAGGAACCAGGAATAATAAATCAAAATACTTCAAAGTGGTACACTTTTTACAGAAAAATAAGGCTTTTATAAGTACACAGAAGCAATTCACTGTAAGTGGAATTGTACCACAAAGCAGCCTTCCCCAGTTCCTGGTACCGATGTGGAACCAGATAAAAACTGCATAACATACAAAAATACACCCTAACACAGAGTTATCAAAATATTACTAAACTGTTTAAATTTCTAAAGAATTAATAAAATAATAAACCATAATCAATCTGAAGTGATGCGAAGATTTCGGGGTGAATACCTTCTTTAGATGGAGAAATAAATCTGCTATCAGAATGCAGGGGTGAGCACTGACCACACAGCAGTTTTTAATTTCATTCTAATATTCTCTAATTAGCATAAAATTCTGAGCTCTGGTGCAGCTCATTCCAGGTGAATGATTACAGCTAAGAATACATAAAGGATTCCTGGAGTTTGAATCAATAGTTCTTACACTTACAACCCTGAATATAAAACTTGCAACTGCTATGCTATCTCTGTATGTAATTAAGTCTGCACCCTTGATTGGTGGTCATTTATGTACAATATTATCTCTGAATGTTATTAACTCTGGGGCACCCCTGAAAAAGGGATAACTTTTCTCAGTGGGCCTACCCAGTTAACAAAATTCAAATAAATAAGATTCCATCACTTTCAAGGCATGACGCGCCTCTTTTCATCCATCCCAGCATTTGAATTTTCATACTCACCGCTACTGCCACAACAGCTTCATACCAAGGATGATCCCCCAGTCATTTTCCTAGTTGGCTTCTGCTGGTTCTCTATCTCAGCAGCATGCAAGGGCAATATGTGAAATCTAGATCCATGTGATACTGACCAAGACAAAAAAATTACTCACCTTAGTAATCTTGTTTCTTCCAAGGTATTCTTCAATATTCTTTACTCTTGCAGTTAGCCTTCACAGTAGAACTGCCGGAGATTAGAACGTATGCAAATGATGGAATCCATCATTGACTGCTACTTATTCAAATACTGCCTCACTAACTGCTGCATTCTAAACACTCAGATCTCATGGGAGCCTGCAAGGAAAGACCCCCACCTAATCTATTCTATCCAATATGTACTCTAGCATTTGAATAACAAAATTATTCTAACAATGGCAATAATAATAACAACATTAACATTAATAAAAACTCCCTATAGTGTAAAAATTCCCCTAAAAATGCCAGACGACACACGAGAGGGGGAAAAAAAACACTCCCAACAGGGCTCAAAATTGTGACCAGTCAAGGGTGAAGCACCCTTCTTTACAGATATCCAACTTGAGATGCAAAGGCCACTGGTTCTGAAAGTGGACATAGGGTGGGGAGTTAAGAATATTGAAGAATACCTTGGAAAAAAATATTACTAAGATGAATAATTTTTTCTTCTAACCCCAGGTATTCTTCAATATTTGTAACTCTTGCAGACTACGAAGCAGTGCTGAATCAAATCAACTTTATTTATAAAAAGCGCTTGTACAATGGTAATAAAAACACAAACAAAGTAATATAAAATTAAAACAAACATAATATCTAAAAGTTCATAACTACATAAAATCCTTCTTCTAAATTTTACAGCTAATACAATTTTTAAATAATGATCTCAGAATTCTAAGGACACTCAAGGAAGGTCAAGCTGAATGAATGTTTTTTTTTTTTTTGAAAGCAGTCTAAAAGCTCTGGATGTCAGGCACTCCCTCACCTGAGTTCTACAGGGTAGGGGGCCACAAAAGCAAAGTACCTTTGGAGGCGGGCACAGAACCTATTTTGAGAATAGACTGCAGAACTGCTGTGCCAAACCTGGCATCACTCCTGGACTAGGTGTCCAGACAGTAGTGCTTTGTGAAAGTATGTACTGTTCTCCACATAGCTGCATTGCAGATTTCCAGTAATGGAACATCCCTGGCAGCTGCTACAGAAGTAGCTGTGCCCCTTGTGGAATGAGCCCCAAGGCCCACTGTGGGCTCTTTACCTGCTTTCAAGTAGCAGAATTGAATGCATTGGACTATCCAATGAGAAACAGTCCTTTGGGTCACTGGTTTCCCCTTTTCTACATCTCCATAAGTCAGGAACAGTTGCTGTCTGTCCTGCCTATGGTGCCTGGTGTGAGTCATGCAGTACCTCAAAGCTCTCTTGACATCCAGGCCATTAAGCCTGTATTCACCTGAGCTGGAATGCTCAGTAAAAAAAAAAGACCGGTAGAGTGATGGACTTATAAAAGTGGAAATCAGAAAACACCTTGGGAAGGAAGTTCCTATTAGTTCTAAGCATCATTTAATCCCTATGAAAGGAAATGCAGTTGTGCTCAATGCACAAGGCCTGAAGCTCACTAATCCTTTTGGCCGAAGTGATGGCTACCAGGAACACTGTTTTCCAGGTAACATATTTCAGATGGATCAAGGCCACTGGCTCAAAAAGGGGGTTCCATGAGCTTGGCAATACATAGTAGATTTTATTTATTTAAGGTGCCCTTCCCAAAGGCCCAGGGCACCCTTACAAAACAGTTATAATACAAGCATAGAAAAATAAAACAGGAAACAGTAAAGCTAAGAGATAGTATAAAGATAACAGAAATTAAAATCAAGGCCTAAACAACTAAAACAACTCTCCATCTAAGCAGTTAAAACATCTACCTCCGACTCAGGAAAAGCTTGTCTAAATAGGAACGTTTTTAGTTTACGTTTAAGTATTTCCAGAGACGGTGCCTCCTGGAGATGGCTGGGCAAAGAGTTCCAGAAAGTTGCGGCAGCAACCTCAAATAGCTGGCTCCCAGCGCTCTTCGACCTCACTCTGGGGATCTTCAGGAGGGTACCAGTGGCTGATCTCAGAGACTGAGATGGGATGTAGGGGTGCAGGAGATCCTTCAGATAGCTCGGACCCAAACCATGTAGGGCCTTTTAGGTCAAAAGACCTATCTTGAAGGTGATGCACCAGTGCAGCTCGCGCAGTACAGGGGTACTATGACTGAATCGAGAATGACTGATCAGCAGCCATGCTGCTGCATTCTGCAAAAGCTGCAGGTGATGCAACTCACCACCCCTGACCCAGAGGTCCCATGCAGATCATTGAGATTCCCTATTGCCGGGGTACAGATGAGTCAGATCTTTGAAGAACTTTGTGAAAATGGGATTAGAAGCCATGGAATTACCCTTGCCAGGTGAAATGTAAGCCAAAATTGATGCCAGATGCACCATCAGGGTGGTGTGCAGTGGGCCTAGGGAATGCAGATGGACAAGGTAGTCCAATAAGTCTGGTGTCCCTGCTTGTGAAGCATTAGCAGAACACCATATGTAGAATCTCTTCCACTTAGAGGCATATGTCTTTTTAGTGGAAGGTTTCCTGTAACCCCACCCCCAGGACATCCAGGACACTTTCAGAGAGATGCAGGCCTGCATACTCTTAAGTCCTCAACAGCCAAGCCTAGAGCTTGAGGGACCCAAGGTTCTGGTACAGGATCCTTCCCTGGGAGATGTATTGGCGGAGTCACCAACATGGATAGCAGCAGGGAGTACCATGCCTGCCTGGCCCAGTCTGGAGTTATCAGAACCATTGATGCTGGCTGGAATCAGAGTTTGATCAAGATTCTGAGGAGCAGAGGGAAGGCATACAGCTGCTTCCCCAACCAATCCAAAGTCAGAGCATCCATAGGTATTGTGCCCTTGGCCGGTGATCTGCAATAGAACTGTGGCAGCTGAGGGTTCTCATGGGATGCAAAGAGATGCATCTCTGCGGTGCCACCTTCTGAGCACCACCTCCAATACCTGTCTGTTGAGAGTCCATTTGTGATGGTCCTGGTTGAGTCGACTTAGGGCATCTGCCAGAATACTGTCCTTTCCTGGTAAATGGATGGCTACTAATGAAGCCTTGAGTGAGTAGGCCAGGTTCCACGCCTTCTTTGCTTCTGTGAACAGAGGGCTGAATCTTGTTCCTCATTGCTTGTTTATGTAGTACATTGTAATGGCATTGTCTGTTCTGACCTGTACCACCTTGCCTTGTATCATGGATGCAAACGCCTGCAGGGCTAGGAACACTGCTCTCAATTCCAGCAAGTTTATGTGCTGGAAAGACTCTACACTTGACCAAATACCGAGTACTGTATGATCCCCCAGATGAGCTCTCCAACCTAGGAGAGATGCATCTGTTGTGAGAACCAATGATTGGGGCTCTTGTTGGAAAGGAACTCCCTTTCTAAGGTTTTCCCTTTCTTGCCACCATTGGAGAACTTGCAGTAATGTCCGTTACTGGAACCAGTTTTGAAAATGGATCCTTCCTTTGGCACCAATGTGCCCTGAGGTGGAACTGTATGTCTCTCATTTGAAACCTGGAACCCAAGACTGTAGCTGTTGCTGCAGCCATGTGGCCCAGGAGCTGCAGGAATTGCCTTGCTGGCTTTGGGCTGTTTAGCCTGAATGGCCCAGCAATTTGCTGGCTGTTGCTTACCCTTTCCTAAGGTAGGTAAGCCCTTCCCCTTAGTGTGTTCAGCTCTGCTCCTATGAAGTGCAATACATGCATTGGTTGTAGCACAGACCTTTTGAGGTTTATTAGGAATCCAAGGGACTCCAGGAGGTCCTGAGTCTCCCTTAGGTAGTCTCTGACCTGTGGAGACTTTCCTACTACCAACCAGTCATCCAGGTAGGGGAAACACTGTGATTACCATCACCACTTGTCAAACACTTTGTGAACACTCTTGGGGTCGAAGTAAGGCCGAATAGCAGTGCTGAGAACTGGTAGTGACCTGAGGGGAGTCTGAACTGGAGATATTTTCAGTGGGACTCTCTTATGGTGATGTGGAAATAGGAATCTTTTAAATCTAGGGATGCCAACCAATCTCCCTTCTGAAGAGTTGGCAGAATCATAGCCAGAGTTACCATTTTGAATTTCGGTTTTGACAAGTGTTTAGTGATCTTAGATCAAGAATAGGCCACCACTCTCCATTTTTCTTTGTGGTTAGGAAGTACCTTGAGAAAAAAATCTCTTCCCCTTTGTGGAGGAGGAACTGGTTCCACTGCTCTTGACAGCAGAAGGTTTGCCACCTCTGCTTCTAACAGCTTCCTTTCTGTGTTTGAAGCTGGTTTGAAGGCTCTTGCCCTTAAGTGGGGGAAAAGGATTCAAAACTTATGGACAACCACCGACTCACTACCTCCAGGACCCATTTGTCTGTGGTAACGTTTTTCCAAACCTGGAGGTAGTGAGCCAGTCTTCCCCCTACTGGTACAGGGGGAGGCGACCTTGGCTAACACGTTACGGGTTCTGTTTAGACTGTGGCTGAGCCTGGCTAGACTGGGCCCCACGTCTAGATCCCCTTCTGCCTCTACCTCTGAATTATCCTGTTTGCTGAAGATACTATTGGTACTGCTGTATAGCTTGAGCCTGGAAGAAGGGTCTGCTATATCCAGCCCTTCCTTTGCCCCTCTTCCATAAGGTCTGGAAGTAGAGGGCTTCTCTTTAGTCAAGTTACTTTCGTAAGTGGCTTTGTGTCCATCCACGTTCTTCATATAAGCCTCTGTTTTGTCTCTAAACAGAGAATTATTCTCAGAGGGAAAATCCATGGCCTTAGTCTGGGTATCCTGTGTCAAATCTGTGGCCCTGAGCCAAGCAAATATTCTAAGGGCCACTGTGAGGCCCATACATCTGGCAGCAGTGTCACTAGTACCTTCTGCCATCTGGAAATTCATACTGAGATGACACCAACTCAAACCTAGCTGTCTCAGCAAGATCAGCTGACAAACTAGGGGGAACTTTGTCTGGCATAGCCATAATTGACTGCCACTGTGAAGTACAGTTACGTAAAAACTTTCCGTAACAATAGATCTTTGAGAGAGGCTCTTGCAGTACGTAATCACCTTGAGGACTGCTTCCCGAGCATCAGGACCACACAGAAACTTTAGCTAGCAGTGACTGACGAGGACTGCCACCAATGTCACATGGTCATCAGCATGACCTTATATAGCGGGCGGTCCCCACACCCATCTTCCAGTTCTCCCACAGGAGACCTCAGAGGAGGCACAACAGCAGAATGGACAAGAGGCTCCTGGAGCCCAGAATCAGCCCATAAAGAAAGAGCAGAAAAATAATATTAGGGAGATGGAGGGAGGGGAAAAAGGTTACCTATTGCAAGAGGCTTCCCCAAAGATCTGCTGTTACGGTAAGTGCTTACGTAACTGTACTTCTTATTTAGAGAGGGCTCTTGCAGTAGGTAATCACCTTGAGGACTAAGTTCCAAGCAGTGTGAATCAGAAGAAACTGAAACATGGGAGGCAGGAATAAGTCTGCTAAGGGCAGAGAAGTCAGGACAGGAGACCCTGAAGCACAGCTAGGCCAAAACCTGCCCCGCATCTAGAAGCAATGTTCAGACTGTAATGCTTTGTGAAAGTGTGGACTGAACTCCAGGTAGCCACGGTACAGATGTCAGCAGCTGACACATTCCTGAAACAAGCAGTAGGGTCAGCCATACTCCTGGTGGAATGCCCCTTAACCTCTCCCAGGAGGGTCTTACCATACTTCTGGTAACAGAAAATAATGCAGTTTGCCAACTACTTTGATAAACATTGTGTGGAAACTGCTGCCCCTTCTCTCTTGGTGCAAAAGAGATGAAAAACTGATCCATCTTCCGGACAGACTTTGTCCTATTAGTGTAATAACGCAGGATTCTATGTACATTTAAGGTATGAAGAATCACCTCTCCCTGATTGGAATGTTAGGGGTAATACATTGGGAGTTGAATCGACTGGTTCAACATAATCTCAGAAACCACTTTAGGTAAGAACTTAGGGTTGGTATGAAGAACCACCTGGTCTCTATGAAAAATCAAATAAGGCTCCTTACAAATCAGGACCTGAAGGTCAGAAATCCTTCGAGCTGAGGTAATTGCTCATAAGAAAAACACTTTCCAGGACAAATAGCATGTCCCAGGTGCCAGACAGTTCAAAGGGAGGCAAAGTAAACTTTTCTAAAATAAAATTCAGATCCCACAGTGGCGTGCACACTCTGCGTACCAGCGGTTTGAGATGCAGAATCCCTTTCAAGAAAGTCTTGGAAACTTCTAACTGGGCTACTGTCCTGTCATCCACTAGGGTACGGTAGGCAGAGACAGACGACAAATGGACCTTCAGGGAACAACCTAGACCCAATCACAGAGGTGCAGGAGATACTCCATGACCGATGGAATAGGGCATAAGAATGGATCCCAACCCTTCAAAGTGGCCCAAATGGAAAACCGCTTCCAGTTCATGGCATAAGTCATCCTCATAGACGGCTTTCTGGCCTCAATGAGGACTTGTGCTGCCTTGGAGGATACTCCAAAGCATGAAGTGGCTATGTCCTGAGGTGCCACATATGATGGTAAAGGGATTTCAGCCCTGGATAGACCAGTGTGCCCTCCTCCTGTGTCAGGAGGTCACTGCAGAGAGGCAGGGGAACAGGGGGCTCCACTGCTAGCTGCTGAAGGAGTGGAAACCAGACTTGGCATGGCCAAAAGGGGGCAATCAGAACCATGTGGGCCCCTTCTGCTTGTAGCTTGAGCAGCACCCTCTGCAGAACTGGAAAGGGAGGGAAGGCATACAAGAACCACCCTGTCCAGCAAAGAAATAGTGTGTCTCGCCAGAAAACACCATGCCCTAGAGCGAGCGAGCGAGCAAAACCCTGGCAGTTTTGCGTTGTATGGGGAGGCGAAGAGATCCAGTTCTGGCTGACCCCACAGGTCAGAGATGTATTCGACCACCTCTTGCTTGAACTCCCACTCGTGGGCTCTTAATCTGGTGCAGTTGAAACTGTCTGCTAGGACGTTTTGCACGTTCAGGATGTGAACAGCTGTGAGGTGAAAATCAATCAATCTTTTTTTATTTAGTTGTTTAACCAGGAGTAGCACACTAAGCTGAAAGCTTTTTTACAGGATCGACCTGGGAGCACAGGGGAAGTTAAGTGACTTGCTCAGGGTCACACAGTATGCAAGTGGAAGCTGTGGGATTCAAACCCAGGTCTGGTCTGCTGGATGTCACCAGATTTGCAGCTCAGAGCCTTAAACCACTGCGCTAGTGCCCCTTTATTTTACAAGGAGAAACACCATTGAGTGAACTCATTTTCAAGGTGAACCTGGAAAGTTAAGATAAGTATAAGGCGCAATAACAAAACAGTATACTTAATGCAGAATATGGGTATACAGGATGAATGCATAATGATGTGAGACTTATACAATAGAGAAATCTGGAGAACAATAGTCCGAGATGGCGAAAAAGTCCATAAAACAATATGTACAAATCACTTGTAGTTTACAATACATACAAATGCCTGCAAGCAGTACTATAAGAGTATCCTTGAGGCAACATATAAATAAATACTAGGAAACCAATTGAGTGCCTCACATATGGGGAGGGAAAAGGAAGTGGGGACATTATGCATAGTAGGAGGGAGGAGGAAAGAGTAGGACGCAGAGGAGACAGGAGGAAGTAGGAGATACAAAGCGATGGCAGGCAACAACTTTATTTAGTGAGGATGGGGTCAAGTGCACCAAGGGAGGCAACTGCAGACAGGTAATACCAGGCCACAACCAGGGGAAGCATTTACATGCCTCCTTGATAGATCGTGAATAAAGTGTCTTGAATGAGGCCAGGGAGATAGGGTGGGCCACCTTAAGAGTTTTTTGGAATTTGTTCCACAGTTGAGGTAAAGAGAAACTTACACGCTGAAGGTGACCAGCCACACCTGGGCCGAAAAGGTCGGTGCCCAGGAAAAGCACATCAGCTAGTTTATGCTGAGTATCTGCCGGAAAAGAGGAGAGTCTCAGCCAAGCCCTGCGATGAGAAGCAACTGCGGCTGCCATCCAGCAGGCACAAGAATCCCCAATGTCCAGGGCTGTCTGAAGCTGCAGTATGGCAACAGCCCGGCCGATCCCGGACCTGCATGTCCGCTGGGAGATGTAGGAAGACTTCACCCAAGACCCCAAGAGGGCACGAGAGAAGTGTGTCATGATGACGGCCAAACTTGCTTGAAGAAGGCCTAAATATGAGGCCGCATAGACCTTTTGAGCCGAATGAACCAAGAGTTTGACCAACCTCCCTAAAAATAATCCAGTGTCGGCAGAACTGTCAGTAAGGCTGAACACAGAGGCGGTCACCAGGCTCTCGGCAGAAGGGTGCTCTGTGAACCCCACAAGGGACCCCATGGGCACCGCATACTTGCAGGCCATGCGGGCAGACGAAGCTGGACATAAGGCAGGGCGCTGCCAAAATTCTAAGGCTGGGCCAACTATGGCCTCAGCCACAGGAAAGGCCTCCGTCAGGGTATCCCCTCTCTTGAGGATGTCCATGACAGGGTACTCCACCTTTTTCTGGGTAGGTTCCAGGGGCATCCCTGCAGACTCAGAGATGAGGCAAAGAATGCCCTGAAAGGATGAAGGACCTTCCTCCATCTCTAACCCACTAGCTGGTCTCATCGGAATCTGGATACAACGTCGACTGCCCAAGTCACCTTCGACCCGCCGGGGGCAGTCTGGGGTGACAGTGACTGAAAGATGCCGGGGAAGCCAGGTGTCTGGTCTATCTTCCTTAGAAGGAGCCCCTCCCACAGGCTGCTTGGGTGGTGGTTCCACCATGATCAGTGGAGAGGCCGAACCGGAGGTTTTGCCGGCTCCTCGGGTGGGGGAGCCGACTATCAGCTTCAAAAGAGTTTGCTTCGTCCTGAGAGGCGAAAGCCAAATAATGGCCGGGGTGGAAGCCGGGGTCAGCTTGTGCCCGGACAAAATCAGCTGTTGCCACATAAGGTCTTCCTAGTGCCGACAAAGTTTCTGCTGGAGAATCCACCACTGGAGCTACTGCCTCGAGGAGGAGCTGAGCAATGCAGTCTCAGAGAGCCAATGGAGTATGGACGGATACTCTTTCCTCCTGAGGGGCGCGGGCTCAACTTGGGTGCTGTTCGAATTCCAGAGGCAGTCCCTGAGCGACTACTTCCAAAACCCACCTGTCCATGGTGATAACAGACCGGGTGGAAAGAAAGTGGTGGATCCGGCCCCCCACGGGAGGACCCAGAGCTGGCATGATGGGAGAGGAGGTGGGAGCCCCCGTCCCATCACTGAGCAGGCTTGAAGGATGATCCAGGACCTGAACCTCGGCCTCCTTTATGGGCCTGGGCTTGGGGTGTCAAGCTTGAGCCTGCTGGTGCTGCCCTCCTTGAAAGGAGGGTTGCTGTGCCGCAGGGCAAGAGTGCTAAAAAGGTTTCTTCTGCTGCTGTTTCTTGCTCGAAGAGCCTTTAGCAGAAGTAGTGTCCAAGTGGCATTGGACTGCTCAATATGCTGAAGGTGACCAGCCACTCCTGTGCCAAAAAAGTCGGTGCCCAAGAAAGGCACATCAGCTAGTTTGTGCTAAGTATCTGCCGGGAAAGAGGAGAGTCTCAGCCAAGCCTTCGAAGAGAGGCAACTGCGCCTGCCATCGAGCGGGCACAAGAATCCCCAATGTCCAGGGCTGTCTGAAGCTGTTGTTTGGAAACAGCCCATCCCTGATCCCGGACCTGCTTGACTATGGTCTGCATGTCCACGGGGAGATATGGGAGGACTTCATCCAAAGACCCCAAGAGGGCATGGGAGAAGTGTGCCATGATGATGGCCGAACTTGCCTGACAAAGGCCTAAAGATGAGGCCGCACAGACCTTACAAGTCAAATGATCCAAGAGTTTGGATTCTTTTTCAAGAGGTCGGTCAGTGTCGGCAGAACTGCCAATACACCTGAACACAGAGATGGTCACCAGGCTCTTGGCTGAAGGGTGCTCTGTGAACCCCGTAAGGGACTCCATGGGCATAGCATACTTGTCGGCCATGTGGGCAGGCGGAGCTGGACAGGAGGCAGGGCGCTGCCAAAGTTCTAAGGCTGGGCCAATTATGGCCTTGACCACAGGAAAGGCCTCCGTAGGGGTATCCCCTCTCTTGAGGATGTCCGTGAGAGGGTACTCCGCCTTTTTTGGATGGGTTCCAGGGGCATCCCTGTAAACTCAGAGATAAGGTGAAGAATGCCCTGAAAGGACGAAGGACTTTCCTCCATCTCTATCCTACCAGCCGATTCGTCATCCTCAAGATGAGAATGTAGGCCAGTCTCATCCTAATCCAAGGAATCTGGATACAACGGTCGACCGCCCAGATCACTTTTAACCCACCGAGGGAGATCCAGGGTGACAGTGACTGAAAGACACTGGGGAAGCCCGATGTCTGGTCTATCTTCCTTAGAAGAAGCCCCTCTCACAGGCTGCTTGGGTGGTGGTTTCACCACGATCGGTGGAGAGACTGGTTTATGCCGAACCAGAGGTTTCGCCGGCTCCGAAGGCGGGGGAGCCAACTTGACTGGCTTCGAAACAGTCGCCTCGGCCTGGGAGGCAAAACCCAAGTAATGGCAGAAGTAGAAGCCAGGGTCAGCTTGTGACTGGACAAAAACAGCTGTTGCCACATGAGGTCCTAGTAGCGCTGACAGAGTTTCTGCTGGAGCCTCTCCTCATCCGAGAAGGATGAGGACAACCGATGGCACCGCCTGTTTTTTGAGCGCTTGTGGCTCTTCCTCGGCCTGCCGGTCGAGGGGGTCCTAGACCTCGGACGGGCTGATTTGGTTGCTCAGGAGACACTGGCGGGACCAATGATTTTCCAGGGTCAAGGACCACTTTCTCGATGGGATTCCCAGCGGGCTACGTCTCATCGTCGGGGAAGAAAAGGACTGGAGTCCGACTGAGAGAATCATCGACCGAAGTCAGCGACAATGGGTCAATCGGGTTGATGGTTATTTCAACCTCACCAATCAACACTTTGGTCAACTGGCCAGACGGCAAAGCCGAGAAGCCAGAAGCCGAAGAGGCAATTTCGACCGAAGTCAAGACTGCCAGTTCCTGGGACCGAGATCTCTACTGATCCCAAGAACATCTTTGCCGAGATGAAGATGATCTTGGGTCCTTTTCCCACTTACGGGACCCAGAGGACTGCACGCCCGACAGGACCCTCTCCCTTAGTCGGGAGAGACTGGCACAACTCTCAGAAGGAACCCGAGACGATGGAGCCCAGGTTGAGCGTCATGAAAAAGCTCCGAAAGATCCCCTGGCACGAGCTGCTTCCTCCTCGAAGGCTTGCATGCATTTCAATTGCTCAGCGGATCCCGCGGGCTGTAAAAACTGCCCACCGAGCCTCCTTTGATTTCACTGGAGGATTCCATTTTTCCGCCCTCCCCAACTTCAGGCATGTGAGACAGTCATCGGGACGTTAGGGTAAATGCAAGACAAAAATCGCACTTCGCGGTGTCATGGTCGACAATCCAAGCAACAGACACACGCTGTGTGGGGATCTGTGCGGGACATTTTCTGGCTGCACGAACACCGGCGAAATCCAGGGGAAGACTTGTCTTCCATAATCGCAGATAAGCAATTGCGATCATTAATGCGAACTAGATGAATTTTCGGAATGACCGAAGGTTTTGAAGCCAGGGCCTACAAAATGCAGGAGCATGAAGGAGGCAACCTGAATCTTCCAGCGGAAAGGAAGATCTGGCATCATGGGGTGAAGTCAAGGGTTATACCATCTGGGTGGGTGGGAGGAGCTAGCTTGAAGACTTCCAGCAATCCTTAAAGAGGAAAGGGACATGCCAATAAGTGTGGATGAACAACATATCAACGATCCCAGAACTGATGTTGCTTTGTGGCTAGTGCCTCATAGCTCATGCAAGGGCTTCTCCTGAGCTTACGGAACTCAACTCTGTACACGTCAATTGTCAATTCGTACTTTTTAAGCAATGTAGCTTCAAGTTTGTCATAATCATTACTGTCCTGACTGTCCATGTGACCCAAGACATCATGAGCTTTACCAGTAAGCAGTGGTGATAGCTGGAAGCTCCAGGACTCTCAGGGAATTTTTGCTGGAATGTATACCTTTTCAAATAAATTTAAAAATGCATCCATATCCTCCCCCTCTTTAAATTCAGCTATTTAGAATATAACTTATAACCCACACCTGGAGTTCCAGGTTCACCCATGCCACTTACCTGCTCTGGCATGGTTGCTGGAGCGGTAGCTTCTCCAGTTCAAATTTCTTCTGGCGCGCTCTCTCTCTCTGAAGCTGTTTTCCTCTTTCCTTGGCCTCTCTCCGAAGCTGGTTTTCTTTTTCCTGCATCTCCAGCTCGAACCTCCTCTATTCGAACTCCTTCTGCTGCTGGACTTCAAACCTTTTCTGCTCGTATTCCAGCTCCATTCTCAACTCCAGCTGCAGCCTGGTCCCTTCTGGCTCCAGCACTGTGGTGACACTCCCCAGGTGCTGTGGCTCTCGGTTCTCGCTGACCTCCTTCCTGGTACTGGACACTGCAATAAGACTCTGGCTCCACCATGTCCAAGGTCTGGTCCCTTTCGGTCACGGACTGTGACCCGAGGGCCTGGGCAGCCGCTTGTGCACTGGCTGCCACAAGAGCCTCCACAAGGTGCTGTTTGTTTCACCCCTCGTTCCGGACTTCTCTTTCCTGGCACAACTTCCTCAGGTATTCCACAGTGTACTCACTGTAGGTGGAAGCCATCGTCTTCCCTAATCTATGGCTACACTAGCTTGCACCCGAAAAAAAAAATAAAACAGGTAGGGAACTTAGACTGTAACCAAAATTATATACTTCTTTTAAAAATCTCTGCCGTGTTTGTGTGTGAACTGTGGACTGTTAATGCTCGTGTCACCAAATAGTTACACAGTATGCAACAAATCTTTCAGATCCCAGCACTGCGCACCAAATCTGTCACAAACCCAGTCCTGGGGTCAGGCCCTCTGCTACCACAGTGCCTAACCTTTTAGTGCGATTCGTGAAAAGGGGACAAACAGGGACACCCTCCTGTTTGTTTTGGGTTCAAGCAAACTACCAGTCTCGAGTCCTGGGGTCAATTATGAACCCTTTTTAGCTAGCGCACCCAGGTAACAGGTCCAAATACCACACTCTCTTCGGGGAAATGCAGTGCAATATTTGATCCAGCGGGCATACAACCAACCTGGTTCACAACCCTCTTCCGACTCAATTGAGACGCTGGTATTTTTCTTACCTTGCTGGATCTTCACACAGATCCTTCTTAGCATGGCTGCATAAGGTGAGACAATAAGCATTTAACAGCGGTGTTAGAATATTAAGACTGTTCCACCATTCACATACAAATAAGCATGTCTCAGGCAGTGTTTTAAGGAAAAACAAAGTTTACTAAAATTAAAAATAGTAAATAAAATACAAAACACAGAACATATATACATTAAGGGTACAGTTGGAAAATACATGGACAATTATAAACAAACTGCCTTAGACTGAAATAAGTACAGTTACATGAGAACTTACCGTAACAGTAGATCTTCGAGAGAAGCTCTTGCAGCAGGCAATTACATGTAGGACTGACGCCACCTGGTGGTGGATCACCACAAATTTCTTCTAGCAGTACCTAGGGGACCACCCTCCCGACAACGGTTTCACCCCCGATGTCTCATCCAGTATATAGGAGGTGATGTTCCCCATGTGCTCCAGTTCTTGTACACTGGAAAACAGCAGATCTTGCATGAGGCTGCAGGAAGAAAGGAAAGAAAAAGGTCCGCACTCCCCTCGCCAGATAAGAAGGAGTTGGCATGGCCAATGCAGGAACAGCCTAATCCTCGGGGGATGGAGGGAGGGAAAGTTGTACCTGCCGCAAGAGCTTCTCTCAAAGATGTACTGTTACGGTAAGTTCTTATATTACTGTACTATCTTACTTCGAGAGAAAGCTCTTGCAGCAGGTAATTACATGTAGAACTGATTTCCAAGCAGTATAAAACTAAGGACAACTACTTGGGAGGAGGAAAGGGAGAGACAAGGGACAGAATGCCAGGGAGAATCCCTCAGGAGATCAAGCCCGAAGCCTGCTCTGTGTCTGGAGGCTATATTCAGACTGTAATGCCTGATGAAGGTATGAATCATGTGCCAGGTAGCTGCAGAACAAATGTCTGCTGGCAATACCCTCTTGAGAGCTGCGAATGACGACACTACTGCTCTAGTGGAGTGACCCTTGACCGGGCCCGAGAGGGCTTTGCCATGTTTTTGGTAACAGAAAGTGATGCAATTCACCAAGCAACACAAAAGCATCTGTTTGGAGACTGGGCAGCCTAAGGATCTGGAAGCGAAAGACAGAAATAACTGGTCGGATTTCCTGACCTCCTTGGTCCTGGACAAATAAAATCACAGAGCTCGATGGACATCTAGGGTGTGGAGAAGAACCTCCCCTTCATTAAAATAATTTGGGTAGTACACAGGGAGCTGAACTGTCTGGTTCAATGTGGGCTCTGACACCACCTTAGGTAAGAACTTAGGATTAGTGTGCAGGTCTACCCTATCTTTGTGAAAAATCAGGTAAGGCTCCTTACACGAGCGCCTGAAGCTCAGAAATCCTCCAAGCAAAAGTAACAGCAACTAAAAACAATGTTCTCCAAGAGAGAAAACGCAGCTCACAATCCGTGGCTGGCTCAAAGGGAGGGAGTGTCACCTTCTCCAACACAAAAAGCAGGTCCCAAGGAGGGACAGGATCCTGGATGGGGGTCTGATATGTAAGATGCCTCTGAGAAAGGCTTTGGACACCTCCAATAGAGCCACTGATCTGCCTTGGACAGGGGCGTGGTAGGCAGAAAGAGTGGCTAGGTGTACCTTAATGCAGGCATAACTTAAACCCGACTCTGATAAGGAAAGCAGGTACTCCAGAATTGTGTTGATTGGACAGACCAATGAATCCAAATGTCTTGCTGTGGCCCACAGGCAAATACTTCCATTTCACAGCATAAGTAGCTCTCGTGGAGGGTTCTCGCTTCCACCAGGACTTTCGCCACCTTATCAGAGACTCAGAACCTAAGCTTGGCTATGTCCCGAGGAGCCAGGCATGCAGGTGGAGGGAACGCAGGTGTGGGTTACCAGGGACCCATTGTCCTGAGAGAGAAGATGGGTTGAGACTGGCAAGGGTACAGGAGGTTCCGCTGAAAGACGCTGTAGCAAGGGGAACCATATCTGGCTAGGCTACAGCGGAACGATCAGGATCATAGTAGTCCCTTCTGATTGCGCTTTGAGGAGGACCCTTTGCAGAAGCAGAAAGGGAGGGAAGGAGTAAAGGAAATGAAAATTACGTACCTACCGTAATTCTTGATCTTCTCTTGTATTCACCATTCATTACTGCTTGGGTTAGTTGAGGCGCCAGACCGCTATGGGGAGTTTTTTTTTTAGAGTTGGCCTAACGGCGCAGTCCTCGAAGGCACGACCGCGCCATGCGCGAGGGACGGCCGATAGGAGTCGAAGGACTCCTCCTTCATCTCAGTTCTGTTACGGAGAGGCAAAATAAAGTGTGAGAAAAAGAAAGCGAGGCAAGAGAGCCAAGGATAGAAAGGAAAGGAAATAAACTGAAAAGGAATAAGCGATGGAGAACAGACAGAGAGAGAGAATTCCACCCTAAGGACCGCAGGGCCTCCTTTCCGGGGCGGCTCTAGGGGAGGAACAGAGAAAGAGAGGGGAAGGAGAAAGAGAGGAATGAAGGAAGAAGAAAGAAAGAAAGAGTGGCATGTTGAGAAGGAGAACAGTGCCCGTCGAGCATTGTTGGTTGAGAGGCTTATAGGCTCGAAATTAATGAGGGAGCAAGAATCCCCATTGGTAGGACTGAGGAGAGGTTCCACCGAACCTGCTAAACAGACCAAGAGAGGGCAGAGTCTCTGGACTCTCAACATGCCAAGTCTCTTCATCCCAGTTGAGGGCTCCTGGACTGACTGAGCAGAACCTGTTCCGGAAGAGCGCCCATCCAGGAAGAGGACTAAGTTTCAAGCACCTTGATAAGTGCTACCACAGAAGAGTATGGGAAAAACTAAGCCTTCTCGAAAGCAGTTTGTAAGAAAAATAGAGAGGGACTCAATCAGACTTGCTATGACAAGGCAGACAGAGGCTTGAAGCTGAGAAGGTCAGCCAGCAGCTGCAAAAGCTTTTTGAAAAATAATGCCTGCCAAGGGGATCCCTAAGTTGAAGGTGCCGAGACAGGGCATGGCCACCAGGCTGTGGAACAACATGACCTGAGGAGACAAGGAATTGCAATCAGAGGGCAGTCAGAAAGAGTTCCCCAGAATTAAGAAGTTTGTAACTGCATCGCTCCTCTTTACCTTGAGGAAAAAAGGGGGTCCAGGGTTTTAAATAATTGATTAGCAGTTTTTTTGTTTTTTTTTTCCTGGGACTATATTAACTGTACAGACAGTGTTTACACAGAGTCCCTAGAAGTGCCACGCCTGCCAAACACGGCGAGGCAAGAGCCATGCATCTCCCCAACGACTCAGCACTTTTATGAGCAAAACGCCAATCAATCTTAGAGTGAAGTAAATCCCTGGGATCCATTCACCAAGAATGGAAAAACAGAAAAGTTTTTTTTTTGGGCATAAAGGCCAAGGGAGTAAGAGGAACGAGGCGGAGGGGAGACGCCACAGAAGGAGGCCACTGAGGGGAAGGGGTAGAGTAATGAATGGTGAAGATACAGAGAAGATCAAGAATTACGGTAGGCACGTAATTTTCATATCTTCCTTGTCAATCTTCACCATTCTATTACTGCTTGAGAGAGTGTTTCAAGCCCCCTCCCCTTAAAAGGAGGAGGGTAGAACCCTGAGGAACAAGACCCCAGCCTCCTGTTGGTGAGAAACAGAAGGGAAGACCCTGGCTAGTACAGAGAAGCCTATGTGGGAGAAGAGCTAGGAGGTGCCTCCCGAGGACGGGAGACGGAGGAAGCCCCTGCAAAAGTCTCCTAGCTCTGGAGGAAAAAGACGGTCCCGGAAAGCGGAGCGCATCACCCCACGCCGGGCCAGGGGTGACAACCTTGATAGACGAAGCCATGCCGTCCGCCTAATGCAGATCGCTGTCCCCGCAAGCCTGGAAGCCACCTCATTGGCGTCATAAGATGCCCTTGCTTGGTGTCTTGCCAGCTCCAGGCCTATAGCGGAGAGGGCAATAGCTTGTCTGGTTTGCTCTGTATCAGGCATTGATGCTAGGAGCTGGGAGAGCATTGACCACAGATGCCGATTGTAGGCAGCGTGGTGAGCCTGATGGATGCAATACAAGCCACCGCACGAGAAGAAGAGAACACTCTTCGCCCCCACCGGTCGAACTGTAGAGAATCCGAATCTGGTGGGCGGTTGTGCGCCAGGCAGCGGTGCCCGGAAGGAGTCTCTAGGTACACCAAGCCCGAGGGCGGGTTGGGAAGAGTACCCAGGGATTCCGAGGGGGCACAATACCTATGACGGCAGTCAGTCGGGGCTGGAGAAAGGGCGGCTGCCGACTGCCAGGAACGGATAGACGCCTCCTGGAAGGGGATAGGCCAGGAAGGTACCACCAGGTGCTGGGCACTGAATTCTCCAAGGAATTCATGTGTCTCCTATTCGTATTGTCTCCTACATAAGAGATCAAGGTCCCTCACCATCCTCGGAGGAATCGCTGATATTCAGTGAAATCAGCGCGGAAGAAAAATGAGTAATGGGTTCCTCTCCTCAGAGGAGGAAGACGAGGATGATGGAGAGCTCGAATGTCCAGAGGATTCCTGCAGTGGTGGGAGAGTCAAAGACCCGCTCATGCATACATCTAACGATGAGGGGAAGGTCAGAGAACCCTGAACTGCTCCCAGGATAACGGACCCGAGGACCGACATGGCCTGAAGCTCGGGGGGTGGAAGCAGAGGTACTGGAGAAGGGCACCTACGAAGAGGCAACTGACCTCTGCCAGGACTCTGAAATCCGGGGAACGGAGCCCGAGCTGGCGGGATCCCGGACAACAAACCAGGCCGCAAGACGGAACCCTGAGAAAGCGATGCCTGGAAGAGCCCAGGGGGAGAACCTCCCCTGTGACGAACCCGGGACTGCATGGTTCCAGAAGGGCAGTCCACAGCAACGCCACCGGAGGGCACCCTAGAGCCCAGGAGGGAAGGGCGGGGTTCGGCGCTACGGCTCCTAGCCACCCCACCAGAGGCGGCCGACAGAGACCGGGCCCCTGCCCCTGCCCTCAACCCTCGGACTCTGAAAGAGCCCCCTCCTTGACTGCAGCGCCCCGCACTCCAGAGGAGGCAACAGCACCCGGGAGGCAGCTGTCACAGGTCCCCTAGGAGGGGAGCCTCCTCAGTCCCACATCACCCCCTGGGACCCAGGGCCACCCCAACCCGAGACCTCAGGGAGGACGAGAGAGGGACAGTGGAAGGCCCGCTGCGCCGCCTGGCACCCTGTGCCACCGGGGACCCTGGCTCCGAAGAGTCAGGGTGCCAGGATGGGTCCACATCCGAGTCATCGGCCTCCGAAGAAGACGAGACCAGCAGAACCTCAATGCTGGCAACTCCGGGAATCCCCGGGGCAACGGCACCGCGAACGGTGCCGGTGCCAGGGGCCGCGCCGGACGACCCCCGCCCACCCGCGACAGCCAGGCCCGGCCCTACCTCCCCTGCGGTACCAGCCAGGCCCACGGCGCCACTCCCGGTGTTGGAACCTGACCCGGCGCTGCCGGGAGAACAGACCGGGCCCACGGCGCCGCGAGCGGCACCGGGGGCCAGGGCGGCGCCATCTCAATCACCGCGGCGCCGCAAGTGGTGCCGGATCCGAAATGGCGCCGGAGGGCGCGCCGAGGGTCCACGTGCCCGCCCAGAAACCATGGGCTCGGCACTGAGGGAGCCTGCACTCGAGGAGGTGACTGCGTGGCGGTGTCACAGTCACGCCCCGGGGACCACGACGCCTCGACACCCGAGAGAAGCTTCTCTTCGGCAAGAGAAGAGGAGGAAGCTCCTCCGCGGATCAGATAGGCCCGGAGGGAACCCGGGGAAGGGCCAGAGACCTTATCTGGAATCCTGAGCGACGCCGCCCTCAAGGTCGGCGGGCCTTGCCGAGCTTGAACGCTGGCTGACTTCGAGGACACGATGGTCCATGGAGAAACAAGCGTCGCACGCGTCCATGTCGTGGTTGGGTCCCAGGCAACGGAGACAGACATCATGCTGGTCCGAGACAGAAAAATGCCGGCCACAGGAGCACCGACGCATAGGGGCGCGGCCCGCCTTCGACTTACGCCTTGCTCCAGAACCGGACATGATGCGAACTGAGGAAAAAAAGTAGGAAAACACTCGGCGCCGTAGACAGAAATAAAAAGGAACGGTCTTACTGGTATACGGCATCGAGTGGATGTCTGAGAACACGAGATGAGGAGTCGGGACGAATCCGAAGAACGAACACTATACGCTACCGCGCTAGCAGGTGCAGCCTCGACGGCGGGAGAAACAGAACTGAGATGAAGGAGGAGTCCGCTGCTCTAATGGCTGTCCTCACAGATGACGAAAAGGGCGCTTCCCGAGGATGGCGCCGCTAGAGCCAACTCTAAAAATTAAAAAAAAAATCCCGTAGCGGGTGCGCGCCTCCGGCTTAACCCAAGCAGTAATGAATGGTGAAGACTGACAAGGGAAGATCAGTACAGTTACATAAGAACTTACCGTAACCGTAGATCTTCGAGAGGCGCTCTTGCAGTAGGTAATTACATATAGGACTGAAGCCAGCAGGTGCCAGGACCCCACAGCAAAATTTCTAGATAGCCATCTCTGGCGGGGGACCACCCCTACGTCAGGTGACAGGCGTCAGATGACGTCGGTATGAAGGGGCGGTTCCCCACGCCCGCCTTCCAGTTCTTTCCCGCCAGAGGCCAAAAAGGCAAGACGAGAGAGAAGCGGATGTTTCCCCTCCTGGAAAAGGAGCTGAAAAACTAAGCGAGATGGAGGGCGGGAAGGTATTACCTACTGCAAAAGCCTCTCTCGAAGATCTATCTTACTTCGAGAGGGCTCATGCAGTAGGTAATTACATATAGGACTGAGTCCCAAGCAGTCTGGAAGAAGGAGGAGCACAGGGGAGGAGGAGGAGGAAGCCAACACATCCATGGAACCTCCGTCTGTAAGGGGTCTCAAGAAAGGAGACCTTGCAGAACAGCCAACTCGAAGCCTGCTCTACGGCGTGAAGTAATGTCCAAACTGTAGTGTTTCATAAAGGTATGGACGGAAGTCCAAGTTGCGGCTGCACAAATGTCAGCCACTGACACGTTCCTGAAACATGCCGCAGAGGCAGCAACACCCCTGGTGGAGTGACCTCTGACTTGACCCGGCAGGGTCTGGTGGTACTTGTTGTAACAGAAAGTGATACAATGAGCCAACCACTTAGAAAGGCATTGCTTAGTGACAGCACCGCCTTCCCTTTTGTAAGCAAAAGAGACAAAACGCTGATCAGACTTTCAGAGATCCTTCGTCCTGTTGATGTAGTATCTCAGAATTTGATGAACATCCAAAGTATGCAAGAGGTACTCCCCTTGACTGAAGTGTTGCATAAAGAAAGCTGGTAGCTCAATAGATTGATTCAGCGTAGATTCTGCCACCACCTTAGGGAGAAACTTAGGGTTGGTACACAGAGCCACACGTTCCTTGTGAAAAACCAAATAAAGAATTGTACACATAAAGGCCTGAAGCTCAGAAATACGTCGAGCTGAGGTAATGGCCAGTAGGAAAAGAGTCTTCCAAGAGAGGAACTTCAAGTCTGTAGAAGTGGCCGGTTCAAAAGGAGGCAGAGTAAGCTTCTCGAGAATGAAATTCAAATCCCAAGGGGGGGAGGGCAGGAATGCGAATAGGGGGTCTCAAGTGGAGGACCCCTTTAAGAAAAGTCTTGGAGACTTCCAACTGCACGAAAGTTCTGTCCCCAAAGGGAACATGATAAGCGGAGATAGCCACCATGTGAACCTACAGAGATGAATGACTGAGACCCAGGTCAAAGAGATGGCGAAGATAGTTCAGAACTCTCCTGACAGGGCATGAAAAAGGCTCAAAATTCCTAGAAGAGGCCCAAATAGAGAACTGCTTCCATTTCATGGGGTAGATCAATCTCGTGGAAGGCTTTCTAGCCTCCACCAGAATCTCAGCCACAAGTAGGGAGACCCCGAATCAGGCTTGAACTACGTCTGCAGGAGCCACACATGCAACTGAAGGGATTTGAAACCTGGATGAACCAGGGTCCCCTGATCCTGGGTCAGCAAAAGTTGTGATAGAGGAAGACGAGGGTCCTCTGAGTACTGCTGCAGAAGAGAGAACCAAACTTGCCTGGGCCAGAAAGGAGCGATCAGAATCATGCGAGCTCCTTCTGAGCTGAGTTTGTTTAAGACCCTCAGAATTAAAGCAATCGGGGGGGGGGGGAGCATAGATGAATCTGTCCTTTCAAACTAGAGACAGAGCGTCTCTCCAAAAAAATGCCTCGCCCTGGAGCGAGTGAGCAGAAGGCGGGAAGGTCTGCATTGTGAAGAGAAGCAAACAGGTCTACCTGAGGTGTCCGCCAACGCAGGAAGATGTAGCCTACCATCCCCTGATCCAGTTCCCACTCGTGAGCCTGTGCTGACGACCGACTGAGGTAGTCTGCCAGTGTGTTTTCGACTCCTGGAATGTGAACCGCCATGAGGTGAAGGTTGTGTTGCACTGCCCAATCCGAACCTCTCATTGCTTCCCTACAAAGGGGGTAGGAACGCGTTCCTTCCTGTTTGCTGATGTACCAGACTACACACACACATGTCCATCTGGACAGCCAGATGACCAGGAAGCACATACAGAATCATATGAATGAAGAGCATACAGCACGGCCCTGAGCTCGAGGATGTTTATGTGAAGTGACCATTCGAGCCTGGACCAGGAGCCCTGTGAGACCCCAGATGGGCTCCCCAACCCTCTCCCAAGGCGTCTGTTGTCAGTGTTTGGGAGGGAGGGAGGCCTGATGCAGAAGGTAACTCCCTGGCAAAGGTTCTCCTGTACCATTCACCATTGCAAGTCCCGAACCATGGGGTTAGAGACCAGGACTTCTTGGTCTATGTCGTCCACTAGCTGATCCCACTGAGACCGAAGCGTCCACTGAGAGATCTTCATGTGGAGCCGAGCACAAGGGATTGTCAGAATAGCAGTCACCATGAGCCCGAGGAGGCGAAGGACTGACCGGGCACTGACTGGCCTGCGACTGGACAGTAGGCTCGCCTGAGCCCGAAGGGTATCCACCCTGTCCAGTGGCAGAAAAGCCATGCTAGTGGTCGTGTCCAGGATTGCCCTGATAAACTGGAGCCTCTGACAGGGGACCAGGTGGGACTTGGCCGGGTTGATGGTGATACCCAGGCTGGTACAAACCTGCTGTGTAAGGGACAGCGCTCGCGTAGGAGATCCTCCCTGAACGGGGCTGCCAGGAGCCAGTCATCCAGGTACAGGAAAACCTGCACTCCCTGGGTGCGCAGGTGAGCCGCTACCACGGAAAAGCATTTGATGAACACTCAGGGTGCCGAGGAAGGACCAAATGTGAGGGCCTTGAACTGGTAGTGGTCCCTCGGCAACGAAAACCGAAGGAATTTGCAGTGGGAAGGGCGGATAGGGATATGCAGGTAGGCGTCCTGCATATCCAGGGTGCACAGCCACTGTCCCTGCTGAAGTAAGGGCAGAAGGCTCTGTAGGGAGAGCATCCTGAACCTTTTGTACTCCATGAACATGTTCAGGGAGCTGAGGTCTAAAATGGGCCTCACATCTCCCAATTTCTTTGGAACCAGGAAGAAATAGTAGTAGTAACCTGTCCCCCAAAGATGGGAAGGGACAGGTTCTATCGCCCCCTTCAAAAGAAGGGAGGATATTTCTTCCAGAACCAGAGAAAGATGTCCCTGGGAGTAAGATGACTTGGGGGGTTCTGAGAAACTCAATTGAGTGCCCTGCTATCAGTTGGAGCACCCAAGTATCTGATGTTATCCCTCTCCCAGCATAGAAGCTGACGGCAGATAAGGACCGCAAGGCCCATCCAGTCTGCCCATTTTTCTACCTTATAAATGTGCCATCGTCCCTTGCTATCAGTGGCCTATCTATTCATACTCATCTGTATTGCTCCCTTATGCCTATCCCATGCCTGTCTGAAGCCATGCACTGTATTCATAGCCACCACTTCCTGAGGTAGGCTGTTCCATGCATCCACCCCCTTTCTGTGAAAAAGAACTTCTTCATGTTATCCCTTAATTGGCCTCCCTCTAATCTCATGCTGTGTCCTCTTGTCCTGCTATTTTTCTTATATTGAAACATGTTAGACTCTTTCACCTTGTTAATGCCCTTAAGGTGTTTGAATGTTTCGATCATATCACCTCTCTCCCTCGTTTGCTCTAGGGTATACATATTGAGCTCCGTTAATCTGTTGTCATATGTCTTCTGATACAGCCCCTGCACCATTTTGGTTGCCCTTCTCTGGACTGCCTCAATTTGGTTAATGTCCTTGTGAAGGTGTGGCCTCCAGCACTGCACACAGTACTCCAGATGGGGCCTAACCAGTGTCTTGTAAAGAGGGATTATTACTTCCCTCTTACGACTTGTGAAACCCCTACTAATAAACCCAAACATCCCCCTAGCCTTACCTACTGCTTTAGGGGTCTGCTTGGATGATTTCAGGTCATCGGTGATGATGATGCCCAAGTCTCTTTCTTCCTTTGTAACTGCCAGCAACTCCCCTCCCAGCCTATCGGTGGCTTCAGGGTTTCTCTTCCCTATGTGCATGATCTTGCACTTCTTTGCATTAAACCCCAGTTGCCACTCTTCCAACAATTTCACTAGTTTATCAAGATCTCTTCTCATTCTGCCCACCCCATCTGGATCATCTACTCGGTTGCAGATCTTGGTGTCATCTGCACACAGACGAGCCTTACCCTCTAGTCCATCTGCAATGTCACTGAAGAGGACTGGCCCCAGGACTGATCCCTGAGGTACCCCACTTGTGACTTGCATCTCTTCTGACTGCATACCATTTACCACCACTCTGTGTTCTGCCCATCAACCAGTTTGCCACCCAGTTGACCAACTTCTGACCCACCCCGCTTGTTTATCAATCTTCTACGTGGAACAGTGTTGACAGCTTTGCTGAAGTCAAGGTAGGCGACATCAACTGCTCCCCCTTGGTCCACCACTCTGGTTACCCAGCCAAAGAAATCTATGAGATTAGTTTGACAGGACCTTCCTTTTGTAAACCCATGCTGTCTTGGATCCTGTGTCCCTATGGATTCCAGGTGTTGCACTATCCTTTCCTTAAGTAGTGCCTCCATAATCTTGCCCACTACTGAAGTAAGTGACTGGTCTGTAGTTCCCTGCTACCACTCTTGTGGAGTAGGATCACATGAGCCCTTCTCCAGTCTTCTGGGACCTCTCCTGTGCTCAGAGACTCACTAAACAGTTCTGCTAATGGCTCTGCTAGTTCCACCCTTAGCTCCTTTAGTACCCTGGGATGTATGCCATCCGGTCCCATTGCCTTGTCCACCCTGAGCATAGCAAGCTCCTGTAGGACCCTTTCTTTTGTGAAGGGAGTAGTGCTCACCTCCGTGTCCATGGTGCTGAGCTGTGGGCCCTGCCCTACCTTCTCTTCAGTAAATACTGAGCAGAAGTATCTATTTAGGATAGATGCTTTCACAGGGTCCTCCTCCTCACACGCCCCCTTTTCTCCTTTGAGCTTAGCAATACCCCCTCAAGACTTTCTCCTTTCACTAATGTATCTATAGAAAGTCTTATCACCTTCTTTTACTGTTTGTGCTAGTGTTTCCTGTTTGGGACTTTGCCTGCCTCACTGCCTTTCCTGAGGGCAGTTTGGTATGCCTTCCTATCTTCATCACGCTGTGTTCCCTTGTATTTCCTGAAGGTCAGCCTTTTGGCTCTGACCTTTTCTGCTACTGTATTTGAGAACCAAAGTGGTTTCCTTCTTTTTTTGCACTTCCTATTCTAACACAAAGGGATGTTGCTTCAAGTATTGCATCCTTAATGCTTGCCCACTTTGCCTGTACCCCCTCACCTGTGTTTCGTTTTGCCAGGGATAGCTTAACTCTGTTGGCCATCTTATCAAAGTCGGCTCCTCTGAAGTCCCATATTTTTGCCTTGGAATGGGATGATTTGGTTGTAGTGGCCAAATTAAACCATACCATGTGATGGTCACTGGCCCCCAGGTGACATACCTAGAGATCTGTGATCCTTCCCTGTTAGTCAGTACTATATCTAGGATAGCCCTGTCTCTTGTGGGCTGTTGTACCAGTTGTTTGAGGCCCTCCCCTGCAGGGAATCCACCATGTGTCTAGTTTTGGCAGATGTTACTGCTGGTATTGACCAATCTGTATCTGGCATGTTGAAGACTCCCATTATCAGAACCTCCCCTTTAGCTGTCATGTTTTGTATATCTTCTAATAGTAATGTGTCTATGTCCTCCCCCTGGTCTGGGGCCTGTAGACAACCCCAGTTCTTATGGCTGTCCCATTTCTGTTTCCAGGGTGACCCACAGTTCTTCTGGCTCCTTATGTGTATTCTGAATTTCTGTAGCTTTGATATTTTCATTGACATACAGGGCCACTCCACCCCTTTTGAACCTCGGTCTCTTCTGAACAGTACATAGCCAGGTACTGAAGTTCTCAAGCGTGGTTACTGGTAAACCACGCCTCATTAATTGCTACTATGTCCAGTTTAGCCTCTGACATTATTGCCGCAGGTCTGGGATCTTATTTCCCAGGTTGTGAGCATTTGTGTACATGATTTTCCATTGGCCAGATTTCGATGCGTTAGTTGTTGGGTGAGGTCTGGCATTTCCTCTGTGCATTGTATGGGGAGACTGACCTTTTTTCTTACCTGGTGATGCAAATGAACTGCAAACATGCTGAATCCATTTGACCACTAGCTGAGGGGGGAGGGGTGTTCTTCCCATTTGACGTATGTGGTGCTGCACCCCTCTCCCCATTTGCTAGTTTAAATATTCTGCAAAGACATCAAACTTCTGCCCCAATGCACTGACTCCCTCCTTAGTCAGATGCAGTCCATCAAATTTAAAGAACTTTCGCTCCCAAAACTGTTGCCAGTTCCCTACAAATCTGTGTCCTTTTTCCTGGCACCAGCCCTTGAGCCATATGTTTAGCTCCCCTATCTCCCCTTCTCCGACCTTCCGTCCATCTGCCCCCCTCTTCCAGACTGACAGGATTTCAGAGAAGGAGATGCCGGACGAAATGGATTATAGCTTGTCACCCAGCCTGGACAGGTCTTCCTTGGTCTCCACAACTGACTGGCTGGCGAGATCATTAGTCCCTATGTGTACCAGGACATCAATGTTTTCTCCTGCTTCCTGAACAATTTTAACAATGCGGTCAGTATCTCTCCACGCTGATGTAACTGGGAGACATCTGACCATTACCCCTGGCTGGAGATAGGCATCAACTCCCCGAATCATGGAGTCTCCAGGCAGATGAAAGGAGAACTCCTCCTACCGGTTCCTCTGGAAGCCCCAGAGGCTGAGGGAGAGGAGAGGAGTCTGGAGGTGTGGAGCAGCACTGCAGCTGAAGCTCCCGCTTTTTTGGGCGGGGAGGGGGTCTGCAGCCGGAGGGGCCCGATGTTTGTTGGCCCGCTTGCCCTGTGGTTTTGCTTTGGGCCGAGAACGTCTGCAAAAAGGGCGACGCTGTCCCTGAGGGGGCCTGTACAGAGAGTCAACAGACTTCAGTGCAGTGCCCTTCTCTTGCAGGTCGGTGATAATGTCCTTGACATCCCCACCGAACAGCACCGTACCCCTGAAGGGCTCATCTTGAACAGCAGACTGCACTTCAGTGACCAAACCTGACACTCGGAGCCAGGCATGACGCCGCAAACCTAAGTCGAAAGCCAAGCTCTGACCTGTAGCATCCACTGCATCGTATGTGGCACGAAGCATGTGTCGACTGGCCGAACGGACTAGATCAGCCACTTCCTGTTTAGTCTGAGAATCAGGAAGGGAGTCTAACTTAGCTTCCAACTCACTCAGGATCTTCTGGTAATCCCCCATATGTGCGACATAATTCAGGGCCCTGATCCCCCGAGTAGAAGAAGCGTACACCTCTTCCCATACTGGTCCAGAAGACGGGATACCTTGTCGGGTGGAGATGAGCTCAGATGTTTTGGGTTCGCCTACCGGCCATGGGCGGCGCTAGTCACGACCGTGTCAACTTTGGGGTGTGTATTCAAGGAATCCACACCCTCCGGAGTCTGATATAGCCTATCCGCCTTCCTGGGAAGGGGGCTAATGCCAACGGCTGTTTCCAAATAGTGGAAACAAGGTCCGCATGAGGCTCGATCCAGGGTGGAATCAAAGTTGGAGCAGTTTTGGGCAGATACAGGTGAGCAGCGACTTTCCTCCGCTGTGGATCCAGCTCCAGAGATTGCCACTGGTGGACCATCTGGATCTTTTTAAGCAACTCCAGGAAAGAAGGATCTTCCGGAGGAGACTTCGGAGGAGTCCTTGGCCTGGGACAGTCTGGAGTGCGTGGCTCGCTGGATTGGAGAACCCGTCAGAATCAGAGTCCAAGGTCTCCAAAGAGGAGGAAAAAGACCCCTCCGGATGTGGGGGAGGAATGAACTCCTTGGGAACCCCTCAGGAAAGCATATCCTCCCCTGCCCCTGTGTCTGAGGGTTCACCTCTGGCATCAGGCAAGGGGAGGGAGTCTCTCGTCTCCGACGATGGGCTACCGGAACCAGGTCCGGCATCAGCTCTCCACCTCCCTGGTGAGCTGAGCCTTGGCCTCAGCCCACCAGGAAGCCAGAGCCTCCTTCAGGGCCACTGGTGACTATGGGTGCAGTGGAGGAGGAGGGGGATACGGATATCCATTAGGTGAGTAACCATATCCCAATGGCGGGAAGCCCGGCGTCGGGTATTGAGGCACCGAGTACTGCTGGCGTCAGACAGGCCGGTGTCCGGTAGTGTGGTGCGGGATACTGCAGTCCTGGGTAGGTTGGCATTGGATAAGACGGGGTAGGATACCCGGGCACCATGGGTTCTGATGGGGTAGAAGGCCCTGCTGGTGGGCCAGGTACAGGAGGCCCGGCAGGCGTGAGGTCTAGCATTGGGATGGCGTCCGGTAAGGGAAAGTCGCCCGGCGTTAGGCCGGCGAATGAGCCAGCATCCGAGGTCCGACATCAGGTCGTCCGGCCCGGCGGGAGGGAGACCCGACAGTAGCGTACCTGAATCCTCATTGTCGCCTGGGGAAGGGGGACTAAAGTCCCCGGGGTCTAACAAAGGAGACGCTGGAGCCTCGGACAATAATGGCGAGCCCAGGACAACGGACTTGAGGATAGGGTCCGGTGTCTGTTCTAACGCCGTGCGTCTGTTGGAGTGGCAGACGTCCGCCTTACCAGCGGGTCCGGGCAGGCGTCGGAGGAATCGGCGTCCTACTTATCAGACCCAACTCTCGAAGAAGGGTCACGAGGAAGGAGTGGTCTTGGCAGGAGTTTTCAAGACCATGTGTTGCCCCGAAGGGTCAGGCATCTTAAGCGGCCTTGACCGCTCTCCGGATGTGAGAGGCACAGACATCCGACTTACGAGCCTTTCGACCCAGAAGGCGCTGCACAATGGCGGAGCTTCTCGGGGAGCTGCTCCTTTGTCCCTGAGGGCTTTGATGGGCCGGCGTGAGCCTGCGGGAGTGAAGACGCAGCGCCGACTTAGAAACCTCCAAGGTGGCGATGGTCTCCCGGGGTTGTTACCTAGAGCACGGTGACTCCAGCCGAAGTTGCAGTGGCCATGGAAGTGGAGTCCCGGTCCTTCTCCCTACGGTGACCCTCAGGGGAAGTTGAAGCCTGCCGGAGCTTCTTCAGGATGTGGGCCTCCAGGGACTGCTACCTCCATTTGTGGGTGGCGGCATTAAATTGCTGGCAGTGCTGGCACTTCTCCATGGGGTGATCTGGGCCTAGGCAGAAGAGGCACTGGGAGTGTCTGTCCTTTTGCAGGAGCTGCATGCCACGAGAATTGCACTTATTTTTATGTGAATCAGATTGAGTAGGGGACGACAGACACGGCAGATGGATGATTTTAAGAAAGAAAATCAAGAAAAAATGGTAATAAACCAACAAACTGACTGAGGAAGCAGTGAACTTAACTGCGAGGCAGTTTTGCAAGCTAAAAGAGGGAAAGAACTAGAAGGCGGGCATGGGGGACCGCCCCTTTATACCAACGTCACCTGACGCTGGTCATCTGATGTGGGGGCGGTCCCCCACCAGAGACTGCTAGCTAGAAATTTTTTCGTGGGGTCCTGGCACCTGCCAGCTTCAGTCCTATATGTAGTTACCTACTACCAGAGCCCTCTCAAGTACGATCTCCTTTCCAAGAGAGGGACAACACGCCTCGCAAAAACACCAGGCCCTGGATCTCAGCAAGCAGAACCCGGCAGTTCTATGCTGGATTGAGACGCCCAAAAGGTCCAGATCTAAGAGTCCCCAACCATGCAATACATTGACCACAGTCTGAAGGAGGGACCATTCATGGGCCTACGAACTCGACCTGCTGAGAGCATCCGCAAATTTGTTCTGGATCCCCAGAACTTGAATAGCAGAAATTGTCAGATGATGAGTGATGGCCCAATCCCAAACTCTCATGGCCTCTTGACAGAGAGAGTAAGAGCGGGTATCTCCTTGTTTGTTGAGGTAAAAGACCACCAAAGTGTTGTCCGTCTGGACGAGAAGGGGACCAGGAAAAATTACCGAGTCCAGCGCTCGCAGCGCATAAAGGACCACTCTCAACTTGAGGATATTCACGTGTAGATACTCCTCTGACGAGGACCAGGAACCTTGAGTACTGTGATCCCCTAAATGTGTGCCCCATCCCATGTTTGAAGCATCCGTGGACATTGTGAAGGGGTTCCTAGCTAAAATGGAACTCCCACAAGGAGCTTGGAAGACGACATCCACCAATGAAGTGCCCGGCAGACTGACTCTGTGACTCTGACCTGCACACATCGAGGTCATCCCGATTTCGGTCCAACTGAATGGCTCTTATCTGCAGTCTTGCGAAGGGAACAGAGACTATAGCTGTTGCAATGTGGCCTAGCAACCTGAGCAGTAGTCTGGTGTGTACCAGAGGCTGAAAAGATCAGGCCGGCTAGATCCCGAATGCCAGGCACTCTGGTCTGCTGGTAGGAACACTTTCCCTTGAACAGTGTCCAACAATGCCCCTACGAACTGCAGGCTTTGAGTGGGAGTCAGAAATGACTTGGGATTTATCGTGATGCCCAGACTCCGACACAGGGCTAGGGTGTCCTGAATCGTCTTTTGAAGGTGGTCCCTGGAGGGAGCCAGAAGGAGCCAATCATCCAGATAGGGGAACACAAAGTGGCCAGTCCTGCGGCGACCACCACCATGCACTCCATGAAGACTCTTGGGAGTGAGGAGAGACCAAAGGGAAGGAATCGAAACTGGAAGCGTCTTGTTTCGAATCTGAACCTCAGGAATCTTCTGTGTCCCTTAGTGATATGGATATGCAGATATGCATCTTGCATGTCCATAGATGCCAACCAGTCTCCCCCGTAGATTACGGGAAGGAGACTGGGGAGGGAGACCATCCTGAATCTTTCGTAGGAAATCCACAGATTCAGACTGCTGAGGTCCAAGATGGGTCGCAAGTCTCCTGTCTTCTTCAGAACCAGCAAGAAGTGGGAATAAAAGCCTGAGTCTCTCGCTACTGGAGGGATGGGTTCTATGGCTCTTTAGGCTAGCAGAGCCCGAATCTCCTGCCGTATTTGATCTGTGTCCCCTTGGATGGCGGGAGGGTGGTCTGTCCAGGGAAGTTCATCAAACTCGATGGAATGCCCGTATTCCACGAGCTCGAGGACAGCCTGGTCAGAGGTCACTTCTCTCCATGCTTCTGTATGCAGAGAAAAGCGGCCTCCCACCTGCTCTCCTGACAGGGATGCCGTGGAGACAAAAGCCACCTGGATAGTCAGGCGTTTGCAGGAGGGGGAAAGGCATCTGGGGCTGGTTTTGCCTGTCGAGAGGTGGAGGCCGAGGAGCCCTTGGCTCTGCCTTCTCGACCGAAACCTCCCTGCTGAGGCTGTGGCTGGAAATGGGGTTGCTGAGGCTGGTGTCCCCCTCGGCCATGAAAATGGGACCGAAGAAACTGTCCCCGTTTCGGGCGGTACATAAGACTGCATGGTACGGACAGCCTTACCAGAGTCTTGTAACTTGGAGATGATCTTCTCTGAAGAGAACGGAGCCTCTAAAGGGGGCATCCAGAAGGTCTGACTGAACATATGGCGCGAACCCCTAAACCAGAGACAAATGCCAGTGGCAGCTGCCCTGGCAGACGTGTCCACAATCATACGCAGACCTCAAAACATACGTACCAACGTCCGAGCCCGTCTGGAGCAATTTTGCAAGCTCTGCCTTTTGTGGGCAGTCGCATGCCTTGCAGGATGTCCTGTTCCCAGAGGGTGTTCTGGAACTGGACCATATGGGTCAGGAAGCTGAGACTCCTGATGCTGCAAGTGGCAGATGTGTACACCTTTCTGCCCAATGAATCCAGCTACTTAGACACCCTGTCAGGTGGCTGGGTGCTCAGGTGTTTGGGCCTCTGCGAATGGTCAGCCACCGAAATCACCACTGAATCTGCGTCTGGTTGTTCAGCCAGAAAGGGATGGTCCTTAGGTGTCTGGTAGAGACGGTGCACTTTCTTGTGGATAGCGGAGGATGAATGTGGATGCCTCCAGGTGACTTGGGTAACATCCTGGAAGGTGTTCACCATGGGGGGGATGATTGTGGGCTTGGGGTCTTTTTGGCGTAGATATTTTGCCAGCCTCAAGCGCTCAAGAGTCAAGGGCTTCCATGTCCCACCCCATGTTTTCCTGTATGTGGCGCATAACCTCCATAAAACTGGAGTCATTCAGTGGAGATTTGGTTGATCTTCCATATCCCAGGGCAGAGACTCTACCTCAGAAGTGGGAGGAGAGGAGTCCAAGTTGACATACGTGTCTGAAGAGGAGGGGGAAGGACAGCGTCATCTCCTTCGCTTGTGCCTGTGTCAGTTGGATGAGGCAGAACGGAAGAAGCTCCTAGTACGATACTGTCTGTGCCTGCGCTTGTCCGGATGCTTACTAGGGCTGCAAGGTGAACAGGGTCTCCCAGTATCTTCAATGGGAGGCTGTGGGGCCTCTTTGTCCTTTGGCGGAGGTTTGGAAACCGAATCAGGTTGAGGATGGAAAGCTGGGCCCGGTTTGGGGAGCAGGTTCGGTTTCACGGTCTCCCACCAGTGGGAAAAGAGCTCCTTAACCTGGGATGTATTTAGCCTGGGGAGCTAGGTCAGGCATCTGTGTCCCAGTACTGGCATCAGTATCAGTGTCAGTCGGTCCGGCGTCGGCCGTATGGGTGACAACGGTGGGGCCTGGTTTTCAAGGCTGTCGTCAGGTTCAGATGGCTGACGGACCAGCATCCGCTCTACAGATGGAGTGATGTTACAGCCAGCATCAGGTTTGGCCGGAGTCGCTGGCATCGGGGTAACCTTAGCCGGCGGCGGGTTGGCAGCCAGAGGACTGGAGGTGGGGCGGCGGTCTGAGGCCAGCTAGTGTGCGTCTTGTCCGATGGACACCATTCTGATGCCAGAGACTGATGGCAGTCAGAGGACTTATGTTTTGGAGGTAAAGATGAAGCCTGACCAGACGAATGTCCAGAGGACTTTTTCCATTCCTGGAAGTCAGCACCAGAGACGGTGGCTGAGCGGGAGGGAGTCTTACCTGTGTCTGCGGATCTCCCAGATGAGGCCGGGGGAGGATGGACCTTGATCAGATGAAGAGAAGCCAAAGAGCTGGTGAATCTGGAGAGAGAGGCCAACCCAGTCGCGGGAATGGCTGGCTTTAGGGTTGTCAGGCAGGACTCATGGCCCAAAGAGCCTGATCTGGAGGCCGCGTGTGATCCAGAGGACTGGGACCTCGAGTGGGATCTCTCCCGTTCTTTGTGCTTCTCTCTATGCGTCTCCTTGTGGTGCTTCTTAGTGGGCAAGCGATCTGGGGAATCCCCTCTGGATGAAGTCTCTCGCTGCATGGCGGCCAACTGCTGTTGCGCAAGGAAGGCTTGGAGCGATTTCTGGTGCCTTATGCGGGTCCTGCTGTTAAAGGTCTGGCAGTGGGAGCAGGCGCCGGTGTCGTGGTCCAGGCCCAAGCAGAAGAGACAGGCAGAGTGACCATCCTTGGAGGGGATCTGCAGCACTTGTTCGTGTGCCCCATCGGTGGAGTGGACATACAGAAGATTAATACGAAATTTTGAGAAAAAGGTAAAACTGAGGTAAGCTGCGGTCGGTACTGGCGAAGAGCTAGCAGAGAGCCAACTAACGCGTGTGACGGCAGGAAAGAACTGGAGCACATGGGGACTGTCGCCTCCTACATAATGAATGGGACGTCAGGCATGGAGCTGACATTGGGAGGGCGGTTCCCTAGGTACTGCTAGAAGAACATGGCCATGATCCGCCACCAGGTGGCATCAGTCCTACATGTACTTACCTGTTGCAAGAGCTTTCTCTCGAAGTAAGATCTAATCCTTCCCGATTCAGTTGGTAAATAGAGGTGCTGAAATTAACTATTTTTGGCAGAAGTGCCTCTCTGAGTCCAGGAACAAAAGTGTCCCTTCCAAGTTCAGAACAAAAGTGTCTCTTAGAAGTCCAGAAGAGAGTGCCAGTTCTTTCAGCCAGGCTTCACCAATATCAGACCGGCAATACTGCCCCACCCTCCTTGTGATGTCACAGTACAAGGTCACTCTTAGCCCTGTAATTAATTTGTAACCTGACCAGTTTATAACCAAATATTTCAGCTTACTGCCCGTTTTAAAATCTATAAAGACAGCAATATTGTAATTGTGAACAAGACAGTCTATTTCTTCATCAAAGCATAGTTTCTAACAGCATTCTCCCTTTGATCTTCAGAAAACCATCTTGATGAGCTATTTCACATCACTGGTTAACTCACTGCCTCCACAGGAGCTCTCTGAAGTTGCACCACTTGTCTCCTGTATACTGTTAACAGTGAATCCTGGACCTTTCTAAGCAAAATCAAGCTATAGTCAGGAAGCCCACAACCAAATCCTAATAGCTCAAGAAACATAAGTGCTAGACACAAAGTATGAGTAGCAAAGTTATTCAGCACAAAATTGCCTTGCCAATGGTGGTATGCAGATAATATCCAATTTTTTTTTCTATGCTAGTTGAAACAGCAAAAAAAAAATATTTTTTTCACTAAAATAGGCAACATAAGCCATACACACCATACCATAAAAAAATGCGAATAACTCCTAAAGTATACATGATTCACAAAATATCGAAGTTGTTCAGCACAAAATTACCTTTCCAACAGTGCTATGCAATCAAATGTATATTATATTCTGTTATATTATATAAGTGACGTCTCCAGACGTTGCAAGGACACACAGAAAGTCAGTAGCTGACTTCTGTAGGTGTCCTCAGGACACACCAGTGTATTTTACTGATGACTACAGGCATCTGCTAGGAGACAATGAGTTAAAACTTGACATAGCTCTACCAAAAGAACAGCTTCCCTTTTGCTACGTCATAAAAAGCAATATTCTACGACAAGTTCCCTGGGTTCAAAACGGTGGTTGGTTTATGACCTTGGTTTTATTATAGCCCCAGGAAGTCAGCTTTTACAAGCTAGCTGTGACAGTAAGCAAGGCCAGAACATTTTTTCTTTTAAAATTCAAGTGTCCCATGATGCCTTGTGCTGACTGCCATGTTTTACAAGCACAATTCTAAAACATATATTTATATCAAAATTATATACACATAACTGGCAGATGGTGATTCCCGTTACAGGGACCACCTGCCTTGTGTTTTGTGGTTCCCCCAGATGTGCGCCCTAACCTATCCCTGAGGCGTCTGTTGTCAGAGTCTGGTGGGAGGAGGGGACAGAAAAAGGACCCCCTTGGTGAGACTGGAAAGATCCTGCCACCACGAGAGATCCCTTTGGAATGTGAGACCATGACCTTATGGTCTAGGCTGTCCACCTCTGGTCCCACTACTGTGCCCTGCTGCTCACACTGCGAGGGCCACGATGTGGAGCCTGGGTAAAGACATGGTGGGATGTCTCGCTGCCATCAGGCCCAACAACTGAAGGATCGACCTGGTTGAGACCCTTCCTGCTGGAGGCCACCATACAGGCCTGCCTCTGCAAGGTTTCTGCCCTGTCCAGAGAGAGGAAAGCCACACCCTGGACCGTATCCAACTCCACCCCAATGAATTGAAGATGTTGGGAAGGGGCAAGCTGGGACTTCAGAAAATTCAGTGATCCCCACCTGGCTGAAAAGGTCCAGGGTTGCAGAAAGGGGAGAGTTCCAACTGCTCTCTCGACGGGGCTGACAGGAGCCAGTTGTCGAGGTAAGGAAACACACAGTGGCCCTGATGCCTCAGGGCCACCACCACTACTGCCAGGCACTTGGTAAAAACCCGAAGTGCCAAGGACAGGCCAAATGGTAGGGCCCTGAATTGGTAATGTTCCTCCTGAAAGGAGGACCGAAGGTAGCGACAATGGTCCCAGAAAATCGGAATGTGGAGGTAAGCATCCTGCATATCCAGAGTACAGAGCCACTGTCCCTTGTGCAGAAGAGACAGCAGACCTGGGAAGGTCAGCATTCGAAACATTTTGTACTCTATGTACAAGTTCAGAGTACTGAAGTCCAGAATGAGATGCAGATCTCCCATCTTTTTGGAAACCAAGAAGAAGTGGGAGTAATACCCCTTTCCTTCCTGGTGCACAGGAACAGGTTCTATTAACTCCTTTTTGTAATAGAGCCTGGATTTCCTCTCAGAGAAGAGGGATGTGTACCTTTGGGTAGTGTGACTAGGCTGGAGGCCTTTCTGGAGGCTTTGACAGAAACTCCAGAGTATGGCCCTGTCCTATGAGCTGAAGAACCCAAGAGTCAGTTGTCACTACCCGCCACCCTAGCAGATGACAGGCAAATCTTCCACTCACCTGCTCCTCAGGAGGATCCTGAGGAGGAAGGGCTGGAGAGAGCTGCACTCAAAGCTCTCTGGGACTTTGACGGAGGGGCGGCTGAGGCAGACTGTGCCAGACGTTTGTTCTGATGCCCGGCCATCTGTTTTGGCTGCTTTTTCCCTTGACGGTAAAAAGGCTTCTTTGCCTGAAATTTAGGCCGGTACATGGTTTGCACCGGCCTAAAGGTCTTGCCCTTGTCTTAAAGGGTGGTAATAATGTCCTGTGTGTCATCCCCAAACAGGACAGATCCCCTGAAAGGGGCATCCTGGATAGCTGTTTGCACGTCCTGAGTCAAACCCATCACACTCAGCCACAAGAAGCATCGGAGGTTAACTGCCGTGGCGGCTCCCTTTGCTGATGAGTTGACAGCATCGTAGGTTGCCCTGAGGGAATGTCTGCAGGCCACTTTGGCAGAACGGATATAAAATCAGCTAATATGGACTTTGACTCAGAATCTGGAAGGGCTTTAATGGCTGGTTCCAGCTGGGCAAAGGACTTCTGGTAGACCAGCATTTGGCCTATGTAGTTGAGTGCCCTCACAGCCAGTGTAGAGGAGGAGTAAAACTTCCTCCCAAACTGGTCTAGCTGAGACTCTATTACGGGGAGAAGTGCTCATGTGCCGGTGCTTGGAGGATTGGTCACAAGCCGCTGCAATGATAACCGACTCGGCCTTGGGGTGAGTGCTGAGGTGATCTTTTCGATCTGGTGTACGATAGGTGCAGTCCGCCTTCTTGGCTACCACTGGAACTGAGGAGGGCATCATCCAAATGGTAGATGCGAGATCCTCATGTGGCTCTAGCTGGGGGAGTGAGGACCAGGGCTGCCTCCTGCATGTCCAGGTGCCCCGCTGGGCGCTGCCATTTTTGAATCTTGGGCATCTGATTTCCACTCGTAGACTTCCGTAATTTTGTGGAGTAGGTCTGCAAATGCCAGGTTCTCCGGGGGGTGGGGTGGAGAGAGAATTCCTTTGTTGGGACTCCTCTATAGGCAAGGTTTCGAAGCCAGACTCTGCAGATGAAGATGAGTCCGAGTCGGAATCTTGATCAGAGTTCAAAGACCGGGAAATCAGGGTGAGCCGAATCCCAAGGCCCAGGCATCTGTTTATTAAGCAGCCGCCCGGTGTTGGCTCCTTCGAAGGGGCCAGCATCGGGAGAGGTGGAGAAGCAGTTATCTGCCCAGCTGGCTGCACGTCTGGGCTCCTAGGGGACCCAATGGGAGGCTGACGACAGTCCAGCTCCGAAATGAGCTGAGCCTTGGTTTCTGATCATCAAGACTGCAGAATGGATCTGAAGTCAAGTGGAACCTGAGGAAGAGGCTGCAAAGGTGGTGGGGGCTGATAACTAGGGACGTAGCCCGGGGTAAAGCCCAGTGCTGGGAAGCCCGGCACATGAAAGTGTGTCAACAGATATCCCGGCAGGGGGAGGCAGGAGCGTGCCCTGGCACATGGAACCCAGACAGGGTGTAGCCCAGTGGGTTATATGCTGGAGCCTGGGCATCGGGTAACCCAATGGGGGTATCCCAACGGAGGCAAGCCCGTCGGAAGGACTGACTGCAGTGCCGTAGGCCCAGGCGGCAGACCCTGCGGAACACTGAAACCCAAGGGCCCCGGAAGAGTCAGATGCGGCGGGGGGCCTGCCAGTGGCAAGCTCAGCAGTGGCAGGGAAGCCCCCGACAGTAGGGGAGGAGGCTAAGAACTATCAGGATTACCACAGGCTCCCAATCCCAGGTCCGGAGATGACTTTGGAGAGAAGCCACATGGCAGAAGCCCCTCGTCCCTCTGTCAACAGTGGATGGCGGTGGGACCACATCCAGTGGCGATGGGGAAGGGGGACCTTTTGTAGAGAATCCTCTGGTGAAGGCTGAGAGAGGTCCGGCAGCTGGGAAGTCTTGGGACCATCGCCAGACCCCGACACTAGGTAGGTCGGGAGAACACTGACGGAGCCAGCGTCTGACTTGTCGGCCGAGATGACTATGCAGACGTTGGACTGGCTGACACCTAACTTATCAGTCAAAGCTGGACGGGCTCTGGAGTGTCCAGAGCCCAACACAACAGCCTGAGCCGGGTGATCGTTGGGAGGACCAACGAGCAACTTAACAGCTCCACTCGGTGTGGCAGACCCTCCCATGGAGATGGGCCTAAGCACGGCTGAGGCCTCAGCCAAGGCCCCTGCAGTCACCAGAAGCAGTGGTGGTGGGGGACCAGAGGACTGCTCCTTAGGCTGAGCCGCGGCGGCCAACTTCTTGGAGGAAGAAGACCGCCGCTCGTCCGAGAGGCCTGCCGGCAGCCTTGGGCGAGAGCGGGACCTGTCCTGGTCCGGGTGTTTCTCTTCCTCCTTGTTTTCATGCTTAGATTTGGTGGGCGAGGGAGAAGCGCTACACAACTTTTGGAGCTCTTTCTCCATGGTTGCCATTCATTGCCTCAAGAGGTGAGCCTCAAGGGTCTGCTGGCAGCGCTTCCGTATGGCCCGACTGAAACTGGTGCAGGCCTCACAGTCCTCGACCTTGTGCTCTGGGCCTAGGCAGAGGGAGTGCGAATCCTTGTGTGGTAGTTGTGCACCATATGAAGCACACTTGTTCTTGTGCTCAACATTAGACGACATGCACAAAATAAAACAAGCATTTAAAAATAAAAGAAACGGATACTCATCTGAAATAGCAGTCGAACTGCAGTGTATAATCTCCGAGCGGTCTGACTGAACGAGTCAACGGCAGGAAAGAACTGGAAGGCGGGCGTGGGGACCACCCACTATAAAGGGTCATGCTGATGTTGGCCACGTGACGTCGGGTGGGCAGTCTCCCATCAGACACTGCTAGCTAAAGTTTCCATGTGGTCCTGACACCAGGGAGCACAGTCCTCAAGGTGATTACCTACTGCAAGAGCCCTCTCGAAGAAAGATCTTCTGGTACTGGGCAGCATATGCCATGTAATTAGCTTCTCTGATAGCCAGAGAAGCAGACAAGTAACTTTTCTTGGCCATACTATCAATTTTCCTCAAATCATTTTCTGGAGAATGAGAAGCCAAAGGCACTTTTGCCCTGTCACAAGCTGCAGTCTGAACAACACCCTGGTGATCAGGATGTGAGAAGAACAGGTTACTCACCTGTAACAGTAGTTCTAGGATTGGTATATGTTGTTCATCCACACTGTTTGGCATGTCCCCTTCCACTTTAAATCTTGCCGGGAGTCTTCAAGCTGGCTCCTCCAACCCACCCGGGTGGTATATACCTTGGCTCCATCCCATGACGCCAGATCTTAGCCTGATGGAAGTAAGGTTGTGCACCTGAAGCCGGGGAGGTCGGGTGGGTGCGTGTGGATGAACAACATATACCACTCCTAGAACTACTGTTACAGGTGAGTAACCTGTTCTTCTAGGAGCGTGGATATGTTGTTCATCCACACTGTTTGGCAGACTCCAAGCAGTTCTCCGGGAGGAGGGAGGCAAGGCGTACATCTCCTACTTAGGAAACAGAGATTGGAGAACCGAGGCCCCAAAACCAGCATCCCGACGTAACTTAAGGTCGATGTTGTAGTGGGTGATAAAGGTGTTTGCTGACTTCCGGGCAGCAGCCCGACAGATTTCCTAGATACAGATGTCCCCGGAAGCAGCCACTGATGCAGCAGTATGAGCTCTTATCCCTCTGGGAGGCTCCTTGCCCGCCAACTCATAGCACAGACCTATGCATGATGTAATCCATCTTGCTATGGTCCATTTGGCTGCAGGTCTGCCAGAAGCAGCTTCAGCGTAGGTGACAAACAGCTGACGAACCTCTCAATGAATTTCCGCCATCCTCTCCTTGTAGTAGGAGACAGCACGTCTCAGTTCCAAAGTATGGAGCCTGTACTCGGCATCCGAGGTGTAATTTGGGTAGTATATCGGCAGAGTCAATACCTGGTTATGGTGGAACTCTGACACCACCTTCGGAAGGAATTTCGGGTGGGGGCGCAGGACAACTTTGTCCCTGTGAAAGACCAGGTAAGGGGAGTCCACCAAAAGCGCCTGGAGCTCCCATCCTTCTGGCTGACGTGATAGCCACTAGGAAGGCAGTCTTCCACGACAAGTGTGAGAGCTCACACTTGTGCATGGGTTCAAATGGCTTGCCCATGAGCTTTGTCAAAACCAGCAACAGAGCCCATGGAGGTGGAGGTTCACACAGAGGAGGGGATATGTGATCCTGGCCCGTGAAGAAGCGCCCGACCACTGTCTCCTGCGCCACTGTCAGCTGACTGGCCCATGCCCGGTAAGCAAAAATGGCTGCCAGGTGCACCCTAAGGGTCGATGACCGCAGACCCCCTTTGGAGAGTGACCAAAGGAAGTCGAGAATGTTAACCACAGGACAGGATAAGGGATCCAGACTCTTACCCTGACACCAAATGGAAAACCTTTTCCATTTTAACATTTTCTGGTCGATTCCTTTCGAGATGCCTCCACCACAGTTAAGACATCTTCGGAAAGACCCAAAGCCTGGAACTCTAGCCACTCAGGTACCAGGCTGTGAGGTGCAGGGACTGAAGGTCCGGATGGAATACCTTCCCCTGGCTCAGAGATATCAGGTCTGGGCGTGTACAAAGCTGCTCCAGGGGCCTGCAACTGAGGCTGAGGAGATCTGTGTACCAGAACTGGTGCGGCCAGTCTGGGGCTACCAGAATCACCTTCGCCTTGTCTCGCCTCACCTTGAGTAACACCTTGTGGATCAAGGGAAATGGAGGCAAGGTGTAGAGGAGGCCTGGGGTCCATGGCCACAAGAAGGCATCCTCCTGCTGTGAGCCCTGCTGAGTGGGGCGAGCATAATACAGCCTCAGCTTGTTGTTTTCCCTGGAGGCACACAGGTCCGCCATTGGTTTGCCCCAACAGGAGAACAGGCTGTAAGCTATCTCTGGATGGAGAGACCACTCGTGGGATGTCTGGCCTATGCGGCTGAGAGCATCCGCCAGCTGGTTTGAGGCTCCAGCCACATGGATGACTAGGAGATCCGCCTCCAACCGGCTTACGAGGATCCAGATGCGGAGCACCTCCTTGCACAGCAGCTGGGAGTGTATGCCGCCCTGCTTGTTGAGGTAGTACATGGTCGTGGTATTGTCTGTCTGGACTTGAACCACTTGACCCTGGAGCTGAGGAGCAAAAGCGGACAGTGCCAGTCTGACTGCTCTGAGCTCCAACAGGTTGATGTGGCATCGGGACTCCTCGGGGGTCCAAAACCCGTGGGTCCTGTTGTCCCCCATGTGGGCTCCCCGCCCATGAGAGAGGCATCAGTTGTAAGGACAACCGTCAGCTCGGGGCGGACAAACGGGATCCCTTCCTGCAACCAGTCTGGGGTGGTCCACCATTGGAAAGCCTCCCACATCTTCTGGGTTACAGTGATCTCTTGATCAAAATGACTATATCGCCGAGTCCACTGGGCAGCCAGCTCCCACTGAAGGGGGCTCATGTGCCACCGGGCCCAATGGACCATGGAGATGCACGCCGCCATGTAACCCAGAAGGAGCATAAAGTCCTGGGCAGGGCGCAAATGCCCAACCAGAAAGGATCAGGTAAAGGAGGAGAGAACCTCCGCCCTGTCCGCCGGAAGCCGAGCTCTGGCTTGACAAGAGTCGAGCTCTTCCTCGATGAAGCCCATCACCTGAGAAGGCAAGAGTTCCGACTTGGCCTCGTTGATCAGGAGGCCGAGTTGGGGCAGGTTTGGAGGGCCAGATCCCTGAACCTCTCCACCTCCTGATGGGTGGAACCTGCCAAGAGCCAACTGTCAAGATAAGGGTAGATTCTGACTCCTCGATGCTGAAGGTGGCCCACCACTGCAATGCATTTGGTGAAGACCCGTGGGGCCGATGACAGGCCGAACGGCATGGCTCGGAACTCGTACAGGGTCCCCTCGACCCTGAAGTGGAGGAACCGCTGATGGGATGGACGGATTGGGATGGGAAAGAACGTGTCCTTAGATCCAGTTACCAGAACCACATGTTTTGCTCCAGGGATGGTATGATCCGGTTCAGAGTGACCATCCGAAAGGTGCGGGACCTGAGATATTGATTCAGATCGTGGAGATCTAAGATGGGGCGCCAACCTCCCGTCCGCTTGGGCACCAGGAAGTACCTGGAAACAAAGCCTGGGTCTGTAGAAGCATCTGCCACTGGGGCTACTGCCTCCTTGCAGAGGAGCTGGGCTACGTCGTCTTGAAGAGCAGACTGGGTGCTTTCGGAAATCCACTCCTCCCAAGGGGCGTGGGCTCAGCTGAGAGGGTACTGCTTGAATTCTAGAGGCAGTCTCTGACTGACCACTTTGAGAACCCACCTATCTGAAGTGACAGCAGACCAGGCAGAAAGGAAGTGGCAGAGCCAACCCCTCCATGGGAGGACCCAGAGCTGGCGTGACGGATGTGGGGTGGCCACCCCAAACCCGTCACTGAGCAGGCTTATAAGAGGAGGAGGAGGCTCCAGTACCTGAGCCTCAGCCTCCTTTATGGGGCTGCTGAGGACCCTGCTTGGGTCTGCTGCTGCTGTTGATGTTGCTGTCTTCCTTGATAGGAGGGCTGCCGGACCACAGAGGAAGAGTGCCGAAATAGCTCTTTCTTTGTCTTCTGCTGGTTCTTGCCTGAAGAACCCTTGGCAAAAGTAGCATCCAGGGTGGCACTGGACTGCTCTACATGCTGAAGGTGACCGGCCACTCCTGGACCGAACAAGTCGGTACCTAGGAAGCGCACGTCAGCAAGCTTATGCTGAGTATCCGCCGGGAAGGAGGAAAGCCGAAGCCAAGCCCTGCGGCGAGAGGCCACTGCGACTGCCAGTGAGCGGGCACAGGAATCCTCGATATCCAAGGCCATCTGGAGCACACCCCTGATCACAGACCTGCTTGACCGTGGTCTGCATGTCTGGTGGGAGATGAGGGAGGACCTTGTCTAATGACCCAAGAAGGGCATGAGAGAAGTGTGCCACAATGACAGCCGAGCTGGCCTGACGAAGGCCCAGAGAAGAGGCCGCACAGACCTTACGGGCAGTGTGGTCCATATTCTTGGACTCCTTGTCCGGGGTCAATCAGTGTCGGACGAACTACCACTACGCCTGAACACAGAGGCGGTCACCAGGCTCTCGGCCGAAGGGTGCTCTGTGAACCCCGCAAGGGACCCCATGGGCACTGCGTACTTGCGGGCCATGCGGGCAGATGGTGCTGGGCAGGAAGCAGGACACTGCCAAAGTTCAAGGGCCAGGCCAACAATGGCCTCAGCCACTGGAAAGGCCTCAGTCGGGGTATCCCCTCTCTTGAGAATGTCAGTGAGAGGGTACTCTGCCTTTTTCTGGACAGGCTCCAGGGGCATTCCGTTGGAATCGGAAATGAGGCAGAGAATGCCCTGGAAAGAGGAAGGGCCTTCCTCCATTCCTGCGCCAACCCATGACTCATCATCCCCGACATGTGAGTGCAAGCCGGTGACGTCCAAGTCCGAAGAGTTGTGATACAGTGGTCTACGGCCTAAGTCACCCTCGATCTGCAGAGGGTGGTCTGGGGTGACCATTATCAACAGACGTCGGGGAAGCCCGTTGTCCTGTCAGTCCTCTTTCGAGGGCACCCCTCCCTCGGGCTGTTTAGGCGGTGGTTCCACCCAAATCGATGGAGAAACCGGAGTATGCCTAACCGGGAAACCGCCCGCCCCCACGGGTGGAGGAACCAAGGGCTTCGGTTCCGGAGGGGGCAGCTTCGGCCTAGGAGGCAAGAGCCAAGTGATGGCAGAGGTAAGCAGCGGAGCCGACTTCTGTCCGGTCAAGATCAGCTGCTGCCACATAAGGTCTTCATAGCGCTGACAGAGTTTCCGCCAGAGCCTCTCCTCGTCCAAGGAGGATGAGGACCTGTGGTGTCGCCCCTTTTTTGAGCGGTTATAGCTCTTCCTCAGGCAATCGTCCGAGGGGGTCCTGGACCGAGACTGGGGAGGCCGACTTGGTCGATAAGGAGACACCGGGATCGGTGAGACCCAAGTGTCCGGGACCGGGTCCTTGATGGGGACACCAGCAGGCTGGGTCTCCTCATCCAGAAAGACCAGGACGAAAGTCCATTCCAACGAGTCATCAGGCACAGCCGGCGACAAGGGGTCGATCAGATTGAGGATAATTTTGACCTCATTGGCCACTTGGCCAGATGGAGGGTCCGAAAAGCCAGCAGCTGAGGATGCGATCTCGACCGAGGTCGAAATCGCATGCTCTTGGGACTCGGACCTCTCCCGGTCCCAAGAGCATCTCTATCGAGATGAAGACAACGGGTCCTTCTCCCTCTTCTGAGAGCGGGAGGAGTGAGAGCCCGAGGGTGCCTCACCCCAAGTGGGGAGAGACTCGCACTTCTCCTTGAAGGAGCCCATAAAAGTACAGCCTAGGTTCAGCGGGACGAAGAAGCTTCGATTGGCCGAAGCACGAGCTGCTTCCTTCTCGAATGCCTTCATCTGTTCCAGCTGTTCGGTGGAGCGCGCTGCAGAAACCGCCCACCTAGCCTCCTTCGATTGCACTGGCGGGTTTCTTTTTTTTCGGTTTCCCCAGCTTCAAGTGTGCCTTGTGGTCGTCCAGGACATTGGGATGGAAGGCCAAGCAAAAACCACACAACGAGGTGTCATGTTCGACACCTAGACAGTAAACGCACGTGAGGTGGGGATCGGTGAGCGACATCTTCTGGCCACAGGAGCACCGACGAAATACTGGGGAAGATTTTTCCTCCATAGTTGATGCGACGAAAGCGCAATCGCTAACTCAAACGAGTTTGATTTTCGGTAAAACTGACGATTTGAAAGCCAGGGCCTACGAAATGCTAAGAGCATGGGGGAACCTGTATCTTCCAGCAGAAAGGAAGATCTGGCATCATGGGGTGAAGCCAAGGTATATACCATCCAGGTGGGAGGGAGGAGCCAGCTTGAAGACTTCCGGCAAGATTTAAAGTGGAAGGGGACATGTCAAACAGTGTGGATGAACAACATATCCACGCTCCTAGAAGAGAAATTCTGCCTCTTCCCTGTCCAACTGATATCTCTTGTCTGCTCTTTTGTCCTAGGAAGACACAGAATTTGGGGTTTATAGTATTTTTCATTGGTGGTGATATCCAAGGCATCCACCATCTTCTTCAGAACTGTGAAGTGTGAGGAAAAATCCTCAGGTAATTTTGGTGGTGATTCAAAATCCTGTTCTGAGGAAACCTCAGGTTCAATGGGTTCCCCATCATCACATTCCTCGAGATCTGTACCAGGAAAAGAGGATGCAACCTAAGTTACTGGCTGTTAAACTGAGGGTTTAACCGGTACCTGCTGAACCAGGAACCAGTACAAAAACCTGGAATACCTGGATAACTTTGATGGCCTGAGCTAGGGCCGCAGGAGTAGGCATCTCATTTTTTTCTACTGAAGTCCCCTTAGGTTTTTTTAGCAGGGGGTTCTGTATGTTTTTTCTTAGTTTTCTTTGACGGTTCACGTGTTTCAACTGGTTCAATGGTATGTTTTGGTCTAGAAGGTTCACCCTTATCCAGGGTAGATTGAGCGGTTTCACCCGCATTATCAGTGGGAGTAGGCTGGTCAGAGCAATTACTTCCCGGATTCTTTTTCGGAGTCATCCTCTTCTTAAACCTTTCCAGCCATTTTCAATAGTTTTTGCTGGAAATGTCTTACAAATTTCACATTATGATGTGAAGTGGGATTCACCAATACAGACAACACACTTACCATGGTTGTCTGCCTCGACAAAAACCTCTCCTCACTGGACACAGTTTTTGAAGCCCGGAGGCCAAGTTTTCTTCTTTGGTTTATCTGACATTTTAGTTAAATGACAAAACCAAAGCAACTACAACATAACAACCCCCCCCCCTTTTTTTTTTGTGGTTACAGGAACGTATCGAGACTGCGGTTAATTTCTGTGAGGAACCTTGATCGCAAGTAAAAAGAAACAAAAGTATCGGTCCCCACAGAAAATAGAATAAGCGCTAAATATATACAAAATAGTCAAAACTATTTTGAAAACTTAATGAAAAAAAAAACCAGTTCGTCAGCGGTTACTAGGAACCAAGAAGAACCGCTAAACAAAACTTTAAATGCTTAAACTAGCGTATACTATAAAAACAGAAAGTAAAGGCAGAAAATGAAATTAAACAGAAAGGTTACTTATTTTTCTTTGATGAAACGAAAAACAACTTAGAAATTCATGACTGCGAGGAGAGATCCCCGAGGTGTCTTGACTTCACAGGCAGAGAATGAAATCTGAGTACTCAGAATGCAGCAGTTAGTGAGGGCAGCGTTTGAATAAGTGCATGAGTCAATGCTAGATTCCATCATTTGCATATGTTCTAATCTCCAGGCAGTTCTACTCTGATGGCTGACTACAAGAGTTAAGAATATTGAAGAATACCTGGGGATAGAATTTCCTCTTTCCTTTTTTCACCTGCCACAGTGAAGCTTAAATTCCATGCCTAGAGAAGCAGGTGTGTGTGTGAGAGAAGGGACACTGCCAGGTTTAGGCATAATATAAATTTAAGCACCAAGCTCGACTGTGCATACACACTCTGGAAATAAGACCCATAACTTAAGTAAACATCATATATCAAAAAGCCCCATCCGTTTGACCTTAGGTCACTCGTGAAAACCAAAATAATAGAATCTTGTGCTTTTCAAGGCTTATTTATATTTAAGATGCATCATATGAGCTGCCTAGCGTCTTTGACAGATTGGCACCTTATTATTAAAAAAACAATCATCCGTAAATCAAAAGTCAGAAGACAAAATTGCCAGCTCTGAACAGCACTGTTCAACTTCCTCCTTATCTTATAAGGGGTAAGGGCACTAAACAGGACCGCAGAGCCAATGCATTTTTAAAACAATACAATCAACAGTTTGAATAATAACTATTTACAAGCAGAGAGAGAAATCTGTAATGCTGAGTGAGTCTTCTGACAGAGGCTACAAAATATACATTTAAAAGCATCCTTCATTTGAAACGTTACATAGTTTAAAATTCAGTTAGAAAGGTAAGTGCCCACTACTGATCAAGGCGCCACCCAGTTTAGCAGAATGAACCTGCATCTTACGTACGAGTATCTGCTAAACTCATGTGTGGAATTTGCAAGCTAGAAGTGTTGCCTCACTTTCTGAAGTCCGGGAAAAACATCATACTTAGAAAATATAGCCAGCATGCGAGGCTGCACTAACACTTGAATTTCAGCAGCTCCAGGATGGCAATACTGCAGTCCAGCTGAACTTTTATGAGAGGTGCACCATGACTGGCTTCCTAATGACAGACATCTGGCTACTATCGCTGACATTTAAAAAGGTGTGTGTATATGTTACTCGAATGGCCCATAAATATCCACTTTCGATAAAAACAGGAATGTACACCCAAGACATCCAAGAAAGGTTACACTTATTCTGATACCACAGCAATTTAGCCATTTAGGTCCCATGCTGATGCCTAGAAGGGGGAGCGGCAACTTGCGATGGGGATAACAAACAGATGGTTTTTAAAAGTCTTTCTACTCGTTTTCTTAATGGAAAAGTTTCTTTTAATAAAACATCAATTTTTTGTGTGCTGTGCAAAGGTTCAGGCTTTCACTTTTAGCATGTCCTCTTATTAGCTATAACGTCAGAAGTGTAAGGATAAATAACATGCCTGTGACATCATGACCATTGCTATACACAGAGGCTGTTCAATACAACTGCCACTGTCATTATGTTATTCAGATGCAGGTGGATTATCAGTCCCCCACGAGTGAATTATCATCTCACCACTGTAGCCATACAACTCCATATTTCACATAATGTTCACAGGTTTTATTAAGAGTAACAAATACCATTTTGGCTACAGCACACAGGCACAAGGGACAGGAGGTGGAACAGGGGATTGGGGAAGAAACACGGCTGTCAATACCGAAGGACTAAGAGACTGCCATAGCATATAGCAGCAGCCATGTACCAAACTAGAAGTAGATACTGCAGAAACCAGTGTGGCCATGGAACCCAGTCGAAGAGAAATGCAGCATGAGGAGTCCAACCCAATAAAGCTTGCCTAAACTAGTGGTGAGATACTGAACGAATGACTCAGTTCATCAAAGTAACTGAAACAAGTTCATAAAGCTGGAGGAAATTAAAATAATGCATTACTACTACAGCTGGTCATCAGCATTTCACAGGACAAAAAACAGGGCTGCTTCCTCAGGATGAACAGTCCCCTGCAGGATACCACAGAGCCACGAAAAGCAGAAACACTGGATGTACTGCCAAAGCACGTCTAGAAGTGCAAGCAAGATGGACCTTATGCTTTCAAGCAAAGCAGAACAAGGGTTTAAAGCTAGCAGCTGCTCATCCTCAGGAAGTGGGCAACATTTATTTTTTTCTCTATGAAGAGCTGACGGACAGGTAGTGAATTATTTTGCTTTCACTCAACCTTACTAATGAAGTGATGAAACTGTTAAAATGACTTGGGTGAATTCAGTCATTCCCTTCAGTATCTCTCTACTAAAACTAGAAGCAAAAACAGTCTGGAAAAAAATGCCCTGTATTGTTGGGCTGGCCCATGCTCCAAAGGAGAAGACTGTGGTCAAGATCTCCACTGCAGGCCGATGGGATGGATGTCCTGGATTGGTGCATCACTGCCTCTGGTGGCAATGGGGAGTGGCAAGCAGTTCTGTAGCGATAATTATGATGTGTAAAAAAACACCAAGTCAGAACAGATTATGTAATTATGTGCCCATAATTACACACTTGCATTTCTTTCAAGCTGGCAGATCTGTGTCTCTTAAAAAAGGATCAGTACATTACTGAGCGCAGATGCTGCAGCAGCTGATTCTCCTCAACCCCACAGAGTTAGCCTAAAAATCCTCAAGCCAGTACCCCAAGGAAACCATGTGCAAAAGTCAGTATTTTGTGCAGCTCCACTGATTACTTCATTCAGCTGGGAGCTGTGTTGTCGAAGGAGTTGGAAGTGTATGAAACACTGAGGGAGCCACGCTACTGAGAGAGCTGCGCTGTCTGGAACAGGAACTTTTTTTTAAATTTCACTCACGGTTCCCTATCCACATCTTTTAACTTTATAATATTTGTAAGAAAAATGATTTGGTGCCAGTTTCCTTCCACGTTATAAGTGCAATGAAACACTCAAGGGATATGTGATTATGGTCAATAATCACGCTTCTCTCTCTCGGGTGTTTATAAGCACTTGGTGCAAGCACTTCGTGCCTAAGAACACACTTGAGAGGTGTGTGATTATTGACTCCGAATCCCCCCACCCCACCCCCATGTGCATTACTGCTTACGAACTGCATGGATGGCATGCTGGTAAGACACTCACATGTGTGTGGCTATCCCAGTGGGTGTTGGGGGAAACTAAACCATCAGGCCATGTATGAATGCCCAAGTCTGTCCCTGTCATGCGAACCACAGCTCTGACAAAGTATAATACTCACTGGTGGTGGCAGTCTAGTGGGGCACCTCCATATGGGAAAAGTCATGACCAACTGTAAGTAGGAGACAAGCAGTAAGTTCTTGGGCTGGCTGAGGGCTGCAAAAATTATAAACAAAAAATAACATAGGAGGAACAAAAGGAAGTACAAGTAAATAAACCGTATATGCAGGGCGAAGAAATCTGTACACAGAAGGTGCTATTTTCGGACAAGATCTTTTCTTCACTCTCTCTCTCAAATTTTTTTTTTTGCCCTGCATAATTAGAGTTCATTTTCAAATGTAGTGAAGGACCTGCATGGCATCAGAAAAGAAAACGTTTAGAGATCTGTGCAAAATCATAATGAAATGCTGCTGGTCCAATGGGTTAGGTGATGGTCTGCTCATCCTCCAGATGAACGTGGCTGGGATGGCCAAGGAGAGGCTGTGTAGAACTGTTGGTGCTGTGACTTTTCAAGCTCTCACTGGACTCTGAAGAACCTATATGAGAAAGAAAGACAATGGCAGTCAACCTCTACAGTTTCAACCCTAATTTTTTTTTTTTTTTTTTTTAAAGAAATGAGATCAACTGAAATACCCATCTTATACAGGCATCCCATCGTCAACATATTTTAGAGTTCAGGAGATTATATATATAAAAGGAACTTACTCAAAGACATACAGAATGCCAGTGGCTGAACTGGAATTGGAAACAGTATTTTGTCCTAAAGATTAGACTCCACACTGTCTAGGAGTTGAGATTTGAGCCAGAATCTCCGGAGTCAGTCTTTTACTCTAACCATTAGGTATCATACTGCCTAGGAGCTAGAACTGGAGCCAGATCCTGGTGGCGCACAGATCCTTTGATATTTCCGTTATACATCACACTGACTGGGAGTTGGGACTGGAAAAAACAGTTACATACTTACCGTAACAGTAGATCTTTGAGAGAATCTCTCATCAGGTGACACCTATGGAACTACAGCCACCAGGCACTAGGACCACATGGACATTTTTTTTGCCAGCAGTTCACAAGGGGCCACTCATGATGACGTTTGTCATCAAAGTCCGCTGTATATAAATGTGAGCAGCACCTCTCCCTCCTCAGTTCCCTGCCGTAGATCATACTCAAAGGGCCTGCTTCTAGGGAACAAAGGAGAGAGCTGAAGGTTCCAGCTACCAGAAGAGGCTGAAACAGCAGCTAAACCATCCTGGAGAGAGAGAGACAAACGAGTGAAGAAGCTCTGAGTTGAAGGCAGATAGAAGGTGGGACAGCATGGCCTAATGAAAAAGATTCTCTCAAAGATCTACTGTTACAGTAAGTAGGTGACTGTTATATCTTCTTTGAGGATATCTTTTTCATCAGGCCACACCTATGAAACGAGTCCCAAGCAGTACTGACAGAGAGACAGTCTGAGTGGCTGGAGGCTACAAGCCTAAAAAAGGAGGCCTTGAAGCATGGCCAGGCCGAAGCCTTTTCTTTTTCGAGAGGCACTGTCCAGACGGTAGTGCTTTGTGAAAGTGTGGACAGTATTCCAAGTTGCAGCAGCACAAACTTCTGCAGCTGAAACATTCCTGAAACAGGCAATGGATGTGGGCATGCCCCTTGTTGGCCACAAACAACCCCAGGAAGTTCCTTACCATACTTCTGATAAAAAGTGATGTAGCTGGCCAATCATCTGGACAGACACCGTCTAGAAACTGGTATGCCCTCTTTTCCAGGGGCAAAGGAAACACAACAAAAAAAAAAAAAAGGCAAGGACTTCCTCCAGTCCTTCATGTGATGAAAATACTATCTAAATATTCTATGTACATCTACGGTATGGAGCAATGCTTGCCTTCATCTGGATTGACATGTTCAGGAAAATAAACTGGCAGGTAGATGGTTAGATTTAAAGTAAATTCATAATCACCTTTCGTAAAAACTTAAGAGTTAGTACACAAAGACACCCTGTCTTTGTGGAAAATCAAATAAGGGGCTTGCACGTTAGAGCCTGCAGCTTTGAAATCCTTCAAGCAGAAGTAATGGCAACTAAAAATAATGCTTTCCATGACAGAAAGCATTGCTTGAAGTTGCGGATAGCTCTAAAGGGGCCAAAATAAGCTTCTCTAACACAAAATTTAAATCTCAAGCCAGGACAGGGTTGTGGATAGGAGCCTTCAATTGTAAGATGCTCCTCAAAAACGTATGGGCCACCACCAGCTGGGCAACCATATGACCATGAACAGGCACGTGGAAAGCCGAAATGGCAGCCAAGTGCACCTTGACAGAGGAGTATTGGAGGCCTGCATCTGATAAGGACAGCTAATACTCTAGAATCTGGTTTACTGGACAGGTAAAAGGGTCCAGTTGGTTAGAAGTAGCCCACACAGTGAACCACTTCCACTTCATGGAGAAAGCAGCCCTGGTGGAGGGCTTCCTGGCAGCCACCAGGACATCAGCCACATTTGGGGACATTCCAAATTGTGCAATGGCTATACCTTCAAGAGCCAGGCATGGAAATAGAGTGACCTGAGGTCCAGATGGACCAGGGTCCCTTGTTCCTGTGACAGCAAGCCCTTACGCAGGGGTACTGGTGGTTCCACTGCTAACTGCTGCAGCAAGGGAAACCATATCTGATGAGGCCAGAAGGGATCAGAGGAAAGGGAGGAATGGCATACAGGAAAAACAGGTTACTCACCTATAACAGTGGTTTTAGGAGTGGTATATTTTGTTCTTCCACACTTGTTGGCATGTCCCTTTCACCTTTAAACCTTGCCGAAGCAGAGGGTTGTGCGTCGAAGCCGGGGAGGTCGGGTGGGTTCGTGCGGATGAACAACATATACCACTCCTAGAAAGTACAGTTATGTAAAAACTTACCGTAACAGTATATCTTTGAGGAGTGTCTCTTGCAGTAGGTAATACTTTGGGGTATCCAGCAGAGGTCGCTGTGGTGCACGGCAGCTCTTCTAGCAGTTTTTCACCAGGGACCGCCCACCACACATAACATCAGTTTCCTGTTTCCTATATAAGTGTGGGCGGTTCCTGGTATCCTCAGTTCCCCTGCTGGATTCAGCTCGCAAAGCGAGGACCGAGGGGAAGCCAAGGTACCAAAGGAGTCTCAACCCACAGTCACTGGACCAGAATTTGCTCTCCTAGAGAAGGAGGGGGATGGAGGGTGGGAACAAATCTACTGCAAGAGACACTCCTCAAAGATCTACTGTTACGGTAAGTTTTTACGTAACTGTACTATCTTCCGCGGAGTGGTCTCTTGCAGTAGGTAATACTTTTGGGATGATTCCCAAGCAGTAATACCCATGTGGGTGGACAGTTATGATAAGAGACCTTGTAGGACTGCACAGCTGAAGGCCATCCGACGTCATGGGGCAATATCCAGATTACAAAGCCTTGTGAATGTATGAATCGTGGACCAGGTAGCTGCACTGTAGATATCTGAAATGGAGACTCCTTTAAAGCAAGCCACAGTGGTGGCCATAGCTCTAGTGCAGTGGGCTTGGACAGGTCCACGTAAAGGCTTGTATTTTTTGTAACAAAATGAAATACAATGTGCCAACCAGGATGAAAGTGTACATGTTGCAACCGGGAGGCCCTCATGAGCTGGGGCAAAAGAGATGAACAGTTGAGAAGTCTTTCTAATCGATTGTGTCCGATTAGTATAGTTGCGTAGTATACGGTGGACATCCAAAGTATGTAGTAGATGTTCACCCTGATTGGAGTAGTCTGGCGAGTACACAGAAAGCTCCAAGGATTGATTTAATGTATGTTCGGAGACTACTTTAGGAAGGAAGGAAGGGTTAGTACGAAGGACCACCCGGTCTTAGTGGAAAATCAAGTAAGGTTCCCTACACACGAGGGCATGGAGCTCAGAGATACGCTGAGCGGAAGTGATAGCCACCAGAAATAGGATTTTCCATGAAAGAAAACGGAGTTCACATGTGGCAGGTGGCTCAAAAGGCTCAAGGGTCAATTTTTCTACCACTTGAGAAACATTGCCCAGGTGAAGCAACTGATTCCTCCTGATGATCTTTCTACTTTGGTCCATGCCTTCGTTACCTCCCGTCTTGACTACTGCAATTCCCTGTAACTTGGGGCTACTGGGTGTTGATATTCGCCGCTTGCAGCTAGTGCAAAACACGGCAGCTTCTTCTTTGACCAGTCATATGACACCTGTGCTTCGCGGACTGCACTGGCTGCCAATATGCTAGCGTATCACCTTCAAGGTCGGTTTGCTGACCTATAAGGCCCTACATGATCAGGGACCTAGCTACCTGAAAGATCTTCTTCATCCCTACTGTCCCCCCCCGCTCTCTCCGATCCACTGACGAGGGATTGCTAGAGATTCCCAGGGTTCGTTTGAAGACTTCTGGGGCCAGATCTTTTAGTTCTGTGGCCCCGACCCTGTGGAATTCTCTACCTCATCAGGTACGAGATTGCCTGATCGTCGAAACTTTTAAGGGAGCACTTAAAACATTTATTTTTAAACAAGCATATAATGACTTTTAATATATTATTAGTGTGGTTAATTTATTGTTTTATTAATATTGTCTTATCATGATGTACAGATGCCTTGGTTCTTAGAAAGGTGCCTTTTTATAGATAAAGTTTTGATTTGATGGACTGATTGATAAAATTGAGATCCCACATAGAAGTGGGTCTTCTAATAGGAGGTATAATATGTAACATTCATTTTAAGAACATCTTTGCTAGATGATGTTGGTACAGTAACCTGCCATCCAGAGGCTCATGGAAAGCAGAGATGGCCGCCAAGTGGACTTTAGTGGAAGAATAACTTAGACCGGACTCAGATAGTGAGGCCAGGTATTCTAGAACCTTTGTCAGTGGACAAGAGTAAGGGTTCAAAGATCAAGAGCCTGACCATACACCAGGGACACAATACCTGGACATGCACTCCCCACCCCTACCCTCATAAATGGGGCCCAGGCCCTTACCCTCAGACTCACCCCAGACCCCTCTAGGAGCCCTCTCTATCTCACCACAGCCTACGTTCCCCCAAAGAACCAGCACCCAGCCCTGATATCGTTAACGGACTACCTAGCCACCCTCCACCATAAGGCAGAACAAGTCCTAGTGGGGGACCTTAATGTAAATTGGCTCAGCACCTCCTCATCCACCACCAGAGACTCATTTGCCGCCCAAGATCTGACACAACTCGTCACCCAGCCCACCAGACTTAACCCTAAGAGTGGTACCAGCACCCTGCTGGATGTTATTATAACTAACCGACCCCATAAAATCCAAAACATCCAGGTCCTCCCGGACTCCCTGAGTGACCACTCCCCTATCCTATTCCACTGGGTAGCCCCCAATCCCAAGCCCAAAGCCCAGACCACCCTCCGCAGGCGCCTCCGCCCTGGTGGGCTGAAGAAACTTAAGGCACTCCTCACCCAGATAGACTGGTCCCCCATTCAGCAGGCAACCAAGATTGATACTGCCCTCACCTTTTTCACCCACACCTTCAACATGGCCTGTGATCTCTTTGCACCCTTAACCAAAACCCAGTCCAAAAACAGAACGCACCTGGTTAGCTCGCCCTCCTACAATTACTTAGAAACTGGATAACTTCTGGCACCTTGCCACTGAAACAGGTCAGTCTGTCTGATAGGCAAGCATACAATGCAGCCCAAACAAATGTCATGGGCCATCAGGAAAGCCAAGGCAGACCATTACCAGGCCTCCCTTACCTCCTCCTGGGGCTCAGCCCAGACCTTCTGGGATAATATTAAGCAACTCAATGGTAAAGCTTGCTCCCTGCCCCATCCCAGCTCACTAGAAATGGCACAACCTCCACCGAGCCTGCCACCATAGCTAACTGGTTCAACACCACTTTCACTGACCTTAGCTCAGTCCTCCCTAGTAATTTCTTTGACCTCCCCAGCCAAACTCCCCTGTCCTCCAGCACCCCAGCTTCCTCCTGGAAGATTTCCACCCGGAAGCCAGACCCATCCTAATCAAAGCTCTCAATGGCAACAATCCCGGCAGTGACTCACTGGACCCCAGCATCCTCAGGCTGGTGCTAGATGAAGTCCTTGCACCTCTCACAAGCCTAATTAACCAGTCACTCTGCCTGGGACAATTCCCCACAGCTTGGAAAACAGCCATTATCACACCTATTCATAAAGGAGGCGACAGGTCATTGGCCAACAACTACGGCCAATCTCCATCCTCCCTCCCTCTAAAGCCCTGGAGAAAGTGGTGGCCATTCAAATCACTGATTATCTGGCTAAGCATAACATCTTATGCCCAGAGCAACATGGCTCCGTATGGGTCACAGTACCAGCACTGCCCTTATTGAATTCTCCAACTTCCTACACTCCTCCTTGGATACCAGCTCCCTAGCTGGTGCAGTGTTCACTGACCTCTCAAGGCTTTCACACTGTCTCCCATCCACTGCTGCTGAATGCACTCTGCCTCACTGGTCTCTCGGCTGGCCCCTGGCATGGTGGTGCTAGCTATCTTGACACTCGATCCCAGTGTGTCAAGATTAATAGCACACTCTCCAACACCCATCCCATTCTCTCTGGGGTCCCCAAGCTCCATCCTGGGCCCCTTCTCTCGCTGTATCTGAACACCCTGCCCAGTGCATGCTCTGGCAAAATTCTACTGTATGCAGGCGGCCTGTCCTTTTGCCACCCACACGTAATCCATCTCCCTACAGGACTCCTACAGCAGTCTTTCAACAGTGCCGAGGCTTGGTTAGAAGCGCAGACTCGTCATCAATCTTAAGAAAACCAAAACTATGCTCTTTTCACACACCCAAAACAAAGCTAGCAACCACCCACTCTATATCCTTCCAAGCACCAACCAACCACTGGAACAAGTCTGCTCCTACAAATACCTTGGGGTTACCTTCATTCAGCCTCACATTTCACAACCACATCGACGCCCTAACATCCGCCACCAACACACGGCTTGGCATCCTATTCACATAAACCTGCCTTCCACCAAATGCTCTCCGCTAGCTGTTACACGTCTGCTCTGTCCCTTGTAGACTATGGTTCACAGTATACGGTGCTGCCGACACCACTGCACTCAACAAAATTCACCTAACCCTGAATAAAGCGTGCAGATTGATTACTGGTGCCCCCAGGCTCACACACACCTGTCAGCTATATGTCGAGCTAACCTGCTTACCCTGGATGAACGGCTCCGATACCAGACCTGTCTCCTCACCAAAAACCTTACTCGGGCTCCTCTGGGGTAACGGCATCCATCCACCAGAGCCCTCCCACCATTGCAACACGGTCTTCCTACAGACCACTCTAAAGGTCCCCAGAACGAGAACCAGCCGTGGCCAGAGGTCCTTCAGCTATAGAGCCCCAACCTGGTTTAACTCTCCCTGCCACCATCACCAATGCCATCACCATCTCCACATTCAAACCGCACCTGAACCACATCTTCAGCACTCAGAACTGCTCCTGTCTCTGAACATAGCCTCCACCTCTTCTCTTGACAATGCCCCCGGCAGCTCTCCACCCTACCATCCCTCCACCACTTCCTGTACACCATGCCTAGGTTTAACCTGGCCAGTGCCAGCTGTTTTCAATGTTTATCTACCAGAATGCTCACTTGATACCGACTTGTGTAATACCTGTTATCAATTACATGTACCCTGTACCCAATTGTATTTGTCTGACCACTATGTGACGTGGCACCTCTGGTGAATGCCTATTGATTTTTTGCAAATCTTTGCTATGTAACCGAAACGCAATGTATGTCTTTATGTGACGAAGTACCTTTGGAAACGAGCCTCTGGCTCAAAGGTTGTAAACTGATTCTTAAATAAATAAAAATTAAAAAAAAAATATGGAAAAACATTTCCATTTGGAATTGTAGTTGCTCTTGTTGCTGGCTTATGGGAGGCCAAGAGGATATTGGCAACAGGAGAGGACACTTGCAAGCGAGTCATGAAAGCGTCCTCAGGAGCCAAACGTGAATGTGCGCAGCCTTTAGGTTGTGATGAAGGAGAGATCTGTGACACTGAGTCAGGAGGTCTGGTCTGATCGGCAACGGGATGGGATCCTGTACTGACAGTTGTAGGAGTAGGGGAAACCAAGTCTGATGAGGCCACATTGGGGCTATGAGAATCATCATGGCCGGTTCTAACTGTAGTTTCAGTAGAGTCCGTTGCAGGAGAGGGACAGGGGAAGCATACAAGAAGAGACCTGTTCAGGTTTTGGACAGGGCATTTATAGATTGTCCCTTTCTGTTTGGGATAATGGAAAAATACCTGGGAAGTCGGTAATTCTCTGGAGAGGCAAACAGATCCATCAGTGGAGTGCCCCATAAGTTGAAGATTTCTTGGAGCACCTGCTTGTGAAGTGTCCATTCGTGTGTCGTGGACTGTCAACTCAGCCGGTCGGCTAACTGGCTGCAATGCCCCGGTTAAAGGACAGCTTTTAGAGTCAACTGTTGCTGTATGGCTTCTTGCCAAACTGCAAGGGTCTCTCTGCATAGGGTGCGAGACTTCGTACCCTCTTGCTTGCTGAGGAAGAACACTACTGCAGTGTTGTCTGACTGGATCAGTAATGATCCTGGCTCGAAGTAGGGCCAGAATGCCTGGAGGGCGAGATGGACTGCTCTCATCTCTAAGAGATTGATATGAGACAGATGGGGAGAAGCGATCCATTGGCCTTGGGTCCGATAAGGACCGAAGTGTTCAACGTTTGCAGGGGAGGGAGGGACTGGAAAGGCATTCCTTGACTCAGATTGATTTTGACTGTCCACCATGTCAGGGAAGACTTCAGAGAGGGTGTGACCCTGATTTTGTCTTCTGTCCTGATTTTTGGGACTACTGATTCTGAAGGGTGCATTGGACAGGTCTCGTGGAGAAAAGCAAATGCCACCATAGGGATGGCAGCGGACATGTGACTCAGAAGGCACAGCATTTGTTTGACTGTGACTATTTTCTGAGTCTGTATATCTAATGCCAGAGCTATAAGCATGTCCTGCCAAGCAAGCGGGAGGTAAGCCCTGGCTGTAACTGTATCTAGAACAGCTCCAATGTATTGGAGAGACCATGCTGGATTTGGACTGGACTTTGGCCAATTGACAGTGATTCCCAGATCTGTGAAAAGTTTCAAGGTAGCATCTAGAGAGGTGAGCAGAGCTACTTTGGAGTCTGCTTTTATTAGCCTATCATCTAGATATGGAAAGATGAAGTGTCCTTCCCTTCGTAAGGCTGCTGCTACCACTGCTAGGCACTTAGTGAACACACTGGGGGCTGATGAGAGACCGAAAGGGAGTGTTCGAAACTGCTAATTTTGATCCAGTAGGTGGAAGTGTAAAAATCTGTGGTGGGCAGGGTGGATGGGAATATGAAGGAGGGCATCCTTCATGTCTAGGGCGCAAAGCCAATTGCCCTGTTTTAGGATCAGCATGATGGCAGGTAGGTTGATCATGTGAAATGCTTGTACTGAATGTAAAGATTCAGTTGTCTGAGATCCAGAATTGATCTGAGGTCTCCTGTACGTTTGGGCACCGAAAGGAAATGGGAATAAAATCCCATTTGATGTTCCAGAAGGGGCAATGGGACAAAGGTTTGTTTGGTCAAGAGGGCCATCAATTCCTCTTGTAAGATGGGTATATGATCTGGAGAATAATGAATCTGCCGTGGAGGGCAAGGGCGTGGGGTGGAGAGAAACTCCAGAGTATGATCCTTCTGTATAATCGGAAGTACCCAATTGTCAGACGTGATCATTTGCCAGGCCTCCAGATGAAGGGCAAAATGCCCCCCCCCAGCCTCAGAGGCCTGGTCGAGGAGTCGGTGGGGGGAAACCCTAGTGGGTCACTGGGAAGCGGGCTGTGCAGCTTCACCTGAAGGGCAGGAGCAGGCACCCCAGGCGGTAGAGATGCTGCCTCTGGTGGACTGAGCACGACCTCTGAAGCTGCCTTTATTATTACCTCTATATTTTCCACCTCTTTTGGAATAAGAGGAGTATTGAGTATGGTAGGTTGAAGCTAGAGTATGATACGTGCCATGTACCATACAGAGGGTTCTGCCTGATGCCTGTAAGTCATCCAGTATAGTTTGAGTACCTGGCCTGAACAGCTTGGACCCGTTAAAGGGGCACTAGCTACTTAATGCTGTATATCAGGTGCAAAGCCTGAAACACGATGCCAGGCATGGCGACACAGTGATATCAGTGGCTGAAAGTTGGGCTGAGGTATCTACGGCATCATATCCCGACCTGAGACGGTGACAGGAGATAGAATTACTAGTTGTAACCGTAGCCAATCATTTATCCCTATCTTGTGAGGGAGGGAGTGTAATGATAAGCTCAATGGCAGAGGACCTCAGGGTCCACTGATATTTAATCATATGAACCATATAGTTCAAGATTCTGATATTCATAGCACCTGAGGAAAAGACCTTTTTCCCCAGATAGTCAATTCTTTGGGATTCCTTATCGAGGGTAAGGAGCTCACGTGTTTGGGTTTTTTAGTACGATCATGAGCAGCAGTAATGACCACAGAATCTGCCTCTGGAATACTGGCCAGAAAAGGGTGATCCAGAGGAGCCTGATACAGACGATCCGCTTTGTGGGGAACAGCTGTAATAACTGAAGGCTGATGCCAAGCACCAGCATGGCATTCTGGTAAGCTGGAATTAGTGGGGGAACCACTAAGACAGGCTCCTCAGGTAAGTAAAATATTCTGTCATATCCTTACGTTGTTTGTCATGTTCAGTAGTGGAGAATCCCATGACCTTTTAGATCTGAGCCATCATCTCACTAATGGTCGGATCATCTGGTGGTGAGGCTGCTGAAGGGAGAGGTAGATACTCATCCAGGGAAGAGATTTTAGAATAGGGGGATTCGGGATTAGGAAAATCCAAATCCTGAAACTCTTCATCCTCAAGATCACCGGCGAAATCAGGTGGCAAATCTTGGTCATCTGACAAATAGTCCTCTATGAATGGAGGAGGAGACTAGGGTGGCATGGTATTCCCTGTCACTATGAAATCTTTTAGGCAGAGGAGGGAAGAGTACATCAGGTGGGGTGACCCAGTTCTTCAGAGGGCTGAGAACGCTGCATGGCATGCAAGGCCTGTCTGATTATACTGGTGAGGTTCCATTCCTGGGAAGGAGGGGGATGGGGAGGCATGTTGGGAAACAAGGGGGGTGATGGAATCGGACACGTAGCATGAGCAGGTCTCACCCCTGGGTGGTAAACACCAGGGTCCTGATCTCTGTCTGCCTGACCCCTATAAGAAGCCACCTGCATAGGTGGAGGGGCAGTCAGTAAGGCATAAGACACAGGTCCCCCCCCCCCCAAGGAATGTGGGGTCTCGCTGACGGACCCGCAGGTGAAAATTAGATAGTTTCACTCAAACTGTCAGATGCCATCAACAGGAGAGGAGCCCACGTTGACAGAGCAGCAGTATACTTAACTGCATGCAAAGTGCTAGAAAGCATCGTCGATGAGAGGGTATTAGCTTCCATCGATGGAGCAGTCACTATTTGAACTGCATTTAAAGCACTAGAAAGCGCCGTTGACAAGGATGGTCCCTCTCCTTTGGTCGGGAGAGACTGGCACAACTCCTTGAAGGAGCCAGTAAAGGAGGCGCCCAATTTGAGAGGAACAAAAACCGAAAGCGAGGAGGACTGCTCCGCAGCCTTTGTTGCTTCCTCCTCAAAGGCCTTCATCTGTTCCAACTACTCGGTGGACCCCTCGGCCACGGAGACCACCCGACAGGTGTCTTTAGACTGGATCTGCGGATGCCGCTTCTCTGGTCGCCTGAGATGTAAACGTGCGAGGCGGTCATCTAAAACCGCGGGATGGAACACGCAACAGAAATGGCAGGCCTGGGGATGATGGCCATGTCCCAGGCAGTAGACACATGCTGCGTACGGGTTGGAGCGAGACATTTTCTGCCCACAATGGTACCAGTAAAATCCGGGCAAGCACTTGTCCTCCACTGCAGTCGATACTGCAAAAGAATGCAACAAAACTCGAATGAGTTTAAGTTCTGGCAAAACAGCCGAAGGCAAAAGCACCAGGGCCTACTCAACGTAGGAACGATAAGGAGGAAACCTGACTCTTCCAGCAGAAAGGAAGATCTGGCGTCACAGAGCGGAGCTGAGGGATATACTACCTGGGTGGGTGGGAGGAGCCAGGTTTTAGACCTTCCAGCAAGATTTAAAGGGGAAAGGGACATGCCAACAAGTGTGGATAGAACAACATATCCACGATCCTAGAATCTCCCTTTTCCAAGAGAAGGACGTGTCTCACCAGAAAACTCCAGGCCCTGGATCGATCAAGCAGAAAAGCATCAGTTTTGCGTTGAGTGGGGACGCAAAAAGGTCCAACTCTGGACGATCCCACCTGCTGAACATGTCTCTACTACAGAGGTCAGCAGCTCCCACTCATGAATTCTGGACTGCAAACTGCTTAGCCCGTCTGCCAGGACGTTTAGGACACCCAGAACACGTACAGCAGATAGTTCTACACCATGTTCTAGAGCCCAGTACCAAACTCTCACTGCTTCCCTGCACAGGGTGTAAGAATGAGTCCCCCCTTGCTTGTTTATGTAGTGTACTACATTGACGTTGTCCGTCTGCACCAACAGAGACCCCGGGGACTGATGGTTCTGAAAGGCTTGCAGAGCATACAGAATGGCACTCACCTCTAGGACGTTTATGTGCAGGGAATTCTCCACTATCTCCGGATTTAGTACTGGAAGTAGGGGATCTAAGGAGGAGTCATGTTGAAACTGATCCGGTGGCCGCAGCCACACCTCCACCTCTGGGGGAGCTTTTGGGTGGGCACCTGTGGAGGAGGATGGGGCCAGTAAAGCTGACCCTGCTCTCCTTTTGCCCTGATGTCTGGCTCCTGACCTAGGTCTGTTGGTAGCCTTGTGAAAGGGGACCCTTTGCCTGCTTCTCAGTTATGTGAGGTAGAGGGAATGGATTGACCTTAGAATCCTCCCTGAGACTTGCAGGTCACAGAGGATCTCCTGTACATCTGCCCCAAACAGCTTGTTATCCTCTGAAAGGGGCATTCATAACGCATTGCTGGATAGTGCTAGAAAATTCTGACACTCTTTGCTAAAAATGCCTCCTTAGGCAGATGCCAACCGCAGCTGCTCTGGCTGAAGCATCCGAAATGTCGTAGGTAGACTTTAAGAGGTGCTTACCCACATCAGCCCCAGTCGGAAGGGCCTTGAGCATCTCCTGCTTCTGAGTACCTTCTGGGAGAGACCGGGCTGCTGCTTTAGCCTTTTTCCAGAGAGTATTCTGGTATTTGACCATATGGGCCTGATAATTTGCTATTTTGAGGCCCAGTGTGGCAGAGGAAAAGGTTCTCATCCCATGAGGTCAAGTTTTCTCGACTTTATCTGGGGCGGAGACTGAAATGCTTAGGCACCTTACATCCATCATAGGCTGCACTTATCCCAACTGAATCAGCCTCACGCTGGCCTGCAAAAAGGGCTTATCTGCCTTCCGGGGCATGGCAGGGATACAGCTTGGTCTGTGCCAGGTAGCCAGGGTAGCATCCTCCTGTGCAGCCAACAGAGGGGGAATGATGAGAGGTGGAGCTTCTGGGAGCTCTAGAAACTCCACCAAATTCTTCCTAGTGATGTCTTTCTCCTCAGCATCAAACCTCATTGCAGTTTGGAGTTGCTTCATCACAGAGATGAAGAAGGGCTCATCAGGAGTGGGATCTCGGAATATGCAATGTGGAACTTCATTCATGACAGACATGATGGAGCCAGACCTCAGAGGCTCCTTTCCATATTTTCCTCCTCCTCTTCTTCTTGTAAAAGGAGTTCAGGGTTGTATTCCTGATACTTGTTGACGGGCCCTGAAGGGCTCAAGGAATGAAGCGTGAACGTTAATGCACTAGTGTGTGTAGGGTGCATCCACCTAGCAGGCGTCGACATGGGGGCTGATCCGAGCGGCCTCATTGTCGTCATCGTGCCTGGTGTAGGAGGAGAACAAGATGCTGTATTACCTCCACAAAGGAGTACGATCTGGATGTCGATGGTGGCCTGCATTGCAGGGGTGCTTTGCAACATCAACGGGGGTGGCTGGAGCCCCAACATATATGGACCTTCGCTGGCTGCAGCAGGTCTGGTGGAATTCACTGCCAGATGACTCCGAGGGTTCTGGGGTCTGGGTGTCAGGGCTTGCAACACTGACGGGGGTGTCTACAGCCCCAACACTGACAAGCCTTCGCTGGCTGTAGCAGGTCCAGTGGAACTCACTGCCAAAGTTGACCTTGTGGGTACCGAGGTCTGAGTGGCAAGAGACATCAATACCAAAGTGGTTGACCGCGCTACAGCTGTCGGCACTAAGTGAAGCAGCAACCGGAAGCACACCGGATTTTTTTTTGAGGGGGGGTTATCCTTACTCCGCTCCCTCTCCCAGAGTTTGTGCTTTCTGGAAGACTTCTCTCAGATCAGAGCCTGAGGAGTGCGCCGGTGATGGGGTGGAGCTCTTCATCTTGAGCTCCCTCTCCATTCTGGCTACCTACCATTCAGGAAGAAAAGTGATCAGGGCTCGCTGACGGTGTCGCAGGATAGTTTAATTGAACCTCAGGCAGACCTCACAGGCCTTAACATCATGGGCTTCTCCGAGGCAGCAGACGCAGACATTATCATCCCTGGAGTACATTTTTTTCACCGCACTCAAAGTAACAGAAGAGTTTAGCGGTGTCCCTCATCAATATACACGACGACAGCAGCAATCACTTTAAAATAAAGTGATAACTACTAGGGTGAGAAAAATAAAACAAAAATCTGAAGGGTTAGCAGTCAACTGTAGCAGCGGCGCCTCCGTGGAGCTGAGCGAGTATGGTCAACAGCGGGAAAAAAAATGAGGAGGGAGAGGGGCGCCCATGTTTATATACATTGGATGTCTACATCAGACGTCATCATGGGCACCCCTAGCAGACTGCTTGCAGAAAAGTTTCTGTGTGGTCCTAGTGCCTGGAGGCTATAGTCCCATAGGTTTGGCCTAATGAAAGAGATATCCACAAAGAAGATCTAGGTTCTCCTGGCTCACTGCCCTTTGCTCTAAAGGCATCACACTGCCTGGGAGCTGGTGCTGGAGCCAGGATATCCTAATTCACAGTCCTTATTTCTAACCATTAGAAACACCACTGACTGGGATCTCAGACAAAAACTACTGTAGCATCTCCTGGCTTACATTCTTGCTTTCTAACCATTACCTACCACAGTGCCTAGGAGCAGAGATTAGAACCATAATTATGCTGGTTCACAGATCGTTTGCATTTTATTTTATCCCACACTGCCTGGAAGCAGGGAAATGGAACCAGATCTCTTGAGTCTCTGTTGTTCTAACCATTAGGCATCACTTGGCTTGGAAGCTGGGAGGAGAGCCAGAATTTCGGGACTCAGCCCTTTGCTCTGACCACCAGCCCCTGCCTACCTTCTATTCCACTAACGAGCAACCAAACTACAATGTCTCCTTTTATGACAGATGTTTTCAACTGAATACATCTGACAAGGTTGGCACACACAGAATTAAGAAATGACACTTAATACTGTTAATATTTTCTAACAAGGTTACAATTTCAGAAGAATGGATACAAACTACTTGTCTTCTTGCATTTTGGCACACATTTACTGAAATATGTTGACCATTATCGAGGAAGGGGAGAGTACATAGGACTCACAATTTAATAAAAGGGTCTTTACGCAGTTGCCGGTATCAAGAAAAGATGGGGTCAGTATGCAAGCTGCACTATCGTGTAATGGGGCCAGCATTCAGGATTCGCTTTTGTTTAAAGTGGGGGGGGCAAGTCAGAACAGAGGCCTTGCTATCCTATTCAAGGGTTCAGTAGGCAGGCCACACTACCGTGTAAAGGGGGACAGTATGCAGTAAAGGGGTATGATGTCCCTGCTATCAACTAAAGGCAGGACAGTGCACATGCTTCACTATCAAGTAAAGGGGACAATACATAGGTCTATCATGTAGGGAGCCAGTATGCTGATCTTATCGTATCATGGGTGCCAGTGTGCATACCTCGATATTGACAAAAAGGACTGAGAATGCAGGCCTCACTCTCAAGTAAAGAGGATAACTATGCAGTACTCACCACAAAGAAGTGAGTATGCAGCCCTAGCTATCGTGTAAAGGGGCCAGTATGTAGGCCTCACTATCCTAAAAAGGGCCTGTACGCAGGTCTCACTACCAACTGAACTGGACACGTATGCAGGCCTCCTTATAAAGGGGACCAGTACACAGGTCTCATTCTAAGGGGATCAGGACTCACTGTTATGTAAAAGGGGCCAAGTATGCAGGCTGCACTATATAATAAAGGTGGTCTACACACAGGGCTCACTAATGAGTAGAGGCTGTCCCCAAGTCTCACTAGAGTAAAAGGAGAGGTTCCATGTCATAATGGCAACCGCCGAAAGGCCATCACTGTTAGAGTGACGGTCACATTGCCGAAAATCAATTTCAGCTATGTGCCCCCACCAGCACACAGCAAAAGGGCTAGGACTTTACAATTTATACGTATGTGGGGGCTGCACCCCCACTATAGGATTCTCAACTCCAGAGGGGTGCATGTTTGGAAGGGGGTACAAATCTGTGGGGAAAAAATTTGGGCTAGGTGCAACAAAACTTACCTGTTCCCGGACCCGAACCCAGCACCCTGTGTATCCTAGCTCTGAACCCACCCACCATGCCACGGGGCTAGCTTGGCAGCTCACTACAGCACAACCCCTCCAAAACCCTCCCTCCCCTTGCAGAGCGTGCTTGTGTGTGTGTGTGTGTGTGTGTGTGTGTGTGTATACATGTAGCAACATCCCGTCGTTATATGTGCGAACTTCCCCATCCGGTTGCCTTCCCTCATCCGTAGCCCTCATGACATGCGCCATGACTGAGTCGCCATTTTGGTATGCACTCAATCGTGGTCGCCCATGTCACGGGCTACCAAAGGGGACTAGTACACACCATCAGCTAAAGGAAGCCAGTATTGTCTAGCTTTCATATTATGGGGGAAAGTATGCAGAATTCACTACCGAGTGAAGCAGGTCTGTATGTAGGTGTCACTATCATGTAAAGGGACAGTACACAGGCCCTGATACTGCATAAAGAGGGCCAGCACACAGGTTCAACTTTTGTATAAAGATAATCAATATACTGGCCTCATAATCAAGCAAAGGAAGCTTATATGCAGGCCACCTTCCTAATTTTGGTTTCCTCTCTCCGAGTTCTAGTGTATCCCTATGATTACTGATTCAGGTGGGGTAATAAGAAAAGGTTACATATTTGTAACTGTAGGTTTACTACTGGAAATCAGTTTACATCCAAACTATGGAAGTAACTGAGCACCCAAAGGTTCTGGTAACAATCTCAAGGCTTGGCTACTCCTACCACCCAAATGGGTAAGAATATCTGCTAGCCCACTGGATACAGAATCTCCTGGACTGTCTGTGGTTAGAAAAGGCCCAAATGCAAACCACAGCAGCAAGGGATAACTCTGAGGCAATGCGGCACCCAGTCCTGATAGCTCTGGAAAAAGGCACACTCAAGAAGGTAGGAGCAGTAGTCTGGTGGATGAGGACTGAGAACAGGCTGGGATGATGGCACGCTGAGCCTACAGAATCACTGACCGTTAAACAATATTGGGTTGGTAGGGAGTTGTATTACAACCCTGTATCGGAGAAGCGGCCATGTAATATTACATTACCGGAGTGTCTTACACAGTGTGTATTAACTTGTACACTTAAAAGTTGTGTAACTGAATCAAGAATTGTTAAATGTACTGCCTGCACAAATTTGAAAATAAAATAAAATAAAAAAAAAAAAAAAAGATATGAACATGTGTGCACTACATCAGGCAGCAGCCCTGTGAATCTCTGCAGTGGGAATGCTCTTGGCAGCAGCAACAAAAGTAACAATATGTCTGGTAGAGTGAGTGTGCAGACCCATGGGCGACTTTTGACGAGTCAACTAGTAACAGAGAGCAGCGTAAAATGTGACACACCTGACAAGTTTCTGCTTGGCTGGTGGCATGCCTCGAGCGGTGTCAGCATGTGTCATTATGAAATTCCACTGTATATTCTTTATCGTAGAGGAAAACCCTGTGATCATCACAAGAATGGAAGGCACACTTAGCATCTAAGGCATACAGTCTTGGAAAAAGCACAGGTAGGACTAACGACTAGTTCATGTGGAATTCAGAAACTACAGTACATTGGGAAGGGATTTAGTATGGGGGTCTAGCACAACCTTATCCTTGTGAAAATCTACATACACAGACTACAGAGAGCACCTGCTACTCACACACACCTGGCTAAGGTGACAACGATCAAGAAAGTACAGTTATGTAAGAACTTATTGTAACAGATCTTTGAGAGAGTAGGCAATTACTTGTAGGACTGCGCCCCCTGGCGTCAGGATCATACAGAAACTTTTGCTAGCAGTGTCTGATGGGGGACCGTCCACCCAACGTCACGTGACAGACATCAGCGTGACACTATATAGTGGGCGGTCCCCACATCCGCCCTCCAGTTCTCCCGCTGGGGATCTCCAAGAGGCTCGACAGGAAATACAAAAGAGGCTCTTGGAGCCAAGAGAGGCTCATGGAAAAAGAGCTACAGAATAAAAAGGGGGGAGGGCGAAAGGTTACCAACTGCAACAGCCTCTCTCGAAGATCTACTGTTACGGTACGTTATTACGTAACTGTACTATCCTACTTCGAGAGGGCTCTTGCAGTAGGTAATTACTTGTAGAACCGAGTCCCAAGCAGTAAAAGAGTCCAAGGGACAGGACAACATGGGAAGCTGGAACTGAAAGGCTAATAAGTAGCTAAAATACTTTGGATAGGAGTACCCAGAGGACCGCCGGTCCGAAACCAGCCCAAACTACAGTGTTTTGTGAAAGTGTGGACAGAACTTCAAGTAGCAGCCACACAAATTTCTGCGGCGGATATACAGTATTTCTGAAACAGGCTGTTGAGGCAGCCATACCCCTGGTAGAACGTCCTTTAACCAGCCCCGGAAGGACTTTACCATACTTCTGGTAACAAAAACCAATGCAGTTAGCCAACCATTTGGAAAGGCGTTGTTTGGCAACTGCCGCACCTTCTCTTTCTGGTGCAAAAGAAACAAAAGCTGATTCATCTTTCAGACATGTTTTGTCCTGTTGCTGTAGTAATGTAAAATTCTGTGAACGCCTTACATATGCAGAATTGCCCCCGATTAGTATGCTCACGGAGCTGAAGAGACTGATTCAAGGTAGTCTCTGAAACAACTTTTGGAAGAAACTTAGGAATAGTATGCAGAGCCACCCGGTCTCTGTGAAAAATAAAATAAGGCTCCTTACATATCAGGGCCTAAAGCTCAGAAATTCTTTGAGCAGAAGTAACTGCAACTAAAAAGAGTGCTTTCCAGGACAAAAAGCGCATCTCACATGTACTTGCCAGTTCGAAAGGAGGCAAGGTCAATTTCTCTAAAAGAAAATTAAGGTTCCATGGTGGAGCAGGGTTATGCACCTGGGGTTTCAGATGCAGAATTCCTTTTAGGAAGGTTTCTGAAACCTCCAACTGAGCCAGAGTTTTGCCCTCCAATAAAACATGGCAGGCAGAAATGGCGGCTAGAAGCATCTTCAGTGACGCATAGCTCAAGCCCAGGTCAGACAGATGAAGAAGATACTCCATGACCTGAGGAACGGGACACGAAAAAGGATCCCAACTCTTTAAGGTGGTCCAGATGGAAAAACGCTTCCACTTCATGGCATATGTAGTTCTGGTAGAAGACTTTCTAGCCTCTACCAAAATCTGAGCTACCCTAGGGGAAACCCCAAATTGGGAAGCGATTATGTCTTGAGGGGTCATGCATGAAGATGAAGGGATTTCAGCCCTGGATGGACCAGAGTGCCCCCCTCCTGGGTTACGAGGTTGTAACAAAGTGGTAGAGGAACCGGAGGTTCAGCTGCCAGCTGCTGAAGCAGTAGAAACCAAATTTGTCGAGGCCAAAATGGAGCTATCAGAATCATTCGGGCTCCTTCTGTCTGAAGCTTGATCAGCACTCTCTGTAAAACTGGAAAGGGAGAGAATGCATACAGAAACCTCCCTGTCCAACAAAGCGACAGCGCGACTTGCAAGGAAGCACCATGCGAGCAAAACTTGGGAAGTTTTGCGTTTGATGGGGCTGCGAACAGATCCACGGCCGGACTACCCCAGAGGTCAAAGATGTGGTCTACTACATTTTGCTTTAGCTCCCACTCATGCACTCTCACCTTGGTGTGGCTGAGACTGTCTGCGAGAACGTTCTGCATGCCTGGAACGTGAACTACCAGGAGGCAAACCATGTGCAGAACTTCCCACTTCCAGACCCGCATCCCTTCTCTGTAAAGAGGATATGAGCGAGTGCCCCCCGTTTGTTGATGTACCACACTACACACATGTTGTCCGATTGGATCAACAGTGTATCCTGCTCAAGCATGTGCTGAAGAGCATACTGAACTGCTCTCATTTCTGGCACAATGATGTGCAAGTGTAGTTCCACAGGTGATCACAGGCCTGTGATTTCCAAGATGGGCACCCCATCCTGTTCCCAACGCATCCGTGGTTAGGATATGGGAGTAAGGAGGGGCCTGGAAAGGAACTCCTCATGTCAGACTGTTGCAGTTCTGCCACCACTGCAGATCTTTCTGCATTGGGCCAGAAACTAGGACACAGGTGTTTAAGTCATCCACCCTCTGCTCCCATTATGTCCTGAGAGTCCACTGCGAGATACGCATGTGGAGTCTGGCCAAGGGAACCGTGGGAATAGCCGCTGCCATAATGCCAAGAAGGTGAAGAAATGCCCTGGCCAAAATGTGCCGGTTGGAGGTTACCAGCTTGGCCTATCTCTCTAGAGTCTCTACGCTGTCTAGGGGGGGTAGGAAGGCCATACCCTGGACCATGTCCAGAACTTCCCCAATAAATTGTAGGCACTGGGAAAGAGCGAGCGGAGATTTGGGACAGCTGACAGTGATACCCAGTCGCTCGAAAAGGTGCAGGGTAGCTGACAGAGAAGCCTCCAACCCCTCCCTCGACGGTGCTGCAAGGAGCCAATCGTCAAGGTAAGGGAAGACTTAGTGCCCTTGACTCCTCAGGGCTCCTGCCACAACTGCAAGGCACTCGGTAAAAACCTGCGGTGCGGAGGACAGACCAAAGGGGAGGGCTCTGAACTGGTAATGCTCCCCTTGGAAAGAAAACCTACAAAATCTGCGGTGAGGACGGAATACTGGGATGTGCAGGTATGCCTCCTGCATGTACAGGGCACAAAGCCATTGTCCTTTGGACAGGAGAGGCAGCAGACTCTGCATAGTCCGCATCGGAAACCTCCTGTAGTCTATGAAGAGGTTTAGGGTACTGAAGTCTGCTATCGGGCTCAGATCCCCGGTCTTTTTGGGAACCAGAAAGAAGTGGGAGTAGAATCCCTTCTTGGTCTGATTTGCCGGCACTGGCTCTACTGCTTCCTTTCGAAGAAGAGTCGTGATTTCCTCCCTTAACTGGGGAATGTGCGCCCTTGGACAGTGGGAAAACCCGGAGGATTGTTTGGGGTTTTTTTCGCACAATTCGAGAGTGTGAACAAGCTTTATTAGCTGAAGTACTCATGCACTGGTTGTGATGGACACCCAGTCTCCCAGGTGCCTTGTGAACCTCCTGCCCACCTGTTCCTCCGATAGACGAAGAGGAAGGAGGGCAGTCAGCGAGTCAGGAGTGGGAGAGGGGGTTAAGGAGAACTGCCCCGAAGCTCTCTGAGTTTTGGCTGGAGGGGTGGCAGCAGCACTGGGAGCCCTGCATTTGAACTGATGCCTAGGTGCCTGCTGTGGTTTTGTCTGGTGCCTGTTTTGTAGACGAAAGGGACGTTTCGGCTGAGGTTTCAGGAGATGCATAGTATATACTGACTGAAGGGCAGTGCCTTTATCTTGAAGGCTCGTAATAATGTCCTGGGCATCTCCGCCAAACAGGACAGAGCCTCTGAAGGGGGCATCCTGAATAGCCATCTGTACATCAGGAGTTAGACCCGATACTCTTAGCCAAGAGAATCTGCGAAGGCTTACTGCTGTGGCGGTGCCTCTAGCGGAGGAGTCCACCAAATCGTAGGTGGCCCTTAGTGAATGATGTCCCGCCACCTTAGCAGATCTGAAAGTATTCGCCAAGGTGGTCTTAGATTCAGAGTCCGGGAGGGCCTCGACTATGGGCTCAAGCTGGCAGAACAGAGATTTTTGGTACACTAGCATGTGCACCTCGTAATTAAGAGCACGAACAGCTAGTGCAGAAGAGGAATAAAATGTTCTCCCTAACTGGTCCAGCTGTCTGGATTCCTTGCCTGGAGGAAAAGTGCTGAGGTGCTTAATCTTAGCAGACCTATCTTGGGCCGCAGTTATGACCACAGAGTCAGTCTTTGGATGTACACTGAGGAGGTCTGTCTTCTGCAGTCCTGTAAACCTGGTCGGCCTTCTTGGCCACAGCCGGGATAGAAGAGGGTCTCTGCCAGCATAGAGGACAAATCCTCGTGAGGTTCCAGCCATGGGGAGGGGGGGTGAGAACCGGACTCATTTCTGGAAAATCTAGATGCTCACCCAACCTCTGACATTTTGGGTCTTGAGCATCAGACTTCCAGCCTTATGCCTCAAGAGGTCTACAAAAGAGGGATCCTCGTAGAGGGGAGATGGGGTAGACTCGGGAGACTATCTAGGGACCGGCTCCTTAGGAGGAGGAGGGGCCTCGAATACCGAACCCTCTGAGGATGACTTGGAATCAGAATCATCGGAATCCGCAGGTTCCTTGTCTGAAAGAGCAAACTTCTTCTCCCTTGGAGCCACGTCTGATGCTAGGGTCTGCATACGGCTCGTCATCAGGCCTGACATCAAGGCTCGAGGGGCGACCGGAGAGGGCACCCTAGGGGTCTGATCTGGACGACCTACTTCCAAAGGTCATGGATGTCTGCTGTCCAGTTCTGAGACCAATTTAGATTGTGTCTCGGACCACCACGATTGCAAAATCTCCCTGAAATCCACCTGCTGTTGAGCAGGAGGAGGTGGAGTGGGAGGTAGTGGAGGGTGACAGGTATGGAAGCTTGATCCCGTGGCATGTGTTCCATGCGCCAAGAAGCCCAAAGCAGCATAATGTTGAGCATAGCCCGGCTACTGGAAAAGAGGCATTTGAAACCCAGGATATCCTGGGTAGTAATAACCCGTTGAAAAGGGGTCCGGTGTCGGGTCTGACAGAGGGTAGCCCAACGGCGAAAACCTGACGGTTCCCCAGACAGATGGTAGCCTGATGGTGGCCCTGACGGAGGGTAGCCAGACGGCGACCCTGAAGGAAGACAGCCTGAAGGAAGGCCTGCTGGTGGCCTTGACGGGGAGTACCCCAGTGAAGGGCCCGAAAGTAGAGGCCCCGAAGGCAGCCCTAAAGGTGGGAAACCTGATACGGGCCCCAGAGGATGGCCCAATGGCGGCCCCGATGGGGGGAGTAAAGGGGCCGATGGCTGCTGAGGAGAAGCAGGGTTTAGCACCCCTGCTGGGGCAGCGGAGCTACTGTTAGTCCCTTGGAAGCTCAGCTGTCAGGTGTGCCTGACAAAAGGTCTCCTTCTGCAGGGACCTGCGGGTCTGGGGATGGTGGAGGAATTTCCGCCGGAGGAGGAGGAGACGGCGGCTCACCATGAAGGGAACCCCAGGGTGACCCTTGTCCTCCAGCCAGGATGGAACTGATTTCAGGCTGTTTGTCTTCAGAACCTCCCAAAAAGTCTGATGGACGGGAAACAGTCGTGCGATCGTCAGAGGGTCCGACAACCAAATTAGCAACCTGGCTCGTGCAGGAGTCGGAGACACCGACCCCAACTTATCGACCCCGGCCGGGCACCGAGGGTCCGTGAGTGGCTTACTGGCCACGCATGCCGACTTAAGAGGCCGAGGTTGTGATGGGCCCAAGTGCGGCAGCAGCCTCAGATGAATCCGAGGCACTAACGGACACCATAACCAGTGCAGGCGGGGTGGCTGAAGTCTGCTCTATTGGCAGGAACGCAGGCTTGGCGCTCGTCTTCTCAGAGGAGGGGGACTGCTTCCAGTCCCGGTGTTTTTCCATGTCCCTCTTCTTCTTGTGGGGGTCAGTCAGAGAGTAGGAGGTGCTTTTAAGTTTCCAGAGTTCCTTTTCCATTGAAGCCATTTTATGTTTGAGAAGATGGGCTTTGAGGGACTGCTAGCGCCTTTTCCGTGTGGCCTGGTTGAACTGAGCGCAGGCCTCACACTCCTCGATGTTATGATCCGGGCCCAAGCAGAAGAGGCAGAAGGTATGCTGGTGCTTATGCGGTAGCTGGACACCGCAAGAATTGCACTTTTTGTGCGATTCTGTTGATGAGGTGGACGACATACACAAAGATTAGGAAATTTAGCAATACAGAGAAAAAGCAGATACTCATCCGAAACTCAGGCGACTGAACTGCTGCGATGAGCTTCAGAAAGTCCAACATGCACAGGTCAATGGCGAGAAAGAACTGAAGGGCAGACGTGGGGACCGCCCACTATATAGTGTCACGCGACATCGGGTGGGCGGTCCCCCATCAGACACTGCTAGCAAAAGTTTCCATGTGGTCCTGACACCAGGGGGCACAGTCTTACAAGTAATTACCTAGTGCAAGAGCACTCTCAAAGTAATACTGAGGTCTTCCATGACAGATGAGACAACTCACTTGTCCATGCACTCAAATAGTTTATTTATGAGTAGGAAGAGCAGCAGTGTAAGGTTCCAAGGCAATGGATTTGCACACAAAGCAAGGAACAGGTGGTCTAAGTACTTAAAAATGTGGATACCACTGTTACCTGGTCATTAAAACCCTATGTTTTGTGTGTTGAATCCTTCTCAGAGGCTTCCAGCACACAGAGGCCATCTTCATAATATCCGGGAGCCTGCAACTCTAGCTGCCCAGGAACCAGACTGTCAGGTACAGTACATGGACTTCAGGTCTGGATGCAGGGCTGACCCCTTGTTATCTCACAAGATCTGACTTGAAGTGGAGGCAGCCACAGTGGCTTGCTGCAAAGACTGAAAAGGTTCTAGTACCAGAAATGCCTGGAACAGACTGGAGAAATGAGGACTAGGACCATCAGGTATCTTCAAACCTTAAGGAGCATCTTGCGGCTTTGATCATTTTAATTTTTCCTCTGGTCTGGAAAGCAGGGATTGTATTTTTGCCCTGAGGGGCTGCCGGTCGATCCTTTCCATTCCTGGTGTCGCCGCCTCCCCTACCCCGCCGCTGGCATGCATCTCTGATGTATGCACAGAAGGCGCAGGAACTCACAGTGTCCCATTACTGTAAATGGAATGAGTACAAAATGCAGATTTTTATGTGTTAGTAACTGGTGGGTAATTAAGGATAGTGCTTGATTAGCAATAGACTTCCTAATCAAGTGCCATCCTAAATTACGTGCCATTTACTAATTAACACACAGAAATCTGCATTACAAACTTATCCCATTGACAGCAATAGAGCGCACAGCCCCACACCTCCCTATGCATATGTCAAAGCGTATGCTAGCGTGAGGGCAAAACAAGCACCAGGAAAGGAAGGGAACAGCTTGGCAGCCCCTCAGGGCAAAAATATGATCCCTGCCCTCCAGACCAGAGGAAAAATAAATATGATCAAAGCTACCTAGGTAGGTTTTCGCTGCAGTAAGCTTCCTCACCGAGGAAGCTCAATACAAAGTTGGTAAATCTTTTTGCTGGGTTATAGTTCACACACAAAAATAAACAAGTAGTAAATCCCACGCCATTGGGAGGAGGGAAGGTAGAAATCCTTAATGAAACCAAAGCCTAGCACAGAAGTCCTTGAAGGACTGCTAGACCAAAACCTGTTCTTCGTCTCGATGCAATATCCAGGCTGTAATGCCTGATGAAAGTGTGCACAGAGCTCCAAGTCGCTGCAGCACAGATGGCCGAGGTAGACACATTCTGTAGTGCCTTCTGACGGCAGATCCTGGTGCGGCTGTTGAACCCTTGGCAGAAAGTGCAGGCCTTGGTGTCGTGGTTCGGGCCTAAGCATCACACACAGGAGGAATGAGGATCCTTAAAAGGGATCTGTTTTCCGCAGGCACACTTGGAAAGGTGTCCCTCGATTGAAGGAATTGGAGAGGACATCAGTTTGGAGAAACTTTTGAAGTCCTAAGTCGTCGTGCGCTAGGTAGAGACTGAGAGGCCGATGCTGGTGAGTCGATGGCGGAAAAAAAAGAGGATTCTGGGGGACCGCCCCCTTATGTACTATGCCTGACGTCGGGGGTGGTCCCCGCTGAATACTGCTAGCTTGAAAATTTCCATGGGGTCCTGGCGCTTTCAGTCCTAATGGTGTAACCTGCTGCAAGAGCTGTTTCTCGAAGTAAGATCAAAAATTAGGTGACCTGCCACTCGCAGGATGTGGTTCTCACAGCTAAAAATCAGAACACTCAAAACAAATCTGAACAATTGAAAAATGCAAAACTAAATAACAAAATGGACTACCTCTTCTAATTATTGTAGCAAGAACAAAAAAAGTTATTTTACAAAGATAATTTCAATGCCCTGGCAAGGGCAGGAGAGGGCAGAGAGTATACAGGATTCTGTCAATCTGGCAGTGAGGTCTCTTAGCACATGCACAGGTAAAACACACACACGACAACCTTGCCAAGAAGGGGCAATAGTGTATGGTAAGGAACATGAAAACATACCATCTTACTCCTCTATACCAACAGAGCAGGAATCGGGACCCAAGGCTGCTCAGGACAGAAAGAGGGCAGACAGAAAAGGAAGGAGACGTTAGAATAGCAACCAGAGCAGACAACGACACATAAAGTACAGTTACATAAGAACTTACCGTAACAGCAGATCTTTGAGAGGAGCTCTTGCAGTGGGCTATTACAATTAGCACTATGCTACAGGTACTAGGACCCATCGGAAACCTTTAGCTAGCAGTCTCCAGTGGAGACCCCCCCCAAAACATCGGCTCCGCCCCGCCAGCCTATGGTATATCAAGGGGTGGTCCCCAGCCCCACCTCAGTTCACCTGCTGGAGACCCGTGAATAAGGCCCAGCAGGCAGACCAGGCGGAAGCTTGCCATAAAAAGGATGCAACACAGCTCATCAGGGGGAAGGAGGGCGGGAAAGCAGCGCATGCTGCAAGAGCTCCTCTCAAAGATCTACCGTTACGGTAAGTTCTTACATAACTGTACTATCTTACTTTGAGTGGGAGCTCTTGCAGCAGGTTATTACGATTAGGACTGAATCCCAAGCAGTCCCGCAAAAAAGGAACAGGAACTGGGAGGCGGCTGTAAGCACCAGTGCTAACAGTGCACTTAGGAAAGAAGGCCCTGGAGGACCACAAGGCCGAAACCAGACCTACACCTAGAAGCTATGTCCAGGCTGTAATGCTTAATGAAAGTATGCACTGAGCTCCAGATAGACGCTGCACAGATGTCTCCTATGGAGACATTTCACAAAGATGCGAATGAAGTAGCCACTCCTCTGGTAGAATGACCCTTGATCGAGCCTGGTAGGATTTTGTTGTACTTGTTGTAACAGTAAACAATGCAACTGACCAGCAATTTTGAGAGAGTTTGCTTTGATACCAGAATGCCTTGGCAACAAGGCACAAAGGCAACAAACAGCTGCTCCGTCTTACGGTGTGGAGCGTTGCGTTCAGGTAGTACCTCAGCGCCCTGTGGACGTCCAGGGTATGCAGGAGCACTTCCCCACTACTGGAGTGGTCCGGATAATACACCGGAAGGTTGACATCTTGATTCAATGTCAGTTCAGAAACCACTTTGGGCAAAAAAGTAGTTACGCAAGAACTTACTATAACAGTAGATCTTCGAGAACAGCTCTTGCAGCAGGTTATACCGTTAGAACTTAAGCCAGCAGGCAGCAGGACCCCATGGAAAACTTCTAGCTAGCTACATACAGTGGGGGACCACCCCAGACAACAGCCCTGCCGTCACATACATCATAAAAGTCCCCCAGCATCCCTCAGTTCTCTTGCCAGAGACTCTGGCATAGCATTGTTCATTCTGAAGGAAGACCGAGGATTTGCTTTCAAGGGAAGACCATTACTGATGACAATGCAAATGCAGATGACTTCCTGAGGAGAAGGTGGGTGGGAAAGTACCTGCTGCAAGAGCTGTTCTCGAAGATCTACTGTTACGGTAATTTCTTATGTAACTGTACTATCTTACTTCGAGATACAGCTCTTGCAGCAGGTTACACCATTAGGACCGAGTCCCAAGCAGTGAGCGGTAGTCCCTGAAAACAGGGGGAGGAGAGTGAAAGAGAACCCCTCATGAAAGAAGCCACTGCAAGACCGAAGCCAGCTCTGCACCTGGAGGCAATGTCCAGACTGTTGTGTCTGATGACTATGTGTGCACAGTACTCCAAGTAGCTGCTGCACAGATGTCTGAGGCCAAAATGTTCCTCAGTGAGGCAAAAGAGGTTGCAATCCCTCTGGTGGAATGACCCTTTACCGGTCCCATTAAGGGCTTGTTCAGTTTCTGATAAAAAAAAAAAAAGTTTACCAACCACTTTGAAAGTGCCTGTTTTGACACCAGTGCCCCGAACATCCTGGGGGAAAACAAAACAAACAATTGATCTGACTGCCGGTGTGTTCTGGTGCTAGTCAGATAGTATCCGAGTATCCTGTGCACATCTAATGTGTGCAGGACAGCCTCTCCTTTATTAGAATACTCTGGGTAATAAACAGGAAGGGGAATCTCTTGGTTGACAGTAAGCTCAGACACTACCTTAGGTAAAAACTTGGAACACTGTCCTTATAGAAAATCAAACATGGCTCTTTACACATAAGTGCTTTGAGCTCCGAAATTCTTCTGGCAGAAGTAACTGCGACTAAAAATAACGCCTTCCAAGACAGAAGGTGTAGCTTGCAAATCTGCGGCTCGTTCAAAGGGAGGAAGTGTGAGCTGTTCCAAAATAAAAAGAAGATCCCAAGGAGGGATTGGATCCCTGATGGGAGGTTTCAGATGGACAATGCCATGCAGAAATGTGTGTGACAGGTCCAGCTGGGCTAGGGATTTGTCTCCAAAAGGTGCATGGTACACTGATAATGCTGAAAGGTGCACCTTTATGGAGGAGTAACTTAGCCCTAAGTCCGACAAGGAAAGGAGGTATTCCAATACCGAGTTCACTGGGAAAGTCAATGGGTCCAGGCCATGCGCTAAGGACCAAATGCAAAAAACGTCACCACTTCATGGCGTACGTGGCTCTAGTAGAGGGCTTCCCTGCCACCACAAGGACATTTGCTACTCTGGTGGAGACCCCGTGGTAAGAAATCACTAGGTCTTCAAGAGCCATGCGTGCAGGTGTAGGGAACACAAGTTAGAATGAACAAGGGACCCTTTGTTCTGCGACATAAGTGCGAGCTGAGAGGTAGAGGGAATGGTGGCTCGCTCACTAGTTGTTAAGAGTAAGGGGAACCAGATTTCTCTGGGCCAAAGTGGTGCCACTAGGATTATGTCCACTCCTTCCACCTGCAGTTTGAGCAGGACTCTCCAAATGAGTGTTTGGGGGGGGGGGGCATATAGAAATCTGCCCTTCCAGGAGACTGACAATGCGCCTCACTAAAAAAACACCATGCCCTGGCTCTAGCAAGCCGCCGAAATTGGGCAGTTTTGCATTGTGTGGGGATGTGTACAGATCTAGTTCTTGCATTCCCATCTGTCGAACAGAGTTTCTGGCACATGTTGCAGGAGCTCCCACTCATGTGTGCTAGACCTGGAGTGACTCAGTATATCTGCCAGCGTGTTCTGAACTCCTGGGACATGAACTGCAGACAGAAAGATGCGATCCATGGCCCAGTATCATAATCGCATCGCTTCCCGACAAGCGTTGGTATGAGTGGATACCTCATTTGTTGACACAGAACACTACTGACATGCTGTCTGTTTGAATCAGTAGATGCCCTGGGTGCAAGTCTGTCTGGAAAGCTTGAAGAGCATACAGGACTGCCCTCATTTCCAGGACGTTTCTGTGCAGAGCTCCTTCTAAGCATCCTTCTGTTGTCTAGATGGGCTCCCCAAGCCAATCCTGATGTGTTTGTGGTCAGGATCTGTGAAGGTATGTCTGACAGGAAGGGTACCCCTGTTACTAGGTGGTCTGGGAGTAGCCACCACTGAAGGACTTGGTGTATGGTACCGGGGACTGAGACCAACAGGTCGAGATCGTCCTGCCGTTAATCCCAATGGACCCAGAGGGTCCAACGAATTGTCCTCATATGGAGATGAGAAAAAGGGACTGTGGCTATGGCACCACCATATGGCCCAACAACCTTAACATGGTTCTTGCTGTGACCAGTCTTTGACTCTGGACATGTCTGGTCAAGCTCCAGAGTCAATCCGCTCTGTCTTGCAGTAGAAAGGCCTTCCCCCTGGTTGTGTCCAGGACTGCCCCTACGAACTTCAGTCTCTGACATGGGGTGAGGAGTAACCTTTGTTGGTTGATAGTGATACCTGTTTCCGCAAAGATAGAAAAGATGTCCTGCAAAGCCTGATTGAGTCCTCTCCTGGATGATGCCATGAGCAGCCAGTTGTCCAGGTAGGGAAAGATGTAGAGTTCCTTTCTCCTTAGTGACGCAGTTACCACTGCCAGGCATTTGGTGAAGACTCTGGGTGCCGATGACAGACTGAATGGCAGTGCCCGGAATTGGTAGTGTCGACCCCTGAATTCGAACCACAGGAACCTCTTGTGGTGCTGAGCGATTGGAATGTGGAGGTATGTGTCTTGCATACCCAGTGATGCTAGCCAAGTGCCTTGGTGCAGCATCGGGATCAACCCTGGTAACGTGACCATCCTGAAGCATCTGTATGCCACAAAGCTGTTTAGATCGCTGAGGTCCATTATGGGACGTAGGTCCTGTCTTCTTGGGTACGAGGAAAAAATGGAAGTAATACCCTTTCCCTCATTGGACCCATGGTACAGGTTCTATGGCTAGTTTCTCTTGAAGGGCTTTGATTTCCTCCTGGATGAGTGAAGCGTGGTGGTGGTGGGAATATTGGGACAGCAATGCTGGCCTGGACGGTGGCTGTCCGGTGAACTTGACAGAGTGGCCTCTTTGAATCAGTTGAAGAACCTATTGGTTGCTGCCATCCTTCCAGATGTTTTGAAAAACGACCCTGACCGCCTCTTCCTCCAGTACGGGTGGAAGAGGAGGGTTCTGCATGGAGTCAGGCTGTGGAGGGGGAGCGGAGGTTTGCCTGTGGGGATTTGGTATTATGTGCGTTTGCACCACCTGCTGCATGAGGGGGACCTTTGCGGCTGAAGTTCCCTCTCTGTTGTTGGCCATATCTAGGCTGTGGGCCTGGTTTCCTCTGGAAACGCTGCTGCTGTTTCTGAAATGGCTTCTGCTTTGGCTTGTACAGGGCCTGTACTGATCGAGCTGCTTTACCTGCATCCTGCAGTTTAGTGATAATCTTTTCAGCTTCCTCTCCGAAAAGTACTGACCCTTTAAAGAGAACATCCAGAATGCCCATCTGCATATCAGGTGTGAAGCCAGAGACCCTTAACCAGGACTGCCTGTGGAGGCATATGCCCGCTGCTGCTCCTCTGGCGGCTGAGTCCACTGAATCATAAGCTGCCCTCAGAACCTGGGTGCCCACATCAGAGTCTGTTTGTAGAAGCCTGACAAAATCATCCTTTTGCTCCCCTTCTGCTAGGCTTTTGGCTAATTCCAGTCCTTGTTCCTACAGGGCATTTTGGAATTGGACCATGTGAGATAAAAAATTTAAGGATTGGATGGAGCATGTAGAGGATGAAAACATCTTTCTTCCTATGGAGTCTAAATGTTTCGACTCCTGATCCGGAGGCTGGCGGCTCAGGTGTCTCAGCCTTTGAGATCTATCATGTGTGGCAGTAATGACCACGTAATCCGCCACCAGTTGTTCCCCCAGGTAAGGATCTTCCAGTGGTGCCCTATACAGGTGGTCGGCCTTTTTGGGGACTGCTGAGGACATGCAGGGATGCTTCCAGGCAGTTTTGTGACGTCTTGTAAGGTGTCCACCAGTGGCAGTTCCACTACTGGTTTAGGGTCCTTCTGGCGCAGGTACTTCGCCAGACAGCGCTGTTCCGGGTTCAAGTCCTCTGTATCCCAACCCATGTTATCTTGGATATGCCTCATGATATCCATGAATGTAGGGTCATCTGGAGGGGACCTTGGTAAATCCCTTGGGTCCAGGGAAGGGATACTGAAAGGAGAGGCGGACCTGGAAGATGAAGGAAGAGGATGAGTAGTCATCCTCTGAGTAGGAAGAGTCCGTCCTTCTGTGACAGTGCTTCCTTTTATGTCCTGACAGGGAGCGGGAAGGGGTCCTTGAAGGTGACCTCAGCTGCTTCTTGTAATGAGGATGACCCCTTGGGGGGCAGTTCTCCTTAGGAGGAGAGGTCTCCTCGGGTGGAGGACTAGGTGACCTCAGAGGAGGTAGGTCTTTTGGAGTTTTTGTGAGGACCACATTTTTCCTAATCATCTCCCACCAAAAGGAAAAAAAGTCTTTGACCTCTGACATCTGCAGGCCTGAGGTCGGACCCTTCGGTGGCTGCGACGTCTGGCCGTCGCCAGTTACCTTTGGACGGTCGCCTGATGTACCCGTCATCAGGTCTTCCGGTATCTGAGGATCCAGGCTGAGGACTGCCTTCTCTAGACCTCCCGATGTCTGGTCATTGCTCTGATGCCAGACACCGTCAGTGTCCTCGATATGGATCTGCTGGGATGTAGTGACCTCGGGTGACATCCGGCTGGACGTAATGACCTTGGTAGTAGCCGTGCGTGGTCATCCCGGCGTTTCTTATCCAACGTCTTCTTGGCTGATGCCTGGTCGGAGGGCCGTTTTGAAGACGTTGTCAGAGATGTAAGGCCGCTGGAGGGCTGACATGCTGACCACGAGTGGTCGGGGCATCGGTCCAGGGAGTCGAAGCCTGTAACTGAGGCTGACTTGGAAGGCGCCTTTATCGGATGGTCTATAGAGGCAGACTGGCCAGGCTTACCTGAAGATTGGTCAGAGCAAATCTTCAGAGGCTGTAGGATGGTTCTTGAAGCAGTACCAGAAGCACCCGTCTGGGTCTTCGCCGCAGGCTTCTGGGCTTTGGGCAGAGACAGAGAGCAATATGACCGGCTGGCCGAGTCCAAACTCCCCCTGGAGTTGGATGTCCGGGATTTGGATGTGGAGCGCTCTTTCTCCCTTTCCCTCCATTTTTTTGGTGGGGTTTATCTGAACTATGAGAGAAGTCTTCCCTGGAGGATTTCTACATTGCTGCTAATTTTTTCTCCAATAGGAAAGTCTCCAAAACCTTTTGGCGGTGAATCCTCGTTCTGTTGTTGAACTGTTGGCAAAAGTGACAGGCCTTGGTGTGGTGCTCTGGGCCTAGACACCGCACACAGGCTGAGTGTCCATCTTTGAACGGAATTTATTTGCCACAGGCACACTTAGAGGAGTGCCTTTCTATAGAGGATGTCGGGGAAGACGACATATGAAATGTAAGCGAGGAAATTTAAACTTTTTAAAGAAATTAAATGAATACTTACGGTGTCGATCGGTTGCTTGAAGGTGTCTGTGGAGCCGATGCTTGCGAGTCAACGGCAGAAAAAGAAAGTACAGTTACTAAGTTCTTACCGTAACAGTAGATCTTTGAGAGAGGCTCTTACAGTAGGTAATTACAAATAGGACTGAAGCCAGCAGGTGTCAGGACCCTGTGGAAAAATTTCTAGCTAGCAGTCTCTGGCGGGGGACCGCCCACACGTCAGGTGACCGACGTCAAGTGACGTCGGTATAAAGGGGCGGTCCCCCACGCCCGCCTTCCAGTTCTTTCCTGCCAAAGGCGAGACGAGAGAGAAGCGTATATTTCCCATCCTGGAAAAGGAGCTGAAAAAGCTTAGGGGGATGGAGGGTGGGAAGGTATTACCTACTGCAAGAGCCTCTCTCTCTCTAAGATCTACTGTTGCGGTAAGAACTTACGTAAATACAGATTACTCACCTGTAACAGAAGTTCTAGGAATGGTACATGTTGTTCATCCACACTGTCTGGCAGGTTCCTTGCCGCTTTAAATCTTGCCGGAAGGTCTTCAAGCTGGCTCCTCCCACCCACCCGGGTGGTAAAACTCTCGGCTCTGCCCCATGACGCCAGATCTAGCCCGCTGGAAGCCAGGTTGTGCGTCGAAGCCGGGGAGGCTAGGTGGGTCATGTGGATGAACAACATGTACCATTCCTAGAACTCCTGTTACAGATGACTAACCTGTATTTCTAGGGACATGGATATGTTGTTCATCCACAGTGTCTGGCAGACTCCTAGCAGTTCTCCGGGAGGACGGAGGCAAGACGCACACCTCCTACTTGGGAAATAAGGACTGGAGAACCGAGGTCCCAAAACCAGCATCCTGGCGTGACTCAAGGTCGATGTGGCAGTGGGTAGTGAAGGAGTGTGCTGACTTCCAGGTAGCAGCCCTGCAGATTTCCTGGATAGGGACATCCCTGGAAGGTGCCACCGAAGCAGCGGTATGGCGGGTAGAATGAGCTCTTATCCCTTTGGGAGGCTCCATGCCCACCAACCTATAGCAGAGATCTATGCAGGAGGTGACCCACCTGCCTACCGTACGCTTGGCTGCAGTTCTGCCAGGTGCGGCTTCAGCGTAGGTGACAAACAGCTGGTGAACCTCTCCCCAAACTTCAGCCGTCCGCTCCTTATAATAAGAAAGCGCTCTTCTGGGGTCCAGAGTATGGAGCCTATATTCGGCCTCCGAGGTGTGACTGGGGTAGAACACCGGCAGAGTCAACACCTGGTTAAAGTGAAACTCTGACACCACCTTCGGAAGGAATTTCAGGTGGGGGCGCAGGACAACCAGATAAGGAGACTCGATGGAAAGCGCCTGGAGCTCTCCCATCCTTCTGGCTGATGTGATAGCCACCAAGAAGGCGGTCTTCCACGACAGGTGAGAGAAATCACACCTATGCATCGGTTGGAAAGGTTTGCCCATGAGCTTAGCCAGTACCAGCAGTAGATCCCACGGAGGTGGAGGTTCTCGCACCGAAGGGGATATGTGATCAAGGCCTTTGAAAAAGCGCTCAACCACCTTCTCCTGTGCCACCGACTGCTTCCCGGCCCGCGCCCGGTAAGCAGAGATGGCTGGCAGATGCACCTTAAGGGTCGTCGACTGAAGCCCTAGCTGAGAAAGGGACCACAGGTAGTCCAGAATGCTTGCCAAGGAACAGGAGGAAGGGTCCAGCCCCTTGCCCTGATATCAAATGGAGAATCTCTTCCATTTAAAGGCATAGCATTTCCTGGTCGACTCCTTACGGGAAGCCTCAACGACGTTGAGGACCTCGTCGGAAAGACCCAAGGCCTAGAACTCTAGCTGCTCAGGAACCAGGCCATCAGGTGCAGGGATTGAAGGTCTGGATGGAATACCTTCCCCTGGTTGACTGAGATCAGGTTCAAGCGGGCTGGAAGCTGCCTCGGGAGCCTGGAGCTGAGGCTGAGGAGATCTGGATACCAGAACTGGCGGGGCCAGTCTGGGGCTACCAGAATCACCTGCGCCTTGTCCCTCCTCACCTTGAGAAGCACCTTGTGGATCAAGAGAAATGGGGAAAAGGTGTAGAAGAGGCCCGGGGTCCACAGCCTTGAGAAGGCATCCCCCTGCAGCGAGCCCTGCTGAGGGGGGCGGGCATGAAACAGCCTCAGCTTCGCATTCTCCCTGGAGGCAAACAGGTCCACCTGAGGCATGCCCCAGTGGGAGAAAAGATCTTGTACTACCTCCAGCAGGAGAGACCACTCGTGGGATGCAGCTCCTATCCGGCTTAGGGCATCGGCCAGAATGTTGGAGGCTCCTGCCACATGGATGGCAAGGAGATACACCTCCAGGCTGCGCACGAGGCACCAAGTGCGGAGAGCTTCCCTGCACAGAGGCATGGAGCGTGTCCCGCCCTGGCGGTTTAGGTAGTACATGGTCGTGGTATTGTCGGTCTGGACCTGGACCACTTGACCTCGTACAAACGGAGCGAAGGCGGTGAGGGCTAGATGAACCACTGAGCTCCAGCAGGTTGATGTGGCATCGGGACTCTCGAGGGGACCAAAGTCCATGCGCTCTGTGCTCCCCCAGATGGGTATCCCAACCCATCAGAGAGGCGTTGGTCGATAGAGAGACCGTCAGCTCAGGGCGGACAAACGGGATGCCCTCCTGCAGATGAGCTGAACGATCCACCACTGGAGAGCGTTCCACATCTCCTGGGTCACTGCCACTGGCTGGGCCAAGGGACCGAAGCACTGTGACCACTGGCTGACCAGTCCCCATTTTAGGGGACGCATGTGCCAACGGGCCCATCGGACCACGCTGGTGTAGGCCGCCATGAGGCCCAGGAAGTGCAGGAAGTCCCAGGCAGGGCGCAATTGCTCAACCTGAAATGACTGGGCAAAGGAGGAAAGAACCTCGGCTCTGTCCGCCGGGAGACCTGCTCTGGCTCGCAGAGAGTCGAGCTCTGCCCCGATGAAATGGATCACCTGCTTTGGCACGAGTTCCGACTTGGCCTCGTTGATGAGGAGGCCAACTTGAGAGCAAACCTGGAGGGCCAGATCCCTGGACCGCTCCACCTCTGGTCTGAAGGAGGCCGCAATCAGCCAGTCGTCCAGGTAAGGGTACACCCGGACCCTTCAGCGCCGCAGGAATGCTGTCACCACTGCCATGCATTTGGTGAAGACCCTGGGAGCTAGAGAAAGGCCAAAGGGCATGGCCCGGAACTCGTAAAGGGACCCCTCTGCTCTGAAGCAGAGGAATCACTGGTGGGACAGATGGATTGGGACGTGAAAGAACGCGTCCTGGAGGTCCAGAGAACAGAACCACATGCCTTGTTCCAAGGATGGAATGATTGGAACCAGAGTGACCATCCTGAAGGTTCGAGACCTTAGGAACCTGTTCAGGTCATGCAGGTCTAGAATGGGGCGCCAGCCCCCTATCCGTTTCGGGACCAGGAAGTACCTGGACACAAAGCCTGGGTCTGGAGGAGGATCCGCCACCTTCCTGATCGCCTCCTTCTGGAGGAACAGGGCAATGTCGGCTTGACGGGCCGACAGAGAGACTGCGGACCTCATAGCCCCTCCGTGGGGCGACGGGTCGGAAGGGTGGAGCCTGCTCGAACTCCAGAGGCAGACCCTTTCCTACCACTTCCAACACCCAGCGGTCCGTGGTGATAGCGGACCAGGTGAAAAGAAAGTGGCAGGGCCATCCCCCCATGGGGGGAACTCAGGGGCAAGTGACGCGGCTGGGGGTGACACCCCTCAACACGTCCCTGGGCAGGCTTGGAGGAAGGACCGGCCGTGGGACATCCTGGGCCTTTTCCTCTCGGCTTCCTGCTGGAGGAAGCTGCAGGCTTGGCTTTGGGGTGCCAAGTGCAAGCCTGCTGGCCCTGATGCTGGTGTTGCTGGGCCGGACGTGCCACAGGGGCAGAAGGGCGAAAGGGCTTATGCTGCTGCCGGCGGCCTTTGTCCTTCTGGGCAGACGTGACAGAGTCCGAGGTGGCATTGGACTTCTCAATTCTCTGGAGGTGGCCTTCCACCCCGGGCCCGAACAAGTCGGTACCCAGGAAGGGGACATCTGCCAGCTTGTGCTGGGTATCCGCCGTAAAGGTGGAGATCCGCAGCCAAGCTCTGCGGCACATGGCCACTGCGGCCGCTACTGACCGGGCACAGGAGTCTCCAATATCAAGTGCCATTTGGAGCTGCTGTTTCACCACTGCCCTTCCCTGATCCCGCACCTGTTTGACCGTAGTCTGGAGGTCAGCCGGGAGATGAGGGATCACCTCATCCAGGAAGCCGATAAGGGCGTGGGAGAAGTGCGCCATCAGTACGGCCAACTGGCCTGACGGAGGCCGAGGGAGGACTCAGCGTACACCTTAAGCCCTGCATAGTCCAGCTTTTTGGACTCTTTGTCGGAGGGCTTGTCCACGTCCCTGGTGTTCCCGGAATGCCGGAAAACACTATCGGTAACCAACCCCTCTGCAGAGGGGTGCTCCGAGAAACCGGACAGTGACCCGGTGGGGACCGCTTACTTCCTGGCCATCCTGGCCGAAGGAGCAGGACAAGAAGCCAGCCGCTGCCATAACTCCAAGGCTGGGTCAACAATGGCTTCAGCCACCGGAAAGGCCTCCGTGGGAGAATCCCCTCGGTCCAGCATCTCCGTGAGGGGATACTTGGCCCGCTTGGATACAGGTTCGAGCTGCATCCCAGTGGACTCTGAGATGAGCCGAAGCAAACCCATGAATGAGGAGGGCTCTCGTCCATTGACTGTCCCCCAGAGGACACCAGGTCAAGGGGCCTGGAGAACAGGGAAGAGTCGTCAGAGTTCGAGGAGTCTGCGAATAGCTGCCTAGGGCCTGAGCCACCCTCCACCTGCCGAGGACGGTCGGGAGTGAGGGTGACTGACAACCAGTGGGGCAGTCCCTGACACGACCGAGAATCCTTGGTCGAAGCCCCAGATTTAGGTTGTGGAGGCGGGGATTCCACCACAAATCGGTGGGGCAGCTGGTTTTGGCCGAACAACCTGCACCGGTTTGGGCTCCTCGACCACCACGAGGTGTTGTTTCGGCCTTTCAGGTGACAGCCACTTAATGGCAGGGGAAGGCGACGGCGTCGGCTTGTTCCCGGTCAGAAGGAGCTGCTGCCACATTAAGTCCTCGTAGCATCGACGCAATTTGCGCCGAAGCCTTTCTTCAGAGGAGGAAGAAGACGAGGATGAGCGGCGCCGAGACCGCTGGTGTCGGTGGGTTCGGCTGGACCGAGACGAGATCCGAGACCGTCGGTGTTTCCAAGGGTGGGTCTGGGAGGGAGTGGGGAAACCCATTCCTCCCTTGGCTCGGGAGCCTTAACCGGAGACTCCGGCACAGGAGGCGCAGGCAAGTCCTTGGTTTCCACCGGGGAAGCCGGTGAAGAAAGGCAGTCAGCTTCTCCAGTCAACAACCCGTCCAATGGGTCGAGAAAAATCTTGATCGTGTCAACGGGTGTGTTGACCGGCTGACCTGACAGGGACACCGTGAAGCCAGAGGCCTTAGCCTCAACCTCAACCAGTCGAAGAAGTCGACTGTCGGGAAGGGACCTCTCCCACTCCCACAAACGCCGACGGTGGGACTTACCCTTCGAGTCCTTCTTCTTGGACCGAGAGGAGTGTCCCGATGGACCCTCACCTTTCGTGGTGAGGGATTGGCAAAGTTCCTTAAAAGAAGCTGTACAGAAGGAGCCCACGGAGAGCAGGATAAATGCCGCGACCGAGGAAGACGAAGATGTGGCCTGGGCCGCCTCCTCCTCGAGGGTGATCATCTGTTCAAGTTGCTCAGCCGAGCCAGCCGCCGTGGAAACTGCCCAATGGGCCTCCTTCGACTTCACCGGCAGTATATGTCTCTCGGGGCGCCCAAGTTGAAGCCTGGCAGCACAGTCTTCGAGGACATTCGCCGAGAAGGACTTGCACAAATCGCAGGCCTGTGGATCGTGGTCAAGCCCGAGGCAGTAGACGCATGTGGAGTGCAGATCGGTCCTAGACATCTTCTGCCTGCACGGGCACCGCCAAAAATCAGAAGTCGATTTGTCCATCGCAGCTGCGAAGGAAGAAACAGATCGAAGTCTAGTAAACTTTAAAATTAGTTTCGGGTAAACTGAAGAGTTTGGATCCAGTCTAAACGTAGAGCGATGAGGAGGGAACCTGAACTTCCAAGCGGTAAGGAAGATCTGGCGTCATGGGGTGGAGCCGAGAGTTTTACCACATGGGTGGGTGGGAGAAGCCAGCTTGAAGACCTTCCGGCAAAGTTTAAAGCGGCAAGGAACCTGCCAGACAGTGTGGATGAACAACATATCCATGTCCCTAGAAAGTACAGTTATGTAAGAACTTACCGTAACAGTAGATCTTCAAGAGAGGCTCTTGCAGTAGGTAATTACATATAGGACTGATGCCAGCCGGCGGCAGGACCCCACGGAAAAATTTCTAGCTAGCAGTCCCTGGCAGGGACCGCCCCCACGTCAGGTGACCGGCGTCATACGTCGTCGGTATAAAGGGGCGGTTCTGGACGCCCGCCTTCCAGTTCTTTCCTGCCACAGGCCCAGAAGGCCCGGACGAGAGAGAAGCAGATATTTCCCTTGATGGAAAAGGAGCTGAAAAAGCCTAGGGGGATGGAGGGCGGGAAGGTATTACCTACTGCAAGAGCCTCTCTCGAAGATCTACTGTTATGGTAAGTTCTTACGTAACTGTACTATCTTACTTCGAGAGGGCTCTTGCAGTAGGTAATTACATATAGGACAGAATCCCAAGCATTCTGGAACAAAGAAAAGGCACCGGGAGGAGGTACTACTCAAGAAGTAGCAAGGAAAACCTCTTAAGCCTCAAAAAGGAGGCCGCGCAAGACATAACCCAAGAAGCCTGCTCTACGGCGAAGAGGCAATGTCCAAACTGTAATGTTTAGTAAAAGTATGGACGGAGTCCAAGTGGCGGCAGCACAGATGTCTGCCGCAGACACGTTCTTGAAACAAGCTGCAGAGGCAGCTACTCCACGAGTGGAGTGACCTCTGACTTGACCCGGTAGGGTCTTGTTGTACTTGTCATAACAGAAAGTGATGCAATGGGCCAACCATTTTGATAGGCATTGCTTAGAGACAGCATTGCCTTCTCTTTTGTGAGCAAAAGAGACGAACAACTTATCAGTCTTTCTGAGACCCTTCGTCCTATCAGTGTAGTATCTCAGAATCCTGTGAACATCCATGGTATGGAGCAGGTATTCTCCTTGATTGGAGTACTGCATGAAGAAGGCAGGTAATTCAATAGACTGATTTAAGGTAGATTCCGCTACCACCTTCGGGAGAAACCTAGGATTCGTGCGAAGAGCTACTCGTTCTTTGTGAAAAATCAGATAGGGGATTTTGCACATCAGGGCCTGAGCTCGAAATTCTGCAAGCAAGTAATGGCCACCAAGAAGCGTCTTCCATGATAAAACTTCAAGTCTCGCGAAGCCGCAGGCTCAAAGGAGGAAGGGTAAGTTTCTGGAGGACAAAGTTTAAGTCCCAAGGGGGAGCTGGAGTCCGGACAGGGGGCCTGAGATGAAGGACCCCTCTGAGGAAGGTTTTGGATACCTCCAGCTGGGCAAATGCCTCATCAGTGAAAGGGACATGGTAGGCTGAACTAGCCGCCATATGGACTTTCAAAGAGGAGTGACTGAGACCCAGGTCGAAAAGATGACGCATGTACTCAAGAAGAATGGTCACAGGACAGGAAAACGGCTCCACGTTCCTGGACGCAGCCCAGATGAAAAAACGTTTCCATTTCATGGCGTAGGTGGACCTAGTGGAGGGTTTTCTAGCCGCCACCAGAATCTTGGCCACCTTAGGAGGAACGCCAAAACAAGATTGAGCTAGGTCTGCAGGAGCCATGCATGAAGTTGAAGGGACTTCAGTCCCGGATGGACCAGGGTCCCCTGATCCAGGGTCAGCAATCCTGGAAATAAAGGAAGAGGAGGAACCTCTAAGTATTGTTGTAGAAGAGAGAACCAAATTTGCCTGGGCCAGAAAGGAGCGATCAGTATCATTCTCGCTCTTTCCAAAGCAAGCTTCTGCAGCACACGAGGGACCAGAGGAATTGGGGGAAAAGCATAGACGAATCTGTCCTTCCAGCTTAGAGATAGAACGTCGCTCCAGAAAGCGCCTCGCTCTGGAGCGAGCGAGCAAAAGATTGGAAGCTTTGCGTTTTGGGAGGAGGTGAACAGGTCTCTCTGAGGAGTCCCCCAAATCTGGAAGATGCTTTTTAGAAGTTTTTTGTCCAATTCCCACTCGTGTGGTAGAGCCGACGAGCGACTTAGTCTGTCTGCCAGGACTTTGTCGACTCCCGGAACATGGATCGCCGTGAGGTGAAGGTTGTGAAGCGTTGCCCATTCCCAAACCCTCATCGCTTCCCTGCACAGCGGGTAGGACCGGGTCCCTCCCTGCTTGTTGATGTACCACACCACGCACATGTTGTCCGTTTGGACAGCTAGGTGACCGGGAAGGATGTATTGGTGAAGGGCCTGGAGAGCATACAGCACTGCTCGAAGCTCGAGCATGTTGATGTGGAGAACTAACTCCAACTTTAACCATAGGCCCTGGGTTCGGTGAGGACCCAGATGGGCTCCCCAACCTTCGCCTGAGGCGTCCGTGGTCAGAGTCTGATCGGGGGGAGGATGAAAAAAGGGGACCCCCGGAAAAGGTTCTCTCGAACCATCCACCATTGCAAGTCTCTTACCATCGGCGAGGAGATCAGAACCAGATGATCTAGGTCATCTAGCCGTTGATCCCACTGAGATCGGAGAGTCCACTGAGAGATTCTCATGTGGAGGTGCTCGCGCGGAACCGTAGGGATGGCCGCCGCCATAAGCCCCAGTAGACGGAGCACCGACCTCGCCGGAACCCTCCTGTGTTCCGATAGGAGGGAAATCTGGGACTGGAGGGAGGCCCCCCCCGTCCGGAGGCAGGAAAGCCTTGCACATTGTTGTGTCGAGGATTGCCCCGATGAACTGGAGCCTCTGTGAAGGATCCAGGTGAGACTTGGAATGGTTGATGGTAATACCCAGGCCAGTGAAAACCTGCTGGGTGAGGGAGAGAAAATGCAGGAGTTCCTCCCTGGACGGGGCCGCCAGGAGCCAGTCGTCCAGGTAGGGAAAAACCTGAGCTCCCAAAGTACACAGGTGGGCCGCTACCACCTCCAGGCATTTGGTAAAGACTCGGGGGCAGGAAAGACCAAAAGGGAGCGCCGGGTGGTAGTGGTCCCCTGGAATGCAAAACTGAGTACTTTGCTACAAGGAGGCTGAATGGGGATGAGCAGGTACGCATCCTGCATATCCAGTACACAAAGCCATTGGCCCGGCGAAGCAGGGAAAGAGGGTTTGAAGGGAGAGCATCCTGAACCTCTTGTATTCCACATATAGGTTCAGGGAGCTGAGATCGAGAATGGGTCTGAGATCTCCCATCTTCTTTGGTACGAGGAAGAAATGGGAATAATAACCCGTCCCGTGGAGGTGACGGGGGGACGGGCTCTATAGCCTGCTTCACAAGGAGAGCAGAGATTTCTTCCCTGACCAAAGGAAGATGGTCCCTTGAGTAAGAGGAGTTCAGAGGGGGGTGATGTGGAGGTTTCTGCAGAAACTCTATGGAGTGCCCCTCTGTTATGATCTGAAGCACCTATGAATCCAATGTTATCCTCTCCCAACCCGGAAGGTGGAGGGAGAACCTCCCTCCTACCAGTTTCTCTGGGGCGTCCGGAGGCGGTGGGAGAGGGAAGGAGTCAGGTGGTGTGAAGCAGTGCCGAAGCTGGAGCACCCGTTGCTTTTTTGGGCGGCGGGAGCCTGGCAGCTGTGGGGGCCCGACGTTTAGTGGCCTGCCTTCCCGGAGGTTTCGCTTGAGGTCGGCTGCGTCTGCGAAAGAGAGCGGCATCATGGGGATGGGGACGGTACATTGAATCAACAGATTTAAGGACCGCCCTTCTCCTGAAGTCAGTGATGATGTCCTTGACATCACCGCTGAAAAGCACAGAACCCCTGAAAGGTGCTTCTTGAATTGCTGATTGCACCTCCAGGACCAGACCTGACACACGGAGCCATGCATGATGCCGAAGACTTACGTCGAACGCAGAGCTCCGTCCTGCAGTGTCCACTGCATCGTAGGTCATCCTCAGAATAGGACGACTGGCCGAACGAGCAGAACGGACCACGTCGGCTAACTCCTGCTTGACTTGGGAGTCAGGCAAGGAGTCAATCTTAGATTCCGCCTGGGTAAAGACAGCCTTCTGGTAATCCCCCATATGTGCTACATAATTCAGGGCCCTAATCCCCAGTGTGGAAGAAGCATAGATCTTCCTTCCATACTGATCCAGAAGGCGGGATTCCTTATCCGGGGGAGACGAGCTCAAGTGTTTCGGGTGTGCTGACCAGCCGTGAGCGGCGCTAATCAGAACCGAGTCTGCATGGGGGTGAGAGTCTAAGAAGTCTACACCCTCCGGAGCCTGGTATAGCCTGTTTGACTTCCTAGGAAGTGGGGCTAAAGCCGACGGTTGCTTCCAAATAGTGGAAACAAGGTGGGCGTGAGGCTCGATCCAGGGTGGCACTAGGGTAGGAGCCATAAGGGGCAAGTCCAGATGTTCGTCGAGTTTAACCTGTTGAGGATCTGGCTCTAAGGAATGCCACTGATGGACTTCTTGGATCTTCCTGAGCAACTCCGTGAAGGAAGGATCCTCCGGAGGAGACTTCGGAGGAGTCCTTGGCCGGGGCTTGGATGGAGAGCGCGGCTCGTCGTCTTTCTCGGAACACCCATCGGAGGCCTCCGAGGAGTCCGAGAGAGAAGAAAAGAATTTGAAGCAGAGTAAGACTCCCTAGCTCGTCTAGGGGGAGGAACGGGTTCCTTAGGGGAATCCCAGAACGCGTGTCCTGCCCCTCTCTGGATCCCGAGGGCAAAGCCTGGGAATCCAGAGGTGGAGAGGGAGTGTGCCGCCTGGGGCATACGGGAGCGGGTGGCACCATCGCCGAAGATGGCTCTCGACTTCCTTGGTGAGCTGAGCCTTGGCCTCAGCCCACCAGGAGGCAAGTCTCCTGGAGATCCACCGCGCCTGGGGGCGGTGGAGGAGGAGGATAGCTGTGCGGATGAAATCCGTAGGGAAAATTTGTAACCTGACTGCGGGTATACCGGGCCGGGTACTGCGCGTCGGAGGAGTCGGCGCGGGTACTGCGGGCGAGGATACCGCGGACCTAGGAAAACCAGCGCGATAGGACGGGCGGATACCCAGGCACTGGAGGAGCTGCCGAGCAGATGGCCCAGCCGGATAGGCCCGTGGGGTGGAGGCCCGATGGAAGAAGATATCCCTTGCGGGCGTCGATGGGGCGTTGTGTCAGGCAATCGGGGCCGGTCCAGGGAGCTGACGCCAGATCCGGCTCTGTAGGAAGAGATCGGGACGGTAGCTCAGGATCCGAGCCTCGCCAGGGACGGATGGGAAAAATCCCCAGGGTCGGGCAGGAGGGACTCTGGCTCCCCTGACGGCAGCGAAGGCTGCGGGGAGCCTGGTACGACAGACGAAGCAGGGTCTGCCGTAGGCTCCGAGGCCCGGCGGACGCCAGAGGAGCCGGCATCCGACTCCGGGGGTCCTCGTCGGAGGCGGGCCGAGAATGGGAGGCCCGGTCGAGGGGACACTGCCGTCTGCCGCCCGAAGGGTTGAGCGCCTTAGCGGCCTTCTCCCGGCGGACGTCGGAGGAGCCGATGTTCGGCTTAAGGGAGGTGCCCGCACCAGTAGGCCGCAAGCCTGCGGCGGTACTGGGGGCTGGAGCCTCCTTTTGCCTGGAGGCACCCGGCGGGCAGCCCAACGCCTCCTCCAAAGCCTTGGAGGCTGCCGTTGGGCGATCCCCCGGAGGGGATGTTACCTTGCCCGTGACTCCAGCCGGAGTCGCAGAGGAGGAGGCCTTCTCCCGGTGCCTTTCCTTGTCCCGCTTATTGTGCCCTTCAGGGAGGTCGACGCCTGCAAGTTTCTTCAACTCCTTCTCCATCGCGGACATCTTCTTTGAGGAGATGGGCTTGAGGCGTCCTCTGCGGCGGCCGGCGTTGAAACGTGGAGCAGTCACGCGGACACTTGTTGACCGTGTGGTCGGGCCTAAGCAGAAAAGGCAGAGGGAGTGACCATCTTTGTGAGGCAGTTGGGCGCCGCACGAGTCGCACTTATTTTTTGAAGGGGACGACATATATCAACGTTCACCTGACGATAGAAATATAAAATACAATACTGAAAACTTTTTCGGAAAAACTGACGAAGTAACAGGACTGAGCAACAGGAACTTAACCGCGAGGCGCTGCACGAGCTGACGGTGGGCGTCCGGGACCGCCCCTTTATACCGACGTCGCATGACGCCGGTCACCTGACGTAGGGCGGTCCCCGCCAGGGACTGCTAGCTAGAAACTTTTCCGTGGGTCCTGTTGCCGGTTGACGCCGTCCTATATAATTGTTTATCAAGAGGCCTCCCGGCAAGATCTGTACTATCTTACCGAGAGTCTCTTGCAGGTAGATGATATAGGACTGAGTCTGGAAAAAGAAGAAGCCAACGGGAGGAGGAAAACTACTCCGAAGTAGACCCTCAGACTATGAAGGTCTTAGGAAAGGAGACCTTGCAACACAGCCAACCCGAAGCCCACTCGATGGCGAGAGGCAACAACCAAACTGTAATGTTTTGTGAAGGTATGGACAGAAGTCCAAGTAGCAGTTGCACAGATGTCAGCTGCTGACACGTTCTTGAAACAAGCAGCAAAGGCAGCAACCCCTCTGGTGGAGTGGCCTCTGACTTGACCCGGCAGGGTCTTGTTTGTATTTGTCATAACAGAAAATGATACAATGAGCCAACCATTTGGACAGGCATTGCTTGGAAACAGCACTGCCTTCTATTTTATGAGCAAGAGACAAACAGTTGCCAGTCTTTCTGAGATCCTTCATCCTGGAGGTGTAGTATCTCAGAATCTGGTGAACATCCAGAGAATGCAAGAGGTACTCCCCTTGATTGGAGTGTTGCGTAAAGAAAGCAGGCAACTCTATGGACTGATTCAGCGTATATTCCGCTACCACCTTAGGAAGAAACTTAGGCTTGGTACGTAAAGCCACACGTTCCTTGTGAAAAATCAAAGACGGGATTTTACACATCAGGGCCTGAAGCTTGGAAATCCTTCGAGCAGAAGTAATGGCCACGAGGAAGAGAGTTTTCCACGAGAGGAACTTCAGGTCTGCTGAGGCTGCCGGCTCGAAAGGAGGCAGAGTAAGCTTCTCAAGGATAAAATTCAGATCCCAAGGAGGGGCAGGAACCCGAACAGGGGGTCTCAAATGGAGGACCCTTCTAAGGAAGGACTTAAGAGACCTCCAGCTGTGCAAATGTTCCGTCTCCAAAAGGAACATGGTAGGCTGAGATGGCCGCCATATGAACCTTCAAAGAAGAATGACTGAGACCCAGATCAAAGAGGTGTTGCAAGTAATCCAGAAGCCGCCCAACAGAGCACAAGAAAGGCTTGAAATCTTTGGAAGCAGCCCAGACAGTGAACCGTTTCCATTTCATGGCATGGGTAGATCTAGTGGATGGCTTCCTGGCCTCCATCAGAATCTCAGCCACCCGGGGGGGGGGGGCCTGAAACGGGCTCGAGCTACGTCTGCAGGAGCCATGCGTGCAACTGAAGGGACTTGAGTCCTGGATGGACCAGGGTCCCCTGATCCTGAGTCAGCAAAGTCCGCGACAGAGGAAGAGGAAGCGGAGGTTCCTCGGAATACTGTTGCAGAAGAGAGAACCAAACTTGCCTGGGCCAGAAAGGAGCAATGAGAATCATACGAGCTCCTTCCGAACTGAGTTTCTGTAAGACTCTCGGAATCAAAGGGAAGGCATAGACGAATCTTTCCTTCCAGTCTAGAGACAGAACCTCTCTCTCAAAAACATTACGCCCTGGAGCGGGCGACCACAAGGTGGGAAAGTTTTGCTTTGAGAGGACGGTAACACCCAGGCAGGCAAAAACTTGCAGGGTAAGGGAAAAGAAGTGCAGGAGTTCCTCCCTGGATGAGGCCGCCAGGAGCCAATCGTCCAGGTACGGGAAAATCTGCATCCCTTGGGTACGCAGGTAGGCTGCCACCACCGAAAGGCATTTAGTAAAAACTTGGGGAGCCGAGGAAAGACCAAAAGGGAGGGCCTTGAACTGGTAGTGGTCCCCCTGAAAAGCAAAACACAGGCATTTGCAGTGGGAAGGGTGAATAGGGATATGCAGGTAAGCACCTGCATATCCAGAGCGCACAGCCACTGTCCCGGCCGAAGGAGGGTCAGGAGACTCTGAAGAGAGAGCATCCTGAACCTTCTGTACTCCAGAAACAAGTTCAGTGAGCTGATGTCGAGAATCAGCCTCACCTCTCCTGACTTCTTTGGGACCAGAAAGAAATGGGAATAGTGGCCCGTCCCTTGAAGGTGCGGGGGTACAGGCTCTATCGCCTCTTTTACCAGAAGATAGGAGATTTCTTCCCGGACCAGAGTTTCGAGGAGGATTCCTAAGAAACGCTACTGAGTGTCCTTCTGCTATCAGCTGGAGCACCCAAGTGTCTGTAGTTATCCTCTCCCAGCCCAGTAGGTGGAGGGAGAATCTCCCTCCTACCGGTTCCACTGGTACGCCCAGAGGCAGTGGGAGAGGAAAAGAGTCAGGAGGTGAGAGGAAGAGTCAGGAGGCATGAGGCAGCGCCGGCTGAAGCCCCGCTATTTTGGGGTCCCAGCCGGAGGGGCCCGACGCTATTGGCCCCGCTTTCCCTGAGGTTTCACTTTCTGCCGAGGCCACCTGCGAAAGGGATGACACTGAGCTTGAGGGGGGTTTGTACAGAGAGTCAAACCTTCTTCCCGTACTGGTCCAGGAGGCGAGATTCCTTGTCGGGTGGTGACGAGCTCAAGTGCTTGGGGTTAGCTGTCTGGCCATGAGCGGCGCTGATCACGACCAAATCAGCTCGAGGGTGCGAATTCAAAGAGTCAACACCCTTGAGAGCTTGATAAAGCCTATCCGACTTCCTAGGAAGGGGGACCAACGCTGACAGTTTCCAAATAGTGGAGACAAGGTCAGCATGAGGCTCAATCCTGGGTGGCACCACGGTCGTAGCGGTCTCGGGCAGATCTAGGTGCGCAGCGGGTTTCTTACGCTGTGGATCCAGCCTCCAAGGAATGCCACTGATGAACTACCTGGATTTTGCGCAGCAACTCCGTAAAAGAAGGATTCCCTGGAGGGGACTTCGGAGTCCTCCTAGACCTGGGCTTAACCGGATAGTGTGGCTTGTCGTCTAAGTCGGAATGACCATCGGAGTCATCCGAGATGTCCGAGGAGGATGAAGAGGGAGAGGACTCTTCCTCCAGATGCGGGAGAGGAATGGACTCCTTGAGAAGCCCTTGGAGGACCGTATCCTGCCCTGCCCTGGAACCTGAGGGCTTGCCTCTGGTATCCGGAGGTGGGGAGGGAGTCTCTGGTCTCCGACGTAGGGGGTCCGGAACTGGGACTGGTGTCGGAAGATGGCTCTCTACCTCCCTAGTGAGCTGAGCCTTGGCCTCAGCCCACCAGGAGGCTAGAGTCTCCTTTAAAGCCAGCGGCGGCTGAGGGGGCGGTGGAGGAGAAGGGGGGGATACGGATATTGGGGATATCCATACTGCGTGTATCCACACCCCGACGCAGATAACCCAGCGTCGGGTAGTGAGGCACCGTGTACTGCGGCGTCGGATAGGCCAGTGTCGGGCACTGAGGCGCCGGATACTGCAGCCCCGGGTATGATGCTGTCGGATACCCGGGGACTCTGGAGGAGCAGATAGCCCGGGAAAATGCCCGGCAGGTGGGCCCGGAACAGGAGGCTCGGTGGGCGGCAGGCCCGGCGTAGGGACGGCATCCAGGAGAGGGATGTCGCTAGGCGTCTGCAAGACCGGCACTGGTGCCCGAGGTACAGACATCAGGTTGTCCAGCCCAGTGGGAGGGAGACTTGACGGAAGCGTACCTACATCCTCCGCATCGCCCGGAGAAGGAGGGGTAAAATCCCCGGGGTCAAGCTGAGGAGACGCTGGGGCCTCGGAGGGCATCAAATGCTGTGGGGAGCCGGGAAGGCGGACAGAACATTAGGGTCCAACGTTCGACTTACTGGCAGAGTCCGGGCGGATGTCAGAGGAGCCATGGTCCGACTTAGCGGAACCATCGCCTGAGGCAGGCCGCGATGGAGGTGCAGTCTGGTCGAGCAGCTTAGGGGCTGTGCGCTGCCCGGAAGGGTCGAGCGACTAAGCAGCCTTCTCTGGGTGGCCATCAGAGGGCACGGCGTCAGGCTTGCAGAGCCACTCGCATCCGATGGTGAGCAGCAGCCACTTGCTGGGAGTGGATGCCTCCTTTAACCTGGAGGCACCGAAGAGTCCGAGCCAAACAGGTGGGACGCCGCCTTGAAAGCCTCCAAGACGGCCATCGCGGAGCGGTCCCCCGGGGGGAAGTTACCTTGAGCATGGCGACTCCAGCTGAAGTCGCAGTGGCCAAGGAAGAGGAGTCCCGATCCCGGTGCTTCTCCTTGTCTTTCTTTTTATGGTGACCCTCGGGCAAAGTTGAGGCCTGACGAAGCTTCTTCAGTTCCTTTTCCATGGAGGTCATTTTCTTTTTAAGGATGTGGGCCTCCAGGGACTGCTGCCTCCTTCTGCGGGTGGCGGCGCTGAACTTCAGGCAATGCTGGCACTTCTTTATGGGGTGATCCAGGCCTAGACACAAGAGGCACTTGGGAGTATTCGTCCTTGTGTGGGAGTTTGCGCCGCACGAGTCGCACTTTTTCTTGTGCTCGGAGGGTGTAGGGGACGACATACACCACTGAAATAGCTGACAGAATTCGAGAAATCGAAGAAAAAAACTACGGTAAAACTATCGATGACAGACTGACGAGCAGTTGAACTTAACCGTGAGGCGCTTACACTAGCTAAAGGCATGAAAGAACTGGAAGGCGGGCGTGGGGGACCACCCCTTTATACCGATGTCGCTCGACATCGGTCACCTGACGTGGGGGCGGTCCCCCGCCAGAGAGTGCTAGCTAGAAATTTTTCCACGGGGTCCTGACGCCTGCCGGCTTCAGTCCTATATGTAATTACCTACTGCAAGAGCCCTCTCGAAGAAAAGATCTATGGGATACTGGGGGACCACCTCTTTTATGATGTATGTAATGTCAGGGGCGGGACTGACATCGGGGGCGGTCCCCCACTGAATGTAGCTAGCTAGAAGTTTTCCGTGGGGTCCTGCTGCCTGCCAGCTTCTGTCCTAATGGTACAACCTGCTGCAAGAGCTGTATCTCGAATTAAGATCTTAAGATTGGTTCTCAGGGACACCGTCCCTATGAAAAATTAAATAAGGCTCCTTGCACATCAGGGCCTGAAGCTCGAAAACTCTCCGAGCAGAAGTAACTGCAACCAAAAATAACACTTTCCAAGAAAGAAAGCGAAGACTGAAATCTGCGGCAGGCTGAAAGGCGGGAGGGTGAGCTTCTCCAGCATAAACAGGAGATCCCAGAGAGGTAATGGATGTCGGATGGGAGACTTGATATGTAAGATGCCCCTCAAAAAACTACAGGGACACGTCCAGTTGAGCAAGTGTTTTTCTTTTCATTGATACGTGATACGCAGAGATTGCTGACAAGTGTACCTTACTGGAGGAGTAGCTCATGCCCTGATTCAATAAGGAAAGGAGATGCTCTAATATCGAGTTCACTGGGCAGGAAAGAGGGTCCAAGTGATGGGGTTAAGCCCATAGACAGAAACTTTTCCACTTCATAGCATAAGTGGATCTAGTTGAGCGGTTTCTTGCTGTCATCACATTAACGTCTGCCACCTCCTGGGAGACCCCAAGCCTTGATTTGCTAAGTCTGCAGGAACCAGGCATGAAGATGCAGGGACTTGAGTTCCGGGTGTACCAGCAACCCCTGATCCTGGGACAGCAAGTGCAAGTTCAGTGGCAGTTGAATTGCAGGCTCCACTGCCACCTGCTGAAGAAGTGAGAACCAAATCTGCTGAGGCCAGAATGGGGCGATGAGAATCATCTCTGCTCCTTTGGCCTGAAGATTCAGAAACCCTCGGAATAACGGGAAAGGGAGAGAAGGCATATAGAAACCTCCCAGTCCAACAGAGGGACAATGCGTCTGGCCAGAAAACACCAGGCGCTGGCTCTCGCGAGCAGAAACTGGGTAATTCGGCACTGAGTGGAGATGCAAAAAGGTCCAACTCTGGATGGCCCCACCTGGTCTGCCACCGACTGGAGGCACTCCCACCCGTTAGCCTAGGACCGAGACCGGCTTAGGCTGTCGGCGAAGATGTTTTGGATGACTGGTTACTAAATGGCTAAAGCGCCCTCTACTCCAGCTGTTGAAACGTATGGATAAACTCTGGTCCGTCTGGAAGTCCTCTTCCCGTCATGCTGATTTCATTGCCTACAGGTCGTTGTGCAATACTTGCAAAAAGGAGATTCGCTATGCAAAGAGTACTACCGAACCTGCTCAGAGCCTCTGCCTCAAACCCTAAGCGCTACTGGTCCCAAAAAAGGAAATTCTTGGGAACAATAACACTCCAACTCTGAATGACATGCTAGTAAATGATACCCACTGTAATAATCCTCTCACTATAGCCAGTGCCTTCAATGCCCTCTTCTCAACTCCTCCCATCCCTATGCCCACCTCCTCTCCCCCTGCTATTCCCATGGCCACCCCCTCTTCTCCCGTGTCTGCTCCATCCACTCTAGAGCTTGTCCTTGTTATGTGCCAGGAAGTTCTCAAGTTACTTAAGTCTATTCCTGCTCATGGTAGTGTGGGTCCTAATGGTATTGATCCAAGGATCCTTAGGCAGTTCACCTTTCGTCTCGCCGAACCAGTTACTAGGCTTATCAATCTCTCAATCTGTTCAGCCTCTGTCCCTTTTGTCTGGAAAGCCGCCAGAACTATAAAAGTGTTTAAGAAAGGTGATCCTAAAATCCTGACAAACTATCATCCTATTTCACTTCTGCCTATGCTCAGTAAGCTGCTGGAAAAAGTCGTACACCAACAGGTCTCTCAGTACCTACTCCACTCAAACCTTCAATCCCCTTTACAACATGGCTTTAGGGCTGGGCACAGTACAACTACTGTTCTAACCCACTTCACCAGTGATGTAAAATGCAATATGGATAAAGGCCTACTCACTGGAGCAGTCTTCATCGATCTTTCCAAAGCTTTTGACATGGCAAATCACCCTCTACTCCTGAACAAACTGCATTCCCTCGGGGCCTCTGTATCCACCCTATCGTGGTTTGTGAGCTATCTTGAAAATCGATCTCAAACTGTTTCCTTCGGTAAAGCACTCTCTGCCCCTGCCCCTATCATCACTGGCGTCCCTCAGGGTTCAATTCTCAGGCCCATACTCTTTTCTCTTTTTTTATCAGTGATATCCCTTACCCTTCCCCTCTCTGCAATACCATCTTGTACGCGGATGACCTAGTACTCTACTCTGCCTCTAAGTCTATAACCGACCTAAACCAACAATTGTCACCTGTCTTTCAGTGCCTCCAATCTTGGTTCTCCTCCAACTACCAAATCGTAAACCTATCGAAGACCTAGGCCATGCTATTTGGGTCCTCTAGACGGTTATCAACTGTGGCCCCTCAGTTTCTGGTCCGTGGCTGTGATGGGTCTCCTGTCTCTTAACACATTATCTTTCAAATACCTTGGGGGTAATGCTTGACCCGGCTCTGGATTTTGCCGCACATGTCAATGAGGTCTGTCGCTCTGTTAACTCTAAGATAGGTGCTGCATATACAGTGCGCCACTCACTAACTCCTGCCACTAGAAATGCTGTGGCTAGAGGTGTGTTACTTCCTCAACTGCTTTATGCTCTCCCAGTCCACTCTCATGCCAATGCCATGGTTCTCTGTAAATGGGACATTATGTACTACAACATCTGTCGATTCGCCTTATCTGCCCCACGTCTGACCCACCACTGCCGACTCTATTCTGCCTTAAACTGGCTGCCTCCCAATACCCTTAGATCATATGCACTTGGTTGTTTTACTGACTCTTTAACTAGAGCACCACACCCTGCAGCTCTTGGTGCCATGCTTACCCCTGTCTCTCACTCTCGTGCCTTCAGGTCCTCTGCATTCCCCTTGCTTGCTGTTCAGCCCTGCTCTACTAAAATGGGTGAGCATGCCTTCTCATATTTTGCCCTGCGGTTCTGGAACTCACTCCCCCCTCATGTGAAGAACTCCTCATCTCACCTAGCTTTTAAACGTGCTCTTTTTCTCCCCACCCTAATGACCCTGGCTACTGTGACTACACTTTAGGGTCTGTGGGGCCTTCTGCTTGCCCTCCATCTGCTCTCCTGCCCATTTCTGTTTTCTACTGTGTACGTGCGCCTGCTTGTCTCCTGATAATGCTCTGTGGGACTACTGACTTGTGTAATGAAAAAGTTCTACAATATTTGTTTTGACTGCTCTAACCTGTAGTATTACTTGCTGATAATCTTATGCTGTTTGATTAGTTAGCTCTGACTGTTATCTCAGCTTTTGTACCTCATTGTTCTCTTCTGCATTTACTGTTACTGTACTCTCCCGGGTCGTGCCTGAAAATAGGCAAGTTTCTTGTCTAGTACACTTACCCAGCCATCAAAAGCTAATAAATAAATAAAAAAACATGAACAGCAGTGAGGTCTAGGCAATGTTCCAGTGCCCAACACCAGACCCTCATCGCCTCCGGCAAAGGGGGTAGGAATGTGTGCCCCCTTGCTTGTTGATGTAAAACACAACCAACGTGTTGTCTGTCTGAATGAGAAGAGGGCCTGGCAGGAGGTCAGTCTGAAAGGCCTGCAAGGCGTTCAGGACCGCTCGCATCTCGAGAATGTTGATATGGAGCGGCTGCTCATCTGGAGACCATGTCCCCTGGGTTTGTCTGTCTCCCAGATGAGCACCCCAATCAAGACAGGAAGCATCTGGTGTTAAGATCCGTTTCAGGGGCTCCTGCCGAAATGGGACCCCTCATTCAAGGTTGAAGGGGTCCAGCCACCAAGACAGAGTTCTCCTTACTGGGTTGGAGATCCTGGCCAGCAGGTCTAGATCATCCAACATCTGGTCCCACTACACCCTGGGCATCCACTGTGGGACTCTCACTTGGAGGCAGGCCAAAGAAACTATGGGAATGGCCGCCATCATGTGCCCCAGAAGTCTGAGGAAGGTCCTGGCTGGGACCTGTGGAGCCATAGCTACCATTCGAGCTATGCCTGTTAGATAATCCCCCCTGTCCTGTGGGAGGATAGCCATCCCCTGAACTGTGTCGAGGACCACTCCGATAAATAGGAGTCGCTGGCTGGGCTCTGGGGAAGACTTCAGAAGTTTCAGGGTGATCCCAGCTCTTAGAAGAGAATAAAGATGTCTTCAAGAGTGCAAAGAAGTTGAGCCCTGGAAGGCGTTGCCAGGAGCCAGTCATCTAGGCAGGGGAAGACGTAATGGCCCTGGCGTCTGAGAGCCACAGCCACCACTGCTAGGCACTTAGTGAAGACTCAAGGAGCAGAGGAGAGGCCAAACAGTAAGGCTCAGAACTGGTAATGCCTCCCTTGGAAGTGGAACCTCAGGAACTTCTGATGGGGAGGGAAGACCTTTATGTGCATTTAGGCATCCTGCATGTCCAGGGAGCACAGCCAGTCCCCTTGGTGCAAGAGGGGAATGAGGCCTGGCAGAGTGACCATCCTGAACTGTTTGTATTCCATGAACAGATTTAGGGAACTGAGGTCCAGGATGGTCCAAAGGTCCCCGGTCTTTTTTGTAACCAGTAAAAAATATGAATAGCAGCCTCTTCCCTGTTGTCCCTGGGGGACCACCTCAATCGCCTATTTCAGCAAAAAGGTCTGAATCTCTCCTATCAAAGGAAAATGGGAAGGAGGATGATGGGAGGACCCTGGTGAATTTTCTGGCGGAATCTGGATGAACTCGAGAGTATGCCTGCTCCTAATCAAGTCTAAACCTCAGAGGTCTGTTGTTATTCTGCTCCATCCCTCTTGGTAGAGGGAGAAGCGACCCCTACTGCTTCCCCCATCGCCTCCGCTGGAGGAGTGGGGGTTGGCAGAGAGTCACTGGCTAGCTCCGGAAACTGGCAGAGAGGGCTGGGAGGACTTGGAGCCTCTCGAGGTCGAGCTCCCAGAAGCTTGGCTTGTAGCTTTTCTCTTAATGCCACCTCTCTACGGAAACTGGCCATGAGGATTTTGTCCTGAAGGCTTACTAAAAGGCCAGTTGTGGAAAGGTTTCTGGTCCCCTTGTGCAAGTTTCGGATGAACCAGACTGACTTCCCGGAGTCCTGAAGACGGGAGATGAGTTTCTCCATCTCCTCCGCAAAAAGGATGGAACCCTGGAATGGAAGATACAGGATTCCAGACTGCAGATCCTGAAAGAATCCTGAAACCCTAAGCCAGGCATGGCACCGAAGGCAAATGCGGGAAGCCGCTGCCCTCGATGCCGTATCTGCAGTGTCGTACGAGGCTCTCAGAATATGAATGCCTACGTCCGACCCCTACTTCAATAGCTCCAGAAGTTCGGTCTTTTGTGCCGACTCTGGTAGGGCTTGAGCCACTTCTAAGTTCTTCTCCCACATAGCATTCTAGTACTGAACTATCTGTGTGAGGAAGTTCAATGAATGGATGGAACAGGTGAAGGCAGACTAGACCTTCTTGCTCACCTGGCCCAAGAATCTGAACTCCACATCGGGAGGCTGAGAGCTGAGGTGCTTAGGCTTTTTAGATTTGTCATGGGCAGCTGTAATCACCATGGAGTCCACCTGAGGGTGTTCCATCAAGAAAGACTCCTCCCTCAGGGCTCGATACAGCCTGTCTGATTTCTTTGGAACTGCCCGTGTTATAGAGGGATGCTTCCAAGTGATGCTTGTAAGGTCCTGGAAGGGATACACAAGAGGAGGAACTACCAAAGGCTTTGGCTCCTTCTGCCTCAAGTATTTCGCTAACCTCCAGTGTTCTGGATCCAAGTCCTCAGTCTCCCATCCACTGGAGGACTGGATGTGCCGCATGACATCCATGAACGTTGGATCGTCAGGAGGCGATCTTGGGGTGTCTTTCTCATTGGGAGACATTGGCCTTTCCCAGAAGAGGGAACAGTCAGACCCAGAGGAACTGGGATGCGAACTGTGGCCCACAGAAGAAGAGGAAAGCGATCTTGAATATGTGTGAGATCTGCTCCTTTCATATGAAGGTTGCCTAGAGGCCAACCGACATCAGCTATGGGACTGGCGACAGCAGGTCGAGTGCTGAGGATGGCTAGAAGACTGACGTCAAGTATGAGACCATCGCTTGCTGGAAGAGCGATGGTGACTACTGGATCTGGAGCACTGTCAGTGCCGACGTTCCCTGTGTAAGGACCGGCCACGGTTATCCACTGGAGTACGTGACCGAGACTTGTGCTTGGGTTTTGGAGAGGGACATCTGGGCATGGGAGAAGGTGTTTTTTCTACCCGTTTCTGGTCATCTGAATCCTCCAGAGCCAGAGCTGGATCTGGCTGCAGTGGGAGCACATATTTTTTAACTTGAGCCAACCAGAACTGGAAAAGTTCTGTGAGCTCCTCCTTTGTGAATTGGGCAGCCACCTGAAGACTGGGCTTGTCTGGCGTGTGAGAAGCTACAAGTGAGGATGGAATGTCAGGTAAGTCCCTGGGAGAGGCGTCATCTTCCTGATCCTCAGGGGTGGAGGCCCTGTGGACCGGCAAACATTCGCTGACCAGCGACGCCTTAGTCAGTGTCCACTCGGTCTCTTGTGCCGTCGACTGTTTAGAGCCATCCATCTTCGAGACCGCAGTCGGCTTCTGTTTAGAATGCTGAACCGTGGATGGGTGATGAGCTGACGCTAGCTTTGATCCTGGCTCCCACTCCTTGCGTTTGATAGTCTTGCTCAGAGCCCCAGGAATGAATAAGGTCAGGATTTTCTTTGACAGGACCGAAGCCCCAGAAGAGGAACCCGAGGTCCCGACTCCTGAGGTGGAGGGTGGCCACAAGGGCGCCGCCTTCACCTTCAGGATGGAAGAGGCCTGCACCAAGACCAGGCCTTGACTACCACTACCTGTCAGTGGCTTGGCGGGAGCGGTAGTGTCTCTCTTCCCTGTGGAGTGCTGGGAGTGGTGGGAATGATCCAAGCTGCCTGACCCAGAGGAGGGCTTCTTCTTTTGGGGTGACCGGGAGCGTGAACGCGCCTCTGACTGGCCCCGGTCCTTGTCGCGGGACTTACGTCGGTCTGACTCCTGATTTTTATCTTTATGTTTGGAGGAACGGGAGCAGGAAGAGGGCTTATCCGCTGGCAACTTGCATCACGGCCACTTGTTCAAGAAGATTTAGTCTTAGCCTTAAGACGGCGTATTCCAGCCCTTCCTGTAAAGTCGCTGCAAATTGAGCAGGTCTTGGCATCGTGGTCCAGCCCAAAGCAAAAGATGCAAGCCTCGTGGGTGTCCTTTGCCAGGATCTGGCGGCTACAGGTGCACTTTGTCCTCTTTTCTTCGTCGGAGACTGACGATGGTGAGGTCAACATGCAGCAGAGATCGATGAAGGAAATGAAAAGCGGACTTTTTGAAGAAAAAAAGAAACAAAGGGTAAATATTCACTAGGAACTACTAGACTTTTTGTTCTAAAGGCAACCGAAGAGCCGATGGAAGCGGGTCTGCAGCGGGAAAAGAACTGAGGTGGGGCTGGGGACCGCCCCTTGATAAACCACTGGCTGACGTCGGGGCGTAGCCGACGTTGGGGGCAGTCCCCACTGGAGACTGCTAGCTAAAGGTTTCCAATGGGTTCTAGTGCCTGCAGCATTGTTTTAATTGTAATAGCCTGCTGCAAGAGCTCCCACTTGAAGATAGATCAGCAAATAACTCCAACAAAATAAGACTGGTTGTAAAAAAGGTGGCTAATAAGTTGTTGTCTCCTCCCTCATTATATCCATGTGCTCTTCTCCCTTGTCTCTAATGTTCTTATTCTCACAGCAGCACCCACTTGAAACAAGAGGAGCTGTATATGTGAGCTTTCTCACAGCAGTAATCTGCCAATGCCAACTATGGAACCTATTTCCTGAACCCCTACCCTGTATCTCATGTACATGCACTTATGTTTAGTAACACCCAAAGGTAGTGACAGAGGAGACAGCTTCCACCAGCAGTACCCGGTCAGTGCCGGTTTGGCGCCCCCTCCCCTGTATCTACTGCTCTTTTACTGAAGTTTAACAGTAACACCCACTGGCAGTGAACAAGGCTGTCACAGCTGTAAGTACCATACAACGCCCTGTGAATGTCAACTTTGGATCCTGTACCCTGAACCCTATTCCTGTGTCAAGTACTCTTGAATTAGTGCTCACAGCCGATACCCACCTGTGGTGAGAGGGACTGTCACTCACATTCCACCATAGCAGTAACCTGCCAATATCAAGTTTGGTGACTATACAATAAAACTGCTCTTAGTTTTGTTGTGCTGGCGCTCATAGCAACCCCTCAATAGTGACAGGGCTGTGACACTGCTGACAGCTTCCCACCATAATGTCCTGCCAATATCAGCTACACCCTAAACTCTATCCCTTGTACATAGTGTTAAGAGTACTTTCATCATCAATTGTACTCATTTAGTGCTTTTCCATAAAGCTAAAAGCACTTTACATACAAGAAGCTTATTCAGCAGAAAACACATTTCAGGAACACAGAAATCACAAATTAACCATCAGTGTAAACTAAAGAATTTTCAAAAGCCTTTTAGAACTGTCAAGAGGTTAAAAGCCTTGCTTAACCAGGTAAAGCATTCCAAAGGGCCAAGACAGTCATTGAGGAGGTTTTATCTACAACTTTGACCATATCAGATTTAGGGTTTGACAGCAATAACTCTTCCAACTAATGTAGAAATTGAGATGGAGTTTACTGTATCAGAGTTCTTTACTTTCGAGAGGTCCTAGACTATGCAATACATCTTCAGTTAAAAGCAGGACTTTGACCAGGGATTTTGGTAGTATTTTAATCAGAGACCCCTGGAAAAAAAATACTGGGCACCCCGAAAAACGTCTGAGAGTCCTGGAGTGTACTTGCGGTAAAAAAATTACCTTAAGTGTGCCAAGACTTTTCAGCACTTGTGGGAAATAGTGCGCTTCCACGGGGCACACACTGGGAAAGCACCCAAGTCTTTTGCTGCTAACTGTGTGTAAAGGACATGGGCGCTTGCACCCTTGAGAGCCTTGACCTCAACAAGATATTTTATCAGTAACTAATGAAGAACAGGCGTGTGTTTTGATCAGCTGGTGTAGGCAAGGAGATGCGCCGCTGTATTTTGAGTCAGCTGGAGGAGAAAAACTGATATTTGGGGAGGCGGATGTAAAGGACAGTGCAATAATCAGTTGGTTAAAAGCATTTTCCATTTGTAGGCCACATAAATCCTGAAGCTTAACTTTGGCGCTGTCCCTAATTATCCTGTGGAGACTAGTGTGAAGATAGTCGGAAAAAACTCCACAGACCTTAAGAAATGCTTAACTAACTCCCCCAACTTTCAGAAATTATCTCGTTTCAAGTAAACTATCAAACTACAATCTTTAGTATGCAAGCCTTGAGGTGTAACTGTCAGCGAATAGGGGATGGCCCAGTAGCACCGTCACCAGGGAGACCAGGTTTGCATGTGATCCCAGAATCTCACTCTTGAGCTAAGTGGGGCCTCGGTGCATTCTAGAGGTGTGGCACATGGCTCCTGGGGAGATATGGTGCAGGACACCCAGAATTCACCCACCCCTGCAGTATGATCCAGCATTGGCACTCTCTTCAACTGTAAAGGAAGACCTTCACCAAACGTCCCAGTCTGAGTAAATGTGCAGCCGCTGTGACACCGGGCAACACAGAAGGAGAAATGGGAACCAAGGTCAAAGAAAAGTGACAAACAAAATTAGAAGAGAAAATGTTGGAACTGGGAAAGACAATCTGCATTTTCAGCAGAAAGATTTGAATCTGGAGGGGCTAAGGTTACAGATAGGGGACATGTAATGGGTGCCAACCAATAGCTTTTAGAAGACTTTGCATATACTCAGTAACAAATACGTCAGTGTGAATAACTGGAAGGTACCCCAGGTAGTTAGAATCCCTTTCTATATTACTGGTAAAGCAAATCCATATCCTGGAGGGGATTCGGTGGAGGTGAAGAGCACATCCTGGAAGGGTTCCAGCACAGTGCAGGTACATGTACTGGTGGGGCACTGGCAGATGGTGGGTGCAAGCACCAGTGAGAAATTGGCAGGAGTGCTCCATGTTCTGTAGGGAGCACTGGCATAAAACTGCTGCATATTCTAGTGAAGGATGGCTGGTGTATGTCTTGGCAGAGGGTTCTGTATGTCTTGTATGTTTTGACAGAGAATGCTGCTTGTCCCAGCAAGGTACAGCTAGAGCACTAGAATATACCAAACATCAATTTTGTTACTGTAGTCTTTAGTGAGTAATGTTACCGACCAGAAATGGGAAGTCCAGAGTGCTGAATGACACAGAGACAAGAAACACAGAGGGAAGAAAACTTGTGTCTACTAAGTAATTACCAGAGGCACGAAGCAACACACAGCTCTCTGATCCACTGTCACCCTGTTTACCTGGCAGGCACACATCCACAGCAGGGTCCCCGGCGGCTCGAGTTAGGCTCCTCAGTTCATTGCTGCTATCTTGCAGAATCTCCGCAACAGATCGAGGCCTGCAGCCTGTAATTCAAAACAGGTGCATGCTGGTAAATCGATCCGCTCTGCATGGCACCAGCTTAGACATGGCCTACCTCACTATTTTTCTCATCCACATAGCTTGCTACTGTTTCGTCCCAGTTTCCCAAGGACCATTCACCAGACACACAGTATGTCAGTCTCTGTTCCCAGTACCAAATGACGCTACACCAGCTGCACATTACACCAGTGTCAATTAACTTTAACAGACAACACCATGCTGGATGCTGAGCGCTCCAGTTCCAATTCCAGGTACCAAACAGGATGCACTATGTGCCAGCCCCCCTTTCCCAGTACTGAACAGCCTAATGCCAGCCGGGAGGGGGGGGAAGGGGGACATGGACCTACTATGACTTTTCTGCCAACGTCACTGGACATTTTGCGGGAACTAAAACAGTTAGGGAGGTTGGACCCCTCATCACCCTGGTGGTTGTGCCCACAATTGCACAGCACACCAGCATCTGATCCCAGATGACCTCACACTGGCTACATAGTAAACCAGTGCCCTGTCCTATTACTGGATGGCTGCATGCCAGTAGCACAGTGCACACAATCCTAGTACCAGATGACCCCAATCCAGCTTCAAACTGCACGACTGCCCACTGCTACAACCCCATAACTACACAGTATACCAGTGACCATATTCAGTAGTGGAAGACCCCACACTGACTTAGCAGTACGACAGTGCCCACTCCTGGATGACCGCACACTGGATACACAGTATGCCAGTAATTACTTTTGGATTACTCAATGCAGACTGCACAATGCAGCAGCTCTCATTCCTTGGCAACCTAAGGCCAGCTGCATGGCTTGCCAGCACCAGATACCAGTACATGATAGTCCCATACTGGCTGCACAGTGAGCCATCCCCAGTATCCTGGTGCCAGAATGTCCCCAACATTAGCTACATGGAATGCTGGCATGAATTGCCGGTACCAGATGACCAAACACCCGCTACACAGTATGCTTATGCCTTTTCCCAGTACCTGTATGCTACACACACACACACACACACACACTCACTCACTCACACTCCAGCTACATGGTACACTGTCTGTTTCAGGTACCTGGCCACTCCATACACATTGTGCGATATGCAAATATCTGTTCATTGTACCAGACAACCCTATGCCGACTGCACAGTATGCTAATATCAGTTCCTAATACCTGCCAGCCCTATGCCAGCTGCACAATATACTAATGTCCTTGTACTAGGCATCAGAGTGCTACCCACTAGTAGTGAGAGAGTTTTGACACTTGAAGTTTCCCTGTAGCAGTGCCATGCCAATGCCACCTACGCCGCTTTAACCCTGTCCCACCTCCACATCTAGTACTTATTTATTAGACATGTATGTCTTAAGAGCTGCGACATCACCTCCCTGAACCGGATTCAACTAATAAATGAGCCAACTCACCTAAACCTTAAACTCTCAACCATTCCCTCATTGACTGGGCTCTCACTTCTCACCGTCACCGCATCATTAAGGCTGGCATCTTACCCGATGCCTTAAGTGACCATCACCTTACCTTCTGCATCCGCAAGATTCATTGACCTAAAGCCCCTCCTAAAATTCTGCTTATACGGTCACTCAAATTACTTGACCTCACTCTCCTGTACAACGACCTATGTTGCACTGACTGGTCTATCTCCTCAGCCTTTTCCATCAACAACGCTTTGAATTACTTTTAAAACAAAATTCCTCAAAATATGGAACTACACATCCCCTTCCACTGTACCAGAGAAAGGGGATCCCATCTCTTCTGGATTACGGCTGAACTCTTACCCTGCTTATGTGCCCAGGACATAACCTGGACAGAATACAAACGCAACCCATCCCCCACAGCCTTCTAGAGGTACCGCTAGCTCCAAAATTCCTGTACTAGGGCTGTAAGGCTCACCAAGGCCAACTATTTCACATACACCTTAGAATCCAACATCAATCACTGTCAAAATTCTGGAAGGTAGTGCACGCTCCCCCTCACCCCTCCAACTCAGCCACCTCTACCTGTCCTCAAAGTGGGTGACTCCACCCTATCTGACCACCCCCGTCACCACCGAGTTTAACTCCTTCTTTACCTCCTGCGCTTCCTCTCTTCTCTCCTCCCTCACCACATCCCGTTGCCAATCTCATGGCAGCCATCCTCCCCATCCCCTCATTCTCTTTCTCTCCTGCGTCCCCCTCCACCATTCCTGATGCCCTACTCACCCTCAACCCTTCTAAGTGTAAGAGTCTAGACAGCCTGGACAGCAAACTACTCTATCTACCCCAGCTGTGGAGGGTGGATATTGCAGCTGTCACAGAAACGTGGGCAACTGAGCACCAGGACTGGGATCTGGCAATCCCAGGATACAAAGTATACAGGAAGGACCGTAGGGGGTGGCAGTCTATGTGAGGGGCAGTGATCAAATGCACAAGAGACGAGGGAGAAGAAAGGAGAACAGAGGCAATCTGGCTGCAGCTCCTAGACTCAAGGGGTAGGAAATTGAGGTTTGGGGTGATATACAGGTCACCCTCCCAGTCTGAGGAGCTTGACAGGGAGTTAGCAGGACAAATCAAAAAGGTATGTAGAAAAAGGAAGGTGGTCATCCTGGGGGATTTCAACTCACCGGGGGTTGACTGGAGCATTCCAGTCACCTCCAGTGCTAGGGAGCAAGTGCTCCTGGATGCGATCTATGAGGGTCTCCTGACACAGTTGGTTACTGCACCTACTAGGCTAAAGAACACTTTAGATCTGGTATTGCTGAATGGGGAGGCAGTGAGGGAGATAAAGGTAGAGGACCCACTAGCAGACAGTGATCACCAAATGGTGTGGTTTAATATCTTGATGTGCGGGGAGCCAGAGAAATCAGTTACTTGGGTGGTAAGAAAAAATTACTTACCATAATAATCTTCTTTCTTCCCAGTGATGCTCAGACAAAGTTATGAATGGTCTGAGCATTACTGTGGTTAGAAACTTCAGGGGGGTGGACTTTGGGAGGATGCAGGAAGTACTGAAAGGGAAATTGGAGGGCATAAGGCAGGAGATGAACGTGGAGCAGCAATGGGATATTATTAAACAGGGGGGTTACAGAGGCAACAGAAACCTGCACCAAGGCACAGAGTAAGAGGAGCAGAGCAAGAAAACCATGCTGGTTGAACAGCGAGGTTGTGGAGGTGGTGACGGCAAAACGAGTGGCGCACCAGAGGTTTAGGAGGACAGGGAAGGAAGTGGACAGACAGGAATATGCAAGATGGTCCAGAGAGGTGACCAGAAAAGTGAAGAGAAGCCAAGGCCTAGAGGAACTGAGATTAGCACAGGGAATTAATGGGGGGACTTTTCAGATACATCAGGGAGAAAAGGAAGTGCAAGGAGACAATAGTGAGGATAAAAGGCAGAGGAGTGGACAGAAAAGGGGGAGGAGCAGGCAGAAGCACGGAAGAAAAAATTACTTACCATAGTAATCTTCTTTCTTCCCAGTGATGCTCAGACATTCATAACTTTGTGCAGTCATCCTGGTGGGTTGGACTGCCCGGAGAGATGGAACACATGCAAATGATGGAATTCTTTGCACGTGAGCATCTTTCAAATACTGCCTCTACCAACTGTAGTGTTCTAAGCCCTTCATATTTGTAAGAAGCCTGGAAGTCAGGCAACATGGAAAAATCCAACAACTAATTAAACAAACATTTTTTAGGATTAGCCTAATAAACAACTTACTGCAAAAAACCTCCAAGGGAGGAACTATATCTATATATAATAATGGTGTTCACTATACAGTGAGAAAAAACTATTAAGAGAGACAGAAAACTCTGTTAAAATCTGTCTAGCATAGCGAAATGTATCCAGATGGATATGGCTATGTGGCACTAGCATGCAGAGGCTGAAGTTCTGGAAGGGGAGGATGGGAGGGAGTTATGAATGTCTGAGCATCACTGGGAAGAAAGAAGATTACTATGGGAAGTAATTTTTTCTTTTAATCCCAGTAATGCTCAGACCATTCATAACTTTGTGCAGACTACCAAGCAGTAACCCCTGGTGGTGGGCACATAACTTATTTTGGAAACAGACTTTGCAGGACTGCTGTGCCAAACTTGGCGTCACTTCTGGACAAAATATCTAAAGTATAATGTTTTGTAAAGGTGTGTACTGATTTCCAAGTAGCTGCTTTACAAATGTCCAACAATGGCACCTCCCTAGCAGCTGCAATAGTGGCAGCTGTTCCTCTTGTTGAATGAGCCCTCAGCCCAGCTGAGGAATCTCTACCTGCTTTAGTGTAGCAGAATTGAATACACTGGACAATCCACCGAGAAATGGATCTTTTTGAGGCTGGTGTGCCCATTCCAACATCCCCATATGTAAGGAAAAGTTGTTTCTTGTCTTGCCTATGGCCTTTAGTAGCTATCATGTAGTAGCTGAGAGCTCTTTTCACATCCAGACTGTGAAGCCTTCTTTCACCAGAGCTTGTATGGTCTGTGAAGAAGACAGGCAGAGTGATTGATTGGTTCAGATGGAAATCTCAAACCACTTTGGGAAGGAACTGCCTGTTTGTTCTGAGGACTACTTTATCCCTGTGGAAGGAAATGTAGTCCTGGTCAACACAGAAAGCCTGAAGCTCACTGATTCTTCTTGCTGAGGTAATTGCTACCAGGAAAACTGTTTTCCAGGTAACATACTTTAAATGGGCTATAGCCATGGGCTCAAAAGGAGCCCGCACCAATCTGGCTATACACACATTAAGATCCCAAGCGGGCACTGGTGCCCTGTGAGGAGGGTGGAAATGCTTCAGGCCTTTGAAAAATCTTTTGAAAATGGGATCTGATGCTACAGACACCTTTGTCCTAGCCGACAGGTATGCAGATACTGCTGCAAGGTGAACTCTTAAGGAACTGGGTTGCAGACCTTGTGAATGTAAATGAGTTGGATAATCCAACACCATTGAGACCCCTCAATCATTTGGGGTGAAGTTTCTACCACAGCACCAGAAAGATAATCTTTTCCACTTAGCAGAATAAGTTTTCTTAGTGGAAGGCTTCCTATAACCTTTCAAGATGTTTAATACAGCCTCAGAAAGGTTCAAGCCTGGCGTACTCTAACTCCTCAAGAGCCATGCCTTGAGGTGAAGAGACTTGAGATTTGGGAACAGCGATGTTCCCTGATTGAAGGTTAGAAGATTGTGCCTGAGAAGCAAGCTTATTGGCCTGCTCACTGCCATGGATAGCAGAAGAGTGTACCATGGCTGCCTGGGCCAATCTGGAGCTATCAATATCAGAGAAGCTGAGAGGGATCTGAGTTTCAGCAATACCCTGAAAACTAGAGGAAAAGGGGGAAAGGCATAGAGAAACTTGCCCGACCAATCCAGTACCAGGGCGTTCAGAGGGACTGTGCCTTGGGCTGGTGGCCTGCAACAGTACTGAGGCAACTGGTGGTTCTGGTGGGATGCGAACAAGACTATCTCTGGAACGCCCACCTGCTGAAAATTACCTGCACCACCTGCTTGTTCAGTGTCCATTCGTGATGGGACTGATTGATCTGACTCAGTGTGTCTGCCAAGATATTGTCCTTTCCTGGCAGATGGATGGCTTGCAGGGACACCTTTAGAGAACATGCCAGAGCCCAAATTCTCATGGCTTCTGTGCATAGGGGACCTGATCTGGTGCCACCCTTCTTGTTTATGTAACACATAGTGGTGGCATTGTCCGTTCTGACTTGTACCACTTTGCCCATTACCAGTGTAGAGAAAACTTTTAGTGCTAGCCGCACTGTTCTGAGTTCCAGCAAGTTTATATGCTGGAGGGACTCTGCCCCAGACCAGGTACCCTGAGTTGTGTGCTCCCCTAGATGGGCATCTCAGCCCAGAAGGGATGCATCTGTTGTGAGAACCAGTGAAGGATCCTCCTTCTGGAAGGGGACTCCCTGCCTTAGGTTGGATTCCTTTTTCCACCACAAGAGGGCTTGTAACAGAGGCCTTGTCACTGGAATGAGTTTTGAAAAGGGATCTTTTTTCTGACTCCAATGAGTCCTGAGGTGAAACTGGATGTGTCTCATGTGAAACCTGGAACCCTGCACTGTGCCTGTGGATGCAGCCATATGACCCAAGAACTGCAGGAATTGCCTGGCTGTTTTTTGACCGTGCAACTTGAAGGAGTTTGCTATGGCCTGAAGAGTTTGCACCCTGTCTAGTGGTAAAAAGGCCCTGGCCTGTAGGGTGCTGATCTCTGCCCCTATGAACTGTAAAGTCTGTGTAGGGGTGAAGACAGATTTTTTTCTGGTTTACTATGAAACCCAGGGACTCCAAAAGATCCTGTGTGAGCCTTAGAGAGGTTGCAACCTGTTCTGGTGATTTGCCCACTACCAGCCAGTTGTCCAGGTATGGGAAGACAGTCACTCCCTGTCTTCGAAGAAATGCCACCACAGGTGCTAGGCATTTTGTAAACACCCTTGGTGCCGAGGAAAGGCCGAAGGGTAGGGTTGCAAACTGATAATGACCTGATGGGAGTCTGAATCTGAGATATTTCCTGTAAGATTCTTTTATGGGGATGTGGAAATAAGCGTCCTGTAAGTCCAGAGATGCCAGCCAGTCCCCTTTCTGGATTGTTGGCAGAATCCACGCCAAAGTGACCATTTTGAACTTAGGCTTTTTCAGGTGCTTGTTTAAAGCTCTGAGATCCAAAATTGGCCACCACTCCCCATTTTTCTTTGTTGTTAGGAAGTATCTGGAGTAAAAACCTCTTCCTTTCAGGGTTGCAGGGACTAGTTCCACTGCTTTGAGCTGAAGCAGCTTCTGAACCTCTGCCTCTAGCAACGAGATTTGTGCTAGGGGTGGGGAGGTGGAAACCCTGGGTTTTTTTCGAGGAAGAAATTTGAACTGCAGAGACAGACCTTTGCCCACTACCTCCAATACCCACTTGTCTGTGGTGATGGTCGACCAGAGGGGAGAAATGGGACAGTCTGCCTCCAACAGGTAGGGAGGAGGTGCCTTGCATCTCAGGGGTTCTGTTTAGGCTGGGGTTGAGGTTGTGGCTGAGCCCCTCGCCTAGAGCCCCTTCTACCCCTACCCCTTGAGTAGCCCTGTGGGGGGTACTGCTGGTATTGGGGCATGACTACTGGCTGGAAAAAGGGTCTTGATAAAAAGGAACGAACCCTAGCTCCCCTTCCATAGGGTCTGGTGGATGAAGAAACTCTGTCTCTAGCAGTTACTTCTATAAGTAGCCTTATAGTCATCCACCTTTTTCATATAGGCCACTGTGGACTCCCCAAAAAGTGCATTTCCTTCTAATGGGAAATCCAGGGCCTTTGACTGGGTATCCTGAGTGAGGTTTGTGGCCCTAAGCCAGGCAAACCTCCTCTGAGCCACTGTATTAGCCATCCATCTGGCTGCAGTGTCATTTAGATCAGCAGCCATTTGGAACTGGTACTTGGCCGCCTCTAGTCCAAACCTGGCAGTTTCTGCCAGGTCATCTGACAAGGGTGGGGTGGCCTTCATGGACATTGCCAGTACCGACTGCCACAGGGATTTCTGATACTGGGCAGCATAAGCTTGAAAAGTGGCCCGTCTCATGGCCAACAAGGCTGACAAATAGCCCTTTTTGGCCATACTGTCCAATTTTCTGGAGTCCTTGTCCAGTGGGTGCGAGGACAGAGGGACTTTAGCCTTATCACAGGCAGCCTGCTGTATTACCCCTTGATGATCAGGGTGGGAAAAAAGGAAGTCAGCTCCCTCCCTGTCCAGCTGGTATTTTTTATCTATTCGCTTGTCAATTGGAGGAATAGAATCTGGGGTCTGCAGGAGCTTCATAGCATCCTTCTTAAAGAATTTATATACTGGAAGGAGGAGGGCCTTTGTGGGTGTTAAACCCATCATATTGAGGTACTCAGTCTCCTCCTCATCTTCTACTTGTTCTGTTGTGGCAATATCCAGAGCATCTGCCATTTTCCTTACGAAAGAAAAATGGGAGGAAAAATCCTCAGACATTCTGGGGGGCGAGCCAAATTCCTGCTCAGGGGACACCTCTGGGGGAATAGGTTCGTCCTCCTCATAAAGCTCATCATCCTCTTCGAAATAGTGTTGCTCCGGAGAAGGAGGCAACACAGTAGGGCAACCTGGGGGCCCTGGGAAGGTGCAGGAGGCTGAGGGATGATACTCTGCAGAGCCTAAATAATTTTAAATGCCTGGGCTATGTCCTGAGCTGAAGGCATTACAGGCTGCTGCGCAGAAGTCCCTGGTTTAGCAGGAGAGGGTTCTGCATGCTTGAGCTTCTTTAATTTCTTTAAGGGAACCGGAGAGTCAGCCGGTTCTTTCCCTCTTTTACGCCCGTATCAGGGGCAGGGGTAGAAGCACTCGTTAATTCAACCACAACAGACTGGCGTGTCAGCTGGTCAGAGCCTGAGGTACCCCTAGAAAACTTTTTATTAAGCCTTTCAAGGTGCTTTTCAACAGTTTTTTCTGGGAATGTTTTACATATCTCACATTCCTGGTCCAAATGTTCAAAAACCCAGACAAGCTACACATAAGGTGTGCTTGTCTGCCTTGGCAAACACATCTCCACACTTTAAACAGTTTTTAAAACCAGGCTCCCCCGGTTCTCCTCTTAGGTTTCTCAGTCATGGTGAAAGATAAAGTGAAAAAACCTCAACGCTAAATGCCAAGTGCTAATGCGGTTATTTAAACAGCTTAAAAAGTTTTTTCCTTTTTTTTTTTTTGCACGGTCGGTTCCGGAACCGAGAGAGGAGATGAAATATGAACCGGTTTAGCAGTTCTGTAACCGATAAAAAGCGGTTACAAATAAAGTTTTTAGGACCAAAATTTAGCGATAGTGAACAGGTTCTTTAGTTAGAGAACCGAAATAAAGTTAAAACTAACTCTGATCCCTCACAGTTATGCCGAACTGCGAGGAACCGAGAAAAACAATTTAAACAATAATAACTAACAATTAATAGGGGCAGTAAAAGAAACTAAAAATACTTATGGTTTTTGATTTTTTTCTTTCTTCTTCACGCGAAAGAGGGCGACAGAGACTCCGAGCGACCAGACTTTCAGGTGGAGTGAAAAATCTGAAGGGCTTAGAACACTACAGTTGGTAGAGGCAGTATTTGAAAGATGCTCACGTGCAAAGAATTCCATCATTTGCATGTGTTCCATCTCTCCGGGCAGTCCAACCCACCAGGATGACTGCACAAAGTTATGAATGGTCTGAGCATTACTGGGGTTAGAATAAATACTTTTGCTCAGTGTTCACGGAAGAAAGGGGGGGGGGACCACTACCAGCATGGGCTGGGAGGCTGTGCACAGGGGCAGAGGAGACGACAGATGGAAGAACTGAGGCAAGAAGAGTCCTAGAAGGACTGAGGGAACTGAAGGTAGAAAAGGAACCAGGGCCAGAGGGTATCCACCCCAGGGTGCTGAGGGAGATGGCGGAGGAGTTGGCGGAGCCACTAGCGGATCTGCACAGCACCTCACTGGAGTCGGGATGTGTGCCGCTGAACTTGAGGATGGCACATGTACTACCATTACACAAGAGCGGGCCAAGGGATGAACCGGGTAATTATCGTCTGGTAAGTCTCACCTCCGTAGTGTGCAAACTCATGGAAACGATACCAAAGGAAAGACTGTTGTCGTACCTGGAGGACAATGACCTCCAGGATGTGAGGCAGCATGGGTTTGTTTCAGGGAAGTCTTGTCAAACCAACCTCACCCAATATTATGACTGGGTGACAGGTGAGCTGGATAAGGGTCATGCGGTGGATGTTCTTTACTTGGACTTCAGCAAGGCCTTCGATTTGGTGCCTCATAGGCAGCTTGGGGAGGAGCAAACTGGTGTAGGGGTGGGGCAAAAATGCTGAATTGGATTACAAGCTGGCTGAGTGGCAGGCTGCAATGCGTGGTGGTGAGAGGGGAGCTCTTAGCTCCAAGGGCTCTTCATATCAGACATTGCACAAGGGGTGGTGAGCACTGTAAGTTTGTTCGCTGGTGACACCAAAATGGGAGCAGTGGTGGATGGAGAGGAGAGATGGAAGCAGCTGCTGGGGGACCTATGCAAGCTAGAGGAGTGGTCAGAGAGGTGGCAGCTGGGGTTCAATGCAAAGAAGTTTAAGGTTATGCACTTTGGGGTGAAGAACCCAAAGAGACAATACTGTCTTGGGGGGGGGGGGGTTAAGCTGAGGATCACTGAGGAGGAGAAGGACCTGGGGTAATGATAACACAGACCATGAACAACACTGCCCAGTGCAGGAGAGCAGCTGCAAAAGCGAACAAAATGCTGGGGTGCATAGCGAGGGGTTTTTGTCCCGGTGAAGAAAGGTGATCTTGCCCCAGGTGGCTGAATGGGCCGCACTTAAGAATATTGTGTGCAGTTTTGGAGGCCATACCTAAAATGTGATATCAGGCTACTGGAGGGGGTGCAGAGGAGGGCAACAAAGATGATATGTGGAATGGTGGAGAGAGACTATGACAGCAGGCTGGGAGACCTGAATATGTACACCCTGGAGGATAGAAGGGACGGGGGGGACATGATAGAGACATTCAAGTATCTGAGGGGAATCAATAAGGATGGGGCAGATGGGGTCTTTAAGTTAAGGAAGGGGAGGGTCACCAGGGGGCATTGGCTAAGAATAGATGGGGAAAGATTTAGGAAGGAAATGAGTGGACACTATTTCACAGAGAGGGTGGTAGCAAAATGGAACGCCCTACCAGAATGGGTGGTATCATGTAAATCTGTGAACAGCTTCAAAGGGCATGGGACAGGGAATGGGGGAGAGTGAGGGTGGGGGAGGTGGCGGGTGGCAGTGGGATGACAAAGGGGAGGGGGGTGGGGCAGATGCAAACCAGGGGTGTTGGCTGCACACTCGAGCAGACTTAGATAGACCGGGTGGTCTGTTTCTGCTGGCACACACGTATGTTTGTAGGTATCTCCTCTCCTCTGGCTGACCTCCTTAACCTTTCATTCTCCTGTTCCTCCGTCTCTTCTGACTGAAGTTTGCTATTGTTATTTCTCTCCCGAAAGGGGGTGACCCATCTGTTACTGGAAACTAGCATCGCATCGCCCTCCTGCCTATCCTGTCCAAGTTACAGAAATGTACTGTGTTATCTCAACTCTTTCCCTTCCTAGGTTCCTCTTCCTTCTTCACCCCTTACCAGTCTGGCTTCCGGAGGTACCACTCTACAATTACCTCCCTCCTCACACTCACTGATTCCATCCACACAGGTATGGATCAGGGCCTCATCACCTCCGCCATTTTCGTCGATCTGGGTAAGGTATAACCCCACCTGTTACCCAGGGTTACTAGAATCTCACTTAGATCTAGTAGCAGGCAGGGAAAGACAGCTTGCGAGACACCAGTTAAATGGGTTTCACACTGTCTCACTCGAGCTGGAGGGATGACATCACTTAGAATTCTCGCAGCAGCATAAGCCACAGTGGAATGTTGCAGCAGGGAGTTGGGTTAGAATGTTGGGGTTTTCAAAGTCAGTCTAGTGGAAGACTCAGTGGAAGGAGGAGGTGTGCTGCAGTTGGCAGCCCCTCAGAGCCTAGTTCTGTAATACAGCTACAATAGGAAGAGGGTGTGTGTTCTCGCCCTAGAGAAGGACACAGAAGAAACCAGTAGAAGTGGTTAAGACCGTTCCCCAGTTTGTTCCAGTGGCCCATCCCTGGAGGGATGGGGAGAGACAGCATTTCAGGGGCAATCCCCTGGCCCTGCTGGAAGAGGGAAAGTTACCTGACTAGAGAATTTGTACTGAGGTACCAGATGTGTGTTTTCTGTGTGAGAAGCACTGAGGCACCTGCGAACCATGGTGAGTCTGCTCTGACATAGAGCTTATGTTTCACCAAGAGAGCTGTGTAAAAGTATCTGCTTCTGTGGGGTCAGGAAAGGACAGCCCAGTACAGTACTTTAAGATATGTGTATGGCTTGAAATGCATCTAACCAGTGGGGGTCTACAGGGATGGACACAGCCACTTAGAGAACGCTGCAAGTCAGGACACCAGTTATATGGAAAGTAGATTGTTAAATGTGATACACATTTCGAGATAGCAGCTACAAGCGGAGAGTTCAAGGAAAGATATTGACTCCAAATGAATGGCCGGGTATGGATTTGGGAACAAGAGGTGGGAGACCCCCCAATCTGGAGTAACCAGATTTACCTCTATGGATTCACTTTGGGCAACTATAGCTTTCTCCCAGGCACCTGGCCAGTGTCTGCAGAAAGTACCCAGTCATGGGATTAAGAATATGGTTTTTCCCCTTAGAGCTAGAAGTGCTCATGGGTGGTTGAGGGAGTCACCACCAAGAGTCCATGACATATGGAAAAGTGTACTAGTGCTGGCCGAGTGTCATGCCAGGGAATCCAAAAGTGAGAGTACCAGTTCTGGTGTGGGAGCACAGATGTGTTCAGAACCTGAGGGTTGTTGTGTGATGAAGATGTGTTCTGACCTCTATAGATCTGCATATCCAGTGATTGTAGCCCCATGGGGGTCCATCTTGCTTTGTACTCTTGTGTTGAAGTGAATAAAAGCCCCACTTTAGAATCCCACTCCTGGTTTGGACATTTTCAGTTATTGCTTCCTGTGTCCGGAATTACTTGGGTGCCCCTGACCAGAAGTGCAAACCTAGCCCTGCTGCCGAGCGAATGTTTTCTCCCCGAACCCAGGCTAGCCAGGTAGTGGGTTACAAAAATGGAGGCACTGCGCACTAATAACACCACACCAGCAACCCTGCTAACAAACTGGAGGCACTGCTGAGAATTTGGGTTTGAATCTAGGGACAGAACAAGAAAGATTTGCTCGGATTAGGGCTAGCGTTTTGGCTGTCTGGCAGTAGGTAGCCCAAAAAGTGGAAGCACTGCACCCAAATGTCCCGCTGTGTGCTGCTGTAATTGTGCCACCAGTTTACTGAGGAGCAGTAAAGCCCGAGAGTGCATGCCCCTTGTCCTGCATCAAAGTTATAACGTTTGCCAGCTTTCTAAAGTTATGTGTGACAGGGAAAAGTGTGGAAAGCTGTGGGAAACAAAGAGAGATCTGTGCCCTAGAAGTTGGAAGTGCTTGATATATGGACTGAGAGAGTCGCTGAGTGAAATTCCATGAAAAATGGTTGAAATGGTGCTCCCGCCGAGGAGTCACAGTTGAAAAAAAAAAAAGAAACACTGTGGTTTGCAGTTTAAATTTTGCCTGCTCGACAATCGCCATGGAGAAGAGCATGAGAAGAAAGAGGCTCATTTGCATGGCGTTGAGTGATTGGTGAGAATGCAATCGGTCCCACCCCAAGCCAGCTCTACAGTGACTGCTCACTGTTTGAGAGGGGGAGAGAGAGAGAGAGTAGTGTGCGAACTGGCTTGCCAGGAGGAGCGTTGCAGTGACTGAAAACATTATAAAAGTGGTAAAATCTGACTTTTCCGTTTAAAATTGGGCTCAACCCGCATTTCGAGTCGTCTGGGAAGAGAGTGAGGTGTTCGTAGGGACAATCAGCAGGACTGCCAGCCTGCTTCATTCCAGAGGCCTCCAAGACCAGCTGTAGGCCGAATTTTTCCATCACAATAACCAGCTACTGATTAAGTGAGTACCAACCTAAAAACAACTCAAACTGTGTGTGATTTTAACTAAAGCCAGCTGAATCTGTGTGTAGCAGTGTGATCATTTTGCAAAGAAGGACTGCATCATAACTGTGGGTTCAGCAACAGTATAATTTTCAAAGCCATGTGAGAGACTGTGGGTTGTATAAAAGATGCAACAAGAAATACAGGCACTCCTGTGTAATGAAATACTGTGGCTTTAGGGACTTTGAAGCAAGAACAGTGAGTTAAAGCAAATAAAAAGTCCAGTAAAAAAACATATAAATGTGCTAAGATAACAGACAGTGCAGTTTAAACAGTTTCAGTGAACTTTATCAGTACACTGTGTAAATCGGATGCGCAGTGACTTGAGTCAGAAACAGAACGATGATGCGCAGGAGTGCTGTCACCGCCATTACAGGGTGGGGTAGTAAAGTAAACACAGCAGCAGGGGAGCCACTTTGTAAAAGTTTTTCCAACAGAGTGGGACTTGAGAGAACAGTGAGCTTTTGTTTTCTCTGCAGTCATGGCTTCGGGATCAGCTCACTACCCAGATCACGCCCGGGCAATGATAGTAGAAGATGTTAACAGACTAAAAGATATTGAGAGATGTTACTATGGCGGACGTTTGCCTCCTCATGTGGCGATTCCTGGATATCCAGTAAGAGTGTGCATAATGTGCTGGAAGGGACGTCATCATAGTTCCTCACTGTTCTGGGTGCCTAGAGAGACATGGTCTAAAGAAAGCACCCCAGATTCGTTTGGCTCCCACATGGACAAAGCTTCAAGAACCTGCAGTTGGCAGCACACAGCACCAGGTACAGCCCGTTGGAGGAGGCTCAGCAGAGTGTGGCACGAAGCAAGAGGGTGCAGATCTGCAGGCAGAGCAAAGTACTGATGTATCCGAGTCTGGGTCACAGAGAGACAGAGCGGAGGGAGCATCAGCAGATCCTTGGAGAGAGGGGGGCCTAGCCCAAGTCTCATAGGAAAAGATGAGATGAGGGAGGCCCTTGAATAGGAGGTGTCGACCTCCTGGCCCAACGAGAAGTGGATAGTCTCAGGTGTGAGGATGACTGCTCACTCCTGGGCTCAGCTCCTCAGCGAGGAAGAGGATGAGGGGGAAAAAGAATTACTCACCTTAGTAACTGTGTTTCTTCTAATGGAGTCTTGCTGTATTCTGACAATTGCAGTTAGCTCCAGCACTTGAACTGCCCTGGAGAGTGAAGGGTTAAAATGATATGCCAGGCATAGAACGTTGGGCTCGAGCTCGGTTGAAAATTCTGTCTGTGACACTTTGAAACTAAACGGTCAGATTCTTACGAGCTAAAACTCACTGACTATAAAATTATGGAAATTGTAAAATTCCTACTAGCCAACTGGCAACAAAGACTTTAGATTCCTAAAAGACTCAAGTCAGGAAACCCAAAGACCAAAAACCAAGCAATAAGGAATAAAAAAACTCCTAACTAATCAAACACAAGGCACCCAACACAACAGAAAGTGGGCTGAAGACACCCCTGGGGTGCAACACTGCACCTGCCCACCCACTTCCCAAAACAGGTTCTGAGAGGGGAGGCAGGGAGGGAGGTCAGAATATAGTAAGACTCCATTAGAAGAAACAGTTACTAAGGTGAGTAATTTTTTCTTCAAACAACATGAAGTCTTGCTGTATTCTGACAATTGCAGACTACCAGGCAGTACCTCCAAGGAGGAGGGACAGAACTTACTTTGGAATAGGCTCTGAAGTACTGCTGTGCCAAACCTAGCATCACTCCTAGCCTGGATAACCAGAGAGTAATGCCAGGTGAAGGTATGAACTGTTTTCCAGGTGGCTGTTTGGCAAATTTCTAACAAAGGAATATCCCTGGCCGCAGCCAGAGATGCAGCTGTACCTCTAGTGGAATGAGCCCTCAGGCTTGAAGGTGAAGTTTTTCCCAGTTTCTCATAGCAGAATTGGATACAGGACACAATCCACCTGGCAATGGTTCTCTTGGTGGCAGGTTTGCCCTTACCTACTTCCCCATAAGTGAGGAACTGCAGGGAGTAAAACCTGTGACCCTCTGTATGTTCTATGTAGTAACTAAGGGCCCTTTTAACATCTAAACTGTGTAGCCTCCGCTCTCCTGAGCAGGTATGATCAGTGAAGAACACAGGAAGAGACATATATTGGTTTAAGTGGAAAACAGAAACCACTTTGGGCAAGAACCTTCTATTGGTTCTAAGGACCACCTTATCTCTATGGAATGAAATGAAGTCAGACTCAACTGACAGGGCTTGCAATTCACTGATACGTCTGGCAGAAGTAACAGCAACCAAAAATACAGGTTACTCACCTGTAACAGGAGTTCTAGGAATGGTATATGTTGTTCATCCACACTTCATGGCAGGTTCCTTGCCACTTTAAATCTTGCCGGAAGGTCTTCAAGCTGGCTCCTCCCACCCACCCAGGTGGTAAAACTCTCAGCTCCGCCCCATGACACCAGATCCAACCCACTGGAAGCCAGGCTGTGCGTCGAAGCCGGGGAGGCTGGTTGGGTTATGTGGATGAACAACATATACCATTCCTAGAACTCCTGTTACAGGTGAGTAACCTGTATTTCGAGGGACATGGATATGTTGTTCAATCCACACTTCATGGCAGACTCCTAGCAGTTCTCCGGGAGGAGGGAGGTAAGGTGCACACCCCTACTTAGGAAACAAGGACTGGAGAACTGAGGCCTCAAAACCAGCATCCCAGCATGACTCAAGGTCAATGCAGTAAAGGGTAATGAAAGTGTGCGCTGACTTCCAGGTAGCAGCCCTGCAGATTTCCTGGATAGGGACGTCCCTGGAAGCAGCCACCGAAGCAGCGGTATGGTGGGTAGAATGAGCTCTTATCCCTCTGGGAGGCTCCATGCCCGCCAACCTATAGCAGAGATCTATACAGGAGGTGACCCACCTGCCTATCGTCCGCTTGGCTGCAGGTCTGCCAGGTGCGGCTTCAACGTAGGTGACAAACAGCTGGCGAACCTCTCCCCGAACTTCAGCCATCCGCTCCTTATAATAAGAGAGCACTCTTCCAGGGTCCAGAGTATGGAGCCTATATTCGGCCTCCGAGGTGTGACTGGGGTAGAACACCGGCAGAGTCAACACCTGGTTAAGGTGAAACTCCAACACCACCTTCAGAAGCAATTTGGTGGGGGCGCAGGACAACCTTCTCCCTGTGGAAGACCAGATAAGGAGACTCTATAGAAAGTGCCTGGAGCTCTCCCATCCTTCTGGCTGACGTGATAGCCACCAAGAAGGCGGTCTTCCACGACAGGTGAGAGATGTCACACCTGTGCATCGGTTCGAATGGCTTGCCCATGAGCTTAGCCAATACCAGCAGTAGATCCCACGGAAGTGAGATTCCGCACGGAGGGATATATGATCAAGGCCTTGAAAAGCGCCCTACCACCTTCTCCTGCACCACCGACTGCTTCGCTCGCTACCAGTAAGCAGAGATGGCTGCCAGGTGCACCTTAAGGGTCGCAACCAAGCCCTTGCTGAGAAAGGGACCAGAGGTAGTCCAGAATGCTGGCCAAGGAACAGGAGGAAGGGTCCAACCCCTTGCCCTGACACCAAATGGAGAATCTCTTCCATTTGAAGGCATAGCATTTCCTGGTCGACTCCTTACGGGATGCCTCAACAACATTGAGGACCTCGTCGGAAAGACCCAAGGCCTGGAACTCTAGCCGCTCAGGAACCAGGCCGTCAGGTGCAGGGATTGAAGGGCCGGGTGGAGAACCTTCCCCTGGTTGACTGAGATCAGGTCCGGGCGGGCTGGGAGCCACCTCGGGAGCCTGGAGCTGAGGCTGAGATCTGGATACCAGAACTGGCAGGACCAGTCTTGGGCTACCAGAATCACCTGTGCCTTGTCCCTCCTCGCCTTGAGAAGCACTTTGTGGATCAAGGGAAATGGAGGAAAGGCGTGGAAAAGGCCTGGGGTCCACGGCCTCGAGAAGGCACCCCCCTGCAGTGAGCCCTGCTGAGGGCGGGCATGAAACAGCCTCAGCTTTGCATTCTCCCTGGAGGCAAACAGGTCCACCTGTGGTGTGCCCAGCGGGAGAACAGATTTTGTACTACCTCCGGCAGTGGAGACCACTCGTGAGACGTAGCCCCTATCCAGCTTGGGGCATCAGCCAGAGTGTTGGAGGCTCCTGCCACATGGATGGCTAGGAGATCCGCCTCCAGGCTGCGCTCGAGGGAACAAGTGCGGAGAGCTTCCTTACACAGGGGCATGGAACGTGTCCCACCCTGGTGGTTTAGGTAGTACATGGTCGTGGTATTGTCCGTCTGGACCTGGACCACTTGACCCCGTACAAACGGAGCGAAAGCGGTGAGGGCTAGACGGACCGTTCGAAGCTCCAGCAGGCTGATGTGGCATCGGGACTCCCGAGGGGACCAGAGGCCATGCGCTCTGTGCTCCCCCATATGGGCACCCCAACCCATCAGAGAGGCGTCGGTCGATAGAGTGACCGTCGGCTCGGGGCAGACAAACGGGATGCCCTCCTGCAGATGAGCTGGAACGATCCACCACTGGAGAGCGTTCCACATCTCCTGGGTCACTGCCACTGGCTGTTCCAAAGGACCGGAGCACTGTGACCATTGGCTGGCCAGTCCCCACCGTAGGGGATGCATGTGCCAAAGAGCCCAACAGACCACGCTGGTGCAGGCCGCCATGAGGCCCAGGAGGTGCAGGAAGTCCCGGGCAGGGTGCAATTGCCCTAACTGAAATGATTGGGCAAAGGAGGAAAGAACCTTGGCCCTGTCCGTCGGAAGCCATGCTCTGGCTCGAAGACAGTCGAGCTCTGCCCCGATGAATTCAATCACCTGCTTTGGCACGAGTTCCGATTTGGCCTCGTTGATGAGGAGGCCAACCTGAGAGCAAACCTGGAGGGCCAGATCCCTGGACCGCTCCACCTCCGGTCTGGAGGATGCTGCAATCAGCCAGTCGTCCAGGTAAGGGTACACCCGGACCCTTCGGCGCCGCAGGAATGCTGTTACCATTGCCATGCATTTGGTGAAGACCCTGGGAGCTGGAGAGAGGCCGAAGGGCATGGCCCGGAACTCGTAAAGGGACCCCTCTGCTCTGAAGCGGAGGAATCAATGGTGGGACGGACGGATTGGGACGTGAGAGAACATGTCCTGGAGGTCCAGAGAACAGAACCACACGCCTCGTTCCAAGGATGGAATGATCTGAGCCAGAGTGACAATCCTGAAGGTTCGAGACCTTAGGAACCTGTTCAGGTCGTGCAGGTCTAGAATGGGGTGCCAGCCCCCCATCCGTTTCGGGACCAGGAAATACCTGGACACAAACCCTGGGTCTGGTGGAGGATCCGCCACCTCCCTGATCACCTCCTTCTGGAGGAGCAGGGCAATGTCGGCTCGACGGGCCAACAGAGAGGCCGCGGAACCCATAGCCCCCCGTCGGGGATGGCTCGGAAGGGCGGGGCCTGCTCGAACTCCAGAGGCAGACCCTTTCCTACCACTTCCAACACCCAGCAGTCCGTGGTGATAGCGGACCAGGCGGAAAGAAAGTGCCAGAGCTGTCCCCCCCCATGGGGGGAACCCATGGGGGAGCGACGAGGTTGGGGGCAACACTCCTCAACCTGTCACTGGGCAGGCTTGGAGGAGGGACTGGCCAAGGGACCTCCCGGGCCTTTCCCTCCCGCCTCCTGCTGGAGGAAGCTGCAGGCTTGGCTTTGGGGTGTCAAGTGCGAGCCTGCTGACCCTGATGCTGGTGTTGCTGGGCCGGACGTGCAGCAGGGGCAGAAGGGCGAAAGGGCTTACGCTGCTGCTGGCAGCCTTTGTCCTTCTGGGCAGACGTGACAGAGTCCAAGGTTGCATTGGACTTCTCGATCCTCTGCAAATGGCCTTCCACCCCAGGACCGAACAAGTCGGTACCCAGGAAGGGGATATCTGCCAGCTTGTGCTGGGTATCCGTGTGAAGATGGAGATCCGCAGCCAAGGTCTGCAGCGCATGACCACTGCAGCCGCTACTGACCGGGCACAAGAGTCTCCAATATCAAGAGTAGTTTGGAGCTGCTGCTTCGCCACCGCCCTTCCCTGATCCCGCACCTGTTTGACCGTAGTCTGGAGGTCAGCCGGGAGATGAGGGATCACCTCATCCAGGGAGCCCATAAGGGTGTGGGAAAAGTGCGCCATCAGTACGGCCGAACTGGCCTGATGGAGGCCTAGGGAGGATGCAGTGTACACCTTATGCCCGGCATAGTCCAGCTTTTTGGACTCTTTGTCGGGAGGCTTGTCCACGCCCCTGGCATTCCCGGAATGCCAGAAAACACAATCGGTCACAAGCCCCTCCGCAGAGGGGTGCTCCAAAAAACCCGGACAGTGAACCGGTGGGGACCGCGTACTTCCTGGCCATCCTGGCCGAAGGAGCAGGACAAGAAGCTGGCTGCTGCCATAACTCCAAGGCTGGGCCAACAATGGCTTCAGCCACCGGAAAGGCCTCCGTGGGAGAATCCCCTCAGTACAGTATCTCTGTGAGGGGATGCTTGGACACAGGTTCGAGCTGCATCCCAGTAGATTCTGAGATGAGCCGAAGCAGACCCATGAACGAGGATGGGCTCTCGTCCACCGACTGTCCCCCAGTGGACTCCAGGTCAAGGGGCCTGGAGAATAGGGAAGAGTCATCATCAGACTCCGAGGAGTCTGCGAACAGCTGCCTAGGGCCTGAGCCACCCTCCACCTGCCGAGGACAGTCATGAGTGAGGGTGACTGACAACCGATGGGGCAACCCCTGACCCAACCGAGAATCCTTGGTCGGAGCCCCAGATTTAGGTTGTGGAGGCAGGGGTTCCACCACAATAGGTGGTGCAGCTGGTTTGGGCCGAACAACCGGCGCCGTTTGGGCTCCTCGACAACCACGAGGGGTTGTTTCGGCCGTTCAGGTGACAACCATAGTGGCGGGGAAGCCGGCCAAGTTGACTTGTTCCCAGTCAGAAGGAGCTGCTGCCACATTAAGTCCTTATAGCGCTGACGCAACTTGCGCCAAGCCTTTCCTCCAAGGGGAAAAAGATAAGGATGAGCGGCATCACGCTTTCTCGTGCCGAGACCGAGAGAGGTCCGAGACTGAGATTGTCAGTGTTTCCGGGGTGGGTCTGGGAGGGGCGGGGAAACCCGTTCCTCCTCGGCTCGGGAACCTTAACCGGGGACTCCGGCACAGGAGGCGCAGGCAAGTCCTCGGTTTCCACCAGGGGAACTGGTGAAGAAGGGTTGTTGGCTTCCCCAGTTGACAGCCCGTCCGACGGGTCAAGAAAAATCTCGACCGCGTCGACGGGTGTCTTGGCTGGCTGACCTGACGGGGACACCGTGAAGCCAGTGGACTTAGCCGCAAACTCAACCGAAGTAGAGTGTCGACTGTTTGGAGAAGGGGACCTCTCCCGCTCCCATGAACGCTGAGGGTGGGACTTCCCTTCGAGTCCTTCTTCTTGGACCGAGAGGAGTGTCCTGATGGACCCTCACCTTTCTTAGAGAGGGACTGACAAAGCTCCTTAAAAGAAGCCATGTAGGAGGAGCCCAAGGACAGCAGGATAAATGCCGCGACCGAGGAGGATGAAGATGTGGCCTGGGCCGCCTCCTCCTCGAGGGCGATCATCTGCTCAAGTTGCTCAGCCGAGCCTGCAGCTGGACACCACCCAACAGGCCTCCTTTGTCTTCACCGGTGGAACACGTCTCTCGGGGCGCCCAAGTTGGAGTCTAGCAGCATGGTATTAGAGGACATTGGCAGAGAAGGACTTGCACAAATCGCAGGCCTGCGGATCGTGATCAAGCCGAGGCAATAAGCAGCACATGGAGTGCGGATTGGTCCGAGACATCTTCTGCCCGCGTGGGCACCGCCGAAAACCGGGAGTCGACTTATCCATCGCAGCCGCGAAGGAAGAAACAGATCGAAGTCTTGAAATTTTAAGAATAAGTTTTGGTTTAAATAATGAGTTAGGATCCAGGTCTAAGCGCAGAGAGCTTGGAGGGAACTTGAGCTTCCAAGCGGTAAGGAAGATCTGGCGTCATGGGGCGGAGTCGAGAGTTTTACCACCCGGGTGGGTAGGAGGAGCCAGCTTGAAGACCTTCCAGCAAGATTTAAAGCGGCAAGGAACCTGCCACAAAGTGTGGATTGAACAACATATCCATGTCCCTAGAAACACAGTTTTCCAAGTCAAGTACTTGAGCTCTACTGAGGACATAGGCTCAAAGAGGGGGGTTGCATAAGCTGAGCAATGCAAATATTCAAATCCCAGGCAGGAGCAGGATCCCTAAAAGGGGGATTGGTATGAAGCAATCCTTTGAAAAATTTACAAAAACTTCCCCACTGACAGGAAAGCAGAAACAGCTGACAAATGAACTTTGAGAGTAGTTGGTTTGAGGCCTAGGCCATTAAGGTGAACCATATAATCCAGAACTGTAGACAACTCGGCAGTGTCTGGTGATATATGCTTCTTGGAACACCAAATGCTGAACCTTTTCCCTTTGGAGTTGTAAGTTTTTCTGGTGGCAGGTTTTCGAGAAGCTTTGAGAATATCCAGAACCCCTTGGGACAGATGCAAGTCTGCATACTAACTCCTCAAGAGCCATGCCTTGAGATTGAGTGACCGGAGACTGAGGTACCAAACACTCGCCTGAGAGGAGGTTAACAAGTTGTGAAGAAATAGGGGAAGATGGACTGCTGGGGAAGGCAACAGGGGGTACTAAGGCTGCCTGGCCCAGTCTGGAGCAATCAGAATCACTTTGCAAGGTTGTGACCTTACCTTGACTACAACCTTGAACAGTACAGAGAAGGAAGGGAAGGGCCCCACCTTGAGAAAATCACTTTCAACACCAAAGGATCCAAAGACCATTCGTGATGACCCTAGGAAATCCTGCTCAATGCATCTGTTATCACATTGTTCTTTCCTGGGAGGTGGACTGCTACCAGAGAGGTCTGTAGGGAATAAGCCAAGGACCATATTTTCATGGCCTCTGTGCACAAGGCCGTTGCCCGAGTGCCTCCCTGCTTGTTGATGTACCACATGGTGGTAGTGTTGTCCGTTCTGACCTGAACCACCTTGTTCTGTACTGACAGAGAAAGCTTGTAGGGCAAGAAGTACTACCCTGAGCTCCAGGAGGTTGATATGAAAAAGGGATTCCTGAGGGGACCACAGTCACTGGGCCGTGAGAGCTCCCAGATGGGCTCCCCACCCCAAAAGGGAAGCATCTGTGGTAAGAACCACAGAGTGAATCTGAGTGACAAATGGAACACCTTACCTCAGATTGTCCAGGTCCTGCCACCGTTGAAGGGCCTGAATTAAGGTCTGGGTAACAGGAACTAGCTTGGTAAGCAGATCTTCCCTTTGGGACCAAAAGGTCCTCAGATGGAACTGAATGTCCCTCATCTGAAACCTCGCCCCTTGGACCACTGCCGTGGAATCTGCCATGTGGCCCAAAAGCTGAAGAAAATGCCTTGCTGGTCGAGAAACCAGAGGGAGGAAGGAAGAGGCCAGCTAAGAGATGGCTTTTGCCCTTTCCAAAGGAAGGAAAGCTCTTGCCTTGAGCGTGTCCAGCTCTGCTCCTATAAAAGTGAGGAGCTGTACTGGCTCAAGAACTGACTTGGAAAGATTGAGAAGGAACCCTAGGGAAGTGAGAACTTGCTGGGTAACCTGAAGATCTGACCTGACTTGGTCTGGGGACTGGCCTACAAGGAGCCAATCGTCCAGGTATGGAAAGATAGAAATCCTTTTCCTTCTTAAAAAGGCCACCACTGCTGCTAGGCACTTTGTAAACACCCTTGGAGCTGAAGTTAGGCCAACGGGCATTGCTCTGAACTGGTAATGGCCTGAGGGCAATTCGAACCTGAGGTACTTTCTGTGGGAGCACCTGATGGGAATGTGAAAATAGGCATCCTTGAGGTCCAGGGAGGCCAGCCAGTCTCCTGGCCTCAGAGAGGGAAGAATTGCTCCCAGAGTCACCATTTTGAATTTTGGCTTTAGCAGGTGCTTGTTTAGGTATCTTAGATCTAGGATGGGTCGCCACTTCCCTGTCTTTTTTGGGGTAAGGAAGTACCTGAGTACAGACCTTGCCCCTGTATGGGGTAGGAACTCTCTCTATGGCTCTTAAGGTCAGTAGAGAGGCAACCTCTGCCTCTAGAGCAAGGGTTTCTGATGTATTTGCAACCTTCTGCCTCTCCCTCTGAAGAACCCCCTCTGAGAAAAGGAAGAAGAGGCCTGTGCTTGACAGAAAGGCCTGTGAAAAGGCCTGCCCCTAGCTTGCTGCCTTGGAGGAGTTGCCTGCCTCTCCTTGGCCTGGGCACTCCTGTAAGTGGTCCTGTACTCATCCATTTTCTTCATGTGATTCTCTGTCTGCTCCCCAAACAGAGAATTACCCACTTACAGGGAAATCCATGGCCTTAGCCTGGGTATCCTGTGAAAGCCTAGTGCACCTGAGCCAAGCCATTCTCCGAAGAGCCACAGATGTAGCCATGACTCTTGATGACACATCATTAGAGTCCACAGCAGCATGAAAATGCACTTTTGATGCCTCAGTCCCATCAGCAGCCACCCCCTCCAGCTCCTTGGCTAACTGGGGGGAAGCCTGTTTAGCCAGTGCCAGTACAGTGTCCCACCTGGACTTCTGGTACTTGGCTGTATAGGCCATATAGTTAGCCTGCCTCAGTCCCAAAGATGATGCCATGTACTGCTTCTTTGCCATGGCATCTATCTTCCTGGAGTCTTTGTCTGGGGGTGTGTGAAGCCAAGGGGAATGTTTGCCTTGTCACAGGCTGCAGCCTGCACTACCCCAACATGGCTGCACTGCTGATAAAGAAACTCTGTATCTGAGCCTGACAAGGTGAACCTCTTGTCTATTCTCTTGTCAACAGGAGGTACAGAGTTAGGAGACCTTAGAATTTTTGTGTCTGTTTCCCAAAGGACTTATGGAGGGGAATAGACAGTCTCTTAGACTCTGGGATGTCTATCATGTCAACAAAATCAGGCTCCTCCTGATCCTCCACAGCCTCCTCAATAGGAAGCTGGAGGGTTTGAGCCACTTTTCTGTAAAACAGAAAGTGGGAGGGACTCAGAAAGCCTAGGAGGGGAAACACCAGAAGGTCTGTCTGGGGAGATGTCCAGTTCCACAGACACATCCAGACTTTCACCGTCATAATCATCCTCTTCAAAATCCTCCTCCTCATCAAACTCCGGTTCGTAAAAATCTTCAGGGGAATAATCCTGAACCGGGGGAACTGACCGAACCGAACCCCTGCCAGAAGGCGCCAGATCGGTCGGAACCGGACAAAGTGATTCAACAATCCAAATCGCTCTGGCTATCTCTTCGGCGGTCGGAACATGAAGTTCTGGATCCGAACTGGCCAATTTATCCTTGCACTTTCTGTTTGTAGGAACCGATTCCTCAGGATCGGCTCTCCTCTTGTCCGAAGAAGTATCGCCCTAGTCAGAGGGCACTCCGTCTGGTTCGGCAGGAACCGAACCGGGCTGGCCTTCCAGGTCAGCAGATTTCTTGCCCTCCTTATCCCTAAGTCTAACTAACCTTTTATCCAACATAGACTTAGGGAAATTCTTGCAAATTTGGCAGTCTGAATCAAGGTGGTCAAACCCCAGACAGTAAACACAAGTGGTGTGGGGATCGGCCTTAGCAAAGACCTCCCCACACACACTGCAGTGTTAAAACTCAGTGGGCCTGGTTTTTTCCTTGGGTTTCTCAGACATGGCCAACCTAACAAAACTTACCCTTTATAAGGCAACCGCCAGGCAAGACTCCCCTATCGGTTTCTCACCATGTTACGGGTGTTGGGAAAAAAGTTTCAGTCCACTTTTTTTTTTTTTTTTAACCGATACAGACTGGTAACCACACACTAAACTTTTTCACAAAGATTTTTATCTAAAGGATCGGTTCAGCTGAACCGATCAAACAAGCTTTACAATTTCCACACAATAACTATCCAACGTACTTAAGGTACCACAGACAGTCTCGAACCGATAAAACGGAACTTAATGCCAACTAAAACCGACAACTTTAACAGACTTTGAACTGACCAGAAGGAGAAAATCTCCAAAGCGACTGTTTAGTGAGGCAGAGTAAAGAATCTGACGGTGTGGTTTCAAAGTGTCACAGACAGAGTTTTCAACCGAACTCAAGACCAATGTTCTACGCCTGGCATAGAATTTTAACCCTTCACTCTCCAGGACAGTTCAAGTGCTGGAGCGAACTGCAATTGTCAGAATACAGCAAGACTTCATGTTGTTTGAACCTATGTGGCCTTATAAAGAAGGTGTGGATCCACAGCCACGTGCTCTTGCCTCGGAGGAGCGAACAGAAGGAGAAACTGGTGACTCCACAGCTCTGTCCCCACAAGGAGGAGTCAAAGATCCACATTTTACGTTGCAATAAGTATGCGTAGCTGGAAGAACCAGGACTGGCCACAGGTCTCAAGTTGACCAAGTGTAGTAAAGAGGAAAGACTAGTTTATAGGAAGGCCAATGAGATCTATGGGCTATCCTTTCCTACCTTTCCTCGGAGAGTCTGGGAGGAGATTGAAAGAAACAGGAAATCCTGGGATGATGGAAGAGGCAACAAGATATGTGCATCCTGGTGCAAGTCGGTATGTCCAAGACAGAGTGTTACAAGAGAAATTCAGACAATGGAAAGTGGTCAGAACACCATTTATAGACACTGTTTAGATCGTGGATGGAGGGGGACATGAAACCTTCTTTAATGTGAATTATGAGCGCCCAGACGGGGTAATAATTCTTGCACCTGACCCACTGTGTTACCTTCCGCAATGCAGGCAACTTCCTGTGAATGTGCCCATGCCTACCAAGTGGAAAGCAGAGCAGCGGTAGCCAGTGCTGCCATCCAGCTGTTGCCGTACCTATGTTGCTTCGCCAGACTGGTGTTCCAGGAACCAGGTGCCCCAGATTCGTCAGCCTTGCAGTGTACTGGCTTTCCAGATTCCATCGACTGGCCTTCCAGATGACTTCATATCCAGAGAGGACACCAGCCCAGCTGTGTCCTGATTCATTGCCTGGGATTTCGGGATGACTTCAGACCAGCTGTTTCCTGTCCTGTTCCAAGGTTCCATCTCCTAGCTGACATCTTCCCAGCAGTTTCCAGATGTGCCATCCTGTCGTTTTTCTGGAAGTTGTCCACCCAGCTGTATCTGAAGAATGCTGCCAGGAAGAGTCTTCGGCTGGAAATCCAGGTGTCGTATTGATTTAGTTCTTCAAGGGACTGGTAAGTCCAGATTTTTCTGTTTTAATGACACTGCAGTACACACCCTACACCTAGCAAACTTCAGACTGAACTGTCCTCAAAGCCTCTCCCCTTCGGGATTACAGTCCTACCAGAACTGTGCTTCGCTGGGCTATGGCCCAGGAGAGACTCTTTCTTGGACTTGCCTTCGGGCACTGTTGTCACTAGATGGGACTTTTAGGGCACTCCATCCTCCAAAAATGTGTATTGTAAATAATTTTGTTTTTCTACTGTTTCTCTACTTTTCTAAAAAAAATATTTTTGGGATTCTCCAGTATTTTGATGGTAGGGGTTAGATAGTACTGTGTTTACAGATTAGAGGTTGTTTTGTCTCTTCTCTTGCAGGTGATTCTGAAGAAGACAAGAAGAGAAGGCAAGAAGAGGAGGAGGGACTCAGCGGAGTCTTGCATGTGCTTTAAGAAAAAATTACTCACCATAGTAATGTTGTTTCTTCTAATGGAATCTTGCTGTATTCAGACATAATGCAGTTAGCCCTAGCACTTGAACTGTCCCGGAAAGGAAAGAGTTAACTCCATGCAGAAGCATGGAACGTTGAGCTCGAGCTCGGTTTTCAAACCTCTGTGGTACTTACCAGTGCAACCGTCAGATTCTTACGAGCAACTAACTAACTTGACACTAAAATGAGGAAATTGTTTGAACACAGCCAAAAGGCAAAATACTTTTTGGGGTCCAAAAAAAGACTCAAGTCGAGAACCCAAGAAGAAATAAGGTAGTGACAATTCAAACTATGCAACACAAGAAGGAAAAACATAACAGTTACCCCCACCAAGAAGGAGGGTACAAGGTACACCCCTGAGGTGCAACACTGTGCCTGCCAACCCACTTCCCAAAACAGGTTCTCGAGGGAGGCGGGGGTCTGAATACAGCAAGACTCCATTAGAAGAAACATCATTACTATGGTGAGTAATTTTTCTTCAAACAACATGAAGTCTTGCTGTATTCAGACATAATGCAGACTACCAAGCAGTTCCATATGGAGGAGGGAATGCAGAACCTACTTTGGGAACAGGCTCTGCAGCACTGCTGTGCCAAACCTAGCATCACTCCTAGACTGGATGTCCAGAGAGTAATGCTTGGTGAATATATGTACTGTTTTCCAGGTGGCTGCTTTACAGATCTCTAACAAGGGCATATCTCTGGCCGCAGCTAGAGTAGCAGCTGTACCATTAGTCGAGTGAGCCCTCAGGCTTAAAGGGGGTGTTCTACCCAATTTGTCATAGCAAAACTGTATATAGGAAACAATCCACCTGGCAGTAGTTCTCTTAGTGGCAGGCTTACCTTTCCCCACTTCACCATAAGTGAGGAACAATTGAAGACAGGTATGCTCTATGTAGTAGCTAAGTGCCCTTTTAACATCCAAACTGTGTAGTCTTCTTCCCCTGGGGAAGAATGGTCAGTGAAAAATACAGGAAGACAGACTGGTTTAGGTGAAAATCTGATTCCACTTTAGGCAAGAACCTCCTATTAGTTCTTAGGACCACTTTATCCCTATGGAAGGATATGAAGTCAGGTTCAACTGACAGAGCCTGTAATTCACTAATCTGCCTGGCAGAAGTAATGGCTACCAGGAACACAGTTTTCCAGGTCAAGTACTTCAATTCAGCCGAAGCCATAGGCTCAAAGGGTGGCTGCATAAGCCGAACAATGCAGACATTAAGATCCCAAGGCAGAGTAGGCTCCCTAAAGGGAGGGTTAATGTGAACCAGGCCTTTGAAAAGCTTCCTGAAAACAGGATGAGATGCCAGGGAAGAGCCCTTCCCTGCTGAAAGGAATGCAGAGACAGCTGCTAGATGAACCTTCAGAGTGACAGGCCTAAGGCACAGACTATTCAGATGAGCTAGATAATCCAAGGTTGTGGAAATGCCTGCAGAATCAGGCACAATACCTTTCTGAGAGCACCAAATACTGAACCTCTTTCATTTGGAATGGTAAGTTTTTCTAGTGGAAGGTTTCCTGGAGACCTTCAGAATATCCAGAACTCCCTGAAAGAGATGTAGAGCTGCATATTCTAACTCTTCAAGAGCTAGGCCTTGAGGTTGAGAGACAGGCGATTGGGGTACCAGATCCTCCCCTGGGAGGAGGAGAGAAGATTGTGTCTCCTGGGAAAAGACAGGGGACGTGAGACAGCCAAGGACAGCAGTAGAGGATACCAGGGTTGTCTGGCCCAATCTGGAGCCATCAGTATCACTGTGCAGGGCTGAGTTCTTATCTTGATCAGAACTCTGAACAGGAGAGGGAAAGGAGGGAAGGCATAGAGAAACCTGCCTTTCCAGTTAAGAATGAGGGCATTGACTGGAGATTTGCAGCAAAACAGAGGAAGTTGACGATTGTCTGGTGATGCAAATAGATCTATTTCTGGAATGCCCCACTTGGAGAAAATGATCCTCAGGATGTGAGGATTCAAGGACCATTCGTGATGCCCCTGTGAAATCCTGCCTGCTTGTTATGTACCACATTGTGGTAGTGTTGTCCGTCCTGACTTGGACCACCTTGTCTTTGACTGAATCGGAAAAGGTCTGAAGGGCTAGAAAAACAGCCCTGAGTTCCAGGAGGTGGATATAAAGAAGAGACTCCTGTGGGGACCAGATCCCCTGAGCAGTTAGGGCTCCCAGGTGGGCTCCCCAGCCTAGGAGAGAAGCATCCGTAGTCAGTACTACTGATGGAAGTTGAGGGAGAAATGGAACCCCTTGTCTGAGGTTGTCCTGGTCCAGCCACCACTGGAGAGCCTGGACCAGAGTTCGGGTCACTGGAATCAGTTTGGTGAGAGGATCTGTTCTCTGTGACCAAAAGGACCTTAGATGGAACTGAATGTCCTGCATCTGAAATCTGGCTCCCTGAACCACTGCAGTGGAGGCTGCCATGTGGCCCAGGAGTTGGAAGAACTGTCTCGCTGGAAGAGAAACCTGAGGCCGAAAGGAGGAAGCGAGGTCTACTAAGGCCTTCACCCTTGCCAGAGGAAGGAAAGCTTTTGCTTGGGTAGTATCCAACTGCACCCCTATGAAGGTGAGAAGCTGTACTGGTTCGAGGACAGATTTTCGCAGACTGAGAAGAAACCCCAAGGAACTGATCAAGTCCTGAGTGGTTTGCAGAGCTGACATGACCTGGTCTGAAGACTGCCCTACTATGAGCCCATCATCCAGATATGGAAAAATGATGATACCCTGTCTTCTGAGGTAAGCCACCACTACTGCAAGGCACTTTGTGAACACCCTTGGAGCTGATGTTAGGCCAAAAGGCATGGCCTTGAACTGATACTGGTCTGAAGGCAACTCAAACCTGAGGAATTTTCTGTGGGAGCACCTTATAGGGATATGGAGGTAGGCATCCTTGAGGTCCAGTGATGCTAGCCAAATCTCCTGGCCTTAAAGAGGGAAGCATTATTCCCAGAGTTACCATTTTGAACTTGGGTTTTGTATTTGTTTGTTCAGATACCTTAGATCCAGGATGGGGCACCACTCCCCTGTTTTCTTTGGGGTCAGGAAGTACCTGGAGTACAGGCCTTTTCCCCTGTGTTGAGTAGGAACCTTCTCTACAGCTCTGAGAGCCAGGAGAGAGGAAACCTCTGCCTCTAGGGCAAGGGTTTCTGAAACTAATGCAGGTGGAAAAGACTTGGCCCTCCTTTTTGGGTACTTTTTGAAGCTGCGGGATTGAAGCTGGCTTACTACTTCCAGGACCCACTTGTCTGAGATAACAGACTTCCAGGCCTGAAAGTAGTAAGCCAGCCTGCCTCCTACTGGGATTGGAGAGTCGACCCGGGCTGACACCTCAGGGTGTCTGCATGGCAGAAGCCTTAGATTGGGAGGAAGAAGCAGCCCTGCTCATCCCCCTTCTACCCCTCCCTCGGGGAAAAAAAACCTTTGTGGGTAAGACAAGGAGGAGTGGGCTTGGTAAAAAGGCCTGTGAAAAGGCCTGCCCCTGGACTGCTGCTTCTGAGGAGCGGCTTGCCTTTCCTTGGCCTGTGCACTCCTGTAAGTGGTTCTATATTCGTCCATTTTCTTCATGTAAGCCTCTGTCTGCTCCACAAACAGAGAGTTACCGACTACAGGAAAATCCATAGCCTTAGACTGGGTGTCCTGTAATAGGCTAGTACATCTGAGCCAAGCATGCCTTCTGAGAGACACAGATGTAGCCATGACTCTGGGTGCCACATCGTTGGAGTCGACAGCAGCGTGAAATTGTACTTTGGATGCCTCAGTTCCATCCGCAGCCACCTCCTCCAGCTCTTTGGCTAGCTGGGGGGGAGAGATTTTAGCCAGTTCCAGAACCATATCCCACCTGGACTTCTCATACCTGGCTGTGTAGGCCATATAATTTGCCTGCCTGAGTCTCAAAGAGGATGCCGAGTATAGTTTCTTGGCCATGGCATCGACTTTCCTGGAGTCCTTGTCTGGGGGGTGTGAAGCCAAAGGAATGTTTTCCCTGTCACAGGCTGCAGCCTGCACTACCCCAACATGGCTGCTATGTGAATAAAGGAACTCCGCATCTGAGCCTGATAACATGCATCTCCTGTCCATTCTTTTATCTACAGGAGGTAAAGAGTTAGGAGTCTGTAGAATCTTTTTTGTCTGTTTCCCCAAGGACTTGTTAAGGGGAATAGACAACCTTTTGGACTCTGGGATGTCCATCATCTCCACAAAATTAGGCTCTTCTTCCTCCTCAGCAGCTTCAACCAAAGGGAGCTGGAGGGTTTCAGCCACCTTCTTGTAAAACAAGAAGTGAGAAGGGAACTCAGAAAGCATGGGAGGGGAGACATCAGAGGGTCTGTCTGGGGAGATGTCCGGTTCAATGGGCACATCCAGACCCCCACCGTCATAGTCATCGTCTCCCTCTCACTCCTCATAGAAAGCATCCGGATCGTAACCGGGCGAGGTTCCAACCGAACGGACCGGCTAATCATGTCACCAGTTCGGACGGCTGACTGGACAATACTAATCGCTTGGCTATCTCGGCCCATGGTTGGAGTAAGTGGTACTGGATCTGAACCGGCAGACTTTCGTTTCTTTTTTGACTGAACCGACCCCTCAGAGCCGGCTCTCCTTTTGCCCGAGGAGGTATCGCCTAGGTCAGTAGGCACCTGCCCAGGTTCAGCCGTAACCGAACCGGGCTGGCCATCCGGGTCTACGGACTTCTCGGCCTCCCTTTCCTTCAACCTACTCAGTCTTTTTTCTAGAGTGGTTTTAGGAAAGTTTTTGCAAATTTGGCAGTCTGACTGGACGTGGTCAAACCCCAGACAATAAACACAGATGAGGTGGGGGTTGGCCTTGGCAAAGGCCTCCCCACACTCAGTACAGTGTTGAAACCCAGTGGGACCGGTTTTCTTTTTGGGTTTCTCAGACATGGCCAACCTACCAAAATTACCCTATAGAAGTGTTCAAGCCAGGTAATACCAACCGATCGGTAACAACCGTGTCACGGGTTTGGAAAAGAACCGAGAAAAAGCCCGGTTCTTTTGAAACCGATTGGTACCGGAACACCACTCTAAAATAATAAATTTAAAATTAGAAGGAAACACAAGGTCGGTTCCTAACCGGACTGACCGGGAAGAAACCGAAGAAACCAACAATTTCCACAAGTTATTTAAAATAAAACACAGTCACTACCCATCTACCACACTACCTGTACCATAGACAGAGGCTGGAAATCCGAAAAAACAATAAAGAATAAGTTTTAAACCGAACGCTTTACATTTACCAAACCGAGCAGAGGAATCTCTGGAGCGACTTCACTGTTAGGCGGAGTAAAGAATCTGACAGTTGCACTGGTAAGTACCACAGACACAGGTTTGAAAACCGAGCTCAAGCTCAACGTTCCATGCTTCTACATGGAGTTAACTCTTTCCTCTCCAGGGCAGTTCAAGTGCTGGGGCTAACTGCATTATGTCTGAATACAGCAAGACTTCATGTTGTTTGAAAGTAGAAGTGTTTAAAGTGCAGTGCTGTTGTTTACTGTGTTTAACTTTTCCTTCTGCAGGTATGGTTGTGGGGGAGTGTGGGAGTAATACCTAGGGTATAGTATTAGCTCCTTGTGTGTTTGGTTACAGGTGTCCAGGGTTGGGGGAGGTTCCCCTGTTTTGGGGTAATTTGGGTTATGGTCAGATAGGTTTTCCCCAGAGGGCTAGTGGGGGATAGACAGGCTGTGGTCCTGACCTGCAGTAGGGGCCACAGCACTGATCTATTAGGGCTATGCTCTGGGCAATTCTATCACGGCCACTAGGTAACCACAGAAAGATCGTAGAGTAGAGGCTGATGCATCGGCAGACGGCCTCTGGGCCCTTAGTGTTGCCTGCCTGTGCCTGGCACATGGTAGGGGAGAAGGTAGCGCTACCTCCCTGTAGTCAACACATAGGGTAAGATGGCCTGGGCCAGGTAAGTAATGACTGCGGACATTTTCCTGGCCGAGGGTGGGTGTAACCCCCCTGTTACCCGGGGTTACTAGAATCCCACTTAGATCTAGTGGCAGGCAGGGAAAGACAGTTTGTGAGACACCAGTTAAATGGGTTTCACACTGTCGCACTCTGTCCTCAGTCTCAGCTGAGCTGGAGGGATGACATCACTTAGAATTCTCGCAGCAGCATAAGCCACAGTGGAATGTTGCAGCAGGGAGTTAGGTTAGAATGTTGGGGTTTTCAAAGTCAGTCTAGTGAGAGACTCAGTGGAAGGAGGAGGTGTGCTGCAGTTGGCAGCCCCTCAGAGCCTAGCTCTGTAATAGAGCTACAACAGGAAGAGGGTGTGTGTTCTTGCCCTAGAGAAGGACAAAGAAGAAACCAGCAGAAGTGGTTGGGACCGTTCCCTGGTTTGTTCCAGTGCCCCATCCCTGGAGGGATTGGGGGGGGAGGGCATTTCAGGGGCAATCCCCTGGCCCTGCTGGAAAAGGGAAAGCTGCCTGACTAGAGAATTTGTACTGAGGTACCAGATGTGTGTTTTCTGTGTGAGAAGCCCTGGGGCACCTGCGAACCATGGCGAGTCTGCTCTGACATAGAGCTTATGTTTCACCAAGAGAGCTGTGTAAAACTATCTGCTTCTGTGGGGTCAGGAAAGGACAGCCCAGTATAGTACTTTAAGATATGTGTATGGCTTGAAATGCATCTAACCAGTGGGGGTCTACAGGGATGGACACAGCCACTTAAGAGAACGCTGCAAGTCAAGATACCAGTTACATGGAAGGTAGACTGTTAAATGTGATATACATTTCGAGATAGCAGCTACACACAGAGTTCAAGGAAAGGTGTTGACTCCAAATGAATGGCTGGGTATGGATTTGGGAACAAGAGGTGGAGACCCCCCCATCTGGAGTAACCAGATTTATCTCTACAGATTCACTTTGGCCACCTATAACTTTCTCCCAAGCACTTGGCCAGTGTCTGCAGAAAGTAACCAGACGTGGAATTAAGAATGTGTTTTTTCCCCTTAGAGCTAGAAGCGCTCATGGGTGGTTGAGGGAGCCACCACCAAGAGTCCATGACATATGGAAAAATGTACTAGTGCTGGCCAACTGCCATGCCAGGGAATCCAAGAGTGAGAGTACCAGTTTGGGCGTGGGAGCCCAGATGTGTTCAGAACCTAAGGGTTGTTGTGTGATGAAGATGATTTGTTTGGACTTCTATAGATCTGCATATCTAGTGAGTGTTGCCCCGTGGGGGTCCATCTTGCTTTGTATTCTTGTGTTGAAGTGAATAAAAGCCCCACTTTAGAATCCCACTCCTGGTTTGGACATTTTCAGTTATTGCTTCCCGTGTCCGGAATTACTTGGGTGACCCTAACCAGAAGTGCAAACCTAGCCCTGCTGCCGAGCAAATGTTTTCTCCCTGAACCCAGGCTAGCTAGGTAGTGGGTTACAAATATGGAGGCACCGCGCATTAATAACACCCCACCCGCAACCCTGGTAACAAAGGTGTTTGACATGGTCTCCCACTTCCTCCTTTCCAAACACTCAGTTGCCCGCCTCTCTTAAGCGGCTGTCAGCTGGTTCTGCTCCTACCTAGTGGACAGGTCTCAATCTGTCAAAATTGGTGACGCTCTCTCCCCTCCCCTGCCTATAACCACGGAGGTCCCACAAGGTTCTGTGCTGGGACCTATGTTATTCTCCATCTTCCTCAATGACCTCCCCTCCATCTGCTCATCTGCAACAATTCACAATGACCTCCCCTCCATCTGCATCCATTCATATGTATGCGGATGACACGGTTCTTTTTACCTCAGCCCCCCGCGCTGATTTGGCTCATGGACTCCAGCTCAACTATGACCAAGTCCAGCTCTGGCTACGTTTTAACCAGCTATTCCTAAATGCCAAGAAGAACGTCTCCATGTCCTCTGACATGAGGCAGAGACTCTCCAGGCCTCCCTCCCAACCCTCCTTCCACCCCCTTGATGGCTGGCTCCCCATTGGAGGATGTCACCACCTTCAGGTATTTAGGGGTTTGGTTTGGCCAATACCTAAACTTCTCTAGCCATGTGGATGATATTGTCAAAAAACTGCACCCCAAGCTTGGTGTCTTGCACAGAAACCGTTACTGCATCCTGCTCCTGGCCTGCCGTGCTATTATCCAGATAATGATCCTCCCAATCTTGGACTATAGTGATGTAGTCTACAGTGCTGCCCCTGGTACTTCTCTTGCCAGACTGGACACTCTCTTCCACTCTTTTTGCTGCTTTGCACTCGACTGTCCCCCTTGCACTCACCACTGTTCTCTGTATCAGTCTCTCTCTTTTCCCCTCTCTTGAGGACAGACACTGTGTCAACTCTGTGAGAAAATTCTGGTTCGGTTCCCTGCCCTCCTACCTCTCTACCTCACTCTCCCATGCCCCTCTCTCCTCCCGTGCCCGCAGAAGCTCCAACGGTCAGACCCCTGCAGTCCCCCCCACCTCCACAGCTATCGGCAAGCTGCTTTCAGCCACCGTTTCCCTAAACTCTGGAACTGCCTCCCTCATGCAACCTGGAGTGCCCCCCTCACCTACCTCCTCTGTGGCCTTAATTTCCCCTCCTGCAACTCCTCTAACCCTAACCCTCTTCCTTTACTCCTAGTTCTCCCCTCCTGTGCCCCCACCCCCTCCCTCATCTGAACTCAAACTCCTCAACTATGTGATTTTAAGTTTTATTCTCACTTGTAACTAGGCACTTGAGCTCTGTGATGCTCTTAAACGTACTTTGCCAATCTGTGTTTGTACCATTGAGTTATCTGTTAGTCATGCCTCGTATTGTACCCATCTATGCCCCCCCGGATGCATCGGGAAACGAGCTGACTGTTCAGTATGCATTTCCTGGTGAAACGTTTAAATAAATAAAAAAGAACAAAGCTCTTTTTTGAGGAAACTCTACCTAAAATGAAGGTGGTACAAAGTTAGTTCAGAATACACTGTTCCATCATAGAAATTCAATGAAAAACTCCTCAGTGTGCAAAACTAGTACAACAAAAAAAGGAACACATTTCTTTTGACCAATCCACAAGATCAGCATCCAGTACAGCAATGAAAGGTTCAACATTTCAAGAACAAATATTAGTGATAATTCATTCCATCTGCTCCTTGAATTCTTTGTAAGACTAGGGCCATATCCACAAAAAGATTTTTCCCATAAGCACAAAATGGGATAAACTGTTGTGTGGATAGGGCTTTCAGTCCTTTAAATGCAGTCTGCCTTGCAAGTTATTCCATTGAGATGGAGCATTATAACTCATGTACTTGTGAACACAGTGGCACTCACTGATAATGAGAGGGTTGCAACACTTGTAGAGAGTGTCATCACAGCATAATCCATGCCACTGCCAACTATAGTTTCTACACCACGAACCCTAACTCTACAACTAATATTCCTGTACTAGTGCTCACAGAAGCACTTGTCGGTAATGGTAGGGGTGTGACTCTGCCAACAGATTCCCCCAACAGTATCATGACAAAGTCTGCTTTGGTGCCTACACCGTTAACGCCCTCAATTGTTTTTTTTGTACTGTTGCTTACAGTACCAGCGATAGTTTGGAAAATAAATACTCCCTCCAAGTACCATACACTGTGAGCAGTCAGAGTAGAAGAATGCCCCCCTGATGAAGGGTTTATCCCAAAGTGCTGGGGCACGATGGTGGTGCGACTTGCTTTTGTATCACACCTTTATTTTGGCATTAAAAGCTATTTTTTTTTATATTCTGCTTGGTGTGAGTACACTGGTGCTACAGAGTGTGGGTATTTTTTTGATTCATTAGAAGGACATTCCCACTGGCATGCAGAGGCCCCAAGAACTCACTGCACTGATCTGGTAGTTGAGAAAACAAAACACAAACACAGTTTCAAAAGCTGAACTTGCAAGTAAATGTATATAAAGCAGAAGAGTCCCATGCCCTCAGAAAGTGCTATTATCCGACGGACTACATCTACAAGCATGACATACTGTACTACAGAAACAGATGTGGCTGTATCCACACCCAGCCTAACGATGGGCTGCAGCTAGCCTACTGATGAAGTCCAACCCAAACACTTCCTCCGATACAAACAGCTCTGACACATGGGCAGAACCAAATCTGTAGCAGCATATTCAGCTACTGAGAAAGGCAAAGATTTAGTCTTGCAGAAGAACTTAGCAGGCTTGGTTGCAAAGCTCTTGTGTGTATCCTGCAATGTCAGAGCCTTCACCAGAGACAGAACCCATCTAGCTCCTGCTATGTTACAGTGATTACATTTCTGAGCCACAAACTCTGAGCTCCCAAGCCCCACTCTTTCTTCAGTTTCACCCGACTCTTACCCTGCTTGGAGTGATGGTGGCTCCAAACCATCCTCCACTGGGGTTGTCTGAAATGAGAAACAGAGTTAAAGCTATTAGTCACTAAAAGTAATGTGTCATTTCATTTTATATTAACCCCTACTAGTTATATCAGTGGCAGGGGTCTGTGAATACATCTAGATGAATATTCAGCTGAACAGTCGTATTTGGGGCCCCAAACATTCAGAGTTCAAAATTCATTACTCTGCATTCAAGGTCAGTATTAAAAAAATAAAAAATCTCTATTCCTCCCTAGGTGGCCACTGCCATAATCTTAGTCATCTCCCGCATCCTTCACCCCAACCCCTCAATCTCTGTATTCTCAGAGTGATTTTTCTAAAAGAAACAAATAATGCTGGCTCCTGGGACTATGCAAGGAGATGACATTTCCTGCAATCCTCCTCGCTGCCTAGCCCAATCCCATCAATCCCCCAATGATCCATTAGATTAAAACTGACCCTACATGACCTCTGATCCACAATCTGGGAAAGTGGGGCCCATATGTAAAAAGCCAGGATAGCCCAGTCATTCCCCTCACCCACAGCACTTTCTTAGTATTGTTTAGTCAATTAATCAGTGACTGAGCTCGTGATCAGGTGCTCAACCAGGACAGAGGGGGAGAAAAATGTGCATCACTGATAACACTAGGTAAACAGATTAGCTACACAGAATTTGACAAAAGAGAAGGACTGCCTGGTCCACACAGTCTGCCCTTTTTTTCCCTGCCTATACTGTCATAGCAGACCCTACTTGATTTCTGGCTCCACACCCCCCCAAATACTCTTATGCCTATGGCATGTATTACTGAATCCCACCACTGTTTTCGCCCCCACCACCTCCACTGGAAAACAGGTTACTCACCTGTAACAGTAGTTCTAGGAGTGGTATATGTTGTTCATCCACACACACTGGCGTGTCCCTTTCCCCTTTAAATCTTGCCGAAAGTCTTCAAGCTGGCTCCTCCCACCCACCCAGGTGGTATATACCTCGGCTCCGCCCCATGACGCCAGATCTTAGCCCGCTGGAAGCAAGGTGGTGTGCCTAAAGCCGGGGAGGTCAGCTGGGTGCGTGTGTATGAACAACATATACCACTCCTAGAACTACTGTTACAGGTGAGTAACCTGTTTTTCTAGGAGCGTGGATACGTTGTTCATACACACTCTCTGGTAGACTCCTAGCAGTTCTCCAGGAGGAGGGAGGCAAGGCACACACCCCCTACTTAGTAAACAGAGATTGGAGAACCAAGGCCCCAAAACCAGCATCCCGTCATGACTTAAGGTTGATGTAGTAATGGGTAATGAAGGTGCTTGCTGACTTCCAGGTAGCAGCCCGACAGATTTCCTGGATAGGGATATCCCTGGAAGCAGCCACTGATGCAGCAGTATGGTGGGTACAATGAGCTCTTATCCCTCTGGGAGGCTCCTTGCCTGCCAACTCATAGCACAGACCTATACTGTACGTGATGTAATCCATCTTGCAATAGTCCATTTGGCTGCAGGTCTGCCAGAAGCGGCTTCAGCGTAGGTGACAAACAGCTGGCGAACCACTCCCGGAATTTCCACCGTCCTCTCCTTGTAGTAGGAGAGAGCACGTCTAAGGTCCAGGGTATGGAGCTTGTACTCGGCGTCCGGGGTGTAGTTAGGGTAATATATCGGTAGAGTCAACACCTGGTTATGGTGAAACTCTGACACCACCTTCGGAAGGAATTTCGGTTGGGGGTGCAGGCCAACTTTATCCCTGTGGAAGACCAGATAAGGGGAGTTCACCGAGAGTGTCTGGAGCTCCACTGTCCTGGCTGACGTGACAGCCACCAGAAAGGCCATCTTCCACGACAAGTGTGAGAGCTCACACTTGTGCATGGGTTCGAATGGCTTGCCCATGAGCTTTGCCAAAACCAGCAGAAGATCCCACAGAGGTGGAGGTTCATGCAACGGAGAGGATATGTGATCCAGGCCTTGAAAAGCGCCCAACCACTGTCTCCTGTGCTAATAAATGACTGACCGCCTGCGCCCGGTAAGCAGAGATGGCTGCCAGGTGCACCCTAAGGGTCGATGATCAAGACCCCTTTGAGAGGGACCAAAGGTAGTCTAAAATGTTAGCCACAGAGCAGGATAAGGGTCCAGACTCTATTCCTGATACCAAATGGAAAACCTTTTCCATTTGAAGGCATAACATTTCCTGGTCGATTCTTACTAGATGCCTCCACCATGGTGTAGACATCCTCGGAAAGACCAAAAGCCTGAAACTCTAGCCACTCAGGAACCAGGCTGTGTGGTGCAGGGATTGAAGGTCCGGTTGGAATACCTTCCCCTGGTTCAATTATATCAGGTCCGGGCGTGTACAAAGCAGCTCCGGGGCCCTGCAGCTGAGGCTGAGGAGATCTGGATACCAGAACTGGCAGGCCAATCTAGGGCTACCAGGATCACCTTCGCCTTGTCCCTCCTCACCATGAGAAGCACCTTGTGGATCAAGGGAAATGGAGGGAAGGCGTAGAGGAGGCCTGGGGTCCACTGCCTTGAGAAGGCATCCCCCTGCAACGAGCCCTGCTGAGGGGGGCGGGCATGGTACAGCCTCAGCTTGGTGTTCTCCCTGGAGGCAAACAGGTCCACCAACGGTTTGCCCCAACGGGAGAACAGACTGTAAGCTACCTCTGGATGAAGAGACCACTCGTGTGAATGTCTGGTCTATGCGGCTGAGACTCCTGCCACATGGATGGCAAGGAGATCTGCCTCCAACCGGCTGATGAAGGTCCAGATCCGGAGCGCCTCCTTGCATAGCAGACAGGAGTGCGTGCCGCCCTGTTTGTTGAGGTAGTACATGGTCGTGGTATTGTCCGTCTGGACTTGAACTACTTGACCCCGGAGCTGAGGAGCGAAAGCTGACAGTGCCAGTCTGCCTGCCCTGAGCTCCAACAGGTTGACGTGGCAACGGGACTCCTCGGGGGTCCAGAACCCGTGAGCTCTGTGGTCCCCATGTGGGCTCCCCAGCCCATGAGAGAGGCATCGGTCATAAGGACAATCGTCAGCAAGGGGTGGACAAACGTACTCCCTTCCTGCAGACAACTTGAGATGGTCCACCATTGGAGAGCGTCCCACATCTTCTGGGTGACAGTGGTCGAAAAGACCCCGACGCTGAGTCCACTGAGTGGCCAGCTCCCAATGGAGGGGACACATGTGCAACCTGGCCCAACAGACCACTGAGCTGCATGCCGCCATGTAACCCAGAAGGCACAGGAAGTCCCGGGCAGGGCACAAGTGCCCAACCAGAAATGATTGGGCAAAGGAGGAAAGAACCTCCGCCTTGTCCGCCGGAAGCCGAGCTCTGGCTTGACGAGAGTCGAGCTCTGCCCGAATAAAGCCCATCACCTGAGAGGGCACGAGTTCCGACTTGGCCTCGTTGATCAGGAGGCCTAATCAGGAACAGGTTCGGAGGGCCAGGTCCCTGGACCTCTCCACCTCCTGCAGGGAGGAACCTGCCAGGAGCCAATCATCGAGGTAGGGGTATATGCGAACCCCTTGACACTGTAGATGGGCTGCCACCACTGCAATGCATTTGGTGAAGACCCGAGGGGCTGATGACAGGCCGAACAGCATGACTCGGAACTCGTACAGGGTCCCTTCGACCCTGAAGTGGAGGAACCACTGGTGGGATAGACGGATTGGGACGTGAAAGAACGCGTCCTGCAGATCCAGTGAACAGAACCACATGTTTCGCTCCAGAGATGGTATGATCTGGTTCAGAGTTACCATCTGGAAGGTGCGAGACCTGAGATACTGATTCAGGTCATGGAGATCTAGGAAGTGGCGCCAAACTCCCCGTTCGCTTGGGCACCAGGAAGTACCTGGACATGAAGCCTGGATCTGCAGGAGGATCCGGCACTGGAGCTACTGCCTCCTTGCGGAGGAGCTAAGCAATGTCTTCCCGAAGGGCCAACTGAGCGCCAACTGAGACCCTTTCCTCCCATGGGGCACGGGCTCGGCAAGGAGGGTACTGCTCCAACTCTAGAGGCAGTCCCTGACCGACCACTTCCAAGACCCACCTGTCTGAAGTGATACCGGACCAGGCAGAAAGAAAGTGGCAGAGCCGGCCCCCCACGGGAAGACCCAGAACTGGTGTGATGGGAGTAGGGTTGGCCACCCCCAACCCATCACACGCTTAGAGGAGGCGGCGGCTCCTGGGCCGGCACCTCTGCCTCCTTGCAGGGCTGTTGGGGACCGTGCTTGGGCCTAGCCCGCCAAGCTTGAGCCTGCTGTTGTTGCTGATGCTAACCTCCCTGATAGGAGGGCTGTCTAACCGCAGGGGAAGAGTGCCGAAAGGGCTTCTTCTTACGCTTCTGCTGGTTCTTGCCCGAAGAACCTTTCGCAGAGGTAGCATCCAAGGTGGCACTGGACTGCTGTATGCGCTGGAAGTGACCTGCCACTCCAGGACCGAAGAGGTCGGTGCCAAAGAAGGGCACGTCAGCTAATTTATGCTGAGTATCTGCAGGAAAAGAAGATAACCTCAGCCATGCCCTGCAGCAAGTGGCCACTGCGGCTGCTAAGGAGCGGGCACAGGAATCTCCAATGTCCAAGGCCATCTGGAGCTGCTGTTTCGCAACATCACGGACCTGCTTAACCGTGGTCTGCATGTCCGCTGGCAGATGAGGGAGGACTTCATCTAGTGACCCCAAGAGGGCATGAGAGAAGTGTGCCATGATTACAGCTGAGCTGGCCTGACGAAGCCCCAAGGATGAGGCTGCATATACCTTCTGGGCAGAATGGTCCATATTTTTGGACTCCTTGTCCGGAGGGTGGTCAGTATCTGCTGAGCTACCCATGTGCCAAAACACTGAGACAGTCACAACGCTCTCGGCCGAGGGATGCTCAATGAAGCCCGCCAAGGACCCCATGGGTACAGTGTACTTGTGAGCCATGCGGGCAGACGGAGCCAGGCAAGAGGCAGGGCACTGCCATAGCTAAAGGACCGGGCCAACAATGGCTTTGGCCACTGGGAAGGCCTCCGTCGGGGTATCCCCCCTCTTAAGGATATCCGTGAGAGGATATTCTGACTTCTTTTGGATAGGCTGTAATGGCATACCCGTAGAGTCAGAAATGAGTCGAAGGGTGCCTTGAAAGGAAGAAGGACCTTCCTCCAGGCCTGTCACTGACAACTCGTCATCAGGGTGTGAGTGAAGGCCAGTGGTATCAGAGTCTGAGGAGTCAGGATACAGGGGTCTCCCGCCTACATCCCCTTCAATGCGCCTAGGGCGGTCAGGAACTACAGTGATGGACAGATGACGGGGCAAGTCCGTATCTGTCCAATCCTCCTTTGAGGGAGCCCCTCCCTGAGGCTGCTTAGGCGATGGTTCCACCACAATTGGTGGGGAGACCAGAACAGGCCGAGCAGGAATGCGTGCCGATCCTGCCGGAGGGAGAACTGGAGTCCTCGGTACCGGAGGAGCTGGTGTCGGCCGAAGAGGCTGGGGCTAAGTAATGGCCGAAGTAGCCAGTTTCTGACCAGTCAGAATTAGCTGTTGCCACGAGGCCCTCATAACGTCGACAGAGCTTCTGTCTAAGTCTCTCCTCGTCCGAGGAGGATAAGAAATGGCGGGAGCTCCTCTTCCGGGAGTGTTTATGACCCTTCTTCGGTCTTTCTACCAACGGGGTCCTACTCCTCGATCAAAACCGATGGTGTCGGCTCTGTCAATCGGGAGAAGCCGGATTCGGTGAGAACAGAGGATCCGGCTCCTGTCCCTCAATCGGAATGCCTGCAGGATGGGTCTCCTCGCCGGGGAAAGAAAGGATGGGGGTCCTTTCCAAAGAGTCGTCGAGCGGAGTCGGCGAAAACGGCTCGATCGGTTCAAGAGAAATCTCAGCTGGTTCTGCCGTATCCTCGGCCTCGGTGCCTTGGCCTGACGGAAGGTCCGAGAAGCTGGCGGCCGAGGAAGCGATCTCGACCGAGGCCGAGACCGCCAGGTCCTGTGGATCGGACCGCTCTTGGTCCCAGGAACATCTTCGTCGGCCAGAAGAAGATGATTTGGGGTCCTTGTCCCTTTTCTTGGGGCGGGAGGAGTGCGAGCCCGAGGGCGCCTCACCCTTGGTAGGGAGAGACTGGCACAACTCCCGAAAGGACCCGGTAAAGGCGGAGCCCAGGTTGAGCAACACGAAAAACTTGGGCTGGCGAAGGTTGGGCAAGCCTCTTAAAAAGCCACCATTTTTGAGCTGCTCGTCGGATCCCTTGGCTGCGAGAACCGCCCACCTGGCCTCCTTCGATTTCACCGGTGGATTGCGAAGCTCCAGTCTCCCTAGCTGTAGGCACACCTTGCGATCGTCCAGGACGTTGGGATGGAAAGCCAGACAGATAGTGCAAGCAGTGGTGTCATGCACGGCACCCAAGCAATAAAAGCACGAGAGGTAGGGATCAGTGTGAGACATTTTCTGTCCGCAAGGACTCCGCGAAACCTGGGGGACGACTTATCCTCCATGTCTGATGCGCCCGGATTGGATTTGTAAACTCTTACGAGTTTTAAAGACAGCAAATGCGGCAAAAACCGTTGATTAGACTCTAGGGCCTACGGTACTTGAAAAGTAGCACGAGGGAACCTGAATCTTCCAGCGGAAAGGAAGATCTGGCATCATGGGGCGGAGCCGAGGTATATACCATCCGGGTGGGTGGGAGGAGCCAGCTTGAAGACTTCCGGCAAGATTTAAAGGGGAAAGGGACATGCCAGAGAGTGTGGATGGACAACATATCCACGCTCCTAGAAAAACTGTTCCAGGAAGCCACCCTCTTTCAGTGAAGAAGTACATCTTCACATCACTTCTGAATTTACCCCCTTCCAGCTTCATTGCAAGTCCTCTTGTTCTCATGCATCCTTTCCTCAGAAAAATACTCCCAACCTGTACCTTATTTACCTCCATGAGGAATTTATAGGCTCCATCATATCCCACCTCTCTTCCAGGGAGTACATACTGAAGTCTTTAGTCTCTCCTTGTTGGGCTTCTGATGCAGATCCTACACCATTTTAGTTGCCCTCCTCAAAATAGCCTCCACCCTATGTCCTTCCCAAGATGTGGTCTCCGAAACTGGACACAGTACTCTAGATGGGGTCTCACCGGCGATCTATACAGTGTTAACACCACCTCCCTCCTTCTGCTTGTGATACCCCTCCCAATGCATCCCTGCATCCCACTGACTTAACCAACTGCCTTGTTGCACTGCCTCACCACCCTGAAGTCATCAAATATGATTACTCCCAGGTCCCTTTCCTGTTTGGTAACTGTCAATGCCTCTTTTCTCATGTTGCGCTTGCACTAGGATCTGGTAGGGGCTCAGGCCTGCCTGTTGGAGGAGTGATGAAAAGGAGCACACTGCCCCAATTTTGGCCGATTATGCTACATGCTGTGGACGGATCCGAGAGCCCGTCCAGAGCACTGGAGGTCAGAGATGATATCCTGGACATCTCCCCCGAAAAGTCTGAAACCTCTAAAGAGGACGTCCCATCACATTAGACTGGACATCCTGGGAACCCTCCCATTACCCACCTTTTCAATTTGTCTCTCAATCAGGGCTCCCTCCCCAAGGTCTGGAAGACGGCCCATGTCATCCCTCTATTGAAATCAGGGAACCACTGCGACCTAAATAATTACCGCCCAATCTCCTTGCTCCCGGCCTTGTCAAAACTACTGGAGAAGGTAGTAAATGAACAGCTCAGATCTCATCTGGAAAGTTTTAATCTACTAAACCCAATTCAACCCGGTTTCCATCCAATGCATAGTACTTCCACTGCCCTTGCCAAGTTTATAAATGACTGGCAGTCCGCACTTCATAACAAGCAATACATATGCACCTTGTTTCTGGACCTTAGCAAGGCTTTCGACATGGTGGACCTTGATTTACTCCTGGTGACCCTGAAGAAAGCTGGGGTGGACAACCTCGCCCTAAGCTGGTTTGCAAACTATCTTGTGGACAGAGAGCAGCAGGTCTAGGCTGAAGGAGACCTATTGCCAAAAAAAATACTTCTTAGAGGTGTTCCCCAAGGATCCATACTTGGTCCACTTCTCTTTGCCATTTATATTAATCAAATCGACACTGGCCTAAAGTCATCTAGTATCCATTTCTTCACTGATGATACAGTGCTATACATTGACAGAGCAACTCCAGATCAAGCCATTTTGGACCTCCAGAATGATTTTGGCATCCTCCAAAAAAAATCTACTCAATTTGAAACTCCTGCTCAATGCCAAAAAAAATAAGGCCATGATTCTCTCTCCACTGGCCCCTCATCTCAAAAAAAAAAAAAAAAACAGATAAGGTTCCTCACATAAGCACCCTTTTGGGAGAAGCCCTGGAGTTCGTGGAACAATTCAAATACCTGGGGGTCTGGATTGACTACAAATTGTTCTTCACTGATCACACTGAAGAACCAACTAAGAAACTGCATCAAAGGCTCGGTATTTTCTTCAGGATGAAGCACTCACTAACCCAGGAGGCTAGAAAAAGTACAGTTACGTAAGAACTTACCGTAACGGTAGATCTTTGAGAGAGGCTTTTGCAGTAGGTAATTACATAAAGGACTGATGCTGGCCGGCGTCAGGACTCAACGAAAAAATTTCAAGCTAGCAGTCTCTGGCGGGGGACCGTCGTCAGGGGCGGTCCCTCACGCCCACCTTCCAGTTCTTTCCCGCCAAAGGCCAAAAGGCAAGACAAGAGAGAAGCAGATATTTCCCCTAATGGAAAAGGAGCTGAAAAAGCTTAGGGGGATGGAGAGAGGGAAGGTATTACCTACTGCAAGAGCCTCTCTTGACGATCTACTGTTACGGTAAGTTCTTACGTAACTGTACTATCTTACTTCGAGAGGGCTCTTGCAGTAGGTAATTACATATAGGACTGAGTCCCAAGCAGTCTGGAACAAGGAAAAGCAAATGGGAGGAGGAAAGCTACTCAGAAGTAGACCCTCTGGTTGTGAAGGCCTTAACAAAGGAGGCCTTGCAAAACAGCCAGCCCGAAGCCTGCTCTACGGCGAGAGGCAATGTCCAAACTGTAATGTTTCATAAAGGCATGGACAGAATTGCAAGTGGCAGTTGCACAAATGTCAGCCACTGACACGTTCTTGTGCAGGTGGCGGTGTTGAATTTAAGGCAGTGCTGGCACTTCTCTACCCGATGATCCAGGCCTAGGCAGAAGAAGCACTGGGAATGGCTGTCCTTGTGCGGGAGTTGGGCGTCGCATGAGTTGCACTTATTTTTGTGCTCAGAAGGTGTAGGGGATGACATAAACCAACGAATGCCTGACGATTTAGTCGAAGAATCAAAAAAAAGACAGTAAAAACTACCGACGACAGAGATGACGAGCGCTGAACTTTACCGCGAGGTGCTGACATGAGCTAACGGCGGAAAGAACTGAAGAGTGAGCGGTGGGGACCGCCTTTATAGACGCCACATGATGTCAGGTCACTGACATGGGGGCGGTCCCCCGCCAGAGACTGCTAGCTAGAAATATTTCCATTGGGTCATGATGCCGGCTGGCATCAGTTCTATATGTAATTACCTACTGCAAGAGCCCTCTCGAAGTAAGATCTCCTAGTCCAAGCTACCTTCTTGCCTCTCTTAGACTATGCGGACTTCCTATATGGCCATAGTACTAGCAAAGCTCTCTCCAAGCTTGATACCCTATACCACAGAGACCTTAGATTCATTTTGGATGTCCCTTATGACACGCACCACTGCATCCTCTATTCTTCCGTAGGCTGGGGCTCCCTTAGCTTCAGGAGGCAAAAGAATGCTATTCTATGGACATATAAGACAATCACTCATAAATTATCTCATTACCTCACAAGCTGCCCAACTCCCTGCATCCCTAGTGCCTATTCTCTCAGAAGTCTTACCATCTTATCTCTGGCTATCCCTAAAGTTAAAACACGCTTTGGCAGAGCCTCAATAAGCTTCACTCTTCCTACATTATGGAATAAGATCCAGAAAACCTTAAGGCTCGCTTCCCCTATCACGTTCTCCCTCTTCAAATCCTTGTTTCTGAGGACCTTCTCAGAGGTCTGTCATTGCTTCAAGTCAAGGTCTTAACATCACAATTTGTTACTGCTTTAAATTCTGGACTTAAACCTCAACCATTGCCTGAGGCGTCATTTGAGTCCTCCCTTCTGTCATTGTCCAAATCAAGGTCCCAACAACACGATCTGTTTTTGCTTCAAATACTGGACTTAAACCCCAACCATTGCCAGTGGCATCTGTCGTGTTCTCCCTTCGAACAGTCCTTCCTTCCTAAGCCATCATGTCCAACCCTCTCCTATCTCGTCTGACCTTCCCTTCCCACCCCACTTGCCAGGACATGCCTACAGTACTTATCAAAGAACTCTTACATCTGAATCTTCTTCGCACTTTGATGCTAGAGGAACTGCCACTCCTGCTCACTATGACTCCTCCAATGATGTTTACTGTATAAACTTTAGCTCATTACCTTACATCCATATATCAGTATCCATGCAATTGTATTTAAATGGCACTACCTCCTGTTGAGCCTACTGCTATGTTCTGGTGCACGTATCTTGTCACATGTGATAGTTATATGTTATCACATTGTTATTATTACTATGTAATTGTTATGTACGTTCTCTCAACCTGTTCTCTCTTAACCCTGTTGGCAACTGTTCTGTCCCAGGTCCATCTTGTAAATGAGCTTGTCTCAATGATGTTTCACCTGGCAAACTAAAGACTTTGATTGACTGAAAGCCTGAGACCCTTAACCAGGAGTGACGTTGTATACAAATGCTGATGGCCGCTGCTCGGCCAGAGGCACCAACTGCTTCGTAGGCAGCCCACAGGATGTGGGTACCGATGTCCGAACCCACCTTGAGGGCCTGCTGTTTAGAGGGATCATCCAGCATGGCTAGGACCACCTCCAGAGCATGGTATCAGAGGAGATTTTGATACTGTACCATGTGGGCCAAATAACTGATGGCCAGAATGGCCAGGGTGGGAGAAGCAAAAGCAAGCTTGCCCAACTGGTCCAGCTGACGCAACTCCCTGTCAGGTGGAAGACAGCTGAGGTGTTTCAGCCTCTTGGTTCAGTCATGTGCCGCATTAATGACAACTGAATCAGCCTTGGCCTGTTGTCCAAAGTATGGTTTGCCAGCCGGTGCGTGGTAAAGTCTGTCAGCTTTCTTGTACACCGCCGGGACCATACTGTGGAGGTTCCAAGCAGCCCGGATAACATCCTCATAGGATTCTGTGATTGGAGGGACCACCAAAGGAGGAGTGTCAGGCTGGCATAGGTAATGCGTCAACCAACACTGCTTGGAGTCTTGCTCTTCTATCTCCCACCCCATAGTGGCTTGAATGTGTCGTATGATGGCCATGAAACTGTTATCATCTGAGGATGATCTGGGGATGTTACTTGGACACCCCTTCCCCTCTGAAGATTCCACACCTAGAGGGGAAGACTCGCTGCTTTCACTCTCGTCTGAGTCATCTGCGCCATCATCCCCACTAGTATCGGGCCAGGGAAACTGAGGTGATCTTTTGCTTAAGGAGGTGGTTCTCCAAAGTCTTCTGCCAACATCCCCCGGTGGCTGGGTTGAATCCCTGGTAGACATCGCAGGCTTAGACGCTGTGGTTTAGGCCTAGGCACAAGACACAGGCAGAATGGCCGTCCTTGTCTGGGATCTGTTTTCTGCAGACACACTTCATGAAGTGGTTGGATGAAGACGATTTATAAGACATAAACTGTCAGGTGAGAACACCAAAATTTCGATGTTAAAACTTGTACTAAAAAGAAAAATAAAGTGCGAAAAATGCAGGAAATGGCAGTTCCAGCAGTCCGATGTGCATTGGCAGATGGTGGGAAAAGAGCTGAGGAGGGTATAGGGACACCAGCCTTTACAGGATTCGCTGATGTCAGTGACTAACGTTGGAGGTGGGTGTCCCCCCCCCCCGGTAGACTGCTAGCTAGAAAGTTTCTGTGTGGTCCTAGTGCCTGTGCCTGGTGGCTGTAGTCCTACCGGCCTATGGCCTGCTGCAAGAGATACCCTCGAATTAAGACCATTTAAACCACCCACTGAGGACTGAGAGTCCCTTCCCAGATGGATACAGGCCATCAACCTTTTATAGGCCCTTTCCCTCAAAGTTGGTACCCAGTCCCCACTGTAGCAGAACCCCTCCTCTCTAAACCATTCTTTCTACCATGAGTTGAAGCTCTTGGTGCAGAGAATCCAATCCTCCCCTGCCACAGACAGCCAACCCCTCAGTGAAAGCCACCTGCTTAAGACCCCCTTCCCTGGCTCCCTAAAACCTCTCTGCACTATCCCAGCCCCATCCCTACCCAGGTCAGTAGACCCAAGGTGGACAATGATATCTGGCTCCCCCTCCTGCCATGCCGCTGTAGCGATCCCCAAGATCCATTTTCCATCCCTCCAAGATGAGGTGCCAGGTAGGCATCTCACCTCCATCTTTCCCTCCCTTCCTGTTCCGCCTCACCTACCTCCCGATCACGTGCCAGACTGTGCACTCAGTCACACTGACAGACTCTTACTGGAGTCGCACTGAAGGATGGCAAAACCATGATTTTTGCACGTACCCCCCCCCCCCAATCATGGGTTGGCGGTGGTGGGGGAACTTTCATTTAATGAATCACTGGAGTTTGGGGGGATAGGGGCTAGGGAGTGGGGATTGCAAAAGTTTGTTTCTGCTCCTGAAACAATGTCAAACTGGCATTCAGAATCGGACTTTCAGGATCTTATATTTTATACTGAAGTAATTTTTTTTTTTTTTTTTTTTTAATCATACTACTGTTTATTCTCCTCGGCAGAGCGGCCCTACACGATCTCCGGCCGCCAGCCCTGCACCCACAGACCTGGTCGTGCTCGTGGGCTACACAACCCCGCTCACCCAGTGGGACGGCCATTATTGCTCTCGCACCCACTGGGTACGCGCCCTTCTTGGTCTCTGCGGGGGTGCAAGGTGCGGCCATCAGCTGCAAAGATCGCCCTCTGCATTTTCCACACCACTTCTCCCCAGAGGAGAGCCGGACGTGCAATGGCGTCTGAGCATGTAGTGCTGATGCCCACCGCGCTCTCCTCCCTTGCTATTGCATGCCACTTGTAGTGTGGCTGGCCTCTGCCAGTCGCCGCTACAGGGCGATGCAAGCCCCACTAGCCACCCCAGCGAGAGGAGAGCAGTCATTGGATGCTCAATCCTCCCTCCCTCTCCCCTGCCAGACCCCAGCGGCCCGAGTCCGTTCCCGAACCCAGGTCGCCGGCGTGGCGCGAGGTGTGGTGTCCAGCGCCACCAGGCCGGCCTTATACTGAAGTCATTTTAATACTGAAGTCACAATTTCATTAAAACAAGACCTTCTGCCTCTAGACTTCAGCAGTTCATGTTACTGGATCCAGTCATGAAGTCATAATGTTCTTTATAACAACTGTTTTCCCTTTTTTCCATAGGGAAACTGTGGCGTAATTTGCCGTAATAAAGGAGTGTTTATCACAGAAAACACGCACACGATTTCCCTAGCTCTGCGCATGTGCCCGAAGCAGTTCCTCGGTTACTGACCACTCTCCTTCTCGTGGAACCACAAACGGAGTGAACCGCCATTCAGAGCTGGATAGTAAGTAATTAAAATCAATTAATTGTGCCATAAGGACCATCGTTCACTTTCAGCTGCCCACAAAAAAAACAGACTTTAAAAGAAATAAAGAAAGCTGGCTATGAGCTGTAACTTAATGGACCACAGCCATACAGCAACGATCTATTTTATATAATTGCTTAGGCGAAAAAAGGGAAACCCAACAATTATATAAAATAAAATGTGGGCCAGTGTGTGTAAACTCGAAGTTTACACACACCCTCTGGGTTAGATGTTGCATAAACCCCTCCAGCTTCGCTCTTGGGATTTATGTAGCATCTAACCCCTTGGGTGTGTGTAAAATACAGGTTACTCACCTGTAACAGGAGTTCTAGGAGTGGTATATGTTGTTCATGCACACTGTCTGGCAGGTTCCTTATTGCTTTAATTCTTGCCGGAAAGTCTTCAAGCTGGCTCCTCCCACCCACCCGGGTGGTAAAACCCTCGGCTCCGCCCCATGACGCCAGATCTAGCCCGCTGGAAACCAGGTAGCGCGTTGAAGCCGGGAAGGTCGGGTGGGTCGTGTGGATGAACAACATATACCATTCCAAGAACTACTGTTACAGGTGAGTAAATACAGGTTACTCACCTGTAACAGGAGTTCTAGGAATGGTATATGTTGTTCATCCACACTTATTGGCAGGTTCCTTGTCGCTTAAATCTGCCGGAAGGTCTTCGTTGGCTCCTCCCACCCACCCGGTGGTAAAACTCTTGGCTCCGCCCCATGATGCCAGATCTGGCCCGCTGGAAGCTCTGTACAGCGTCGAAGCCGGGAGGTTTGAGAAATGTGGGTGGATGAACAGCATATACCATTCCTAGAACTCCCAAGTTACAGGTGAGTAACCTGTATTTCTAGGGACATGGATATGTTGTTCATCCACACTTATTGGCAGACTCCTAGCAGTCCTCCGGGAGGAGGGAGGCAAGGTGCACACCCCCTACTTAGGAAATAGAGACTGGAGAACCGAGGCCCCAAAACCAGCATCCCGGCGTGACTCAAGGTCAATGTGGTAATGGGTAATAAAGGTGTGTGCTGACTTCCAGGTAGCAGCCCTGCAGATTTCCTGGATAGGGACATCCCTGGAAGCAGCCACCGATGCAGCAGTATGACGGGTAGAATGAGCTCTTATCCCTCTGGGAGGCTCCATGCCCGCCAACTCATAGCAGCGATCTATGCAGGAGGTGACCCACCTGCCTATCGTCCGCTTGGCTGCAGGTCTGCCAGGTGCGGCTTCAGCATAGGTGACAAACAGCTGGCGAACCTCTCCCCGATTTCAGCCGTGCGCCCCTTATATATGCTTAGCCTCTTCTAGGGTCCAGAGTATGGAGCCTATATTCGGCCTCCGAGGTGTGATTGGGGTAGAACACCGGCAGAGTCAGCATCTGGTTAAGGTGAAACTCCGACACCACCTTCGGAAGGAATTTCGGGTGGGGGCTCAGGACAACCTTGTCCCTGTGGAAGACCAAGTAAGGAGACTCGATGCAAAGCGCCTGGAGCTCTCCCATCCTTCTGGCTGACGTGATAGCCACCAAGAAGGCGGTCTTCCACGACAGGTGAGAGAGATCACACCTGTGCATTGGTTCGAATGGCTTGCCCATGAGCTTTGCCAGTACCAGCAGTAAATCCCACGGAGGTGGAGGTTCTCGCACCGGAGGGGAAATGTGATCAAGGCCTTTGAAAAAGCGCCCGACCACCTTTTCCTGCGCCACCGACTGCTCCCCGGCCCGCGCCCGGTAAGCAGAGATGGCTGCCAGGTGCACCTTTAGGGTCGTCGACCTAAGCCCTTGACTAGAAAGGGACCATAAATAGTCCAAAATGCTTGCCACAGAACAGGAGGAAGGGTCCAAGCCCTTGCCCTGACACCAAATGGAGAATCTCTTCCATTTGAAGGCGTAGCATTTTCTGGTCGACTCCTTACGGGACGCCTCAACAACATTGAGGACCTCGTCGGAAAGACCCAAGGCCTGGAACTCTAGCCGCTCAGGAACCAGGCCGTCAGGTGCAGGGATTGAAGGTCCGGATGGAACACCTTCCCTGACTGACTGAGAGCAGGTCCGGCGAGCTGGAAGCTGCCTCGGGAGCCTGGAGCTGAGGCTGAGGAGATCTGGGTACCAGAACTGGCGGGGACAGTCTGGGGCTATCAGAATCACCTGCACCTTGTCCCTCCTTGCTTTGAGAAGCACCTTGTGAATCAAGGGAAATGGGGGAAAGGCGTAGAAGAAGCCCGGGGTCCACAGCCTTGAGAAGGCATCCCCCTGCAGCGAGCCCTGCTGAGGGGTGGGCATGAAACAGCCTCAGCTTCGCGCTCTCCCTGGAGGCAAACAGGTCCATCTGAGGTGTGCCCCAGTGGGAGAACAGATCTTGTACTACCTCCGGCAGGAGAGACCACTCGTGAGATGCAGCCCCTATCTGGCTCAGGGCATCGGCCAGGGTGTTGGAGGCTCCTGCCACATGAATGGCTAGGAGATCCGCCTCCAGGCTGCGCACGAGTGACCAAATGCGGAGAGCTTCCTTGCATAGAAGCATGGAGCGCGTCCCGCCCTGGCGGTTCAGGTAGTACATGGTCGGGTATTGTCCGCCTGACCGGACCACTTGACCCCGGAGAAACGGAGCAAAGGCGGTGAGAGCTAGGCGGACCGCTCGGAGCTTCAGCAGGTTGATGTGGCATTGGGACTCCCGCGGGGACCAGAGGCCGTGCACTCGGTGTTCCCCCAGATGGGCACCCCAACCCATCAGAGAGGCATCGGTCGATAGAGTGACCGTCGGCTCGGGGCGGACAAACGGGATGCCCTCCTGCAGATGGAATGGAATGGTCCACCACTGGAGAGCGTTCCACATCTCCTGGGTCACTATCACTAGCTGATCCAAAGGATTGCAGCGTTGTGACCACTGGCTGGCCAGTCCCCACTGAAGGGGGCGCATTTGCCAGCGGGCCCAACGGACCACGCTGGTACAGGCCGCCATGAGACCCAGAAGGCGCAGGAAGTCCCGGGCAGGGCGCGACTGCCCAACCAGAAATGACTGGGCAAAGGAGGTAAGAACCTCGGCCCTGTCCGCCGGGAGCCGTGCTCTGGCTCGAAGAGAGTCGAGCTCTGCCCCGATGAACAGGATCACCTGCTTCGGCTCGAGTTCTGACTTGGCCTCGTTGATGAGAAGGCCAACTTGAGAGCAAACCTGGAGGGCCAGATCTCTGGACCGCTCCACCTCCCGTCTGGAGGAGGCTGCTATCAGCCAATCGTCCAGGTAAGGGTACACCCGGACCCTCAGCCGCAGGGAATGCTGTCACCACTGCCATGCATTTGGTGAAGACCCAGGAGCTGGAGATAAGCCGAAGGGCATGGCTCGAACTCGAAGAGGGATCCCTCCGTCGAAGCGGAGGAATCTCCGGTGACGGACGGATAGGGACGTGAAAGAACGCGGCCCTGTAGGTCCAGAGAGCAGAACCACACGCCGTGTTCCAGAGATGGTATTATCTGCGCCAGAGTGACCATTCTGAAGGTTCGAGACCTTAGGAACTTGTTCAGGTCGTGTAGGTCGAGAATGGGGCGCCAGCCCCCCGTCCGTTTTGGAACCAGGAAATACCTGGACACGAACCCCAGGTCTGAAGGGGGGTCCTCCACCTCCGTGATCACCTCCTTTTGGAGGAGGAGAGCGATGTCGGCTCGGTGAGCCGCCAGTGAGGCTGCGGACCCCGAGGCCCCCCGAGGTGCGACGGCTCTGAAGGGCGGGGCCTGCTCGAATTCCAGAGGTAGGCCTTTTCCCACCACCTCCAGTACCCACCTGTCCGTGGTAACAGCGGACCAGGCGGAAAGGAAGTGTCTGAGCCGTCCCCCCACGGGGGGAACCAGGGGTGAGGTGACAGGGATGGGGGCGACACCCCTCAGCCCGTCACTGGGCAGGCTTGGAGGAGGGACCGGCCGAGGGACCTCCTGGGCCTTTACCTCCCTGCTTCCTGTTGGAGGAAGCCGACGGCTTGGGTTTGGGATACCAAGGTCGAGCCTGCTGGCCCTGACGTTGCTGGGCCGGGCGCGCCGCGGGCGCAGAAGGACGAAAGGGCTTAGGCTGTGGCTTGCGGCCTTTGTCCTTCTGAGCGGAAGAGACCAAGTCCAAGGTAGCATTGGACTTCTCGATCCTCTGCAGGTGACCTTCCACCCCAGGGCCGAAGAGGTCAGTCCCCAAAAAGGGAACATCCGCCAACTTGTGCTGGGTATCCGAGGTAAAGGTGGATATCCTCAGCCAAGCCCGACGACGCATGGCCACTGCGGCCGCCACAGACCTGGCACATGAGTCCCCGATGTCTAACGCAGTCTGGAGCTGCTGTTTAGCCACTGCCCTGCCCTGGTCCCGCACCTGCCTGACCGTAGTCTGCAGATCTGCGGGAAGATGAGGGACGACCTCATCCAGGGAGCCCAACAGGGCATGAGAAAAATGTGCCATGAGGATGGCCGAACTGGCCTGACGAAGGCCGAGAGAGGACGCAGCATAGACTTTTCGCCCGGCATAATCCAGTTTCTTGGATTCCTTGTCGGGAGGTTTGTCACATCCCTAGCGTTCGCACGCCGGAAAACGCTGTCGGTAACCAACCCTCGGTCGAGGGTGTCCAAAACGGACAGGGAACCGGGGGACCGCGATACTTCCTGGCCAACCTGGTCAAGGCGTAGGGCAGGAAGCAGGACGCTGCCAAAGTTCCAAGGCCGACTCACTATGGCTTCGCCACCGGAAAGGCCTCAGAGAGAATCCTCTGTCCAGAATCTCCGTAAGGGGATACCTGGCCCATTTAGAAACGGGTTCGAGCTTCATCCCAGTGGACTCCGAGATGAGTCGAAGCAACCCTAAGAAGGACGAAGGGCTATCGTCCATTGACTGCCCTCCCGAGGACTCCAAGTCCATGAGCTTGGAGAAGAGGGAGGAACCATCATCGGACTCAGAAGAGTCCTCAAAGAGCTGCCTCGGGCCTGAGCCACCCTCCACCTGCGGAGGTTTATCGGGAGTGAGGGTGACAGACAGCCTATGGGGCAAACCCAAAGCCGACCGAGAATTTTTGGTCAGAGCCCCAACTAATGGCTGTGGAGGCGGAGGTTCCACCAGAATCGGTGGGGCAGCTGGAATTGGCCGAACAACCGGCCTGAGAACAGGCTCCTCGACTACAACGAGGGGTTGTTTCAGCTGCTCCGGTGACAGCCACTTAATGGCCGGGGAAGACGACTGGGTCGGCTTATTCCCGGTCAAAAGGAGCTGTTGCCACATAAGTTCCTCGTATCTGACGCAACTTGCGCCGAAGCCTCCCTCGCTCCAAGGAAGAGTGGGCGCCATTGCCAAATGTCGAGACCGAGACCGCCTATGGCAGCGGATCGGTTGACTGCAGGATGTCCTAGACCAAGACCGAGAGTCTCGACTAGGGCCGAGGAAGGCGAGGATGTAGTCGGAAATCGGCACTCCTCGCTCGGACGTTATCCACTGAAGGCTCCGGAACCGAGGCACAGACGAGCCGACGGATCCTCAACTCCCACGGGGAACCGAGGGATTCTCAGCTTCTCGGGTCCAACTGGCCTGGACGGGACACCGTGAAGCCAGCGGCCGAGCTGAGAGGGTCGACTGCCGGGTCGGCTGGCGACAAGGGAGGGGGGATCTTTCCCGCTCCCAAGAGCGCCGACGGAGAGACTTACTTTTGCTCTTTTGGACCTGGAAAAGGTCCAAGAAGTTGGACCTCACCCTTGGTCGAGAAGGTCAGACAAAGCTCCTTAAAAGAAGCCGATGTACGAGGCACCGAGAGAGGGGACAAAAAGCAGTAGCCGAGGTAGAAGCGTTCAGCGCCGCTTCCTCTTCTTGAGGGCGATCATCTGCCTAGCTGATCCTCACGAGTTCGCCGCCGACACCGCCAATCGGGCCTCTTTAGATTTCACCGTGGAATTTTTTTTCGGGCGCCCCAGTTGTAATCGGGCAGCATGGTCTTCAAGGACGAGTCGAAAAGGAAGAGCACAAGTCGCAGGCCTGTGGGTCATGCTCAAGGCCCAGGCAGTAGACGACGTGAGTGCGGATCCGCCCTAGACATCTTTCCAGCAAGGCACCTCCAAAACCGGAGTCGATTGGTCCATCGTAGCCATGAGGAGAAGACAACCGGAGTCTTTTAGCTAAAAACTTTTAATTTCGAACTTTCAAGAATTAGGAACTAGTCTTAAACGCAGCGTTGCTATGAGGGAACCTGAGCTCCAAGCGTAAGGAAGATCTGGCGCCATGGGGCGGAGCCGAGAGTTTTACCACCCGGGTGGGTGGGAGGAGCCAGCTTGAAGACCTTCTGGCAAGATTTAAAGCGGTAAGGAACCTGCCAATAAGTGTGGATGAACAACATATCCATGTCCCTAGAACCTGTATTTCTAGGGACATGGATATGTTGTTCAATCCACACTGTCTGGTAGATTCCTAGCAGTTCTCCAGGAGGAGGGAGGCAAGGTGCGCACCCCCTACTTAGGAAATAAGGGCTGGAGAACCGAGGTCCCAAACTCAGCATCCCGGCGTTACTCTAGGTCAATGTGGTAATGGGAAATAAAGGTGTGTGCTGACTTCCAGGTGGCAGCCATCTAGATATCCTGGATAGGGACGTCCCTAGAAGCAGCCACCGAAGCAGCGGTATGGCGAGTTGAATGAGCTCTTATCCCTTTGGGTGGCTCCATGCCTGCCAGCCTATAGCAGATATCTATGCAGGAGGTGACCCACCTGCTTATCATCCGCTTGGCTGCAAGTCTGCCAGATGCGGCTTCAGCGTAGGTGACAAACAGCTGGTGAACCTCTCCCCGAACTTCAGCCATCCGCTCTTTCTAATAAGCGAGTGCTCTTCTAGGGTCCAAAGTATGGGGCCTATATTCGGCCTCTGAGGTGTGACTGGGGTAGAACACCGGCAGAGTCAACACCTGATTAAGGTGAAACTCCGACACCACCTTCGGAAGGAACTTCAGGTGGGGCGAAAGACAACTTTGTCCCTGTGGAAGACCAGGTAGGGAGACTCGATGGAAAGAGCCTGGAGCTCTCCCATCCTTCTGGCTGACATAATAGCCACCAAGAAGGCGGTCTTCCATGACAGGTGAGAGATGTCACACCTGTGCATCATTTTGAATGGCTTGCCCATGAGCTTAGCCAATACCAGCAGTAGATCCCACGGAGGTGGAGGTTCTCACACTGGAAGGGATATGTGGTCTAGGCCTTTGAAAAAGAGCCCGAACATCTTCTCCTGCGCCACCGACTGCTTGCTGGCCTGCACCCGGTAAGCAGAGATGGCTGCCAGGTGCACCTTAAGGGTCATCAACCGAAGCCCTAGCTGAGAAAGGGACCACAGGTAGTCCAAAATACTAGTCAATGGACAGGAAGAGGGGTCCAACCCCTTGTCCTGACACCAAATGGAGAATCTCTTCCATTTGAAGGCGTAGCATTTTCTGGTTGACTCCTTACAAAATGCCTCAACGACATTGAGGACCTCGTCGGAAAGACCTAAGGCTGGAACTCTAGCCGCTCAGGAACAAGGCCGTTAGGTGCAAGGATTGAAGATCCGGATGGATAACCTTCCCCTTGTCGACTGAGATCAGGTCCGGGCGGGATGGAAGCCGCCCCGGGAGCCTGGAGCTGAGGCTGAGGAGATCTGGGTACCAAAACTGTCGAGGCCAGTCTGGGGCTACCAGAATTACCTGCGCCTTGTCCCTCTTTGCCTTGAGAAGCACTTGTGGATCAAGGGAAATGGAGGGAAGGCGTAAAAGAGGCCCGGGGTCCACGGCCTCGAGAAGGCATCCCCCTGCAGCAAGCCCTGCTGAGGGGGCCGGGTGTGAAACGACCTCAGCTTCACATTCTCCTTGGAGGCAAACAGGTCCACCTGAGGGGTGCCCCAATGGAAGAACAGGTCTTGCACTACCTCTGGTAGGAAAGACCACACATGAGATGCAGCGCCTATCTGGCTGAGGGCATCGGCCAGACTGTTGGAGGCTCCTGCCACATGGATGGCTAGGAGATCTGCCTCCAGGCTAATCACGAGAGACCAAATGCAGAGAGCTTCCTTGCACAGAGGCAAGGAGTGCATCCCACCCTGACGGTTGAGACAGTACATGGTCGTGGTGTTGTCCGTCTTGACCTGAACCACCTGACCCTGTACAAAGAAAGCGAAGGCAGTGAGAGCTAGTCGAACTGCTCGAAGCTCCAACAAGTTGATGTGGCATTCAGACTCCTGAGGGGACCAGAGGCCATGGGCCCGGAGCTCCGCCAGATGGGCCCCCCAACCCATCAGAGAGGCATCGGTCGTAAGAGTGACCGTCGGCTCGGGGCAGACAAACAGAATACCCTCCTGCAGATGAACTGAGACGAGCCACCACTGCAGGATGTCCCACATCTTCTGGGTCATGGTCACTGGCCGGTCCAAAGGACCAGAGCGCTGTGCTCACTGGCGGGCCAGCCCCCACTGCAGGTGGCGCATATGCCAGCGGGCCCAATGGACCACGCTGGTGCAGGCTGCCATGAGGCCCAGAAGGAACAGGAAGTCCTGGGCAGGGCACAACTGCCCAAACAGAAATGACTGGGCAAACGAGGAAAGGACCTCGGCCCTGTCCGCCGGGAGCTGGGCTCTGGCTCGAAGAGATTTGAGCTATGCCCCGATGAACTGAATCACCTGCGATGGCTCGAGTTCCAATTTGGCCTCGTTGATCAGGAGGCCAATTTGAGAGCAGACCTGGAGTGCTCCACCTCCAACCCGGAGGGGACTGCAATCAGCCAGTCGTCCAGGTAAGGGTACACCCGGACCTCTCAGCACCGCAGGAATGCTGTCATTACTGTCATGCATTTGGAACTCGTAAAGTTATCCCTCTGCTCTAAAGCGGAGGAATTGCTGATGAGATGGACGGATTGGGACATGAAAAAACGCATCCAGGAGATCCAGAGAGCAAAACCACACACCTAGTTCCAAGGATGGAATGATCCGAACCAGAGTGACCATCCTGAAGGTGCCGGCCTTAGGAACTTGTTCAGGTCATGCAGATCGAGAATGGGGCGTCAGCCCTGTCCACTTTGGGACCACGAAATACCTGGACACAAACCCCGGGTTTGGAGGAGGATCCACCACCTTGCTGACCACCTCCTTCTGGAGGAGCAGAGCAATGTCGGCTCGATGAGCCAACAGAGAGGCTGAGGAGCCCGAAGGCCCGTGGGGAGATGGCTCGATAGGGAGGGGACTGCTCGAATTCCAGAGGCAGACCCCTGCCGACCACTTCCAGTACCCCATGGTCAGTGGTGATAGCGGACCAGGTGGAAAAGAAGTGGCGGAGCCGTCCCCCCGTGGGGGGAACCTGGGGAGGAGTGACGAGGTTGGGGGTGACATCCCTCAACCCGTCACTGGGCAGGCTTGGAGGAAGGGCCGGCCGAGGGGCCGCCTGGACCCTTCCGTCCAGGCTTCCTACTTGAGAAGAGGCGTACTTGGCCTTAGGGCGCCAAGTGTGAGCCTGCTGGCCCTGTTGCTGGTGCTGCTGGGCCGGATGTGCCGCAGGGGCGGGAGGGCCAAAAAGGCTTATGCTGCAGCTGGCAGCCTTTGTCCTTCTGGGCAGACGTGACCAAGTCCAAGGTGGCATTGGACTTCTCGATTCTCTGGAGATAGATTTCCACCTCCAGCCGAACAAGTCGGTGCCCAGGAAGGGAACATCTGCCAGCTTGTGCTTGGTATCCGCCATGAAGGTGGAGATCTGCAGCCAAGCTCTGCGGCGCATGGCTACTGTGGCCGCTACTGACCAGGCATAAGTCTCCAATATTCAAAGCCGTTTGGAGCTGTTTGGCCATTGCCCTGCCCTGATCCCGCACCTGCTTGACCGTCGTCTGAAGGTCAGCCGGGAGATGAGGAATCACCTCATCCAGGGAACCCATAAGGGTGTGTGACAAATGTGCCATCAGCACAGCCGAGCTAGTCTGTCGAAGACCTAGGAAGGAAGCAGCGTAAACTTTTTGCCCCGAGTAGTCCAGCTTTTTGGGCTCCTTGTCGGGAGGTTTGTCCACGTCCCAAGTATTTCCGGAATGCCGGAAAACGCTATCGGTTACCAGCCCCTCCGCAGAGGGGTGCTCCGAAAAACTGGAGAGGGAACCGGTGGGAACTGTGTACTTATGAGCCATCCTGGCCGAAGGCGCAGGACAGGATGCAGGCCGCTGCCACAACTCCAGGGCTGGACCAACAATGGCTTCGGCCACAGGGAAGGCCTCCGTGGGGGAATCCCCTTGGTCCAGTATCTTCGTGAGGGGAGATCTGGCCCATTTCTGTACAGGTTCGAGCTGCATCACAGTGGACTCCGAGATCAGCCAAAGGATTCCTAAGAATGAGGATGGGCTGTCGTCCACCGAGTGACCCCTGGTAGATTCCAGGTCAAGGGGCGTGGAGTACAAGGAGTCATCGTCGAACTCCGAGGAGTCCGCGAACAGCTGCCAAGCGCCTGAGCCACCCTCCACTCGCCGAGGCCGATCGGGGGTGAGGGTGACAGACAACCTGTGGGGCAAGCCCTAACTCGATCGAGAATCCTTGGTCAGGGCCCAGTCTTAGGCTGAAGAGGCGGTGGTTCCACCACAATGGGTGGAACAGCCGGTTTTGGCCGAGCAACTGGTGCCGGAGTCAGCTCCTCGACTACAACGAGGGGTTGCTTCAGTCGTTCGGGCGACAACCACTTAATGGCCGGTGAAGGCGACGGAGTCAGCTTATTAGTGGCTAACAAGAGTTGTTGCCACATGTCTTCATAGCGCTGATGCAACTTGCACCGGAGCCTATCCTCCGAAGAGGACAATGAGGATGAGCAGCGATGCCGCTTTCCATGATGCCGGGACCGAGACCGCCGATGTCAGCGGGACCTACCCGACACGGAGGAGGACCGAGACCTTCGGGGTTGCTGATAGTGGGTTGAAGAGGGAGCGGGGGAAACCCGCTCATCCCTCGGTTCAGGGTCCTTGACCGGGGACTTCGCCACAGGAGACACGGGCAAGTCCTCGGTAACCACTGAGAGAACCGGTGAAGAAGGGTTGTCGGCTTCTCCAGTCGACAACCCATCCAACGGGTAGAGAAAAATCTTGACCGCATCAACGGGTGTCTCGGCTGGCTGACCTGAGGGGGACACCGTGAAGCTAGCAGCCTTAACCGCAACCTCAACCGACGTCGAGAGCCGACGGTCCGGGGAAGGAGATCTCTCCCGCTCCCATGAACATCGACGGAGGGACTTACCTTTCGATTCCTTTTCTATGACCTACTCGTGTGAGTCCCCGAGGATCCTTCTCCTTTGTTGAAGAGGGACGGACAAAGCTCCTTGAAAGAAGCAGTGTAGGAGGAGCCCAAGGAGAGCGGGATGAATGCCGAAGCTGAGGAGGAAGAAGATGCAACCTGGGCCGCCTCCTCTTCGAGGACGATAAACTGCTCCAGCTGCTCCGTGGAGCCCGCAGCAGCGGACACCATCCAATGGGCCTCCTTCGACTTCACTGGCGGATACAGTTTCTCGGGGCACCCCAGTTGAAGTCAGGCAGCGCGGTCTTGCAGAACCGAAGCCGTGAAGGATGTGCAGAGATCGCAGGCCTGTGGATCGTGTGCAAGACCCAGGCAGTAGACGCACGTAGAGTGCGGGTCGGTCCAAGACATTTTCTGCCCGTAAGGGCACCAACAGAAGCCGGGAGTGGATTTATCCATCGCAGTCACAAGGGAAGATGAATACGTAAGTCTAATGAACTTTAAAATAATTTTCGGAAATTCCGAAGGATTAGATCCAGGCCTAAAATGCAGAGCGCTAACAAGGGAACCTGAGCTTCCAAGCGGTAAAGAAGATCTGGTGTCATGGGGCAGAGCCGAGGATTTTACCACCCGGGTGGGAGGAGCCAGCTTGAAGACCTTCCAGCAAGAATTAAAGTGGCAAGGAACCTGCCAGACAGTGTGGATTGAACAACATATCCATGTCCCTAGAACTTCTCGTTACACACACACACCGACCCATACTTTATTCTATATGTAACATTACAACCTGTTGACACAAAACTGTGTCCAATGTCACAACTACAGCATTATGCCTTCAAGGTAGCAAAAAGTATAAGGAACCTTATTTTCACCTGTTTTCACACAAGTGCCTTTAGCAATAAAGAATAATTTTTGAAATGTCAAAATGTGAGTCCTACCAAAGTCAACTATAATTTCTGCAAGGCTCCAGGAAAAAAATCACTTTCACGAGCATTTCTGTCTTTATTATTGTTTACTGGGTGACCAGGTTAAGGCCCACAGGGAACAAGGCCCATTACCAGTGCAACCTTGGAGCACAGGGACTTGCTCAAGGTCACACAGTATGCAAACAGAGATTGTGGGAATCAAACCCAGGTCCACTGAATGTACCAAGCTTGTTCACAACTTGTTGCTCTAACCTCTGGGCTGTACTGCCAGCATGGTGGCTGATTTATAAGATTCATCTGGTTAGCCATGATGAGAAACAGTTACTGTACTTACATCTGGTGATGTACTCTCGCTGAGAATAAGCTGTGCTCCATTCAGTTGCGGCTCAGAATCTTCAGAAAGCTTCTCCTCATCTTCCTCTTGAATAGGGGATGAGGGAGACCGTAAAGTACTATACAAACAAAACAGATATTTGTCAGACACATTATTTCCCAATACTGATCAAAAATTGAATCTTTTTTTTTTATGTTATCTTTGTTCAGCATTATATAAATGTGTGGGAAACATCTCCTGACACCAACAGGGTGGGCTGGCTAACTCCACAGAAAATAAGCCATGCAGCTGGGCTCAACAGACCATCTCAAAACAGGGGATCTCCAGTGCGATCAGTCTCTTTATTTTCCCTCAGCACTAAATACATCAGTGTGGGGAAGCCTGCACCACGATTTCCTCCTACTGTACCTAGCCTGTAGATAAACACAGAGAATCAGTCTCCAGTGCTGTCAGGCCCTCGCCTCCCACTAGCACTAAATGCATCACTAAGGGAGGAAGCCTACACTATATCTTCCCACACTGTACATCTGTACTGTACCTTCCCACACTGTACATCTGTACAGCTCCTGTCGATAAACAGAGAGAATCAGTCTCTAGTGCTGTCAGCACCTCATCCCTCTCCAGTCCTAAAGTTATACTATAGAGAAGTCTGTACTGCACCTGCATACACTCTACTTGGCCCTATGGATAAACAAAAGGCTTCAGTCACCAGTGCTGTCAGCCCTTCCCATTTCACCAGCATTGTGGAGGAAAGCCTGGACTATGCTTATTGTTTCTTTATAAACAGAGGTCTTGAAAACTGTTGCTGGTGCTGAAGAGCTAAGAGCATGGGGCACATCCGGCTCCCTCAGAAAACCAGCATGAGGCATATTTTGTACCAACATAATGCCAGCATGGATTACGGCTGGCACAGCCAGGTGTACATTTAGGGGCAGAGTTTCAGTGTGAGGCATATCTGGCACTGTAGGATGCCATTACAGAGCACTTCTGGCACCACCAGGGTATCAGAAAGGGGCAAGTATGGCACCTTGGAATATGTCTGAAACCACAGGATGCCAGCCTGAGGCATGTCTGACACCATCAGGGGGCCAGCATGGGGCATGTCTGTCACTGATAAGCTGCCAGCACAATGCCCGTCCAGCACCAGTGATACAACAGTGACAACATGCCCAGCAGTTAGTACCGGCATAGGGATAATCCAGCACTGGCCTACAATACACAGCCACTATAGGCAAGATGCCTGCAGAGGCTAGTTAAGGATACACAGAGTGCCTGAATGGTGCACATCCCATACCTGCAGGATACCAGCAGAGTTCCAGAGTGGGGCACTTCCACCACCAGAATTACATCAGTGAAGGATAAATCCAGCAACAGCAGGGTTCTACTGCTGGCCAAGTCCTATATTAGAAGCGTTCAAGAAAGATGCAGGTGCCATACTTTCAGGTACCTGCAGGGTGACACACAGGGACACAGGCAGTAAAGGCAGTGCACTAGAGGGGGGCATATTCTATACCTGTAGAATGCCAGCATGGAGCTGAAGAGTTAACAGCAGGTATCAGCATGGGGCTGTGCAGTACTGGCAGGATTCCAATGTGATAATGCTTCACTGTATCAGTCTTGGAAATGATCTAGCATCAAAGAGTGGGTGTAGGTGAGGAAAGAACACAGAGAGAGATCTGAAAAAAAAAAAAAAAAAACTGTCCCGTACACCTGTCTGGGGATTTACTCAGTTTTCCTTTTTGATGGCTGTTCTCCATCATTCTGTCGATTGCAACTAGAGGTCGACCTGTCATGGAAAGGCCATCATTGATCCCGGAGAAGTTAATTTCTTCGTACAGAGGAGCCGAAGGAATGGCTGGGGATATGGACCGCAGACCATTCAGAGCTTCCAGCAGGGAGATGGGCTCGAATCCTGGAGGAACATTGTCTGTGTTCTGCAGGTTTAGGAAAAAGCAAGCATAAGAATCAGACCTTGAACAGCACTTACCTGCCAGGGCTGTTATCTACCCCTCTATACATCAACTCAGTATTCTACTAGGGAGAGTGACGAGGGGCTGCCAACGCAATATTTAATACCGTACACCTCTCAGCTGATCCCACTGGGTAAAGCAAGGAGAAAAAAAAAACACAGCATTAAGCACCCTGTCAAATGCAGACTATCTCACTAGAAAGGGAGAGGAAAGGTCTAAACCCAGCCTTCAACACTTCTTCTCACTCAACAGATTCCACAGGGGAGGGAGGGAGGAGAAAAAGCAGTCCAGCTTTCTATACCATGTTTCACTCGGCCATTCCACTGCAATGGGGAAGGAAGTGCTCAACCCAGTGTTCAACAGCTTGTCCCACTCAACCTATCCCACTGAGGAGGTAGAAGCGACCCCAACCCAGCATTCCACACCCAATCTAACTCAGTCAATATTACAAGGAATGGAAAGGGAGGGTTCTCAAACCAGAAAACCACGTCCCATCCCAGTCAGTCGATCCCATGTAGAAGAAAAATGAAGGGTCTCATCTCAGTGTTCCACATCTCATCTCACTCAGACGATCTCAATGGGAAGGAAGAACAAAATTACTTATCATAGTAATGATGTTTCTTCTAATGGGTCCAACAGTTATCCAATACAAAAACTTCATCATCTCTGCTCGGAGATGTTGCCTTGGAATTCAGAATGGTGCTGTGGAATCAGAACCTCATTCAAATGTTGCTGTGTGGTGATGCTCACTCTAGTGTTCTAACATCAGATTTGTGCTGAAGAACAGATGGGAGTAGTACTAACTAGCTAAATGGTTAAACAATAAGGTATGACCAGGGGTTACATTACCCATATGTTAATCACACCCTGGGGGTGTTATATAATAATAAGATAATAACTTTATTTATATGGCGCCTTTCAAAAAAACAAGGTGCCTTAACAATGTTAAAATAACAGAATCAACAAACTTCTCAACAACATACAGTATAATCATACTAATAACATCCATCAATTAATCACCAAAAGCTTGGTACCACAAAAGAGTTTTTAGTGCCTGCTTAAACCCCCTCTACAGTCGTGTACTCATGTACCCGATGGGGTAGAGAATTCCAAAGGGTAGGGGCAGCGTACATAACAGCTCTCATCCTGGAAGATTTCAAGCACACCCTTGGAATCTCTAGCAACCCCTCGTCGGCTGAGCGGAGCAACCACCCAGGGCAGTAAGGAACCAGAAGCTCTTTCAGATAGTCCGGGCCCAGTCCATGGAGGGCTTTAAAAGTCAGAAGACCAACTTTAAATGTGGTTCGCCACTGAACTGGCAGCCAGTGCAACCCACGCAACACTGGCGAAATATGACAGGACTGAGATGATCACATCAAAGCCAGGTCGTCACGTTCTGCACCAGCTGCAGACGACAGATTTCCACCCCTGGCAGCCCTAGGTACAGAGAGCTGCAGCAGACCAAACGTGAGGTCACAAAGGCGTAGATCAGAGTAGGAAGGTCACCGGATGGCACAAGGTGCTTAATCCCGGGCGATATTCCTCAGATGGTAAAACGAGGATTTGACAACAGCAGACACCTGCGAATGCAGGGTCAGCCCTTCGTCAAAAATTACCCCCAGGTTTCACACCCGTTCAGAGGTCAGGAGTGGTACACCCCCAAAGAAAAGTCCAGAGGGCGAACCCCCACCCACCCCCCTGTCCGGCGACCTGGATCCACAACCAATACCTCAGTCTTAGCAGAGTTCAACTTCAACCAACTGGCATCCATCCACTCCTGGATTTCAGTGAGGCAGCTATTAAAGATTGAGACAGCTCCATCCTCTTCGAGTGCAAAAGAAAGGTAGAGCTGGGTATCATCCGCATTGCAGTGAAACCTCAGCCCACACCTTCTTACAATGTCTCCGAGGGGCAGCATATACACTGTGAACAACATGGGGGACAACACTGAGCCCTGAGGGGATCCCACAATACAGACTGGGTTGGAGGAATAAATCCCAGACACCACTCTCTGAGATCTTATGTGGCATGAGGCAAAGCTGAGTGCCAAATTTTATTTTTATTGAGTAAAATCGGAATTACAATCCTTTGAGTCACAAACTCTTTTGCAAAGGCTCCATGTCAGGTTACACGGGGTGGAGGGTAGACAAATACAGTAAAAGACAGACATGAACAGGCAGTATTTACAATTTCAGTACTGACAGAGTAACTTTTTTGCAAAGGCTCCACATCACTTACAGGGGGTGAAGGGTAAACAAATACAGTATAAGACTAACATAGACAGGCAGTATTTATAGTTACAGTACTGACAGAGCAGTCCAGGCTAGAACTTATTTAGAAGGTGTGTTAATTAGGTAGCAGTAGCATTCCTGGGGTCCCTAGACAGAGATTTGTAGGATGCTGTTTCATAGGGTCTAGGGAGTCCCTGTGTCAGGAAAAGTGGAGGATTTGGGAGAGAAGAGGGTGGGCAGCATTAGCCACAGTCACATTTTATATTCTCCATTTGTTGTGTTTTAAGGCCCGATTTGAATAGTAAGATGCTATGGGACTGGGAGAGTGGGGGGGGGGGGTTAATGTGTTGAGCCAGAGAGGGGCACGGTAGCGGAAAGATCTTTGCCCTAGGGATGTTCTACAAAGGGGAACTTGGAAAGATGATTTAGCTGTGAGTCTCGTATTACGACTGATGGGGGCTGCACTGATAATGGGGAGTAGGCCGGCGGGGGCAAGCTGAAGGTGTATCTTTTTTGCGAGAATGCAGGTGTGGTAGTTTAGTCTTTGTTGGAAGTTTAGCCAACCAGTCAGTGTATAAAGATCCCAGGTATGAGTTAGTCTGTCACTGCCTATAACTAGGTGGCAGGCTTTATTAAGTGCAGAGTTTATACTGCTTAGCTTGGTGGGTTCAGCTGAGCCGTATATAACTATCCCATAGTCGACTAGTGAGAGGATGGAGGTGGTGACTGCAAGTTGCATGGCCTGTGCTGGTAGGCAGTTTTTGAGTCTGTAGAGGATGCCCACTCTAGTGTTGACAGCGGACGAGAGAAGATGGACGACACTATGGTAGGAGAGGGAGGTATCCAATGTGATACCCAGGTATTTAAAGTGTGTAACGTGTTCCAGTTGGGTGCCTTGTGAGTTCTTAATTAGGAGTGCCATCTGACTATGTGGGCTTTGGCGAGGCGCAAAGATCATGGACTTAGTTTTGTTATAGCTGATGATCAGGCGGTGATCAGAGAACCAGTTATCTAGTTCCTCGAAAAAACCCTGAAGGGCCATTTGGAGGGTGTTTCCAGTACAGAAACGCATCATCAGCACACAGTAGTAGATGACCGCTGCATGATTTAAGGAGAAAGTTTAAGAAGAGGGGTGAAGAGCAATGGGCCAAGTATAGACCCCTGTGGGACCCCTGAACAAACTGTTTTGGAGGTGGAGATGGTGGTGTTTATCCTGACATGCTGTGACCGTCCTGAGAGGTAATCCGCGAACCAGGCAGTGGCCTCAGGGACCACATTTAGTTGAGGGAGGACACAAAGCAGTAGTTCGTGACTGACCGTGTCAAATGCCTTAGTCAGATCCACATAGATTGCCCCTGCGATTGAGCCTTGGTCAAAGGCCTCGTGGATGAATGTGGTGAGCTCAGTTAGTGTAGTGATGGTACTATGGCCAGTCCGGAAACCATGCTGTTCCTGGCTGAGAAGGCTGTATTTAGTTAGATGTTCTGTTAGCTGGTCCGAGACTATTTTCTCCAGTGCTTTGAAGAGAGGAGGAAGAATTGAGATAGGTCTATAGTTGCTGGTGTTGGTGGGGTCACCGTTCTTCAGAATGGGAGTGATTATGGCTTTCTTACAGGTTGAGGGGAACTGGCCGAGGCATAGCGAAAGGTTGAGAATTTCTGTAAGGTGAGGTAGTGTGACATCGAGGGTAAGCCTAATGAGTTTAAGGTCTAGGGAGTCATTGCTGTAACAGGAATTGGCAATAGCTTTGGTGATAAAGCGTTTTGCCTCACTGCAGGGGATGACTCGAAGCCGGAAAGGAGGCAAGTTGACATTACATGGGGTTTCGGGGGGGGGATTGTGGTAGGGTGGAAGAAATTAGTAGGGAGGATATGGGAGAGGTCACCCCTAGGGTGTGATTAACATATGGTTAATGTAACCCCTGGGAGTACCTCATTGCTTTTATAGCCATGTGAGTCAGTTTTAAACGTGATGCATTCATTTAATAACAATTTATTTACAATCACCTGCTGTTTGGATACTAAATAGTCCTTCCGCCGTTTTCTGAATGGAACACTAGCTATGTAATGTTCTACTGTATGCTCCCATCAGACATTCATAGCCAGTATTGTAAGTGGAGGTCAGTGAATTTGCTACACAGAAGCACTTGCATTTACTTAAGTGATACCACATTGCACGACACTTATCGTGATGTAGCTGGGGGAAAGGCTATATTTTGTGAGTCACTTGCTCCAGTCCTGTTAGGCTTGTTTAGTCACTGAAGTTTTGTTGTTGCCTAGGCAGCATGGTGCATTCAAGATCTACAGCGCTGTGTGAATGGTGCGCTACAAATGTTGATTTCAAGGAGGTTGTCATGGCAGTGGCAGGTTGCTATGACAATGCCATGACAACTACGCTATATGGTGGGTGAAAAGCCAAAGGGGATTATGAATAGGAAGACGAGGATGGTTAGAGGAGAAAGAACAGAAAATGAAGAGTCTACTACAAAAATTATAGATGATCATAGATTGATCAGCTAATGGCGACGAACAGCCACTCCAGCCTGTCAGTGACACCAACAAGCTGACCGAGATCGTCAGTAACTGCAAAGGACACAGTCTTACTGGCAGCCACTTTTTTGGGCTAGCAAATAGCTTTTGATTTTTAGTTTACAAACTACCTGAAAAACTGCAGATACCGTGGTCACTTAGCGATTGCGCTTACCAGGCACAGCAATGACAGTCAGCTTGAACTGTCATGGAACTCTCAGGCACAAGCAGATCTGATATTTTATAACAGCCTGAACATTCCAAAGTGGGAGTTGTTGTACCAAATCCTGCTGCATGTAGTTAGGCTGTATATGCATATTAATCAGAAAGTAATGTAATCTCTGTGCACAGCTGTCAGCCAATCACGCTTCCAACTAAACCTACATTGCTAGAACAATGCTTATAGTAAGCTAAACAGCAAAAATAAGTTGACTCAAAATTTTTCAAGTATACCATAAATTAAAATTAAAACCCATATTATAAGGGTGCAATGGAACCCCTATTGTTAGGGTTGAGTAGGCTGTTTAATGTTAAACCCCAATTGTTGCACCTTAACAACTTTGGCGTCATGTGACGAAATAGCCCAAAATCTGGCATTCGCGATCAGGCTGCCAGAGTCTCGAGATGTGAAAAAGTTTCATGACGGTATCTTGTTCAGTTTTTGAGATTTGAAGCACCAAAACGGGGAAAAAAAAAAACACATTTTGTTTCCCTATATCTACCATTGGGTATTTTTTGCTCTCACCTACAGCCTACATGGTGTGAAATTTTTTCATGAAATTTTCAGGGTTGAAGAGGGCCATGCCAAGGGTGTGCCTTTGGAAGGTTTCATGAAAAATTATTATATGGCTACAAAGTTATAAAAGCTTTTAGAGTTAACGTCATGATGGGAATGGTAAAAAAAAAAAATATCACAATTGCTTATTTTATTTATTTACTTAGCATACAGTAAAGAAAAACAATCATGACTGCCTTTTTTTCAGGATTTACCTCATGCTGACAGAAATGCTGATCATGTTGGCAACCACTGTTTTCCTCATTTTAAAGTCACAAATGTTACAATGTATAAAAACAATGTCTATAAAAAACAACAACAAAAAAAAAACACCTGAACCTAGCTAAACGAGACCCATTTAGCTATATTCTGCTGTTTGTTTTTCTTAAAAAGTACTCAGATATACCTGTTTTGGGCACCCAAGTTAGCAAAAAGACCCATTCACCCACATTCTCTGTATTGGAACAGTGGGACCTTCCTGAGTTCTGCAGCCGCAGCTGGAACCCATGCTTCAGGCTGCTCTGAGAGCAGTGAGCCACTGTTTCTCTGGTGTCTAGTGGCACCCCCCCCCCACTGCCATCCCCTTATGTATGTAATGTTTCCCTGGTTTCTAGTGGCACTACCCACCCTCCGATTGCTGTTAACTTATTTATATTATGTTTCTCTGGTGTCTAGTGGCACCCCCACCCTCCAATCACCCGCCCATAATTATAAAGTTTCCCTTTTGTCTGATGGCACCCCACCCTCCTATCGTTGCCCCCTTATGTATCCCTGCTGATTAGGGCACCCCCACCCTCCAATCGCCATACCCTTATTTATATAATATTTCCTGGTGTCTAGTGCCCCCGACTGCCGCTTTCCTTATGGATCCCTGATGTCTAGTGGCAGCCCCAGCCTCCCATCACCTTCCCCTACGAATTATAATATTTTCCTGGTGTCTAGTGATGCCCCACCCTCTGATCACCGCTCCTTATGTCTGGCTTTTCCCTGATGTCTAGTGGCACCCCCCCACCCTCTGATCGCCATCTCTGCATTAATATTTCATGTAATAAGGAAAGACGCTCCTCAATGTTTTTCCCTTAAACCTGTAAAAGAAAATAGTCCCTCACCGATAACCCCCACCCTTCCACTTAGTACCAATCACCACACACCTCACTCACCTGAACAAGTCCCAGGGCAAAGATCCACTTTCCAATCCAAGATACGTCCTGCTACTGGAATCGCAGACTACAATATGAGAAACTAAGGTAAGTGGGGCTCGATACATTTCAATGGGGTTTTGAACTCTTATGCATAACTGTCATTTTTGCATATTTTGGCCTCATATTTTCAACATGCCCTTTTTGGGACCCCGCCTCATGACCAATGGCAGTGGAATTATGCAAATCAGGCCCGAAATGTGATTTTGCAGTTGCTTAGTGACATCACCTTTTGGGTGGGATCCAACATTTTTCACTGCCCTTGCTCATGAGGTGGGGTCATAAGTAGGCTATGTTGAAAAGTTGGGGTCAAAATATGTAGAAATGGCAAAATTATATGCATACGGTAAAAAATGTCTATGCTCCCTCCTATCTTTGCTAGTTTTAAACATTTTGACCACAAATTTTCAACATGGCCGTTTTTTCACACCACCCCATGAACCTGACAACTGCTATTTTTCAAATCCTGACCAAAATGCACCTGTGGCACGGAATGACGTTTCAGTGGTTCAGAATGATGTTTGTTTAGCGAGGATTTGAAAACTTTCACCTACTGGGTTCATGATGTAGGGTAATAAGAAAGCTATGCTGTAAATTCTGTGCACAAATATGGTAAAATGCCCAGGTTATGACTGAATGTTGCAGTATTTCAACATTCACTCGTAAGTTTGCTAATTTTCAATGTTTTGACTCCAGACTTTCAACATACCCATTTTTCCATACCACCTCATAAATGTGACGTGTCATTTCTTAAATCCTGGATGAAACATGTTTTTTCACTTGTGGTGTGAAATTATATTTCAGCCAATATACAGTACTAAAAATTATGCATGTCACATTTATAAGGGCAACTCTGTGGGTGCTTCTCAAAGAAAATCGCTCATGCACAATACTTTCTGTGGTAGCTGGTGGAGCACACCAGTTTCCGGATACAATCAATTACAAAAGAGTTTTGGTAGCTCAGAATAGGGAAGAATTCTTTGTACACCACAGGTTTCTTTGAAATAATATTTATTCATTTTCTTAATGTTTTTCATCATCTGCACCAACATTTCGCTGTTTATGCTTCTTCAGGGGCTATAATCAACATTCAAAACCTTTTTTAATGATATATTTCATCAAAACATTTTTTTTAAATATACATTTTCATAAAAATATTTTTATCAATTTCACCACATATCCTATGGTTCTACTTGTTCTGCTCTGTGTATTGTCCATAGTCATGATTCTCTTCTGTTAAACCTTAATTTATATTTCATATGTTAATATACATGTCTAATTATTTTAACATTTTTTGTTATAAAAAGCGCCAACCTACTTCAAGATGCAGCCTCCTTTTTTTAAATTGTATGACTATACTGCCTGTCGTTTTAACCGGCTAGTGTGTCTTTCCAATAAAGCTGTAAAAGAAGCCTAAAAGGCAAAACATTGAGGCAGATGATGACAACACATTAAGAAAAAAAAAACTATGGCATACAAAGAATTCTTCTGTATTCTGAGCTACCAAAACTCTCTTCTTTGCAAATGTTTATAAGGACAGTCATAAAATGACTATCTTGAAAATCTGGGGTAAAAATTAAAAAAAAACTAAGAGTGAACGAGTGAAGAGTGGATGTGTAAAGACTCAATGTGTGAAAAGTGACTGTGTACTGAACGTGTAAAGAGTGAATGTGCCACACTCTTCCCTTCTGTTGATGGATGGAGTCTTCCAAAAGCACACGGCCCAAAGAGCCCTGCACATCTTGAGGATACGATTCCACTTTCTCAAAAAAGAAAGAAGATTCTTAGCAAAAAAAACTTTGTTATTGCAACAGATAGGATAACTTTACACCACAAATGTAAGGAAATGTGGCGTTAGGGTTTCCAACCTTAACTCCCAAGCCTCACCACAAGCAGTAAAAGGAAAAAAATATAAGGGGTTTTGGGTCTTTGGAGTCTTGGCAAATCAGTGGAGGGGCCTTTCTTGGGGTTGTCAACTGCAATGCTCAACAGTCCCCTCAGCCTGTAGCCTCTAGTCCAAAGCATAAGGTACAGGTCTAAGGCAATGTCTCACAGTGATGCACTCTCCAAAGGTAGAGAAGTATGCGTCACCACATGTTGCTAACATAATTTGTTGTAGCTTTCTTCTCACAGGGCCCAGGAGATCATGCCTGATGTTGTTTGCTCAAAGAAGGGGTGAGCATTAGGGTTTGATTCATCAAGGCTCCGGAGACCCAAACCCCTAATATTTTCTCCTTTTGCTGCTTGAGGCTGGGAGATAGGGTTGGAAACCCTAACATCCCATTTCCCTACTTTTGTGGTATTAAATTACCCCTAAATGGCATATTAACAAAGTTTTTTGCAAAGAACTTAAAACATATAGTGCATAAACGTCAAACCTAATTTTTGTATGATGCTGCTACATATCTAAAGTTGCAATGAGGTATAGTGCAAACATTGTACTGTTTTTTTTGTCCCTTGCTATACTGTTAGTTGTACTGTTACTTTCTTACTGAAGCTATATTGCACCAATCTCTAGCACTTGTTTTTGTTGTCTCCCTGACACTAAACCGTTTGAAAACAGGCTCTGCCTAAATGGTTTTATGTGAAATTAAAACTAAAACTAAACGTATTCAAATGCTCAGACAGAAAAGAGTATTTAAATCCATACTATATTTAGGAACCTTTTCCAGATTAGGTTCTAGAAGGGGAAGTAGGGATGGTATTGGACTGGCTCACTATTGGACCCATTAGAAGAAATATCATTATAACATGGGGGCTACTGAGAAAGAAATGTGACTGGCTTAAGACCACCACAGCAACGTGCATTAATGCACAATATTTTCTTAGCTGATGTGAGAAGCCCACAAGTATATCAATGAGCCTACCAGATCTGTGGTCTGTGGCCTGACAGATAAGAACATCAAAGCAGCCATATTTGTGAATGTGCGGCAGTGGGTGGTAACATTTGCCGGAACTAGTGAGGATGTTGGTACTGGCAGCAGCGTGAGTGCAGAGAGAGAGAGAGAGACAGAGAGAGAGCCCTGGTGCAAACTGTTTAATTCAAACTTGCTGCAGTCTTTGTGTTTTTCTCTCTGTCTCTCAGCACAAGTTTGTGGCCAGACATTTGCATGGGTGCAAAAGACAGAGCAATTGTCAGACAGCCCACATTTCCTGCTCCATTCTCATTGAGAGGGGAAAGTATCCTCTCTGTGTGCGGTCATGCGTGTGCTCCGTTCGATGCCATGACCATCCACACAGAGCAATTACCCTGTCTTGTGTGCCTGATCCCGGTAATCTCCATACTGTATCCCCCCCCAAAAAAAAACACCAGACTGTCCGCACATGCTGTGGACATACAGAGAGAACGCAGCAGTTGACCAGGGGCAGAGAGTGGGACAGGGAGCACAGCACAATTCGATGTCCCTTGCCACGTGGCACTGTTTGTGGGAGCGAGGACACAGACTGGTGAGCAGGACCAGTGCAGCAAAGAGAGAGAGAGAAAGAAGCAGAGTTATATAGCTGCTAACTGCAGCATTGTCTTCTGTGTCATCCGGCAACTACCCGCTGCAAATGCAAAGTCTGTGGCAGCAGGTGAGAGGCAGGCTCAAAACATAGACCCTCTGCATGGCTTGTTAGTGGTCAGACATGCTGCAGCACAGTGCTCCCAATTGCTGCATTTTCTATGCTGACAACGACGTCCGAGGAAGAAAGGTAACTGAAATCCTAACATGTTGCCACTGACCCATGTGTGTTCTCTGACACCCACAGCATGAGCATTTCAGGGAAAGAGAGAGAGTGTGTGTAAATCAGAGAGACAGGGACACATTCAAAGTTACTGCACTCGCCTGAGTCTGTGTGTCCCTGAACTGTACCTGGCATAGCGAGCATTCGGAAGATAGCTGCAGTTTAGCAGCACCTGGGAAGAGTGTATGTTATGAACAGGAAATGTCACAAATCATGTTAATATTTAGAAGAGAGCTGCAGTTTAGCAGCACCTGGGAAGAGTGTATGTTATAAACAGGAAATGTCTCAAATCATGTTAATAGTGTGTCTGGCATTTCTGTGTTCATCACATAACTCAAATCTGCAGCAGTTGTTGGGGACTATTTTACAGCTCAGAAGGATACATGGGAATTTTATGTATTTGCAAGGTTTTTAAACACTTTCTGTGAAATATTTCAGTTTGTTGCAAGGTCCCATGTTGTAAGTGCAATAACCCACTCCAGGGCCTCACAATGCACCCGGGGTGTTGATTAATTCCTAATACCTGCACACCCTGTTGTGGGTTATTGTTTACTTACTACAGTGAGGAATTTTTTTTCTTCTAACAACACGAGTCCAATAGTGATGCTATACAAGAAATGCAGACTACATAGCAGTACCTTGGAAGGTAGGAACATGGTTCTGCAAGACTGCTGTCCCAAACTTAGCATCTCTTACAGAGAGAACGTCCAGACAGCAGTACTTAACAAAAGTGTGTACAGTTTTTCAGGTAGTTGCTTAACAGATACTTGCCAAAGGGATGCCTCTTGAGGCTGCCACGGAGGCTGCAGCCCCCCCCTTGTGGAATGTGTTTTAAGTCCTAAGGGTGACTGCTTACCTGCTTTTTTTTGTTGACTTTATTTATTCACCCTTCTGGTCCTGGAACTCTCTCAAGCCACTCTTGCACACCAACCACTCTACCGCTTACCTGGTCCCATGTCTCCTTATCGGTTAAGCTGACCTCCACCATGCGATGACCGGGAGACACCCCAGCTCTGAGCCTCCCCCCCGGGCAGGGCCTCCACCACTCCTCAGCACTCTAATAATCCAGTGCCGATCGCGGCGATGGAAGGACAGGGGGCGGAGGCATGGTCTGGTTGTAGTGTGTGGCAGTTGGTACTGAAGGGAGCAATTGCCTATCCAGGCGCAGGGAGATTTTCTACGTAAGGTTCCCCCCAGGTGCATGAACGTGCAATGATGTCTACACGGAGACCCACAGACGTCTCACTTTGTGCTCCTTGCTAGCTGTACCCCCGATCTCCATCAGGGGTCCCCACTGCAGTGGAGAAACCCTGGATCCCACCCAGGGAGAGGAAAGCAGTCCTCCAGACACTCAATCCTCTCCCTCCCCTGCCAACCCTTGGCACCCGGGCTCATTCCCAAACCCGGGTCGCTGGTGTGGCGCGAGGTGTAGTGTCCAATGTCTCAACCCTCAATACCAGCGTGCCCTTACCTGCTTTTTTTTTTGTATATTTTTTTTTTCCGCCCTCCTCATGCTCGCAGGCCCCTACTCCTTCAGGCTCTGCAAGTCTCCCGATAGCGCCTCCTGTCCTAAACCGTCCCTCCTCTAACTCCTCATATCACAGCCGATCCCCGGGATATCCTGACGTATCCCTTCACCGGGTGGGCCCCCCTCCTCCTCCTCCTCTGAGGGGGAAGGCACCAGGGGGAGAGGGATGACCCCAGCACACTCTCCTTAGGGCCCGAGGATGCTGCCGTGGAGGTGGCGGCTCTGGGAAGGCACTGGAGGCAACCAGGGACAGAGAGACGTCATCTGGCAGCCAGCGAGCGGTATTTCCATTTTCTGGTGTTCCCCCATCATGTGATGCCTCTGTTGTGCCCTCGGTCTCCACCGGGGGCCACTGCAGAGCGATCATGCGTCCCTAACCCACCCCAGGGGAGGAGAGCAGCCCTATGGACGCTCAATCCTACCCCTTCCCCTGCCGACCCCCAGTGCCAGAGTCCGTTCCCGAACCCGGGTCGCTGGCGTGGTTCGAGGTGTGGCATCAAGCGCCTCAGCCCTCTGCGCCATCGGGCCGGCCCGTACCTGCTTTTTAATAGCTAAATTGTATTCAAGAAGATTAACCACCTAGAAATGGTCTTTCTTGCAAAAGGTCTGCCTTTGCCAACCTCTCATAAGTGACAGCAGCCAGCTTTTGTCAGAACTAATATATTTTATTCTGCCAAGCTAGTAGTGGAGGGTTCTCTTAACATCCACATAGTGTAATTTTTGTTCATTTGGACTTGAATGAAAAAAGTACAGGTAATAAAGTGACTGTTTGGTTAAGGTGAAATTATGACACCACATTAGGAAGGAATTTTCTATTTGTCCTCAGGACAATTTTGCTTCTGTGCATGATGATGCAGTAGGACTCTGTACACAGGGCTTGGAGCTCACGGGCTCTACTAGCAGAAGAGACAGGTATGAGGAAGAGAGATTTCCATGTCACAAATCTGAGGTCCACAGAGGTCACGGGCTCGAAGGAGGCATTCACTGGTTGAGCCAAGCATGCAGTATGTTTAGGTCTTTTGGAGACGGACATGTTTCCTAACTGGGGTTGTAGGTGAACACAGGGTGTGAGGCTACAGAGTTTGGCTTCCCTGAAGAAAGGAGAGCTGAAACTGTTGCCAAGTGGACTTTCAGTGATGAAGTCCTCAATCTACTTGTGTATAGATGCTCTAAATAATTCAAAACAACAGTTAAATTAGCTTCGAAGGAAAAAACTCCTTTATCTGAGCACCAAATTGAGAATCATTTCTATTTTGTAGAACAGATATTCTTGTGGACAGTTTCCTTGAAACTTTCAAAATATTTAGCATTCTGCTTGATGAGATCACGCTAGAATATTCTAGACCTTCAAGAACCAAGCTTTCAGCCTCAGTGGTCTGAGGTTTGGGAATTTTACTCTGTCCTGAGGCAAAGTCAGAAGGTCGGGTCTCATGGGGAGAAAGATGGCATTCCTGTCTGACAGGGACAGTGGGAGAGAAAACCACGGCTGTCTCTCCCAATCTGGTGACACCAGAATAATTGTTGTTAACTCTTTCCTCCTCAACAGCACTCTGTGAATTAGAGGGAATGGGGGAATGCAGAGAGGAACTTTCCCTCCCAAGTGAGAGTCAGGGTATCTTGGGGTAGAGTGCCCCTGTGGGGTGGCCTGCAACAGAACAGTGGTAACTTTTGATTGTCCAGTGAGGCAAACAAGTCACCCTCTGGTATGCCCTATCTCCTGAATAAGGTATGAACTACCTGGTGGTTCAATGACCACTTGTGGTTTCCCTGAATTACCCTCATGTGTAAGTGGGCCCAGGGCACCACATCTATCACTGCTGACATATACCCTAGCAGCTGCAAGAAGTCCTTGCTGGCGCTGGTACTGGCTCTCTCCTGGTGTGTTAAGATCTTGCACAGGACAGCAGGTGCTGCAATCCTGCCTGTGGCAGAATGCCCCAGTAGTGTCCAATTCTGCTCCTGAAACCCAGCACTTGGCTGGGTTCCAGCTGGGATTTTTCTACGATCAGTAGAAAGTCCAATCTTTCCAGGGTGTTTTTCACTCTTGCAATGAATCACTGTCCCTCTTGTTTTGTCCTTCCTGTGCCTAACCAGTTATCCGGGTATGGATACACTGTTATCCCGTTTCTTCTCAGAAATGCAGTCATTGCTGCTATGCACTCTGTGAACACCCCCTGAAGCTGAGGCTAGGCCAAAAGGCAGTGTGGCAAACTGATACTGCTCTCTCCCTACTCTGAATCTTGGCAGTGTCTCACAGGGATACTGAAGTATGAATCTTTCAAATCCAGTGATCCCAGCCACTCCCCTTACTGCACGGATGGTGTAGCAGTTCCCAGTGTTACCACTCAGAATTTTTCATTTTTTGTGTGTCTATTCAGGAATCTTAAATCCAGAATGGGCCACCGATCTCCATCTTTCTTTCTTGTGAGAAAGTACCTTGAGAAGAGGACTCTTCCCCACTGTGAGGGAGGGACCTTTTTTATGGCCTTTATCTTTAGCAATTTCTTTACCTCCAACTCTAACATGATTTTTTCCGGAGTTTGGAGGACAGGAAAAAAACATTTGAGTTCTTTAGTTTTGGGATGCCTGAAAACTGAAGGACTTAACCCTGACTACCACTTTGAGCACACACTTGTCTGTGGTGATGGTTTTCCACTCCTGGAAGTAATGAGGCAGGTAAACCGGTAGGGGTTTTATGGCAGCTTGCACAGTCTAGGATTTAGTTTTCTTGTGGCTCAGGAGTTGGTGTTTGCTTCTGTTTTGCACCTCTCCTGCCTCTTCTCTCGGGGTACCACTCTGAGGAGGGCAGTCATAGTAGGAGTAAGGGTTTTGATAGTAGGCTCTGCCTTTACTCCCCTTCCATATGGCCCAAAGTAGAAGCCCTCCCCTCCTGGGTCAGATTCTTACAGGTTGTTTTCTGTTCATCAACCTTTTTCATGTAGGCTTCTGTTTTATCCCCAAAGAGGGAGGTTCCCTCAAACGGGAAATCCACAGCCTTCATCTTTGTGTCCTCTGACAGGATGGCTGCCCTGAGTCAGGAAACCCTCTTTAGAGCTAACTGCATGTGCTAGTACTCTTGAGACTATGTCATTTGCATCCACAGCCATGTGGAATTGATATCTAGTGACTTTCACGTGCATCATTTACAGTTTCTGCTAGATCACTGCCAAATATACATCCTACCTTTTCAATTAGGGCTGAAACTGTACTCCAAAGGCCTTTTTTGGTACTGTACAGTGTATGGCATGTAAGAAGCCTGCTTTTACTTTAGGGTGGCTAAAGTGTACATGTTTCTTGCCATATAATCTAGTTTTCTGGAGGAATGGAAGCTAGTGACACTTCAAAATTTTCACATGCAGCTGCCTGCACAACCCCCTCATGATTTTAGCTGTGTTCACACCGCATCGGCGGCCTGTAGGTCATTGTGGCCATGCTTACTGAAACGCTGTGGATCAGCGTTCAGATGGCATGGCCAGGGGATCACTGCAGATGCTCCCAGCGAAGTTCTGGCGATGCGAGGAGGGTTCCAGCTGAGAAGGGGGTGTGGGTATGGGTTGGGCTCCCCTATGGCAACGACAGAGCTCAAAGATGACCTTATTTCTGTCTCTATCAACAAAGGTGCACTCGGGAAAATGGTTTTTATAGTAAAAACAGGGCTAAAAATTGAAGGAAAAACTGTCTCAGAGTTGAGCTGTGACACGGGGCATGCGCTTATGCATATACGCATGCCCAGTGTCACAGCTCGACTCTAGCCCGTTTTCTTTAATTCTTACAATAAAACCAACTTCCTCGAGTTTAGCTTCATTTACCGGGCTAGAAACAAGGTTTAGCTGAATGCGGGTAGATAAAGTTATTGTAATGCAGCCACTGCCAGCCACAAGTGCAGGCTGGGAAAAGCCTGTAACAATGATGTGAGTGGTGCTGGCAGTTCACACAGCAAAGTAAAACGCCCACACCACCACACGATCCCAAGAAAAGAGGGATTGCGGCCACAACAAAACGAAACCCGAAACGGCCAGACTGCAGTCTTCAGATGTACACAGCGGCAATGATTTCGCTGCTGTGCACCTCCAACACCACAGAATTGGCAGTATGAATGAGCCTTTTGTGTGTGTGGGGTGGGGGTGTAAGAATTCTACCCCCTGCTTCTCTACTTGATCTTTATTTTCCACTTTATTGTCAATGCCAGAAGCTGAATTTGGATGCAGCAACAGCTTGCTACCAGTTTTTTGAGGAATTTGTGAATGGGTATTGTGAGCCTATTAGATGAGGTCAGTCCCAGTAAACTCAAATTCTGCCTCTTCTATATCCTTCTCAGTCTCAGTGGAGGGAATATCTAAAGTCTCAACCATATGCCTTACGAAAGAGGAATATGAAGTTAAATCCTTATAGTCTCTAGGTGGTGTACCAAAGTAATGTTCAGAGGCGGTCTCTGGTTCCATCAGTTTCACCTCCCTCTTCTTCCTCCAGCTCAGGTTCAAAAAATGGATGATAGCTTGGCAGCTGTTTCAGTCACTTTAATCAGAGACTGCTGCTTTTCAGTAACCTTAGATTTTGTTTCAGGAGAGGTACTTGAAGATGCATGCTTTCCACCATTTAATGTACCCCCCCCCCACAAACACACACTTTTTTCTTTTAGAAGAGATGCTAGGTGACTCAGCAGCAGACTGAGACTCTTTCTGCCTTTTTATTGTGTGTTTTAGGGCAACAAAGTTTACACAAATCAGAATTCATAGCAGTCTGCCTTCACCAAGATCTTGTGACAAGATTCAATTTTTAAATTCCATAGGCGCTGTCATTTTTTTAGGCTTTTCCGTCACATAGTACCAATCAAATAAATAAAGTCAGAAAGTATTGATTGTTCCTTAAACAACAAAGTGTGTAAACTACTAAATAAAATGTGTAAAACAAGCAGTTATTTTTAAAGTTTTTATCAAAATAACTGTTACCACATTTAAGCAGGAACCGCTAAATTGACTTTTCCCCAATTCCAGGGAACAGATCGGGAAATGGAGAAAACCGCTATAATAGTAAAGTTAAATAGCCACTCTAACTAATGCAACTATCAAGAACTAAACAGGAAAAACAATAGGAGTTTTTATAAATTAAAATAAAGGACCTGATGGACTTGGAGAGGGCTCCGAGACAACTCTTCTCATCAGTGGAGGAAAAAAGGTGACATTAGAACACTAGCGGGAGCATCAGCACACAGCAACATTTGAATGGAATTCTGATTCCACAGCACCATTCTAAACTCTGAGGCAACATCTCGGAGTGGAGATAATGCAGTTTTTGTATGGAATCGCTACTGGACTCATGTTGTTAGAAGTACTCTACAGCCATCATTTACTCTCACTGAGGAGGGAAAGAAGCAGGTCTTCAGCACTGCATTCAGAACACCCTGTTGCACTCGGTCTATCCCACCAAGAAGGAAAGAATGGGGGACTTGCTCTATACAGCACTCCACCACACTCAAACAAGCTTACTGGGAGGGGAGTAGAGAAGTCTCACCAGCACTGAGTGCCCCACTGTAGTTATCCTACCCTACCAAGGGGGAGACAATAGAGGCCTACCCAATACAGCACACCACTGCACTTAGCCAGTCTCACTAAGGAGGGAGAGGAAACCCCAGACACTGCATTAATAGCTATAATGCCCCAGTTAAGTTGGCAAAGTCTATTTCAAAACACCTGGATATTCTTTAATATTTTTTTCTGCAAACTTATGTACTTGGCAGCATGTTATGATTCACCTTCTGCACATACTGAAATTATATTGTTTAGCTTCAATTCTCTTCTTCTGCTTGAGGATGAGGGGGTGATGTAGCCATGACAGAGGCAGTTAGAGATGGAAAGGGAGTAGGGGGCAGGAGGCGGGGGTTGCATAGCAGGAGGAACGGGGGGGAACTTGGAATGCAGGAAAATGGGGAGAGCAGAGGATCAAAGCAAGAGGATAAGGGGGTAGAGGGAGAATTTTAAGTCTTCTTGCTGGGGCAGAGGTAGCACTTGAAGTTTGAAAATGTGGTGAGGTTCTGGAAAGCTAACTTTGTCATAAGTTTCTGTAAGTTGTGTTTTAAAATTGGCCTAACTCCTTAAGAACTTTCTGGAAAGCCCTCTCACCCATCCCTTGCATTAGCCTTTCTTAAATACAGAACAGCCACTGGGGGTTGAGCTTAAAGGCTGGGAGGGAGGAGTTTAAGGAGTTGCAAACTTCTCCTGTGAGCAAACTCTTAAGGCTAATAATAGTTAGATAGGGAAAAGTTCGGCCACTCGAGTGTTGCAAGTTTAAAAGTCTTGGACTAGTGGGGAACCTGGTGGCTCACCCAAGGAAACCTACTTGGAGGGGGATGGGACCACATGTCGTTAGGGCCAGCATCTTTGGGAGGGTGGTGGGGTGCACAGAGTGTGGGGCAGCCATGATACTGGACTGGGCTTGGAAGTTCAGTGGTTGCCCAGTGTGCTACCAGCTGGCACAGCTTAGGGAGGAGGTTGAGGGGATTAGAAGACAGCTGGGGAAAGGGGGGAGGTATGGTTGGGGAATAGGGCAGAGGCTCTCCCACAGGACTGCACCAAGCACTAGGGGCTGGGGCATAGGGAAAGGAGTGCAGGAGAGTACTCTGTGGTCACATAGGAACCCTGGCAGATGGGGCCCAACAGGAGGATACTACAAAGGAAGCAGGCAGGTCACTGAGGACCCTCACAGATGGGGACCAAAGGGAGGACATTCTCAGGGAAGTAGGCAGATGGCTGAAGCTGGACAGAAGAAAGCAATGGGGGGAGTTGGATCGGACCTTAAGCTCAGTACCCACTTCAATTCTCTTCTTCTGCATGAGGATGAGGGGGGTGATGTAGCGATGACAGAGGTGGTTAGAGATGGAAAGGGAGTAGGGGGCAGGAGGTGGGGGCTGGATAGCAGGAGGAACAGGGGGGAACTTGGAATGAGGGAAATTGGGGGGAGCAAGGGATCAGAGCAGGAGGATGAGGGGGCAGAGGGAGGAAAGCGTAAAGAAAAGAACCAGTTGGGCGGAAAGGGCAAGGAGAAGGACCAGAAGTACAAGGAGGATACAGTAAAGGGAGCTGAGGGTTTAGGCCAGGGGAGCAAGACAAGCAAGGAGGGGCTGAACACAGACGGGAAGGAAGGGAGGACAAGCCAGGTTAGTTTAGCAGATGGGGGGAAGACCCATCGCGAGCAGTAACGGTGGGGGTAGCGAGGTACAGAAGGATACTTAGGAGGACGAGAGGCATAGGATCGGAGGGGAGGGGGTGGCCAGGGTAAATAAGGAGAGGATGGCAGGTGGCACCCAGATAGGGGGAGCAGCAAGGAGCTGGCTGGGGGAGGGGCCGGAAAGGATGAGGGACATGGGGGGGGGGATGGAGGAAAAGGGGCAGCCAGAGTGCTCCTGTTGGGCGATTCCACGATCAGGGGGATCAAACAGGACAGGGAGGGAGAAGCCTGCCCTGTTAGAACAAAATGCTTCCCTGGACTAACAGTGCACAGGGCCAAGCATGAGGCATATTAGCTAGCAAAGGATTGTGGAGGTTCCCCAGACATACTGGTCCACCTGGGTACCAATGACATTGAGGGAAATAGTGAGCTAGAGATACAGGCAAGGTTCAGGGAGCTTCCAGGTCTGTCATGATATAGGATGCCAATTTTCTGAAATCCTGCCGGTGCCAAGGGCTAGTGGGGAAACACAAGAGGAAGATCAGGTGATAAACCAGTGACTCAGGGAGTGGTGTGGGGCCAGAGGGTAAGGGTTGATGGTGGATTGGGGGGAGACCTGGGAGGATAAGGATCTGTATGCTAGAGATAGGCTCCATCTCAATTCGGAGAGGAAGGAAATCCTTAAGTTGAAAACAGCAGGGTTCATTGGTGAAAAGTGGGGTTTAAACTTGTGAAGGGGGAGGGATGGGAGAAAAGGCTGTCGAGGGGGGGTCCGATAAAGGAGGGACTCTGTCTCCACTCCTCTGGGGAGCTGCAGGAATGCAGGAAAAGGCCGGCTGGTAAGGTGCGGACCAGGGGAAGACAGAATCCCCACGGGAACACGAGCAGGGGAAATGGAACTATAGGGAAAGGGTGGAAGGTAGTCCTGCTAAATACCAGGAGCTTGGGCAATAAAATGCCAGAGCTCCAGGCAATGCTAACTGAGGGAGAGGTGGATGTGGCAGCAGTCACTGAGACCTGGGCCACCGCAGGGCATAACTGGGACCTGAACCTGGAGGGCTACACCATGTTCAGGAAGGACAGGGGGAGGGAAGGGGAGGAGGGGGTAGCAATAATAGTCAAAGACTGCATTGCCATAGGAGGAGTGGAGGAGGCAGAGGGAACTGTGAAGGCGATTTAGGTCACCTTGATAACAAGGGGGGCAAGACAGTAAAAATAGGAGTGGTGTATAGACCCCCTGCGCTGGTGGAAGAGTTGGAGGAGAGTCTGGTGGCAGATGTTGGGAGAAACTGCAAATTGGGAAGGGGAAGGGTGGTGGTGTTGGGGGACATAAACAGACTGGGAGACTATGACATCCTCGGTGGCCAGAGAACAGAGGTCGTTGGATGTCTTTCAGGACGCATTCCTAACTCAGCAAGTGGGGGAACCAACCAGGGAGGAGCGGATACTGGATGTGGTCCTGGCAGACAGTGACCAGATTGGGAGCCTGGAGGTAAGGGACCCGTTGGCAGGGAGCGACCATGCCACGGTCTGGTTCTGCCTGAACCTAGGAGGGGTAGAAGGCTGCACAAAGACGGAGGAAACTGACTTCGGGGGGTGGATTTCAAGGAAATGGGAAGGATCCTTCAGGAGCACTTGAATGGGATTGGGCCAGACATGGACGCTGACAGTAGGTGGGAAATCATCAGAAGGGGGTTGGGGTGCAGGATGCTACCAGCACCTGCGCAAGAGTAAGATGAAAATGCGGTAGGGCCCGAAAACCCTGCTGGTGGACCAGGGTGGTAAAGGAGGTGGTGAGGGGAAAGAAGGCGGCCTATAGGCAATTCAAGTGCTTAAGGAGTGAAAGGGACCGAGGGGAGTATGAGCTGATGGCCAGAAGGGCCACTAGGGTGGTGAGGGCGGTTAAGGCAAGGAAGGAGCAGAACCTGGCCGGGGAAATTAGGAGAGGGAAGAAGGGGTTCTTTAGATACAATGGGAAAAAACGAAGGGTGACGGGGCAGATTAGTAGGATTAAAACAAGGGAGGGATGGGCACAAGACCCGGGGGAGCAGGCTGAAGTACAAAATGAGTACTTTGCCTCAGTTTTCACCAAGGAATATGGGGGGGCTGCATTATACATGGGAGGAGACGTTGAAACTGAAGAGGGGAGGACCCTTACCGATTGGCTGGTCTGGGGAGGGGGGAGGCATCACTGGCAGGTGGGGGGAAGGCAAAGCAGGGGGACGAGGTAGCGGAGGTAGAAATCACGGCAGAGAGAGTGAGGGAAGCCCTCAGGTCCCTTAAGACAGAGAAAGCACCAGGGCCGGATAAATTACATCCCAGAGTGCTGAAGGAACTAGCGGATGTCCTGGTGGAGCTCTTCAGCATCTCTCTGAGGACAGGGCGGGTGGGTGCCCCAGGACTGGAAGGTGGCGTATATAGTGCCTATCCACAAGGGGGGGGGGATCAAGGGAGGTGGCAGGGAACTACAGACCCGTCAGCCTGACATTGGTGGCGGGCAAGGTGATGGGAGGGCATTGTCAAGGAGAGACTAGGGGGGACCTGGAAAAGTTGGGGTGCCTGGACGATAGACAGCATGGATTCGTCCCGGGGAAATCGTGTCAGACAAACCTTGTGGAGTTCTATGACTGGGTGACGAGTGCCTTGGACCTGGGTAGACCAGTGGACGTCCTCTTTCTTGACTTCAGCAAGGCATTTGACTCTGTTCCTCAAGGAGGCCTGTTGGATAATCTGGGAGAAATGGGGTGGGGAACCAGATGATCAGATGGATAGGTAGTTGGCTCCAGAATCGGACCCAGAGGGTCATGGTTGGCGGGATAGTCTCAACCCCAAGGAGGGTCATTAGTGGAGTCCCTCAGGGATCGGTCCTTGAACAGGAGGGGCCCAACACCTACGTCTCTGACATAAGGAAGGGTATCAGGAGTGAGATGAGTCTCTTTGCAGGTGACTCAAAACTGGGGCCGGTGGTGGATGGGGAGGAGGGAGGGGGGTGGCCCCACAGGGGGACCTGGAGGCTCTGGAAAGGTGGTCTACAAGCGGGCTGAGGTTCAATGCAGGGAAGCAAGGTACTGCACCTGGGGCCAGAAACCTGGCCAAGTGTACACCCGGGGTTGGGAATGCTGCAAGTTCCATGGCAGACAAGGACCTGGGGGTGGTGGTGGATGTCAAGATGAACAACTCGGAGACTTGTAGGAGGGCAGCGGCAAAGGCCAACAGGATGCTTGGATGCATCGCTAGGGGGCTCACCTCCAGAAGGAGGGAAGTGATACTCCCACTGTATAACGGCTTGGTGAGGCCGCACCTCGAGTACTATGTGCAGTTTTGAAGGCCACATTTAAAGAGGGACATTGAACTCCTGGAGGGGGTCCAGAGGAGGGCAACCAAAATGATTTGGGGCTTGGGGGATAGGACCTATGGGGAGAGGCTCGAAGTGCTAAATATGTACACATTGGAAGACAGAAGGAACCGGGGGGACATGAGAGAGGTCTTCAGGTACATGAAGGGGATAAATAGGGAGGAGCAGTCAGGGTGTTCGGAGAAGGAGGGGGCAATTAGGGGGCATGGGTGGAAGCTGGAGGGGGGGAGATTCAGGGTAGAAAGGAGGAGTTGCTACTTCACTGAGAGGGTGGTGGAGCCATGGAATGTGCTGCCCAGGGGGCTGGTGGAGGGGTTCAAGAGGGAGTGGGACAGGTACAGGGGAAAGGTTCTGGAAGCAAAAACCAGTGCAGCGAGACTATCCGGGACTGGGATGGGAGAAGCCAGAGAGGGAGGCAGCAAGGTTAGCTCCCAGGGTGGGGGCTGACCAAACGAGCAGACATGAAAGACCGTTAGGCCTATTCTGCTGGCATTTTAGTATGTTAGCCTACAGACTGCTCCATTTAGAAGTTCTTGGCCCCATTTTCAGAAGATTAGTGCACCGCTAAACATATTAGCACTGCGATAACCAGTTTTGCATGTTCGGACCTAGCAGGGACTATATCCAGCAGCACCAGGTGCACACCGCTAAGCAAACTGCACCTAGGTGCAGAATATATTGCTGTGCGCCCATGCAAATGAGGCTCCCTCTTAAGTACAGGGTGCAGTGGTATGTTCAGAGGTTTTGGAACTGCTTAACAGCACCTATCGCAATGCTGTTTAACGTTTCAAAACCCTACACTTATCAAAGTACTCAGTGGTGCACGATAACCCTACCTCCCCTGTGGCTAAACCCTGGGTGGCAAAATGTCAGTCGATACTAGCACCTCCCTGCCATTCCAATGTGACATATAACCATGCCACCCTGGTGGTCTAGCAGTCCCATATGCCCACCCCCCCAATCACTGTACCAATATTTGTAATAAGTCCCCCCTTGGTAGTCTAGTGGTCCTCCCATTCGATCAGTGTACTGATATTTGTAATAACACCCTCAGAAGTCTAGGTGTCCCCACCCACCCACCGATTGCCATACCGATGTCCAATGTGCATCCCATTACCTGGTAGTCTAGCAGAGCCCCTCCCTCCCCCCAAAAAAAAACGGTTGGGAAAAAAAAAAAAACTCCTTGGCCCACCTACTCAGCACCTATTACCCCTACCCTCTGTCAGCACCCGATTCACCCCTCTTAACTGTGGCCAGTAGACAGATATACAGTGACTGGCACCGCCATTCCACTGTCTGACTGACAGGGAACGAGGACACTTTGAAACAAAGAAACATAGAAGTTGACGGCAGATAAGGACCGCAAGGCCCATCCAGTCTGCCCATTTTTTCTACCTTATGAATGTGCCATAGGCCTTTACTCTGTCAATGGCCTATCTATTCATATTCATCTGTATTGCTCCCTTATGCCTATCCCATATCTGGTTTAAGCCCTGCACTGTATTCCTATCCACCACTTCCTGAGGTAGGCTGTTCCATGCATCCACCACCCTTTCTGTTAAAAAGAACTTCTTCCTACTCCCCCTTAATCGGCCTCCCTCTAATCTCATGCTGTATCCTCTTGTCCTGCTATTTTTCCTATATTGAAACATGTTAGACTCTTTCACCTTGTTAATGCCCTTAAGATGTTTGAATGTTTCGATCATATCACTCCTCTCCCTCCTTTGCTCTAGGGCATACATATTGAGCTCCATTAATCTGTGCTCATATGTTTTCTGATGCAGTCCCTGCACCATTTTGGTTGCCCTTCTCTATACTGCCTTCACTTTGTTAATGTCCTTGTGCAGGTGCGGCATCCAGTACTCCAGATGGGGACTAGCCAGTGCCTTGTAAAGAAGGATTATTACCTCCCTCTTACGACTTGTGATACCCCCAATACACCCCAACATCCCTCTAGCCTTACCTACTGCTTTAGTGGTCTGCTTGGATGATTTCAGGTCATCTGTGATTATGATGATGCCCAAGTCTCTTTCTTCCCTTGTGATTGCCAGCAACTCCCCTCCCAACCTACAGGTAGGTTCTGGGTTTCTCTTCCCTATGTGCATGATCTTGCATTTCTTTGCGTTGAACTCCAGTTGCCACTCTTCCAACCATTTTGCCAGTTTATCCAGGTCTCTTCTCATTCTGCCCACCCCATCTGGAGCATCTACTCTGTTGCAGATCTCGGTGTCATCTGCAAACAGACAAACCTTACCCTCCAGTCCATCTGCAATGTCACTGATGAAGATATTGAAGAGGACTGGCCCCAGGACTGATCCCTGAGGTACCCCACTTGTGACTTGCATCTCTTCTGACTGTATATCGTTTACTACCACTCTCCGTTTTCTGCCTGCCAACCAGTTTGCCACCCAGTTGACCAACTTCTGACCCACCCTTATCCTACTCAGCTTATTAATCAATCTTCTATGTGGAACAGTATCAAAAGCTTTGCTGAAGTCAAGGTAGGCGACATCATCTGCACCATCCTGGTCCACCACTCTGGTTACCCACTCAAAGAAAGCTATGAGATTAGTCTGACAGGACCTTCCTGTTGTAAACCCATGCTGTCTTGGATCCTGTGCTCCTGTGGGTTCCAGGTGTTGCACTATCCTTTCCTTAAGGGGTGCCTCCATAATCTTGCCCACAATTGAGGTAAGACTGACTGGTCTGTAGTTCCCTGCCTCCTTCCTGCTGCCACTCTTGATAAGCAGGATCACATGAGGCCTTCTCCAGTCTTCTGGGATGTCTCCTGTGCTCAAAGTCTCACTAAACAATTCTGATAATGGCTCTGCTAGTTCTACCCTTAGCTCCTTTAGTACCCTGGGATGTATGCCACCAGGTCCTATTGCCTTGTACACACTTAGCGAGCTCTTGTAGGGCCCTTTCTTTTGTGATGGGACTTATACACACTTCACTCCTCCTGTGTCCACGGTGCTGAGCTATGGGCCCTGCCCTACCTTCTCCTCAGTAAATACTGAGCAGAAGTATCTGATTTCTTATACATAACTCTTCCATTCTCCATTACCATACATGACTTGAACTTCACAGTGAATTAAAGCTACAGTGCTAAATTCCAATACCTCGATTTAAGGCTATAGTTCAAGGCAAATTGTATAAATGCTATGAATGTTTAAGTTGAATTATTGCTCTAAGTAATGGACTATTACTGTAGTTTTTTTATTATACTAGCACTACACATTTAACCTATATCTTAACGTACGTTTTCTTCATTTTGTGGCAATTGTAAACTAGAGCTATTCTCTCAAACTGCCTACCAATATAAAAATACATTTATTGATTCAGTAACACATCTTACTACTCAGCTTATCCCACAAGAGAGGAACTGGGGCAGGCTGCTTTAAAGAGCACTCCATTGCACTCATCCAGTCTCACGGAGGATGCAGAGGAAGGGTATCAACACTGCAATTAGCTCCTAATTCCACTTAGTTCATCTCACTGGGGAGGGAGCGGAGGAGGATCCTTGCTCTATAAAACTACCCAACACACTCAGACAATCTCACTGAAGAGGAAGGGCCTCAACACTGCATTTAGCACCCCATTCCAGGCAGCCTGTCTCACAGACGAGAGATGTGAGGATCCTTGTTCTATACAATACTCCACTGCTTTCGTTCTATCACACTGTGGAGGGAGAGAAGTATGCATCAAAATAATGCATTCAGTGCCAAGCTTAATCCACTACGGCAGAGTAAAGGGAGGTGACAGACTGTCACTTGCCCCCCCAAACTCCGCCTATCTCTATCTCACTGAAGAATTTGAGAAAATGGAGCTGCAACAGTGCAATCAGCACCCCATACCACTCAGCCTCTCAGAGAGACCTCTGGTGACAGAGAAGAGGTTCCCTGCTCTATAAAGCAACCTAACACACTCCCTTTATCTCACTGAGGAGGAAGACAAGGGGCCTCAACAATGCAATTCGCTAGCAGTCTAGGCCATTTCATTATTTTCGTTTTTATTACCCCTGCAGATTGAAGGGTTTATGACAATGCATAAATGCCATGCACATTAATAAGTAGCAGATCTGCACAGTATTTAGGCAGATGTGTTCTGCCATCAATGTGATGATTTATGCTTTTTTTTTTATTCTACATCTCTTCTAATGAAATGGACTAATTTCTTAAATATGTATAGAGTGCAGGGTCACTACCTATGTCTGTATACATTCATGTTACATTTAAGAAAATAAAATTAAGAGAAAAAAAAAAACACTGCAGTTGGCACCCCATTCCACTAAGTCCATCTCACTGGGGAGGAAGAGCAGCTTTAACATCCCTGCTCTACACATACCTCACTGCACTCACTCTATGAGGAGGGGGAGAAGAAAGGACATAAAGGAATAAGAGTCCTTAAAGCTACGGAGCCAGATGGTGTACACCCCAGGGCGCTGAGGGAGCTAAGGGAGGTGGTAGATGAACATCTGGCAACCTTGTTTAGCCAGTTACTGGAAACAGGAGAGGTACCCAGAGACTGAAGAACAGCTGATGTAGTCCCCCTTTACAAGAGCGGGAACAGAGAGGAAGCGGGAAACTACAGACCAGTCAGCCTGATCTCAGTAGTGGGGAAGATCATGGAAACACTAGTGTAGGAAAGAATAGTGGAACATCTGGTTGCCAACAGTCTACAGGACCCAAGGCAACATGGTTTTACTTGGGGAGGAGGGAGGTAGTGCCAGACTAACCTCATTGAATGTTTCAACTGGGTGACAAGATAGGTGGATTGGGGTGGGGGGGGTGCCCAGTGGACTTGGCCTACCTGGACTTCAGTAAGGCCTTTGACACTGCCGCATAGAAGGTTGTTAAACAAGTTGGGGAACATGGAAGTTGGTAGGATGGTGGTGCGGTGGGTGGGGAACTGGCTGGATTGCAGGACACAGAGGGTGGTGGTAAATGGCTGTTACTCCACAGAGGGAAGGGTGACCAGTGGAGTGCCACAGGGATCAGTGCTGGGTCCAGACCTCTTCAACATCTTTATCAGTGACATTACAGAACACCTAGAGGGCCTAGAAGGGAGAATTTGCCTGTTCACTGATGACACAAAGCTCTGCAACAGGATGGACATGCAGGAGGGTGTGAATAGAATGAGGAGAGATCTGCAGAAGCTTGAGGACTGGTCAAGGGAGTGGCAGTTGAGATTTAATGCAAAGAAATGAAAAATAATGCACATGTGGCACAAAAATCCAGGAACAACATATCAGCTGGATGGGAGGCTACAGAATGCTCCAAGCAGGAAAGGGACCTAAGGGTTATCACCTCTGATGACCTCAAGGAAGGGAGTCAATGCAACATAGCAGCAGGAAATGCAAACAGGATGCTGAGTTGCATAGGCAGGGGTATCACCAGCAAGAAAAGGGAGGTCATAATTCCACTATATAAGACACTAGTGAGGCCACACCTCGAGTAGTGCCCAGTTCTGGGGGCCTTACCCACATATGCACATAGGGTGGAGGCAGTTCGGAGGAGGGCAACTAAGATGGCGCAAAGATTACATCACAAAACCTATGAGCACAGGCTGAAAGACTTAAATATGTACTCCCTGGAGGAGAGGAGGGAGAGGGGGGATATGACTGAGACATACAAGTACCTCACGGGGAGGGACAAGGAGCAGGAAAACACAATTTTTCACAGAAAAAGATGTTTCAGGACTAGGGGACATGGAATGAAATGGGAGGGAGGAAGGTTCAGAAGGAATGTGAGGAAGAATTTCTTCACGGAGAGGGTAGTAGACCCATGGAACACCTTGCCAGAGGAGACAGTGCGGACTGAAACGATTACAGGATTTAAGAATGCATGGGATAGGCATCACGGGATCCTGGTAGTTGGGGGAAGGGGACAACCTAACTCTAGAGAAGTCTGAAGAAGCAAAGTACGTGCACACATGGGCATACTAGATGGGCCATAGGCCCTTATCTGCCGTCAACATCTATGTATACTGCAGTTCATACTGTGGCTGGTACAGGAACAAAAGGCATGGTTGCCCATAGTGGTTCTCCATTCAAGTTCCCTTACTGATAACATTTTCCCATTGTCAGGATTCACCTATTTAATCCTTGCTTGAACTGAGATTTGGTTCTACTAATAATATCCAGAGGGAGATTATTCCAGGTCTTCACGACTCTGGGTAAAAAAAATGTACTGTTATTAGGATTGCACCTAAATTTGTGTAATTACAATGGGTGCTCTCTAGTCTCTTTTGCTTGCTTATAGGCAAACTCGATATCAAGGAATAGCAGTGGATCGTTGGTTACATCCCATAGGAGTAGTAAGTGCCCCCTTTGTCTCCGGGTCTCCAAGGACATAAGATTTAGTCCTTCAAGATGTTTATCATATTCGAGATTTTGTATACCCTTTATTTTGTGTACCTCCTTTGGGTTCTTTCTAAATTCCTTATGTCACCCTTTTTATAGGAGGACCAGAATTGGGAGCAGTAGTCAATATGTGGTTGTACATAAGCGCGGTACGATGGAAAGAGAACCCTCCCGTGTTCTTTTTATTGACCATATGATCCTATTAACTTTTCCTAGAGTCTCGTTTGTTTTAAAAAAGCTAAATCATTTGTTCTAACCACTCCAACTCACGTTCTTTGTTGTTTGTGTAAGAATGTTATTTCCTAAATAATACTGGTGTTTAATGTTTTTTTAGACCTAAATGCATGACTTTACACTTGTTTGTATTAACAGCCATGCCCCATCTGTTGGCACATGCCACAATATTATCAAGATCCCTCTGTATAGAGTGTATATCTTCCATTATACAATGGCAACGAAGAATCCTGGACTCTGATTAGTCAGTGTTATCTCAGTATAACATCACTGTATTCTTCATTATATTGATTTGTCACATCTTCTCTAAAGAAACAAAGATATACTACCGCAATAAAAATCTACTAAAAACATTTTTACAATTTTTTAATTTTGTTTAACAACGAGCCATTGAATAATAGCAATAATGCCCTCCAGGGTGTATGTTGTGCTGGGATAACAGCACACCTCAGGTATTGGATGCACCTGGCCTGTGGCCTCGTGCCCAACCACCTGAGGTGTGACGTTATCCCAGCACGACACACACCCTGTTGGGCATTATTGCTTAAATGTACTACATTCACCACCTAGTTTCAAGTCTTCAGCAAATTTAATACTATAGTTTGTTAAACCATCATTTAGATCAGCTATAGATATCTGGAATATATATGGCCCCAGTACAAAGCATTGAGGAACTCCGCTGTTAACTCTAATGACAGATGAATGGCAACCATTCAACACTACTCTCTGCCTACTTCCTTCCAGTCATCTGGCTATCCAATGTACATATTTGAGATCTATATTTCTCTTTAAGTTTAATGATTATATATTTATGAGGAACTCTGTCAAAAGCTATGCTGAAATCAATAAATATGTCATACGCAATTCTGTTATCTAGTCTCATACTGACCCTCTCATAAAAGCACAACAGAATTGTCAAGCAGAATCTTTTCCTTGCAAATCGATGTTAAGTAGTATCTATGTCGCCAATATGGTTAAATAACCTATCTTTGATGATCCCTTCAAGCATTTTACCAACTAAGGATGTTAGGCCAATAGGCCTATAATTATCTATTTCAGATTTATCACCTTTCTTAGGAACTGGTGTAATGTTAGCCATTCTCCAGTCCATAGATATACTGCTCTCAAAAAGCACTTTGATGGGGTATAGGAGACATTTAAACATAATTTTGATAATTTTCCCTGTGATGTTATCTGGACCCGGAGAACACTCATCCTTAGTTGCATTTATTTTATCCAGAATTTCTTCTTCAGTAATTTCGATATATTCTGCATGATTAATTGCATATTCAACTATTTTGTCTTTTTTAGCTCTATATACACTACCAAAGTGGGTATTTAGTGCTTCTACTATTTCCCCAGACTCCTGTATAACTCTGTTGTTGTGCTTGAGCGGTTCCACCTTATTTGAGAGTTTTTTCACGGTGTTGATATAACTGAAGAAGGATTTGCTATTATTTTTTGTTGCATTACTGGCAATGTTTAATTCTGTTTTTTTTCTCAGATGTTCTCATTTCTTTTCTGCATTTATTTGCCAGTGATTTAAATTTAGCCCAGCTGTAATGTAGCTATGTATAAACACGGTATTTAGTTTCCCCTTTATAGCCAGCGTAACCAGCTAGGGAGGAGAGATGGGGAAAGGGCCGGCTCTATACAGCACTCCACCGTACTTGGCCTAAATCACGGAGGAGGGGAAAGGAGTCTCAACACTGCATCTGTTTCCAATTTCACCAAGTCCATTTCACGGGGAGAAAAGAAATATATATATATATATATATATATATATACACACACAATATATACATGGTGGGGGCCCACATAGCATTTAGCACCCCATCCCACTCAGTCCCTCTCACTGGGAAGAGAAAAGAGGGCCCTACACTCCATCCCTCTTGACCTATTCATCCCAACAGGGAGGGAGAGGGGTTCCCACACTGCATTTAGTATGTCGTTCCACTCAGCTTATCTCACTGGAGAGGAAGAGCATGGGGATCATGGCAGTATCAGCACTTTGACTCGGCTAAATCTGCACTCACTGACTGGTTACAGCCGTCTCACCTCCCTAGCAATGACAGCTCCAAACATACCCACCTACCTTAGTACACACACCCCCAACAGTTACAGCATTCGCACCTACCTCAGTACCACCTGTCTCAGTGTGCACTCTGACTGCTTATAGCTGTCCCTGATCCCCTGTACACCTGTCCCACTACTTCAGTGTGCATACCGACTGGTTACAGATATCGCACAGTTCAGACCACAGAAGACATTCTGTGCTCTCAGGGCTGAGAATGTGGGAATTCTAAATATCATACATGACATTATGCCAGCACATGTTGCAATTTTCTGACATAACTGGCTCAACTAAATTATGTTACCCCAGCCAGGCTGACATCATCGTAGTCTCCATATTAGGAATATGCGAAGCTTAAACCACTTTATTAGACTGGGGATGGGGTCTTCAGTCAGTCTATCCCCCTGCTTTAATCAACCTAATCTCACAGAAGCTGGCAACTTACCGAGTGCTCATCGTGATCCAAGGTCTGTGCCAAAACGGGGCTGAAGGACACTGGTGACAGAGCTCCTGGCTTCTTCCTGACAGCTCGGATCTGCAGCAGAGCTCGGAAGGCTAAGGAAAGAGGGACAATGTGTTAAAGGAGTCATTGAGTTTCACAGTACTTTGCTGTAAATCCTGAATGAGGCTTCAGCTCCTGTAAGGAGTATTTCTTTTCTTCAAATTAGAATTTTGGGATTAGGGTTGGTTTAGCGACACGTCGGCAGAGTACTTGGCAAGCCAGGGTTTGTGTCTGATCCCTGGAATCAAGCACTGTGGCTGGCTGGGGACTGAAACAGTACGATCACTGGGGTACTCTGTTCCAGGAGAGGAAGCACAAGAGCCAACCTGCCAGCTGACCAAGGAATTCTCTGTGAAGGCTGTCACTCACACATTCTTCTGGCTGAAGTAAGGGTACAGCTCTGACAACTCAAACCATCTGGGTGGAGAAAAATGAGAGGTTGATGACCCTAGAACCTGGTATCTATTTATGTTTCCTGACAATCATGTTGAGGGGGATGGCAGCACACAGATGATCGGGCAGAATATGAACCCACAATGCACTTCCAAAACAAGGGAACAGTATGATTGGATAGCAGAAACATAGAAACATAGACTGACAGCAGATAAGGACCGCTTGGCCCACCGAGTCTGCTCATTTCCATACCTACTGAATAAGCTGCAGATCCTAGTTAACCAACAGCCTACTTCTTCTTCCTAACCCCCAACAGAACTGCTTTATGTCTGTCCCATGCATTCTTGAATTCCCCCATTGTTTTTGACCCCACGACCTCCTCAGGAAGGCCGTTCCATGTGTCCACCACCCTCTCTGTGAAAAAATACTTCCTCATGTTGCCCAAGCCGTCCCCATTCTATCTTCAAATTGTGCCCCCTTGTTCTTGCACATCTCTTTTTCTGAAAGATGCTATCTCCTTGGACTTTGTCAATTCCCTTGAGGTACTTGAAAATTTCTATCATGTCCCCCACCCCCTTTCCTCGAGGATATACATAGCTAAGCTTCAGTCTCTCTTCAGTATGGCATTTGGTGCAGACCCTGCACCATTTTAGCTGCCCTCCTCTGGACTGCCTCCATCCTGTCTATGTCCTTGCGAAGATGGGGTCTCCAGAACTGTACATCGTACTCCAGATGGGGTCTCACCAACTGTCTGTACAGAGGGATAACAACTTCCTGTTTTCTACTGGCGATGCCTCTCCCTATACATCCCAGTATCCCCCAGCCCTTACTGCCTTCTCACATTGCTTGCTTACCTTTAGGTAATCTAATATGACTACCCCAGGTCCCTTTCCATTTTTGTTGTTGTTAGCACCTACCCCCGTTGTGTACTCTTCCCCTGGGTTTTTGTTTCCCAGGTGCATTACTTTGCACTTCTTTATACTGAATTTAAGCTGCCATACTTTTGACCATTCCTCCAACCTTGCAAAGTCTCTTCTCATCCTTTCCACCCCCGTATCAACCCTGCTGCAGATCTTTGTGTCGCCTGCAAAGAGGCATACTTTTCCTTCCAGTCCCTCTGCAATGTCACTTATAAAGACATTAAAAAGGACCGGTCCCAGTACTGAACTCTGTGGTACCCCACTAGTAACCCCACTTTCTTTGGGGTGGACTCTGTTTACTATTACCCTCTGTGTCCTGTTGTCCAGCCAATTTTTTACCCAGGCTACCACTCCGGGACCCACTCCCAGGCTGGCTAACTTGTTTATTAATCTTTTGTGTGGAACCGTAGGCCAGAAAAGACCAATTAGTTATTAGGGTTCTTAAAGAGCAGCTGACATCTCTGAAAAAACTTTTTGAAAATTAATATTTAGACACAACTCTTGTATTTCATGTATTCTCTATATTTCTCTGTCCTCTGTTCCTTCTTACTAAGGATATTTGCATATACAGTACACAGAACTTTTCATGTAAGGGTTCTTCTGTCATGCCTGGTTATTCTTGCCTTGAAGTCATAATGCTTTGCTTGTGACATCACAGCTACTTCCTCAGCAACAGACTGATGTCACAAAGAGAGGACTACGATCTCATGTGGAGAATGCACAGCGGGACTAGATGAACTCTAAGATGCAAAGATCCAATATTTAGGCCAATGTAGAGCAAGAAAATCAGGCACTCACTCTCTGAAGAATAAAAGATGCCATTCTGTTGACTCAGAGTGGTAAATTTATTCAGAGCTCACAGTAAAAAAACAGTATACTTCTGATGCGTTTCGGATAAGAGAAAGGAGCTTATCCGAAACGAGTCAGGCATATACTGTTTTTTACTGCGAGCACTGAACAAATTTATCACACTGAATCAGCAGGGTAGTGTCTTGTTCTTCAGAGGTTGAGTGCCTAATTTTCTTTCTCTACATTGGACTTTATGTATTGTGAGCACCCCAGCCACTGTGCAACTCTTGTTTGGAGCTGAGTATTCAGGCCAATATCTTTAAAAGTAAAGGACAAGAAGAGGAGTAATACTAAAAATATTGGAATTATAAGCTATATTCTACCCACATATTATGTTTTTCAGATAATTCCAAGAGGCATCAGTTGCCCTTTAAATCAATTAACATCACTACATGACAAAAGGTGCTGTATTTTGAACACTTGTTCTACAAAAAAAAAATCTAAATTTACCTGTAGGCACTAACTGGCACAAGCTAACAGGATGGGGGATGGGCAACGGCTTCTGGGATCTCTATCCTGACATTTTCAAAAATCTCCTTTCAAGGCATCTCAACATGCAGCCCATCCCCCGGTCTCTGTAATAGCAGAAAATCACTCCACCTAGAGACTCTGGAGAGTAAACAAAGGCAATCTCTCTCTATAAAGAGCCTGTTTGGACAAAAATGCCCCCTGCAACCCCCCCCCACAAAATACACACACACAGCTAAACTAGCACAACGCTGATCAGAGTCAGTGCTCCATTACATATCATACAAAGGCATGGATAAATGGAGCAATGTGCTTAGTCAACAGTGATCACATGGCTGTGCAGCAAGCTCACTCAATGCACACCATTAATCTTGTTTGCCATTTGCATTATTTTAAAATAATTTAAATATTCTGTAAACATTTTATAAGCACAGTAACACACCCCTGGGTGGTTAAAGGCACTTGGCTACGCTTTGTGCCTCCAAACAGAACCAGGCATACAGAGACTTAGTGCAATTTATTTATTTAGCTTTTTTTCACCGGGTAAGTGCACTAGACAAATTCTGCCTATTTTCAGGCACGACCTGGGGAAGGGGGATACAGATGAATGCCAACTGACTTTGAACCAGATTAAGCTGTTGGTGGTATTTTTTTAGTGAATGAGGGAAATTTGGCCAGGACACCGGGGAAATTCCCCTACTCTTTTCGATAAGTGCCATGGGATCTTTGACATCCACCTGAACTACCACCAATCCAGGCAGATGGGACCTCGGTTTAACGTCTCATCCGAAAGACGGCACCTCAGAAGTGCAGCACCCCTCTCATGCTGCACTATAATGTCAGTACTGGGATATTAACCCAAGTGCCAGATGTGGGAACTGAACCCACAGCCCTCTGATCTCCTGGCCTCAGAGGCGAGTGTGCTACCTACTGAGCCACTGACATGCACAATGCATGCCTCACTGTGTGTTATTGTTTAGGCAGTGTATAGTGAGGGTTTGTTCTGCATGGATTTCCACGCCAGCTGAAACGTTGTACCACAGTTCAGAGGTCATGGAACACGGCTGTACCCTTCTGAATTACAACAGTGTTCCTGGAGATTGGAAATCCTCGTGGCAGCTGGTGTTTTACGCAGTGCTGACGCATGCACAGCAATCATTCCAAATTTTAAACTGAAACCTCTGGCATGTTCACTGCTACCACAGAATGCTGTGTAAACACTCTGGTTTTAAAACAATAAATAAATAAAATTATAAACTATTTAAAAAAAACTGACTGGGGAACCAAATGCCAAACCAGCCTGTGCTGCTACCTTGGATTTCCGATTACAATGGACCTCTCAAGCTTTGCTCTGGAAGTATGATGTAATCAGAACCCCTCTGTGGCAGCACAGGCTGGTTGTGCATGGTTACTCAGCCACTATTCTCAATTCAGCAGTATCCTGTCTACTTCCAAGCTCAAGCAGACAATTCTGAAGTTTGTGTTAGTGACCGAGCATTTGCAATGATTTGAAGCATCTCTCCGAGTAGTTTTTTTTCACTTATACAAAAATTAAAAATACACACTTTGAGACTGGTTTAACAGCTTCTTCTGTACATTTACAATAGTCCCCTTATACATGAATAAGCTCTGCTCTTTATCTGGAGCCCCATCTCCAGTGGAATATGTGAACTATGCAGGCTGCAAAAGGAGTCAGTCAAAATAGCTACACCATATATAACAAGCATTTGTCAATGCCGGACGTTCGCTTGCAGGTATCTGCAGTGGTGTTTGGCACGTATGGTGCTTTACCCTAATGCCCTATGCGATTGCTGGTATTTGCACTACAAATTTTCAGCATGACCTTTTTGTTACCCGCACCTCATAAAAGCATTTGAGACCTCTGCTTATGAACAGTACCACTGTTATTTTGTTAATCTGTCCTGAACGTTGATTTCCCACAGCGACCACACCATTCTGCTCCACATGTGCAAAAACACAGTTCGGGCAGGATGTGAAAAATGACAGCTGTAGCATTCATAGGGAGGTGTAAAGGGATGGCAATGTTGAACATCTGGAGTGAAAATACAACAATTTCTCGAACTTATGAGCGTACATGGAAACTGCGCAATGAACGCTCATGACACAGTCATTTTGTGGACTTTTGTCACCAAATTTTCAACATAGGCATTTTGGGACCTCTGCTCATGAACATTGTCACTGTGATTTTCATAATCTGTCCTGAGCATTGATTTCTCACTGTGACCACACCATTGTGTGCTGGATGTGCAAAAACACATTTCAGCCAGGATGTGAAAAATGTCAGCTGTACTGTTCATAAGGAGGTGTGAAAAAATGCCAGTGTTGAAAATCTGGAGTGAAAATATTTCAAATTCTCAAAGTTATGAGTGTGCGTGGAAACTGCGCAACGCACGCTTATAACACAGTCATTTTTTGACATTTTTCCACCAAATTTGCAACATAGGCTTTTGGGAGCCCACCTCATTAACAGTGACACTGTTGTTTAGTTAATCATTCCCAAAAGGTGATTTTGTGCAGTGACCACAAAATCACCTTTGGGGACCGAATAACTCACATGACAGTAACTGAATTCATGAGGTGGAATCCCAAGAACCCCCTGTTGAAAATGTGGTGCCAAAATTTGCAAAAATGCCCGAGATAGCCACCTAACTTGGAAAAAAAAAAAAAAAATTTATGCCATTATACAGCTTACCGTCATTTCTTCAGTTTGCGTTCGGCTTTCAAGAGTGCAGACGTGTTCCCACTCCACTGAAGATCATTGCGCCAGGCTCCGGAGGTAAGTATGGGGTGAGGGGGAGGTGGGGTATGCAGAGGGTGGGTGTGGGTTCGGAGAGGGGGCACAAGACACAGCGAAGGACAGTTTTCTGTTTTCACAGGTTTTAAAAAAACAGAAGATGTTGCAGTACAGTTTTCCCATTTACAGGGACAATGGGCATGCTGGGGTGGGCTCCCAGCATGCCACCTGGGTGTTTGTTGGGGGCCTGGAGACAATGGGGACTGGGCACTCCATCTGCACATACAATGTGTTTGGTGGGGGCAATAACAAGGGAGCAGGGTAGACGGCAGCAGAGGGAGGAAGTGGGAGGGATTTTATTAGCAGCCAGAGGGAAAAGGGTGACGTCAATATGTTAAATACACACACGTTACCACCGCTGATTGCAGTGGTGCTTTTCTTTTAACTGAAGACCACTGCAGCCAAACTGCTGTCATAGACAGCTCATGCATCCATTGGTGCAGTAGGGTTGCACACGTTACACTGAGCACTGCATTGGACAGGAGGGTCACACACCTTCAAAAAGTCGTACTGTCCCAAAACGTTCCTTGCACATGCATGCAAGCAAATGCAAAAATAAACAAGCATTTGTCAATGCTGAATGTTGCTTGCTTCTATGTGCTGTTTAGGTATTTGGAAGTCATTGGAGTGCAAATATTGAAAATTCAGCGAACTTCTGGCGTGCATAGGAACTATAGACCATCAATGAAACAGTCATTTTAGGAATTTTTCACAAAATTTTCAACATAGCTATTTAAGACCTCTGCTCATGAACAGTGTCACTGTGATTTTCTTAATATGTCCCATACATTGAGTTCGACAATCGACCGCGCCATTGTGCGCTACATGGTGGAAACACGCTTTGGGCAGGATGTGAAAATGACAGCTGTACTGCTCATAAGGAGGTGTGGTAAAATGGAAATGTTGAAAATCTGGAGTGGAAATATTGAAAATTCGCAAACTTCACGAAGCGTAGGAACTGCAACGCACGCTCGTAAAACAGTTATTTTTAGGAATTTTTTCACCAAATTTTCAACATAGCCATTTTAAGATCTGTGCTCATGAACAGTGACACTGTGATTTTCTTAATGTGTCCCATACATTGAGTTCGCACACCGATTGTGCCATTGTGTGCTACATGGGCGGAAACACGTTTTGGGCAAGATATGAAAAATGACAGCTGCACTGCTCATAAGGAGGTGTGGTAAAATGGCAATGTTGAAAATCTGGAGTAAAAATATTGAAAATTCGCAAACTTACGAGCATGCATAGGAAAGTACAGTTACGTAAGAACTTACCGTAACAGTAGATCTTCGAGAACAGCTCTTGCAGCAGGTTACACCATTTGGACTGAAGCCGGCAGGCGTCAGGACCCCACGGAAAAATTCTAGCTAGCTATCTTCATCGGGGACCGCCCCCGACGTCGGTCCCGGCTCCGACATCAGGCGTGTTACAAAAGGGGGCGGTCCCGCCAGATTCCCCAGTTCTCCCGCCGGAGACTTCCGGCCGCAGGCTGACATCGAAATGGGAGACCGAGGATTCACCATCAGAAGACAGAAAGATATAAATCCCTGCTCAGGAAGACTAAGCCATGCCTCCTCCAAGGGGGAAGGTGGGCGGGAAGGTACCTGCTGCAAGAGCTGTTCTCGAAGATCTACTGTTACGGTAAGTTCTTACGTAACTGTACTATCTTACTTCGAGACACAGCTCTTGCAGCAGGTTACACCATTAGGACTGATTCCCAAGCAGTAACGCTGCCAGAAATTCCGGGAGGAGGAAAATAGGAAGTACATTCCAGGTCCTGAACCTAGGACAGGAGACCCTGTAGCACCGCAAGGCCAAAACCAGCCCTTCGCCTAGAGGCGATGTCCAGGCTATAATGCCTGATAAAGGTATGCACAGAGCTCCAAGTGGCTGCAGCACAAATAGAGGTGGAGATGTTTCTGAGTGCTGCGAAGGATGTGGCCACACCCCTAGTAGAATGACCCCGGACCGAGCCCGGGAGGGCCTTTTGTTTTATATCATAACAGTAGGAAATACACTGGACAAGCCAGCGAGACAGAGACTGTTTGGATACTGATTGGCCCATCATTCTCTCAGAGAAGGAAACAAAAAGCTGTTCAGAACTACGAGAGGGTTTAGTTCTGTTGAGGTAATACCTCAGGCTGCGGTGAACATCCAGAGTGTGGAGCAAAGCCTCTCCTCTATTTGAATAACCCGGGAAGTAGACCGGAAGGTCAATGTCCTGGTTTAGAGAGAGTGAAGAGACCACCTTAGGTAAAAACTTAGGATTCGTCCTCAGGGATACTCTGTCCCGGTGGAAAACTAAATAAGGCTCTTTGCACATAAGAGCGTGAAGCTCAGAAATTCTTCTCGCTGAAGTAACAGCAACTAAAAATAACGTTTTCCACGACAGAAAACGTAGCTCGCAATCCGCGGCAGGTTCAAAAGGAGGGAGCGTGAGCTGTTCCAGGACAAAGAGCAGGTCCCATGGGGCAATAGGGTCCCTAATGGGAGGCCTCAGGTGTAACACTCCCAAGAAATTTCTCGAGACGCTCCAATTGAGCTACTGTATGATGACCCACCGGGAGGTGATAGGCCGAAATGGCACAGAGGTGCACCTTAATAGAGGAGTAGGCTAGGCCTGAATGAAAAAGAGAGAGGAGGTATCCAAAACTACTCCCACAGGACAACCTAAAGGGGAAAGACCACGAGCCCGTGACCATAAACAAAAACGGCGCCATTTCATGGCGTACGTCGCATGCGGTGCCGGCTTTCTGGCTGCAGAAAGAACCTCTGCAACCTCTTGCGAGACCCCGTGACGCAAGATGGCTGTGTCTCTAGGAGCCAAGCATGCAGGTTCAGAGAGCGTAGGTCCAGATGGACTAATGAACCTTTCTCCTGAGACAGGAGGTGGGAGCTGAGCGGCAATGGGAGCGGGGGTTCCCGAGATAGCTGCACCAACAAAGGGAACCAGATCTGTCTGGGCCAGAACGGGGCCACCAGGATCATGAGTGCGTGCTCCCTGCGCAGTTTGAGAAGAACTCTCTGGATCAACGAGAAGGGAGGGAAAGCACAGAGGAATCTGTTCGCCCAGGAGAGGGATAACGATCTCGCCAAAAACACCAGGCCCTGGATCTAGCGAGGCAAAATTGGGCAGTTTTATGCTGGATGGGGATGCAACATGTCTAGTTCTGAACTCCCAACGAAGAAACAGATCCTCTGCTACCTCCTGAAGAAGTTCCCACTGTGGACTCTGGCCTGGATCTACTCAGGCCATCTGCAATTGTGTTGTCCACCCCGAACATGCACAGTGATCAGATTTGCGCCATGTCCGATTACCCAATCCCACACCCTCATGGCCTCCCTGCAAAGGGGGTAAGAGTGTGCTCCTCCTTGTTTGTTGAGGTAATACATCACCGCCGTGTTGTCTGTCTGCAGCAGGAGAGTACACAGTGGGATTACTGACTGAAAAGCCTGTAAGGCATAGAGAACCGCCCTCATCTCTAGGACATTGATATGGAGATGAGCTTCCAACGGGGTCCACGTACCCTGGGACTTTACCCCGTCCAGGTGAGCCCCCCACCCAAGACCTGAGGCGTCCGTGGTGAGGGTCACCTCCGGGGACGGCACTACAAACGGGACGCCCTTGGAGAGCGACCCGGGGACTAGCCACCACTGCCAGTCTCGGATGACCGAGTTCGTGATCCTGACCAGATGCCGCAAGTGGTCTTGCCTTTGTCCCATTGTACCTTGAGCATCCACTGGGTTACCCGCATGTGGAGCCTTGCGAAGGGGACAGAGGAATGGCCGCAGCCATGTGTCCGAGCAAGCTGGAGGACCACCTTAGCAGTAAGATCTTGTTCGACGACAACCCTTATGAGGGATCTGATGCGCCCGCCTGTCGTCCGGAAGAAAAGCTCTTCCCTGAACAGTGTCCAGGACTGCGCCATAAACTGCAGTTTCTTGACGGTACCAGGAAAGACTTCGTAATTTATGAGAATGCCCAGAGATTGGAACAAGTCCTGGGTGCTCTGAACCTGAAAATAATGCTCTCTGGAGGCGGCTATGAGAAGCCAGTCGTCGGTATCGAACACATAGTGGCCCGGTCTCCCCAGAGATGCTGCCACGACCGCCATGCACTTGGTAAAGACCCTTGGTGCGGATGACAGTCCGAACGGAAGAGCTCGGAACTGAAAGTGGTGGTCGAGAAACTCGAAGCGCAGGAACCTCTGATGCGCGTGAGCTATGGGGATATGCAGGTATGCGTCCTGCATGTCTAGAGACGCTAAAAAGGCATCTTGTTTCAGCATGGGAATAAGTCCCGGAAGAGTCACCACGCGGAATCTTTTGTATAAGACCGACACATTGAGGTCGCTGACGTCCAGAATCGGACGGAGGTCCCCTGATTTCTTGGGAACCAGGAAGAAGTGGGAATAATATCCTTGTCCTCTCTGGTTCTCCGGGACGTACTCTATCGTTCCATTTCTTAGGAGCGCGAGCACCTCTTGCCAGATCAAATTTTTGTGCTGACCCAGATACCGGGAGAGCAAAGGAGGCCTCGAGGGTGGCTTTTCTGCAAATTCTATAAAGTGGCCTAGACTGACCAACTGCAGAACACACCTGTCGGTGGTGATGGCCTGCCATCCCGCAGGAAGTTCGCATGCGACCCTACCATGATTTCCGCTGATCCTGAGGGCGGGGCCAGAAAGGAGTCAGGCTGTGGCGGCAGATGGGCCCGCTGGCTGGGTCGGCCTAGGGAACGCTGACCTCGGTCTGTGGCTGTTTTCCCTGGGTTCTACGGAAACCGGAGCCCTCTCTGATGTGTGGCGGAGCGGGCTGCTTCTTGTGTCCTCTTCATGAAACGGTTTTGGTTCCTACGAAGGAACCAAGCTTGGGTCGGTACATGGCTTGAACCGACCTTACCGCCTTCCCCGCCTCTTGAAGTTTGGTAATAATCTTCTCGGAAGGATTACCAATAAAACTTCTCCTCGAACGGAGCGCCCATAATGTTTTTCTGGACATCCGGGAGTAACGGAGACACGTAACCAGGAGTGTCTCCGAGGCACGCCAGAAGCTGCTGCTTGGGCCGATGAGTCCGCTGAGTCGACGCTGCTCAGGCACTTGGGTCCCCATCGCCTGAACCCGTGACGGAGGAGCTGGACACTCTCCTTCTGCTCACCTTCGGCAGCTTTTCAGCCGCCTCAGACCCTGTTCCCACAAAGCGCTCTGGAATTGAACCATGTGGGTCAGGTAGTTCATGATCTGACGCGCAGGTAGCGGAAGCGTGACGCGGCGCTCGCCCAGTGCGCTCCAACTGTTTGGACCTGGGTCCGTGGCAGGGTGCTCAAATGTTGCGGCCTCTGTGACCAGTCATGTGAGGCTGTGATGACCACAGAGTCGGCCTGAGGCTGCTGTGATAGGTACTGGTCGTCCTAGGGAGCCTTGTACAGACAATCAGCTTCTCTCGCACCGCCGAGCGAATGTGGACGCTCCACGCTGCCTTGGTGACGCTCCACGAAAGTGTCCACCAAGGGTGGTACCACCACAGGCTTGGGGTCCTTTGGCCAAGATATTTGGCAAGGCGAACCTTCGGGTCTAGTTCTTCTGCATCCCATCCCATGTTCTCCTGGATATGTCGATAATATCCATGAACGAGGGGTCATCCGAGGAGATCTCGGTGTCTCACGTGGGTCCGGAGAAGGGATGGAGAGAGAGATGGGGATCTAGAGGAAGAGTAGACTGATCCCGTGTCCTCCGTCCGACGGCGATCGCCGGTGTCTCCTGGATCTCTTGGGGCTGGGTGATCCAGAAGAGGATTTCGACGGAGGTCTCCGTTTTCTGATCTTCCCGGGAGAGATCCAGGCTCCCGGGGAAGTGCGCCTGCCGACTTCAAGGCGGCGGGGTGCCGGTAACGAGGAGGAGTGGGGGGAGGAGGAGGAGCGGGGCTATGTCCCTTTTAATGGTGTCCCACCAGTAAGTGAAGAGATCCTTCACTTCCGCTATAGAAAGTCCTGACGACGGCCCAGGCGCCGGTGGGCGGTCGTCGGGTCCCGGAGTCGGCTCCACAGGGGCCTCGGGTAAGGGCGAGGGGGCCCTGGGAGTTTCGGCGAGGCCGGGGTCGCCCGTCTGGTCCTCGGGCTGCGCTAAGTCCTCCTCAGTCAGCGTCTCCTGACCGATGTCGGTCGGAGGCGTGGGAGCCCTCTTCTCAGGCGGAACGGACGCCGTTCCCCCAACCGGAGTCCGCTGGGATGGTTTGGCCGACGACGGCCGTCCGCCAACGAAGGTCGAGACGGCGCTGGGTCCACAGGTCTCTTCAACGGAGTGAGCTCAAAGTTTTGGCGGAGGCACAGAAGACGCACCGACATCGAGCCAAAGGGCGGAACCCGACTTATGATGATGGTGGTGGCGCTCCCCGGACTTCGCCAAGGCCTTGGAAGAGGAGGACGACGACGGCCTGGCAGACTTGGCCTGAGAAGAAGGCTTTCTTACCGCAGCCGGGGGAGGCTGAGAGCTGGCCCTGGAAGGGGAGCGGTCGGACCGAGAACCAGAGCTGCGGGACTCCAAAGCCCTGGATGGGGACCTGGAAGGGGCCTTCTCCCTTCTTTTCTCCGCGTGCTTGTGGGATTTGGACGAAGATTCCCCCCTGGAGGACATGGTCTTCAGTTTTTCCTCCAACAAAAAAGCCTGGAGGGCCTTCTGAGCCGGATCCTTGTTCGGCTGTAAAGCTCTGGCAAACGAACAGGCCTGGGTATCGTGGTCTGGGCCCAGGCACCTAACACAGGCCGTGTGGGGGGTCCTTGAAGGGACCTGTTTCCCGCAAGCACACTTGGAGGGATGACCGAGGTCAGAGAGGACATCAGCAACAATCTTGCTTGAAGAAAAAGAATTTCCTGGAGGAAGCTCTGAACCCACTGCGTCGCGCTAGACTGGAACCGGAAGGGTCGAGACATGCAACGTCGGGCGAAAGAACTGGGAATCTGGCAGGACCGCCCCTTTGTACCACGCCTGACGCCGGAGGCGGACTGACGTCAGGGCGGTCCCCGCTGAAGATAGCTAGCTAGAATTTTTCTGGGGTCCTGATGCCTGCCGGCTTCAGTCCAAATGGTGTAACCTGCTGCAAGAGCTGTGTCTCTCAAGTAAGATTCACAACGCATAATTTAAACAGTTATTTTTAGGAATTTTTTCACCTAATTTTCAACACAGCCATTTTAAGACCTCTGCTCATGAACAGTGTCACTGTGATTTTCTTAATGTGTCCCATACATTGAGTTCGCACACCAACTGCGCCATTGTGCGCTACATGGGCGGAAACACGCTTTGGGCAGGACGTGAAAATGACAGTTGTACTGCTCAGTGAGGAGGTGGTAAATGGCAATGTTGAAAATCTGGAGGAAAATATTGAAAATTTAAACTCACGAAAGCGTGGAACTGCGAATGCAATACTTGTAAAACAGTCATTTTTAGGAATTTTTTCACCAAATTTTCAACATAGCCATTTTAAGACCTCTGCTCATGAACAGTGTCACTGTGATTTTCTTAATGTGTCCCATACATTGATTTCGTACACCGACTGCGCCATTGTGCGCTACATGGGCGGAAACACGTTTTGGGTGAGATGTGAAAAATGACAGCTGTACTGCTCATAAGAAGGTGTGGTAAAATGGCAATGTTGAAAATCTGGAGTGAAAATATTGAAAAATTGCGAACTTATGGCCTCTTGAGAACTATTACCTTGCGGCTTACCAAAAACGGTCATTTTGAATTTTCCACAAATTTTCAAAATAGGCTTTTTAGCACCCATCTTGCTGAATGCTTGCAGTGTTGTTTGATTAATCGGCCGAAAGGTGATTTTGGCGCAGTGACCGCGGTAAATCACCCTTCGACCCGAACACCATGACAGTGACATCATTCATGAGAAGGGGTTCCAAAACCCCATGTTGAAAATTTGGTGCAAAATTCCAAAAATGCCTGAGATATACAACAAAGTTGAAAAAACATCTAGCCCATTATACAGCTTACCGCATTTCCTCAGTTCAAGGGTTGGCTTTGAAGAGTGCAGACGTGTTCCCCGTCCAGCAAAGGTCGCCGCGCCAAGCCCGGAGGTAAGTATGGGGTGAGGGGGTGTGGGAGGCAGGTGCGCAGTGGTGGGTGCGGGTTGTGGCAGGGGGGGGGAGACAGCGATGGAGCGTTTTCTTATGCCAGCACACAGCGGTGCGGCAGGACATTGCCCTTGGGTGGGCTCTGGCGTGGCAGCAGGGAAAGCTGTTTGGGGGGTGGAGCGACGTGAGACTGGGCACCCCTTGGCTAAAACAAGATTTGCCATGCTGGGCACCAAAGCTTGGGGGGGGGGCGTGAGGCGTTGCCAGCACACAGCGGTGGTTTTCTTTGAAGTGAAGACCACCGCTGTCATACACAGCACCCGCATCCATTGGTGCAGGACCGCCACGCCTGCTCAACGGAGCAGTGGATTGCACAGGACAGTCACACCTCCAAGCTGTCCTAATCTCCCAAGACGTTCCTTGCGCAAGCGAACGTAAAAAGCAGTGTTCTCAGGTTTCAAATTCTGTAGATACAGAAAAATGTTTGAGACATTTATCGATCATCATTTTTAGCTGAGTCGCTCATCTCTAGGTGTGATGTGGTGTGAAAGGGGTTACGGTGGAAGGGCGCAGTACAATGAACGCAATACAAAATGGTAACAGCACAATAAATAATAAATATACCCAATAAAAATGCAGTATATTGTAAAATTCAGACACAAGTGAATGAAGGCCTACTGCATTCTGTAAACAGTCCTGTAACCAGGTAGTCAATCATTAGTTACAGATTGCAAGTGACCACTCAGAATGATGCTTAAAGGGAAACGCCTACCTAAAATTGGATCCCACCCGAGTGTGAGTCAGGATCCAATTAGCATTTTCACAAAAGGTTTTTTTTATTATTACTTACTGTGCTTTGTTTTATTTAGAATATATCTGGTTGATCCTGCATTCCTCCCTGCCAGCATTTTAAGTGCAAGCACCCCTACAGGAGTGCCCAAAATCTCCTGTGGCTGTTCTGAGAATCACGTATGATGCAGGAAGCAGTGACGGGAGCGTCCATAAGTTTACTATATTGCCACAGCTTTCAACAGCTCCGGTCCATGCCTAGTCTCGCTACAGCACCAAGACTACACTTCAAACCGGAGCTATTAAAAGCTTGTTCTATGGTAAACTTATGGATGCTCCCGCGGCTGCTCCCCGCATCATATGTCATTCTCAGGACAGCTGCAAGAGGTTGTGGGCGCACACCAAAATGGGCGCTTGGATTTAAAATGCCAGCAAGGAAGGACACAGGATCAACCAGATTAATTCTAAATGGCCCCACTCACCAACCAGTCCACCCGTGACACACTGCTGTGCAGCCCACCTGCTTCCAAGGGCCAGGTACACCTTCAGCATTTCTTCCCTGCTATCTATATGGTCACCTACAACACCGGTAAAGACCTGGGGTGATCCCTGGATGGTGGTGGTGGTGATGGTCCCACGGTGAGCGTGGAGGGTGGGAAGAGGTATCATCTGCCCAGTCCTGCCCTGATTTTCTCCTTAAGTCCCGTCCTCCCCCAAGAGTGCTCCATGTTAGTGGGTGCCAGCATGCCGATGTACCCGACTGATGTTAGCACTTGCTCCAACTTCCCCTTCCAAATGCTTTCCCCTGCACCGCCACCTGTGGTCAGTCAGATGGCAGCAGAACAGTGGTCAGCTGAGTCCCCCCCACCCCAGAGGAGGAGGGCATCCACTGGGACACTTAATTCTCCTCCTCAAAGCTGGCCTTCTGATGGCTCTGGCTTGTTCCTGAACAGAGGTCATCGGCTTCATAGGTGCTAGCGCTACTGCTGTGCCAGCGGGCCAGCAAGATCACCATTACTAACAATTTCAGTTAAATGGTCACTGGATTACCTAATGAGAAGATTTTTTAATGGCCGCTGGCCTGATTGTGTACTGATACTCACGCAGTCTGCAGATGGGGCAGTTGTTGGCCTGATAGCGCAGGGTATCGGCACAGGAGTTGCACAAGCATAGGTGTCTGCAGGGAAGGATTAATGTGTCCCGCAGGTCAGAAAGGCACACCACACATTCATTGCTGTTGTCGCTGTTCTCATCATCGGAGGGCTGCAGGAGAACAAAGTCTATGTTCAGTTGTGACCAGTTTAATAAGGATAGGTTTGACCTTTGCCCTGTACCTCCTTCAGCTTATTCTGTCGTACAACAGTGCTGTACTGTAAAGCTCTCTACTCAGCAGTTCACATGTGTAGCGCAGGGAGGTGAGAGTAGAGTTATAGGTTTCTAACACCAGTAATACTCAGGTATTCATAATTTTATGCAGTCAGCCTTGGAAGTAGAACTGCCCAGAGAGAATTTGGAACATATACAAATGATGGAATCTTTTGCATGAGCCACTTTTTCAAATGCTACCTTATATGAACTGCCTTAGTTCTAAACCCCTCAGATTTCTCTCTCTCTCTCTCTCTGCCTGTCAAGACTAGATGCTCAGAAATCATCTCATCTTTTGTTCTGACGTGAAAAACCTTATAAAATATTATAAGTATTCTTTACATTTCATTTGCTGCCTCTTACTTTTTGTAATATTAAGTAAACCCATACTTTCAGTGTTTAAATTGTAAGTTTTCTCGGTTTCTCCCGGTTCGATATAACTGGGGGTAAACCGAAGTTTATTTTATATTTATCGGAGTTTTCTGACTAAAAAACTTCATTAGTTATGTTTACTTTTATTAAATTTGCTTGTTTTAAGAACCACTAATACCAGTTCCTGAACAGATGGCCTCAGTTCATTTTATCTCGGTTCCCGGGTCCAGCAATGGTTCCAGAACCGACCACAACTGCTGAATAAACAAATTAAAATATTTATTTTTTAGTGGTTGCAACTGTTATTGGCTTTACATTGAAAATGTTATAAAAAGAAACTGGTGATCCTGGCTTTAAACCTTGTATTCAGTGTGGTGAAATTTTGTTCCGTCAAACATTCTCTTGTTTTGCCTATTTGGACATGAACAGTTAAAAGCAGAGTGAAATCTGCATTACATGTCCTGAAAAATTACTGAAATGCCTGGATAAGGCTAAAATTAAAAAATAAAAAAAACTATCACCACCTAAGGGCCCCTCGAGCTCTGACCAGCTGACACCCTAAGTTACTGTGGCTGAAACCACAACAATTATAGGAAAACTACACCCAAAACTTGAAAAAATGTATGTTGTGCAGAGTGTTTTAATTTATATGTGAAGTTCTTGTGTTTCCTTCCCCTCTGACCAGTATTAGGAGTTTTTCCTAAATTAGCCTGCTAGCTTTAGGGTAGTTTTACGACCCCTGGAGATCACCATATCAAATAGTTTTATTGCATTTCTTTGTCCTACAGTGCACCTTGTTTCATGTAATGGTGATGTAGCAGAGCCCATAAATCCAGCAGAAAGCACTGCATTACAATCAGTTCACAACAACAGAGATGGCTATATTTTAAAATCTGTAGAATTCAGCTTGGTGACCACCCTCATTCTAAAGGTTTTACTGTCCTGAAAAACTTTGCTGCTGGTAATTTTTGTGCAGCTTGTAAAGCTTCCAAGATATTTAGTTTGTTTGGCATGCGTGTGCTGAATGTTGGGTCTCTCTTACATCACAGTCACATGAGACAAAATGCACTGTGGGAACCAGAAATACAATTACACTATCAGGTATGGAGATCCCCAGGGGGTTGTAAAACTAGCATAAAGCTAGCAGGCTAATTTGGGAAAAACTCCTAATACCAGTCAGAGGGAAGGAAACACTAGAACTTCACATACAAATTAAAACACTCTGCACAACATATATTTTTTCAGGTTTTGGGTGTAGTTTTCCTTTAATGTAAGTGCTACCCCTGAGACAGGTATACAAGCAGTTCCTAAGAGGCTTGCTGAACCGGCTGACTCCCTGATTCCCTCAAAAGAAATCAGAAGAACTAAGCACACAGAACCCCCTGCTGGACAGCATCTGGGGACTTCTGTGCCTGCTATAAAAACCTGCCAACTCCTGCAGAAATTGCACAGGTCTGTTCTGATTATGGGTGAAGATGTGAAATTTGTAAAACTTTCCCAGAGAAAAAGTGTGGAGAAATACCTGGAACGGCTAAAGAAAACACTTTCAGGCTTACAAGGGCTGTCTGCCTCTCAGCATGAGTCTGGCTCTCCCCACAGAGCATCTGAGGATTATTCCTCATTCTTCACATTGGTGAGAAATGTTTGGGTTGACACCCACTAAAAGCTTCCCATTCCTGTGAGTAAATTCTTCAGGGAAGATACTTTAAAGATTTTACAAACTCCAAACTCTGTTCCCCTCTGGATATGAGGATGAATAAGAAATATCAGCTGGACAGGGAGGGAACAGAAATTTTATTCCCACACCCTGTCCACCAAGCAGTGGTTAAAGTGACAGCCTGTGACAAGACAAAGATACCCCTGGCATCCTGTCCTCCTAACAAGGATCCCGGGAAAATTGACTACATAGCATAAAAACGATATTTATCAGGTTCCTTGGCCATCAGGCAGGCACACACTTCAAGCCTATGTCAATTCCAAAGTCACTATGGTAGTCAGCCCCTGCTATGTCAACCAAGGCCCAGTCTCCCCTGTCAGATGATCTAGCTGAAACAGCTACATCTGGTTTTGGAGCAGCCAAATAACAGTTCACGTGGCTGCTGCCAGATGGATGGTAAGTACAGTGGTTCAGAGAAGATTTGCCTGGCTGCGAAACCTCACTCAGGATACCCAAACCAAGGTTATGGAGTTCCCTGTCAAGTGTAATTCCTCTTCGGAGAAAGATAACGTCTTACATGAAAAAGGTGGATAAATACACCACAACAAGCCCCTTTTTTCTATCAGGCTGGGCTGTGCCTCAGTATTAGCAGTACCCACAGCAGGGGTACTTCAGGTACCACAGACAAGTGGCCCTGAATGTAATGAGTCAGGGATTGTCCCTGAGCTCAAATTTCTCCCACTAAAACAGTGTGAAAAGGACTGCAAAAGAGACTGAATAAGGGCACTTCGGGCTCTGACCAGCCAACAACCTCCAAATCTGTGTGTGAAACTGCTTTCTGTTCCTTACACACCCGAGAAGGGTGATTCAGGCACCTAAAAAAAATATGGGGGGGGGGGGTGAATGGTCCGGCTGTCTCTCCAGTCCCCTCCAGGAAAACCAAAAAGACAAAGCATGTCAAACCCCAGGAAAGCCTAAGGGGTTTCTGGCATCACTGGACTTATTTATTTCCACACTCTCATAAGGGAGTATCACAGAAAGAACTTCAGGTTCAGACTCTCATCAGATCAGTCTTTAAGAGTGTACACAGTGGTTGGAGCACCTTCAAAGATAAGGTGTCACAGTTTTCCCATACATAGAAGACTGGCTGGTGGTTGTAGAATCGCCCCAGTAAGTGGGTCTCCTGGAGTCTCTAGGGCTCTTGATAAATCTAAAGAAAGCCTGACCTTTGGCCTGCTCATGCACTACAGTTCATAGGAGCAGAGCTAAATACCCTGCAAGGCAGGGTCTACCTGCTTCTACACAGGGCAAGAAGTATTCCACCAACAGCAGGCTTATCCAGCCTGAATTAAACAAAAACTGCAAGACAGTTTCTTCAGCTACTGGCCACATGGCACCTGCCACTGGCACAGTCTTGGAATCCAGATTACAGATCAGGGTCATTCAATGTCACTTCATGGCACAGGACCCTATTTTAAACTAATTCTAGTAACAGAGACATTGTTACAGGCCTTCAATGGTGGAAAGATGGAACCAGCCTAATGGAAGGGGGCTTCTTTTCTCAGCAAGAGCCCCCATCAGTTGTCTTACAACAGATGCATCTTTATTAGAGAGGGGCTCCCATCTGGGGGTTCGCACCACCCAAGGCACATAGTCAAGTGCAGAGTCACTCCTGCATATAAACCTGCTTGAACTAAGAGTAGTGTTACTGACACTAAAGGTTTTCACACAACTACTACAAGGTGGTACAGGTCAGAACAGACAATACCACAACAATGTACTACATAAACAAGTAGGGAGGGACAAGGTAAGCCCTCCCTGCACAGGACTTATGAAAATATGGAGTCTAGAATGCTCCATGGGCCCCTGCAGGATATTCATCTGCCAGGTAGGGACACTACCTTGGCAGATACCTTGACTCAAATCAACTAGTCCCATCAGGAATGGGCCTTAAACAGTCAGGTGGTGCAAGTTATCTTCAGAAGGTGGGTCACTCCAGAGGTAGACTTGTTTGTATCCCACCACAACCACCACCTATTACAGTGCTATTACAGACAACCAGATCTGTGAACAATCCACCTGGATGTTCTGGTTTTGAGTTGGCCAGGTCAGCACCTGCATGTTTGTTCTTCCTTCCCTCTGGCATAGAGCAAATTTTTTCAAGCTCAGGTCCCAGTCAGCATCAGTGGTCTTGATAGCACCAGACTGGGCCAGACAGACATGGTTCTCTCTGCTACTCTCCATGTCTGGGTCCGAACCAATACACCTTTTCCTCGGAGGCACAACCTACTAATCTCCAACCAGGAGGCTCCTGTATCCAAACCTCGGATCACTCAGGTTCAAGGCATGGCTTTTGAGTGTTTAGTGTATAATATGCAGGTTTGCATCTTTCTCAAATAGTTTATGTGGTTACAGGAAGCCTTCCACTAAGAAAATCTATGCTTCAGAATGGGGAAAAGGTTTTATTATTGGTGTTCAACCAAGCAATTGGTTCCAGCACATGCTGAATCCCAGTTGTGTTTGACTATCTTACCTATTTACACTCGTTGGACTGGCAGTCCAGCACCCTCTAGGTCCACCTAGTTGCAGCATCCGCCTGCATATTAGTTGGACAAAATGTTTTAATGGCCTGGTACATATCAGCATGGGCTGGTGTTCCAGCTGTGCTAGACTATCCTACGTATTTGCTCTTACTGTGCTTGCAGTCACGTACTTTAAAGGTCCAACTGGCCACAGCACTGGCTTACACTTCAGTTGGACAGAAAATGTTTCATGTCTCGGACCCTATCTTCAAAGGGTTCTTTAAAGGCCTGTCCCATTTGCACCCCCCACACACACACACATAGGAACCAGTGCCAGCATGTGGCCTAGACATGATATATATAGTTAGGCTCATGGTTTCCATTTGAGCCTATGTCTTCAACTTATGTGAAGAAGAAAAAAAAAGGGGGGGGGGCTGTTTTAAGAAAAACTGCTTTTTCTTGTGGTAATGACTTCTGCCAGAAGAATCGGTGATCCCAGGTCTCTCTGCATCAAACAAGACTACATTTTATTCCACAGAGGCAAAACTGTCCTGGGAACAAAACGTGAGTTTTCCCTTTTAAATGATGTCTCATTTACATTTGAATTAAGTCATCACCTCTCCTATCTTTTTCACTGAACACTTTAGTTCTGGTGAAAAGAGTCTTCATAGTCTGGACGCCAAAAGAATTCTTAGCTACTATTTGACAGCTGCTAAAGTCCACAGGCAGGACAGGAAATAGCTGTTCCTGACCTATGAGAATGTGGGAAAGGGTAACTCAGCATCAGAAGGTCCATTTCTCACTGGATAGTACAGCATAACCAGTTTTGTTACTCTAGGCAGGAAAGGAGCCCCAACGGGATTGAGGGCCCATTCCATAAGGGGCACAGCTGCTGCCATAGCAGCTGTCGGGGATGCTCCCCTGCTAGACATCTGTGAAGTAGCTACCTGGAAAACAGTACACACCTTTACAAAGCATTACAGTCTGGATATTCTGTCCAGGGGTGATGCCAGGTTCGGCACAGCAGTCCTGCAAAGTCTGTTCCCAAAATAAGGTTCTGTGTCCACCTCCAAAGGTACTGCTTGGTAGTCTGCATAAAGTTATAAATACCCAAGTATTACTGGAGATAGAAGAAAACATTATCTACCTAATAATCTTGTTTCTTCCAAGTGATACTCAGGTATTCATAACTTTCCCACCCTGCCTCCCCTTCTGGAACCTTTAGCCTCTTCACTCCTGAATACTGTGCTCCCAGGGGTATCAATGCCATTTCTGGCACACGTGTTGTGATTGTGTTCACTATGGTGTTCCCTCTTCCCCTTTTCAGGTGATTTGAACATTCAAGGGTATTCTTTTATATGTAATGCCCTCCACAGTCCCTGGGCAGTGAGAGCCCCCAGATGGGCTCCCAACCCCAAAACGGAAGCATCCGTGGTAAGAACCACAGAGTGAGTCTAAGAGACAAATGGAACATCTTGCCTCAGATTGTCCAGGTCCTGCCACCACTGAAGAGCCTGAATTAAGGTCTGAGTGACAGAAACTAGCTTGGTAAGAGGATCTTTCCTTTGGGACCAAAAGCTTCTCAGATGGAACTGAATGTCCCTCATCTGAAACCTGGCCCCTTGGACCACTGCTGTGGAAGCTGCCATGTGGCCCAGAAGCTGCAGAAAATGCCTTGCTGGTTGAGAAACCAGAGGGAGAAAGGAAGAGGCCAGCTGAGAGATGGCTTTTGCCCTTTCCAGAGGAAGGAAGGCTCTTGCCTTGAGGGTGTCCAACTCTGCTCCTATAAAAATGAGGAGCTGTACTGGTTCGAGAACTGACTTGGGGAGATTGAGAAGGAACCTCAGGGAAGTGAGAACTTTCTGGGTAACCTGCAGATCTGACTTGACTTGGTCTGGGGACTGGTCCACAGGAGCCAATCGTCCAGATACGGAAAGATTGAAATCCTTTTTCTTCTTAAAAAGGCTACCACTACTGCTAGGCACTTTGTGAACACCCTTGGAGCCGAAGTTAGGCCAAAGGGCATTGCTCTGAACTGGTAATGGCCTGAGGGCAATTCGAACCTGAGGTATTTTCTGTGGGAGCACCTGATGGGAATGTGAAAGTAGGCATCCTTGAGGTCCAAGGAGGATAGCCAGTCTCCTGGCCTCAGAGAAGGAAGAATTGTTCCCAGAGTCACCATCTTGAACTTTGGCTTAACTAGGTGCTTGTTTAAGTATCTTAGATCTAGGATGGATCGCCACTCCCCTGTCTTTTTCAGGGTAAGGAAGTACCTGGAGTACAGACCTTTGCCCCTGTATGCAGTAGGAACTCTCTCTATGGCCTTTAAAGCCAGTAGAGACAAAACCTCTGCCTCTAGAGCAAGGGTTTCTGACGTATTTGCAGGTTGAAAGGATCTGGGTCTCAGTTTCGGAAAACTCTTGAAACTAAGAATCAGAACCTGGCTTACAATCTCCAGGACCCACTTGTCTGAAGTAACAGGCATCCAGTCCTGGACAAAGTAAGCCAGCTTGTCTCCTACTGGAATGGGGGAGTCGACCCGGGCAGACACATCAGGGTGTCTGCCTGGCAGGAGCCTTGGGTTGAACGGTGGATGTAGCCCTGCTTATCCCCCTTCTGCCTCTCCCTCTGAAGAACCCCCTCTGAGAAAAAGAAGAGGAGGCCTGTGCCTGGTAGAAAGGCCTGTGAAAAGGCCTGCCCCTGCCCCTAGACTGCTGCCTCTGAGGAGTTGCCTGCCTCTCCTTGGCCTGGGCACTCCTATAAGTGGTCCTGTATTCATCCATTTTCTTCATGTAATTGTCTGCTCCCCAAACGAGAATCACCCACTACAGGAAAATCCATGGCCTTAGCCTGGGTGTCCTGCGAAAGGCTAGTACATCTGAGCCAGGCCATTCTCCGAAGAGCCACAGATGTAGCCATGACTCTTGATAACACATCACTGGAGTCCACAGCAACATGAAATTGCACCTTTGATGCCTCAATTGCATCAGCAGCCATTCCATCCAGCTCCTTGGCTAGCTGGGGAGAGCCTGTTTAGCCAGTGCCAGCACAGTGTCCCACCTGGACTTCTGGTACCTGGCTGTATAGGCCATATAATTAGCCTGCCTGAGTCCCAAAGATGATGCCAAGTACTGTTTCTTTGCCATGGCATCTATCTTCCTGGAATCTTTGTCTGGGGGGTGTGAAGCCAAGGGGATGTTTGCATTGTCACAGGCAGCAGCCTGCACTACCCCAACGTGGCTGTATTGTTGGTAAAGAAATTCCGCATCTGAGTCTGACAAGGTATACCTCTTGTCCATTCTTTTGTCAACAGGAGGTACAGAATTAGGAGACCTAAGAATTTTTAGTGTCTGTTTCCCAAATGACTTATGAAGGGGAACAGACAGTCTCTTAGACTCTGGGATGTCCATCATCTCTATGAAGTCGGCTCCTCCTGATCCTCTACAGCCTCCTCAATAGGAAGCTGGAGGGTTTGAGCCACTTTTCTGTAGAACAGAAAGTGGGAAGGGGACTCAGAAAGCCTAGGAGGAGAAAGACCAGAAGGTCTGTCTGGGGAGATGTCCGGTTCCACAGGCACATCCAGACTTTCACCGTCGTAATCATCCTCTTCAAAATCCCCCTCCTCATCCAACTCCGGTTCGTAAAAATCTTCAAGGGAATAATCCTGAACCGGGAGAAGTGACAGAACCGAACCTCTGCCAGAAGGTGCCAGATCGGTCGGAACCGGACGAAGCAACTGCACAATCCGAATCGCTTTGGCTATTTCTTCGGCGGTTGGAACATGCAGCTCTGGATCCGAACCGGCCGATTTATCCTTTCGTTTTCTTTTTGTAGGAATTGATCCCTCAGGATCGGCTCTCCTCTTGCCCGAAGAAGTATCGCCCTGGTCAGAAGGCACTCCTTCTGGTTCGGTAGGAACCCAACCGGGCTGGCCTTCTGGGTCAGCGGATTTCTCGGCCTCCTTATCCCTAAGTCTACCTAACCTTTTATCCAACGTAGACTTAGGGAAATTCTTACAAATATGGCAGTCTGAATCGAGGTGGTCAAACCCCAGACAGTAAACACAGGTGGTGTCAGGATCGGCCTTAGCAAAGACCTCCCCACACACACTGCAGTGTTGAAAGCCAGTGGGCCCATTTTTTTCTTGGGTTTCTCAGACATGGCCAACCTAACCAACTTACCCTTTACATGGCAACCGCCAGGCAAGACTCCCCTATTGGTTTCACACTGTGTCACGGGTACTGATAGAAAAAAATGCTAAAATTAAGTTTTTTTTAAAATCAATATGGACCGGTAACCACACACTAACTTTTTCCTTACTACAAGATTGGTTCAGCCGAACCGATCGGAAAATTTTCACAATTTCCACATACAGCTACAATGCTAAGTACTTACGGTACCACAGACAGAGTCTCGAACCGAAAAAAACGGAACGAAAATCTGACTACAACTGAAACTTTAACCGTGAAGAACCGAGCTGAAGGAGAAATCTCCGGAGCGACTGTTCAGTGAGGCGGAGTAAAGAATCTGACGTCTTGGGTTTGAAAGGACACAGAGTTTTCAACCGAGCTCGAGCCCAACATTCTATGCCTGGCATAGAAATTAATCCTTCACTCTCCGGGGCAGTTCAAGAGCTGGAGCTAACTGCAAATTGTCAGAATACAGCAAGGCTTCATGTTGTTTGAAGGTGGCAGGAGAAACCAAGAGCTCACAAATTTAGATAAGATGTTGTCTGGCATGGACATCCAGGGCATAGTGCTTGACGAAAGTATGCACTGAGCTCCAGGTAGACGCACTGCAAATCTCTGCAATTGGCACACTGGGGATTTCCGCCAGGGATGCCACGACTGCTCTAGTAGAGTGACCGTACACTTTGCCCTCCAGCTTAACTTATCCCATAGCACAACAGTGGCAAAGGCATGCCACCAGCCATGCTGAAATGCATCTGATAGCGACAGGTTGACCCAGCTGGGTCTCGCTGAAGGAAACAAACAGTTGTTGAGCTTTACGAATTTCTTTTGTTCTATCCAAACAGAAATGCAGAACTCTTTTGACATCTAAAGAATGAAGGGTATGCTCGACTTCATTCTGGAAGTTAGCAGAGTAAGTAGGTAGGACCAAAGGTTGGTTAAGATGGAATTCTGAAACAACCTTAGGGAGAAACTTAGGATGGGTCCCAAGAACTACTTTGTCCTTATGAAATACAGTATACGGAGGGTGTGTGACCAAGGCATGCATTTCAGAAACCCTGCAGGCCGAGGTAATGGCCACCAGGAAGGCTGTTTTCCAAGTGAGAAATTTCAGCTCACAGGAAGCTAGAGGCTCGAAAGGCTTTTGAGTGAGCATATCTAGCACAAGATTAATGTCCCAGGCTGTGACTGGACATCTGATAGGAGGTCTGGTATGCAGAATACCTTTAAGAAACCTAACTACAGGTAACTGAGCCAGTGACAAGGAAAGTACTGGTTTATGATAAGCTGAAATAGCACAAAGGTGAACTTTGACTGCAGAGTATTGTAGACCTGAATTTGAGAGGTCTAAAAGGTATTCTAGAATTTTATTTGGTGGGCAGGAAAAAGGATTCAAAGAGAATTTTGCACACCAGAGAGAACAAGCATTTGTCAATGCCGAATGTTTGCTTGCTGGCATTGGCAGTGTAGAAGTTACAGAGCTGCGTAATAGGAATGGCAGTGAAGTACTGAACTGAAGCCAACCCCACCACCACCCTGCAGAGAGTGACAGGCATTTGGGTGTGCCTTTGGGTTGTCAGGCATAACGGCCACGCCATTTCACCACACCCCACCCTGCAGACACTGACAAGTGTCACGGTGTTCCTTGGGGTCTTTGGCCCTTATGCGCACCCATTCCATTAGAAAATATGGTGAGATGGGTGCGATATAGGAGAATGGGGTGAACTTTGGGGCCAAAGAGTCCAAGGCATACCTCGATGCCTCTCACTGGCTGCAGGGTGTGGAATGGTATAAGCATAACAGGCAAGAATCCCAAGTCACACCCCTGATGCCTGTCATTCTCTACAGGGTTGAGCGTTATGGTGGAAACCCTAATACCTCAGGCAGTCGTTGGTATTTTCACTCCAAATTTTCAACATGTTTTTTTTGTGACCCCACCTCATGAACAGGGGGAATATCAGTTTGTTAGCCGAAAGCTGCTTATGCACAGCGACTACGGCATTTAGCACCACAGGTGCAAAAACATTCCGAACAGGATGTAAAAAATGACAGCTGTACTGTTCATGGGGAGGTGTAAAAAATGGCAATGTTGCAAATCTGCAGTAAAAATATTTAAAAAAATGGTGAAGTGACGAGCGTACATAGAATCTGTGCAACGCACATCCGTAATATAATTAGGTTGGGGATTTTTTACAGCAGATTGTCAACTCAGGCAGTTTGGTGCCTCCGATCATGAACAGTGTCACTGTGATTTTCTTTATCTGTCCCGAACAATGATTTCCCACAGCGACCACGCATCTCTGCGCTGAAAGTGTGAAAACACACTTCGGCCATGTTGTGAAAAATGACAGCTGTACTATTCATAAGGAAGTGTGGAAAATGCCACTGGTGAAAATCTGGACTGAAAATATTACAAAGTCATGAACTTACAAGGGTGCGTGGAAACTTAATGCTCACTCGTAACACAGTCATTTTATGGATTCTTTGTCACAAATTTTCAACATAGCCATTTTAAGACCTCTGCTCATGAACAGTGTAACTGTGATTTTCTTAATCTGTCCCAAACATTGTTTGCGAAACCAACAGCACCATTAGTGCGCCATGCGAAACACATTTTGGGCGATATATGAAAAATGGCAGCTGTACTGTTCATAAGGAAGTGTAATAAAATGGCAATGCTGAAAATCTGGAGTGAAAATATTAATTCGCAAACTTACGAGCATGCATAGAACCGCAACGACGCCAGAAACAGTCATTTTTAAGAATTTTTTCACCAAATTTTCAACATAGACATTTTAAGACCTCTGCTCATGAACAGTGTCACTGTGATTTTCTTAATGTGTCCCATACATTGAGTTCACACACCGACTGCGCCATTGTGCGCTACATGGGCGGAAACATATTCTGGCCAAGATGTGAAAAATGACAGCTGTACTGCTCATAAGGAGGTGTGGTAAAATGGCAATGTTGAAAATCTGGAGGAAAATATTGAAAATTATGAACTTACGAGTGCATAGGAGAACTGAGCAACGACGGCCAGAAACAGTCCATTTTTAGAATTGACCAAATTTTCAAAATAGTCTTTTGAGAGCCCACCTTATGAACATTGGCAGTGTCATTTCGTTAATCATTCTGGAAAGGTGATTTGCGCAGTGGCTGCGAAATCACCCTTCGGGCCCGAGTAACGCCATGACAGTGCAAGAATTCATGAGGAGGGGTCCCAAAAACCCCATGTTGAAAATTTGGTGCAAAAATTCCAAAAAATGCCTGAGATATGCAACAAAGTTGAAAAACCCCATCTAGCCCATTATACAGCTTACCGGCATTTCCTCAGTTCGCGGTCGGCTTTGAAGAGTGCAGACGTGTTCCCGGTCCAGCGAAGATCGTCACGCCGAGCTCCGGAGGTAAGTATGGCGGGAGGGGTGGGGAGGCAGGGTGCGCAGTGGGTGGGTGCGGGTTGTCGGGGGCTGGGAGAAGTGCCGTGGACCATTTTTATTTTGCAGGTAAAAAAAAAAAGACTACGTGGACGCTTGCACGCTGGGGTGGGCTCTCAGCGGCACAAGGACGGTTTGGGATTGGGAACCGATGGGGATTGGGCACTCTGGCCGCCTAGGATAGCTGCACGCTGTGGGTGGCTCTCAGCGTGGCACCCAGTAGGGGGGAGGGGGAGAGAAGACAGTGAAGCCGACAGGGGATTGGGCACCCCCGTCGGCTATACCATTGGAGTTGCCACGCTGGGATGGGCACCCATGGGAGCGCAGCACAGCCGATGGGGGATTGGGCACCCCCCGTCGGCTATAGAGTGTGTGCGTGGGGGGGGGGCAGCCCGCAGTGTGTGTGTGTATGTGTGTAAGGGGAGCTGCGTATGAGCAGGCGATACCTTATCGCTGCTCACTGAAGCATAGCTCCCCCTTTCAACTGTATGCCACTGCATTTTGGAGCTTGTCATAGACAGCTCCAGCATGCATTGGCTTACAGGGGCCGCGCCTGCCAACACACTGACTGAATTGGAAGAGGGAGTGACACACCTCCGAAAACTCGGATGATGGCACTATGTTTCTTGCACATGCGTGCAAGCAAACATAAAAATGCATCCATTTGGCTGTGTAAGTTTTTCGGATGGCTGGCTTGCGCGCAGCCAAAAGAATATCAAACTCTCTGTGAGGCATTGAACCTGTTCACCTCTATCTCTTCAGGAGCCATGCATGAAGGTGAAGCGACCTCAGATTGGGATGGACCACAGGCCCTTGGGTCAGAAGGTTCGTCTGAAGGGGACGTGCCTTCGGAGGGGCTTCTGACATACTGTTGAGTAACGGAAACCATATCTGTCAAGGCCAGAAGGGAGCAATGAGGATCATTTTGTCCCCCTGGGACTCGAATTTGAGAAGTACCCTCTGAATTAGTGGAAGAGGAGGAAAGGTGTATAGAAAGCATTTTGTCCACTGCAGCCTGAACGCATCCTGACAGAAAATACCAGACCCTGGATTTCTGGAGCGCAAGAGAGGCAGTTTTGTGTTGAGTGGGGGATGCAAAAAGGTCCATTTCTGGAGTTCCCCACTCTGCGAATAGTGACTGAACTACGGTTGAGTTGAGAGACCACTCATGAGGATCTGTCTCTGTTCTGCTGAGATGGTCTGCCAGTTTGTTCTGCACTCCCGGCAGGTAGACCGCCTGAATTAGAGCCTTGTGCTCTAGGCACCATTCCCACACTCTCATTGCTTCCCTGCATAAAAGGTAAGAGTGTGCACTGCCCTGCTTGTTGATGTAATACATCGCTGCTTTGTTGTCCGTTTGAAGGAGAATGTTCTTGTGACAGAGAATGTCCTTCAACGCCCGGACTGCATAAAGGACGGCACTCATTTCTAGGACATTTATGTGAAGCTGGGACTCGTCCTGAGTCCACATACCTTGGGTGTGGAGGTTCTGACAGTGAGCTCCCAACCCCGTCAGGGACGAGTCTGTGGTAATGGAAACCTGATGATCCGGGGGGGCAAAGGGATACCTTTCCAGAAGGTTGTCCTCTTGCGACCACCAGGTGAGTGACCTTTTCAGAGGTTCTGTCACCTTGATGAGAAAGGACTGAGGGTGAGCGGTTGGGGACCACTGAATACTGAGCATCCATTGAGAGGTTCTCATGTGGAGACGAGCTAGAGGTACAGTGAACACCGAGGATGCCACGAGACCCACCATCCTCTGCATCGAGATAGCTCGAACTGAGCTATTCTCTCTGATGTACCGGGCCATCTGTAGGATACCGCTCCTTCTGTCCTCTGGAAGAAAAGCTTTTGCACAGGAGGTGTCCAGAAGCACTGCTATAAAACGGAGCTTCTGGAAGGGCTGCAACTGTGATTTCTTGAGAGTTAGCAGGACTCCCATGGACGTGAGAAAGTCTGAGGCCGTGGCTATGGCGTCGAGAGTTCCTTGCCTGGAAGGACTTGCTAGAAGTCAGTCGTCCAGATATAGGAACACTTGCATTCGGATTTTTCTGAGATGCGCTGTGAGAATTGCACAACACTTTGTAAAAACTCACGGCACTGAGGATAGCCCAAAGGGCAGGACTCTGAACTGATAATGTTGGCCCAGAGCTGCAAACCTTAGGTATTTGTGGTGCTTTGGGTGTATAGGAATATATTGGTAAGCATCCTGCATGTCCAGGGAAGCTAGCCAATTGCGTTGATGAACCAAGGGTAACAGGGTCCCTAGCGATATCAATTTGAACTTTTCCTTGAGAAGAAACTTGTTTAACTTTCTGAGGTCCAGAACGGGGCGCATGCCACTGGTCTTTTTTGGGACCAAGTAGTAATGGGAGTAGAAACCTGTGTTTCGTTGATCCAGAGGAACTATTTCTACTGCCCTGTTGTTCAGAAGGCCTTGTACCTCGGAGGCAAGAAGGTCTGACTGTATTGACAGCCTGGGCTGTCGTTTGGGAGGACAATCCGGAGGGGTTTCTGAAAGGCTGAGGGAGTACCTCTTGTGGATTATCCGGAGGACCCATTTGTCTGATGTTATGATCTTCCACTGGTTGTAGAACTGAGCCAGACATCCTCCCACCGCTGAGGAAGAGTCCCCGTAAGGCAGCTGAGGTGGGACCTGAGCCAGAAACTCAGAAGTTGGCACTTGGCACTCTAGGGCCCTTGTGCCTTCTGTTGCGTTTTCTTTTGAGGCTGGGGGGCTTGGTTTTTGTTAAAACCTCCCCTGCCCTTGCCCCAAAAGGACTGACGGTTATGAAACTGATGCTTGTTAACACCCCCCGAGAAGGGGTGGGAGCGGGTCGAGCCGTTTTAATGGCCGACCTAGTCTTCTGTGTGGTCTCCAGAGCTTGCTCTACTTGAGGTCCGAACAGATACATACCGTCAAAGGGTAACGCCATGACCTGCTGTTGGGCATCATTCGTGAAGACCAAAGTGAGTAGCCAGGAGTGGTGATGGGTAGAAATGCCCGCTGCCACCGCCCGGGAAGCAGTATCGAAAGTGTACACAGCTGCTTTAACCTGCTGGTTGTTGGACTCAATACCCCTGGTTATGGTCTGAAGTAGCTCTGAACCAGTGTCCGACTCGGGCAGAGCTTCCACCATCTTTTTGAGCGAATGCCAAAGAACATTCTCATATTGAGAGAAATAGCCCTGGTAGCTGGCAATATGCATACCCAGGGTGGAGGAAGCACAGACTCTCTTACCTGAGGTGGCTATCTTACAAGATTCTTTGTTTATAAGCCGGGCTGTAGATGCCTGAGGAAGAACAGTCTTATCATTCTCTGCCAAGACTACAATAGGAGGCCAAAATGGGTTGATCCCTGGGATCAGCATACTTCCTGTATATGGACTTTGCCACAGAAGGAATGAGAGTGGGATTATTCCATACCATCTGAAAGAGCGTCTCAAAGGATGGTTGAACCGTGGGAGTTAAATCCGTAGGGATCTCCGGGACACGTAGGTATTGGAGTTTCAAAAGCTTCCCAGGATCGATATCTGTAGTCTGCAGAGAAAGTGTAGAATTTAAATTTTTCAGCAGAGACTTAAATGACAGGTCTTCAACCACAGGCTCTGCAGCAGGATTAATCCCTGCTCCTTCAACATCACCACCCAGTCGAAGATCTGGGTCAGGCTCAATATCATCTCCTGACAGCCCCGGAGGGACTGTATGGACAGGAAAGGAGTGAAAGTCAGTAGGAAACAAAGAGGAGAAAGGATTCAGAGTTGAGAACTCTTGAAGGCTGGGCAACACCGCACCAAGCCTCAGCACCGAAGAACATGGCGCCAATGGCAAGGGAGACAGCGCTGTCAGAAACAACCCAGCACACAGCACTGACAGAGACCACGGCACCGACAGGCGCATCGGCGCCGTCCCAGCGGTGCCAACAGGCACAAGAGCATCCCCAATGGTGCCGAAAGCAATCCAGTGCCCCAAAGACTTCGATTTGAAGAAAAAGAAGGAAAATTACCGAGAGATAAAGGCATTAGTGTGGCCCCCTGTGCCGCAGCCATGTGAGGGGGGGAAAACATCTGAGCGCGGAGTCGATGGCGTCGCACGACTAGGAAGGTCCAACCGCCCTACCTGCTCCCCTGAAGCGGCCCGAAGGCCTCGGAGTGACCGGGCCAGGCAGCTGGACCAACTTCCGAGCCCACTGCTTCATAAGAGCGGCCCACTGATGAAACTGCTCATCGGAAGCCCTTTCAATAAGCGGGGAAGGGCTCTGATGTCGAAGAGGTCGGTCACTGGAGACAGAAACTGGCGACTCCAGAGAAGGAGACCAGCATCTGACCCCAACGACCGACCGTCGACGCGCAGACATACCAGAAGGTGACCTTGAGTGATGCCTTCACTTTTTTGACCTGTGGGCCGAAGAAGATCTTGAGGCTGAACGGTGCTGAGAGTGCAACCGTTTTTTTTTTTTATGCTTCCGGGGCCCTGGAAACCACTAGGGGGCAACCCTCAGCAGAACAGAGACAGCGGACCGGGCAATGAGGAACCAGGATGTCTTGCAAGTAGTCTGGTCCCCGGCCATGTAGAGCTTATAGGTCAGTAACCCGACTTTGAAGGCAATCCTCCACCTATATATATTGCACTTATACATTGTTAGAGCAAGCAGACAAAACACTTGAAAATACTGGACATCTAACAGAGAAATACGGAAATAGATGACAAATAAAATGAATTAATTTAGGGTAATAACTACAAAACTTGAGCAAGGAGGTGTCAGACGTGTTAAGTGGATTTACTGCAGCAAAAAAAATTTCATGTGTAAGAGGGTGCCTTTTTTTGGCGGGGGTGAAACTGCAACTGGGGCCGAGGAGAGGTGCAAACACTGGGTAGGGATGGAGAAGTCTGAGAAGTCACTTAAAGGATGGGAGTGAGGGGGATATGTGAAGGTCAGCGGAGAGCCGATTCCAGAGTAGAGAGAGGCGATAGGAGAAGGCAGCCTGACCTGTCACTGAGTGGAGGTGTGGAAGAGAGAAGGTACACTGGTCCATGTGATGTAGGGAGTAAGCTGGGAGTTTTAAAGGAGATAGGTGGGAAGAAAGGTATTGAGGAAGGGTCCCGAACCAGTACTTTGCAATGAGGGAGGCACCGTGAACCGGTCTCCTGTGTGATAATAGTAAAAGGGAAAGAGAGGTATAGAGAAAGCAGTGGCAAGTGAGGGGAGGGCTGAAGTGACAAAACGGCAGAAGGAATTTAGGAGTGTGTCCAGTCTTGCAAGGGATGAGGTGGAGGCAGTGCCATAGACCACATCAGCATAGTCGATGACAGGGAGAATCATTTTTGTAACCAGTTCACGCCTGGTAGGAAGAGGGAGGAAGTCTTTGTGGCAGTAGAGAACTGCGAGTTTTGGACTAAGTTTTGTACAAATGGAACCATGTGGGTAGGGTAGTCGACGGTGTCTAACCAAACCCATAGATATTTAAAAGCGGGGACCACTGCAAGGGGGACACCATCCATTATTGCTTAATGAGTGCAAATTTCTGGTATGAGTTTAGAACCCACAACCTTCACATCTTCTGGCCCCAGATGCAGGCATGCGACCAACAACACTGAGCCACTGACTACCACATATTTGTACACAACTTTCTTTTTTTGTGTACAAGCTTCCTGGTCTGAAAATGCTTCATGAAATATCACCCAGATTCTAAAACACACAGGGATGTGTTTATTATTATTTAAATGATCTGTCGCTTAACTTGAGTTGGAGAACAAGGTACAATACTGTCAAACCCATAATAAGAAACTGGGCAGGTTTATTTTTTCATCTTATGTACAGGGGTTCGGTTACATTTTTTTGAAGGCAGAAAGTCAGAACCTTCAACGGGTCAATTTGGAAGATATTCCATTGTTTTGAAAGGTTGGAAAACTGTCCAGGTCCAAAATTTTGGAAGTCAGTATTCAAAAGGAAACCACTTGTTGAAGTTAAAAAATATTACTCATAAAACAAAAAAAACTTACTTTCAGAAAAATTTATCTTTTGTACCTCTGAACTTGCAAACTTAGCTGTCCCATAATTTTCTTCTTTCCCTTTGGGATATCAAATACTTCCTCCAAATTTATTTTGGCAGTTTAAACCTTGTTTTTAGAAGCCAAATCCTTCCATGAAGCTCTATATCCATGTATTTCCTGAGACTAGGAAAGGGGGCTCTATTAATTTGGGAAAGGTAAAATGCATTTTGTTACGTGGGCTTGAGTACAGCAGAGCACTGACCTTTTGTGAATTATACAAAATGTTTTGATGCCTTGTACAAACAATAGATAATCACTCACTACCTGGACAGCAGGACTAGCTACTCCAGATTAGCAGCGGTAATACTGAGAGACCATGATTGGCTGATCTTGGGTCAGTAGTTACTAAACTGGCATCAGAACTGATTTCTGTTGAGATTTAGTAAAAAGGGACAATGATTGGTGTTATTTGAGTTGGGAATCACAAAACTGGCACCAGAACTTGCTGATATGGATTAGTATTTGGTAACTGTGATAAGCACATGCTGATTTTGGTCAGAATTCAGAAAATGTGGGAGCAGGACTCTATGATTCAGTCAAGACTGAATACACTGGGACCAGGGCTTCATAATTAAGGCTGAGATCCAGAACATGTGAACCAGAAAAACAGGTTATTCACCTGTAACAGTAGTTCTAGGAGTGGTATACGTTTTTCATCCACACTTATTGGCATGTCCCTTTCCCCTTTAAGGATCGCCGGAAGTCTTCAAGCTAGCTCCTCCCACCCACCTGGGTGGTATAACCCTCGGATCTGCCCTATGACACCAGATCTCAGCCTGCTGGAAGCCAGGTTTGTGCATCCGCAGCCGGGAAGGTCGAGTGGGTCCGTGCGGATAAGCGCCCAACGGCTTGCTCTCCTTCTCTGGGGTGGGCTGGGATGTCTTCCCCACCACGATACCGCCACCAACTGGGAACTCAGGGGATGTCGGTGCAGCAGGGAAATGCCATTACATTGGGTTGACGCTGGCAAAGGACTGAAGCGGCCGTATGTCTCGATGTGCGCTCGACTCCTTGTTCCTCACTGTATGCCAGCATCAGGGGAAGTACAGAGGAAAATTCCCCCCAGACGGTCCTGGCGACGATCCTCCACTCCGCTCCCATGAAGCCAGTGAGCAGACTCCGCTGTGTGTGTATGCCTCCCTGAGATCTAGGGAAGGTAAGAGGGTGGCTTTCCTTACCCCACCCGGGGGGAATAACCGGGAAACTAAACTAAATTGAGTCGGCGTGCACTCTAGGGGCAGACTCATGGGTGGACTGGTTAGTGGTACCCTGTGGATCCGAGATAGGAGGGTTTGGGGCAGTAGCATGGATAAAAAAATATTATATATATATATATATATATATATATATATATATATATATATATATTTACAGAACCAAGCCATTAAGCCAATCAGTATTCCAAAATGCTTTTTCCCCAAAGACAGGTTTTCAAACCCCTCTTAAATCCCTCCAAAGAAGTGCACTCCCGTAACCGATGCGGTAGAGAGTTCCAAAGGGTGGGGACAGCATAAGAAAAAGCTCGAGCACCAGATGATTTCAAATTCACCCTTGTAACCTCTAGCAACCCCTCATTGGCCGAACGGAGTGATCGATCGGGGCAGCAGAGAACCAGAAGTTCTTTCAGAAAGACCGGGCCCAAATCATGTAGGGCATTGAAAGTCAGCAAGCAGACTTTAAAGGTGATCCGCCACCGAATCGGCAGCCAGTGCAGTTCGCGCAGCACCGGAGTAATATGACAGAATCTGTAAGAGCCCGTCAAAAGCCGGGCTGCAGCGTTCTGCACTAGCTGCAGGCGACTGATTTCATCCCCTGAAAGCCCTAGATAGAGGGAGTTGCAGTAATCCAGCCGTGAGGACACAAAGGCATGGACTAAAGTTGGAAGGTCGGCAGACGGAACAAGATGCCTAACCCTGGCAATGTTCCTAAGATGATAAAAGGAGGTCTTGACGACAGCAGACACCTGTGACTGCAGTGTCAGTCTATCATCAAGAACCACCCCAAGCTATGCACCCGTTCAGAGGTTGGGAAGAGAGATGCCTCCAAGAAAAATTCTGGAGGACGCAACACCACCAGAACCCCCTATCTGTCAACCAGGGTCCACAACCAGTACCTCTGTTTTTTCCGAGTTCAACCTCAGCCAACTAGAATCCATCCACTCCTGGATTTCTTTCAGACAGCTGTTAAAGACCGAGAGAGCTCCCTCCTGGTCGGGGGCAAAAGAAAGGTAGAGCTGGGTATCATCTGCATAACAATGAAACCTCCGCCCATACCTTCTTACAATGTCTCCAATGGGTAGCAGATACATCACAAATAACATGGGTGACAGTACTGAACTCTGAAGCACCCCACACAACAAAGCTGTTGAATCCGAGGAAAAGACCCCAGTCACAACTCTTTGTCATCTCCCAGTGAGGAATGAAGTGAACCATCTTAAGACAGTTCCTGATATTCTGCATAAGAGCCTCAGGCATTCTATCAACACCATGTGATCTACGGTGTCAAACACTGAGGATAGGTCGAGGAGAACCAAGATGGAACGGCTCTTCCGATCTCTAGCCATCAGGAGATCACTGAAGTACCCGAACCAGTGCTGTCTCAGTACTATGTCTTTTATGAAAACCGGACTGGAAGGGTTCATAGATGTCATGGATAGTCAAATGGTCCTCCAGTCGTGCTGCCACTACTTTCTCAATCACCTTCCCAACAAAGGGAACATTAGAGTCAGGTCTGTAGTTTACGAGACAGTCATGGTCCAAGGTAGCTTTCTTCAAGAGTGGTGTCACCACCGCCTCTTTCAGGGAGCTAGGGAACTCACCAGATTCCAAGGAGCACCTGACTATCCGCACAAGGACTGGACCGAGGATATCAATACAGCCCAAAATTAGGGAAGTCGGTCCAGGATCCAGACTACAGCACGTAGGGCGCATATTCTGGATGATCCTCATGACATCCATGAACTCCGGTTGACCAAAGGAACTCCAGGAGAATTGGGGCACAGTGGTCTCACACCGGTCCATGGCAACCCCTCTAGAGTGTGATGGCAGCAGTTCCGCCCTAATGTCGGCCCCCTTATTTGCGAAGAATCAAGCACGCCCCTCGCACTATAACTGCAAAAAAGCTTTCCGAACTTGCAGATAGGCTGGGTTGCACAGTCTGTCCACAGTTCAAAATAGCTGAGCAGGTCGGTTCCAAGCAACCGCAATCTCCCTGGACAGGAATTCTGTCTTCTTACGGGTGATTGCAGATTGATAGGCCGCATAATGGTCCATCAATCTAAGGTGGTCGGCATCAAGGGCGGACTTTCACCAGCAACGCTCTAACCTTCGCCCGTCTCCGCATCTCCCTCAACGTCCCATCAAACCAAGAGGACTTGGGGCGAAGGGAGAGGGGGCGAACACCAACTGGAGCAATGAACTCCAGAGCCCCCACAACGGCTGTGTTATTAAGCCGACACGAGAGTCTCTGGGTCACTGCTTGCCAACGCGGGAGACGAGAGGTCAAGCACTGCTGCAAGGCCTTGGGAATCTATATCCCGTAAAGGGCGGTACCTAACCAACTCCACAGGGGAAGGCCTTCTAGAGGGGGTGCAAAAACTAAACCCCATGGTGTAATGATCAGACCACCCAACGGGTTCCACCCCCACATCGGATGCTTCGACCCCTAGAAAGAAGATTAGGTCCAGAGAGTGTCCAAATGTATGTGTAGCAGTGGAAACCACCTGTGTAAGGCCCAGCGTTGTCATCAACTGGAGGAAGTGTTGACCAAATTGCGAGAGTTCGTCATCGACCCAGGCGTTGAAATCACCCAGAACCATCAATCTGGGCGACTCAAACGCCATGTTGATGACAAAGTCCGCCACTTCCTGAAGGAATAGTTTCTCATCACCGGGTGGACAGTAAATGAGGCGATTCGAAGCCTACACCTGCTACTACTATACACTGAAAGGACTCACCCCCCACTAGTACCTCCGGAGGCCAAGTTCGGTCTTGAAACAGACCGCAACACTTCAACGATCCAATCTCGGTGGTGTATCACTGAGTACCCGGCCAGAGTTATAGCCTCCAAAATGGGGCCAGAATTACCATCCAACCAGGTCTCGGTGTAGCAAGCCAGGTCCATCATACCAACAAGATCAACAATAATTGCAGTCTTATTTTTAATGGACCTGGCATTGCACAACACCGCCTGAGTTGGACGAACCTCGCGGGCCGCCTGGGCCATCTGCCCACCGTGTTCAGCGGTGCCCTTGGGTATGGGCACCAGACATGAAAAACCATGATCTGGATTCCATTTCACCCCAGGACGCCTTCTAGACCCAACCACCCCAATATGGTGACCCCCAAGGGAAATGGAGGGAAGGCGTAGAAGAGGCCTGGGGTCCACGGCCTCGAGAAAGCATCCCCATGCAGCGAACCCTGCTGAGGGGGGGCAGGCATGAAACAGTCTCAGCTTGGTGTTTTCCCTGGAGGCAAAACAGGTCCACCATCAGTCTGCCCCAGTGGGAGAACAGGCAGTAAGCTACCTCCGGATGGAGAGACCACTCGTGGGATGTCTCGCCTAAGTGACAGAGCATCCACCAGATGGTTTGAGGCTCCTGCTACATGAATGGCTAGGAGATCCAGCTCCAGATGGCTGACGAGGGTCCAGATGCGGAGCGCCTCCTTGCAAAGCAGACGGGAGTGTGTGCCGCCCTCTTTGTTGAGGTAGTACATGGTCATGGTATTGTCCGTCTGTACTTGAACCACTTGACCCTGGAGCTGAGGTGCGAAAGCTGACAGTGCCAGTCTGACTACCCTGAGCTTCAACAGGTTGATGTGGTATCGGGACTCCTTGGGGGTCCAGAACCCATGTGCCCCTTTGTCCTTCCTGTGGGCTCCCCAGCCCATGAGAGAGGCACTGGTTGTGAGGACAGCCGTCGGCTCTGGGTGGACAAATGGGATCCCTTCCTGCAACCGGTCTGCGGCAGTCCACCACTGGCGAGCATCCCACATCTTCAGGGTTACAGTGATCAGCTGGTTGAAATGACTGTGGCACTGAGTCCACTGGGCGGCCAGCTCCCACTGGAGGGGGCACATGTGCCACCGGGCCCAATGGATCAAGGAGGTGCATACCGCCATGTAACCCAGAAGGCGCAGAAAGTCCCGGGCAGGGCACAATTGCCCAACCAGAAATGACTGGGCAAAGGAAGAGAGAACCTCCGCCCTGTCCACCAGGAGCCGAGCTCTGCCCCAACGAGAGTCAAGCTCTGCCCCGATGAAGCACATAACCTGAGAAGGCATGAGTTCCGACTTGGCCTTGTTGATCAAGAGGCCAAGTTGGAAGCAGGTCTGGAGGGCCAGGTCCCTGGACCTCACCACCTCTTGCTGGCTGGGACCTGCTAAGAGCCAATCGTCGAGGTAGGGGTAAATTCTGCTTCCCCCCCCCCCCGAGATGGGCTGCCACCACTGCAATTCATTTGGTGAAGTCCCGTGGGGCAGATGACAGGCTGAATGGCATGGAACTTGTACTGGGTCCCTTCGGCTCTGAAGCGGAGGAACCGCCAATGAGATTGTCCGATTGGGACGTGAATGAATGCGTCCTGCAGATCCAGTGAACAGAACCACATGTCTCACTCCAAGGATGGTATGAAATGGGATAGAGTAACCATCCGAAAGGTGTGTGACCTGAGATACTGATTCAGGTTGTGCAGATTTAGAATGGGGCACCATCCCCCCATCCGCTTGGGCACCAGGAAGTACCTGGAGACAAAGCCTGGGTCTGCTGGAGAATCCGCCACTGGAGCTATTGCCTCCTTGAGGAGGAGCTGAGCGATGTCGTCTCGGACAGCTGACTGAGTATGGATGAATTATCTTTTCTCCCGAGGAGCGCGGGCTCGGCTTGGAGGGTGCTGCTCGATTTTCCAGAGGCAGTCCCTGACTGACCACTTCCAAAACCCACCTGTCTGTGGTGATAACGGACCAGGTGGAAAGAAAGTGTCGGAGCCGGACCACCACAGGAGGACCCAGAGCAGGCGTGACAGGAGAGGGGGTGGCAGCTCCCGCCACGTCACTGAGCAGGCTTGGAGAAGGAGGATCCAGGAACTGAACCTAGGCCTCCGTTAAGGACCTGGGAGGGCCTGGGCTTGGGCCGGGAGCACCAAGCTTGAGCCTGCTGCTGCTGTTGTTGCTGCTGCCCTCCTTAAAAGGAGGATTGCTGTGCCGCAGGGGAAGAGTGCTGAAAGAAAAAATTACTCACCTTAGTAATTCCTTTTCTTCTCATGGAGTCTTGCTATATTATAACAATAGCAGTCAGCCACTGCAGCTGAACTGCCCCGGAGAGGAAGGAGTTAACTCCAGAAGATCTGGAGTTCTACAGCGCGAGGGCGCTGTGCCCAAAGCTCTATCTGGCAGTTTCAAATGAAACTGTCAGATCTTTACGAAGCCAACATCAAAGGACGGAAAAAAGTCTGTGTGGAAAAACTACACTAGCCTATGGCTACCTACTAGTAGTAATAACAACAATATAAACAACAAAGAAACACCCAGAACCATAATAACAAAGATTGATGGTATTATGGTTCGTTTACCAACCTTGACAAGCACATATGAACCCCTTCCCCCAAGACTCCAAGTCCAACAAGCGAAGCAATAAAAAAAATAACCTAAATGAACAATCTAGATCCCTAACCCAAAGGAAAACAGGGTTAGGGAAAACTAAATGGCATGACACAGTGCTTGCACCAATATACCTCTACCCAAGTAGGAGTTCTGAGAGGGCAGGAGGGGAGGTGGTTATAATATAGCAAGACTCCATGAGAAGAAAAGCAATTACTAAGGTGAGTAATTTTTCTTCAAACACCATGAAGTCTTGCTATATTATAACAAAGCAGATTACACAGCAGTACCTCCATGGAGGAGGGTCAGAACCTACTTGGAAATAGGCTCTGAAGCAATAGCTGTGCCAAACCGAGCATCTCTCCTGGACTGGACATCCAGGGAATAATGCTTGGTAAGGTGTGAACTGTCTTCCAGGTAGCAGCTTGACAAATCTCCAGAATAGGAATGTCTCTAGCAGCCGCTAGAGACGCAGCTGTACCCTGGTGGAGTGGGCCTCAATCCTGAGGGGTACTCACCCAGTTTCTGATAACAAAATTGGATACAAGAGACAATCCACCTTGCAATTGTTCTCTTAGTGGCAGGTTTCCCTTCCAACCTCGCCATAGGTAAGAAACAGTTGGAGGGATTCAACCTATGACCTCTGGTGCGCCTAGATAGTAACTTAATGCCCTTTGACATCCAAGCTGTGCAGTCTCCTCTCACCTGAGGAAGAATGCTCAGTGAAAAATACTGGGAGGAGATAGATTGATTCAGGTGGAAATCAGAAACCACCTTAGGCAAAAACTTTCTATTAGTCCTAAGGACTACCTTATCTCTGTGGAAAGAGATAAAATCTTCTTCCACTGACAGGGCCTGTAACTCACTTGATGCGTCTGGCAGAGGTGATAGCTATCAGAAAACGGTTTTCAAGTTAAATACTTGAGTTCTGCAGAAGACAGAGGCTCAAAGGGGTTGCATTAACTGAGCAATGCAAATATTCAGGTCCCAGGCGGAGCTGGTTCCAAAAGGAGGGTTAGTATGAAGTAACCCTTTAAAAACTTGGAGAACACAGGGTGGAAGAAAGGAGGCAGGCTTCCCTGCTGACATAAAAGCAGAGACAGCTGCTAGATGAACCTTCAGGGTAGCTGGTCTAAGGCCTAGGGAATTCAGATGGACCAAATATTCCAGAAGAATGGAAGATCAGCAGATTCTGGGATAATCTGCCTCTCAGAGCACCAGATGGAAAACCTCTTCCACTTAGAATTATAAGTGGCTCCTAGTGGAAGGCTTCCCAGAAGCCTTTAAATATCCATGACACCTTGAGAAAGGTGTAAGTCAACAATTCTAGCTCCTCAAGAGCCAAGCCTTGAGGTGGAGGACTTGAGGTCCGGATACCACACTCCTGTGCACAGGCCAGTAAGTCGTGAACTCTGGGCAGGCTCAGGGCAGGGTGGACTGCCAGGGACAGGAGCAGAGGGTACCAGGGCTGTCTGGTCAATCTGGGGCAATCAGAATCACTGCAAGGTTGAGATCTGATTTTCACTAGTACCCTGAAAAGGAGAGAGAAAGGGGAAGGCATACAGGAACTTCCTTTCCAATCCAACAGAAAGGCATCCAGAGGGACTGAGCCCAGTACTGAGGCCTGCAGCAAAAGAGGAAGTTGGTGGTTGTCTGGGGCCTGAAAAGATCTATCTGAGGAGTGCCCCAACTGGCAAAGACAGACCCTAGTACTTGTGGATTCCAGAGCCCATTCGTGATGGCCCTGAGAAATTCTGCTGAGGGCGTCCGCCAGCACATTGTCCTTCCCTGGGAGATGAACCGCTATCAGGAGGTGTTCAGGGAATAAGCCAGAGACCACAACTTCATTGCTTGTGCACAAGGCTGAAGACCGAGTGCCCCTTGCTTGTTGATGTACCACATTGTGGTGGTATTGTCTGTCCTGACTTGAACCACTTTGTTCTGGACAGAATCTGAAAAGACCAAGAGCTAAAAGACAGCTCTGAGTTCCAGAAGATTGATGTGGAGCAGAGATTCCTGAGGAGACCACACTCCTGAGTGGTAAGGTCGCTAGGTGAGCCCCCACCCTAACAGGGAGGCATCCGTGGTGAGGGGTGATGGAGGGAGAAATGGGAATGAAGGGAACCCTTTGTTTCAGATTGCTTTGATCCTGCCACCAGTGTAAGGCCAGGATCAGGGTTTGAGTAACTGGGACCAATTTGGTAAGGGGTCCTTCCTCTGAGACCAATAGGCCCTCAAGTGGAACTGAATGTCCCTCATCTGGAATCTTGCTCCTGCACAACAGCTGTGGAAGCAGCCATTTGCCCGAGGAGTTGCAGAAAATGCCTTGCTGGTCGAGAGACCCGCAGGGTAAAGGAGGATGCCAGGGCGATGAGTCTGTCCACCTTTCCGAGGGAAGAAAGGCCCTGGCTAACCTCGTGTTCAATTCTGCGCCTATGAAAGTTAGGGCTGAACTGGTTCCAGAACTGACTTTGGTAAGTTTAGTAGGAATCCCAGAGAAGTGAGAAGCTGCTGGGTGACTTGCAAGTGGGATTCACCTGACCTGAGACTGACCCACAATGAGCCAGTCGTCCAGGTAGGGAAACACAGCAACCTCTCTTCTTAAATGAGCCACTACTACAGCGAGACATTTTGTGAATACCCTTGGCGCAGAGGTAAGGCCGAAGGGCATTGCCCTGAACTGGTAGTGGCCTGAGGGCAGTTCAACCTGAGGTACTTTCGTGGGAAGGCCTGATCAGAACATGAAAATAGGCATCCTTGAGGTCCAGGGAAGCTAGCCAGTCCCCTGGCCTTAGGGAAGGCAATATCATTGCCAGAGTTAACATTTTGAACTTTGGTTTCAACAGATGCTTGTTCAAGTATCTTAAATCCAGAATGGGCCGCCATTCTCCTGTCTTTTTTGGGGTAAGAAAGTATCTTGAATAAAGCCCCTTGCCCTGATGGCAAGGAGGAACCCTTTCCACTGCTTTGCAGACCAGAAGAGAAGAAACCTCTGCTTCCAAAGCAAGGGCTTCTGAAGGATTTGTAGGAAATGCCTGGCTCTCATCTTTGGAAAATATTTGAAGCTGAGAACCAGACCCTGGCCTATTACCTCCAGAACCCATCTGTCCGAAGTTAGGGACAGCCAGCTCTGGCTGAAATAGCCAACCTGCCCCCACTGGTACAGGAGAATCGGCCTGGGCACCCCATCAGGGTGCCTGCTTAGCAACAGCCTTAGGCTGAGGGGAGAAGACGGTCTACTTGGCGCCACGTCACCCTGCCTCTGAAGAAACCTTCTAAGTAGACAGCAGAGGGAGGCTTGAAATTGGTAAAAAAGGCCTGAAAAGGTCTGCCCTCACTGGGAGCATGCCTTTGGCATGGCATGCTTCTCCCAGCCTGGGCACTTTGTAGGTAGTTCTGTATTCATCCATCTTTTCATATAATTTTCTGTTTGCTCCCAAACAGAGAATTTCCCACTACAGGAAAATCCATAGCCTTTGACTGAGTATCTTGGGACAGATTAGTGCATCTGAGCCATGCCAACCCACGAAAGCTACAGAAGTGGCCATGACCCTGGAGGAAACATCATTAACATCAACAGCAGTATGAAATTGAACTTTAGAGGCTTCAATGCCATCAGCAGCCACCTGTTCAACTCACTAGCCAGCTGGCCATGGGCCTGCTTGGCTAACTGCAATACTGTGTCCCACCTAGATTTCTGATATCTAGCCACATAAGCCATATAATTTGCCTGCCTGAGTCCCAAAGAAGCTGCCATATACTGTTTCTTCGCCATGGCATCAATCTTCCTAGAATCCTTGTCAGGAGGATGTGAGGCCAGAGGAATATTAGCCTTGTCACAGGCTGCAGCTTGTACCACACCTACATGACTACACTGCTCAATAAGGAAGTCTGTATCCGAGCCTGACAAAGTATACCTTCTGTCCATTTTTTATCTACAGGAGGGACAGAATGAGGATTTTTAAAATCTTTGTTGTTTGCTTCCTAAATGACTTATGCAAAGGAATAGACAACCTCCTAGACTCTGGAATATCCATCATTTCACATAATCAGGCTCCTCTTGCTCATCCACAGCCTCCTCTAAAGGAAGCTGGAGGGTTTCTGCAACCTTTTGTAAAAATAAAGAAAGAAGGGGACTCAGACAGAATAGGGGAGATTCTAAAGGTCTGTCTGGAGAAATGCCCGTTCAATGGGCACGTCCAGACCCTCCCAGCACACATATATTGATCAAATTCCTCCTCCCCTCCTGTGGTTCATAAAATCCTCAACTTCAAAATCCTGAACCACTGGGACTGAACAGACCAACCTTTACCAACTGTTGGTGGTTCTACAGATCCCTGAGACAGTGACTGGACAATCTGAATGGCTTTAGCTATCTCTGCAGCAGTTGGAGACACAATTCTGGACTCCAAACCTCCTGATTTCTTTGTCTTTTTACTTGGGACTGGTTCCTCTGAACCAGTCTTCCTTTTGCCCGAGGAAGTCTCGCCCTGGTCAGAGGGCACTCCCTCTGGTCCAGTGGGTACTGAACCGGGCTGGCCATCTGGGTCAGCGGACTTTTTGGCCTCTCGTTCCCTGAGCCGGCCCAATCTTCTCCAGGGTGGCTGCAGGGAAATTTTTACACACCTGGCAGTCTGACAGGAGGTGGTCAGCCCCCAGACAATAGACACAAGTGGTGTGTGGGTCAGCCTTGGCAAAGGCGTCCCCACAGACATCACAGTGTTGAAACCCAGTGGGCCCGGTTTTTCTTTTGGGTTTCTCAGACATAATGCCAGCCTAACCAAAACTTGCCCTTTTGATGGCAGTGCCAGGCAAGACACCCTTATCGGTTCCTAACCGTGTCACGGGTATTTGAAAAACTGTAATAATTTCGGTTTTTTAGAACCGATAAGAACTGGAACCGCACTCTAAAACCCACAGTACAGTTTTAAAGGCAGAAAAATTGCGTATCGGTTCAAAACCGAACCGATAATAAATTTTCCACACAGACTTGAATATTTGTACTTACGGTTACCAGATAGAGCTTTAGAACCGAAATGCGGTAAAAATAATGACTTTTGCCGGTTCAATGAACCGAAAACTACTCTCTTGAACCGAGAATGAACCGAGCTGAAGGAGCTGATCTCCGGAGCGACTGTTCAGTGAAGCGGAGTAAAGAATCTGACAGTTTCATTTGAAACTGCCAGATAGAGCTTTGGGCACAGCGCCCTCGCGCTGTAGAACTCCAGATCTTCTGGAGTTAACTCCTTCCTCTCCGGGGCAGTTCAGCTGCAGTGGCTGACTGCTATTGTTATAATATAGCAAGACTTCATGGTGTTTGAAAGACTTCTTCTTCTTCTGTTGTTTCTTGCTCGAAGAACATTTAGCAGAAGTAACGTCCAAGGTGGCACTGGACTGCTCAATACGCTGAAGGTAACCAGCCACACCTGGGCCGAAAAGGTCGGTGCCCTGGAAAGGCACATCAGCTAGTTTGTGCTGAGTACCTGCTGGGAAAGAGGAGAGTCTCAGCCAAGCCCTGCAACGAGAGGCAACTGCGGCTGCCATCGAGCGGGCACAGGAATTCCCCATGTCCAGGGCTGTCTGAAGCTGCTGTTTGGTAACAGCCTGGCTCTGATCCCGGATCTGCTTGACCGTGGTCTGCATGTCCACGGGGAGGTGTGGGAGGACTTCATCCAAAGACCCCAAGAGGGCATGGGAGAAGTGTGCCATGATGACAGCCGAACTTGCCTGACGAAGGCCTAAAGATGAGGCCACACAGACCTTTTGAGCCGAAAGATCCAAGAATTTGGATTCTTTTTCAGGAGGTCAGTCACCAGGCTCTCGGCCGAAGGGTGTTCTGGGAACCCCGCAAGGGACACCATGGGCACCTCATAATTGCGGGCCATGCGGCCAGATGGAGCTAGACAGGAAGCAGGGCGCTGCAAAGTTCTAAGGCCGGGCCAAATACGACCTTGGCCACAGGAAAGGCCTCCGTCGGGGTATCCCCTCTCTTGAGGATGTCCTTGAGAGGGTACTCTGCCTTTTTCTGGCTAGGTTCCAGGGGCATCCCTGTAAACTCAGAGATGAGGTGAAGAATGCCCTGAAAGGACTATGGACCTTCCTCCGTCTCTATCTCACAAGCCGATTCATCGTCCCCGGGATGACAATGTAGGCCGGTCTCATCCGAATCCAAGGAATCCGGATACAACGGTTGACGCCCAGGTGACCTTCAACCCGCCGAGGACAGTCCGGGGTAACAGTGACCGAAAGACGCCGGGAAGCCCGGTGTCTGGTCTATCTTCCTTAGAAGGAGCCCCTCCCACAGGCTGCTTGGGCAGTGCTTCCACCACGACTGGTGTAGAGACTGGTTTAGGTCGAACCGGAGGTTTCGCCGGCTCTGCGGGTGGGGGAGTCGACTTAATCAGCTCTGAAGGAGTCGGCTTCGGCCTGGGAGGTGAAAGCCAAGTAATGGCCGGGGTAGAAGCCTGGGTTGGCTTGTGCCAGGACAAAATCAGCTGTTGCCATGAGGTCCTTGTAGCACCGACAGAGTTTCTGCTGGAGCCTCTCTTCATCCGAGGAGGACGAGGACGACCGATGGTGAAGCCTCTTTTCTGAGCGCTTGTGGCTCTTCCTCGGCCTGTCGGTCGAGGGGGTCCTAGACCTCGACTGAGATCGGACGGGCAGATTTGGTCACTCGGGAGACACCGGTGGGACCAGTGATTTCCCAGGGTCGGGGACCACTTCTTCGACAGGATTCCCAGCAGGCTGGGTCTCCTTGTTGGGGAAAGAAAGGACCGGAGTCTGATGGAGAGAATCATCAACCAGAGTCAGCGACAATGGGTCGATCGGGTCAATGATTATTTCAACCTCGCTGATCGACACTTCAGTCCGCAAAGCCAAAAAGCCAGCAGCTGAAGAAGCAATTGTGACCGAAGTCGAGACTGCCAGTTCCTGGGACCGAGTTCTCTCCGATCCCAAGAATGTCTTCGCCTAAATGAGGATGATCCCCGTGTCCTTTTCCCGCTTGCGGGACTGAAAGGAGTGCACGCCCACAGGACCCTCTCTCTTAGTCGTGAGAGACTGGCACAATTTTCAGAAGGAACCCAAGAAAGTGGAGCCCAGGTTGAGCGGAACGAAGACGCTCCAAGAGGAAGATTCCCCAGCACGAGCCGCTTCCTCCTCTAAGGCTTGCATGTATTCCAATTGCTCTGCGGATCCCGAGGCCGCAGAAACTGCCCACCGAGCCTCCTTTAATTTCACCGGAGGGTTCCGTTCTTCTGGCCTCCCCAACTTCAGGGGTTGCGAGACAGCTGTCGAGGATGTTAGGGTGAAATGCAAGACAAAAATCGCACTTCGAGGTGTCATGGTCGACACCCAAGCAATAGACGCACACGGTGTGGGGATCAGTGCATGACATTTTCTGGCCGCATGAACACCGGCGAAATCCGGGGGAAGACTTGTCTTCCATAATCGAAGATAAGTAGTTGCAATCACTAATGCGAACTAGATGAATTTTCGGAATAACCGAAGGTTTTGAAGCCAGGGCCTACAAAAATGCTGAAGCACGAAGGAGGCAACCTGAATCTTCCAGCGGAAAGGAAGATCTAGCATCATGGGACGGAGCCAAGGGTTATACCACCCAGGTGGGTGGGAGGAGCTAGCTTGAAGACTTCCAGCGATCCTTAAAGGGAAAGGGGCATGCCAATAAGTGTGGATGAACAACATATCCACGATCCTAGAACTCAAGAACTCGATCTGAGTTGCAACTGAGGAAACTGGGACTATTAATGATTTGGATCAGTTCAGTAAAATAGGAAAAAGATTAAGCCATACAGACTGGAATTTAAAACACTCGGATTAGGACTGTACGATTTAGTTACAGGTTTGGTAAACAGAGATCAGCACCTTGAGACTTTGTGGTTTGATGAACTGGGACCAGCTCTTCAAAACATGGATTGAAGTTTAGTTTAGTTAACTAGGAACAGAACTGTGAGGCCTGAATTGAGGCTTTGTAAATTGGGACTAGCACTCTGAGATTTGCATCACGATTCAGTAAACTGGAACGCGAACGCCAAGGAGAAGTTAGAAAACTGGGACCAGCAATCAATTATATGGATCAAGAACATGAGACCTGGTTTGCAATTGGTGTAGGCATTCAACACACTTGGACCCATAAACTAGGACTTAGACTGCGGACTGGCCAATGTGGAGGACTTCATCATCTACAGCAGGTCATCTCAAACAGATACAAGGACTCTGTGATCTGGGTAGAGGTTCCTAGAACTGGGACAAGGAATCTATGATCTGGGTAAAAATTCAGTAAGTGAGACCAAGACTCTGATCTAGGTACCAGTTCCTCAAATTGGCACTAGAACTTTGACATGGGTAGGGGTACCGTACACAGACCAGGACTCCGATCTGAATCTGAGTCCAGGTCCTGGACCAGAGGATAAAAGACCTAGCAAGGCTCTGAAATGAGCAAATCCAATATAGCTAACCTGGTCTTCTGTCAAGACTCATTCTTGTTTATGGAAGTAATTTTGGTCTTGTTCTAGCAAGTCCCCACTCTGATAGCCAGATGCCCTGCTAGATAACTGTTTTTAGAGAGTACACTCTTGCTCTAGAAAGTCCCTATCAGACACCCAAACTTACTGCTAACACTGGATTGCAGAGGTTCTGCTTTTACTCTATGGAGTTCCCTTAGAGGCCCAGAATCTCTGCTAACACTGTGGATATCAAGGATTACACTCCTGCTCAAGGCGTCTACTCAGATACAGAAACACCCCACTGGCTAACACTTGAACAATATAGGGAAACTGCTCTCACTTTTGAGTGTCTCATTTTCATATACAGAAAGTCCAGAGTATAAAACAACACTTATACTGTCGATATGAAGCTGGTCAAATTTCAAACAATCTTCTGTCAACATTTCAATGCTCTAATAGCCAGACAAGTACCTTGGTCTCTTGGTTGTTTTTATTTTCAATTCCATAGATTTCCTGTAGGAGATAGCTAACTCTGTCCACCTGAAATAGAGAAGACAGAAGATCAGCGCAGCAGGACCTGGCCAAAACTCACCACACATTCCTACTGCACTAGTGACAGCACACCATCTGCCCCCACAGAAAACTAACCACATTAGAAACTTTATATACGTCAAAAAAACTGAACATTTTTTTTTTTTAAGATTTATAAAGAAGAGTTTTTGACACTGGACTGGATACTGCTTCTCAACAGGGGATAAGGGCATCCGTTGCCACAGGCTTCAGAGTGGATGTGCTATGCCTCCTGCACAGGGGGACTGACTGAACACGCTCACTCCTTCAAGCTACTCCTGAGGACCTTTGCACAGTAGATGATGAGGAGGTCTGGGTGCATGGGCAGAGTTAAGACATTAGAAGAACCGGATACTTACGATCTGTTTCTGCTTCAGGGGCTTCTCAGAGAAACTGCCGTCAACGTGCTGTGGAAGGTAAAAACAGAACAAAGAAAATTGTGATGTGTACCGTATATGGATTTAAAAAAAAGGAATGCTGAATTAAAGGAAACTGGCACTGGTGCATATACGGATTAAAACAAGCAGCAGGTTCATGACCCACGCAGTTCTGGACTGTGGAAACTACATATACAAAAACAGAGGGCACACAATGGAACTCCTTTTTTTTTTTTTATTTATTAAATTCTCGGATTACAAATACCTTTGAGCAGAAACTGCTCGTTTACAAAGGTTCCACGTCAAAGGATGAGGGTCAACATACATACAGAGGTAGTAAAAGAATGCACAATAAACAACCAAAACAACTAAAAGAAAAAATAAAGATACTCAGTTATAACATACTTTGAGATAATATTCATAAAACGAGCAGCTTGAGTAGGCAGCTGGCTGCGGTAACAATAAGAGAAAGAGGGCACCACAGGCAGTTAGCATTGCAGGCGTGCGACCGGGAGAGGAAGTTGGCAGGCTAATGGGCCACTGTCCGATGGTAGTGGAAAATGTCTTACTCCTTACACTTGGGATGTCTGTTTACAACTTCTGGCTAAGAATACCTGAAAAGGGCACTTCAAAAGTAGGTCATTGTTTCTTAAACAGCTAGTGTCCCATTTTTCAATTAGGCTGATAGGTGCATATGCACCTATGAACTAAGAGAACCACATTATCAGCTTGGCAGTCTCCCCTTTGTAAATGTATGTTTTATTTTCACTGGGTGCTGATAATGAAGCTACAGTTTCCACTGCAGCTACACAACCAAAAAAAGTCGCACTTAGCTGGTGAGCTTGAAATGTATTTATCACCCCAGAGAAACACAAAAAATTCACCACTCACCGCCTTTCAGAACAAAAAATGAAAATTACCTACCGCAATTCTTGATCTGTCTGTGCATCTTCACCATTCATCACTGGTGGGTTCTGGCCAGAAGATCAGGACCCCGCAGGAGCATTTTTTATTTTTTACTTTTTGTAGGGTGACAAGTCAACACCGTGGGCGGCACCGCCCTCGAGGCCGATGCACTGTGTGGTGCTTGCGGGTTGGCCAGTAACAGACGCCGACTCCTCTTCCATCCCAGTTCTGCATGCCGGAGAGTAAGTTAGTAAAGAGAAAAAGGAGGAGAGCGGGGCAAAGGGAGCACGAGAGACAGGAAAAGGAAAGGATATCGACAGAAAAGGAATAAAGCCAACCGAGAAGACAGAAAAGGTAACCTAGGGGTCTGGGACAGGGGGCATCAAACCTCTGAGTAGGCCAGGAGGGACAGAGAAAGGAAGAAAATAAAAGAGAGAGGAGAGGGAGACAGTGCGCCCACCCCTGAAGAGGTTCAGAGAACTGTCTGGACTCTGGAGAAAGGGCCACTGTCTTCAGCCACGTTGTTCCTTAACTCCACCACAAAGGAGCAAAGAAAATGCAAAGAAAAGCAGGGAAGGATGTAAAGGGCAGACAAGATGGGCCAGTGTGGTCCTTTTCAGCTGTCAAATTTCTGTGTAATCTGTGTAAAATCCTTGGGTCGAGAATTAACCATAAGGTGGTCAGTTGGGCAACAACCCAGAAGACAGATCCAGTCAGGATCAGATTAGAAAAGCCCTCACAGCCAGGCCAACAGAGGAGAAAACGCAGGGGGGAGAGCATCTCCCACTCCTGTCAATACAGATCCCCAAGGCAAGGAAGATCCATTCCTCTGCATGGTCCCTAGAAGAGGGATTTCCCTCAAGAAGAAGAGGCAGTTCAACCTCTTGAATTAAGGGGAGGGGACGTCTAGGGAAAAACCTCTAAGGCATGGGACACGATACCTAAAGGAACCCTACAGAGGGACAGAGCTGGCTGCAAGCAGCGGAAAAAAGGGGAGTTACCACTCCTGAAGTAAGAATCTGAAGAGTCACTCGGGCATTCCACAGAGATATGTTTAAGGTGGACCTCACAGATCCAATTTCGAGTTGGTCGCTAAAACATTAGAGGTACAAACCAACCGAAAGGATAAACCCAGCAGATATGTGAGGAAAGGCCGTGTGAGTCCACATTTGAAGGGACAAGCAGCCCTGCTTGTTCCCCCCCCTCCCCAAACAGTGAACCTCTGTCATCTCAATGAAGGAGCAGGGGGTTCGGAGATACCAGATAGACCAGTTCACAATTGGCCTGAATTGGGGAAAAACAAGCAGGGAGGAGGAACTGCCCAGAGACTGAGGCCCTTAGAGGGGGAAGCAGGGCAGGAAGCAGTGATGAATGGTGAAGATACGCAGAAAGATCAAGAATTACAGTAGGTACTTAATTTTCATATCTTATCTGTGTCAATCTTCACCATTCATCACTGGTGGGTGATTACCAAGCCCTCCGAAGGGGATCTGGTACCTCTCTGAGGGCTGGGAGTCCCTCAGCCTCCTGTGGGGGAGACACCGGAGGAGGGAAACCCTTCCAGGCCTAATTAGGCCTGGGACTAGTCTGGATGAGGTGGGGTCCCCCTCTGGTTGGGAGAAGGTAGTTGTCCCTGAAGCTCTCGCCTCACCCTGCAGGGGAAAAAGGTGGGTTCCCCAAAAAGAGAAGGCAATCACCCTTCGCTGGGTGATAACTGGGTTAGACGAAGCCATGCTGTCCACCTTATGCAGATCCATGTCCCTACCAGCCTGAACGTCACCTCAGTGGCGTCCTATGATGCCCTTGCTTGGTGCCTCGCAAGCTCCAGGCCACGTGCGGAGAGGGCAACAGCTTGTATGGTTGCCTCCGAATCAGGTAAAGATGCAAGGATTCTCCCTAGCAAGGATCATAAGTGCCTGTTACAGGCAGCATGATGGGCCTGATGTGCTGATATAGAAAGGGAGAGACGTGCTGAGGAAAACACTCTCCTCTCCCAAATGTCAAACTCCACAGAGTCTGCCTCCAGGGGCCAGTCTCGACTCAGGTGTCTATGCCCAGAAGTAGTATCCAGGATCATCATGCCCGAAGGAGGGTGAGATAGAGCTCCTGGAGACCCTAGTGGTGCGCAATACCTGCGCCAGCAGTCCATCGAGGCTGGACAGGGGGTTGAAGGACGCCTCCCAGCGCGGTACGACACCTCCCTAAAGGGTGAGGGCCAGGCGGGAACCACCAGGTTGGCTGCACTGAACATGCCTAAAAAGGTGCGCGAGGCCCACTCAGGATTGCAACTTGCGAGTCTAGTAATATGGAGCTCGTGGACTAACCCCGAAAGGAAGCGTTGATAACTGGATTGGTCAGCAGCTGAGGAGAGGTGGACGGAGGGATCCTCTTCCTCAAGTGAGGAAGACGAGGAAGACGCAGAGTCCAGGAAGTCAGGTGCCGGCTGCCCAGGAGAATGGTGAAACACCTCTTTGTCCAAGGACCTAAAATAGGCAGGGAATTAAGCAACCATAGCTCTGAACTGTTCCAAGGCCAGCGGTCCTGTAGGACCACAGTAGCCTGGGAGAGAGGGAGGGGTTGGCAGAGGTAGAGGGCCCAGACACCTTCATGGAGGAGGGCGACCTCTGCCAGGGCTGGGAGACCAAACAGGCGACCCTACAGCTCGGGAAGATCCATCTGTCGATGCAGTCCGTGGCCGTTCAACTGGACTGGAACGGTCAGGACTGAGCCCTAGAAGGGAATCCCCCAGCGAGGCAACTGGGGTCGCATGAATCTAGAAGGGCAGCCCCTAGCCTCTAAAGATGAAATTCCTCCCGGGTGGACCTCGGGGAGAAGACAGGACCTGAGCTGTGACTCCTACTCGAACCCTTGTGGGCTACAAGGGAGAGACGCTGCCCCTGACCCTGTCCTCTCAATCCCTCAGACTCAGAGTGGACCTCTTCCTCAGAGTCAACCTAGGAAATTCAATCCCACCCGCCGACTCCTGAGAGATGGTAGACGAGAGAGCACCTTCCCCTGCTCCAGATGCCCAGCAGTGGGCCCAGCCTAGGCACCCATAACAGGGGGGTACACCTCCTTCAAGATTAGGAGCACCACTAGTTCTGGAAGACTCTCCAGTGCCGACCCCGGAACTGGAAGATTGGTTGGCCCCTCAAGCAGCACCGACACTGGTGTCGATAGAAACTACAAGATCCAAAGGAGGGGGTTGAACCGGAGCTGACGTGCTGGGCAAAGAGAAGTCCACCTCTGAATCATCATCTTCCCCAGAAGAGGCACGGACCCAGACTACCTCATGGACACCTCCGCTCCTGGCACCGCAAGGCGGCCTCACATTGCCCATGGCGGCGCCACAATCCCGAGCACCACGCACAGCCCCAGGATCAGAGATGTTGCCACGAGCTGGCTCCATACAACCCACAGCGCCACCCCGATTTCCGGCACCACTTATCTGAAGCGACACTGGAAGGTGGCGCCAAGAAAACTGCCAGGCCGGGCCCGGAAGGCCCAGACTGTAATGTCAGGGGAGCCTTTGCCTCCGAGGTGGTGACTGCCAGGACGGTACCTCCAGCCTGACTCCCGGAGGAATTGGACCAGGCCTCCTGCACCGTAAAAGGAGCATCCGCCAAGGCAAGGCTTAAAAGGGTGGAAGTCCCCTTCTCCACAGTCCATACAGAACTGGGAGGGGACCTAAAGGAAGGGTCAAGGGACCTGCACTTGGCATCCCTGGTGCGCGCCTGTCCACCGAAAATCGGTGCAGCGTACGTCCAACTATAAACGCACGGACTTCCAGAACTCGATGGTCCATGAAGAAACAGGTGTCGCAATGGTCCATATTGTAGTTCGGGCCCAAGAAGGTCAAACACCGGTCATGCTGGTCCAAGACAGAGTAAAGCCAGCCACAGGGACACTGCCGCATAGAGGGCCGGCCCACCTTGGAAGCCTTCTTCTTGTCCCCAGAACGAGACATGACCTGACATAAAAAAACAATAACCAAACCACAGTACTTGGCGTTGTTAAAAAACAAAATGAATGGTCTTACCAATCAAGAGTGCCGAGAACACAGCTGAACAGTACTAGGACGGATACGATGGACTAGGCCGATGACACAGATACTTTTCGTCGCTCCACACAAGGTCGTGTTCACTCGACGGCAGGAGAAGCAGAACTGGGATGGAGGAGAAGTGGGCGAGGTTACTGGCCAATCTCGCAGTGCCACGCAGTGGCTGGCCTTTCGAGGCGCTACTTACCATGCCGACTCTCCCCATAAATAAGAATAAAAATGCTTCTGCAGGGTTCTGATCCTCCAGCCAGAACCCACCAGTGATGAATGGTGAAGACTGACACAGATACAACTGTGCAATTCTGCTGGCTTTCCCCAACTCTGAGACCCACAAAATGGAGGTGGTGATGCTAGCTGCACTCCTTTTATGACATTCCTGGAAGGGGAGACCAGGAGTCCTCGGGTCTGTAAGAGGACATATAGGCCTATTACAGTGGAAACTAGAGAAACAGAAAACTCTGCACTCACCACCTTTCGGAAACAGAATGCCACTTGAGAACAGGCTTAGTTGTAGCCCATCTTTATTAGATTCCTTGCTGCAAAAACAGTTAATGCCAGACATGTTTTCAATCTCTGGCTAGGCCTTTTATCATGATAAAGTTTCTAGCCAAAGATGTGTAGCACATCAGGCGTTAACTTTTTTGGGGGGCCAGGGAGTCTAATAAAGATAGATTACCACTAAGCCTGTTCTCAAGTGCCATTCTATTTCTGAAAGGTGGTGAGTGCTGAATTTTTCTGTTTCTCTAAGATTCATATTAGAGATTCATACTAAGAACTTGAAGGAGCCAGAGAGCCAAGAGGCCCATATTTACTCCCATTTATTAATAATAACAAGGGCAAAAACCTGAAAGGATTAAGTTGTCCAACCAGGACTTAAACATTGCCTTGGAACTGCTAATAATCACCTCAAGCGGCAATGCGTTCCAGGGCTTGGTAACACGTAATGTGTAGTAATACTTACGAGGCAAACAATTAAATCTCCTTGATTGTAACTGGAGGGGGTGACCTCTAAGATTATAAATGTCCTCTCTAAACTTAAACCCAAGGCTAGTCAATAAATAAGGACCATGCATGTCATACAACAAAAGGAGATCCCCCTTAATCGTCTGGTAGAGAAGGGCATCAAATTCAAGGAAAGCAGTCCATCTTCATACAAGGTATTTCTCAACCCTTGCACCAATTTAATATATCCTCTTTGTATCCTTTCCAGTAAAGTACTATCCTGCTTGTTGTAAGGGCACCAAAGCTGAGAGGAAAAATCTAATTGGGGGCGTACGTAGGCTCTATAAAGTAGCATAAAGACATTTCTGTCCCTAGAGCTGATGTTCCTCTTAATGGACCAAATTATCCTGCTTGCCCTAAGGATTACCTCATTTATCTGAGAGCTAGGGAGAAAGTCCTCAGATACCAGGATCCCCAAATCCTTCTCTATGTCGGTGCTGGTTAATGCTATATTATCCAATGTGTAAATATGAGCAGGATTACTGTTTCCAAAATGCATAGTCCTACATTTATTTGGTTCACTTTCATGCCCCATGTGATAATCCATGTAGACAACAGGTCCAAATCATACTGGAGAGCATTTATTTGATCTGGGTTGGAGCATAAACCCCCGATTTTAATATTGTCCGCATACTCAATAGTGTTGGAACTGCAATATCTTGTAATATCAGCAATGAATAGCTGGAATAGGCAGGGGCCCAGGACACAACCCTGTAGTACACCACTGGTGACATCAACAATATTGGAACATAGTCCATTAATCAGAACTTGCTGTGATCTGTCAGTCAGCCAACTGGCTATCCAATTTATGACATTTGGATTAATGTCATAGGAATAAAGTTTTTGCAACAATGCCCAGTAGGGCAGAAGATCAAAAGCCTTGCTAAAATCAATATAAATCACATCATAAGGTAGTCTATTGTCAAGTTTTAAACTGACATCCTCATAAAAACACAACAGATTGGTCAAACAACTACGACCTTTTTTAAAATCAATGCTGTTCATTGTCGGATTTGGTTAGAATGGGGGAAATAAAGCCCTTAATCAGACTTTCCAGTGTCTTACACATAGGGGAGGTTAAGCTGATGTGTCTATAATTTTCCCAGTTATTCCTAGGGCCTAGTACAGTAACAGGTTTGTATGTCCTCTTACAGACCTAAGGACTCCTGGTCTCCCTATCCAGGAATCTCATAAAAGGGGTGGTGCTAACATCACCATCTCCATTTTGTGGGTCACAGAGTTGGGGAAAGCCGTCAGAATTGCACGTTTCTGTTCACTTCAAGAGTAAAACATCTCAGCATGACTGACAACTTACTGGGGGAAGGTTCAGGAGGGATGTGAGAAAGTATGACTTTACGGAAAGGGTGGTGGAACCATGGAACTGCCTGCCGGTCAAGGTGGTAGCAGGTGAACCTGTGGATGGTTTCGAACATACTTTGGATAGAATGAAGGGGACAGTCATCACTGGTAGAGACAAGGCTGGGGAAGGAATAGAATAACTGTTGGGGAGGGTTAAAACCCCGATCTACGCCAGGTCACAGGGTTCTATAGAGACCTATGGGCAGACTGGGTGGACTATTGATCTTCTGCCATCAACCTCTATGTTTCTATGTTTCACCCCAATGCAGAAAGTATGGAGCTTACTGTATGATACTGCACTGTATGGTAACCCATAGTGTTTGGAATGCAAAGAATGATACATGGTAAATTATGGCACACTGATGTACTGTATGTGATGGGGTCATGATTTTCCTCACCTTCTCAAAGGCAGCCAGCAGCATATGGGCATGTCCTGGAATCTCTGCATATAAAATAATCCACAGTTACAGTAAATCAACATTAAAAGGCCCTCATTCATTTGATCCAGCAGGAGTAAATAATATTCCAAACCAATCCATCTATATATGCACGTAACTGTATATTCACTGCATTCTGTACTATGTTAGTGTTAAGTGTGGTGTTTCAATCTGTACCGTGTTTTCAAGCTTGTATAAGTCTGTTACAATATTGTTATTGTTTGTTGATCCCCACCCCAACCCCCCGGACACATCCGGAAATTAGCTATTCTGCTCAGTAGGTCTTTCCTGGTGAAAATCTTAAATAAATAAACAAGGGGGAAAAAAAGGGCAAATCCTCAGTTAAAAGTCAGCATGTTGCACAGACCTCCACTTTGTTATAAAATGTTAAGTCTAATTAATTATTCATGAGCCTAGCGAAGTTCCAATTGGCCACTGGATTGGTCATTAACATCTTAGAAATGAAAGATCCAGCTGGCAACTTACGCTGAGTAAACAAGTTATGGTTGCGCTCAGGTTTAGGGACGGTGGGTGCCAAGAAGGGTAGCCAATCCAAAATTCTGCATAAGTAAGAATCACCAGCACTCCAGAAGTCAGTTCATCCACTAGAAGTGAAGATTTATTTCAAAATACAATCCCCTTGTCAAGAGTTTAACAGAAAAAGGAACAACCCCTACCGCCTCAACCGTTAGTTCTTCCGGGGGTATGGTTCAGTACTAGCTCGTTTCTCCTTATACACACATAATTGTATTCAATTAAACAATTCATTCATTAGTTATAATAATGCTCATATTTTTACAGAGTTAAAATAGAATCAGCACAAAGTATATAATTCTAAACATTTAAATCAGTGCTGATTAAAGAAAAACATAAAAGGGTTATAGGAGAAAAAATATAGCACAAATCTGCAAGTTTAAATACAAAGCCTCATTAAGTATCACCTTATTGTATTTCTTTTTATAGCAACATTATTTCCTTATTTTGCTTAAAAAAAATAAAACTTACACAGAGAAAGTTAACCAGAATATCTCTTAAACAGTGTATAAATAAGAGAACATAATCTCTAATTAATTTATTACAATGTTGTCTGGTCTGCATATTTTATTTACGTTATATAGAGATATTTGTAGACGTATGGGTGACTGAGGTAGCTCCGGCTGATCATAATCCTGTATAATTATTATTCAAAAAAACGCTGTTATATCTTTGAGAGTCATATTTTTACTCAGAATTCAATATGTAACATACCTATTGAGAGGAGGTCACTGCAAAGTGCAAAAGATCAATTTTAGTAATTTCTGTCCATTTTGGATAATAATTAGTTCTCCATCATAATCTAATATTTTTAAACAATGCAAAACAAAACAATCTAGGACTATCAGTCGTTACAAACCAAGGTCACCTCATACATCGAAATCTCTAAAAGTATTCCACATTCTCATTTTAGGTTTTCCACGACTCGCGCTGTTGCCGTTCGAGCATCATGAACCATTCACCAAGCTGCAAAATAAACATTCTATGACCTAAAGGAAAAAACAATAAAAAAAATTATTATTCCATTCAGACCAGAAATTGTCAAAGTTTCTTTTCAATCATATATTCGAGACACAAGGTACTTTACACAATAGGTTCAATAATAACCTAAACTCGTCATATACTTCAAGTGTAAAAGAAAACATTTTTTTATATATATGGTCAAATCAAATTCCTCACTGAGACCATATGGAGTGAGAGCCTGCAAGCTGAAAATCCATCTGGTTTCTTTTTGCCACAGAATCATTAGTCTATCTCCTCCACGAACAGATGCAGGAACACATTCCAGTGCCATAAATATTAAACCCCTAGGGTTCAAATAATGTGCTACTGCAAAATGTGCACCGATTGCATTGTCCAAATGACGATTATATATGGCACAGATGTGTTCCTGGATTCATGTTTTCAAAAAACGGGTGGTCATGCCCACACATTGTAAACCACAAGGGTACCATACCACATACACAACAAAGGTACTTCTGCTTGTGAGGAACTGGAAAATATTTTAATATCAGACCTGAGTGTGTGTGTGTGTGTGTGTGTGTGTGTGTGTGTGTGTGTATATAGTATATATATATATACATATATACATATATATACATATATATATATATATATATGTACACACACACACAGTATGTATATATATATATATATATATATATATATATCCCCTCACTGGCATATGCACAGACATTGCAGAAACCACACTTGTGAAAGCCACTCGGGAGAGTAGGCAGCCCGGTTTTATTCACTGACTTAGTTTTAAAGTGACTATTAGTCAGAATATCTGCCAATGAATTTCCTTTATGAAAAGTTTTTTTTTTTTTTTTTTTTTTTAAACTTTATTTATGCCTGGACTCCTCGAGGGCATCCTTCGGAGGCCCACACGATCCTGCCCCTACTACTCCCCGCAGTGACCAGCCACCATCGGTTCACCCTCTCTCATAGGAACTGCCCAGCGTTCTGGGTCACCCCCAGGAACAGGGCCACCCGCCTCGTCGGCTCTTTACTTAAGTTAGGGGGTCCATCCCTCCGAGAGGTCGGCCTGGATCCCCGATATGGCGTGGCCCTGCATTGGAGATGAGAGGGAGATCACAGGAGCCCTCGTCATCTTCTCGGGAGCTGGGGTATTTTTAGTATTGTCCCCTTCCCATCCCTCCGGATCATGGCTCGCAAGGCAACGTAATGCCGTGACTCCGCCCACCCCTGGCGTTCACCGTGCTTGCCCATTTGGTGCACCCCTGTCCACCACCAGAGGTCGCTCAGACAGGAGCAACACTCCCACCCTCCCGGGAAGAGAGGCAGTCCTCGGATGCGCCGATCTCTTCCCGACCCATTGGCTCGTTCCCGAACCGGGTCACGGCGTGTACGAGGAGTTGCGTTCAACGCCTCAACCCTCAGTGCCACCGGGCCTGCTCCTTTAGGAAAAGTTACCCTTAGTGAGTCACCAATACATCTACATAAATTTGGATCCGATGTCAAAATTGGGCAAAATGTATAAATGCTGCTGCCTATTCGTCCAGTGGCTGGTGTAAAATCCAAAACCAGTGTGACAGGAGTCTCACTTGGAGATATTTTCTTTTTTTGGCTCCAATAGTGTTGCCTTTTCAAGTTTTTTAACCTTATTCAGAGCATCCATTAGTACTTTTTCCTCATAACCCCTATTCTCAAGCCGCTCTAATAATTCCTGGGCTTGTTTTTCAAACAAAACATCATCAGAACAAATACGTCTTATCCTCATAAGTCGTGAATATGGAATTGATCTAATCAGACGTTTTGGGTGTGCACTTTTGTAACGTAAAATTGTGTCTGCTGAAACTGGTTTCCGAAAACAACTTGTTATTTTTCCATTAGTAAATCCCAAAAGTTGAATATCTAGGAAAAGCACACTTACATAAGAACTTACCGTAACAGTAGATCTTCGAGAGGAACTCTTGCAGCAGGCTGTAACCATTAGGACTAACGCCGCAGGCATTAGGGCCAACTGGAAAAATTCTCAGCCAGCAGTACCCAGCAGGGACAGCCCCCCAACGTCGGCCCCACCCCAACGTCGGCGATGGATAAAAGGGGGCGGACCCAGCTCCACCCCAGTTCCCACGCCAAGACCCGCGAACGGACCCTGATGAGAGAAGGAGGTGAAGCTTGAAGATGTTCTGTACACCTCATTCTGGGGATAAAGAGTGGGAAAGCAGCGCCTGCTGCAAGAGCTCCTCTCGAAGATCTACTGTTACAGTAAGTTCTTACTTAACTGTACTATCTTACTTCAAGTGGGAGCTCTTGCAGCAGGCTATAACCATTAGGACTGAATCCCAAACAGTCCCACGCCAAGGAGGTGCCTAACCCCGGGAGGTGGAAGATGGTATGATGCTGGAAAACATCAAGTCAAGACAGAAGACCCTGAAGGACTGCCAGGCTGAAGCCGGCATGGCGTCTGGATGCAATGTCCAGGCTACAGTGCTTCATGAAGGTGTGCACAGAATTCCAGCTAGCAGCGGCGCATATATCTCTGACAGAGACATTCTTCAAAGCGGCAAAGAAAGCTGAAACTTCTCTGGTGGAGTGACCCCTAACTGGTCCCGGAAGGGGTTTATTGTACTTTTCATTGCATAACACAATGCAGTGGACAAGTCACTTGGAAATAGTCTGCTTGGACACCAGTTTGCCCAAGTGTTGTGGCGCAAAGGCCACAAACAGTTGCTCCAATTTACAGTGTGCAGCTGTGCGCTTAAGGTAGTACCTCAGCAGCCTGTGAACGTCCAGAGTGTGAAGGAGAGCTTCTCCTCTATTGGAGGGAGAAGAAAAGTAAACTGGATGGTCAACTGACTGGTTGAGGGTCAATTCCGAGATCACTTTAGGAATGAACTTAGGATTCGTTCTGAGGGAAACCCTTTCCCTATGGAAAATGAAATATGGTTCTTTACACATCAGAGCCTGGAGCTCAGAAACTCTTTGAGCTGAAGTAACAGCAACTAAAAAACAAACCTTCCAGGAAAGGTAACGCAGCTTACAGGCAGCTGCTGGTTCAAAAGGGGGGAGTAAGCTTCCTCAACACAAACAGGAGGTCCCAGGGTGGGACAGGATACTTAATGGGAGGTCTCGTGTAAAATCCCCTGTAAAAAAGTGCGGGCCACATCCAGTTGGGCTAAGGTTTTGTCCCCCAAAAGGGTGTGATATGCAGAAATGGCCCACATGTGCACCTTTATGGAGGAGTAGCTCAAGCCTTGTTGATATAAGGAGAAGAGATACTGCAATGCTGAGTTCACCGGACAGGTAAGGGGGTCCAGATGGTGAGACAACGCCCATAAGCAGAAGCGCTTCCACTTCATAGCATAAGTGGAGCGAGTCGAGGGCTTCCTCGCTGAGAAGAGGACGTCAGCCACCTCCTGGGAGACCCTGTACCTGGACTTTGCTACGTCTGAAGGAGCCAAGCATGAAGGTGCAAAGACCTGAGTTCGGGATGGACCAGTGAGCCCTGATCCTGGGACAGCAACTGCAAGCACACTGGTAGCGGGACTGGAGGTTCCGAGGACAACCGCTGAAGTAGTGGGAACCAAATCTGCCGAGGCCACAAAGAAAAAATTACTCACCTTAGTAATTGTGTTTCTTCTAATGGAGTCTTGCTGTATTCTGACTATATGCAGTTAGCCCCAGCACTTGAACTGCTCTGGAGAGGAAAGAGTTAACTCTATGCCAATGCATAGAACGCTGAGCTCGAGCTCGGTTTTCAAACCTCTGTCCCAGGTACTCCTCAGTGTAACCGTCAGATTCTTATGAGCCCTATACTAATTAACAACCCAGAAATTGTTTTTAGAGCTTTTGTACCAAAAGGCAATAAACATAAATTTAGGATCCAAAGACTCCAGTCGAGACCCCCAAACAGAATCCAAGTAGGTAATAAAGCAAACAATCATAAAAACACAGGAACAAGGAAAACCTCAATTAAGAAGAGGCACCCAGGTATACCCCTGAGGTGCAACACTGTGTCTGCCCACCCACATCCCAAAACAACTAGGTTCCAGGAGGGGGAGGCAGGGAGGGAGGTCAGAATACAGCAAGACTCCATTAGAAGAAACACAATTACTAAGGTGAGTAATTTTTTTCTTCAAACAACATTATGTCTTGCTGTATTCTGACTATATGCAGACTACCAGGCAGTACCCCAAGGAGGAGGGAACTACAGAACCTATTTTGGAAACAGGCTCTGCAGTACCACACCTAGCATCACTTCTTGACTGAATGTCAAGGGAGTAATGCTTGGTAAATGTGTGAACAGTCTTCCAGGTGGCTGCTTTACAGATTTCCACTAAAGGAATGTCTCTGGCTGCTGCAACCAAAGCAGCTGTAACTCTGGTGGAGTAAGCCCTCAGGTCTGAGGGTGGCTCTTTCCCCAATTTTGAGTAGCAGAACTGTATGCAGGAGAAATCCACCTAGCAATAGTTCTCTTGGTGGCAGGCTTACCTTTACCCACCTCCCCATGAGTGAGAAACAGCTAGGAAGAAAAAATTACTCACCTTAGTAATTATATTTCTTCTAATGGAGTCTTGCTGTATTCTGACAATCTGCAGTTAGCTCCAGCCTTTGAACTGCCCCAGAGTGTAGAGGGTTAATTTTCTATGCAGTGCACAGAACGCTGAGTTCGAGCTCGGTTGAGGTCTCTGTCTGCAGCACTTTGAAACCCAACCGCCAGATTCTTATGAGCAACCACTCGCTGACTAACTATGTGGAAATTGTAAAATTTTTAACTAGCCAAATGGCAACAGAAAGTTTTGGATTCCCAAAGGAAGACTCAAGTCAGGAAACCCAAAACTAAAACCTATCTAAAATATAAGCTTATAATACAAAGCACCCAGATAAAGCGGAGGGTGTGCAATACTGTGCCTGCCCACCCACTTCCCAAAAACAGGTTCTGAGAGGGGAGGCAGGGAGGGAGGTCAGAATACAGCAAGACTCCATTAGAAGAAATATAATTACTAAGGTGAGTAATTTTTTCTTCAAACAACATGAAGTCTTGCTGTATTCTGACAATCTGCAGACTACCAAGCAGTACCTCCATGGAGGAGGGACAGAACCTACTTTGGGAATAGGCTCTGAAGTACTGCTGTGCCAAACTGAGCATCACTCCTAGCCTGGATATCCAGAGAGTAGTGCTTGGTAATGGTATGGACTGTTTTCCAGGTTGCTGCTTGACAAATTTCTAACAGAGGGATATCCCTGGCAGCAGCTAGGGAAGCAGCTGTACCTCTTGTGGAATGAGCCCTCAGGCTTGAGGGGGGGAATTTTTCCCAGTTTTTTATACCAGAATTGTATACAGGAAACAATCCACCTGGTAATAGTTCTCTTGGTGGCAGGTTTGCCCTTCTCCACTCCCCCATAAGTGAGAAACTGGAGGGAATCAAACCTGTGACCCTTGGTACGCTCTATATAGTAGCTAAGGGCTCTTTTAACATCTAAACTGTGTAGCCTCCTCTCCCCTGAGGAAGAATGATCGGTGAAGAAAACAAGGAGAGACATAGACTGATTCAAATGGAAGTCCGAAACCACTTTGGGTAAGAACCTCCTACTGGTTCTAAGGACCACTTTATCTCTATGAAAGGAGATAAAATCAGGTTCCACTGACAGGGCTTGCAGTTCACTGATATGTCTGGCAGAAGTAATAGCTACAAAAACACAGTTTTCCAAGTCAAGTACTTAAGCTCTGCTGAGGACAAGAGCTCAAGGGAGGTTGCATAAGCTGAGCAATGCAAACATTAAGGTCCCAAGCAGGAGCAGGATCCCTAAAGGGGGGACTGATGTGAAGCAATCCCTTGAAAAACTTACAAAATACAGGATGGGATGATAGAGAGGAAGGCTTGCCTACTGACAAGCAAGCAGAAATAGCTGCCAAGTGTACTTTAAGGGTAGCTGGTCTGAGTCCTAGGCCATTAAGATGGACCATATAATCCAGAACCGTAGGCAATTCAGCAGAGTCTGGAGAAATTTTCTTCTTAGAACACCAAATGCTGAATCTTTTCCATTTGGAGTTGTAAGTCTTCCTGGTGGAAGGCTTTCGGGAAGCCTTAAGGATATCCAGAACCCACTGGGAAAGATGCAGATCTGCAAACTCTAACTCTTCAAGAGCCAAGCCTTGAGATTGAGAGACTGAAGATTCGGGTACCAAATCCTCCCCTGAGAGGATGTCAGCAGGTTGTAATTCCTGGGAAGAGACAGGGGAAGATGGACTGCTAGGGACAGCAACAAGGGATACCATGGCTGCCTGGCCCAGTCTGGAGCAATCAGAATCACTTTGCATGGTTGTGACCTTATCTTGACTAACACTTTGAACAGAAGAGGGAAGGGGGAAAAGCATACAGAAATTTCCCTTCCCAGTTCAGAATCAGAGCATCCAGGGGGACTGAGCCCAAGACTGGGGGTCTGCAACAAAAGAGAGGAAGCTGGTGAGTGTCTGGGGCTGCAAAAAGATCTATCTCTGGTGTGCCCCATCTCGAGAAAATCACTTTCAAAACTAGAGGATCTAGGGCCCATTCGTGATGGCCCTGGGATATTCTGCTCAGTGCATCTGCTAGGACATTGTCCTTCCCTGGGAGGTGAACTGCTATCAGAGAGGGTTGCAGGAAATAGGCCAGGACCACAACTTCATTGCTTCTGTGCACAATGCCGTAGACCGAGTGCCTCCCTGCTTGTTGATGTACCACATGGTGGTGGTGTTGTCTGTTCTGACCCGAACCACCTTGTTCTGTACAGATTTGGAAAAAGCTTGCAGTGCCAGAAACACTGCTCTGAGTTCCAAGAGATTGATGTGAAGCAGAGATTCCTGAAGTGACCACAGTCCTTGGGTGGTAAGATCCCCCAAATGGGCTCCCCAGCCCAGCAGGGAAGCATCTGTGGTATCACTGAATGAGACTGAGTGAAAAATGGAACCCCTTGTCTCAAATTGTCCTGATCCTGCCACCATTGCAAGGCTTGGATCAGGGTTCAAGTCACTGGGATTAGTTTGGTAAGGGAATCCTTTCTTTGGGACCAGAAGGCTCTTAAGTGGAACTGAATGTCCCTCATCTGGAATCTTGCCCCTTGGACCACTGCTGTGGAAGCTGCCATGTGGCCGAGAAGCTGAAGGAAATGCCTTGCTGGTCAAGACACCTGAAGGGTGAATGAAGAGGCCAGTTTCATAAGGGTCCTTGCCCTTTCCAGAGGAAGGAAGGCTCTTGCCTTTACTGTATCCAGTTCTGCACCTATGAAGGTGAGGCGCTGTACTGGTTCGAGAACCGACTTTGGAAGGTTGAGAAGGAATCCTAAGGAAGTGAGCACTTGCTGGGTCACTTGCAGATGTGACTGGACTTGGTCTGGAGACTGACCTACTATGAGCCAGTTGTCCAAGTATGGGAAGATGGAGATCTTTTTTCTTCTTAGGAAAGCAACTACTACTGCCAGGCACTTTGTGAAAACCCTTGGGGCTGATGTTAGGCCAAAGGGCATTGCTCTGAATTGATAGTGGCCTAGGCAACTCGAACCTGAGGTACTTTCTGTGGGAGCACCTGATGGGAATGTGAAAGTAGGCATCTTTGAGGTCCAGGGAGGCTAGCCACTCCCTTGGCCTTAGAGAGGGAAGGCTAATTCCCAGAGTTATCATTTTGAACTTTGGCTTCAAAAGATGTTTGTTCAGATATCTTAGGTCCAGGATGGGCCGCCATTCTCCGGTCATTTTGGGGGTTAGGAATTACCTGGAGTATAATCCTTGGCCCCTGTGTAGGGTGGGAACCCTCTCTATAGCTCTGAGAGCTAGGAGAGAAGAAACCTCTGCCTCTAGGGCACGGGTCTCAGAGATTTTCCAGGTGGAAAATATCTGGTTCTCATCTTGGGAAATTTTTTGAAGCTGGGAACCAGTCCCTGGCTTACTACTTCCAGGACCCACTTGTCTGATGTAAGAGACTTCCAGTCCTGGACAAAGTAAGCCAGCCTGCCCCCTACTGGTATGGGGGAAATCGGCCCGGGCAGACCCATCAGGGTGTCTGCTTGGCAGGGGCTTTAGGCTGAGGGGTGGATGCAGACCTGCTCATCCCCCTTCTGCCTCCCCCTCTAAAGAAACCCCTGTGAAAAGGAAGAAGAGGAGGCCTGAGCTTGGTAAAAAGGCCTTTGGAAAGGCCTGCCCCTGCCCCTGGACTGCTGCCTTTGAGGAGTTGCTCGCCTTTCTTTGGCCTGAGCACTCCTGTAAGTGGTCCTGTACTCATCCATCTTTTTCATGTAATTCTCTGTCTGCTCTCCAAACAGAGAATTACCAATTACAGGAAAATACATGGCCCTAGCCTGGGTATCCTGTGAGAGGCTAGTACATCTGAGCCAAGCCATCCTCCGAAGAGCCACAGATGTAGCCATAACTCTTAATGATACATCATTGGAGTCTACAGCAGCATGAAACTGTACTTTCGATGCCTCAATCCCATCTGCAGCCACCTGCTCCAGCTCCTTGGCAAGCTGGTTGAGGGCCTGTTTAGCCAGAGCCAGCACAGTGTCCCACCTGGACTTCTGGTATCTGGCTGTACAGGCCATACAGTTAGCCTGCCTGGGTCCCAAAGATGCTGCCATGTATTGTTTCTTTGCCATGGCATCAATCTTCCTGGAGTCCTTGTCTGGGGGGTGTGATGCCAAGGGAATATTTGCCTTATCACAGGCAGCAGCCTGCACAACCCCAACATGGCTGCATTGCTGAAAAAAGGAACTCCGTGTCTGAGCCTGAGGGAGTGTACCTCTTGTCCATTCATCTGTCCACAGGAGGTATAGAATTAGGAGACATAAGAATTTTGTGTGTCTGTTTCCCAAAGGATTTGTGGAGGGGAACAGACAGTCTCCTGGACTCTGGGATGTCCATCATCTCAACATAATCAGGCTCTTCCTGATCCTCTACTGCTTCCTCTACAGGAAGCTGGAGGGTCTCAGCCACTTTTTTGTAAAACATGTAGTGTGAAGGGGACTCAGAAAGCCTAGGAAGAGAAACACCTGAAGGTCTGTCTGGGGAGATGTCCGGGTCAATAGGCACATCCAGACTTTCACTATCACCATAATCATCCTCATACTCTCCCTCCTCCGGTTCATAAAATTCTTCCAAAGTATAATCTGGAACCGGGGGAACCGACCGAACCGAGCCCCTGCCAGATGGTGCCGGTTCGGTCGGAACCAAACTAAGCGACTGCACAATCCTTATCACCTTGGCTATCTCATCGGCGGGCGGAGTATGAAATTCTGGGTCCAAACCAGTCGATTTGTCTTTTCTTTTTCTTTTCACCGGAACCGATTCTCGGAATCGCTCTCCTTTGCCCGGAGCACGCCTGGTCAGAGGGCATTCCTTCTGGTTCGGTCGAACCAAACCGGCTGGCCATCCGGTCAGCGGACTTTCGGCCTCCCTTTCCCTCAGTCTACCTAATCTCTTTCCAGGGTAGATTTGGGAAAAATTCTTGCAATTTGGCAGTCTGATCGAGGTGGTCAAACCCCAGACAATAAACACAGGTGGTGTGGGATCAGCCTTGGCAAAGACTTCCCACACACACTGCAGTGTTGAAACCCAGTGGGCCAGTTTTTCTTGGGTTTCTCAGACATGGCCAATCCTAACCAAAAACTTACCCTTTTTTCGGCAATCTGCCAGGCAAGACTCCCCTATCGGTTCCTGACCGTGTCACGGGTCTTGGAAAAAAACGTAATTAAATCCATTTTTTTAAGAACCAATACGGACCGGTTACCACACTCTAAAGTAAGCACAAGCTTTTTTACCTCAAACTGATCGGTTCAGCCGAACCAATCCACAATTTACAAGTTCCACACAGAAATAGAACAAAAAACCTATCTAGTACTCACGGTACCACAGACAGAGACTTGAACCGACGAAGCGGTAACAGCAATTCTGTAGAAACCGACCGAAAACCGACACTTCAACAGACTTTTTGAACCGAGCAGCAGGAGAAATCTCCGGAGTGACTGTTCAGTGAGGTGGAGTAAAGAATCTGGCGGTTGCAGTTTAAACAACAGCAGACAGGGGCTTCAACCGAGCTTGTGGTGAACATTCCATGCTGGTCATGGAAAGTTTAACTCTTTGTTCTCCGGGGCAGTTGAAAGGCAGGACCCAACTGCATATGTCAGAATACAGCAAGACTTCATGTTGTTTGAACTTAGTTTACAATAGTCTTCATTTACATCTAATAAATCATGCACCTTTCTAACATAAAATCTTCATTCATAGGGGGATAGGACCTATGGGAGGGGGAGAGGCTTGAAGAACTAAATATGTACACACTGGAAGAGAGAAGGGACCGGGGGGACATGATAGAGGTCTTCAGGTACATGAAGGGGGTAAATAGGGGAGGAGAAAAAATTACTCACCTTAGAAATTGCTTTTCTTCTCATGGAGTCTTGCTGTATTATAACAATAGCAGTCAGCCACTGCAGCTGAACTGCCCCGGAGAGGAAGGAGTTAACTCCAGAGGATATGGAGTTCTACAGCGCGAGGGCGCTGTGCCAAAGCTCTATCTGGCCAGTTTCAAATGAAACTGTCAGATCTTTACGAAGCTAACACTAGCAACAAGTCTGTGTGGAAAGTTTACACTAGCCAAATGGCTACCTACTAGTAGTAATAACAACAATATAAACAACAATAGAAACACCAATAACCATAATAACAATGAATAATGGTATTATTATTATTAGTTTCCCTTGACAAGCACTATTAGGAACCCCTTCCCCCAAAGACTCAAGTCCAGGAAGGGGGCCAATATATTACCTAAACGAACAACCTAGTTCCCTAACCCTAAAAGAAAGAGGGTAAAGGAAAAAACTACAATGGCATGACACAGTGCTTGCACTAATTTGCCACCCCTACCCAAGTAGAAGTTCTGAGAGGGGCAGGAGGGAGGGTGGTTAGAATACAGCAAGACTCCATGAGAAGAAAAGCAATTACTAAGGTGAGTAATTTTTCTTCAAACACCATGAAGTCTCTATATTATAACAATAGCAGATTACACAGCAGTACCTCCATGGAGGAGGGTCAGGGACCTACTTAGAAATAGGCTCTGAAGCACAGCTGTACCAAACCCGAGCATCTCTCCTGGACTGGACATCCAGGAATAATGCTTGGTAAAAGTGTGAACTGTCTTCCAGGTAGCAGCTTGACAAATTTCCAGAATGGGAATGTCTCTAGCAGCCGCTAGAGACGCAGCTGTACCCCTGGTGGAGTGGGCCTCAGTCCTGAGGGGTTCTCACCTAGTTTTTGGTAACAAATTGGATACAAGAGACAATCCACCTTGCAATTGTCCTCTTAGTGGCAGGTTTCCCTTGCCAACCTCGCCATAAGTAAGGAAGAGTTGGAGGATTCAACCTGTGACCCTTGGTGCGTTCCAAATAGTAGCTTAAGGCTCTTTTGACGTCCAAGCTGTGCAGTCTCCTCTCACCTGAGGAAGAATGCTCAGTGAAAAATACTGGGAGAGAGAGATGGATTGGTTCAGGTGGAAATCTGAAACCACCTTAGGCAAAAACTTTCTATGAGTCCGGAGGACTACCTTATCTCTGTGGAAAGAAATAAAATCTTCTTCCACTGACAGGGCCTGTAATTCACTTATGCGTCTGGCAGAAGTGATAGCCACTAGGAAAACAGTTTTCCAAGTTAGATACTTGAGCTCTGCTGAGGACAGAGGCTCAAAGGGAGGTTGCATTAACTGAGCAATGCAAACATTCAGGTCCCAGGCAGGAGCTGGTTCCCGAAAAGGGGGGTTAGTATGAAGTAACCCTTTAAAAAACTTGGAAAACACAGGGTGAGAAGAAAGGGAGGCAGGCTTCCCTGCTGACACAAAAGCAGAGACAGCTGCCAGATGAACCTTCAAGGTAGCTGGCCTAAGGCCTAGGGAATTTAAATGGACCAAATAGTCCAATAAAATGGGAAGATCAGCGATTCTGGAATAATCTGCCCTCAGAGCACCAGATGGAAAACCTCTTCCACTTAGAATTGTAAGTGGCCCTAGTGGAAGGCTTCCTTGAAGCCTTTAAAATATCCAGGACACCTTGATAAAGGTGTAAATCAGCAAATTCTAACTCCTCAAGAGCCAGGCCTTGAGATAGAGGGATTTGAGGTCCGGATACCACACTCTCCCCTGTGCACAGGCCAGCAAGTCGTGGACTCTGGGCAGGCTCAGGGCAGGGTGGACTGTCAAGGACAGAAGCAGAGGGTACCAGGGCTGTCTGGCCCAATCTGGGGCAATCAGAATCACTTTGCAGGGTTGAGATCTGATTTTCACCAGTACCCTGAAAGAAGAGGAAAGGGGAAAGGCATACAGGAACTTCCCTTTCATCCAACAGAAAGGCGCCAGGGGACTGAGCCCAGCACTGGAGGCCTCAACAAAATAGAGGAAGTTGGTGGTTGTCTGGGGCTGTGAAAAATCTATCTGAGGGTGCCCCATCTGGCAAGACAGACCCCAGCACCTGTGGATTCAGAGCCCATTCGTGATGGCCCTGAGAAATTCTGCTGAGGGCATCCGCCAGGACATTGTCCTTCCCTGGGAGGTGAACTGCTATCAGGAGGTGTTCAGGAGTAGGCCAGAGACCACAACTTCATTGCTTCGTGCACAAGGCTGATGACCAGTGCCCCTTGCTTGATGATGTACCACATTGTGGTGGTGTTGTCTGTCCTGACTGAACCACTTTGTTCTGGACAGAAACTGAAAATACCTGAAGAGCTAAAAGACAGCTCTGAGTTCCAAAGATTGATGTGAGCAGAGATTCCTGAGGACCACACTCCCTGAGTGGACAGGTCGCCAAGTGAGCTCCCACCCTAACAGGGAGGCATCCGTGGTGAGGGTGAGGAGTGGGAATGGAATGAAGGGAACCCCTTGTTTTAGATTGCTTGTCCTGCCACCAGTGGAGGGCCAGGATCAGAGTTTGAGTCACTGGGACCAATTTGGAAAGGGGTCCTTCCTTTGAGACCAATAGGCCCTCAAATGGAACTGAATGTCCCTCATCTGGAATCTTGCTCCTTGCACTACAGCTGTGGAAGCAGCCATGTGCCCCAGGAGTTGCAGAAAATGCCTTGCTGGTCGAGAGACCGGGGTAAGGAGGATGCCAGGGCAATGAGTCTGTCTACCCTTTCCGAGGGAAGAAATGCCTGGCTAACTTGTGTTCAATTCTGCACCTATGAAAGTTAGGACCTGAACTGGTTCCAGAACTGACTTTGGTAAATTTAGCAGGAATCCCAGGAAGTGAGAAGCTGCTGGGTGACTTGCAAGTGGATTTCACCTGATCTGGAGACTGACCCACAATGAGCCAGTCGTCCAGGTAGGGAAACACAGCAACCCCTTGCCTTCTTAAGTGAGCCACTACCACAGCTAGACATTTGTGAATACCCTTATGCAGAGGTAAGGCCGAAAGGCATTGCCCTGAACTGGTAGTGGCCTGAGGGCAGTTCGAACCTGAGGTACTTTCGGTGAGAAGGCCTGATCAGAACATGAAAATAGGCATCCTTGAGGTCCAGGGAAGCTAGCCAGTCCCCTGACCTTAGAGAAGGCAATATCATTGCCAGAGTCAACATTTTGAACTTTGGTTTCAAAAGATGCTTGTTCAGGTACCTTAAATCTAGAATGGGCCGCCATTCTCCTTTCTTTTTTGGGGTAAGAAAGTATCTTGAATATAGCCCCTTGCCCTGATGGCAAGGAGGGACCCTTTCCACTGCTTTGCAGTCCAGAAGAGAAGAAACCTCTGCTTCCAAAGCAAGGGCTTCTGAAGGATTTGCAGGTGGAAAATGTCTGGTTCTCATCTTTGGAAACTGTTTGAAGCTGAGAACCAGACCCTGGCTTATTACCTCCAGAACCCATCTGTCCGAAGTTAAGGACAGCCAGTTCTGGCTGAAATAAGCCAACCTGCCCCCCACTGGTACAGGAGAATCGGCCCTGGGCACCCCATCAGGGTGCCTGCTTGGCAGCAGCCTTAGGCTGAGGGGAGGGGGACGGTTTACTTGTGCCTCGTCTACCCCTGCCTCTGAAGAAACCCCTCAGAAAGCAGAGGAGGCTTGAAATTGCAAAAGGCCTGTGGAAAGGCCTGCCCTACCTCTGGGAGCATGCCTTGTGGAGTGGCATGCCTCCTCCTAGCCTGGGCACTTTTGTAGGTAGTTCTGTATTCATCCATCTTTTTCATATAGTTTCTGTTTGTTCCCCAAACAGAGAATTTCCCACTACAGGAAAATCCATAGCCTTTGACTGAGTATCCTGGGACAGATTAGTGCATCTGAGCCATGCCAACCTCTAGAAAGCTACAGAAGTGGCCATGACCCTAGAGGAGACAACATTAACATCAACAGCAGTATGAAATTGAACTTTAGAGGCTTCAATGTCATCAGCAGCCACCTGTTCCAACTCACTAGCCAGCTGGCCATGGGCCTGCTTGGCTAACTGCAATATTGTGTCCCATCTAGATTTCTGATATCTAGCTACATAAGCCATATAATTTGCCTGCCTGAGTCCCAAAGAAGCTGCCATATACTGTTTTTTCGCCATGGCATCAATCTTCCTGGAATCCTTATCAGGAGGATGTGAGGCCAGGGGAATATTAGCCTTGTCACAGGCTGCAGCTTGTACCACACCTACATGACTACACTGTTCAGTGAGGAAGTCTGTATCAGAGCCTGACAAAGTATACCTTCTGTCCATTTTTTTATCTACAGGAGGGACAGAATGAGGATTTTTTAAAATCTTTGTTGTTTGCTTCCTAAATGACTTATGCAAAGGAATAGACAACCTCCTAGACTCTGGTATATCCATCATTTCTACATAATCAGGCTCCTCTTGCTCATCCACAGCCTCCTCTAAAGGAAGCTGGAGGGGTTCTGCAACCTTTTTGTAAAACATAAAATGAGAAGGGGACTCAGACAGAATAGGAGGAGATTCTAAAGGTCTGTCTGGAGAAATGTCCGGTTCAATGGGCACGTCCAGACCCTCCCAGCCACACATATATTGATCAAATTCCTCCTCCCTCCTGTGGTTCATAAAATTCCTCAACATCATACTCCTGAACCACTGGAACTGAACGAACCAACCTTTACCAACTGTTGGTGGTTCGAGCAGGTCCCTGAGACAGTGACTGGACAATCTGAATGGCTTAGCTATCTCTGCAGCAGTTGGAGAGACAATTTTGGACTCCAAACCTACTGATTTCTTTGTCTTTTAACTGGGACTGGTTCATCTGAACCAGCCTTTCTTTTGCCCGAGGAAGTCTCGCCCTGGTCAGAGGGCACTCCCTCTGGTCCAGTGGGTGCTGGACCGGGCTGGCCATCCGGGTCAGCGGACTTTTTGGCCTCTCGTTCCCTGAGCCGGCCCAATCTCTTTTCCAGGGTGGCTGCAGGGAAATTTTTACACACCTGGCAGTCTGACAGGAGGTGGTCAGCCCCCAGACAACAGACACAAGTGGTGTGTGGGTCAGCCTTGGCAAAGGCTTCCCCACAGACATCACAGTGTTGAAACCCAGTGGGCCCGGTTTTTCTTTTGAGTTTCTCAGACATAATGCCAGCCTATCCAAAACTTGCCCTTTTGATGGCAGTGCCAGGAAAGACACCTTATCGGTTCCTAACGTGTCCACGGTATTTGAAAAAACTATTTAAAACCAGGTTTTTTAGAACCGATAAGAACCGGGAACTGCACTCTAAAAGCCCAACCAAACACTTAAAAGCGTTAAAATCAGCAAACCGATCGGTTCAAAACCGAACCGATAATTGAATTTCCCACAGACTTTAAATTTGTACTACGGTTTACCAGATAGAGCTTTTAACCGAAATGCGGTAAAATAAATACTTTTGCGGTTCAAATGAACCGAAAAATACTAGCTGAATCGAGAATGAACCGAGCTGAAGGAGCTGATCTCCGGAGCGACTGTTCAGTGGAGCGATAAAGAATCTGACAGTTTCATTTGAAACTGGCCAGATAAGAGTTTTTGGCACAGCCGCTGCTGTACTCTTAGATCCTCTGGAGTTAACCTTCCTCTCCGGGGCAGTTCAGTTGCAGTGGCTGACTGCTATTGTTATAATATAGCAAGACTTCATGGTGTTTGAAGCAGTCAGGGTGCTCCGAAGGAAGGAAGGGGGGGCTACTAGAGGGCATGGGTGGAACCTGGGGCGGGGGGAGATTCAGGGGAGAAAGGAGGAGGTGCTACTTCACTGAGAGGGTGGTGGAGCCATGGAATGCGCTGCCCAGGGGGCTGGTGGAGGAGTTCAAGAGGGGCTGGGACAGGTACAGGGGAAGGGTTCTAGAAACAAAAACCAGTGCAGCGAGAATATCCGGGACTGGGAAGGGGGAAGCCAGAGAGGGAGAGGGGGGGCAGCAAGGTCAGCTCCCAGCATGGAGACTAACCAAACGAGCAGACATGAAAGACCGTTAGGCCTATTCTTCCAGCATTTTAGTATGTTAGCAGTATAGTCACTGTGTGCCCCCCCCCCAATCGCAGAGTTTTATTATAATACCTGATTGGTCCCTCAGCTCCCTGAGGGCCAAACGTTCAACTGGAGTTAAATTGGTGTTAGAGTAAAATTTCTTATTTTCAAGAACTTGACAAATGTAATTTTCCACTGCTTTTTCAAAAGCCAGTATCGCAGGATTAGTAGGTCCAGTCGGAATGAAGATAGATTTAGGTTTAAATGGTGTATATTTATACTGCGTCGAGATGGATCCTGAAGTAATTCATCCAGATCCACGTTATCCAAAATGTTTAATCCCCAGAAATCAGGTACTTCTTCCTGCATGGTTTCTACGTCTGGTAAAATGTCACCGCTCACACCAATTTCTGTGTTAATGCGAAATTCATCATTATTAAAGCCCATGTTTGAATTTTCTTCTTCTCTAGTTCCGTAGAAATGCCAACTCAGTTTGAGTTTTCTTATGAACCTAAAAATGTCCACTTTAATGTTAAAGGGATCAACTCGAGGTGTTGGTACGAATGTTAGGCCATTGCACAATAAACTTTTCTGTTCAGGAACACATCCGTGCCATATATAATCGTAATTTGGACAATGCAAATCGGTGCACATTTTGCAGTAGCACACGATTCGAACCCTAGGAGTTTAAAATTTATGGCACTGCAATATCTTCCTACATCTGTTTGTGGAGTAGACAAATGATTCTGCAGCAAAAAGAAACCAGATTGATCTTCAACTTTAGGCTCTCACTCCATATGGTCTCAATGAGGAATTTGATTTGACCGTATATATATAAAAAATAATGTTTTCTTTTACACTTGAAGTATATGACGAGTTTAGGTTATTATTGAACCTATTGTGTAAAGTACCTTGTGTCTCGAATATATGATTGAAAAGAAACTTTGGCAATTTCTGTTCTGAATGGAATAATAATTTTTGTATTATTTAGGTCACAGAATGTTTATTTTGCAGCTTGATGAATGGTTCACAATGCTCGAACGGCAACAGCGCACGCTGTGGAAAACCTGAAATGAGAATGTGAAATATTTTTAGAGATTTCGATGCATGAGGTGACCTTGGTTTGTAACGACTGATAGTCCTAGATTTTGTTTTGCTTTATTTAAAAATATTAGCTTATGATGGAGAATTAATTATCCAAAATGGACAGAAATGACTAAAATTGACCTTTTGCACTTTGCAGTGACCTCCTGCCAATAGGTATGTTGTATATTGAATTCTGAGTAAAAATATGACTCTCAAAGATATAACAGGATTTTTTGAATAATAATTATATAGGATTATGATCAGCCGGAGCTACCTCAGTCACCCATACGTCTACAGATATTTCTATATAATATAAATAAAATAGGTAGACTAGACAACATTGTAATAAATGAATTAGAGATTATGTTCTCATATTTATACATTGTTTAAGAGATATTCTGGTTAACTCTCTGTATTATTTTTTTTTTTTTTAAGCACAATAAGGAAATAATGTTGTTTTAAAAAAGAAATACAATAAGGTGATACTTAATGAGGCTTTGTATTTAAACTTGCAGATTTGTGCTATTTTTTTCTCCTATAACCCTTTTATGTTTTTCTTTAATCAGCACTGATTTGAAAGCTTACAATCATATACTTTGTGTTGATTCTATTTTAGCTCTGTATAAATATGAGCACTATTATAAATAATGAAGTGTTTAATTGAATACAATTATCTGTATATAAGGAGAAACGAGCTAGTACTGAACCATACCTCCTGGAAGACCTAACGGTTGAGGCGCTAGAGGTTGTTCTTTCTTCTGTTAAACTCTTGACAGTGGGATTGTATTTTGAAATAAATCTTCACTTCTAGTGGATGAACTGACTTCTGGCGTGCTGGTGTTTCTTACTTGTGCCAACTTACACTGAGCAGCACGTATGGCTCACGCCACTCTGTTTAAAACCTTAATTAAATTAAAAATAAATGGGGAAAAAGAAAATTGTTATTGCAATTAGACTTATAATCACAATAACAACCTCGAAGCCGGTCATTTCCTTGGATTAACGGCCGGCTGGAGGAAGGTGGCCCAAACAGGTCCTTAATTCCACAGAAATTACCTGCTTCTCGGTCGTTGTTGCTTAGTGATTTTGATTGCGTGATAACATCTGTTTGATGCTTTAAAGCATTTGTGCCCTTGGATGAAAGTATTCCTACTTCCATGAGGACGGTTTGGTGGTGGGCGCACCCATTTTAGCAGGGTTGGGAGGCTGAAAGGGTAATAACAGCCCATGCATTATTTGTCTTCACTGTAACTGAAGGTTATTCAACTATCAACAGGAAGAAGCAGAGTTCAATAAGGGATACATTTCCTAGCGTGCAGGGGAACCCTGCTTGTTGCCAGTGCAGGGGAACTCTTATGTCTGCTGCAAGGGCAGCGGAGCTCTGTGCTGCAAGAGCAGGATAGCTCAAAGTTTGCTTTGATTGCAGAGGAGGGCTATATTTACTGCTAGGGCAGGGGGAACTCAGAGTGTGCTGTAAGAAGGGGAGCTCCAATATTATTGCAAAGAGTAGGGAAGCTCAGAGAGTCCTGCGAGGGTAGGGGAGCTCAGAGTGTGCTGCGACAGCAGGGGAGCTCAGAGTGAAGAGATCTCAGTGTGTGCTGTGGGGGCAGTGGAGCTCAGACTGTGATGCAAGGGCAGGGGAGCTCAGAGTGTGACTTGAGAGCAGGGGAGCTCAGTCTTCTGCGAGGGCAGGGGAGCTCAAGAGTGTACTGCCAATGCAGGGGAGCTCTGAGTTTGCTGCAAGGGCAGGGGAACTCTGAGTGTGCTGTGAGGGCAGTGGAGCTCAGAGTAAGGGGAGCTCAGAGTGTGCTACAAGGGCAGGAGGGCTTGGAGTGTGCTTCAAGTACAGGGAAGCTCGGAGTGTGACCCGAGGGCAGGGGAGCTCAAAGTGTGACTTGAGAGCAGGGGAGCTCAGTCTGCTGTGAGGGTAGGGGAGCTCTGAGTTTGCTGCAAGGGCAGGGGAGCTCAGAATGTGCTGTAACGCCGGGGGAGCTCAGAGTGTGCTGCGAGGGCAGGGAAGCTCAGAGTGAGGGGAGCTCTGAGTGTGCAACAAGGGCAGGGAAGCTCAGAGTGTGCTGTGAGGGCAGGGGAGCTCAGAGTGTGTTGCGCGGGCAGGGGAGCTGTGTCTGCTGTGAAGGCAGGGGAGCTCAGATTGTGCTGCGATGGCAGGGGAGCTCTGAGTGTGCTGCGAGGGCAGGGAAGCTCAGAGTGAGGGGAGCTCTGAGTGTGCAACACGGGAAAGGGAGCTCAGAGTGTGCTTCAAGGGCAGGGGAGCTCAGAGTGTGCTGTGAGGGCAGGGGAGCTCAGAGTGTGCTCCGACGGCAGGGGAGCTCAGAGTGAAGGGATCTCAGTGTGTGCTGTTGGGGCAGGGGAGCTCAGAGTGTGACTTGAAAGCAAGGGAGCTCAGTCTGCTGAGAGGACAAGGGAGCTCAATGTGCTTCGACGGCAGGGAAGCTCAGAGTGTGCTGCGACGGCAGGGGAGCTCAGAATGTGCTGTGACGGCAGGGGAGCTCAGAGTGAAGGGATCTCAGTGTGTGCTGTTGGGGCAGGGGAGCTCAGAGTGTGACCTGAGGGCAGGGGAGCTCAGAGTGTGACCTGAAAGCAGGGGAGCTCAGTCTGCTGCGAGGACAAGAGAGCTCAATGTGCTTCGACGGCATGGGAGCTCAGAATGTGCTGCGACGGCAGGGGATCTCAGAATGTGCTGCGACAGCAGGGGAGCTCTGTGTGTGCTGCGAGGGCAGGGGAGCTCAGAATGTGCTGTGAGGGCAGGGGAGCTCAGAGTGTGCTGTGAGGGCAGGGAAGCTCAGAGTGTGCTGCGAGGGCAGGGCAGCTCAGAGTGTGCTGTGAGGGCAGGGCAGCTCAGAGTGTGCTGCGAGGGCAGGGCAGCTCAGAGTGTGCTGCGAGGGCAGGGAAGCTGTGTGTGTGCTGCGAGGGCAGGGGAGCTCAGAATGTGCTGTAACGGCAGGGGAGCTCAGAGTGTGCTGTGAGGGCAGGGGAGCTCTGAGTGTGCTGCGAGGGCAGGGGAGCTCTGAGTGAGGGGAGCTCTGAGTGTGCTGCGAGGGCAGGGGAGCTCAGAGAGTGCTGCGAGGGCAGGGGAGCTGTGTCTGCTGCGAGGGCAGGGGAGCTCAGATTGTGCTGCGAGGGCAGGGGAGCTCAGAGTGTGCTGCGAGGTCAGGGGAGCTCAGAGTGTGCTGAGAGAGCAGGGGAGCTCGGAGTGTGCTGTGAGGGCAGGGGAGCTCAGAGTGTGCTGCGACGGCAGGGGAGCTCAGAATGTGCTGCGACGGCAGGGGAGCTCAGAATGTGCTGCGACGGCAGGGCAGCTCAGAGTGAAGGGATCTCAGTGTGTGCTGTGGGGGCAGGGGAGCTCAGAGTGTGCTGTGAGGGTAGGGGAGCTCAGAATGTGACCTGAGGGCAGGGCAGCTCAGAGTGTGACTTGAAAGCAGGGGAGCTCAGTCTGCTGCGAGGACAGGGGAGCTCAAGAGTGTGCTGCCAGGGCAGGGGAGCTCTAAGTTTGCTGCAAGGGCAGGGGAGCACAAAATGTGCTGCGAGGGCAGGGGAGCTCTGAGTGTGCTACAAGGGCACAGCAGCTCGGAGTGTGCTTCGAGGGCAAGGAAGCTCAGAGTGTGCTGCGAGGGCAGGGCAGCTCAGAGTGTGCTGCAAGGGCAGGGCAGCTCAGAGTGTGCTGCGAGGGCAGGGGAGCTCAGAGTGTGCTGCAAGGGCAGGGGAGCTCAGAGTGTGCTGTGACGGCAGGGGAGCTCAGACTGAAGGGATCTCAGTGTGTGCTGTGGGGGCAGGGGAGCTCAGAGTGTACTGTGAGGGTAGGGGAGCTCAGAATGTGACCTGAGGGCAGGGCAGCTCAGAGTGTGACTTGAAAGCAGGGGAGCTCAGTCTGCTGCGAGGACAGGGGAGCTCAAGAGTGTGCTGCCAGGACAGGGGAGCTCTAAGTTTGCTGCAAGGGCAGGGCAGCTTGGAGTGTGCTTCAAGGGCAAGGAAGCTCGGAGTGTGCTGCGAGGGCAGGGCAGCTCAGAGTGTGCTGCGAGGGCAGGGCAGCTCAGAGTGTGCTGCGAGGGCAGGGCAGCTCAGAGTGTGCTGCGAGGGCAGGGCAGCTCAGAGTGTGCTGCGAGGGCAGGGCAGCTCAGAGTGTGCTGCGAGGGCAGGGGAGCTCAATGTGCTGCAAGGGCAGGGGAGCTCAATGTGCTTCGACGGCAGGGGAGCTCAAAGTGTGCTGAGACAGCAGGGGAGCTCAGAATGTACTGCGATGGCAGGGGAGCTCAGAGTGTGCTGCGAGGGCAGGGGAGCTCAGAGTGAATGGATCTCAGAGTGTGCTGTGAGGGCAGGGGAGCTCAGAGTGTGCTGCGACGGCAGGGGAGCTCAGAGTGAAGGGGTCTCAGTGTGTGCTGTGGGGGCAGGGGAGCTCAGAGTGTGCTGCGAGGGTAGGGGAGCTCAGAATGTGACTTGAAAGCAGGGGAGCTCAGTCTGCTGCGAGGGCAGGAGCGCTCAAGAGTTTGCTGCAAGTGCAGGGAAGCTCAGAATGTGCTGCGATGGCAGGGGAGCTCTGAATGTGCTGCGAGAGCATGGAAGCTCAGAGTGTGCTGCGAGGGCAGGGGAGCTCGGAGTGTGCTTCGAGGGCAGGGGAGCTCAGAGTGAGGGGAGCTCTGAGTGTGCAACAAGGGCAGGGGAGCTCAGAGTGTGCTGCGAGGGCAGGGGAGCTCAGAGAGTGCTGCGAGGGCAGGGGAGCTGTGTCTGCTGCGAGGGCAGGAGAGCTCAGATTGTGCTGTGAGGGCAGGGGAGCTCAGAGTGTGCTGCGAGGGCAGGGGAGCTCAGAGTGTGCTGCGAGGGCAGGGGAGCTCAGAGTGTGCTGTGAGGGCAGGGGAGCTCAGAGTGTGCTGCGAGGGCAGGGTTGCTGTGAGTGAGGGGAGCTCAGAGTGTGCTACAAGGGCAGGGGAGCTTGGAGTGTGCGTCGAGGGCAGGGAAGCTTGGAGTGTGCTGCGAGGGCAGTGGAGCTCAGAATGTGCTGCGAGCGCACGGAAGCTCAGAGTATGCTGCGAGAGCACAGAAGCTCAGAGTGTGCTACGAGAGCACGGAAGCTCAGAGTGTGCTACGAGGGCAGGGGAGCTCAGAGTGAGGGGAGCTCAGAGTGTGCTACAAGGGCAGGGCAGCTCAGAGTGTGCTGGCAGGGGAGCTCAGAATGTGCTGGCAGGGGAGCTCAGAGTGTGCTGGGAGGGCAGGGGAGCTCAGAGTGTGCTGCGAGGGCAGGGGAGCTCAGAGTGTGCTGCGAGGGTAGGGGAGCTCAGAGTGAGCTGGCAGAGAAGCTCAGAGTGTGCTGCGAGGGCAAGGGGAGCATTGAGTCTGGTGCAAGGGTAAGGGAGCTCAGAGTGAGCCGGCAGGGCAGGGGAGCAAAGAGTGTGCTGCGAGGGCAGGGGAGCTCAGAGTGTGCTGCAAGGGCAAGGGGAGCTCAGAGTGTGCTGCAAGGGCAAGGGGAGCTCAGAGTGTGCTGCAAGGGCAAGGGGAGCTCAGAGTGTGCTGTGAGGGCAGGAGAGCTCAGAGTCTTTTGCGAGGGCAGGGGAGATCTGAGAGTGCTGTTAGGGCAGAGGAGCTCGAGTGCTATGATGGCAAGGGAGTTCAGACTGTTTCATAAATTCAGGGAAGCTTAGTGTGTCACAAAGAGAGAGAGGCAGACATCCTGTTATTCACTTTGTGAAATCATACTTCCTAACATCTAACCAGGCCTTTCTGATTTAGCTCATGCCCTTTTGTTCCCGTTTCTTGGGAAACTGAAAAACCTGCCTGTATCTATCTTATTTATATCCTTGAACGTGATTTTAAACACCACTGTCTTGTCATCCTCCACCTGCTCTTTTCTAGCAAACCTCTGCTTTTATTCTATCCCCAAGAGATTTTTATAATCCTAGTTGCTCTCTTAACCTTACCCAATACTCCTAGTCTGTCTTATAATGTGTTGTCCTGAATTGGACACAGTACACTAAATGTCATCTGACTAGTACTAGTACAGAGGTAGCATTACATTCTGAAGTCTAAATGACTCACCGTCTCCTTCATCAACCAAAGCCTGGATCACAAGTGGAAAAATGCCTCTATCCAAGTCGAAATTCAGCTGTGGGTGAAAGAAAAGGCAGGAGCAACTCCGATTAATTAAGCATCTGTTTTGAGTATAAAGACACAACCATGCCAAAGGGTGCTGCATTGGGGAAGTACTGTAGATCAAAGCCCCTTTACAGGAAGGCTGGTCCTGCAGCATGACTGATGGGAAATGAGTGGTCAATTTTGGAGCAAGTGCAGTGAGGCGAGTGCCCACAGATGGCTGCAAGTCACTCACCTTGGAACTACTGCACTCTGAAATGTAAACAGGAAACTTCCATATGAAGCGCAATCATTCACAGAAACAAAATGTAAGAGCCGCTGACGCCTTAAAAAAAGACTTTGAAAACATAATAATTAGGTATGGTTCAGCTTGCATTCCATATATAGTCTAAAGATTCCTCCTCCACAGTATTTGTTACTAAGGACATTTGCATGAATATATGATCTTTATCCCTCAGGGTTCATCTGCCTCTTACAGGAACTAGCACAAAGATTTACCCATGATATGATAAATGGCCTGCTCACAGATAAGCAGGAACTGAGGCAATACATGTTAGAGTGCTTGCTCCAAAAACACGCCGAGCAGTCTCAAAAGTAGAAATTGCATCATAGTTAACTGTAATTTTCTTCTCCGTTAGCACTAACATTGTCAATGGGGAAGGTATTTAAATAAATTTATTTTATGGCCCAGGTTTGTCCAAGGACGAAGAGAAGGAATTTTTACACTTGCATACCTAGTATATCAGTACCACACTCGTAAAGGGATTGTAATGACTGGCAAGGGCATAATGGTAACTGCTTCATGTGTTGTTTGGCAGGATGTAAACCTTTGGCAGTAAAAAGGTGCATCAGTGTAGAACGCCCGAATGCTAATGCTGTCAAAATTCCTTCTAGTCATCTCTGGACCAACCTGGGCCATGAAATGTAGGATTCATACCAAATATGTATTAAATACCTTCCCCATTGACAACGTGAAGCGATAAGAGTTGTCCTTGAGGGAGCCGCAGACTATAAATCACTTACTGTGCATGATTTCAGGCACTCGGCATGCAGAACTACAGGTCATGATATTCTGCGTTTAATTGTTGTCACATGTGGCAGCGTTTAAGTGGAAAGTTCCACTTCAAAGGCGGGACTGGAATGTTACATTCCATTTTTTTTAAATAAACCTTAAAACTTGCCATCTATCACTTCAGCTAACTCAGGTGATGTATAAGTTTATAGGTGCTCTATCAGATGTCTCTTGCAGTATGAGAATCTAAAAGCATGTTTACACTGCCTTACTTGCACCACAGCAAAACTGAATGCAGAGGCTGCTGTGGTGCAAGTGTGGCAGTGTGGACACTTACCCGATCATGGTAAGTCATCCACTTCACCTCCAGGCGGTGTAAGCAGCCATGTAGACAGGCTTCACTGCTCACTCTGCCTCCAATATGCGACTTAAACTGTGTTATGGTACTGTATATTACTGTATAACTCACTGTAGAATATGTAATATAAACATTACAAAACATACTGTTTAAATAAACTAAAATGACTGTTTATTAGCAGCAGCAGTGTCATACCTGTTGGCAGTTTTTTCTTTTACACTGCTGCTGCACGAAGCTCTAGCCATTCTTGAACAAAATGCTCAAACTGGCATACACTGCAAATGCACAATGGAATATGTAGCTATGGCATGAAAGCATGCATGATTTGGATGTGAGCATCCACCCAGTTTGACCTCACACCCCATCCCCAGCATGGCTTGCATCACCGCTGAGAGGGGCCATGTAGATGTGCCAGTGATGTGGAGCAGGCAACTGACAGCAGACTGGAGCAGACTGCAGGTAACAGTGCAGCGGCCATGTAAACACGGCTTACTTAAGCACTGTCTGAGCAGTCATTTAATAAGTCATCTTGAAATAACCCCATATACAAACTGTATAACATTACTGCATTACTTTCGGTTATGACTGGACTACAGTTTTTTTTCCATGTGATAACAGAGACTATGGTGCCACTTGCTGGACCAGCTCCAAATTGTCCAGGTATAGCACAAAGTGTCTTTTATTTAAAATAAATAAATAAATAAATACCTAACCCACTTATTTGCTAACAGTAGGAGTCACAGTATCCAATGGACGTGTGCCCTTTCAAAGCTTCTGGCTGACTGAGACGACCCACCACCAGCACCCACACACACACACACACACTGCAGTTTTTCAGGGGTCTCACCTACAGCAATGATGACTCAGTACAATTAGGCCCCATGCTGAATAGCCAATGACCTCCACCAGATGTGCATAATGCAAGGCATAGCAATTTATTGATTAGGCGCCTATCCCCAAGGCTCTGGGCTCAATAAAGGGGTAACAACAACTGAAGTAATTCAAATAAAACAACATAACATCCTCCACATACAGACTGAATATAAAGGCGGGGGGGGGGGCAAGCCACAGAGAAACAGTGCAGATGGTGTTTGGTGTTCTGGCTATGTGGTCACCAGCCTAATAAGGAACATGAAATGGGACACACACAAGATAAAAAAAACACTACTGTTTGTTCCTACTGAAGAAATCATGGATTGTTTCAAGTTACTGAAAAGCGACTGGGGTTCAAAGATCCTGATTAGTTCACAGCCAGCTGCAAGAATGACTGGAAACCTAGATTCTCCAGTAGATCAAGGTAACGAACATGCATACAAACCCATTATTTTAAGAGTTCTTTAATGACCAGTTTTCAATGGAAATATTCTGTCGCCTCATTTTCTTCAAAGTACCTGTAAAGTCTAAATCTAAAGGCAGTCACTGCACTGGCAGATACCACCTGCTCTGGTAGATTGCTGCACATTTTTACCTCGTGTTCTCTGAAGTACATGTCTTTACAGATCCCTCGAATTGTCCTCCTTTCTGTGCTATTTTGTGCACCCTTGTTCCTTTATCCTTGGATATTCAACAGAATCTTTTTGATCTGATGGGGTTACCCCTGTCAGGGATTTGAATGCTGTGATCATTTATTTTATTTCTTTTCTATTTTATTGAATCTCGGAATTAAGACCTTTGAGCAAGGGGCTCTTTTACAAAGGCTCCACGTCAACAAGGAACTGTACAAAGGACAGAGTAACACGCATGAGTACACTAGGCGCAAATAAGCAGGCTGGGTGAGGTACAATAAACCCAGGAGACATTTGAAAATAAACCTAGTATATACAATACATAATAATACTGATATTAAGTGCTAGGGTTAAAAAGGTAGCCAGAAGTTGGTGGTGGGCAGATGCACAGGCACAGAAAGCCAATTAGAAGCAAACTAGAATAGTGATGAGTTATGAGGCATAACAGGCCAATAGGTGGAGGAAGAAAAGAAGAAGAAAGTGCAGTCGAGGAGGTTGACTTTAGATGGGATAATAGTGGTGATTTTCCAGGTTATAGTGTGGGAAATATTGAAGAAGACCGTAGACTCAGTGGTGACACAGAAGAGCAGCCCAAGAGGGCGTTGTCATTAAAATGGCAGGATAGGTATAAGCAGAGGGCCACCAGAGTTAAGTGGGGCAGTCACAGCTGCTGCGATGTGCTAGGTGCTGTCAAAGACAGTTTTTGAAAGGACCAATTTTGGGAGTAGATTGAAGGTGCGCGGAGAGGTTGTTAAACAAGCTAGGTGCTCTGTATATAAATGCTCTTTATCCTTGAGATGTCCGGCATAAAGGTACCTGAAAAGTTAGGTTGGGCGTGCTTCTTGTGCAGCGCGTGTTAGTGTGTGCCCTGTTGAGAAGCTGCTGGGTAGACCAGGGCTAACCCTAAAGAGATCTTTTTGGCAGTAAGACAGGTGTGATAGGAGATTCTGCTCTAGAGGTTGAGCCAATTGGACTGCGTGTATAGGTCACAAGTATGTGTGACCATACTAGCACCAGTAACTAACCTGCAGGCTTCGTTAAGAGTAACCCCCAACCTTCTGAGGGCAGTGGTGGTAGCAGCACCATAAAATACAATGCCATAATCAATGATAGACAGTATGGAGCTAGTCACTGTGAGGCACTACGCCTCGCAGTGATTCCCTTGAGTCTTCCCTTTCCACTGAAGAGCCCTAGTTCTGTCAATCTGCTCTCACAGAGAAAAGTTATGCAAGAACTTACCGTAATAGTAGATCTTCGAGAGAATCTCTTGCAGCAGGTCACACTTTAGGAACCTTTGCTGTCAGGCACCAGGATCACACAGAAACTTTTACGCTAGCAGTCCACGATGACATCACCACATTGGTGTTCCCCTGTATAGTCGTGGGCGGCCCCATGCGCTCCTCAGTTCCCCACTGGAAACCATCCAGCGAGTGCATGCTTCCGAGGGAATCGAGGGCGAGCCCGAGAGACCCACCACTGGGAGTATGGAAGACAGAAGGTAGACCATCCCAGAGTGAGAGGAGACTGTAAACAAAAAGGGTGAATGTGGGAGGGATGGCATGACCTGCTGCAAGAGATTCTCTCAAAGATCTATTGTTATGGTGAGTTCTTGTGTAACTTTTCTATCTTCTTCAAGGATATCTCTTGCAGCAGGTCACACCTTAGGAATGAGTCCCAAGCAGTACTGCAGAGGAGACCAGGTACGAAGGATGGAAAAAACAGGAACCTAAGAAAGGAGGCCCTGCAGGACAGCAAGACTGAAATTAGCCCACCTTCTGGAGGCAATGTCCAGACTGTAGTGCTTTGTGAAGGTGTGGACAGTGCTCCAGGTGGCCACAGCACTGATCTCAGCTGCGGGAACCCCCCCCAAACAGGGAACAGAAAAACAGGTTACTCACCTGTAACAGTAGTTCTAGGAATGGTATACGTTGTTCGTCCACACTTCTTGGCAGGTACCTTGCTGCTTTAAGATGTGCCAGAAAGTCTTCAAGCTGGCTCCTCCCACCCACCCATGTGGCACAGTCCTCAGCTCCACCCCATAACGCCAGATCTAGGCCTGCTGGAAACCACGTTTGTGCGTCAAAACCGGGGAGGTCGGGTGGGTCAGTATGGATGAACAACATATACCACTCCTGGAACTACTGTTACAGGTGAGTAACCTGTTTTTCTAGGATTGTGGATATGTTGTTCTATCAACACTTCTTGGCAGACTCGTAGCAGTTCTCCGGGAGGAGGGAGGTAAGACACACACTCCCTATTTAGGAAAAAGAGACTGGAGAACTAAGGCTCCAAAACCAGCCTCCCGGCGTGACTCAACGTCGATGTGGTACTTGGAAATGAAGGAGTGTGCCGACTTCCAAGTAGCAGCCCTGAAGATTTCATGGATAGGGACATCCCTAAAAGCAGCCACTGACACAGCGGTATGGTGGGTGGAATGAACCTGAAGCCCTACAGGAGGCTCCCTACCCACCAACCTTTAGCAGAGGTCAATGCAAGATGTAATCCATCGAGCTACTGTCCGCTTGGCTGCAGGTCTGCCAGGTGCGGCTTCAGTGTAGGTGACAAACAGCTGGCGAACCTCTCCCCGAACTTCCGCCATTCGCTCTTTGTAGTAAGCGAGCGTTCGTCTCAGGTTCAAAGTATGGAGCCTGTACTCGGCCTCCAAGGTGTGACTGGGGTAGAACACTGGCAGAGTAATCACCTGGTTAAGGTGAAACTCCAACACCACCTTCGGAAGGAATTTCAGGTGGGGGCACAGGACATTCTTCTCCCTGTGGAAGACCAGGTAAGGAGACTTGACAGAGAGCACCTGCAACTCCCCAGTTCTTCTGGCTGATGTGGCAGCCACCAAGAAGGTGGTCTTCCACAACAAATGTGAGATGACACGTTTGTGCACTGGTTCGAATGGCTTGCCCATGAGCTTTGCCAAAACCAGCAGTAGATCCCACGGAGGTGGAGGTTCACACACCAGAGGGAATATGTGATCTAAGCCTTTGAAGAAGCACCAGACCACTTTCTCCTGGGCCACCGACTGCTGATCGGCCCACGCCCGGTAAGCAGAGATGGCTGCCAGGTGCACCTTTAGGGTCACTGATCAAAGTCCCTGCTGGGAGAGGGACCAAAGATAATCCAAAAGGCTAGCCACTGGACAGGACAATGAGTCCAACCCTTTGTCCTGACACCAGATGGAGAATCTCTTCCATTTATAGGCATAGCATTTTCTGGCCGATTCCTTACGGGAAGCCTCAACAACGCTGAGGACCTTGGAGAGACCCAAGGCCTGGAACTCTAGCCGCTCAGGAACCAAGCCGTCAGGTGCAGGGATTGAAGGTCCGGGTGGAGTAACTTCCTCTGATTGACGGACAGCAGGTCCAGGCGTGCTGGAAGCCACCTCAGGAGCCTGGAGCTGAGGCTGAGGAGATCTGGATACCAGAACTGGCATGGCCAGTCTGGGGCTACCAGTATCACCTGCACCCTGTCCCTCCTCACCTTGATGAGCACTCTGTGAATCAAGGGAAGGGGAGGGAAGGTGTAGAAGAGGCCTGGGGTCCACGGCCTCGAGAAGGCATCCCCCTGCAGTGAACCCTGCTGAGGGGGGCGGGCATGATACAGCCTCAGCTTCGCGTTCTCCCTGGAGGCGAACAGGTCCACCTAAGGCGTGCCCCAGTGAGAGAACAGATCTTGTACTGCCCCCTGGTGGAGAGACCACTCATGAGATGCCCCGCCCATCTGGCTGAGGGCATCAGCCAGCTGATTCAAGGCTCCTGACACATGAATGGCTAGATCATCTGCCTACAGACTGAGAACGAGGGACCAAATGCGGAGAGCTTCCTTGCAGAGGGGCAAGGAGTGCATCCCGCCCTTCCTGTTGAGATAGTATATGGTCGTGGTGTTGTCCGTCTGGACCTGGACCACCTGACCCCAAACAAATGAAGAAAGTGCAGTCAGGGCTATCCAAACCGCTCGAAGCTCCAGCAGGTTGATGTGGTATCGGGACTCCTGGGGGGACCAGAGCCCATGGGCTCTGTGCTCCCCCAGATGGGCACCCCAACCCATCAGAGAGGCGTCGGTCATCAGGATGACCGTCGGCTCAGGGCGGACTAATAGGATCCCTCCCTCCCTGCAGGTAGGATGGGATGAGCCACCACTGGAGGCTGTCCCACATCCTCTGGGTCACAGAGACGAGCTGGTCAAGATGACCCGAGTGCTGGGACCACTGGCTGGCCAGTTTCCACTGGAGGGAATGCATATGCCAGCGGGCCCATCAGACCACGCTAGTGCAGGCCACCATGCAGCCCAGAAGATGCAGGAAGCCCCAGGCAGGGCACAACTGCCCAACCAGAAATGACTGGGCAAAGGAGGAGAGAACCTCCGCCCTGTCCGCCGGGAGCCGAGCTCTAGCTCGGCAGGAGTTGAGCTCTGCCTCAATGAACTGAATCACCTGTGAAGGCATGAGTTCCGATTTGGCCTCGTTGATCAGGAGGCAAAGGTCAAGGCAAGTCTGGAGGGCCAGATCCCTGGACCGCTCCACCTTCCGCCTGGACGGACCTATCATCAGCCAGTGATCCAGGTAAGAGTACACTCGGACCCCCTGGCACCTCAGGTAAGCCACCCCACTGCCAGGCATTTGGTGAAGACCCTGGGGGCTGAAGACAGGCCGAAGGGCATGGCTTGAAACTCGTAAAGGGTTCCCTTGGCTCAGAAGCGGAGGAACCATCGATGGGACAGACGGATCGGGACATGAAAGAACATGTCCTGAAGATCTAAGGAGAAGAACCACATGCCTTGCTCCAGGGATGGTATGATCTGAGCCAGAGTTACCATCCGGAAGGTGCGGGACCTGAGGAACTTGTTCAGGTCGTGCAGATCTAGAATGGGGCACCAGCCCCCCCCCCGTCTGCTTTGGTACCAGGAAGTACCTGGAAACGAACCCTCAGTCTGAAGGTGGGTCCGCTACTCTGTGCACCACCTCCTTGATGAGGAGCTGAGCTAAGTCGTCTCGGACAGCCGACAGAGGCTGCGGACACCAGATCCCCCCGTGGGGCGCGGGCTCGAAATGGAGGGGCCTGCTTGAATTCCAGAGGCAGGCTTCGACCGACCACTTTCAGAACCCAATGGTCCGCAAATGGGCAAGAAGGAGGGGTGGAGGAAAATTGGGGAATAATCGAAACAGCCATCGCAGAGGCAACACGCCTTTGTGTGAAGCAAATCAACAAAACAAAATGAAGGAAAAAAACACTATGGTTCTCAAAAGAGGTGGCAGGGACGGTTAAGGAAAAAAGGATAGCATTCAGGAAATATAAGGAGAAACAGAAGGAGCAGGACAGAGAACTTTATCAGTTAAAGCAGAAGGAGGCAGGGAAGGCAGTCAGAATAGCAAAGGCACAAACTGAGGAAAAGATAGCCAGCTCTGTTAAGAAGGGGGATAAAACCTTTTATAGGTACATTAGGAAGCGAAGAAAGACCAAGGGAGGGATACAGAGAATTAACAAAGGGAAGGGAATGTGGGCAGAGGGTGACAGCGAAAAAGCAGGGATACTGAGCGAATATTTCTGCTCAGTATTCACAACGTTAGAGGAAGGGGAGGTGCCTAAACCAAACAAGGGAGAAACTCTGAATAGGGGGGTCGATACCAGTCCATTCACAGAAGAAAGGGATTTGAAAGAACTCTTGAAACTAAGGGTGGACAAAGTAATGGGGCCTGATGGGATTCACCCAAGAATTCTGAAAGAACTAAGGGTAGAACTAGTAACACCACTGACTACTCTCTTTAACAAATCATGGGAGGATGGAGTGGTACCTGAGGACTGGAGGAGGGCAAATGTGATTCCACTTCACAAAAGTGGGAGCAGGGCAGAGGCGGAAAACTATAGACCAGTTAGTTTGACTTCAATGGTAGGGAAAATGATGGAATCACTTCTGAAGGAAAGAACTGTTGAGTACCTAGAGCCCAGTGGGGCGCAGGACCCAAGGCAGCATGGTTTCACAGCAGGAAGGTCATGTCAGACGAACCTAATAGATTTCTTTGACTGGGTGACCAAAGTAGTAGACCAGGGAGGGGCTATGGATATGGCCTATCTAGATTTTAGCAAGGCATTTGACACAGTCTCACACAAAAGATTAATATACACGTTAGCCAGCTTTGGAGTGGGTCCCAAGGTGGTAGCCTGGAAAAAAAAACTGGCTGGACAACAGGACACAAAAGGTAATAGTAAACAGAATCCACAGTGAAGAAAGGAGGGTAACTAGCGGGGTACCGCAGGGTTCGGTACTGGGACCGGTCCTCTTTAATGTCTTTATAAGACATTGGAGAGCACCTGGAAGGAAAGGTATGTCTCTTTGCAGATGACACAAAGATCTGCAACAGGGTCGATACACAAGGTGGGGTGGAAAGAATGAAAAGGACTTGCAAGGTTGGAGGAATGGTCAATATATGGCAGCTCAGATTCAATGCAAAGAAGTGCAAGATAATGCATATGGGAAACAAAAACCCAGGGGAAGAGTACACAATGGGGGTGAGTTAATAACAACAACAAAATCGAAAGAACCGTAAATATCAGATGGCCTAAAGGTGGGCAAAAAATGTGAGAAGGCAGTAAGGAGGGCTGGGGGGATACTGGGATGCATAGGGAGGCATCAACAGTAGAAAACAGAAAGTTGTTATCCCTCTGTACAGACAGTTAGTGATACCCCATCTGGAGTACTGCATGCATTCTGAAGACTCCATCTCCACAGAACATAGACAGAGTGGAGGCTATTCAGGGAGGGCAACCAAAAAGGTGCAGGGTCTGCACCGAACATCTGAGGAGAGACTAAAACAGCTAATATGTATACCCTTGAGGAAAGGAGGGAGAGGGGGACATGATAGAAACTTTAAAGTACCTCAAGGGAATTAAAGTACAAGAGGGTAGTATCTTTCAGAAGAAAAAGAGATGTGCAAGAACAAGGGGGTACAATTTGAAGATAGAGGGGGGACGATTCAGAGGTAATGTTAGAAAGTATTTTTTCACAGAGAGGGTTGTGGATGCATGGAACAGCCTTCCTGAGGAGGTTGTGGAGTCAGGAACAGTGGGAGAATTCAAGAACGCATGGGACAGGCATAAGGCAATTCTAGTGGGGGGGTAGGAGGAAGTAAGCTGTTGATTAACTAGAATCTGCAGTTTATCCATCAAGTAGGGAAATCGGCAGACTAGGTGGGCCAAGCGGTCCTTATCTGCCGTCAAATTCTATGTTTCTATGTCCGTGGTGATAGCGGACCAGGCGGAAAGGAAGTGGCTGAGCCGGCCCCCCCACAGGAGGTCCCAGGGGAGGTGTGACAGGATTGAGGGAGGTACCCCCCAACCCATCATTGGGCAGGCCTGGAGGAGGGTCCGATGTAGAAGCCACTGGGATCTTTCCCCCAGGCTTCCTGAATGAGGAGACCACGGACTTGGCCCGAGGATGTCAAGACTGAGCCTGCTGACCTTGATGCTGCTGGGCCGGTCTGGCCTCAGGAGTGGACAAATGAAAGGGCCTGTGGTTCTGACGCTTTGGGCCCTTGTCCTTCTGGGCCGATGTGGTGGAGTCCAAGGTGGAACTGGACTTCTCTATATGATGCAGGTGGCCCTCCACGCCGGGCCCGAACAGGTCAGTGCCCAGGAAGGGGGACATCTGCCAGCTTGTGTTGCATATCAGCCGTAAGGGTCAAGATGTGCAGCCAAGCCCAGTCACCAATCTCCAGAGCCGTCTGGAGTTGTTGCTTCACCACAGCCCTACCCTGGTCCTGGACCTGCTTGACCGTGGTCTGGAGGTCCGCCGGGAGATGAGGGATCACCTCGTCCAGGGAGCCTAAGAGGGCATGGGAGAAATGTGCCATGAGAACAGCTGAACTGTCCTGACGAAAGCCAAGGGAGAAGGCTGCATAGACCTTCGTCCCGAAATGGTCCAGTTGTCTGGATTCCTTGCCCGGGGGTCTGTCCACATCCCCTTTGTTGCCTAAATGCCAAAAGATGGAATTGGCCACTAACCCCACCGCAGAGGGGGTGCTCCAAAAATCCCGAAAGGGACCCTATAGGGACTGCATATTTGTGTGTCATGCGGGCAGGAGGCGCAGGGCAAGATGCAGGGTGTTGCCACAGCTCCAAGGCTGAACCCACAATGGCCTCAGCCACCAGAAAGGCCTCCATCGGAGTATCCCCTTTGTCCATAATCTCTGTAAGGGGATACTTGGCCCGTTTCTGCACAGGCTCGAGCTCCATTCCCGTGGACTCGGAAATGAGCCAACAAATACCCATCAGCGAGGTAGGGTCCTCGTCGACAGAGAGACCCCCAAGAGACTCGGCGTCGACAGAACGGGAGACCATGGAGGAATCTTCAGAATCCAAGGAGTCCTCGTAAAGCGGGCAATCACCCGTGTCACTCTCAACCTGCCTTGGGCAGTCGGGAGTAAGAGTGACCGACAACCAACGGGTAAGGTCCTGGGCCGACCGAGATTCCTTGGTCGAAGCCTTGGACTTTGGTTGCTTGGGCAGCGGTTCTACCCAGATCGGTGGAGTAGCCGGCTTCAGCTGAGATGGCGAGGCCTTAACCGCCACCTCGCTGACAGTGGTTGTGGTCGATGTCGGTCACTCGGCTGAAAGCCACTTAATGGCCGGCAGAGAAACTGGAATCGGTTTCGACCCGGACAGGACCAACTGCTGCCACATCAGGTCTTCGTAGAGCAGATGCAACTTGCGCCAGGGCCTCTCCTCACCCGAGGAGGATGAAGACGAGGAGCAGCCCCGCCACTTACCATAGTGTCTGGAGCAAGATCGCCATTGAGGGCGAGTCTTGTCTGATGTCGAAGTTGAGGAACGAGACACAGAACTTGACCGTCAGCGGAGCCGACGGGGGATCTCAGAAGGAGTTGGGGAAACCTGCAGCTCTTCCTGGTCAGGTTCCTTGGCAGACGGATCCTGCCCAGCAGGCTGAGCTGACCCATCCAAAGACACTGAAAGCACCGGAGTCCAAAATAAAGAGTCGTCGGCCGGATTGGGAGACAACCCGCCGATCGGCTCAAGAAAAATCTCGGCCACGTCGACAGGCGTCTCATAGCCAACTGATCTGACGGGGTTACCGTGGAAGCCACAGTGGCCTTGGCCACAACTTGACCGTCGAAACGGGATTTTCGTGAGCAGGACCGCTCCCGGTCCCAAGAGCGTCGACGTCGCGACTTGTCCTTTTTCGACTCCTCCTTCTTCTGAGAGCGCAAAACATGTGACCGCTAAGGGCCCTCTCCCTTGGCAGAGAGAGACTGGCACAACTCCTTGAAGGAAGCCGAACAGGAGGATCCCAGATGCAGCAGAATAAAGGCGGAAGCCGAAGAGGAGCCTGCTGCGGCCTGAGACGCCTCCTCCTTGAAGGCCTTAAGCTGTTCCAGCTGCCCGGCGGATCCCGCAGCCGTAGAGACCACCCAACAGGCATCGTTGGATTTAACTGGCAAGTAACACTTTTCCGGTCGCCCCAGTTGAAGTCAGGCAGCGCTGTCTTCCAGAATTGAAGGTGAAAAGGACAGACAGAGATCGCAAGCCTGCAGATTGTGGTCGTGTCCCAGACAGTAGATGCACATGGCATGTGGATCGGTGCGAGACATCTTCTGCTCGCAGGGGCACCGGCGAAACCCAGGAACCCATTCGTCTTCCCTCGTAGTAGTGGGAGAAGAATGCGAAGACGAAACTCGAGAGAGTTCTAAAATAAGTTTTGGGTCTCCCAAATGCGATTGGTGCTGTTATGGGGAAATACCCATTATTTGGCACATTAGAAGCAGACTGATCTTGGTAGGGCTTTGCCCCACCCCTTGCTCTCGGCCCTCTTTGTCCCTCCCCTGATGAGACAACTCCAAGGACCATTACCAAATAGTACAGGAACAATTTTGGAGGGTTGGAGGAGGGGCTACCCTCGAAAGTGGTTCTCTAACCACATTTGGAAATACTGTTGGTTCTCTGTGAGCCCTGCTTTTCCACCAGCTCAAGAATATAAATGGTACACACACCAGGCCACTAAAGGCTTTGTGGCGCCTTGGCAAATACTTCAAAATTCTTCCACAATATCTTTCACAGAAGCACAAACAAGGTATGGCTGGGCTTCCAGTGACTATATATACTACTTGCAGATGAGAGAGTGGATTAATATGCAAATAAAACTTCAAAACTCTAGATCACTATAAGTAGAGGACTGTAGTCCCTTTGTTCGCATATAGACAATCTCTGGAAAAGACCATGCCATATCTTTGTTATACCAATTCCTTAATACTTTCCAGAACCATCTAACTGATTTAATAAAAAGGAGATGGGAGAAGGATTTGGGCATCCCCCCACTAGAACAATGTTGGCCGAAGGTGTGGCAATCAACATGGTCCACAACTTTGTACCCTAGCTGGAGGGCGTATGTTTGGAAGGTTCGTGCAAGGTACTTTTTAGTACTCCTATTCCAAGCAAAGCGTAACCCTGAAGCATCTTCATCCTGCTGGAGACAATGTGGGACACTAGAGGCTTCCCATGCTCATATATTTTTAAACTGTCCAGTGATTAAGCCATTCTGGTAAGCAACCACCCACCAAATAACCAAAATATTGACCACACAGGACATTTTGACTCCTCAAAATCTTCTATTGGGCATACCTCCTAAAACTCTTAAAGACAGAGATACCATATATCTCTGGGCTATATGTATAGCCACAGCTTATAAAGCTATTACCAAAAACTGGCTGCTCCCTAAACCTCCAACCTTACTAGAACAGGGAAAGGGGAAATTGTTTAACCAGGAAAGGCACACTAAGCTGAAGCTTGTTTCCAGGTGCGACCTGGGAGCACAAGGAAGTTAAGTGACTTGCTCAGGGTTACACAGTATGCAAGTGGGAGCTGTGGGATTCAAACCCAGGTCTCCAGGTTTGCAGCTAAGAGCCTTAAACCACTACACTATACTGCCTCCTATGGCAAGAAATAGTAACCTATATACAGCATATGGAACGGCTTACACATAACTTACAAGATACAAGACATATCAGAACCGCTGGACTAGATGGGACCTCAACAAGTGACTTAAGGTGGGAATTCAGGGGAAATTAAGAGGTAATTCCCCTTCTGGGGAAGCTGAGAATTTCTCTCTTTTTAATTACACCTTTTAGTCCTCTTAAGAAAGAAATAAAAAGAGTGAAAGGAATTATAGAATGCTCTTGAAGTTTTATTAAATAAGACAAACAGTAATGGAAAGCTTACACCCCATGAACAGGATCTTAATTTACTTTTGGGATAATAAAGACAATTGCTGACATGTTTGATTTTTTTTTTGTATTTTAGTTACGTATGTACATATATATTTTTTTTACATATGTAGTTGGAAAACTGCAATTTCTAAACGCTGTACTAAAATCAAATGTTACCTGATGCTCCGGAATTAGGAGCAAAGACATCTGCATGATGAAGTGATGTTTTAAACATGTACTAAGAAAAAGGAAAAATGCAATAAAAGAAGTATATAAAAAAAAAAAGTTTGGGAAGCAAATCAGAAGATTCTAGACTAGAGCCAGCGCCTACTACACGCAGAAGCACTAAGGAGGGATCTTGAACCTTCCAGCGGAAAGGAAGATCTGGTGTCATGGGGCGGAGCCAAGGGTTATACCACCCATGTGGGTGGGAGGAGCCAGCTTGAAGACTTTCTGGCACATGTTAAAGCGGCAAGGTACCTGCCAAGAAGTGTGGATAGAACATATCCACGATCCTAGAAGTGGCCATGCCTCCGGTACAGTGGCCTTTGACAGCCCCTAGAAGTTCCATACAGTACTTCCTGTAACAGAAAATAATACATTTGGCTAACCATTTGGATAGACACAGTTTTGAAACTGGTATGCCCTCTTTTCCAGGAGTGAACGAAACAAATAACTGCGAGGACTTCTTGCAGTCCCTCGTGCGGTGAACATACATGAAGATCCTATGTACATCCAAAGTATGGAGTAATGCTTCCCCTGGATTGGCATGCTCTGGGTAGTAGACCAACAGGTGGATGGCTTGATTCAGGGTAAATTCAGACACCACCTTTGGCAAGAATTTAGGGTTAGTGCGCAGACACAGTCTTTGTGGAAAATCAAATAAGGCTGTTCGCACATGAGTGCTTGTAGCTCTGATATTCTCCGAACAGAAGTAACAGCAACTAAAAATAACACTTTCCATGACAGAAAGCGTAGCTCACAAGTTGCAGCAGGCTCAAAAGGAGCCAGAGTAAGTTTTTCTAGAACAAAATTTAAGTCCCACGCCGGGGCAGGGTTACGTATGGGAGGTTTCAAGTGTAGCATGCCTCTCAGAAATGGACGGGACACGTCCAACTGGGCCACCGTACAACTCTCAATGGGTACATGAAAAGCTGAAATGGCAGACAAGTGCACCTTTTGTAATGTGTATTTCAGTCCAGAGTCAGACAAGGACAACAGATACTCAAGAATCCAGTTCACCGGACCGGTGAAGGGGTCCAAGTGGTGGGAAGTTGCCCATAAGGCAAATCGCTTCCACTTCATGGAATAAGTTGCCCTGGTGGAAGGCTTTCTGGTGGCTCCTAGGACATTAGCCACCTTAGGGGAGACACCAAACCTGGAAATGGCTATGTCTTCAGGAATCAGGCATGCAGGTGAAGGGACCAAAGGTTCAGGTGGACAAGGGTTCCCTGGTCCTGTGACAGCAGGTCCATGCACAAAGGAAGGAGAACTGGAGGCTCCATTGCCAACTGCTGCAAAAGCGGAAACCAAATTTGACGTGGCCAAAAGGGGGCCATCAGAAGCATGGTGGCTCCCTCCATCTGGAGTTTGACCAGCACTCTCTGAATCAGGGGGAAGGAGAAAAGAAACCTCCCTTGCCACGAGAAGACAATGCATCTCACCAGAAAACTCCAGGTCCTGGATCAAGCAAGCAGAAAAGTGGCAGTTCTGTCTTGTGTGGGGATGCAGAAAGGTCCAAATCTGGGTGACCCCACCTGAGGAACTGGTTTTCTACCACTAGCAGTTCCCATTCATGAATTCTGGATTGTGACCTGCTTAGCCTGTCTGCCAGGACTTTTTGGACACCTGGAACATGGATGGCTGATAGTTCTAGACCGTGGTCCAGAGCCCAATACCAAACCAACTGGCTCCTGGCACGGGGCGGGGGGCAAGAGTGCGTGCCCCCTTGCTTGTTGATGTAGTGCACCACAATGACACTGCCCATCTGCACCAGCAGAGGACCCAAGGCTAGGAGAGACAGAAAAGCCTGCAGCTCATAAAGGACTACCCACATCTAGAGGACACTGATGTGGAGTGATGCCTCGAGAGAAGTCCAAGTCCCCCGAGTTTGGCAGGGATCCAGGTGTGCACCCCAGCCTGTCACTAAGGCATCCATGGTGAGGATTTGACGAGGGGAGGGAATGAGGAAAGGAGCCCCTTTTTATAAATGGCTGGGTTCCATCCACAACAGGAGGACCTTCTTGACTGGCGATGAGACCAGGAGCCTCTACTCTAGGTCATCGGTTCGCTGATCCCACTGTACCCTCAGAATCCACTGAGGGATGCGCATATGTAGCCGCGCCACAGGGACCACAGCGATGGCCACTAACATCAGACCCATCATCCGGAGATATGACCTGGCAGTGACACAGCATCTGTTGAAGAGCGAAGCCCTGGGCCATGTCCAGTACAGCCCCTATGTACTAAAGATGCTGTCCAAGGATCAACACTGATTTGGAGAGGCTGACCATGATTCCCAGACATGAAAACAATTGCAGGATACACACCAGGGTCCAGGACAGTTGCTCCTGGGAATGGGCCTTGAGCAATCAATCATCCAGGTACGGGAAGGTGTAGAGATCCTCCCTCCTGAAGGTTGCTGTCATCACCACTAGGCACTTGGTGAAGACCCGTGGTGCTGAAGATAAGCCAAAGGGAAGGACCCTGATCTGGTAGTGCTGCCCCTGAAACAGGAATCTGAGGTACTTCCTATGAGGAGGGTAGACTTCGATATGCAGGTAAGCATCCTGCATACCTAGGGACTAGATCCAATCTCCCTGCCGGAGCAAGGGCAACAGACCTGGGAGGGTGACCATCCTGAACTTCTTGTACTGAATGTAGTAGTTCAGGTTTCGCAAGTCCAGGATGGGCCTCAAGTCCCTGGCTGATTTGAGGACGAGGAAGAAGGGGAGTAGAACCCCAGGTTCTGTTGGTTCTCTGGGACTGGTTCTATGGCCCTTTTTTGCAGCAATGTGCGAATCTCCTCCAGCAATACAGGATCGTGGTTTAGAGGGTAGGATGAGGCCTTGAGGGACGATCTGGAGGCATTTCTATGAACTCTAGGGCATGTCCCTGTTCTATCAGCTGCAACACCCAGGCATTGGTTGTAATGTCCTGCCGCCTGTCCAGATGGAGGGAGAAGTGACCCCCTACCACTGTATCTTGGGGGTCCAGGTGGAGGAGGTCAGGCAAGGAGTCTGTCTGAGGTTGAGCCCATGGCTGGGCAGGCTCCTCCACCTCTTGAGGACTTCCAGTGGTTGAAGAGGGGGCAGAAAAGACTAAAGAAGCTTTATGATTACTAGGCTGTTTGGAGGCCGCCTGAGGTCGTAGGGCCATGCGCCGAAAGGGCACTCTCTGTCCACTCTTCTGGTGGGTGTGTTAGAGAGAGTGAATAGAGGGTCCTGCCCGAGGCCTGCAGGTCACTGGGAATGTCCTGCACATCTCCCCCAAAAAAGCCTGTGGCTCCTGAAAGAAGCATTTAAGATGGACTGCTGGACATCAGTCGCGAACCCTGACACCCTGAGCCAGGAGTACTGCCTGAGGCAAATGCCTAATGCTAAAGCTCTGGCCAAAGCATGTACAGCATCATAGATGGCCCTCAACATATGTCTGTCTATGTCAGCCCCAGACTGAAGGGCCCTGAGCATCTCTTGCTTTTGGGGACTGTCAGCAAGAGACTGGGAAGCAGATCTAGCCAGGTCTCAGAGGTCGTTCTAGTACTTCAGCATATGCCCCACATACAGTAACTGAGGACCCTTATGGCAAGGATAGAAGAGGAAAATACACTTTTTACCATGAGGTCCAGCTTCCTGTACTCCTCATCAGGAGGGATGGAGCTGAGGAGTTGGGGTCTTTTGGAGCGGTCATGGGCTGCATTTATGACCATGGAATCCACCTGAGGGAACCCAGAAAAAAAAAGGGCTTCCCTGAGAGGGCCCGGTACAGCTTGTCCACCTTCCTGGGCATACGGGGAATGCTGTTAAAATGGCATCCTCAAATGCGTCAATTATCAGAAGTATAATAACAGGGGGGACTCAGGCAGACCTAGACAATGTGCCAGGTTCCTCCTAGAAACATCCTTTTCTGCTGAGTCGAAGCCAATGGCGACCTGCAGTTGTCGCATCACAGTAATGAAGGAGAGGTCATCGGGGGGGGGGACCATGCAACATACTTAAAGAAGTCTTCCCCCCACCCCAAAGAGACTGTGGAGGTGCTAGAGGGTGTTTTAGCATCTTCATCTTCATCCTCCGGGAGGAGGAAGTCAGGATGATAATCGTCATTGTCCCCTGGCTCAGAGGGGGGGCACCGAGGACATCGACAAGTGAGAGGGCACAGGCTACGTCGATGCCTGGTGCAGCAGCACTGCAAGTGGCCAAGAAGGTCCTGCAGGTGATGGGGTCTGGGGAGAGATTACCCTCTGTACGAGGTTCAGAACTGAGGAGAACATGGCCTGAACATCGACAGTTACTGGCGTCGATGGGATGTCCCAAGACAGGAGCAGGGGATGTTGGAGCCCTGGCACTGAAAGTATAGGGGGAAGGAGCAACAAAATAGGGGCAGGTTGGGGCACCAGCTGGGGAACCTGCATCCCCATCATCACTGGGACGGTAAGGTGTGTTGATGAGACAGGACATACGCCTGACATGAAACGAGCGTTGCCGGCCACTAGCAGACCAGCGTCACTCCCTGACTGTTCCTCCTGAGAAGGTGGGAGGGCATTCAGCAGGGGCAGGCAAGTCAGCGGGAGCAAAGGAGGAAGCCCCAGCAACGAGGGCCCAGCGTCAACAGCGCAGAAGGGCCATACTGCCAGCATCCCCCCATAGCAGAGAGAGCAAAAAAGGCAGTGGGAATTGTCAGTAGGAGGTTAGGAGAGCCAGCCGATAAGGAACTACCACTGGACTGGGAGGCCCCAGTGGCAAGAACAGCCAAAACCTGCCCTGTAACCAATAGGGCATGGAAGGCAGCGGGAGATGCTGCCAGCCTGGTCCATGAACCCAAAATGGCTGCCGCTGAGAGCAGCAACCAGGAACACTTCAAGGAGGGAACGATCATTCTCCCAGTGGGGATGCTTCCCTGACAATAACTTGTCCCAGGCTTTGGAAGAATAAGAGCCCAAAGATGGGTCCGGGTAAGCCGAGGAGCTGCTGACCTGAAGCTCCTTCTCCAAGACAGCCACCTGCTGCTCCATGAGGAACACCTTGAGATCTTTCAAGCAACGTTGGATGGCTTGATTGAAGCCGCTGCAGATCTCGCAGGCCCGAACGGCGCGATCATCGACAAGGCAACAGACGCAGGAATCATGTAAGTTCTTATCGAAAATCTTTTGCCCGCAGCTACAGCAACAGAATAAGGAGTCTGAGATGGGCATAAACGAAGGAAAAGACGAAATCACTTGAGGAATAAAGTAATAAGGGCACTAAGGTGAGAAGATAACAAACGGGAAAAGTTTGTAGAAAACAGTGGTTGACTGAGGCGATGGTGCTCTGCGAAGTCTGATGAGATGGTCGACAACGGGAAAAGAACTGAGGAGGGCATGGGGCCGACCACAACTATATAGGGGAACACTGATGTGGTGACATCGTCGTGGGCGGCCACAGAGAAATTGCTAATTAAAAAGCTTCTGTGTGATCCTGGTGCCTGACAACAAAGGTTCCTAAGGGGTGACCTGCTGCAAGAGATATCCTCGAAGAAGATCTCATGTTCCCCAATCCCTCACCCGTACTGAATACCCTCCTGTGGACAGTTTCAATCATGTCAATATTTTGTCTCCGATATAGAGACTAGTGTTCAACACTATATTTGAGATGGGGTCTGACCAAGGAGCTGTACAATGGCATTACAGTATCAATCTGCTTATGAAGTTTCTCTTGATCTATGCCACAATACTTCTTGCCTTGCTAGCTGCTGTCCCATGCTATTGGTCCCATTAGAACGTGCTACTAATCACTTCATCCAAGTCCTTTTCCTGCTAGCTTTTGGAATCTCTACATTGTTTAGGTAGTATACTGCCTTTAATGGGGAGCAGTCATCACAAAGGGGCCCACACTCAAACATGGGGCTGGTCCCAATGTACACTTTGTTTGCAAGAACATTTTGGTTTGCTGTTTATTGTAGTATAGTAGATTGTATCAGACTAATCTTGCTTAGTTGTAGGCCAACAGCTTCTTTTCTCAATCCCAGAATACCCTGCAGCTGACATCAGAGCAGAGCAGTAGACAGTAGTGGGAGATTCAATAGCCTACAGTGCAAGTTAGAGCTTTTATAATCTCTGATCAGATGTTTTCCAGGTCTGCTTTTCTGCAGGGGCTAAGTACAGTCCTCCATGACTGTACATAGCCCACAAAGGATAGCAGGACCAGCAAACAAAAGGTCAGAGGCTATATAAACTCTAACATGCACTATAGGCTACAGAATCTCTCACTGCTGTCTACTGCTCTGATGTCAACTGCAGGGAATTCTGAGATTTACAGTAAAACAAGATGTCAGCCTAGAACTAAGCAAAATTAGTCTAACAGAATCTACTATACTACAGTAAACGGTAAGTGAACCAAGGTGTTTTTGCATACAAAGTGTACGTTGGGACCAGCCTCACACTTGAGGGCGATGCTCTTGGTGTTGACTGTTCCCCTTTAAATTCTTCTTTCCAAAGTGTATCACACTGCATTTACGCACAATGACTTTCATCTGCCATCTCCACCATCACCCCCAAGCGTCTACAGGTATCTCTGCAGCATATTGTCCCGTGATGAAACTACTCATCCCATTTTGGTGTCATTAACAAACCTGGCAGACATGCTACTGATGCCCACTTCCAGGTTACTTATAAAGGAACTTAACCATTTAGTGTTTTAGAAGAGTGACCGTCTCCCCTTGACTGAAACCCAGGCTGATGCTAAAATGATTCTACTTTTAAAGCCTAAAATAATCTGTCTTGCATCAGATCTTCTTACAGGATGATATCAGGAGAATTTTCCACAGCACATTTTCACTGTGTATGTGCAGAGCAGCATCTAGGACATTTCTAACCTCCTTACACAGTCAAATCACTTTTGCCTGCACACAAGACGTATAAGTAGTAGAGGTTCTAAAAATCATGAATTAACTGGGGCACAATCAGGGCCCAGAATACACATGCACACACACACACACACACACACACACACACACACACACACACACACACTAACAGCTTGTGAAATGATTGATAATTGTGGCACAATCAGGACGTATAATAAACGCACTAACAGTAGTGGTTCAGACACTATCAACAAACTGACAGACGTAGAAAAATGATAACATTTTCTGAGTAAAACTGCAAGTTTGCCTAGTGAAAATTTCAAGGACAAAGAAATGTCATGAAACTCCTCCGCCCAGATCACTCCCCTTACTCATCTCTCACCCCCTCTACTTTGTTCTTTACTTTAAAACAATTCTTCAGGGATCAGCAATATATGCCCCAAGGGGGGGCTTGCTTCACTACCATGGTCCCAGTCAACAATAAGCCCTGAGCTTCATTATACTGATTCAATCCAATTTATTATATATAACTTATTATTCTGTAGCCACCCAAATATCCGTACCAAGAAAAGCCTTTATGGAAACTAGAAAAAAAAACTCAGATGTTCAGCAGCCCACCATTTGCACCGATCTTAATGCCTCCTATAAATTGTAAAGCTAGAGGGGAGTGGTTAGAGGCCCATGTGCAGAAGTAGATGCCTGTTCCGTGTTCATCAGGAAGATCTGCAATGCCATTATGGTTTGAGGTGTTTGGTTAAGTGTACCCTTTGCGACTGGGTGCCTTTACACTAACTTCACCTGAATCACAATGAATGCAGAGCAGAAGATCAGGGTCTTCGATAGAAGTATCAGAACAGATACGAGGCTGGAGGACAGCTGCAATGTCATGAAATCAGACACTCATCATGGTGAAAAGTACAGTTACGTAAGAACTTACCGTAACAGCAGATCTTCAAGAGGAGCTCTTGCAGCAGGCTATAACGATTAGGACCAACGCCATAGGCATTAGGACCCACTAGAAAACTTCTCAGCCAGCAGTACCCAGCAGGGACCACCCCGAGGTCAGCCCTGGTACAAAAGAGGAGGACCCAGCTCCACCCAGTTCCCCGCGCAAGACCTGCTAATGGCCCTGACAAGAGAAGGAGGTGAAGCCTGAAGATGATGATCTTTACTCCTTATCCAGGGGATGGAGGGCAGGAAAGCAGCGCCTGCTGAAAGAGCTCCTCTAGAAGATCTACTGTTATGGTAAGTTCTTATGTAACTGTACTTTCTTACTTCGAGTGGGAGCTCTCGCAGCAGGCTATAACCATTAGGATTGAATCCCAAGCAGTCCCATGCCAAGGAGATGACTAATCCTGGGAGGTGGAAGATGATAAAGGCTGGAAACAGCAAGGTAAGACAACAGCCCCTGAAAGACTGCCAGGCCGAAGCCGGCATGGTGTCTGGATGCTATGTCCAAGCTATAGTGCTTCACGGAAGTGTGCACAGAGTTCCAGGTAACAGTCGCATATATATCCCTAATGGAGACATTCCGTAGAGTGGCAAAGGAAGCAGAGACTCCTCTGGTGGAGTGACCCCTAACCGGTCCCGGAAGGGGTTTACTGTGCTTCTCATAGCAAAATACAATGCAGTGGACTAGCCACTTGCAGACAGTCTGCTTGGACACTGGTTTACCCAAGTGTTGTGGCGCAAAGACCACAAACAGTTACTCCAATTTACGGTGAGTAGCCGTGCGCTTAAGGTAATACCTTAGCACCCTGTGAACGTCCAGAGTGTGAAGAACAGCTTCTCCTCTATTAGAGGGAGAAGAGAAATAAACTGGAAGGTCAACCGACTGGTAGAGGGTCAACTCCGAGACCACTTTAGGAAGGAACTTAGGATTCATTCTGAGGGAAACCCTTTAAATATGGCTCTTTACACATCAGAGCCTAGAGCTCGGAAACTCTTCGAGCTGAAGTAACAGCAACTAAAAAACAAACCTTCCAGGAAAGGTAGCGCAGCTCACAGTCAGCTGTGGGTTCAAACGGAGGAACAGTAAGCTTCTCCAACACAAACAGGCGGTCCCAGGGTGGGATAGGATCCCAAATGGGAGGTCTCATGTGTAAAATCCCCCATAAAAAGGTGCAGGCCACATCCAATTGGGCTAAGGTTTTGTCTCCCAAAAGGGTGTGATAAGCAGAAATGGCCCACATGTGCACCTTTATGGAGAAGCAGCTCAAGCCTTGTTGATATAAGGAGAGGAGATACTTCAATGCTGAGTTCACCGGACAGGTAAGGGGGTCCAGACGGTGAGATGACGCCCATAAGCAGAAACGCTTCCACTTCATTTTTTTATCATTAAAATTTTTATTCTTTTAAATAAGAGCAAACAATTACAGAAAATGCATTACTCAGTTAAGATATGCAATATCTTAGTCAACTACAATATATGTTATCTCATCTAAATCACTTCTATTAATATTACATGAATTCATTACTGACCCGTACAATCAATTATATTCTTACACACATAACATATTAATGATCAGGTAAACAACATATATACTGGACAGATCATTCTTAAAAAATGTAATTAAAACAAATTAAAGAAGAACAATAGGTCCACAAAACAATTTAGTTCAAACACTCAAAACTATACCCTATTTACTTCATGCTAAATAAATGAACGTGAATTAACCATACTCTATTGTATATAAACAAATCTGTATTTGTAAGAAAGTAATTCCTATTCAATAGAGGAGCTGAAAAGAGTAAAAAGAGAAAGAAGGTGAAAGAAAGAGGAGATGTGATCCATGTTGATGTAATTCAAAGGTAATTTTTCCAAAATAGATATGTAAATTCAGTCTGTTCTAAAGAGTCTGAAACCTAGATATCACCTAATTCTGTTTCAATTAGTAGGCCTTGAGTGCGTATCAAGACATAGTGTTCAATAAAGAATGTCCCATTTATTGAAAGAATTGTGTGTACTATCTCTTAAGGAAAAAGCGAGTTTTTCCAGCCTAAGAAACTCTAGTATACTGTTCCTCCATTCACAAATGGTTGGAGAGATATCCTCTATCCAGTATTTCAAAAGGAGATGTCTAACAGTTACCCCTATAAGAAGTAGGATGTGTTTCTGTTCCTTATTCCATTGAATAGTTTTCTCAAAATGTCCCAAAATCCAGGCACTCAATTGAACATGTGGTGAGATAGTGGGAACATCCTAAAATAATTTGCCCACATCGTTCCATAAAGATTGAATCTTAGGGCAAAACCAAAACATGTGTAAGAGAGTACCATTACCCGATTCACATTTCTGGCAAAACGGAGAAGAAGACAAACCCATTTTATATCTCTGTACAGGGGTGTAATATAGATTATGTAGTCTTAAAATGAATCAATCTAAGATCAACAGTGTTGAATGTTTTGTAGGGCAATGACCAAATAGTTTCCCAGTCCCAATTTTCTGTGTGTGTCCCCAGGCCTGTGACCACCATCTGATGAGCATAAATGGAGCGAGTAAAGGGATTCCTCGCTGATACGAGTACGTCCGCCACCTCTTGGGATACCCCATACCTGGATTTTGCTACGTCTGAAGGAGCCAAGCATGAAGGTGCAAAGACCTGAGATCGAGATGGACCAGCGAGCCCTGATTCTGGGACAGCAACTGCGAGCATACTGGCAGCGGGACCGGAGATTCCGTGGACAACTGCTGAAGTAGTGGGAACCAAATCTGCTGAGGCCACAGAGGGGTGATTAGAATCATCTGAGCCACTTCGGCCTGTAACTTCAAGAGAACTCTCTGGAAGAGAGGAAAGGGAGGGAAGGCATAAAGAAACCTCCCTGCCCAACAAAGGGACAATGCGTCTGGCCAGAAAACACCAGGCACGGGCTCTCATGAGCAGAAAACTGGCAGTTTGGCGTTGCGTGGTGATGTAAAGAGGTCCAACTCTGGACGACCCCATGTGTCGAAGAGCTGGTCCACTACTAATTGCAGTAGCTCCCACTCGTGCGTCCTGGACTGAGACCTGCTTAGTCTGTCGGCCAAGTCATTTAGGATGCCTGGAACGTGCACTGCGGACAGAGAGGTGTGCCACTCCAGTGCCCAGTACCAGACTCTCATCGCCTCCCGGCACAACGGGTAAGAGTGAGCACCCTCTTACTTGTTGATGTAGAAGACGACCGCCATGTTGTCCATCTGAACAAGAAGAGAGCCTGGAGCGAGGTCCTCTTGAAAGGCATATAGAGCACTGAGGACCGCTCGCATCTCCAAGACATTGATGTGGAGTTCACGCTCCATGGGGGGTCCAAGTATCCTGCGTTTGGCGGGCTCCCAGGTGCGCTCCCCAACCCAAATCCGAGGCATCCATTGTAAGAGTCTGATTCGGGGGCTCCGGATGGAAAGGGACCCCTTTTTCAAAATTTATTGGGTCCAACCACCAAATAAGCGTCCTCTTTACTGGCTCTGTGACTCTGACCATGTGGTCTAGGTCATCTGAGCATTGATCCCACTGCACTCTGAGCATCCACTGTGGGATTCTCATGTGGAGGCGGGCCAGAGGAGTGATGGGAATGGTCGCCGCCATGTGCCCCAGAAGTCTGAGGAAGGTCCTGACCTGGACCTGACGGGTTACTAAGACCAATTCAGCAATCTCCCGCAAGCGATCGCTCCTTTCTGGGGGTAGAAAAGCCATGCCCTGGACCGAATCCAGGACCGCTCCTGTAAAGATGAGCCTTTGGCTGGGCTCTGGGGAGGACTTGGGAAGATTCAGGATGATCCCCAGATCTCGAAATAGAGTATAGGCGTCTCCGAGAGCTTGAAGAAGGTGTGACCTTGACGGGGCCGCAAGCAGCCAATCGTCTAGGTAAGGGAAGACATAATGCCCCTGGAGCCTCAGAGCCGCAGCCACTACTGCCAAGCATTTTGTGAAGACTCGAGGAGCAGAGGAGAGGCCGAATGGTAGAACCCGAAACTGATAATGCTCCCCCGGAAGTGGAACCTCAGATACTTCCTGTGAGGGGGAAGACCCCGATGTGCATGTACGCGCATCTTGCATGTCTAGGGAGCAGAGCCAGTCTCACTGATGCAGCAGAGGAAGCAGTCCTGGAAGAGACACCATCCGGGAACCTTCTGTACTCTATATAATAGTTTAAAGAGCTGAGGTCCAGAATGGGACAAAGGTCTTGTGTCTGTTTTGGAACCAGGAAGAAATGGGAGTAATACCCTTTCTCCCGCTGCTGCAGAGGGACTGGTTCTATCGCCCTTTTCCGCAAGAGGGCCTGAATCTCTCCTTCTTCAGTGGAATGTGAGAAGGAAGCTATCTCGAGGACCTTGGTGGATTGTCTAGAGGGATCTCGATAAACTCCAGCGTATGTCCGCTCCTTATAATATCAAGGACCCATTGGTCCGCAGTGATACAGCTCTATCCCTTCAGATGACGGGAGAAGCGACCCCCTACTGCCTCCCCTGGAACTTCCTCCAGAGGAGGGGGGGTCGGGATGGAGTCATTGGGGCGGAGCTGAGAGTGGGCAGAAAGGCTTGGGGAGGACTTGGGGCCATGAAAAGGAGCACTCCCAGGCTGCTGGTTGCCAGCTCTCCTTTTAAAGCCACCTCTCTGGCATTGTTGGTTGCCACGGGCTTGGGCACCTGAGGGCTTCCGAAATGGCCGTTTTCTCGCCTTCCTCTGGTCTCCTCTGTACATCTGACGGACAAACCAGATGGATTTCCCCGACTCCTGGAGACGAGAGATGAGTGACTGTCTCCTGCCCAAACAAGACAGAACCCTGAAACGGGAGGCCCCAGATCCCGGACTGCAGGTCTTGGTGAAAGCCTGAGACTCTCAACCAAGCGTGGCGTCTGAGACAGACCCCTGACACTGTCGCTCTGGCCGCCGTGTCTGCAGTGTCATACGAGGCACGGAGAACATGCGTGCCTACGTCCAAACCCAACTTAAGGTTATCCAGAATCTCTGTCTTCTGTGCGGAGTCTGGCAAGGCATTCATAAGCTCTTGTCCCCATTCCCAGAGCGCATTCTGGTACTGAACCATATGCGTCAGGAAATTGAGGGACCTAATGGAGCAGATGGAGGCAGAATAGACCTTCTTACCCACCTGGTCCAAGCAGTGAGACTCTGGGTCAGGAGGCTGTGAGCTAAGGTGCGTCGGCTGCCTGGACTTACCGTGGGCAGCCGTAATCACAGAAGAGTCCGCCTGAGGGTGCTCAGCCAGGAAAGGCTCATCCCTCGGGGCTCCGTACAGCCCATCTGACTCTTTAGGAACTGCCGGGACCAAAGCTGGACGCTTCCAGGTAATCCTGGTGAGATCCTGGAAGGTGTCCACTAAAGGAGGCACCACGAGAGGTTTGGGCTCCTTTTGCCTCAGGTATTTGGCAAGTCGCCGGTGTTCCGGATCCCATTCATTAAAGGCCAGGATATGCCTCATGACGTCCATAAAGACTGAATAATCAGGAGGCGAGTGGGGCTGGCGCAATGATAGACATCGGTCCAGGGACCAACGCTGGAAGCGGGCCCGCCCAACGGAACAGGAACAGCTCCTAGTATGAGACCTAAACCGGCATCGGCTACCTGACCTCAGTGAGCACGGTGTCGGTCTGCAGACCGGATAAAGGAACAGACTTTGAGGGTGAGCAAGGCAACGGCCCTCGGGTCTTCTTTACGGGCGAACACCTTCCGGCTGAGGTTTACCATGAGTCCGGAACCGTGACGGGTCAAGCCTGGGGCTCTGTTTTTGAACTTGGCCCCACCAAAAGGAAAAAGATCCTGGAGCGCCTCCTTGGTAAACACAGAGCCGCTGTCCCTGGAAAAGGGACCTCCGAAATATCCGGCCCTGAGGGGTAGCCTCCTGGAGAGCCCCGAGGTGAGGAGGACTTGGGGAATACAGACGCTGTCCCTTGGCCAGTAGCGTTGGGATCCTTCGCCCCGCGTCGGTACCAGGACCGACGACGGTTTCTCAGGGGGGGGGGTGCTGGAGTGTCCTCAGACTCCAGGGGCTTGCCCTTATAGGGCGAAGCTGGGACCTTGGCAGGCAGGGCCGTGACTCGTGCCTCTGAGGTCTTAGGGGTGACTGAGCGGAGTCACCTTGGGCCTAGCAGGTTTCTCCCCAGAGATACCTGCTTTGGCCTGTGCTTTTTTTGCAGGAGCGGAATCCTTCTTAGAGTGCTGCTCTCCACAGCCTGAGGAAGAGCGGGGTTTCTTCTTAGGGGAGGACCGAAAGCGGGACCTACTACGGTCCTTGTCTCGGGACCATTTGGATTTCTCCTTGTGCCTGGCCTTCTCCCCGAAAGTGTGTAGGTCCATCTTCTGCTCTAGAAGAAACGCCTTGAGAGCCTTCAAACAGCAGATCCTGGTCCTACTTGTGAAGCCCTGGCAGGTGGAACAGGATGTGGTGTCGTGGTTAGGCCCCAGGCAAAAGACACACTCAGTGTGGCCGTCCTTGGATGGAATATGACAGCTGCAGTTGCACTTGTTGCGATGCGGTCCCGATGAGGAGACCGATGACGGGGACGACATACGTCGGTACTGAAAAACTGTCAAAGACGAGGAAAAGCGAAAACAACGCTTTGGCTGGTAGCTGCAAGCCAAGAACTTTCCAACATCACGTGGGTCAGCGGCAGGAAAAGAACTGAGGTGAAATGGGTCCGCCCCCTTTTGTACCTGGGCTGACGGGGTGGAGCCCACGTCAGGGGACAGTCCCTGCTGGGTACTGCTGGCTGAGAAGTTTTCCGGTGGGCTCTAATGCCTGTGGCGTTAATCCTAATTGTTAAAGCCTGCTGCAAGAGCTCCCACCCGAAGTAAGATCGGGGATTTCTGTTGAACAAGACTGCAGCAGCTTAAGACCCAAAGAGCACATAAGTATTGAAAATGGAGAGGTAAAAGGGGTAGAAGGCAGCAGAGATACACAGACATTTGCTCCCTCATCACTGAAATGTGAAAATGTCATGGAAGTTTACTGCATTTCGTGAAGTTGAATGAACAACCAGTACACATAATACACATACAGTACAAATTACCCAGTGAACAAAATTAAATTAATTAATGTTTGTTTTAGGTAATGTGTATGATGTTCATAATGTCTAAATCGTGTGAGTTTTAGATGAATATGAAACTGTCTGGGCTTGCAGATGTATATTCTGTAGTATATGTGCTTGTATGGTGTTTAATAGGTTTAAAGATGTAACTTCACTGCTCCTTCACAGTGGTACTGTAACAACTTCATGTGATTTGTATTTGTTTGTAACCATGTTCTTAACAGGACAACTCTATAAAATAGGGCCCACGGTCCTAAAAGTTATCTCCTGTCAAAAAAATAAAGTTTATTTATTTATCTACCCAACTATCCATCCATCTACATATACTGAATGCTTGGACTAGTGGCATTTTGTGATCCTTATATTACAGTCACTGTTCCTGTCTGCAACAGTTGTGATGGGCACGGATTCAGGACTGTGGGCTGACTGGAGAAAAGTTTACCTCATCATCCTTCCATGTTGAAAAGTCTATCTTGAAGGTCGGCATAGAGAATTGCTGGCTCACCCCTCTCTTGTAATGGACTGTCTCGGACTGCAAAGCCGGATTCTTTGTGGAATATCTGAAACACAGGAAAATAGGTGTGTACTAAATAAGACACATCACAACGCCAGCTCTGCAGAAGGACTTTAAAAGTGTAGAAGCTGTAGTGTCTCCCCCAACCACCTCAACATATAAACACAGAGAAAGAGAGACACACACACAACTTTGGGAAGGAGAAGAATAAGGACTTATAGTCTGTTCAAAGAGGACTTTGGGGGGGAGGTCTGGCTACCAGCAAAACAAAACAATTCACATGTGGTATCAGTATAACTCAATGGCACCATATGCCAAAAAATATGAATTTCACCCAAAAACATTTTTATACAGGGGTCAAAATTGACAACAGCCTACTAGCCAAATGCTGATAGACCTGGTGTCTGGCTAGCGAAAGTTTCCATTAACCACTCTTGTTGGTTTGTACTGGAGCAGTAACATACATTAAGTGCACCAGTCAGGCCAGTGAAAAAGTCAGTGGGGCCAGTGGATTTTCCCAGTCACTGGCCTTACTCGATAGCAGCTGCAAAACTTAATTTTGGCTTTATTATACAAGAACACAGATAGGAAATGCTAAACAAAAAAAGACCAAGGGTCCTTGGTGTTCATCCTTTGCCATCCAGGCAGCTGCAGCACCAAACATTAAAGAGGGAACAGTCAGCACCAAGGGCCCCCACATTCAAGTGTGGGGCTGGTCCCAATGTGTACTATATGGGTGTAGCCACCCCCTTTTCGAGGGCTTACCTGCTTGCCCCTTGGGGCTGCTCTGGTCTCCCGTTTCCCCGATTGCTGGTCCTCTCCTGGCTGAGTCCCCAACTGCCACCTGAGCCTTTATCCAGCCCCTACGATGTTCTTCCAGTGTGAGTGGGGCCAGAGGAGCTGAACCGCGGAGCTGCCGCACTGCCTGCTGTTTGAAATGAGTGATGGTAGCCCGCGCAGAAGCACACAGTTATTTTCTTACCACTGTAGCGGTAAAACGGCAGCCATCTGGGAGTTCCTAGTCCCCATGTTAAGCTAATCAGGCACCGGAGACCTGAAGGAGGCATGAGAGGAACCACTGAGTTTTGTTAATAAAAGGCACCTATCAGTGCTGTGCCAGCCTCATGAATATTAATGAGGTATTAAAAATACTGATGAGCAAGCCTGCCTAGTGCCTGGGGGCAGTGTGAATCAGTACTAGCGACAGATGGGGCAAAATAAAAAACTGCAGCCGGGCGATAAGAGGGAAAGGCTACTGTGAGACAGTGAGGCATTAAATAAATATAAGTGTTAATAATGGTTGCACCAGGACACTAAAGTTGGGACTTATATGGATTGTAGTGGGAACTGTTTGACCAGCCACCATATCTGCAGCCTTGTGACCCTGTTCGGCCAACAGAAGTGCCAGGATTTGTCTAAGGACTTGTGGGGCTGTTCAGGGGACTCATGGGGGGGAAAGGCTGGGGAAATACTTGATGCCCTTTTACAGGGCCAAACAGGCATTGAGGGGGCCTGCTGCATATTGATTTTAAGAAGGGACAGTGGTTTCGGCCAATGGGGACCTGCCAGAGAGCTCCCAAAACCCAAGGCCTGTTGGTTCTATGCTCAGTTCGGTGGGAGCTCCTCCAGAGGGAGGGGGGCTCCAGTCCCTATGTAGAAGGATGGGGTCGCAAGGCTTGGGAAATGCCTGCCTGGGGGTTTCCAGCTACCTGTCCCCCAAGGCCTTGCCTTTCACATTTCAGAGGAACTTTGATCAAGGAATCTGGTTTTGCAGCTTTAGCTGGAAGAAAGCTGCAAAGCCCAGCAACACCTAGCTGACAGAGAAAGCTGCAAGTATGTGAGAGGGCAGTGAGTATCTACACTTAAATGGTGAGAAGTTCTGCTCGAAGGTTCAAGGAGGTACTAAAGTCGTTGACCCTGCGTTTGACTCAGCATCACAAGGAGGGTGAACATTGGTTTAAAGGTTAACAGAATAACCTGGGATGGTTTCAGCTAAAGAAATGGATATGGTTTTGGTTTACAGAAAAATGGTAAGAAGTCTTCCTGACAAGCGGGGGCTTGCCAGTAAAGCCAGATTTATCTTCAAAAGGAGAAGAGAGAGCCTCTTCTAGTTCGTGTGCATCCGCACGGTGAAGGAAAGTGATGTCTGGTATCATGGGACTGCACGAGTAAAGGTCTGCATCTCAGTGCCAGGTTCAGGGTCCTCAGAGGAACCCACTGTCTGTACCCCAGTCTCACTGCGACTGTGTCTCCAGTGAGAATCTAGAGACTGTGACCTGATTTGAAAGGGCCAGGGCTGCCAGGCTGGCAGTGTGGCTGAAAATGTCTAATATCCAGATCTGTCAAACTTCAACAGTAAAGTTGGCAACTTGGTCTGAAGCTAAAGGAGACTGTGAAAAAGGTCTACAAGTAACCAGTGTTCAGGAACAGGCCTGCACTGCTGATATCTGGCTGTGCAAAGGTGAGACTGCTACTCCAAAGACTGTGTGCCTCTAGCAATAGCCACTTGCAAGGCAGAACCCAAAGAAAGCACTGCTGCATCAAGGTGCTGTTAATTCTAGCTCAGGCAAAACACTGTGACTTCAAGATGCACATCCACAACTTGGAGCCAGGTAGGGGAACTGCTATCCCTTACCGAGTGGGGCAGACCGGGCCACAGGAAGCCACTGGCGTTATGCCAGGGTGCTAGGGCACTCTGGACCCATTTGGGGAGCCAGATCGTGGGGTCACTCCTGGGTCTGGGCTCCCTTGTGGACTAGGAAGCCTTGTAATGTGCTCCTTTTTCTCCAGCCTGCAAGCAGGCCGAAGGTGACAAGCTGCTAGATCTGCAAGCAAGTTGAAAGGTCCAAGCTGCAAAGTGCCTGCTTCACATCTCCAGCTTCTTAAGTTCCAGAGTTCTGCTTTCCATGTAACCCAGATCTACAGTCCCAATACCACCTGAGACTGTCTGCAGAACCGTGAGTAAAAGCAGGGATTGACCTGCACCTGGGGAACTATAAGAAAAAATTACTCACCTTAGTAATTACGTTTCTTCTCATGGAGTCTTGCTGTATTCTGACTATTGTAGTTAGCTCCAGCATTTGAACTGCCCCGGAGAGTATAGGGTTAAATTTCTATGCAGGGCATAGAACGCTGAACTCGAGCTCGGTTGAAGACTCTGTCTTGCAGTACTTTAAATCCAAACCGTCAGATTCTTACGAGCTAAAAACTCACTGACCTATCAGAATGTGGATACTGTAAAATTTCTACTAGCCAACTGGCAACTAATGGTCTAGGTTCCCAAAGGAAGACTCAAGTCAGGAAACCCAAAAAACCAAACAAAAACCAGGTAATAAAGCAAAACAAACTCTTAATAACCAAACTAAAGCACCCAAACAGGAAGTGTGCTAAAGACACCCCTGGGGTACAACATTGTACTTGCCCACCCGCTTCCCAAAAACAGGTTCTGAGAGGGGAGGCAGGTCAGAATACAGCAAGACTCCATTAGAAGAAACATAATTACTAATGTGAGTAATTTTTTCTTAAAACAACATGAAGTCTTGCTGTATTCTGACAATTGCAGACTACCAAGCAGTACCTCTAAGGAGGGGGACAGAACCTACTTTGGGAATAGGCTCTGAAGCACTGCTGTGCCAAATCTAGCATCACGCCTAGCCTGGATATCCAGGGAGTAATGCTTGGTGAAGTTATGAACTGTTTTCCAGGTGGCTGCTTGGCAAATTTCTAACAAAGGAATATCCCTGGCCGCAGCCAGAGATGCAGCTGTACCTCTAGTGGAATGAGCCCTCAGGCCTGAGGGAGGAATTTTTCCCAGTTTCTCATAACAGAATTGGATACAGGACACAATCCACCTGGCAACAGCTCTCTTGGTGGCAGGTTTGCCCTTACCTACTTCCCCATAAGTAAGGAACAACTGGAGGAAGTCAAACCTGTGACCCTTTGTACGTTCTATGTAGTAACTAAGGGCTCTTTTAACATCTAAAACTGTGTAACCTTCACTCTCCTGAGGAAGCATGATCAGTGAAGAACACTGGAAGAGACACGGATTGGTTTAAGTGGAAATCAGAAACTACTTTGGGTAGGAACCTCCTATTGGTTCTGAGGACCACCTTGTCCCTGTGGAATGAGATGAAGTCAGGTTCAACAGACAAAGCTTGCAATTCACTGAGACATCTGGCAGAGGTTAACAGCGACCAAAAACTCAGTTTTCCAAGTCAAGTACTTGAGCTCTGCTGAGGACATAGGCTCAAAAGGGGGTTGCATAAGCTGAGCAATGCAAACATTCAAATCCCAGGCAGGAGCAGGATCCCTAAAAGGAGGACTGGTATGAAGCAATCCTTTGAAAAATTTACAGAATACAGGATGAGATGACAGAGAGGAAGGCTTTCCCACTGACAGAAAAGCAGAAACAGCTGACAAATGTATTTTGAAAGTAGCTGGTCTGAGGCCTAGACCATTAAGATGAACCATATAATTCAGAAGTGCAGACAATTCAGCAGTGTCTGGGGATATATGCTTCTTGGAACACCAAATGCTGAATCTTTTCCATTTGGAGTTGTAAGTTTTTCTGGTGGCAGGCTTTCGAGAGGCTTTGAGAATGTCCAGAACCCCTTGGGACAGATGCAAATCTGCATATTCTAACTCTTCAAGAGCCATGCCTTGAGATTGAGAGACCGAAGATTGGGATACCAAATCCTCCCCCCGAGATGAGGTTAACAGATTGCACTTCCTGGGAAGAGACAGGGGAAGATGGACTGCTAGGGACAGCAGCAGGGGATACCATGGCTGCCTGGCCCAGTCTAGAGCAATCAGAATTAGTTTGCAGGACTGTGACCTCATTCTGACCAGAACTTTGAACAACAGAGGAAAAGGACGGAAGGCATAGAGGAATTTCCCTTCCCAGTTCAGAACCAGAGCATCCAGAGGGACAGAGTCCAGTACTGGAGGTCTGCAACAAAACAGATGAAGTTGGTGATTGTCCGGGGCTGCAAAGAGATCTATCTCTGGAGTGCCCCAACTGGAAAAAATCACTTCTAGCACCATGGGATCTCTGTGCATATTAAAGAGTTTATATAAGCTCTGATCTTTTGTTTACTGGTCCCGCTGTCCTCCATGGGCTATGTACAGTCACAGAGGACTGTAATTAGCCCCTGAAGAAAAGCAGTCTTGGAAAACATCCAACTGGAGATTGTAAAAGCTCTAACAAGCAATGCATGCAATTGTATCTTCCACGATGTCAGCCTACAACTAAACAAAATTAGTCTGATATGATCTACCACACTGCAGTGAACACGAAGTAAACCAAAATGTTTTTACCCACAAAGTGCACATTCAAACCAGCCCCACACTCGAGTGTGCGGCCCTGTGTGTCAACTGTTCCCCTTTAAGTAAAAAATAGGGAACATCTGGAAACCTTCCCCTCTTTGTTAAATTAACTGCTATGCCCAGTAATGTTATTCTCCATGAGTAACTGATCAACCATTATTTCAATTATTCAACATTCCCCACTTATACTGCTTCCTTTGGGAGTTTGTTTCACATGTGTGTACTACTCTCTGGGTGAACAAAATGCTCCATTACTTTTCCTCTAACTGTATCCCACCTTAAGCATTGGGTATGCCCACTAGTTCTACTGCCTAGTACAAGCTAAAAAATAATGTCCTCCGATTTACTTTCAAGGAAAACTGTGAAAGTAGTACCGCTGCCCTATTAGCCTACAGTTATTCCACTGATTAGGGGTTTTAAACATTAAACTCATTTTTTTGTTTGCTCTGAAATAAAATTTTACTTTTTTTTTTTTTTTATATAATAACACTGTCAACTTCAGATGTAAACACCTGCATACTGCCATCCTGTGGGCAGCCATATGCTTCCACTGTTCACTCTGTGCTTATATGCACTGCCAACCTTTGCCAATAGTCATCAACACTCATATGCATACAGCGAGCAACTTCTTGATCCTGACACCGATGATTATACCCCATAAAGCAGGTGATCTGGTCCAGTACCAGCAAAGCAATTTAATGGGAATGTTTAGCTGCCCGGGGGAGTGAACAACTTGATGCATATACAACCTTCGTCCCCAAACATGACTCCAAGCCCCTTATTAAGCAAGAATGCAGCACACTAAAATAGTTTAAATATGGCAAGGCACTGGGACTCATTTGCCAGTTCCCTTAAAAAAAGATGAAAAATCAAGAGCACCAGGTGTACCCAAACAGAAGCATGCAACCAATGTTTTAAAGACTACAGAACAACTGTTTTTCCGAAGGAGAGGGTCAGAAACACTACAGGCACAAAGAACAGTTATTTACCAGTAATAGATCTTCAAGAAAATCTCCTCCATTGGGTCATACCTTTGGAACTGTAAGGTGTCAGCATTAGGACCACTCGGAAACATTTGCTAGCTGAGAGCCACCCATGATGACGTGCAACGCTGGCACCTATAAAATGTGGGTGGCCCCACTGCTCTTCAGTTCCCTGCTAAAGACACCCTCGGAGAGCCCCTGACTGTGAAGAACCAGAAGACCTACCAGTACCAGGCACACAAGGAGAGGCATGGAACTGGAAAATAAATATAAAGCACATATGGACACTTCCTGATAAGGCAGTGAGCAACTGACAGCAAATACCTCAGCCATAGAGACTGGGAGAAGGAGGGTGAGTGCGCAATAGCACAACAGAGATTCTTTCGAACATCTACTGTTACTGGTAAGTAATGGTTCTATCCTCATCGAGGACATCTCCTCCATTGGGCCCTACCTTTGGAATGATTCCCAAGCAGTGCATAAGGTACCCAGGGAGGACTGCAAAGTCTGATACGAAAATCAGGATACAAAGTCATGAAATCTGAGTGAGATGATGTCTAAAGTTTTTTTTGTTTTATTCTTTGGTAACCAGGTAAGGCCCACTAAGCACAAGGCTTGTTTTCAGGGTACCTAGGAGCACTGGGGAGATTAAGTGACTTGCTCAGGCTCACACAGTATACAAGTAGAGGTTTTGGGAAACAAACCTAGGTCTGCTGTATGTACCAAGCTCATTCATAGCTCATTATTCTAGGCTACACTGCCAGCCAAATACTGCTTAGTGAAAGTATGCACAGTGTTCCATGTGGCAGTAACATATGTCAGCTGCAGAAACATTATGAAAACAGACAACAGATGTGGGCATACAACGTATACATCGGCCATGCACAGCACCAGGAAGTTCCTTACTAAACTTCCTGTAACAAAATTAAATTTAGTGAGCCCGGCATTTGGAAAGGCACTGTTTAGTAACAGGTGCACCCTCTTTCCCCCGGGAAAATGAGACAAAGAGCTGAGAAGGCTTTCTGCAGTCCCAGGAAGGGGTGGACAGAATGCAAAGGGATCCAGGGAAACTAGACCTACTGTAGTTTTTGACAGAGGAAAATGTTGCTTTCAGAGCAAGTAGCAGTCTAGAAAGTACAGTTACGTAAGAACTTACCGTAACAGTAGATCTTCGAGAGAGGCTCTTGCAGTAGGTAATTACATATAGGACTGACGCCGCCCGGCGGCAGGACCCCACGAAAAAATTTCTAGCTAGCAGTCCCTGGCGAGGGACCGCCCACATGTCAGGTGACCAGCGCCATACGATCGCCGGTATAAAGGGGCGTCCCGACGCCCGCCTTCAGTTCTTTCCCGCCACAGGCCCGGACGAGAGAAGCAGATATTTCCTCGGTGGAAAAGGAGCTGAAAAGCCTAGGGGATGGAGGGCGGATAGGTAGTCTATTGCAAAGAGCTCTCTTGAAGATCTACTGTTACGGTAAGTTCTACGTAACTGTACTATCTTACTTGAGAGGGCTCTTGCAGAGGTAATTACATATAGGACAGAATCTCAAGCAGTCTGGAACAAAAGAAAAGGCACCGGAGGAGGTACTACTCCAAGAAGTAGCAAGGAAAACCTTATGAGTCAAGAAAGGAGGCCTTGTAAGACAGCTAACTCAAGCCTGCTCTGAGCGTAGAGGCAATGTCCAAACTGTAATGTTTAGTAAAGGTGTGGACGGAAGTTCATGGGCGGCAGCACAGATGTCTGCCGAGATATGTTCTTGAAACAAGTCATGAGAGGCTGCTACTCCACGAGTGGAGTGACCTCTGACTTGACCCAGTAGGGTCTTGTTGTACTTGTCATAACAGAAAGTGATGCAATGGGCCAACCATTCTGATAGGCATTGCTTAGAGACAGCATTGCCTTCTTGTGAGCAAAATAGACGAACAACTGATCAGTCTTTCTGAGATCCTTCGTCCTATCAGTGTAGTATCTCAGAATCCTGTGAACATCCATGGTATGGAGCAGATATTCTCCTTGATTAGAGTACTGCATGAAGAAGGCAGGTAATTCAATAGACTGATTTAGGGTAGATTCCGCTACCACCTTCGAGAGAAACTTAGGATTCGTGCGAAGAGATGCGTTTTGTGAAAAATCAGATAAGGGATTTTGCACATCAGGCCTGGAGCCTGGAAATTCATGAGCAGAAGTAATGGCCATCAAGAAGAGCGTCTCCATGATAAAACTTCAAGTTCAAGGGAAGCCGAGGCTCAAAGGGAGGAAGAGTAAGTTTCGAGGACAAAGTTTAAGTCCCAAGGGGAGCTGGAGTCCGGACAGGGCCTGAGATGAAGGACCCCTCTGAGGAAAGTTTTGATACCTCAGCTGGGCACATGCCTTATCAGTGAAAGGGACATGGTAGGCTGAAATAGCCGATATGGACTTTCAAAGAGAAATGACTGAGACCCAGGTTGAAAGATGATGCATGTACTCAAGTAGAAAGGTCACAGGACAGGAAAAGGGCTCACGCTCCTGGACGCAGCCCAGATGGAAAATCTTTCCATTTCATGGTGAGGGTGGACCCAGTGGAGGGTTTTATGGTTTCCACCAGAATCTCGCCACCTTCAAGAAATGCCAAAACGAGATTGAGCTAAGTCTGCAGGAGCCATGCATGAAGTTGAAGGGACTTGAGTCCCAGATGGACCAGGGTCCCCTGATCCTGGGTCAGCAATCCCGGAGATAAAGGAAGAGCAAGAGGAGGAACCTCTGAGTACTGTTGTAGAAGAGAGAACCAAATTTGCCTGGGCCAGAAAGGAGCGATCAGAATCATTCTCACTCCTTCCAAAGCAAGCTTCTGTAGCACACAAGGGACCAAAGGAATTGGGGGAAAAGCATAGACAAATCTGTCCTTTCAGCTTAGAGATAGAGCGTCGTTCCAGAAAGCGCCTCGCTCTGGAGCGAGCGAGCAAAAGATTGGAAGCTTTGCGTTTTGGGAGGCGGCGAACAGGTCTCTCTGAGGAGTCCCCCAAATCTGGAAGATGCTTTTTAGAACATTTTCGTCTAATTCCCACTCGTGTGGTAGAGCCGACGAGCGACTTAGCCTGTCTGCCAGGACATTGTCGATTCCAGAAACATGGATCGCCGTGAGGTGAAGGTTGTGAAGCGTTGCCCATTCCCAAACCCTCATCGCTTCCCTGCACAGCAGGTAGGACAGAGTCCCTCCCTGCTTGTTGATGTACCACACCATGCACATGTTGTCCGTTTGGACAGCTAGATGACCGGGAAGGATGTATTGGTGAAGGGCCTGGAGAGCATACAGCACTGCTCGAAGCTCGAGCACGTTGATGTGGAGAACTAGCTCCAACTTTGACCATAGGCCCTAGGTTCGGTGAGGACCCATATGGGCTCCCCAACCTTCGCCTGAAGCATCCGTGGTCAGAGTCTGATTGGGGGGAGGATGAAAAAAGGGGACCCCCGGAATAGGTTCTCTCGAACCATCCACCATTGCAAGTCTCTTACCATCGGTGAGGAGATCAGAACCAGATTATCTAGGTCGTCTACCCGTTGATCCCACTGAGATCGGAGAGTCCACTGAGAGATTCTCATGTGGAGGAGCGTGCGCGGAACCGTCAGGATGGCCACCGCCATAAGCCCCAGTAGATGGAGCACCAACCTCACCGGAACCCTCCTGTGTTCCGATAGGAGGGAAATCTGGGACTGAAGGGAGGCCCCCCTGTCCAGAGGCAGGAAGGCCTTGCACATTGTCGTGTCGAGGATTGCCCCGATGAACTGGAGCCTCTGTGAAGGATCCAGGTGAGACTTGGAATGGTTGATGGTGATACCCAGGCCAGTGAAAACCTGCTGGGTGAGGGAGAGATATTGCAGGAGTTCCTCCCTGGACGGGGCCGCCAGGAGCCAGTTGTCCAGGTAGGGAAAAACCTGAACTCCCAAAGTACGCAGGTGGGCCACTACCACCGCCAGGCTGTTGGTAAAGACCCGGGGAGCCGAGGAAAGACCAAAAGAGAGTGCCCGGAATTGGTAGTGGTCCCCTTGGAACGCAAACCTGAGTGTACGTGCGAAGACTATGGGGATGTGCAGGTTGCATCCTGCATATCCAATGCACAAAGCCATTGGCCCGGCCAAGGGCAAGAAGGTTTGAAGGGAGAGCATCCTGAACCTCTTGTATTCAACATATAGGTTCAGGGAGCTGAGATCGAGAATGGGTCTGAGATCTCCCGTCTTCTTTGGTACGAGGAAGAAATGGGAATAGTAACCCGTCCCGTGGAGGTGAAGGGGGGACGGGTTCTATAGCCTGCTTCGCAAGGAGAGCAGAGATTTCTTCCCTTACCAAAGGAAGATGGTCCCTTGAGTAAGAGGAGTTCAGAGGGGGGTGACGTGGAAGTTTCTGCAGAAACTCTATGGAGTGCCCCTCTGCTATGATCTGAAGCATCCATGAATCTGATGTTATCCTCTCCCAACCCGGAAGGTGGAGGGAGAACCTCCCTCCTACCGGTTCCTCCGGGGCATCCGGAGGTGGTGGGAGAGGGAAGGAGTCAGGTGGTGTGAGGCAGCGCCGCAGCTGGGGCACCCGTTGCTTTTTGGCGGCAGGGCCTGGCAGCTGTGGGTCCGGCGCTTAGTGGTCCGCCTTCCTGAGGTTTCGCTTGAGGCCCAGCTCGTCTGCGAGGGACGCGCTGTGGGGGATGGGGACGGTACACTGAATCAATAGACGGCGGGGCCGCCCTTCTCCTGCAAGTCAGTGATGATGTCCTTGACATCACCGCCGAAAAGCACAGAACCCCTGAAAGGTGCTTCTTGAATTGCTGACTGCACCTCCGGGACCAGACCTGACACATGGAGCCATGCATGACGCCGAAGACTTACGGTGAACGCAGAGCTCCGTCCTGCGGTGTCCACTGCATCATAGGTCGTCCTCAGAATATGACGACTGGCCGAACAAGCAGAACGGACCAGGTCGGTTAACTCCTGATTGACTTGAGAGTCAGGCAAGGAGTCAATCTTGGATTCCGCCTGGGTAAGGACAGCCTTCTGGTAATCATAATTTAGGGCCCTAATTCCCAGTGTGGAAGAAGCATAGATCTTCCTTCCATACTGATCCAGAAGGTGAGATTCCTTATCCGGGGAGACAAGCTCAATGTTTCAAGTGTGTGACTGCGAGCGGCGCTAATCACAACTCTAGTCTGCACGGGGTGAGAGTCTAAAAAGTCTACACCTCCAGAGCCTGGTACAGCCTGTTGGACTTCCGAGGAAGTGGCTAAAGTCGATGGTTGTTTCCAAATAGTGGAAACAAGGTGAGCATGAGGCTCCGATCCAGGGTGGCACTAGAGTAGGAACCGTGAAGGGCAAGTCCAGATGTTCGCGGTTTAACCCGTTGAGGATCTGGCTCTAAGGAACACCACTGATGGACTTCCTGGATCTTCCTGAGCAACTCCGTGAAGGAAGGATCCTCCGGAGGAGACTTCGGAGGAGTCCTCGGCTGGGGCTTGGACGGAGAGCTCGGCTCGTCTTTCTCGGAACACCCATCGGAGGCCTCCGAGGAGTCCAAGAGAGAAGAAGAAGAGGAATTTGAAGCAGAGTAAGACTCCCTAGCTCATCTAGGAGGAGGAACGGATTCCTTAGGGGGACTCCCAGGGACGTGTCAGCCCCCTCTGATCCCGAGGTAAAGCCCGAACTGGAGGTGGAAAGGGAGTGTGCCGTCTGGGGCGTACGGGAGCCGGTGGTGGCACCGTCGCCGTAAGACGGCTCTCTACTTCCTTGGTGAGCTGAGCCTTGGCCTCAGCCCACCAAGAGGCAAGAGTCTCCTGGAGATCCACCGACGGCCTAGGGGGCGGTGGAGGAGGAGGAGGGGATAGTTGTACGGATGAAATCCGTAGAGAGAGTATCCGTAACCCAGCTGCGGGAATACCGGAGCCAGCTACCGCGGCATCGGGTATTGTGGCGTCAGAGGAGTCGACGCTGGGTACTGCGGCGCAGGATACTCTGGACCTGGGAAAACCGGCGTCGGATAGGACGGCGGATACCCAGGCACTGGAGGAGCTGCCGGAGCAGACGGCCCAGCCGGGTACTCCATGGGCGGATCAACCAGGATAGGCCCGTGGGGTGGAGGGCCCGATGGAAGAGGAATATCCCCCGCTGGCGTCGGAGGGGCCGGTGTCGGAGCTGGCGCCGGGGTCGGTGTCAGGGGAGCCAACGTCAGAACCGGTTCTGTAGGAAGAGGATCGGATGGTAGCCCAGGATCCCGAGCCTCGTCCGGGGACGGAGGAGAAAATTCCCCGGGGACGGGCAGGGGGGACTCGGGCTACCCTGACGGCAGCGAAAGCTGCGGGGAACCTGGTACGACAAATGAAGTAGGGTCTGCCATAGGCTCCAGCTCGGCGACGCCGGAGGAGCCGACGGTGACTTAGGCCGAATCCGCGGACGCCAGAGGAGCCGGGCGTCTCGACTTCAGGAGTCCCTCTTCGAGACGGGCCAAGGATGGGAGGGGCCCGGTCCAAAGGGGACACTGCCGCAGCCGCCCGGGCGACAGGCATCTTAGTGGTTTTCCGGCGGACGCCGGAGGAGCCGACGTCTGCTTATGGGAGGCACCGCACCAGTAGGCCGCAAGCCTGCGGCGGTACTGGGGGCTGGAGCCTTTTGCCTGAGGCACCTGGCGGGTTTCACGCCCTCCAAAGCCTTGAGGTTGCCACCGGGCCATCCCCGGAGGAGATAGCATTTGCCCGCGACCGCCGGAGTCGCGGAGGTGAGTGAGGCCTTTCCCGGTGCCTTTCCTCGTCCCGCTTCTTGTGCCTCTTCAGGAAGTCGACGCCACAAAGTTTCTTCAACTCCTTCTCCATCGCGGACATCTTCTTCTTGAGGAGACGGGCCGAGAGACTGCTGGCGTCTGTCTGGGTGGCAGCGTTGAAATGGTAGGCAGTCGGACACTTGTCGACAGCGTGGTCGGGGCCTAAACAGAAAAGGCAGAGGGAGTGACCGTTTTTGTGAGGCAGTTGGGCCGCATTAGTCGCACTTATTTTTGAAGGGCGTCATATACCGCTAATGCTCACTTGATGACAGAAAATAAAATACAAAATACTGATACTTTTCGGGAAAACCGGCGAAGTAACAGGACTGAGCGATAGGAACGCCACCGCGAGGCATTGCACGAGATGACGGCGGGAAAGAACTGGAAGGCGGGCGTCTGGGACCGCCCCTTTATACCAATGTCGTATGACGCCGGTCACCTGACGTGGGGGCGGTCCCTCGCCAGGGACTGCTAGCTAGAAATGTTTCCGTGGGGTCCTGCCGCCGGCCAGCATCAGTCCTATATGTAATTACCTACTGCAAGAGCCCTCTCGAAGTAAGATCTATAGTTTTCTTATTGATAAATCACTTCTGTCTCAGCAGGAGTCAGTCCCTGTTTGGATTAAGCAAACAGATACTTTATTAGAAGCAGGGGGTCTCATTTACAGTAAGTAGAAAAAAGAAGAAAATCACTGTGTGTTCCTCTGTTTGAGGAAGGGGGCTATATCAGCTTAATTTACTGAGTCAGAGGGTGAAGCTAATTGGGGGTATGGCTTAGGAGTACAAAAGCAGGTGTCTCCAATTACAGCTTCTTGCTGTAGTTTTTGACAGAGGAGAATTTTGCTTTCAGAGCAAGTAGCAGTCCAGAACTACAGTTTTCTTACTGACTGCCCTCCTTTCCACCCCTCCGCCCTAAGCCAGTTCTACTTTTATAGCCACTGGATTTGACTGACAACAGGAACTTACTGTTTGGCGGTAGGAAGGGAAGGATCACTGAGACACGTTAGTTTCATCAACCTTGAAAGAACCTAAAAATAGCTTTCTCTCTCCCCACGGCTGCTGGAGGTCTGAATCCAAGCACGGAAGGAGGAGACTACTGAAGACTACAGGAAGGGTGAGAGTTGTAAGGGCACATAGGCAGTAGGAAAAATACGTAGAGGGAGGAGACAGTAAGCATACAAAGCAACAGGAGAGGGGACACAAAATAAGTTAAGATGGGAGTGGTGCAGTGCAATGGCTGTGGGGTAGCAGTGTTCCGGGAGACATTTTGGAGGCTGCGATGCTGCCCTGTTTGCAGGCACCTCTCTGGTCTGAGGAAGGAGGTTGCCCGTCTCCAGGCTGACCTGTCTAGGATTCGTGAACCTCTTCCCCCACCCAGGGATCACCAGAGCCACCACCGCTACCTCAGAGGTTGCCAAGAAAGATGAGCAGTTGGACCAAGGTGGGCTCAGGAAAGTAAGAGGGTGGTAGAACAGAGGTGCATCTCTCCAGTTGTGTCTCTCCACAATCCATATGCTGTTCTGGCGAAGAGTGGTTCCTCTATGGAGGCACCTGCAGTGGAGACCAAGGAGGATGCTGGGAACCTCCACAAAGGAGACCCACAAGAGGGTGGCACGAGACCCCACAGGGGAAGGAAAACAACTCCTGGTGGGGGACTCAATCATTAGCAGTGTAGAAGTGGGGGAGGAAGGGGATAGGGAGATAAGGTGCCTGCCAGGTGCCACGGCTCGGAGGGACAGGAAGCGAATCCTCAGGCTCGCGGGAGCAGTTGCACGGGGGAGGGAGCTGGATGTCACTGTCCACATAGGGACAAATGGCCTGGCTGTGAATGGGAGCAGTGCAAGAGGAGTTTGTAGAGCTGGGGAGGGGGCCTTAGACAAGTAGCATGTACGGTAACCTTCTCGGAGGTGCTGCCTGTCTATGGCAAGGATGATGCTAGGGTATTCCGCACCATGGGATTCAATGAATGGTTGGAAACTGTGTGGAGCTCAGGGTTTGGCTTTACTGGGGAGCCACCTGGAGGATGTAGGCCTATACTGGTGCGATGGTCTGCATCTGTCCGGGGGGACCAGGATCCTAGGTGATGGGTTTAAATGCTTCACTGGCAAGCATTTAAACTAGCCAAGGGGAGGCACCAAAAGGAGCAGGTAACCTCAGTCTCCCCCCACAAAACACAGTAGTTAAAGAGGTAAACACCAAGGTAGAGAAGTCAGTAGGGAGCAGGACAGGGGTAAATGCAGAAAAAGGCAGTAAGGAAAGGGATGGGGCTAAAAGGGGTAAGGCCATCAAAAAATGGAAGGCGAAGAGCACCAATGCCGCAGTCTGTGTAACAAGCTTCCTGAACCAGTGGCCTTGATGGGAGAGGGATGCCTGATATTGTGGCAGTCATTGAGACATGGTACACAGAGAACCATGACTGGGATGTCAACATACCAGGATACACAATCTACAGGAGGGACAGGGTGGGTAAAAGGGGAGGAGGAGTAGCTCTATATAAGGGAAGGGATTAAAGCAACAGAACTAAAGAGTAAACGAAATTGATGAGTCACTATGGGTCACTCTGGAGACAGGAAATGGCACCACAATCTGCATGGGGGTTGTGTAAAGACCCCAATCTCAGGGGGAGGAAATGGACAAGGAAATAGAAGGCATCCTTAAAATGGCAGAAAAAGGGGAGATATTGTTGACAGGGGACCTGAATATGCCAGATGTGAACTGGAGTACCTTTGCTGCAGGCACATCCAAGAGCAGGGTCATTCTTGATGCCCTACAGGAGGCATGCCTCAGACAGCTAGTGTTGGAACCCACTTGGGAGGGAGCAATCTTAAAACTGGTACTCTCAAATGGGGAAGGAGAAAGGATCTCAGATTTAGAAGTGGGTAGCCATCTGGGAACAAGTGACCACCAAACAGTGTGGTTCACAATAAACACAGCCATAGAGTCAAGCCATAAAAAAACAAGAGTAATGGACTTTAGGAGGGCTGACTTGGGAAAATGAGAGAGTGCCTCAGAAAAGCACTAGCAAACGGGCAAGAAGGAGGGGTGGAGGAACAATGGGGAATAATCAAAACAGCCATCACAGAGGTAACGAAAGCTTTTGTGTGAAGCAAATCAACAAAACGAAATGAAGGAAAAAACCACTATGGTTTTGAAAAGGGGTGGAAGGGAAGGTTAAGGAGAAAAGGACAGCATTCAAGAAATATAAGGAAACACAGAAGAAGCAGGACAGAGAACTTTATCAGTTAAAGCAGAAGGAGGCAGGGAAGGCAGTCAGAATAGCAAAGGCACAAACTGAGGAAAAGATAGCCAACTCTGTTAAGAAGGAGGATAAAACCTTTTATAGGTACATTAGGAAGCAAAGAAAGACCAAGGGAGGGCTACAGAGACTTAAAGGGGAGGGAATGTGGGCAGAGGGTGACAGTGAAAAAGCAGGGATACTGAATGAATATTTCTGCTCAGTATTCACAACAGAAGAGGAGGGGGAGGTACCTAAACCAAACAAGAGAAACACTTTGAATAGGGGGCTCGATACCAGTCCATTCACAGATAAAAGGGTTTCGAAAGAACTCTTGAAACTGAGGGTGGACAAAGCAATGGGGCCTGATGGGATTCATCCCAGAATTCTAAAAGAACTAAGGGTAGAACTAGTAATGCCACTGACTACTCTCTAACAAATTGTGGGAGAATGGGGTGGTACCTGAGGACTGCAGGAGGGCAAATGTGATTCCACTTCACAAAAGTGGGAGCAGGGCAGAGGCAGGAAACTACAGACCAGTTAGTTTGACCTCAGTGGTAGGGAAAATGATGGAATCACTTCTGAAGGAAAGAATTGTTGAGTACCAAGAGGCCAGTGGGGCGCAGGACCCAAGGCAGCATGGTTTCACAGCAGGAAGGTCATGTCAGACGAACTTAATACATTTCTTTGACTGGGTGACCAAATTAGTAGATCAGGGAGGGGCTGTGGATATGGCCTACCTAGATTTTAGCAAGGCATTTGACACAGTCTCACACAACAGATTAATATACAAGTTAGCCAGCCTTGGAGTGGGTCCCAAGGTGGTAGCCTGGATAAAAAACTGGCTGGAAAACAGGATGCAAAGGGTAATAGTAAACGGAGTCCACAGTGAAGAAAGGAGGATAACTAGTGGGGTACCGCAGGGTTCGGTACTGGGACCAGTCCTCTTTAATGTCTTTATAGGTGACATTGGAGAGCACCTGGAAGGAAAAGTATGTCTCTTTGCAGATGACACAAAGATCTGCAACAGGGTTGATACACAAGGTGGGGTGGAAAGGATGAAAAGGGACTTGGCAAGGTTGGAGGAATGGTCAAATATATGGCAGCTCAGATTCAATGCAAAGAAGTGCAAGGTAATGCATCTGGGAAACAAAAACCCAGAGGAAGAGTACACAATGGGGGTGAGGTAATAACAACAACAAAAATCGAAAAAGACCTAGGAGTAATTATATCAGATGACCTAAAGGTGGGCAAGCAATGCGAGAAGGCAGTAAGGAGGGTTGGGGGGCTACTAGGATGCATAGGGAGAGGCATCAACAACAGAAAGCAGGAAGTTGTTATCCCTCTGTACAGACAGTTGGTGAGACCCCATCTAGAGTACTGCGTGCAATTCTGGAGACCCCATCTCCACAAAGACACAGACAGAGTGGAGGCTGTTCAGAGGAGGGCAACCAAAATGGTGCAGGGTCTGCACCAGAAGACATACGAGGAGAGACTAAAGCAGCTTAATATGTATACCCTTGAGGAAAGGAGGGAGAGAGGGGACATGATAGAAACTCTCAAGGGAATTAAAGTACAAGAAGGTAGTATCGTTCAGAAAACGATGTGCAAGAACAAGGGGACACAACTTGAAGATAGAGTGGAGATGGCTAAGAGGTAATGTTAGAAAGTATTTTTTCACTGAGAGGGTTATGGATGCATGGAACAGCCTTCCTGAGGAGGTTGTGGAGTCAGGAACAGTGGGAGAATTCAAGAATGCATGGGACAGAAATAAGGCAATTCTAGTGGGGGGTAGGAGGAAGTAAGCTGTTGATTAACTAGAATCTGCAGCTTATCCATCAGGTAGGGAAATGGACAGACTAGGTGGGCCAAGCGGTCCTTATCTGCCGTCAAATTCTATGTTTCTAGAGGTGTAGTCTAGGGTGTGGCAGCTGGGTTTCAATGCAAAAAAAGTGTAAATTCATGCATGTGGGGCAGGGAAACCTGAGAGCCGTGTATAAAATGGGGGGAGGTATTTACAGCACTAAGCAAGCAATGGACCTTGGGGTAATCATAGCTGATGATCTCAAGGTGTCAGATCAGTGTGACACAACAGTAGGGAGGGGGATTTCTAGCATGAGAAGGGAGGTGGTGTTGCCACAGTATCACTGACTGGTCAGACCCCAGCTAGCATACTGTGTCTAGTTCTGGAGGCGCACCTCCATGAGGACACTGACAGGGTGGAAGCGGTCCAGAGTAGAGCTACCAAAATGGTACAGAAGCTGCAAGAGAAATCATATGCGGAGTTGCTGAGGGAGCTCACATCTACTCCCTAGAGAAGAGGAGAGTGAGAGGAGACATGATTGAGACCTATAAGTACCTCACGGGAGTGAACAAGTTGCAGAAGGGGAGTCTCTTTCAGAGAAGAAGCAGCAGCAGCACCAAAACATGGGGGCATGCAATGAAGCTTGGGTTGGGGGGGGGAGTTTAAGAAGGTTGTGAGGAAGTACTGCTTCACACAAGAGTGGTGGATGCCTGGATGGTGGGGGTGAAGACAGTGAGGAGCTTCAAGCATGTGTGGGATAGGCACATGGGCATAATAAGTAGAGGAGGGAGGGAGGGACAGCAGTAATCAAACAGGGTTCAAGGTGTAGTAATAGGCAGGGAACAGCAGGACAGACTGGATGGGCCTACCGGTCCTTTTCTGCCAACAAATTCTATGTTTCTATGCCTATCGCCGTGTCCAGGACTGCACCAATGTATTGTAAGCACTGACAGGGCATGAGGATGGATTTGGGTACACTGACCGTAACACCCAGGTCCTCAAACAACTGTGTTGTTTTAAACAGTGTTTACTGAATGACTTCCCTGGATGGGCCCTTCAGAAGCCAGTCATCTAGATAAAGGAAGACATAAAGCCCTTCACTTCGGAGGGCTGCTGCCACAAACGCCAAGCACTTGGTAAACACTCGTGGCGCTGAGGATGAGCCAAAGGGCAACACTTGGAACTGACAATGGCTACCCTTCAGCATAAAGCAGAAGTACTGCCTGTGGCATTTTCAAATTCTGACGTGAGTATAAACATCCTTCATGTCCAGGTCAGAGAGCCAACCCTTTTTGCAGAAGGGGGATGAAATCCTCAAGAGACACCATTTGAAACTTTTTGTATTCAATGAATCTGTTCGAGCCTCTGAGTTCCAGTACAGAATCCAGGTCTCCTGTCCATCTGGAAACCAGAAGTACCTTGAATAGAACTCCCTTGGGAGGAATGGATTTCTATTACTTTCTTTAGAAGCAGCAACCGCACTTCTTCCCTCAGAAGGGACAAGTGGCCCAGGGGATAATGAGAAGGAGGTGGAGGGTGAACAGGCGGGTTGGACAGCAACTCCAGAGCATGCCCTTTTTCTACTGTTTCCAGGACCTGGAAAGGGGCTACCAACATGACCTTGGGACTACTGACAGTAGCCACGGCCACCACAGCCTGCTGGTCTACGGAATGAACCTCTACCACTCTCTCTGGCAGGTTATGGGGTCAGGGATTTAACTGACCTTAGTGTCATTCTGGATGACTGGACCACCGCGTAAGGACATTATCAACATCTGGTCCAAACATCTCGGGGCCCCTGAAGGGGGCATTCCGCATGGCTTGTTGTACATCAGTAGCAAAGCCAGCCACCCCGAGCCAGGAGTATCTCCCTGAGGCTGATGCCAGAGGCAGCTGTCCTGGCAGATGCATCAGAGGCATGATATGTCAGTGTAGCAGGTTTTCCAGTATCAATACCAGCAGAAGCAGCTTTAAGTACAGACTTGGCAGGGCCATTAGGCCAAGTCTGGACAGTAGTCATGGCTGATTTCCAGGCTCTGATATTTTATCATATATGCCTGAAAATTTGCAATTCTGAGGACCAAGGATGCAGTGGGTTAAGTTTGTCTGCCCATAACATCCAGCCTCCTGGACTCCATGTCAGGAGGCAAAGTACTCGGCACTACAGCATCTCGGGAGGGATCATGAACAGCCATAATTATTAAAGGACTGGTTTCTGGCTGGGAAGCGTAATAAGGCATATAAAATGGGGTAAATAAATCAAGCATCCTGATTGGCTACTACATCATCTGAGCCGTGTCCTTACCAGAAGATATAGTAGCCAATCGGCACTACCCTCCACTCCTGAGCCCCACAACAGCATGGAATCACCGAGCTGTGCCAGCTGAAAACAGAAACACAGACTGGCACAGCTCACAACACGACGTCTTTCTCATGGCTTTCAAGGGGTCCAATACGGAATGACAACACTCTGAAGATCAGGTAGCGCTGTGTGTGCCAGTTCCCAATGCACAGTACTGTGCTGCCGTCACCTCAGTGTCCTGTCCATTTTAAGCTCCGTTAGTAACCCCCACCTTGCCGAATACTGTAAACCCCGCTCTTCTCCTCACTAGTGGCTTCATTAACTGCGCAAGAGCTTTCACTTTTTAAACATGCACATGGACTATGAACAACAACCATGCCGGTTCCCAATCCACAGTACTGTACTGCCGTTACCTCACTGTCCTGTCTGGTAGAAGCTCTGTTTGTGAACCCCTCTCCCTCTCTCCACCGTGTTGTATAAACCGCTCTGCTCTCCTCACTAGTGGCTTTCATATTCCACGCTGCAGCTTTCACTTTTTAAAAGATGCGATCCCGAGAAACTAACCACGATTGCTCCCAGAGACGCCAGTAAACAGAAATATCTGAACTATGGCAAGCAAAAAGGGACATGGTTCCAAACACGTTTAGTTCAAACAAGGTTACAAACATTAAAATACTGGGGGGGGGGGACCTAGCCTCTGCATTATGTTTTTGAAGTGATGAGAGCCCGCTACTGGCCAACAAGCCAACCTCAAACACACCACAATACAATGATACAGGAACTATATTTCCTATCAGCAATATTAAAAAGCTCCTTTTTATAAATTGTTGAACATTTTCTTTCCTTTTTTTTTTTTTATTTACTGTAGAATACCCATTTTATAAGCGCAATAACACACTCCGAGGTGTGGTTCATCACCTGATAAGAGCACGCCCAGGGGTGTACTACGGCACAAGGCGCTTCACCTCGTTGTGTGTTATTGCTTGCTTAAAAGACGGGGCAGGGTACTGTTTATCAGCCTTTCTAGGGACTGCAAACAAGGCATCAGGCCTATGCCAGTTAGCAAAGGTAGTATCCACCATAATGCACAGTATACAGGAGGCACCATTATAACAGGTGAATCTGCAATCTCCAAAAACACCATTACATATCTTTTACTGGCGTCGTCTTCTTCACCCTCAAAGCCATGACATCTTGGATTTGTCTAAACAAAACGTGAAATGAGGGATCTTCAGGAGGAAACCAGGGGTTATATACCACAGAATCCTCACTGCAACAGGATGGGGGTAGAGCTGGACAGGAGCCCTCCTTCACAGAGATCTTCCTCCCTATCCTCAACCTCCAAATCCTCCTCCATGTTTGGGAGATCAGGATTACATTCCTCCTCCTCCTCATCTTGCACAACGATGGGGGTAATCAATGGAGCCAGCAACAGAGGCAGCAGCTACGATGGAGGAGCGGCGAGCATGCTTCTATGTCCCATGGATGATGACGGTACCAGCAGGGGAGGCCCTGTCAATGGGACTATGGGCACCATCGTTTCACAGTGATGAGAACAGGCAAAGTAACATTTATGAAAACAACGCTAGCATAGCCTGGGAGTCGACAACATCTGTTAGAGGGTTCATGACTGCCATCTTCACCAGCACAGAACCCGGTGACAGAGGCAGCATACTATCTGTAGTAGGTACAGAAAAAGTCAAGCCATGCCATGATCTTGATGTCTCAGCAACGGTCGGGGGGGGGGGTGCTGTAGTCGACACCGCCGGAGCGGTCAACAACGAGGACTTACCCTCTTTCAATGGAGACTTCGACCTCACCGGTGAAGCATTTTTCTCCTAACATTTATGGTAATGGCTAAAGGAGGAGGGCCTCAATGACAATCTTTCATTTTTGTTACTTTTCTCCAGCTGTTTTGACGGTTGTGGTGGTCACAGCATCACAAACTACCTGAGAGTATCCTTCCCGGGGGGGGGGGGGCAGGCATAAGGGAGAAGCTGGATTGGAGTCCTTGGCCTGAGAATCCATGGCGTTGAGGAGAATGAAGGTTTCTACAGCCTTTTTGTAACGTCGCCTTGTGACCTGGTTAAATCCCCTGCAGATTTAGTACATTGGGAGATAGTATAGTGTAGTGTAGTGATTAAGAGCACCTACAGCCACCACCTGCATACTGTGTGACCATGAGCAAATCACTTAGCTTCCCTGTGCTCCCAGGATGCACCTGGAAACAAGTTTCAGTTTAGTGTGTCTTCCTTGGTCAAAAATTGTAAAATAAATAAAGTATAAAGATTTTACAGGCCCTTACGCTGTGGGACAGGCCCAAACAGCAAATACATATGGTGTGGCATCATCCTTGTATATCTTGCAACTGCAAGTACAAAACCTAAATAAAGGTTCTTTCGACAACAAAATACAAAGACAATGTCAACACTATAAGTAAAAAAGAAAATTGTAGAAACAGTGAGATTGTTTCTCTGCAGGTCCAACAAGCAGTCGTGGGCAGAAGAAAGAACTGAGGAGCAATGGGGCCACCCATTTTTTTTTCTTTTATTTATATTTTTGTGCAGTTTTCCTGGTTTTGCCCTTGCCCGTCCCCTGCAGCGCCGCAGACACTGCAGCCCGGGGCACCTCCCAATTCTGCGCCTCATGAACCCATCAGCCCCTCCACCTGACGGAGCGGAACTACGGGGGCGGGTGTGATGGAGATCCTCCCAGGACAGGAGAGCTGCCAGCATGGCTGCTCAATCCTGCTCCTTCCCTCCCCCCGGACCTGTTCTCGAACCCGGGTCACCAGCGCAGCATGAGGTTTGGCATCCAGCGCCTCAACCCTTAGCGCCACCGGGCCAGCTGCCACCCATGTTTTATAGGTGTCGATACTGCACGTCATCATGGGCAGCCCCAGCAAGCAGACGTTTCCAGGTGGTCTTGACACCGAATGCTTACAGTTCCAAAGGTATAGCCCAATGGATGAGCTGTTCTTGATGAAGATCTGTAGTTCATGATGCTGGAGGCTAAACTCCCAGTGTTTTGGTTACAGAAAGCCATAACAGGCTAAACAACGGTGGATGGTGTCCCTGTAAGCAGTGGTTGAACCGGAAATGTTTACGAGAGGGAACACTCATCCCTTAATTTGTGCGTGGGACCGGCTGTCACCTCTAGGAGATGGAACTCCATAATATTTACTCATTAAAGGTGAAAGTCGAGTAGGATCTCTCATACAATTTAGTACATGTTTTCATAACCTCAGGTCTTGACTACTGCAGGATGTCCATCAGGGCCTGTTAATTTAATCTAATCTGTCACTTACTGCTGGTACACACTGCAGCAGCACGAATCCTTACTGGGACTGGTAGGAGAGACAACATTACACTGGCTCTGGAAAGGCTGCATTGTTTGTCAGTTAGGTGGCAGATAAATTCTGAGGTGCTTTAGTTAGCTGATAAAGCGCTAGACGGACAGGGCCTTCAGTATCATCAGGATCTGTTGACCACTCACTCTAATATAAAACCAGAATGAGGGAGTTGAGTCCCACCGGAGGAAGTCTGCTCAAGATCCTCAAGTTCTGTTTAAAATCAGCTGGGGACTGAGCCACTGGGGTGGCTGCCCAGGACTGAGGAATGCTCTTCCTATGACTATCCATTTGAACTCCTCTGTAGACCACTTTACTACATTTCTGAAGACATAACTATTCTGCTTGTTGACATACAAGACCCTACGTGGTTTGGACCCGACTACCTTAAAGAGCTCCCAATTCCCTACTGACCTCTCTGCCCCCATACGCTCCACCGAGACCGACTTGCTTATGGTGCCTCCTTCTCGTCTTAAGAGACTGGGCGACAAGAGCCTTTGGAACTGCTGCACCAGTGCTCTGGAGCTCATTACCACATTATATTCATGCATCCAGCTTGGTGGAGGTCTTTTAAGCCTCCTTAAAAATGTTCCTGTTTAAGAAAGCTTTTAGTTTTATTTAAATTGTTGATTTTAATTCTGGGGGTTCTGTTCCTTCTGTAAAGTGCTCTGAGCCTATGGCTAGAGTGCTATATAAATAAAATTTGCCTTGCCTTGCATATTCAGAGGAAGTCTGATATTGATGCACTGTATATTTATAACAAGCAGTGTCTGCGGAAGGTGGGTGGTATATCAGGAACCGCTCTTAAGTAATTCTGTTTCTTTCTCACGGTCACAGAATGCCGTCAGTCGGTGGCTATTCCAGTTACAGTTACTGAACTGATCAGGCCAACTGTGGCTTTTGCTGTGCTAACAGCAAAGATGGGCTAAATACCTAAAGATGTGTATATATTTTCTATTATATGGATTTGTGTTTTATTACCAAAGACCAACAAAAGCTACTCAAAGTGGCATCGTGCACGCACGTAAAAACTATCTAAACAGTACTCCTGACATTTCATGCACAACAGTTCTCCCATAAGAATGTGCATGTCTGTGTGTAAAATGTATTTGTTATTTGAAAAAGTTTCACCAGGAAAGGCATACTGAGCTATAAACAGCTCGTTTCCAGATGTGTCCTGGGGACAGGGGAGAATGGGTTACAATTTGCATAGCAAGATACAAGGTACAATGAGCTGAAAATACACGAAACAAACTCAAACAAGATACAAAATTGAAACACAGAGGGCATAAAATGCCAGTCAACTACTGTTTTATCACAAAATAAAGGACTCCTTTGCATCAACTGGGCACCTGGTGCTTCAAATTTAATGAGTGACCACTGCCTTTGTAGTACTGTTTAGTTTGTGTTTTGTTGTTTATTTTATTTACACTGTAAAGCACCTTGTGCCTTGGAAAGGCATTTTTAAACTATCTAGCTATCGGTATTTTTAAACTAATGATCTAGCTACCTACCTATCTATTTGGGACAATGAGTATGGAAGAAATGGTGGAAAGCCCCTTCCTGAAGCCAGACTGCAGGGCAGTGGTCCACATAATTTTCAGGACTCAGAACTATTTACTACTACCTTCTTACACCTGGTAGTATTTTCATCCGACTGGTAGTACTGTCATCAACTGACCCATCTGTTACCCCCATCTAAACCAAGTCTCAATCCCACTGGGCGCCTGCAGTCACTGACTATCTAATACTGCGGTGGAGTCATACTATAACCTTATTTTTAACATTGTCATGTTGCAACAGTCCTTCTAATCAGCCAGTGAGCAACTCCTGTCCCCACTCCTATGGGTTCCAGTGTAGTACCATGGCTGCTAGCATCTCATGGTACTGCCAACTTTGTACATGTGTACCACATACTGTAAATTTACAGCCCCGGGCACTCTGTTCTACTGGGGGGGCCCTCCTTGGAGTTCCCAGGACAAGGCTGCAGCATTCGGGGGATAGGGCGTTCTCAGTGGCCACACCTACCCTGAGGAACTCATTTAAGACTTGTGTGAGGGAGGCTCCCTCTGTAGAAGCCTTTAAAAAGAGGTTAAAAACCTATCTGTTCCAGCTGGCGTTTAGTGATTAATTAGTGTCTGTTTTAGGATAGATAGATGCATTTTAAATGTTGCTCTTAGTTGTACTGTTAAGTATATATAGTTATATTACTCTATATTATTTTATTGTTTTGTTGTTGTACAGCACCCAGAGTTTTCTGAAATGGGTGCTCTTATAAATAAAATATCTATCTATCTAAAATCAGAAAGTGGGAGTATTTCAGTCAAAAATAGTAAAATGCCCCTTTACTCCCCTTATCTGTTCCCCTGCTGCAGGGATGAGAAGGTAGTCCTGACTGAAATAACCAGTTAACTGTGAATGGACATTAAAGAACCCACTGCGCACAATTCCCTGCAAAGGTGATCTTGGAGGGTTGGCCCATTAGCACAGTGACTGAGGAGGTGCCTTCCATGCCAGCAACCCAGGTTCATGGCAGGCACGCAGGAGACAAAGGTAGCGCCCTATCCAACGCTCGATCTCTTGGAAGGGATGTTGGCTGTCCTAGAGCTTTGCTGCCGCCTAGTAACCACCGAGGTAAAGGAGCTTCAGTAACCAGCAGTTGTAGTGGGGAGCCATCTGTATGCCCCTGCATGTGTGCACTTCAGGCTTTTGTAACGGTAAGACTGCAAAATTGAAAGAGAGACCCATGTATGATGGTAGGACACTCAGGACCCATATTCCACCTCCAAAGGGGAGGCAGATGGAAGTCCCCTAACTTGAATGGCAAGGCACTGAAGCTACTGTGGGGGGATGGGGTCAGGTGTCAGGCCCGAGGTTGCCAGAAGGAAGAGTTCTCGACGGGAGAAACAGTATGTTAACAATAGCTGTTGCTGATTCTCTGCATATTTACTAGGCGATGGCTAATTTATCTCAACATGCTTTCTGTACTTCAGCACAGCTCAAACCTGTCATGCTTCCATAGTAACAGGATGGTTGCTATGGACACTAGATATTTTGTAAGGTAACACATCTACATAAAGGGTAACATGTACTTGCTGAAATGGAAAGTTGATCTTTTACCTAGACCACGTACTACTTTAAAATACATTATTTATAGATCAGTGAACTGAATTTTAAATTAGCTTACATCAGTTTTTTTTAATTTGATAGCCTAAATATCACAAAAGGAGAGAGCAATTGAGAATGAAATACTGTGTTTATCCAAAGGCCAGGTACAGAGAAGGTAGGTTTAGTGCAGGTTTCAACTCAATGAACTGAATCTAGTACTGTAGAAAGGTAAGGGACTGAGAGCACTGGAGACTAAAGCCCTGTTTAGTCACAGGTCAGACGCAGTGTGGGCAGGGCAGGTACAGTGCAGGCATCTACACACACTGAATTCAGTACTGGTAAAAGATAAGGGAGTCATATCACTTGAAAATACAACTCTTTTCTCGACAGGGCCAGGTACTATGTGGACAGGTACAGCAAAGGCTTCCTCGTTTTCAGCAGGTGGAAGGTAACTGATAGCACTGGAGACTGAAGTTCTGCGGTAAGTCACAAGTGAGCTACAATGTGGACAGACGGTGCAGTCTTTCCACACTGATGAATTTTGTGCAAGACGGTGAGGGACTGATAGGAATGCAGACTGAACCCCTCTTTTTCTCTAAAGTAGCACTCTCCACAGTAATTTTTACAGAAACTGAAAATAACAGAAAAAGATTACTTAAAGAGCAGCTGACACCATTATGCCTTCGGGCCAGGCAACTCACAGCAAGAAACTGCCTGTTCAAGGACCTAAATGAGCAGGTGGGCTATTCTGAAAGATAAGCAGGCATCTGTGAAGTCACTTGTTGTACCATGGCCTGCCCAACACGTGCCTGGCTCTGCACGTGTGCTAGCTGCAGTACTACGGCTGGTCAGAATAGTCAAAGGGGATAGTGTAAAGCCACTCATAGCAGAACTGAAAGTAAAGTAGCAGTTCGGGTAGATAATGTAGGTAAAACACTTACATGGGAAAATATAATTTTTTTTTTTGTTACAGTTTGCTGTATAGTGCTGCCCAGTGAGAGGGAGAGGTTACTGTTTTCAAATCAGGAATGCTGTACTAACAGAGTTGGAGCCTGGAATGGCAAATGACGGCAACACTGAGTTGGAAGAGGTAGCTTGACTGTCTTTTCACAAAGTCATCTATGTGTTGGGACTTATTCCAGTGATGCTGTGCCAGTATAACATCTTGGGGATAATTCCCAGCTGACCAATTTGATACCTCAATTATTTCTGGATATTTTATAATTTTTCATTATGTGTTTAAGAACTGTTAATCCCCATCTTCTTGACATTTTAACTATTGAACCCATCTTCTTGCCATCCTAAGACTAGGTTTGATTTGATTTTTTTATTCTGTACCCTTTTCTGAACCCAAAGCACTTTACGACGTCTAACTAAATGGGAGAAAAAAATGGCAAAGAGATAGACTTGCAAGCAATCCATACATAAATACAGCCAGCTTAAGGAAGGAAGCAAGACTATGGGGTCCATCGAGTCCCTTCATACCACTGACTCAATGAGGAAACCCAGTCACCTCCTTTTCTTCTCTTTAGTCGAGCCTGAGCTTCAAAGTTATCTGTACCAGTTGATGCCACCTGCTCTGTAAATTTGTTGTAGGTGTCCACGACTACAATGCCGTCCACCAGGATAAAGCACTCTGTGATAAAGCAGCTGTCACAGTTTCCTGAATGACAAATACTGCCAGATGTGGGTCATTTTCCACTCATCAGGTACATACACGGCCGCCCCAGTGGCGCGGAGGGTTGAGGCACTGGACACCGCGCCACGCCAGAGACCCATGTTCCATAACGAGCACAGGCCACCAGGGGTCAGCAGGGGAGAGAGGATCGAGCAGCGGAGGTCGGCTCTCCTCTCTCGGGGAGGGATCCAGGGCTTGCCCGGCACAGCAGTGGTCCCTAGTGGAATCCGGAGGCACTGCTCAAGCTTAGGGTTGGAGTACAGGGTGTTGAGCTGCAGCAGACGTCAGGGGACGTCACTGCACGTCTGAGCTCAGGGGAGGGACAAAACACCACTAAGGACCCCCCCCCCCGCCTTGGTAGGCAAAGGCGGGCCCAGAGGTCACAACACCACGTCCAATGTCGGGCTCCAGAATGCTCACCTCGGTCTTTCCTCCAAGCCGGCAGCCCTCCAGTACTATAGATAAAGCGCCAAGAAAGGAGTGTGGCAATCCTTCCCCGGGGGACTCAGATCCAGGGGGCCGGGCTAGCTGTGCTGGAGTAGAGGTTCCAGAACCAAGGATGGGCTGTACAGGGCTTCAGGCAGGACAGGAACAGTCGCAGTACCAAGAGACCATGCTGGAGAGAGGCCAAGGTGAGGGGTGCATAAAAATAGAAATAAAAAAAATAAATCAGGCACATACGTAGTTCTGATTGATTCACTGCATACTGTATATATGCCAATGTTACGGCTAGTTCCTCAGCTACTGTATGTCCTTCAGGATGTTTGGGTGCAGTGCATCAGATCAATTAACTATTGAGGAATGAGGAGCGCTCACTGCAATCGGTCTGGACACAAACTTCAGAAAATCTAGGTTCAAAATGCAAATATGTTTACTATATCCAGGCTCAAATCAATGGGATAAACACCTTGACACCAGTGTACAGCAACCAACAAGGTGCCTCAGTGATTTAACCAGGTGGGTCTTCGTTAGTGCCTCTGCATGATTTGAGCCTGGATACAACAAACTTACCTGCATTTTTTTTTTTTTTTTGGGGATTCCTTTTCCCTCCAGCCACGGCTCGTGGGAACTCTCTCAGGCAACCATATCCCTGTGCCTGCCCGCCTGAGGTTCTCTCCGGTCTGCGCCTTCCCCCCCCACGCCGCAGCCAGAACCCCCGGTTTGACCCGCCCAGGGAGGGTAGCCTGACTCCTTATCTTGGGCTCTCTTAACAAGGCAGACTCTGGTGTGTAGGTGGGGCCTGGGTGGAGGAGTGGTGAGGCCAGCAGAGACAAACCCGGCGCTGGGCATGGAGGATAGGTGCATAGCCTATCCCAGCGAGCCGGGTTTTTTCCTTGTTCTATCCATCCCCTCCCTCCTGAGTGCGCATCACTGACGCATGGCTCACGGCAACCCTGCCTGCGTTGGGAACACTATTACGTGCCAAATGCACTTCTGCGGCACCCCCGATCTCCACCAGGGGCCGCCGGAGCACCAGGCACCCCAATGCCCTCCCTCCAGGGTAGGACAGCAGCCCTGTGGGCGCTCTATCTAGTCCCTCCCCTGCCGACCAAGCTCGCTCCCGAACTCGGGTTGGCGGCATGGCATCCAGCGCCTCAACCCTCAACGCCACCGGGCCAGCCAACTTACCTGCATTTTGAACTGGGAGTTTCTGCAGTTCATGTCCAGTCAGTCTGTGGTAAGTGCGCCTCATTCCTGAATAGTCTGTCTGCCTTAAGGTGTTGCTCACCCCAAGGCAGCACCATGGTTCATGCACCACAGAGCGTGGATCCTTACCAGTTGATGTTCATCAGGCCCCATTGCTTTGTTTATTTTTTCCATTTGTAGCATGTTCTCAAATGTCAGGTGTGATATATACTTATTTATTTGAAAGTTGGTAACTGGGAATGGCACACTAAGCACAGGCTCGTTTCCAGGTGCAACCAAGGGAAAAGGAAAAAAAAGTATATGACAATATAAGCATACACATTATATAAATACATACATTTCTATATAACAAACCAATCACACACACACAAAAAAAAAATACTAAACAAGGTAGACAGTTATGTGGGGAGTAGTGCAATGTAATGGCTGTGGGGCAGCAGTCTTCCGGGAGTCTTTCCGGAGGCTGAGATGCTGCCCTGTTTGCAGACAACCATCTGCCCTGAGGGAGGAAGTTGCCGCCTTCAGGCCACACTGACAGTAGTAGCTTAACCTCCCCATCCAGGGAGCACCAGAGCCACCACCACTACCTAATAGGCTGCAAGAAAGCACAGCAGTTGGACCACAGTGGGCTCAGGGAGGGTAAGGGTGGTGGAACAGAGGCACACCCAGTCAGTTGTTCCACTCCACAATCCATACACCACTCTGGGGGAGCATAGTTCCCCTGTGGATGCACCCGCAGAGGAGACTAAGGAGGGTGCAGACAACTGTCACAAGGGAGGCCCTCAGAAAGGAGGCAGAGGGCACCACAGGGAAAGGAAGCAGCTCCTGGTGGGGGACTCATTTATTAGGGGGATAGAACTGGGAGGAGCAAGGAAAACTGAAGTAAGGTGACTGCCTGGTGCCATGGCTTGGAGGGACAGGAAGCACATCCTTAGGATCACGAGAACAGTTGCACGGGAGTCTGAGCTGGACGTCATTGTCCACCTAGGGACAAATGACTTGGCTCATCATGAGATTACAGCAGTGCAGAAGGACTTTGTAGAGTTGGGGAGGGGCCTAAGACAAGTAGCACACACAGTATCCTTCTCAGAGGTGCTGCCTGTCAGTGGCATGGGTGAGGCGAGGTACTTTGCACCATGCAGTTTAACGAATGGTTGAAAAATGGTGTGAGCACAGGGTTTGGCTTCACTGGGGACTGGGTTCCACCTGGAGGACACCAGCCTATACTGGCAGGATGGTCTGCATCTGTCCAGGAAGGGAACAAGTCTTTGGCAATCAGTTTAAATGCTTCATTGGCAAGCTTTAAACTAGTCAAGGGGAGGCACTGATAAGCAGCAGGAAAATCCCAGCCTCCCCCTACAAAACAGGGTACTAAATGAGAAAAAGACCAAGGTAGAAAGGTCAGTGGGCGATGCTGCTACAGAAGGTAAAGCCATCAAAAAATGGAGAGCAATGAGTACCAATGCCCGTAGTCTCGTACCAAGCTTTCTGAACTAGTGGCCTTGATGGAGGAGGAACATCTGGATATCGTGGCAGTCACAGAAACATGGTACACACAGAACCATGACTGGGACGTAAACATACCAGGATACACTATCTACAGGAGGGACAGGGAGGGTAAAAGAGGAGGAGGGTAGCTCTCTACACAAGGAAGGAATCAAAGCAACAGAACAAAAAGGGTAAACAGGGAGGAGAAGAAGCACTGTGGGTCAATTTGGAGGCAGGCAATGGCACCACAACCGCACAGGGTTGTATACAGACCCTCTCAGGGGAGGAAATGGACAAGGAAATGATAGAAAGTATACTTAGAATGGCAGATAAAGGGTAGATATTGCTGATGGGTGATCTGAATATGCTGATGTTAACTGAGTGCAGTTGCAGCAGCCATTTCTAAGAGTGGGTTATTCTAGATGCCCCTACAGGGGCATGCCTTAGACAACTAGTATTGAACCCACCTCGAGAGGGAGCAATCTTAGACTTGGTCCTCTCAAATGGAGATGGAGAAAGGATCACAGATGTAGAAGTGGGTAGCCATCTGGGAACTAGCGACCATCGAATAGTATGGTTCACAATAAACACAGCAATAGAGTCAAGCCATACAAAGGCAAAAGTACTGGACTTCAGGAGGGCTGACTTTGCCAAAATGGGTGAGTGCCTAAGGAATGCACTAGCAAATGGGCAGGAAGGAGGGGTGGAAGAACAATGGGAATAATAAAACTGCCATCACAGAGGTAACAAGCCTTTGTGTGAAGCAAATAAACAAAACAAAACGATGTAAGAAACCACTATGGTTCTCAAAGGAGGTGGCAGTGAAGGTTCAAGAGAAAAAGAAAGCATTCAGAAAGTACAAGGAATCACAGAAGGAGCAGGACAGAGAATTGCATCAGTTAAAGCAAAAGAAAGCTGGGAAGGCAGTCAGAACAGCAAAGGCCCGAACTGAGGAAAAGATAGCCAACTCAGTTAAGAAGGGGGATAAAACCTTTTTTAGGTACATCAAGGAGTGAAGGAAGACTAAGGGAGGGATAATGAGGCTTAATAAAGGGGAGGGGGTGGGCAGAGGGTGACTGCGAAAAGGCAGAGATACTAAACAAATATTTTTGCTCAGTATTTACAAATGAAGAGGGGGAGGTACCTAAAACAAACAATAGAAACACTCTGGATACAGAAGTTGATACCAGCCCATTTACAGAAGAAAGGGTTCTGGAAGAACTCTTAAAACTGAAGGTGGACAAAGCAAAGGGGCCTGATGGGATTCATCCCAGAACTCTAAAAGAACTAAGGGTGGAACTAGTGACACCACTGACTACCCTCTTTAACAAATCATGGGAGGATGGGGTGGTACCTGAGGACTGGATGAGGGCAGATGTGATTCCCCTTCACAAAAGTGGGAGCAGGGCAGAAGCGGGAAACTACAGACCAGTTAGTTTAACCTCAGTGGTAGGGAAAATGATGAATCACTTCTGAAGGAAAGAACTGTCAGTACCTAGAGGCCAGAGGGGCACAGAACCCAAGGCAGCATGGATTCACAGCAGGAAGGTCATGCCAGACGAATCTAATAGATTTCTTTGACTGGGTGACCAAAGTAGTAGATCAGGGAGGGGCTGTGGACATGGCCTACCTAGATCTTAGCAAGGCATTTGACTCAGTCCCACACAAAAGATTAATATACAAGTTAGCCAGCCTGGGAGTGGGCCCCAAGATGATAGCCTGGGTAAAGAATTGGCTGGAGAATAGGACACAGAGGGTAATAGTAAATGGAGTCCACTCTGAAGAAAGGGGGGTTACTAGTGGGGTACTGCAGGGTTCAGTATTAGGACCGGTCCTCTTCAATGTCTTTATAAGCGACATTGCAGAGGGACTGGAAGGAAAAGTAGGTCTCTTTGCAGATGACACAAAGATCTGCAACAGAATTGATGCAGAAGGTGGGGTGGAAAGGATGAGAAGGGACTTGGCAAGGTTAGAGGAATGGTCAAATGTATGGCAGCTTAGATTTAATGCTAAGAAGTGCAAGGTAATGCACCTGGGAAACAAAAACCCAGGGGAAGAGTACACAATGGGGGGTGAGATATTAACTACAACAAAAATGGAAAGGGACCTGGGGGTAGTCATATCAGATGACTTAAAGGTGGGCAAGCAATGTGAGAGGGCAGTAAGGAGGGCAGGGGGGATACTGGGGTGCACAGGGAGAGGCATCACCAGTAGAAAACAGGAAGTTGTTATCCCTCTGTACAGACAGCTGGTGAGACCCCATCTGGAGTACTGTGTGCAGTTCTGGAGACCCAATCTCCACAAGGACATAGACAAGATGGAAGCTGTCCAGAGGAGGGCAACTAAAATGGTGCAGGGTCTGCACCAGAAGACATATGCAGAGAGACAAAAGGAGCTTAATATGTATAGCCTCGAGGAAAAGAGGGAGAGGGGGGACATGATAGAAACTTTCAAGTACCTCAAGGGAATCAACAAAGTCCAAGAGGGTAGCATCTTTCAAAAAAAGAGGTGTGCAAGAACAAGGGGGCACAATTTGAAGATGGGGGGGCGCTCAGAGGTAATGTAAGGAAGTATTTTTTCACAGAGAGGGTTGTGGATGCATGGAACGACCTTCCGGAGGAGGTTGTGGAGTCAAAAACAGTGGCTGAATTCAAACATGCATGGGACAGTCATAAGGCAATTCTAGGGGGTGGGGGTAGAAAGAAGTAGGCTGCTGGTTAACTAGGATCTGAAGCTTATCCATTAGGTGGGGAAATGGGCAGACTGGGTGGGCCAAGCGGTCCTTATCTGCCGTCAAATTCTATGTTTCTATATACATGAAATAACAGTTTTACAGCCAAGATGGAATAACATGCAAGAATAATGCAGTTTACAGTCTTGATTCAACAAAAATACAATATACAATATTTACAATCACTAATAAAATACAAAGATTTTAAAAATAACAGGAGAAATAAGCAAAATAAGCAAACATCAACAGAGCACTGTAGTTTGCCCTTCTTCTGTCCCTTGAATAACATTTCACTATCCAAGATCACGCCATCCGTTTCTGCTGAATACTGATACACAATACTCATTCTGCCACCCATTCATCCTTTGTTACTATGTTCATCATTTTCCTAATGCTTCAGTGGCCCAACAGATTCGCATTTTCAACTGCTCAGCTGCTGATGAACTTCGTATCAGGATTTGGCCTTGAGTACCAAATGTCCTTCGTCCATTTTTTGCCTCTCTGATTTTGAATTGGCTTTCACTGAGTTGGTCTCTATAGTTTTGTGTTTTCACTTTTTTTTTGTGCAATTTAACTTTACTATATGCCTTTTTTCACCCTAATTGCCTCTGTACCTCCTATAATGTGCCACAAGTACCACCATGCTGGTCTGTGTCTTTTGTTGCTGTACTTCCGTTTCTGAGATATACATTTTTCAGAAAGTAGTTCATATGTATTTAAAGGTGTCCAAATGTTGCTGGACACTGATACCCACAAGCATGGTTTCCTAAGTTACCTGAGCTGCAAGCCCTTGTAATCTTATTGAAATGTTTTGTTCAAGACCTAGTTTTTGGCCAGGTTACATCAAATGTGTTCACTAAAAATACCACCAACAACTTAAACTGGTTCAATTTCAGTTGGCTTCCATCTGTAATGCCCCCTCGGGACTAGGCTGGAAACATGCAGAATTCCTTAGCCCTCCTTTCCATCAGCAAAAACAAAATAAAATTGTTATGCCAATATTTTTTTTCTTTCAGTTCTGCTTATCCTCCCATCCTACCAGCCAGGACTGACTTCCACCCCTCTTCAACGCTCTGATCCCACCCTCCCAAGACTCTTTCACCTGGAACCCTAGTACCCTGGTCCACCCACAACTCACCTGCGGTCTTGAACCCCTCAACTTACCCGCCCAAGGCAGGGTGCCGTTCAGCTCCTGCAGTGACTCCCACTGCAATCCAGTAAGTCTGAGACATAGATGAAGACTGGGCTTCCCCAGGGTCCAGGTAGGCAGACACTGCCATCAGGCACTGCAAGCAAGGAGGGGCTTCATCCACTCAGCCAGCATCATTTTCCACTTCCAAATTCCTCCTTCATAGTGTGGGTGTGCAATGAAGGTAACGGAGCATCAAGCACACTCCCATGCATGACGATCCCACCTATCCCTGCCTCAGCAAGTTCCCCAGCACATTACCTTTTGACAATCACCAAGGGGCACGCTTTTGCCTGGGTCCCTTCTCCCACCCACCCCAGAGGAGGTACAGTAAGCTGTCCTCTGAACACTCTACCCTCTGACGCTCCAGCGAGCTGACTTGGTAAATCTGATAATGCTACAGTCACTGTTGCTTAGTGTTTCTCCAATTCCCATTTCTCAGCCCAGGTCACCTTTGCCACTAAGGACTGGATAGAGCACTGCTTTATTCTAGTAGCTCCTTTAACAGAGTGTCAGATAAACGTTATCCCCTGTATTCAGAAATTTCCTGCTATGCATTTCTTTCTCCTCCACTTCTTAGCCACTATAGTCACTCGCTCATCTTGTATATTTTTCCTTCAGAATCAGCTGTCAAGAAGTATCTCTTCGTCTGACTCGGTGGTGCTGAGGATTGAGGTGCTAGACGCCACACCTCGCAGCATGCCGGCAACCCGGGTTCGGAAGCAGACTTGGGCCATCAGGGGTCGGCAGGGGAGAGGGAGGATCGAGCATCCTGCGATAGCTCTCCTCCCTCTGGGGTGGGTAAGGGGTCTACATCACTCTGCAGCAGCAACTGGCAGAAGTCAGGGGCACTGCAAGCAGCACGGCTGGCACCGGCACATAGTGCACTAGCGCCACCGCACATCCAGCTCAAAGGAGAAAAAATTCAGGCGCAAAACTGCCAAGGTGGTCGTATGGCTGATGGTTATGCGCCTTCTGTGGTATCAGGATTCAGGTACCCCATGGGGAGAGGGGGGAGAAATACTGTGTGTGCCAGCCTGCATGAAGAAGAGCATGTTGTTGACCAGACCGGATCCGGGAGTGCGGGTGGCTAGACGACCTGTCAGTCCGCTCTGCAGAGGTAGGAGATTCAGAATGTCGTGATTAAAAAATAAATATCTCTTTCATTAGTTCCCCTATATCATGTAGGTTCAGTAAGTAGCCTCTTCCCACGTACCTCCGCTGATGCTGACTAATCTAAGATTTTCTTGATGACCCGAGTTGAATCAGTTCACTAGTATGCGCACTTCCTTTTGATTTAAGTACAGTCCATGATTCCTGGTAAAAAGACTTCCCTTCCATCAAATGCTATTTATTTTCTAAAGAGAAAGAATCATTCTTTCTAAGACCAGACACTGATCGAATAATTTATCCTTTGAGCCCTTGTTTTAAAACTGGATAGGCAGCATTTCTGAGAAGATGGATTCTGCTTTTCCGAATCAGATTGTCTTACCAAGGTTCCTGAAGCCTTTCTTGATTTGTTCTTGCTTTCTGTGTTTGATAGGGCATGGGTGAAGGATAATGCAGACAACAGCAGATTGGTGCAACACACCACAGTGTGGCTTTATTTTCTATAAAAAGTCAGGATGCGTCATTTGTTCCAATATGTACTACTACCAGTGGCTGGTCACCAAATGATTTCAATAGCCTCTCCTTTCTTTTAGTTATATGCTTAATTCCGGCTTAAGGCAGATAGCAGCAGTGGCACCATCCATCATTTTCTATATCTCTTCAGCATAGTTTTTGATCCATCCGTGTGCCTCGGGATTAAGTAATCCACAACTATGATTTTTCTATGTTTTGCTTCATCTTTTAATATTTATTTTTCATTGTCAGTTGTGTTGCATATTTCTTCAAGCTTCTGCTTCACCAGTAGACTGCACCTGTTCTAGATATGCAGGGGAAGGTTTCCACTGCTATTTTTACACTATTGCTAGCCTGCTTCTTCCTCTTGTTTCCCAATGGAATCAACCATCAAGCGTACGTGTTTGGCTGTCCATTAGCCTCCTACCACAGTCATAGCCTGGAATAAACTGAAATTTTTGAAAAAGCCACATGGGAATCTAGAAATGATTATGACATCTGAGAAAACTCAATTTGCTGTTAGGCTTATTAGGGAATGCTGCTGATGTATTTATGTATGTCCCTCAAAACCTTTTTTTTTTTTTTTTTTACCTTTTTTATATATTCTCTGAAAAAACTTTGCTAATGCACCATTAGGGTTCCCTACGATTACACTTTCTCAAAAAGTAAGGAAATTCTCTGCAAAAATCTTCATTAATAGACCATTATGGTTCCAGCATCAAAACTAGGGAAATGCCATCTTAGGATTCCCAACCCTAAGACCCAACCCCCACTCTTGGTTTTCAACCGTAAGACCCCACCCCCACCTTGCATGCAGAAGCAGGTGTGAGAGGTGTACCTTGGGTTGCAAACTCTAATGCTCACCCCATTCCATGACTAAGTAAGCCAAGATGGGTACAGTATAAGAGAATGGGGTGAGCATTAGGGTTCACAACCCCAAGGCACACCCCTCACACCTGTTACAACATGCAGGATGTGGGTGGGGTCTTACAGCTGAAAACCAAGAGGGGGGGTCTTAAGGTTTGAAATCCTAATATGGCATTTCACTACTTCTGATGCTGAAACCCTTATGGTCCATACAGAGTTTTTTGCAGAGAATTTCCTTACATTTTGGGAAAGTATGATGGGCCTTGCACTCCCAACCATCCGTAATTTTTGAGAGACTGTAACTGTATCCTTCTTTCCCTGTGGGAACACAGGGCCCGAATCATCCATATTCTTCTGCGCATTTGCTCCCATCATTCCGTACTCCTCTGCATATTTGTGTATGGGAGTGCAGAGCCCTAAACTGTGTTGAAAATGATGTTTGATGGGGCCCTGCACTCCCATTCCATAGTGTGCAGACCCAAAGAAACACCCGACATTACAAAGTTCTCCCACAGACAACACAAGAAAATGTGAAACCTGTGTAACTCAACACCAAAATAATATATTTTCACGAAACCAGCCAAAGGCACATCATGGGGCAAGCAGTCTAAACCCTGAAATTTTCAGAAGAAAATTGCAAACTGTTTCTTCACAGCAGAGCGACAAAGAAACGACTAATGCTTTCCTATACACCTCCCATTACAATGTTATCCTATGGGAAACAAAGCAAAATGTAACCCCACACAACTCCACACCAAATTGATATATTTTCATGAAACTAGCAAAAGGCACATTGGTGGGGCAAGCCATCTGTACCCTGGAAATTTCACAAGAAAATTATAAACTTTTTCTTCACAGCGCAATGACAAAGAAATGACTAGGTAAATCTCCCATTACAATGTTATCCTATGGGAAACAAAGCTAAATTTAACCCTGCAGAACTCCACAGCAAAGAAATACATTTTCACCAAACCAGCAAAAGGCACATCTGTGGGCCAAGGGCTCTGCACCTTGAAAATTTCAGCCCAAAAGAACAAGCCATTTGTTGCTATGCAGTGGCAAAGAAACAGATATATAAGAAAATCCTTTTTCGCAAATCCTTTATCGCAATTTGCAGAAAAAAGAACATCTTTTTTTGCAAACTGCGAAAAAGGATCCTGTCTTGCGGAATACGTTTTCCACGATTTGCGGCAAAGGATTTCCGAGGATTAAAAATCCACATTTCTCAACAAGTTATAAAAAAACTGACCCCAGAATCCGATTCTATGAGCCCCGATTAGGTAAACGCAACTGTTGGTGTTTACCAAAGCCCAGTATTTTTCTTCTAATTTGAGTCCGTTTGCCTTGTTAACTGAAAACAAGATGGCAACAGCACAAAAAAGAATTCCACAGTTGCGGCAAAAGGTCCCCCATTTGCGAAAAAGGATTCTGCATTTGCGATAAAGGGTCCTTTTTTTGCACGGGACATCTAACTTTTTCCCAGAGGAAATAATACGAAACTTTAAAATGTAATAACTTTGGAATGGAGTAACATTTTTTCACCAAACCTTTAAAAGGCACATCTGTGACCCAAGACGTATATATCCTGAAAATTACACACCAAAATTCCAAGCTGGTTTTGTGCAGCGGTGTGATGAAGAATTTGACAAAAAGTGGTCATTTCTAAATTTTTGGACAATCCGTATCTCCGCACCCAAACTTCCTCCTGGAACAAAACGTGTCACATCAAGAGATCTTTGGTCCCCGAAGGCACTTGCAAAATTTCATGTGAATCAGTTGAAGGTTGCAAAGTTATTAAAGTTCAGCATTTTGCCTTTAACACAGACGTGACCGTCGAACCCAACTTTAATGATGTATAGAATTGTTATGTTGTATTGTTTCTGAAATTTATACTGAGTGTTCAGTCGTATGACTATATGCATTTTAAATAAATAAAACGTGAAACCAAAAAAAATGCTACAGTAACAGGCCATATCGCCTCCTGTCTGTTTACGTTCCAGTTCTTTATTGTTTATTTTACTACAAGTAAATTATCCAAAGGATAACCATGAGTATCATTTTTTTTAATTCTTAAGAGTTCTGGAATCCTAGAAGTTAGAAGGAAACGCTCTTCATTAGTCAAGAGATACCTTCCGTGCACTGTTTAATTTTTTATAAGCCATTTCGTTTTTGCTGCTACAGAATAATCATGAGCAAAGCTGAACTGGCAGTATAGCCTAGATCAGGGTTTCTCAAATGGCAAGGCCAGCCTCCCTGGGGAGGCTCCAGCCTGTTCCAAGGAAGGCTCAAAAAAGTCTGAAAAAGTACTTTATTTATGTTTTGAGTTTGAGATATGTTGTGTGAAGAGATGAGGCAAATTGAAAGAGTACAGTAGTAGGTGAATTTATGTATTTATTTATAAATCAGTGACCAGGAAAGGCACACAGTGCCAAGGCTTATTTCACGTGTACTCGGGGAATGGTAGGGAGTGAATAAAATTCAAAAGGTAACTGCAAAACAGTCAAACAATACAAAATGAACAACAGTACAAACAGATGGGAACAACAAACTAAACGACAGCTAACAACTGACCAACTAGACTGGTAGCAGAACAGCCCAAACACAAGAGATAAGCACAGCGGTGCCAGGAGCAAGAACAGGAGGAAGCAAAAGGATCATTGAGAAGTTGCTTTAGAGCAGGGTAAGGGGGGAGGCAGAGGTGGTTAGAAAGGTTTTCCAAATAGAGGACAAACAGACAGAGAAAACAGTCTAACCCATAAAGGTACTGCAACAAGGTTTCACAGTGGTTTGGAGAGTCAAAATGTTGGATCAAGTAAGCTGACCTGGGGAGGAGGGTTTACAAGAAGGGGAGTTATAATAAGCTGAATAAAATGAGAGACAACTACTCAAAGGAGTTTCACTTTTTTTCGTGATATACTGTGAAAAGTGTGGTATTTTTTCTATGGGAAGGACAAAGATTATTTCAATATCTGGGGGAGGCTCAAGATCTTTTCTATGGCTTGGGGGAAAGCTCACTTTGACAAAGTCTGAGAACTAATGGCCTAGACTAGAGGTTATAGGTTTGAGTAATTAGCTGTGAATGAGCCTGGTTTGTAACATGGGAACGAATGCAGCAGTAAAGAGGGGCTGGCGATTGGTCAGAAACGACCAGCTGACACAAATGTAGCAGGCATTAATGCAGCAGTAGAGTTTGTTATTGCAATGCCACCGACAACCACCAAATACCGAAGGTGCATGCAATAAACCCCGCTACTGCACCAGCAGATTAAAACCAGTAGGAGAAACCACCTTTCCATGGCATTAAAAATATGTGCTCTCCAGCAAACCATCAGATGCACAGAGTGAAATGGACGCGAGTTGCGCATAGTAGAAGTGAAGGACAGAGAAAAGGAAAAAACACTAACGTTCACACCTGCAGTAGTCGTCCTATCCAGCACGAACATAGCTAAACTTTTAACGCTATCAGGGGAGCACTGAATGTGCAGCAAACTGAGGAGTGAGGTAAACAATCACTTGCAAATCCATAGAAGCCGCATGAAGGAAATATGTAAATCACGATGCCATCACAGCACAACCTATGAATATCGCTAACATAAGAGAAACGAGTTAAATAAAAACGGTTTCTACATATAGAAAAAAAAAAAAGAACACAACCATTGCACTGCTCAGTGTGTTAGTCTCCAATGAGAAACCTATCAATGTGTGATAAAAAAAAACACCACTATATCAATAAATGTGGTAGTCAGGAAATCAAAAGTGAAAAACTTCATCTATCTGTATGTGTAATATATTACAGATAAGAAAAAGAAATTACTCACCTTAGTAATGTTGTTTCTTCTAATGGAGTCTTGCTATATTCTGACTATATGCAGTTAGCCCCAGCACTTGAACTGCCCCGGGAGAGTGAAGAGTTAACTCTTTGCAGAAGCATAGAATGTTGAGCTGAAGCTCGGTTTTCAAACCTTTGTCTCTAGCACTCTGAAGTATAACCATCAGATTAATACGAGCATTAACTAATCAAATTAACAGGTGGAAATTATTTCAACTTTTGTAAGCCAAATGGCCGCCACAAATTGATTTTAGGGTCAAAAGACTCAAGTCGAGAACCCCAAAAAGAAAGCTAAAGACAAGACAAAGACAAAATCAAAGTAGGTAGTGAAATTAAAACATTAATAAACCCATAAGATAGGGCAAGACAAGTACACCTCTGGGGTGCAGTACTGTGCCTGCCCACCCACATCCCAAAACTACTAGGTTCCAGGAGGGGAGGCAGGGAGGGGAGGTCAGAATACAGCAAGACTCCATTAGAAGAAACAACATTACTAAGGTGAGTATTTTTTTCTTCAAACAACACGAAGTCTTGCTGTATTCTGACTATATGCAGACTACCAAGCAGTACCCCCCATGAGGAGGGAGTCACATAACCTATTTTGGGAATAGACTCTGCAGCACAGCTGTGCCAAACCTAGCATCACTTCTAGACTGAATGTCCAGAGGGTAATGTCTGGTAAATGTGTGAACAGTTTTCCAGGTGGCTGCTTTACAGATTTCCACTAAAGGTATATCTCTAGCTGCTGCGAGTGACGCAGCTGAACCTCTGGTAGAATGAGCCCTCAGGCCTGAGGGAGGTTCCTACCCAAGCTTTGAACAGTAGAATTGGATACAGGAGACAATCCACCTGGCAATAGTTCTCTTGGTGGCTGGTTTGCCCTCTCTCTCTCCTCGCCATAGGTGAGAAATAACTGAGAACAGCCATTCCTATAGGCCTTAGTATGCTCCACATAGTAACTAGGGCCCTCTTCACATCAAGACTGTATAATCTTCTCCCCTCGGAGGAAGAATGGTCAGTGTGAAAAACACAGGCAATGACATAGATTGGTTCAGATGAAAGTCTGACACTACTTTGGGAAGAAACTTTCTGTTAGTTTGAAGGACCACCTTATCCCTGTGAAAATAAATTAAATCAGGTTCCACTGATAAAGCCTATAACTCACCGATTCTCCTGGCAGACGTAATAGCTACAAGGAATACAGTTTTCCATGTCAAGTATTTCAGCTCTGCTGGAGACAGAGGCTCAAAAGGAGGCTGCATAAGCTGTGCTATACAGATGTTCAGATCCCAAGAAGGAGTAGGGTCTCGAAAGGGAGGATTAACAGTATCAGACCTTTGAAAAACCTGATTGAAGACTGGATGAGAGGCTACGGAAGAGCCCTTCCCAGCGGAAAGGAAGGCAGACACAGCTGCCAAATGTACCTTGAGAGTAGTAGGTCGAAGGCCTAAGCTATTAAGATGCACCAGATAGTCCAATACAGTAGCAATGTCAGCCAACTCTGGCTGAACAGGTTTCTGGGAACACCAAAACCCAAATATTTTCCACTTGGAATTGTAAGTCTTTCTGGTAGCAGGTTTCCTGCTAACCTTTAGAATATCCAAGACTGATTGAGAAAGGTTTAGATTTGCATATTCTAACTCTTCAAGAGCCAGGCCTTGAGCCTGAAGATTGGGGTAAAGGATCCTCCCCAAGAGCATGTCAGAAAATTGAACTGTTTGGGAAGACACAGAGGCATTGTCACTGACAGTGACAGTAGTAGAGGATACCAAGGTTGTCTGGCCCAGTCTGGTGCCACTAGAATCACCCTGCAAGGCTGAGATCTGATTTTGATCAGGACCTTGAATATCAAAGGGAAAGGAGGACATGCATACAGGAACCTGCCTGTCCAATCCAATAGTAGAGCCCCCTGGTGTACAGAGCCTAGTAGAGGAGGCCTGCAACAAAAGAGAGGAAGTTGATGATTGTCCGGGGCTGCAAAGAGATCTATCTCTGGAGTACCCCACCTCTTGAAGATAACCTGAAGGACCAGGGGGATTCAGAGTCCATTCGTGATGACCCTGACAAATTCTGCTGAGAGCATCTGCTAAAATGGCCTTCCCTGGGAGGTGCACAGCCACCAGGGAAGCCTGAAGGGAATAAGCCAGAGACCATATTTTCATGACCTCTGTGCAGAAGGCCGAGGACCGAGTGCTTCCCTGCTTGTTGATGTACCACATGGCTGTGGTATTGTCTGTCCTGATTTGTACTACTTTCCCCCGAACCACAGCTGAGAATGTCTGCAGAGCTACAAAGACAGCCCTCAGATTTATGTGAAGGAGAGACTCCTGGTGAGACCAGGTTCCCCCGAGCTGTAATCTGAGCCAGGTGAGCCACCCAGCCTAGGAGAGAGGCATCTGTGGTGAGAATCACTGAAGGAGCCTGACTGATGAATGGAACACCTTGTCAAAGGCTGTCCTCCTCCAGCCACCACTGGAGTGCTTGAACTAGAGTTTGAGACACTGGAACCAATTTGGAGAGAGGGTCCTTTTTCTGAGACCAGTAAGATCTGAGATGAACTTGAATATCTCTCATCTGAAACCTTGCTCCCTGGACCACAGCTGTGGAGGCTGCCATGTGGCCCAGTAACTGAAGAAAATGTCTGGCTAGACGAGAAACTAGAGGATGAAAACAGGAAGCCAGAGTGACTAGAAACTGAACTCTTGAAAGAGGAGAAAGTATGCTCTTGCCTGGGTAGTGTCCACCCGTATGAAAGTGAGCAGGTGAGCAGGTTCCAGAACCGACTTTTCTAGGTTTAGAATGAAAACCAAGGACTCCAGGAGCCTTTGGGTGACCTCTAAGGCTGACTTGACTTGGTCTGAGGACTGACCTACTAGGATCCAGTCGTCCAGACATGGGAACAGAATACGACCTCGTCTCCTGAGGAATGCCACCACTACTGCTAGGCACTTGGTGAACACCCTTGGAGCAGATGTTAGGCCGAAAGGCTTGGCTCTGAACCGATAATGGCCTAAGGGTAACTCGAACCCGAGGTGCTCTCTGTGGGAATATCTGATGGGTATGTGGAAATAGGCATCCTTGAGATTCAGGGAGGCTAGCCAGTCTCCTGGTCTCAGAGAGGGAAGAATTATTCCCAGAGTCACCATTTTGAACTCTGGCTTTGTTAAGTGTTTGTTGAGATACCTTAAATCTAGGCTAGGTCGCCACTCCCTGTCTTTTTTTGGGTAAGCAAGTATCTGGAATAAAGTCCTTTTCCCCCTGTGACAAAGAGGTATCTCCTCTACTGCTTGCATGAGCAGAAGAGAGGTGACTTCTGCCTCTAAGGCCTTTGTCTCCAATGGGGAAGAGGGGGCTGAAAGATCTTGCTCTCATTTTTGGGAACCTTTTGAAACTGAGAACAAGTCCCTGGCTCACTACTTCCAGGAACCATCTGTCTGAAGTAATGGGCTCCCAGGCCTGGGAGTAGTAAGCCAGCCTGCCCCCTACAGGAATTGGGGAGGCGACCCTGAATGACACCTCAGGGTGTCTGTTTGGCAGGGGGCTTGGACTGAGTGGATGCTGGGGTCCTGGCCATCCTTCATCTGCCTCTTCCCCTGAAGAACCCCCTCTGCTGGAATGAAGAGGAAGCCTGGGCTTGGTAAAAAGGCCTGTGAAAAGGCCTGCCCCTGCCAGCCCTAAACTGCTGCTTCTGAGGGCCTGCTTCTCTTTTGCTGCAGCACTCCTGTAGGTGGTCCTGTACTCATCCATCTTCTTCGTGTAAGCCTCTGTCTGTTCACCAAACAGAGAGTTACCAGCAACAGTAAAATACATGGCCTTAGTCTGGGTATCCTGTGACAAATTGGTACATCTGAGCCAAGCTAATCTCCTCATGGAGACAGATGTAGCCATGACCCTGGAATGTGCATCATTCGAGTCATCAGCAGCGTGAAATTGGACCTTGGATACCTCAATACCATCTGCAGCCACCTTCTTCAGCTCCTTGGCTAGCTGGGGAGGGGCACTCTTAGCCAGTTCCAGAACCATATCCCACCTCGATTTCTGGTACCTGGCTGTATATGCCATATAATTAGCTTGTCTGAGTCCCAAAGAGGATGCCAAGTATTGCTTCTTGGCCATTGCATCCACTTTCCTAGAATCCTTATCTGGGGGATGGGATGCCAGGGGAATATTAGCCTTGTCACAGGCTGCAGCCTGCATCACCCTAACATGGCTGTAATGAGTAGTAAGAAATTCTGTTCCAGGACCTGCCAACGTATATCTCCTGTCCATCTTTTTATCCACAGGAGGTATAGAAGTTGGAAACTGCAAAATTTTTTGTGTCTGTTTCCCCAGGGATTTATGCAGAGGGATAGACACTCTATTCGACTCTGGGACATCCATCATTTCCATGAAGTCAGGTTCCTCTTGATCCTGTTCAGCTTCCTCAACTGGGAGCTGAAGAGTATCAGCCACTTTCTTGTAAAGCAAGAAATGGTAGGGGACTCAAAGTCTGGGAGGAGACACACTGGAAGGCCTGTCTGGAGAGATGTCAGGCTCTACTGGCTCATGTAGGCCTTCATCTTCCTCTTCATCGTACTCTTCTTCTCAATCCCAATCGCCCTCATAGAAAGCCTCTGGATCAATGTCAGAAGTGACTGTGTCCGACCGAACCGAACCTCTGTGAACCGTTGCCGGTTCAGTTGGAACCGGGCAAAGCGACTGTACTATAGTGATCGCTTTTGCAATCTCCTCAGCGGTCGGACCATGGGAAGTCGGATCCAAACCGGCTGATTTACATTTCCTTTTACTAGGAACCGATTCCGCAAAATTGGCTCTCCTTTCGCCTGAGAAGGTTTCGTCCAGGTCAGTGGGCACCTCCTCAGGTTCGGTCACAACCGAACCAGGCTGGCCATCCAGGTCAGCGGACTTCTCAGCCTCCCTCTCCCTCAGCCTACTCAAACGTTTTTCCCGAGTGGCTTTGGGAAAGTTTTTACAAATCTGGCAGTCTTCTTTGAGGTGGTCAAACCCCAGACAGTAAACACAGACGAGGTGAGGGTTGGCCTTAGCAAAGGCCTCCTCACACTCTGCACAGTGCTGAAACCCAGTGGGACCGTTTTTCTTTTTGGGTTTGTCAGACATACGGAAATATTGAAACAGTTACCCTTACCAGCTTTTACACCAGGCAACTAAAAACTGATAGGTTGCAACCATGTCATGGGTCAGTTAAATAAATCCAGAAAATCTGATTTTTTAAGGAACCGGTAAGTACCGGAAACCACAGCAATATTTCTGAATAAAACTCAAATAGAATGGGATTCGGTTCTAAACCGAACCAACCGGAGAAGAACCGAAGGCAAAAACAATTTCCACAATAATACCAGAATCACAACAAACTACCTACTACTACCACTTACTCTTACCGAAACAGAGGTAAGAAGACTGAAAATAAAGAAGCGGTTAGATAAAACTGACCGATGTAAACTATACCGAACCGAAGTGCAGGAGGGATCTCCGGAGCGACTTCACAGTTAGGCGGAGTAAAGAAATCTGACGGTTACACTTTAGAGTGCTAGAGACAGAGGTTTGAAAACCAAGCTCGAGCTCAATGTTCTATGCTTCTGCACAGAGTTAACTCTTTACTTTCCGGGGCAGTTCAAGTGCTGGGGCTAACTGCATATAGTCAGAATATAGCAAGACTTCATGTTGTTTGAATAATGCAATGTTACACATATTCACATTGCCCATGTTACAAGAGCATTAATCCCCTCCAGAGTCGGGCTCTACTAGTGGACTAATGCCCACTGGGTGGTTGGAAGCATTCGCCAGCGCCCTGCGGCGGCAACCCCTCCCCCACCTGCCGGCATTAATCCACTAGTAGAGCTCTCCTCTGTCGGGGATTAATATTTACATATCCACCAGACCTGGATTTGATTCCCACAACATCCACTTGCATACTGTGTGACTGAGCAAGTCACAACCTCCCCAGTGCTCCTGGGTCACCCCTGAAAACAGGCACTTGTGCCCAGTGGGCCTTACCCAGTTAAAAAAGAATAAAAAAAATGGCAAAAAGAACAAAGGTTTATAATGCCACAACTGCTGTTAAAAAGATACAAGATTCCTCATAATGAACTCCTACCTCCACTCCACATCATCCAAAGAGGAAGCACAGTAACTAAAAGGTTATTAAAAAACAGATCTTTTAATACCTGTCACAGCAATTCATCTCATCTGTAACAAACCAGCAAAACGTCAGTGGAACCCTAAAAACAGATTACCGTATCATGTCTGCCCCAAGTCTCCCCATGTTTCACTAATTATTTTTTGCCACAGTTTGCAGACAATTAACCTTGGACTTCATATACTATCTGCCTTATCTCAGTCAAATTAAACCAACCACCAATTTAATGCACACTTTATTCTGTAAGCAAGGAAAAACCCCTGCAGCACAGAGAGAAAACAGAAAAAACAGTACAGTGTCAGTGGCTCAGTAGGTAGCACACTCGCCTCTGAGGCCGGGAGATCAGAGGGCTGTGGGTTCAGTTCCCACATCTGGTACTTGGGTTAATATCCCAGTACTAACACTGTAGTGCAGCATGAGAGGGGTGCTGCACTTCTGAGGTGCCGTCTTTTGGATGAGACGTTACACCGAGGTCCCATCTGCCTGGATTGGTGGTAGATCAGGTGGATGTCAAAGACCCCATGGCACTTCTCGAAAAGAGTAGGGGAATTTCCCTGGTGTCCTGGCCACATTTCCCTCATTCACAAAACAAAAAAAAAACACCAACAGCTGGTTCAATTTCAGTTGCTTACCATCTGTACCCCCGGTCGCCCCTGAAAAAGGGACTTCTAGACCCAGTGGGCTTACCGGGTCAACAACATAAATCACAGACTATGCAGCTTTATAGTAGGACAGCAAATTCACAAACACTTAAAACATCTGCAGTTTAAAAGCAATTCAGTAGTGAGCTCATTCCAGGATCTCATTGGTGAAGTCCTCTGAAGTCGGACAATAAACTGCTATGGAAAAGAAACAGACTTACACTGCCATCCCATTGGTGAATTCCTCTGAAGCCTGGCAATAAATTGTTATTGCAACACGAGCATCGGCATCGAACGTAAATTCCAGACTGTACAGGACTCTGGGTCGGGCACTTTCCTCTACAGGGCTGTCAGCATCTTCTTTATACCTATAAGGGAAAAACAACTTTATTCCATAGTTTTTTTAAGAGCAAACTCTGCCAACACCTCACCGAACTTGGCAGCTGCAACTGCCATCCCTAGGTTGCCTCACCCCCTTACACTGCAAATGTCTCCCCCTTGTCCGCCCACTCTTTGCTGCTGGTAGCAACTATGTCAGCTCTCACTAGTCACTCACATTCACCACCCACTTTCTTTTTTCACCCCCAACCCCTTCTGCCAACAACTCAAGACTGCCCGCACCAGTACCCTCCTGCCTCTCCTTCACAAACCCTAGCCCACCTGTCCCCCTTGCCCCCTTTTTCTTTTTTGTTGTTCCCCCCCTACCTTCCTCACCATCCCAACCCGTTCCTACCTCACCCCCCAATCACTAACAAAGGCTGCTTTATAACTGCCTACTGTTTTGTAAAATATCCACCTGCCTGTTTTGTATGTTTCAATGTATTTATTACTGTTATCGAATTATTTTTTTTTTTTGAATTCTGTTTCTTTCTCCTACCTCGGGGGCCTCTCTCAGGTGTAGATTCGTGGCTCTCGGCTCTGCTGCCCACCTGAAGCCTCCGCACTCTCCGGGTGTACCTCTCCTCTCACCTCACCCAGCTACCCAACCCCTCCCTGGCTCTGAGCCCCCGGGAGGACCGCCATCTCCTACTGGTGCTCTATCTAGAATCTAGACAAGTAACCGGGAGGAGGAGAGAGACCAGAAGCACGGAGCGGAAAGGCCTGGCACTGGGCATGGGGCCAGGCCACTGATCCCACTGTTACCTACCCCCAAGGCAGGGTTTTTTCCTTGCTTGCCCCTGGAACTGCAGAAATGCACAGACGTCCAGTGCAATGCGGGCGGTTCCCGCTTGCAGGATGTCTTGCTGACGCCTTCTTCCTTGTACGTGTGCTCCATCGCCCCAGCAGCACACGGCCTCCGCCAGGGGGCCACTATAGCTGCATGGAGCAGCAACCACCCTCCCCAGGAGAGGAGAGGAGAGGAAAGCAGTCCTACAGACGCTCGATCCACTCCTTCCTCCTGTCGACCCCTGGCGCCCTAGTCCGTTTCCAAACCCGGGTCGCCAGCATGGCGTGAGGTGTGGCGTCCAGCGCCTCAACTTTCAGCACCACCAGGCCGGCTACTGTTATCGAATGTTATATGTCATATTGTAAGCTGCTTTGTTACTCTTCTGATGTGGAACCTTTGTAAAAAAGCTCCTGGCTCAAAGGTATTGTAATCCAAGAAATAAACAATATAAAATAAAGAAAATAAAGAAATAAAACCAAAGATTGCATCTGCTGTACAGCCAAGTATCAGGTACAGAAATTAAACGAAGCATACAAAACAATGGGCTGTGAGGTTAAAAAAAGCCTTGCTCCTTTCCAGGCGCCTCAAATATGTCACATTCTGTAGAAGAGATGCACATGGCCTTAGCAAAACTAGGATGGCGAGAAAGGCATACCTTCACTTAAACCTTTGTGGCTGTACAGAATGCATACTATACTTCAGGTTTCTGACACTGCACTACAGACAGCAACATTACACCCTAAACTATAAGGAAAAGTTACTCACCACTGTAATATCCTTTCTCTTAAAGGATTAGAACAGCCACTGAAACTTTTACATCATCTCCATGGGGTGCATTATACCACAGAACTTAGAATGTTTGTTTTTTTCTTTCACTCTGCTGATCTTAAGCCTCTCAGCATTCCACTGATAAACTGTTGAGCTAAAGAGGCCAGGAGACTAGAGATATAATTTGGAAAAATATGCCAATTATAGTATTATAAATTTTGGATTAAAAACTTTTAGAAGACACATGAAAACAGATTAGAATAATCATTTAGAAGTTCAAGCCTTAACAATAAACTATGCTGAAAAAAATAATTACCCTATCCTAAAAATGGGAGACAGGGATGAGTAGTTTGACTGGCTGTTCCAAACCATTAGAAGAAAAGATGTTACTACGGTAAGTGCCTTTTCCTTCTAAATATATCAATAGAACAGCTTAGTCAAACTTAGGCAGATTTCACAGAGTCCCCTGGGATGAGGGTTTTAGGACCACTTTGGGAATCAGTTCTGAAGTACAGAAACTCCAAACTTAGCATCCTTTTTTGCCTGTGTGTCTAGGCACTAATGAAATGTGAATGTGCAGACTGTGGATCATGTAGCCAGTTTTACAAATTTTTGCCAGTGGCACATCCTTCTAGATGCCACCGATCCTGCTGTACTCCTAGTGAATGTGCGTTAATGTCCTCTGGGGTGCTTCCCTCATTAGCGACAGCAGAAATTTATTGTGGATACTGTCACTGTGATACTGCCTGCTTAGAGGCTGGGTGTTCCTTTGACAGCTCGCCATATGTAACAGTTTATCATTTTTAATGTCCTCTGTTCTTTACTTGAAAAACCAGTGGGCTCTTCTGACATCTAATGTGTGAAGCTTTTCCTCCCCTCTATTGGCCTATGTGGCACTGGGAAATGCAATGGCTGGGTAACAGCCCGATTCAAAAGGAATTCTGATACTACCTTTGGGAAGTACTTGAACATGTGTTAACATCAATTTTTTTCTTGCAGAAAATTCAAGTATGAGGGATCAGTGCTGAGTGTTTGTAGTTCACAGACCTTTCTTAGTAAGGTAATAGCCAAGAGGAAAGACCATCTGTACATAACAGTGCAATCTAGTAGTGAAAGCTGTGAATAACAGTCAAAATCAACACAGCTATCTCGTGGTGGTCTATGGGGCAGCGTGCATAACAGTCAAAGGAGAGCTCTAACCTTCCGGCTGATGGGAACTTTCCCTTTAACTGAATCATTACAGTTGCTGCTTTCAGGGCTCAGGATCACAGACCTGAAACTGGAGATTTGTTTTCCTGAGCAGAGCAGACAGACATAACACTCTTCAAAAAGTAATTTATGAGTACTGACAAACACTCACATACTCGGAAATACATTGATCTGGAAGAAGACTGCTCCATCACAGTGCTAAGACCAAATGAAAAACATTATTTGGAGTCTGAAAAACAAATGCAATTCACTGAATTTCAGAACCAGTGAGTAAATTCCTATTGCCCACCAAAGTTATCTAGCGCACTGGCTAGTCCACTTAATTACTCACTCAATCAGGACCTAAAGCCGTGTTTTTAAATGGCAGCATTTGCACCACAACCCAAATGCTCAGGCTGCTGTGGTGCAAATGCCACTGTGTGGACGCTACTGAATCAATGTTACTCCTTCGCTCCGCTCCCAGAAATTCTGGGACGCATTCGGGAGCGCAGTGGATTGCGCGCCGTGTGGACAGGTTGCACTGTTTGTTCCTACACGAAACACCTTGTGGGCGCTTCATCAGCCGACTTAACTCCCAGCCCTCACCAGCGTATTCGCATCAGCGCTGAAGGGGGCTGTGTAGACATATGAGACAAACGTCTTGTGGGTCGGGGGAAAGCTCTGCAACGCTCCTCTGAAGGAGCGAGGTCAACCGTGTAAACACAGCTTAACTCTCTGTGACAGCACAAGTGAGTTGTCAGGCAATATGAGTGATTCCTCTTGGACAGCTTTGATGTCACAATGACGCCAACCTCAAAGTAAAGAGCAGTTCTATAAAAATATAACTAGTAAAATTAAGAAAAAACCCTGCTGTACTGCAGAACTAAATGGTGATTACTGTCTTGCTGTAGAATTTAAAAATACTTTCCATTTGCTAGCAGAGCGAGTGGTAGCTCTTAAACTCTCACAGACTGTAGAACTTACAAGCCCTGAGGGCTAGGAAGCGACCAACCATGCAGAGGGACTACTAAAATGCTTCTTGGGTTAGGAAATAATTATGAACCTGCAAACCATCACCATGGAAATCAACAGGCCACAGGACTGATGCACTTAACCCTTAGGCTGCCAAAAGAATTAGAACATACAGGAACGGTGGACTGATATATCAGTCTGCAGCAGAACACGGGGTTAAGATTTACATTTTTGGCTTTGGAAATGACCGTACCACGTTCTTTCTCTTCTGACATGAATGGTTTCTCTCAGGATTAATGGATCATCCAAATCCCAAGCACTCATCTGCGCTGCATATTCAGTTACAAGTGAGCAAAGCATGCTGATATGAACCAGCAAGGGGGAGGAGTAGAGTACCACAACAAGCAGCATTCACGGCTGAAGTTAATGTTTTGTTTTGCCTGAAGGCCTAATTACCATTCATTTCAGCGATTATCCTTGTATGCCTACAAACTGGCTTTTATTGTCAGAGCATGCGCTTTTCTACATATTGCATACTGGGTTCACTTTGCTCACACGTGTGTGTGTGTGTTAGTTTTCGGAGTTAGAATTGGGCCTCTGTGCTGCTTTCACTGCTGGTTATGGAATCTGCAAATCCTGTTTTGCAATGATTTCCAGAGCTTCGTCCATAGTGAGGTGGCCAGATATCTAATGACCAACAAAATGGCAGGTGGTGCAATCTAGCAAAGTCCATTATGGCCCAGAACATTGTACTTAGACACATGATAGCCTACCATGTACTTAGCACTGCTTCAGCACCTATACTGTACTGTCAATTCAGATATTCAAAATACTGCAGTTATATACAGGGGCATTTTCTTCACCCAGCTTCAACTTGTAAGGTATTAAATAAAATCAGCAATCCCACCAAGTGACCCAATACACAAAAACAAGAACTCTGTTTGCTGAGCGTGCAGCTCTTATGTCCACTATCAGTACCTGGGTCCAGCTTGAGTGACGTGCACTAAAAGCACTTAAGCCGCTGCTCATGCAACTGTGTAGGTACCAGACTTCAACAGTAGTGGGGAATGGGTTGCTCAATAGATGAGTAACTGGTTTCAGGTTTGAATCTCCCCAGGTTGTAGTAGCTGAAAGCCATTATTATTTGCTAGCTATTCTGTGACCTATGGGGAAAGAGTTGTGGGGGTCAGTCCAGTTTCTTGCAGGCAAGTGTCAACATTGTAAAAACCACCTACAGAACTGGCACTAACAGTTTCAAATGAGATGCCAAGGACTGAATGAACAGGATATCTATAGGCCGGCATGGACAGGTACCTTACTCCCTCTTTTTTTACTAGCAGCTAAGAAAGCAACTACACGTAGATGGATGTCAAAGGCCTCCCCCCCAAGTTTCAGACTAGCATAAAATAGTTCTGGAAATTTACAGACTTAAATCACTGACAGCCAAGCTATATAATAAGCATGAGGTCTTCCTGAGGAAATGACAACAATGGATACTGTTCCCAAATTGACCCGGGGTTTCTGCCTTGGTGGGGGTTGGGGTTCTTCCCACCCACCTTATATTAAACCTCTTTCTGCTTAATGAGCACCCTGAGGGGTGGGGACAGGATTTTAGACAGACTTTTCCTGATCCTTTTGATCTCCTGGGGGACTGAGAGGGTTCTGTCGGCCTGCTTGTTTATACAGAGGGCTACATAAATTCTAGCTAGTAAAAGACTACACAATGTCCCTTTTATTTAACCTTTTTTTTTTCTCTCTCTCTCTGTTTTCTTTTTTTTTTTTTAAGATGTGAAATATGTAAACTAGCTATTCTTATCATTAACTTATATCTGCCTTGAAGAGTTATACTGTATGATGTATAATGATGTCTCCAATAATAATAATAAAAATGAAATAAAAAAAAAAAAAGGATGTCTAAACAACCATTTCACCTACATGGCTGTTTCTCCATGTTAGGGTTGAAGGAAACTGACGGAGCAGTGTAGGGAAGCTTGCACTATATGTTCGCCTGTACTGGTCAAATGGATAAAGAAACAGTTACTTGCATTGTAACTATATTTCTTTTAATGGATGTGACACTTGTAACCCCAGGATGGTATGCCGTTTGTATCTGACAGCTCTACCAGGTGGGCTGGGTTCGGGGAGGTATATGTCACTCGGCACAAAGGCTAGGTTTGGCTACTCTGCACAGGGGCACCCAAGTAACTCCGAACACAGGAAGCAATAACTGTAATGTCCAATACAAGAAGTGGGATTCTAAAGTGTGGCTTTTATTCACATCCAAACAGAATAAACAAAGCATAGATGGACCACCACGGGGCTACACTCCTGGTAATGCAGATTAAAAGAGACCAGGACACATCCTCATCACTTTAGCCCTCAGGCTCTACAACACACTGGGCACACAGCCCGGACTTGTACGCTGCTTTGGGTTACACAGCCCGAACTTGTACACTGCTCTGGGTTTTCCCCTGGCTCGGCTCCCTTGCCAGCCACTTGTACACCTTCCACACTTCATGGAAACATTTTCTGGTGGCTCCCTACATCACCGAACAGCACCTCATCTCCATCAGGGAATCTTCCACTTAATCCCACGTCTGGGTACTTTCCTCAGGCACTGGCCAAGTACCTGAGAGAAAGCAAAAGGTGTCTCAGAGCAAATCCGTAGAGATGAATTTGGTTACTACTGATGGGGGTCTCCCAACTCTCGCTCCCACAATTCATACCCGGCCATTTCTCTGGACTGTAAACACCTCATCCTTTAACACTTTGCTGTGTAGATTCTTTGCTAAATGTATTTCACGTTCAGTCTACTTGTCTTGCTTCTCATTTCTGCTGGACTTGAACATACTTAAAATAAGTGGCATTGTCCATTACTCTAGACCCCCACAGGTTAAGCAGTACAAGCCGCACATTCTTTCTTTCCATTTGTTCTGGACTTGAACATACTTATAAGTTGCTTTGTCCATTACTCTAGGCCCCCCACAAAGTTAAGCAGTCCAATCCCTACATCTTCCAACTGTACTTGGCTGTCATTTCCTGACCCCACAGTAACAGTCCCTTTAGTTTCCTTCTGTTCAGGTGAAAACACTTGGCCCTTTTTCAGAGCAAACTCACCCTTCGGTTGCAGGTGCCCCACAGGCATTTCCTCCACAAGGAATCTTCCTTTCAGAGCTTCTGGTGCCTCAGCACAACTCAAACAGGCAGCTTCTTTCCCTTACCCGGATCCAGGGGGTGTGCCCCTGGAAAACAGGTAGACACCTTCCCCCCATCCCCTCAGGGATGGTGCTCTGAACCATTGAGAGCGGTCTCCACCACTTCAATTATCAGTTCCTGTGTTCCTCTTCAGGTGGAAACACACACAAAAAACAAAAGTAGCTCTGTAACAGAGCTTAAAGCTCTGAGAGCCTGCACACAGTCTGCCGCACTACAGTCTCTGTCTCAGACTGCACACAGACTGGCTTCAAATTTCCCAACGTTCTACTCTAACCTCCAACTGCAACATTCCAGTGTGGCTTATGCAGCTGTGACAGTTCTAAAATGATGTCATCCCTCAGTCTCAGCTGAGACTGAGAACAGAGTGAGACAGTGTGAAATCCATTTAACTGGAGTTTCACAAGCTGCCTTCCCTGCCTACCACTAGGTCTTACTGGGATTCTAGTAACCCCGGGTAACGGGGGTTACACACTGATTTTCAATAATATAGTCGTCATTCACAGAAGACGGGCTGTGGAATCTAGTGTTACATGCAAAGAATGCCTTCATACTGTGCTGGTCAGGCAACACCAGTCCCCCACTGGCAGATCTTTAACTGAAGAAGCTGGAGCCATGCATACACTTAAAATTATTAGGTTATCTAGTATTGAAAACATGAATAATTTAACATTATTAGATTATCTAGGACTGAAAACATGAATACTCAAAGAAATTGTTTTGGTAAAAACAAAATTGCCTTAAATGTTTTATCAAAAGTATACAGAAGAGATCTCTCAAATACACAGGCAACAGTTTCATTCTGCTTATGTTTTCAAATCCTAAATAAGACTATCATTAAAAGGGGGTCATAGGAAGGGTTAGTAATAATCAGCATTATACCCATTAGAAAAAGTACACTTATAAGGTACATCTCCGAGAGCTGCTACAGATGTTGCGCCTCTTGTAGAACGAACTCTTATCCCCCAGAGGTGGATCTTTACCAGCTTTCTCATAACATAAAGATATGCAAGAGACTTCCCACCAATATTTAAATCTCTTGGCTGCAGGGTGGCCTTGTTCTACATTTCCTAAAGGACAAACAACTGAGAAAAACTACTCCCTATACCATCTTTCCTTTGTTTACTGAAACTCAAGGCTCTTTTCACAACCAATGTATGGAATTTCCTATCTCCTTTATTTGCATCTTGCCGAGGAAAAAAACACAGGCAAGCTTACTGCCTGGATAATATGGAAACGTGTAACCACTTTAGGTAGGAATCTGTCATGTGTTCTTAGAACTACCTTATCTTTTCGACTAAACGTTTGAATCTGTGCTTAATGCCAGTAACTTACACGCCTTGCAGATGTGAGTGCCACTAAAAAGGGGTCTTCCGTGTTAAATGTTTTAAACTTGATAAACCCATCAGGCTCAAAAGGAAGAACTGTCAGTTGTGACAAGATTCAAATCCTATGGTGGGATTTTTTTTTTTTTTTTAAACAGGTACAAATAATTCAATTTTTAAGTGGACTTCTGAAAACACAACTGTGTGCTACTGAAGTTCTGGCTGCAGAAAACAGGCAAGCTGAAATAGCTACCAAATGACTCTTGAGGGAAGAAGGTTTCAAACATTCATGTTTCAAATGAAATATTCCATGATTTGAGCATCCTCCCCTTCATCAGGTGTGACAGAATTATCTCAGTACCAAATGGTGAACCTCTTCCACTTCAGACTCGAGTTTTTCTACTACCTTTAAAACTTCCAATACCCTGTCAGAAAGTTCAAGGGTTGCAAACTTACTTTTCAGGTACCAGGCTGTCAAGGGAAGTGCTTTCAGATCTGAGTGAGACATTCTGTCTGAACAATGCCAGAAGGTCCTGTTTTCACTGAAAGGAGAAATGGTTCCTTCCTGGACAGGCTGATCAGAACATAGTACACTGATTCTCTTGACCAGTCTGTGGCTATCAGAATCATATTTGTTTATTCCCTCCCATGACAATCATTTCTGAAGTAAAGGGAAAGGTTTAGAGAAATAGGTCTCTCCAACAAAGTACGAGTGCATCCTGGTTAACAGTTCCAACAGATTAGTCTCTGTCACTCCCCAACTTTCCAGAACCATTTGAAAAATGGTCTGGTTCAGAGTCCACTCATGGGTCACATGACCCATTCTGCTCAATGAATCCGCCAGTTTGTTGTCCTTCCCTGATATGCATATTGCAGTCAGATCAGTTTTCAAACATTATACAAGGTCCCAAACTGGCATTGCTTCTAGGTGCAGTTTTGAGGACCTGGCACCACCTTGCTTGTTTATGTGCATTGCTGTAATGCTGGCTGTACTTACTGGGACTGCCTAGTTCTGAACTAGAGATGCAAAGCTTTTCTGTAATAGATACACGGCCTTCAGCGCCAGGAGGTTTATGTTTTTTATTCTCCCTTGTGTAGACCACAAGCCACTTACTGAACTGTCTTCAGTGTTCCCCATTCATTAAAACAAGGCGGTGGGCCACCATGCTATTCTGAACGCCAATCATTCTTGACAGCTGCCACCCTTTAAAAAGACCCTGTACCTTTAATTTGCACCAGTCACTTTAAGAAAGAAAAAGCAAACTGACTCTGAGTATGGGTGATTACTACCTGCATATCAAGATCAGGCAGGTGCCTGGAAGGAAAGGAAATCTGCAACGTCACCGCGTCAGCATGCCAAAGAAGACAGCAGCTCAAGCAAAGTCGCATGATGGAGTTTGCGATGTCGGCGGGTGCACGTACAGCAGTAAAGGAGAAGCAGTCTTTGACCTGCGGTGGGTGGCTAGGAGTTGCAGCATGAATCAGGAGTTCACTGATGGCATCAAAACACTGATGAACAGCTCATTAGCCCTATGGAGTGAAGAAGCCTTCGCAATAATACGTGCATGTTCTCTTGTGCTGTTACCACTCTGCTTACTGCTGCAAATGTTGCTTAATAAGAGTCAGTCTGACTCTATTACTCTATTTCAAATACTTGCTGGCACACAGTGCTGAATTTGTTGAGCGGGGGGGGGGGGAGAGTGTGATCAGGTCACACATGCAGCTGTGAGGAGGGAGATCAGAGCTCAAACGTAGCATGCTAATTAAGCTGCCTTGTTTATTTATTTATCTGAATTCTGATGACCAGGTAGGCCCACTGAGACATGCAAGTCCCTTTTTCAGGGGCAACCCATTAGAAAAAAATTACTCACCTGTAGTAATTTTGTTTCTTCCAAGGAATCTCTCCGTAGGTTTAACAGCAGCATATTCAGTCCCATAGATGGAACTTGCCCCAAAGCTTTAGAATTTTATACAAATTAAGGAATGCAGATCAAAGTTCAAAACTCTGCTGTGTAATCATGCTCACCTCTACCCTGTAACAGTAGATGTATTTCTCAAGCTGATGTGAGCAGTGGCCACTAAAGCTAGCTAAATGACTAATGAGTACTCAAAAGGGGTAAAAGTTTTGGAGAAAAAAAAAAGTTCACTATGGCAAAAAAAAAATAAACTGTAAAAACACAGAATATCATTTGTAAAACAATGCAGTAAGTAATGCTCAAGCAATCAAAAGAAACAGATTCTTGTATGAACCTTTTTTCTGGTTCTGAAAGTGGAGGAAGGGATGGAACTGTTAAACCTAGTGAGGGATTCCCTGGAAGAGACAACATTACTACAGATGAGCAATTTTTTCTTCAAACCCCAGGAATCCCTCATTAGCTGTTTGACAGCAGCAGACTCCATAGTAGTACCTTGAGAGGCTGGGTACAGAACCTGTTTAGAGAAAAGGTTCTGCAAGGCAGCAGTGCCAAAGTTGGCCTTTTTCTGGACTTTATGTCCAGACAGTAGTGCTTTTGTTTATATATATATATATATATATACACACATTTGGTCCCCACCTACTCCCCAACTGGTGATGGGGCACATGTATATATATATATTTTTTTTTTATACAGGTTTTCTCTGGCCCCAGGAGCCCTGGCACACGGCCGTGCAAGTGTGTGGAGGCACGCTATACACTCCGCGGTGCTAGCTCAGTCCCTTCCACCTCACGTAACTGTTTGCCGTCCCCTCTCTGCCTATGCTACCCACCGGACCTCCACCCAATAAGAGCGGAACTACGGGGGGGGCGCCAACCCACCCTCACCACCCCCCCAGGAAAGGAGAGCTGCCTGTAGGTATGCTCGATCCTGCGCCGCCCTCCACCCCATGCCGGCACCCAGATGACCCAAGGTCATTCCCGAACCCGGTTCACCAGCACAACATGAGGTGTTGCGCCCAGCACCTCAACCCTCAGTGCCACCGGGCCGGTTGCCAACAGTAGTGCTTTGTAAAGGTGCGTACTGTCTTCTGGGTAGCTGCTTTACACATCTCCGGAATAGAGACAACACTGGATGCTGTCACAAAGGTGGACGTGCCTCTCATAGAATGGGTCTTCAGTCCTTCTGGCGGAAGCATGCCAGCTTTGCCATAACAGGACTGAATACATGCTATTTTGCAGTGAGAAATGGTTCTCCTGGATGCCAGTTTACCTTGTCCTACATCATCATAGGTGATAAATAACTGAGAATTTGTGGACCTGATATCCTTTGTCTGATCCAAGTAGTACTCCAGAGCTCTTAACATCCAGACTGTGGAGCTCCCGCTCCCCTGGAGTGGAGTGCTCCATAAAAAACACTGGAAGAGTGATCAACTGATTCAGGCAAAATTCAGACACCACCTTAGGACGGAATATTTTATTAGTCCTCAGTTCTACCTTCTCCCCGTGAAATACGATGTAGTTGGGATCTTTACAAAGGGCTTGGAGCTCTCTCACCCCCCTGAAGGGCTTGGGAGTTCCATTCACCCACCTAGCTGAGGTAAGTGCTACCAGGAAAACTGTTTTCCAGGTGACATATTTCAGAGCAGCAGATACCATTGGTTTGAATGGAGCCTCCATCAGCTGCACAATACACATATTCAGGTCCCAAGGAAGAACTGGATCCCCAAAAGGAGGTTTCAGGTGACTTAGACCTTTAAAGAACCTCTTAAAATAGCCTGTGAGGTGAGGGATCTATCCTTACCAGCCGAAACATATGCTGACACTACTGCTAAATGTACCTTTAGGGTTGACGGCCGGAGGCCCAGGGACTGAAGGTGGATCAAATAGTCTAAAACAGTGGACAAGCTCACCTGAAGATGGTTGAGTTGCCTGGAAGAACACCACGGGAAAAATCTTTTCCACTTGTAAGGGTAGGTTTTCCTAGTTACTGTCTTCCTAGAAACCTTGAGCACATGTAAGACCTCATCTGAGAGGTCTAACTCAGAGAACTCTAGTTCTTCAAGTACCATGCTTTGAGGCGCAAGGTTCTTGGTTCTGGGCATGTTATCCTGCCCTGAGACAGAGTCAGCAGACTGTGACTAGGAAAGGAGGACTGGTGGTCTGGAGAAGAAGGACAGGAGCAGGGAGTATGTCTGCCTGGCCCAGTCTGGTGTGATCAGAATCATTGTCGCTGGCTCCTTCCTGAGCTTCAGTAGCACTCCAGCAGAAGTGGGAAAGGAGGGAATGCATAAATAAATTTCCCTATCCACAAGAGGACAAGTGTGTCCTCTGGGACTGTTCCCACTGAGGGAAGCCTGCAACAGAAGTTGGGAAGCTGGTAGCTTTCACAGAATGTGAACAGGTCCACCTCTGGTGTGCCCCATCTTCTGGACACTGAGGAGAGCACCTGCTTGGTTCAGAGCCCATTCGTGATTTCCCTGACTGATTCTGCTTAGAGAGTCTGCCAGGATATTGTCCTTGCCTGGCAGATAGACTGCAGATAACTGTACCCGCAGAGAATAAGCCAGACTCCAGATCTTCATTGCTGCGCACAGTTTGGAAGATCTTGTTCCTCCCTGTTTGTTGATGTAATACATAATGGTAGTACTGTCTGTCCTTACCTGGACTCACTGGCCCCTGATGTGAGGAAAAGACTTGTAGTGCCAGATACACAGCCCTGAGTTCCAGGAGGTTTATATGCTCCTGGGACTCCAGTGGGGTCCACACCCCGCTTACGGTGACATCCTCTAGGTGGTTTCACCATCCTAGAAGGGAGGCATCCATGGTGAGTACTACCATACAGGAAGGAATTCCTTCCCAAAGGTTTTCCTCCACCTTCCACCACTCCAGTGCCCTTAACAGGCACTTTGATACAGGCACTAACTTTGACAGAGATGTCCACCTTTGGAACCAGTGGGCCCCCAAGTGGTACTGGACAGTTCTTATCTGGAATCTGGCAACTGGCACCACTACTGTGGAGGAGGCCATGTGCCCTAGTAACTGCGGGAAGTCCCTGGCAGGTCTTGGCTGTCCTATTTTGAAGGGTTTGCCAATTCTATCCGATAGGCCACCCTCTCCCGAGGGAGGAATGCTTTTCCCTTAACAGTATCCAGTTTCACGTCTATGAAGTCAAATACCTGTACTGGGTCTAGTTGAGACTTCTGGAGGTTAGCCAAGAAACCCAACTCCTCCAGGGTGTGTTGGGTGTCAGAGAGAGCGAGAGAGAGAAAGGTCTTGGCCTCCTGGTAGGACTGTCCTGAAACCAGCCAATTGTCTAGGCAGGGGCAGACGACCATCTCTTGCCTCCTCAAATGTGCCACTACTACTGCTAGGCACTTTGTGAAAACTTTGGGAGCCGAAGAAAGGCCAAAGAGAAGGGCAGTGATCTGGTAGTTGCTGTCCCTCACTCTGAACCTGAGGTACTTCCCGTGAGAGGGTCTTACTGGAATGTGGAAGCAGCCATTCTACAGATCGAGTGACACCAGCCAGTGACCTTGTTGCAAGGAAGGAATTACTGTTCTTAGTGTTACCATCTTGAAATTTTCTTTCTTTAAATGATTACTCAGATATCGGAGATATAAAATAAGTTGCCACTCCCAATTTTTCTTGTGAGTGAGTATCTGGAGTATAGTCCCCTCCTAATTTGGGGGCCGGGGACTGTTTCCACTGCATTTGCTAATAGCACCTTTTTCACCTCCAACTCCAGCAGACGTTTTTCCATTAGGGGTATGTGGAGCAAAGGCTCTGTGAGTCTGCAGCAATGGAAACATTTTTAACAGCAGAGGGAGACCCTGAACCACTAATTCCAGGACCCACTTGTCTGTGGTAATATTTTCCTAGGCCTGTAAATAATAGGTTAACCTTCCTCCCACTGATAATGGTTTGGCAACCTGGGCACACGTGTCAGGGTTTTTGCATTGTCTGGGCCTTGGAAACTAGGGTAGCACCTCCACATTTGGGGCCCTTTTGGCCCCTACCTCTGAAGAAGCCCCTCTAGGAGGTGTAGTCATAGGTCACATAAGCACAGGGATATAAACTCTGTCCCTGCATCCCCCTCTGTAATACCTCTGGGAAGTGGAGGCTTTTTTCTTCCCAGTATTGCTTTTGTAAGTGGTTTTGTATACTTCCACTTTTCATGCAAGTTTCTGTCCTGTCACCAAACAAGGAATTTCCCTTGCATGGAAAATCCACGACTTTTGTCTGAGGGTCACGGGAAAGGTTTGTTGTTCTAAATCAAGCAAACCTTCCGAAAGACACTACATGTGCCAGCATTTAAACTAGCCAAGGGGGAGGCACTGAAGAGGAGAAGGGAAATCCTAGCCCCCTCCCCCAACAATCAGGGTAATTAGTGAGGTAAACACCAAAACAGAGCAGTCAATAGGGAGAAGGGCAGGGGTAAATGGAGAAAAAGACAAAGGCAGTAGGGACAGGGATGGGGCAAAAAGAAATAAAGCCAAAAAAAATGGCGGGTAATGAGTACCAATGCCTGTAGTCTAGGTAAAAAGCTCCCTGAAATGGTGGCCTTGATGGAAGAGGGATGTCTGGATATTATGGCAGTCACAGAAACATGGTACACAGAGAACCATGACTGGGATGTCAACATACCAGAGTACACAATCTACAGGAGGGACAGGGAGGGAAGAAGAGGAGGAAGAGTAGCTCTCTATGTAAGGGAAGGGATCAAAGCGACAGAACTAAAGGGTAAACAGGGAGGAGAGGAGGCACTGTGGGTCACCCTGGAGACTGGAAATGGCTCCACAATCTGCACAGGGGTTGTATACAGACCCCCGTCTCAGGGGAAGGAAACGGACAAGGAAATGGTAGAAGGCATCCTTGGGATGGCAGAGAAAGGGGAGATATTGCTGATGAGGGACCTGAATATGCCAGATGTTGACTAGAGAACCTTTGCTGCAGCCACATCCAAGAGCAGGGCCATTCTCGATGCCCTACAGGGGGCATGCCTCAGACAGCTAGTATTGGAACCCACTCGGGAGAGAGCAATCAGACCTGGTACTCTCAAATGGGGATGGAGAGAGGATCTCTGATCTTGAAGTGGGTGGCTATCTGGGAACAAGCGACCACCAAACAGTGTGGTTCACGATAAACTTAGCTGTAGAGTCAAGCCAAACAAAAGTGAAGGTACTGGACTTCAGGAGGGCTGATTTTGACAAAATGGGGGAGAGCCTCAGAAAAGCTCTAGCAAACAGGCAAGAAGGTGGGCTGGAGCAACAATGGGGAAACATCAAAACCGCCAGAGAGGCAACAAGTCTTTGTGTGAAGCAAATAAACAAATCAAAATGAAAGAAAAAAACACTATGGTTCTCAAAAGAAGTGGCTGGGAAGGTAAGGGAAAAAAAGATAACATTCAGGAAGTATAAGGAAGTACAGAAGGAGTAGGACAGAGAACTGTACCAGTTAAAGCAGAAGGAAGCGGGTAAGGCAATCAGAATAGCAAAGGCCCAAACCGAGGAAAAGATAGCCAACTCAGTTAAGAAGGGGGATAAAATCTTTTATAGGTACATTAGGGAGCAAAGAAAGACTAAGGCAGGGATACTGAGACTGAACAAAGAGGAAGGTGGTTGGGCAGAGAGCAACAGTGAAAAAGCAGGGATACTGAACAAATACTTCTGCTCAGTATTCACAATGGAAAAGCAGGGGGAAATACCTAATCCGGTCAATAGAAGCTCTCTGGATAGGGGGGTTGATATTAGTCCTTTCACAGAAGAAAGGGTTCGGAAAGAACTCTTAAAACTGAAGGTGGATAAAGCAATGTGGCCCGACAGGATTCACCCCAGAATTGTAAAAGAACTAAGCGAAGAACTAGTAACACCACTGACTACCCTTCTTAATAAATCATGGGAGGATGGGGTGGTACCTGAGGACTGGAGAAGGGCAGATGTGATTCCCCTTCACAAAAGTGGGAGCAAGACAAAGGCAGGAAACTACAGACCTGTCAGTTTGACGTCCGTGGTAGGGAAAATGATGGAATCACTTCTGAAGGAAAGAACTGTTGAGTACCTAGAGGCCAGTGGGGCACAGAACCCAAGGCAGCATGGATTCACAGTGGGAAGGTCATGTCAGACAAATCTAATTGATTTCTTTGACTGGGTGACCAAAGTAGTAGACCAGGGAGCGGCTGTGGACATGGCCTACCTAGACTTTAGCAAGGCATTTGACACAGTCCCACACAAAAGATTAATAAACAAATAAGCCAGCCTGGGAGTGGGTCCTAGGGTGGTAGCCTGGGTAAAACACTGGTTCAACAACAAGACACAGCGGGTAATAGTAAATGGAGTCCAAAGTGAAGAAAGGAGGGTTACTAGTGGGGTACCGCAGGGTTCAGTACTGGGGCCGGTCCTTTTTAATGTCTTTATAAGTGACATTGCAGAGGGACTGGAAGGGAAAGTATGTCTCTTTGCAGATGACACAATGATCTGCAACAGGGCTGACACCCAAGGTGGGGTGGAAAGGATGAAAAGGGACTTAGCAAAGTTGGAGGAATGGTCAAATGTATGGCAGCTTAGATTCAATGCAAAGAAGTGCAAAGTAATGCACCTGGGAAACAAAAATCCAGGGGAAGAGTACACAATGGGGGTGAGATACTGACAACAAAAAAAACGGAAAGGGACCTGGGGGTAGTCATATCATATGACCTAAAGATGGGCCAGCAATGTGAGAAGGCAGTAAGGAGGGCTGGAGGATACTGGGATGCATAGGGAGAGGCATCCCCAGTAGAAAACAGGAAGTTGTTGGCCCTCTGTACAGACAGTTGGTAAGACCACATTTGGAGTAATGTGTACAGTTCTGGAGACCCCATCTCCGCAAAGATATAGACAGGGTGGAGGCTGTCCAGAGGTGGGCAACCAAAATGATGCAGGGTCTGCATCAGAAGACATATGAAGAAAGACTAAAGGAACTAAAGATGTATAGCCTCAAGGAAAGGGGGACATAGTAGAAACTTTCAAATACCTCAAGGGAATCAACAAAGTCCAAGAGGGTAGCATCTTTCAGAAAAAGAGATGAGCAAAAACAAGGGGGGCACAATTCGAAGACAGAGGGGGGACAGCTCAGAGGTAATGTGAGGAAGTATTTCTTCACAGAGAGGGCTGTGGATACATGGAACAGCTTTCCTGAGGAGGTCGTAGAGTCAAAAACAGTGAGGGAATTCAAGAATGCATGGGACAGACATAAGGCAATTCTAGTGGGGGGTTGGAGGAAGTAGTCTGTTGTTTAACTAGGATCTGCAGCTTATCCGTTAAGTAGGGAAATGGGCAGACTAGGTGGGCCAAGCGGTCCTTATCTGCCATCAAATTCTATGTTTCTATGACCCTGGAAGCAGTGTCACTGGTATCCATGGGCATATGAAATTGGTACTTGGTAGCATCCACAGCAGGCTTGCTGTGTCTGCCACGTCTCAAGTCAAAACCCCAAGTGCTTTCTTGCTCATGGCCACCACAGAACTCCATAGCACCTTTTGGTCCCGAGCTGAGTAGGCCATGTAAGTTGTAGTGAGGCAAAGAAGCTGACATGTAAACTCTTTTGCCAATGCTGTTCAGTTTTCTAGAATCTCCCCTCCGGAGGCTAGGAGGATTGGGATACCTGAACCTTGTCACAGGCAGCAGTCTGAACTACTACTTCATGGTCAGGTGGCTGTATAAGTACTCAGCACCCTGTTTGTCCACCTGGTACTTTTTCTCAATTTTTATGTCAATGTCAGCAGCTGAAGTGGGGGCTGACAAGACCCTGAAGGTGGCTTTCATTAGAGACTTGTGGACAGGCAAATACAATTTTTTTGTTGGGGCTAGACCTATCATGCCTACAAATTCAACATCATCCTCATCCTCTCCCTTCTCCTAAGGTGAGAGATTGAGGATATTTCCATCAACTTCATGAATGTAAAATGAGAGATACAGTCCTCTGAAGACCGAGGAGGGAACCAAACTCCTGCTCGGAGGAGCTGTTTGGCTATACAGGATCCCCTTCTGCCTCCTCCACCTCCTCCGTCATAATACATTTCTGCCTCCTCCTCACAGTCATCACCACAGGTATCAGGGCCGGGGCTGTATACCCATACAAGTGTCCATAACTTGGAAAGCCTGGAAAAACTGCCATGCTTTAGTCGTATCCTCAAATGAGGTAAAGTTACTTTTGCTCACCGGCATCTCCTTTGCCTTTTCAGCAGGAGAGGCAGTAACATGCGTTTCCTTAGGAGTTTTCCTAGCAGGCACCGTATCTGATGCCTGCCTACTGCCCACTGGTGTCTCCTTTGCCTTTTAAGCAGAACCGCAGTGGTATACTTTTCTTTATGCACTTACTTAGCAGACACCATTTCAAATGCCTGCCGACTGTCCACTGGCATCTCCTTTGCCCCATGGCAGGAGGGGCAGTGACATGCTTTTCTTTGTTTTTTCTTAGCAGGCACCATCTCTGATGCCTGCTCCGTAGTTCTTTCAACTTTTGTGGTATTGGGACTCCTCCTTTCAGACACCCTGATTTCTGTGACCTTACTCTGAGGGACTGGACCCTCACTTGAGTTTTGCTGAGACGAGGAGTCACAAAATGAGGCCACTGTTCCTTTAAGTTTTAAACCCCCAGAAGTAGAAAATTTGAGCAAAACTTAAAGCACAGTACAACTGTAAAAAGTGGTCAGGACCCCAGACCCTGAACACAAATAGTGGCGCCTGCACTTGCCCAAAATAACCCTCCTCCAGTGGGTCTTGAGATTTTGCGGCCAAATGCCTGAGGAGTGGTTCCTAAAGAAAGAGACCAACTGTGGTTTGGCACCTAAAATAATGAAAACCAATCCAACTGAAAAAGAGTTAATAAAATAATTACAGGCCAAAAAGGGAAAAAACATCCTTGTTCCCAAGCCAAAACAGAACCGGAACCCACCAACCCTAAGAAAAACCCAAAGAGGTTTTAGTTTGTTTCTTTTTTTCCCCCCCAAATTCAAAGCGGGTCACAGAAAGGGAAGCCACTCTTCACCTGCCTTCTCCGATTCCCTGGAACTGCAAAAAAAAAAAAAAAATCTGATTCCCTGGAACTGTTAAAAAAAAAAAAAGGGCGGGGGGACCGCAGACACACACTCAAATCAGACAAATTAAGACCCTAGCTAACACAGAGATAAAACAAAAACTGACTGTAAGAACAGAAATAAAGAAAGGAAACCCAATACAGCATCTCTGAAGCAGAAGCAACATGCTTCCTCTCGGGTGGAGAAATAAATCTGCCATTACAGGGCAGAGGTGAGCGAGATTACATAGCAGAGTTTTGAATTTCATTCTGTGTTCCTTAATTTGCATAAAATTCTAAAGCTCCAGAACATGCTCCATTCACATGACTGAAGATGCTCTTGTTAAAAAAGCTAGTGAGGTATTCCTGGGATATGAATTAGTTACATACAAAACTGAATATAGAGAATACTGGCTGGGCAACTGTGTGCAACCAGCCTGTGCTACCATCGAGGGGATCTGATTCCGTTTGACTTCGAGAGCGAAGCTCAAGAGGTCACACGGAATCAGAACCTTGACGTGGCAGCGCTGACTGGCTGGGCACAGTTGCCCAGTCTGTATTTTTTTTTTTTATAGTGTATAGTGACCCCTTGTTCTAAAAAAATAAAATAAAAACTTTAAATGATTTCAAGAAATAGTTTCCCATTGTTGGCAATTTATGCACTCCTCTAGGAGCCACTTTAGGAAAAACCGCCGTCGCCATCCTGTAAGACAATTTAGTGTTTGGAATTGTGAGATGTACGTGCAGCTGTTTTTCCTTTAATTCAACTGCTGGCTCATGCTCTCTCAAAAACAGCCAAGATGTTATTGTCCCACAGTGTGGTATTACCACGTTCCATGAACTCTGAACTGTGGTACAACATTTTCACGAAGATTGATTTCTGTGCAGAACAAGGGTTCGCTATAAACTATAACCCTTTTCGCAATGATTGCAGTGCAAGACAAGATAAGCAAGAACAACAAGTACATAAAGTCTACATACAGTGAACATTAGTAAATCATAGTTTGGGTACAAATTATATAAACATTCAGTACCGAGTAAAACAAAGCACAGGTTCAGCAAGGCTGTTTGTGAACAATACCCTTGCTCCAATACTGTGCCCCTTCCTTTTTGATAAGCTATGTGAAATTGTTTTCTGTTACTTTTATTCCTCATGCTGATTTTAAATTGTGCCTAACTTGCCTGTGTATAATCTACTATGTCCCTATTGCAATGTATGTATTACCCAATTGCTTGTGTTGTTCTTAATGTTTTACGCTCTTTGTATGTAATTAATCCCAGGTTGCCCCTGAAAAAGGAACTGTAATGGTCTCAGTGGGCCTACTCGGTTACCAAAATTTAAAGAAATAAATAAAACATCACAAACATTTATTTTTATACATTTTTTTATAATAAGCTCAAGAGATAATTTGATCTCTCTGATGTTTCTGGTGGAGGGGGAGAGTCAGATCTGCAGCTGGGAGAAATGGGCATTTTCTGTGGTGTGTGGATTTGGGAAAACAGCCTGTGCCCCATAATTCATTATCACCATATCTGGATTCTGTTTGCAAGCTGTGTTATGCAACAAAAAAAAATATCAGTACAGCTATTGGCTATTTTTACATAACAGCTCAAAAACAGAAACCAGATATAGTGAGAATTCCATATTACTGTCCTTTTAGAATTTTCACCCAACCTTAGCTTCCGATTATGCATTCTGTGACTCCACTCCATAGTGCCCCCCATTGGTTTGCCATTACCAGCAGGAAAAGGGAGGTCATAATTCCGCTATACAAGACACTAGTGAGGCCCCACCTGGAGTACAGTGTACAGTTCTGGAGACCATACCACGTAAGGACATAGACAGGGTAGACAAGGTTCAGAGGAGGGCAACAAAGATGGTGCATGGATTGCATCACAAGTCCGATGAAGACAGGCTGAAGGAACTGAACATGTACTCCCTGGAGGAGAGGAGGGAGAGGGATATGATAGAGACATACAAGTATCTTACAGGGAGGAACAGGGTGCAGGAAAACACTATTTTTAAGCGAAAAAGATGTTCCAGGACTAGAGAGCATGGGATGAAGTTGGAGGGAGGACGATTCAGAGGAAACATGAGAAAGAATTTCTTCACAGAACGGGTGGTGGACAAGTGGAACACCCTGCCAGAGGAAGTGGTGGAGGCTGAAACAATCACGGGATTTAAGAATGCATGGGATAGACAAAGGAATTCTGGAGGTCATGGGTAAGGTGCAACAGACTTCTAGGAAAACAAACTGAACTTACAAGCTCAAATGGGCAGACTGGGTGGGCCATAGGCCCTTATCTGCTGACACTGTCTATGTATCTATGTATCTGTAGTGAGCACCTTTGTTGTCTGTGGTGGAATGCTATCCCCTTCCCTGAGGCTGTCCATTTTTTTCCCCCATGCCAATGCGTCATTCAATTCTTACTTTACTGGCATCTGCCTCTCAAGTAAAGCAGAAATATGGCACTATAACCTTCTTGAATAGTAATGGATGTCTCGCATTTATAGACTTGCCCATGGGACAAAAAAAACAGTAGCTGGGGGGCATGCGGCCCAATAAATTTATAAATCCTGTGCAGTTCTGAATGACCCTAAATTAAAAGTTACTGCACAGTTAATTAGAGTTCCTGCTCTCTGTTGAGGTAGGAAAACTTTCCCTACTGTAGTATTTAATTTTGCTCTTATGAATTTCAGTATTTGTGCTGAAATCAGTAGAGATCTTTCCAGGTTCAATACAAATCTCACTTGAGTCAGCAAGGAATTTGTTTCTTCTTGTGCTGACAAGAGTTTGTTCGTTTTCCCCAGCTATAAGTTAGTCATCTAGGAATGGGAATACAGTTATACCCATCTTTCAATGTACTGCAGCAACCATGGACACACATTTTGTAAACACGCTTGATGCTGAAGTAAGGCCAAAGGGCACTGCACTGCTACTGTGCTCAGCTTACCGCGAATCTTAGATATTGTCTGTGACTGGGTCTGATAGGAATGTGTAAATATGCATCCTTAAGGCCCAAGGAAGACTGCCAATCTCCTTTCTCTAATGAACATACATACAAACAAGTCAGCAGAAGAATGCCATTTGGTCGATCAAGTCTGCTCATACTGCAGGGTCTACAGCTTGAGCTAATGTCCCTGCCCTCCCTCCCCACTCCTCCCATCCTCCCTACCCATAATCCTTACCTTCTTCCTATGCCAATCCCAGCCTCTCTTAAAGCTGCCCGCCTTCAACAAGATGACCTCTTCTGGCAGCACATTCTAAGTGTCCACCACCCTCTCTGTGAAGAAGTACTTCCTGATCTCCCTCCTAAATCTTCCAGCTTAAGACTGTGCCCCCTTGTGTTATGGTTGCCACTCAGCTTAAATATATTCTCCTTATCAACCTTATTTATCCCTTTCAAGTACTTGAAAGTCCCAATCATGCCCCCTCTCTGTCTTCCAGGGAGTACATGTTCAGTGCCCTCAACCTCTCCTCGTATGCCTTACCCTGCTGACCTGCTATCATCTTTATAGCCCTCCTCTGGACCGTCTCCAGCAGGTTAATGTCCTTTTTGAGATGTGGGCACCAGTACTGAACTCCATACTCTAGATGAAGGGGTAGTAGTCTTTAGAGATACCATTCTGAACTTTTCTGTTTGTTTAGATACCTGGGATCCAGTACAGTTGCTATTCCCCATTTTTCTTTTTGTCAGAAAGTACACTTAGAACTCCTTCTCCCTGTTTGTGAACAATGTACTTTCTCCTCTGTCCTGAGTTTCAGCAGTTTTGTTGGCTTCCAAGTATAAAAACTACAAACGGTATGACTGCAGTGGTTTGAATGGTCTTTGTTTCAGCAATTTCAGACAGTAAGCTGCAGTATGAGACCTTCCCTTGTTACTTCCTGGATGCATGTCAGTGGTTATTTTCTCCCATTCCTGGAAATAATAAGAAAGGCATCCATCTACTGAGAGTGGGTTCAAAGCACCTTAGACCAATCTGACAGAGATTACTTTTCACTAATGCAGCTGGAGTTGAAGCAGCATGCTGCCTTGCTCCTCTCCTGCCTTTTCCTCTGCTCAATCCTCTAAATGGAGTGTGGTCATGGTAAACATGAAAGGACATCTTCCCTTCCCATTTCTCCACCGAAAAAAACAGCAGGCTGGGTTGTTCACTCCCTCGTGAGGAGTAGGCCCCAGCTGCCCACATCCGGTCACTACCAGCAATGGCAGAGAACTGCTGCGAGTGGCAGTTCTACCGCCCCTTCAGTTAACAGCAATGGTAGGCCCTGCTTGCTGGCAGTTCCACTACTTCATCATTACCAGCACTGGTAGGCACTGCTGTGGTTGTCAGAAAGAAGAAAGTGGGGCAACTAAAAAAATATTAGAACTATTTTGTTCCTTTTGAAGTGCCTTCTTGTCTTCTTTCTAGCTTGCATCAGAATCTACAGCTAACTCCTTCGGCTTCATATTCTCTCACAGTTCTCTAACAGTAGAGCAATCATCAGCTAACTCCTGCTGGGAAGTGTCCAGGAAACACTTGTTCCATACCTGACAAGGCGAAGGGAGTCCTTCCTGATGTTGACCAAGCTTCTCAGTGTCTTCACAGGTTCATGGGGAGCAGGAGTCACATATGGGAACTGAAAAGAAACAATATGAAAGGGTTAACACACTGAACCCATAAAACTAAGGACCTTCATCTAAGTGCTCACATGCATACCAGCATAAAGTGGCGTAAATGCTGCTCGCACTACTCTCAGCACTATGCAGTCATGCTAGCCCTAGCACTATTCCTCACCTCATGGCAGTCAATGTCTGAGACTGTTTTCTAACTTGTGATGGCATAAGCTGCCCCCCCCCCCCCAATATTAAACAATAACCTAACACCAACTGTGCTTCACATTTTTTAATTTATTTATTTCAGTTTGGGATTAAAGACCTCTGAGCTTGGGCTCGTTTACAAAGGTCCCACGTCAGGTAAAGTACAGTACAAACAAGACTAGACACCAATTGAGTACATGGTTACCAAAAAAAAAAATATATACACATTGAGGTGTACAGGAAATAACATTTACATACAGCAGAATTACATTATGTTTGAGAGTTGAACAGTCATTAGGAATGGAGCATAATACCTCGGTATAACAGATGCTCGAGTAATAACCATAATCAAGAAATTCTCTAGGAGAAATTCCTCGTCAATTATGAACTAGAGGGAGAGGAAAACATATAGTGAGATGCAGAAACAGGCAGCTCTGGGCTAGTAGTATTAGCAATCTGCAAGCCAGAGTATGACCAGAAGGAGGGGTAGGGTAGAGGAAGCAGCTAGAGACAGGCTTTGTACAGGATATGCTAGACAGGCAGCCTGAGGAGGCTTAGTCGGGGGGAGAGAGATGGGATGATAGAGAGTATAGGGAGGGAGTGGCTGAGGGGAGGCGAGGTAGAAGAAGGGGATGGAGAAATGTTAGCTATGGGAGAATAAAAGGGTGAAGAAGTGGGGAGGATGGAAAGAAGGAAGGGAGGGGCAGAGGAGGGGAGGAGGAGACAAGGGTGGAAGGATAGCCATGTGGTGGAGGGAGGAGGGAGAGGGGGATAGCAAGGGGGCGGGAGAGGGTAAGGAAGAAGGAAGGGGTAGTAAGGGATCACTAAAACTCCAAGGAACATTAACACCAATTATTTTCCAAGGTTCCCAAGACTTCTAACCCTAATTTTTTAATTTCCTAACTTTTGACGCTATAACCGTAATATATGCTTTAAACGGCAACTCTGCACTTCAGCATGTGTTTTCATAAGTAAGATGTTTCAGTTGTTACTAATTGCTAGAGAATACATTTTTTTTTTTATTTTCAATATTCCTTTACAACATTTACAGCACATCTTGACAGTCCGTCTAAAAAGTCTGTATAGAAAACATTTGCCAACTTCCAGTTCCGCCTGCATGTAGAGCAGGTGCCGAGCTGTGAAGCTCCGTCCCTCGGGTCGCTAATCTAAAAACAATTCTGCCTCTCCTGACGACTAAATCTCGCTATCACAAGTGGTAATATATGCGTAGTGCAGCAACAGAACCTAGAATGCCTCCGAAGTTGAGAAATAAGGACTCTCTGCTGGAGTTCTTGAAACCGAATCCCTCAGCAGAAACCTGCGATTCCAAGGCCCCACAGAAGCCTAAAGCAGGGCCCGCTCCACTTCCGCAGCCAGATAATGATGAAGGACCGAGTGAGAAAGAATTCACAATCACATTAAAAAGGCTCTTCCAGGAGCTCAGAAAAATCAATGAGACGTTACAAAAGATGGAGCATTAGGCGGCTGAGAATGCCAAAGGCTTCACGGAGGTTCAGAAACATACATCAGACCTCGAGACAGGCCTGTCAGAAACTGAGGACGCTGTGAGCCACCAGGGGGATGCCCTGAAATATCTGCTGCGGAGAGAGTGAGAGCTGACAGACAAGCTCAACGACCTTGAGTTACGTTCTAGGAGGGACAACATGAGAATATACGGTGCACCTGAAGACACAGAGCAAGGGACAATGGAGGTATTTTTAGACTCCTTTCTGAAAGAGGTAATAGATTTGCCTAAAGACCTCCCCTTAAAGATTGTGCGAGCCCACAGGGCCCTTACAAAAAGCCCACGGCCATAAACGCTACTCCTCGGTCCACAGTCCTTCAGTTTCTGGACCACAGAATCAAAAAAAAAAAAGTTATGCAAGCGGCATGGCCAAGAAAGGAGACGGTATTCAGTGATAAACATCTATTCTTTGATCAAGATTACACCCCCATCACTCAGCAGAAAAGAAGGGTTTTGCTTGAAATAAAAAAAACTTCTAGCCTCCAAGAACATTCGGATGCACCTCATAGCCCCAGCACAGCTCAAAATCTTTACTGCAGAAGGACCACAATTTGTTCGATCCCTGGGTGATGCTCAAGCCACGTTACTGAAGCTGGAAGTTCCCCCGGAGCTGATCAGCAGACCTGCATCAAACGACCACGAGGCGGAGCTGAAAAAGGGTGCATAGAGCAGGGTTCCTAACTCGAGGAAATGGTCCCACCCTGCCCCTCTGGAACACCTGGGGCAGTCCGGGGGTAGTATGGAACTGGAGTCCGAGCAAGTTGATACACAGCAACATAACTTGGGACAGGTCAGTGTACAATGACTTTGGAATAAGTTACCTTAATGGCTTTTTCTTTCAACTAGAAGGTTTTGGGCCCGCTCCACGCAGCTAGAACACCCGACATCCCATTGGTGGAAGCGTGGCCCTAACCTGCAAACCCCCCGATTCCTCCCTCCCAACTTCAGTGAGAGATATCAGAGACGGCCTTAAGTGGCTGGACTGAAATATATATAGAAACTGAGTAATGGGTCATTCCTTATAGTCTCTATTCAATGATTGTGATGGAGGGAGGGTGGCGGAAAAGGATGCTGGGAGAGGGAACACATTACTATGCGAGAGAGCTGAGGAGCTTCACAACATGCATGGTTTGTTGGGATGCTCTCTGGATAAACAGGGGGCCACGCCCAGGCCTTGATCGGGGGGAAAGAGATAGACGGCTTGTAGCAGCCTGTTGAAAAGCATTTTTCTCCTGCTACAACTTCTCTGTGCTCCCAGGTCACACCTGTAAAAAAGCTTTCAGCTTAGTGTGCTAGTCCTGGTTAAATAGCTAACAAAAAACATATCTGATCCGAGGGGACACGGTGGGCACCATGAGGGGATCTTTTTATTTCAAGTTTTGTTTGCTTAGAAACAGCTAGTAAAGGGTTAGCCGTAACAGGGCAGCTGCCCAGTCACCCGGAAGCACAGATTTAGCGCAGGAGACCTGTTACAGGGATCCCACCCAGTCCGCCTATTCCCAACATGGGTCCGATTGGGTGTTTGAGAACTACCTTGGAAGTTCAATTTCTAGTTCAAAAGGTTACAAGGTTGAAGTTACTGGTTTATGTTATTTTTTCATGGTTTTAGGCTGACCGAGTCGCACTCTTAGCACGGGGGCGGGGGAGAGAGATTGGGCCATGGCTGAGGGAAACATAACCACTTACAATGTCAGGGGTCTGGGTAGCCCAATTAAAAGAAGAAGTATGTTGACAGAACTGCATAAACTGAGGCTGGAGATAGCACTCATCCAAGAAACACACCTAGATTCAAAGGAGAGTGCAAAACTCAAACGGGCTTGGGTGGGACAGGTATTTCATGCATCATATGCAGCACATCCCCATAGATGGGGAGTGGCAGTCTTGGTCCACAAAAGCTGCTCCTTCACGCATTCAGACCTATATGCAGACCCAGAAGGGAGGTACCTTATATTCAAGGGCACTTACAGGGAAATACCGTGCACTATCCTCAACATATACGCCCCAACCAAGACCTTGAAAACAGCGAGTTCCTCCAAGATGTCCTTCTTAGGGCAGCACCCCACCAGTAAATTTGTATATTGTAGAGGGAGACTTTAACACCACAGCTAACCCGGCCCTAGATAAATTGGGAGTTCTGAGAGGCCCCCCCCCATACGAAACACTACTACTTTAAATAGTATGATGAGAAAACTGGGATTAGTAGATGTCTGGAGGCAGGTATTCTCGAGAATGCAAGATTATACATGCTGGTCAGCCCCTCACCAGGCATATTCAAGGCTAGACATGATATGGGTACCTGGAGATTGGCTTCATAAAATAACAGGAGCCGGAATCTATCCCAGAACTGTATTAGACAATGGTGCGGTAACAGCTTGTCTCTGGCCGGGCCCAAAAGCAAAGAAACTCTTCCTGGTGATTTAACGTCTCCCTCCTTAATAAAAAAAGAATATAAAGACCTGGTGAGGGACTCTATCAGAGAATTTCAAATAAACAATCCCACCCAGGACACTACCTGCACCGTATGGTGGGATGCCCTTAAGGGGTTCATCACGGGCAGAACCATTAGCTTTGCCTCCAACCTTAAGAGGAAACAACAGGAAGAAATATCACATCTAGAGAATAAAATATTTGATCTAGAAGCTGAACATAAATTTGTACTGAAAGTTGAGGTAAGGGAAAAACTACAGGAAACTAAAAGGGAACTCAAGATATTAAACACAAAAATTGAGGGACAAATAAGGTACTTTCGTCAGAGATTTTATGAGGCAGGTAACTGGGCGGGGAGGCTCCTGGCCTGGCAGCTCCGTAAGAAGGCGACCTCCAGGACAATTCTTCGCCTCAAGTCCCTCGTCTGCCCTACTAGGCACATCACTGACCTAGAGGGCACAGCCAATCAGTTCTTAAAATATTATAAACAGCTCTATAGTGGGGAACAGGTGAGAGACTACCAGGAGAAGTTGGACTCCTTTTTCCAAAGGGTCAAACTTCCAAAACTTTCAAAGGAGCACCCCTCACCATCGGGAAGTTAAAGACGGGCACAGCGGCCAAACTATATAAAGCCATGGCCTTGGAATTTTCACCCATCCTGAAGGAGGTATGTCGGGGGGGTTCAGAGGGGGGAGAGTGCCCCACCGAGTTGGACCTATGCCCAGATCTCAGTTATACATATAGAAGGAAAATGCCCGGAGACCTGCAGCTCTTACAGGCCCATCTCACTCTTAAATGTAGATTTAAAAGTGTATACAATGGTGCTCGCATGTAGATTACAGGACTGTGTGGCGGGCCTAGTCCACCCTAGACCAGACAGGCTTCATAAATGGCAGGCTTATACATGATGATATTAGACGTCTGTTAAATCTTATGACCTGCTAGCAGACGTCTGGGGATCTGTCACTGGCAATTTTTATGGATGCAGAGAAAGCCTTTGATCGAGTGGACTGGGGGTTTCTACGCAGGACCCTAGAAGAACTGGGATTGGGTCCCAAATTTAGGACAAGTAGAGACACACTATATTCGGCACCACAAGCTTCAGTCAGGGTAAATGGATTCACCACGGGGCGGTTCCACCTTATGAGGAGCACAAGGCAAGGCTGACCACTCTCCCTGCTCCTTTTTGCCCTCTGCATGAAGCCTCTTGCAGTGGCAGTGCGAGGGAACAATCGGATTCAGGGGATAACCATGGGTGGCAGAAATCACAAGATTTCACTTTATGCTGATGATTCCCTGTTCTTTATCACATGGCCAAAGACCTCCCTCCCGGCCTTAATAGAGGAGCTTGAGTTATATGGGCAAATCTCAGGATATAAAATTAATCAAGTAAAGTCCAAAGCAATAAAATGTGGAGGCACATTACCAAGAGAGATTGTACTGAATTTTCCCTTTAAGTGGGCAATAAACAATACAGTCAGGTATCTGGGGGTTAAATTTTCACCACACCGGTTGAACCTCTAAGTTAAATTATGGGAAACTCGGCGGGGAGATTAGAGCTGACCTGGCCAGATGGGATTTACTCACACTTTCTCTGGGTGGTCATATAGAGTCCATTAAGATGTACTTACTTCCAAGATTTCTATTTTTATTTCAAGCCCTGCCGATAAATGTACTAGAAACATTTTTCAAATTGATCAATACAGTCCTTTCTGCCTTTATTTGGCAAAAGAATAGGAAACGCATAAGCTATGGGAGGGCTAACCCTCCCGAATCTGAAGCTGTACTATTTGGCGGCACTGTTGGTCCTGGAGGTTACATGGGTGAAGAAAAGTGGAGACACGGGATAGAGGGAGATAGAAGAGCACTACATGCAAATGGTCACACTGGTCTCCTTCCCCCATGCCCCACTTACACCGCAGCTCTGGAGAACCTTGAAAACCCCCTGGACCACACACACGTTAAGAATACTGGTAATGGCTAGGAAACTTACCTACACTCCAGAGGGGATAGGCCCATTGACTTCAATTTTAGGAGACCCAGGCTTCTCTCCCCCCCAGAACTGACACAGATTTCTGCAGTGGAATGTCTGATCCTTGATACACTTTTGTAACTTGCTACAAGGGGATGGCTTGGCCTCCTTCACCGGACTCCAAGAAAAATATGCCCTTGACTGAGTACACTTCCATAGGTACCTGCAAGTCAGGCATTACCTCACAAGCAATAACTTGATCCCCCAGATAAACAGGAGACTCACAGCCATGGAGACCTTTTTATACTGGTCGGTGCACTTGATAGGTAGAGGGAAAATAATATCTAGAGCATACAAAACTATAATGGGAAAAGACTGTATACAATTTGATACCCTGTGGTTAAAATGGGCTGAAGAGATGGGCGAACCAGTCTCAGCAGCTCAGTGGAGTTCAACCTGGGAAAGGGGATGGAGAACAACCTCATCACCCAGCTGGAGAGAATTCCGCTGGATGTGCCTGACTGGATTCTTCCATACTCTAACAATAACAAAACATTTTCCAGAGGGCTCCTCTGACTCTTGCTGGAGAGGATGCAGACAGGTGGGCTCACACGCCCACATCTTCTGGTCCTGCCTGAAGATGTCGGCCTTCTGGAGGGGGATCGGACAAGTGCTAAACAGCCTATGGGGGTTCCAGATCCCACTATCCTTTAAAACAATGATTCTGGGCACTGATATCCCTAAAACTGGTAACAATAAACAGAGGAACTTATTCAGGACATTATGCCTAGCAGCACACAAGGAAATCACGGCCAAGTGGTTGAAGGCCCCCCACCTCAAATTCCTGGGTGCACAGGTGGACAGTATTGAGAGAATGGAGGAACTGACAGCGAAACTCAGGCTAACCGTAGAGAAACATGAAGAACAATGGGAGAAGTGGAAAGCTTGGAGGGCTACATACCACCCTCAGCAAGACAGGAATAGTAATTAACCTGAGCTGTCGGAATCTCCTTCCCTCCTTGGCCTCTTCATATATATAATGCCAGAGATTCTTGTTGAGTCTTGATGTTTAATTAATGGCACTTGTTTGTGCTAAGAGTTTTAGTATAGATTTACAAAGCCGAAAAACAAAACCTTCATTATTGCTGTTTAAACATGGACTGGTTAACACAATCACCAAAATGTCCCGTGTAGTGCAAAAACTAGAAGAACTACGAGTCTTACTGTCGTCTTCTTTTGATCAACCAGAACAGCTTGCCTGTACTAGTGTCTGGTCAAATGTAACGTGTTATCAATGCTGGTCGGCCATGGAAGAGGCCAGAATATGTACCACGCAATAATGATCATAAATGTATGCATTACTGTGTGTAAAAACTATGGCACCTTCTTTAGCTATTCAATAAAGCAGAGTTAAAAAAAAAAAAAAAATTTGCCTCTCCCATAAACCTCACAGTGCCTCTGTTTAGTACATCATAGTGCTCACCATGGCAACAGACCGATGTCAAACAGCAAGTCGAGAGACACATACAGTACATTTTGAAAGACTCTGTAAAATAAATGCTGCATTATCTACGATATTTATTATACCAACAGCAGAAAAAAGTAAAAATAAAATAAATAAAAATAACAAAGAACTAGAAAAACTACAAAGTTAAAATATAACTAGTGTAAATCCAGTGTTTCTAAGTTTTTTATGAGTTGCTCTGTAACATAGTTTTGCAATTTATATCATCTTTGCATGATAGCAATAATCACTAAAAATCAGTCCATAAAATGTATCAAACGACCAAACAGTTAGGCATCCACTGCCTCAGTGGAAGTGCACCACGCATCCATGCTTGTGACATGGGCTCAGCAGTAAGCCTGGGGTTAACAGGATTGGGCGGCCAGGCTGGGAAGTGCTCCCAAGGGGAGTGTGAGCCAGCCAGAGTGGGAGATATCCGGATGCCGATGCAGCACTGCCCCCCCGCAGTGAGCTAGGTAGTCAACTCCCTCATGGAGTGGGGGTGATGTCATCCCTGGCGCGCTGCCAGAGGCATCACCCACCACTAAGGATCAAAGGGAAGAGGGAGAAAATATGTGCCGCGACCACCATTCATTACAGTCTCCCTGGACTTCGGGCTCTGCTCCACGTAGATCCCTGCTGGACAAGACGGCAGGAGGAGTGGCAGTTTGGGCTGGAGGGTCAGTGGGTGACCTGAAGACACGAGAGAGGTGGTGATCATGGGTCAAAAGCTCCATAGGAAGGGGGAAAAAAATAGACCAAATATATACATTCAAAGAATGGCACGCAAACAGATTAAATCCACTGCATTTAGGAAAAAAGATTTATAAAAGGAAAAACAAAATAGAATAGAGACAGACAGACACAACGCAGGGCTTATGTTAACCCCTAGTGAAGTCCCAAAATAGGACACAGAAGAACAAAAATAAAATCGCTGCTTTATTAGTTTGTAACAATATCCCTAACAGGAAAAGTGTTAGGTAATGCTACTAACTAGTACGATACTGTAAAATACGCTCTGTCCTTTCCCTGCCGTCTGGCGCTTTGAAACAGCAACTTCGTAAAGTGTAAAGAAAAGAATTAACTGTACCAAGAATCTGTTTAATTTGTGTGTACTCTACAAGTATTACAGCTCCTTTCAGTGTATTTTTCCCCCTGCCCAGCCCCTCCTCCACCACTTTAAATACACTATCTACCCACCCCTATTCCCTACTACCTCTCCCACTGGCTGCCAAATTTCCCCCCTCCCATTGACCTCAAACTATTTCCAGAACCAATCCTATTCCTGGCTGCCTCCTCAGCTCCTCTCATCTTCTCCTCTCAAGCTGCCTGAGCTAGTAGCAAAACTCTGCTTCTCCTGATCCGGAGCCATGTCCACTGTACCAGGGCACCTGCTTCTTCTAACCCTACTCCTATGCCTCCCTCCCCTACTGTCTACTATGCCACCCTCCTCCCCTAACCCTCCATCCCCTTCCATATCTGCCCCCCTACAGGCCCCCCCACCTCTTTAACTCTGTGACCTCCTCTTCACCCTCCCTAAAATGGTCTCACTCCACCCCTCGTCCCTGTCCCTCTCTTTTCAACCCCTCCCTCGCCTGGATAATCTTTCAGCAAATTACCACCCGACCAGCCCCTCATGCTCGCCCTCGCTCACTACCAAGGTGGCACTCGCTCTCCTCAAGGGGCTTACACATGATAGCGCACTACATAACAATCGCCCTCCTGCTCCTTGCCGCGGGGGACATACACCCCAACCCAGGCCCCCCATCTACCACTATGCTATTAAACTCTGCAGCCCCCACAGCATCCCCTACCACAAATCTTCCTGGTGGCCCTCTCCCCAGAGGCTTGCACTTTCCTACACCTAAATATAAGAAGCCTAACCCTCAAAACCGATTCACTACAGGTACTCACAGCTCACTATGTCCCTAACATTATCACACACTCAGAAACCTGGCTAAATAAAAATATCTGCGACTCCGAGATCGCTATCCCCGGCTACTCTATGGCCCGCCAGGACAGAACCACCAGAGGAGGCAGAGTGGCCATTTACATAAGCTCAGACCTGCAATACTCAGTAGTCCTATCGAAGACCGAACCAAACGCCTACGAACTGCTTTTGGTAAAACTGGCTCTCCCTTTCTCTGTCCCAATCTACATTGCTGGTATCTACTGCCGACGCGACACCCCTGCCTCGTCCGTCTGAGACCTACATGCATTAATCTCCCCCCTAACCCATACAGGGGAACTATACATTATGGGAGATTTCAATCACAACTAGCTAGCACCAACGCTAACTAAAACGCAGACAAAAATCTCTGTTCTAAATCTTACCCAAATCATCTCCGAGCCCACCCGCCAAAACTCCAAATCTAGCAACCACTCATTAATAGACTGGGCCCTGACTACCCACCCTCATCGTGTCATCAATGCTGGCCTGCTCCCTGACGCCCTGAGTGACCACCATATTATATACCTAGTCCACAAAATTCACCTTCATAAATCCTCCCCTAAATTTCTATTTCAACGTTCCTACAAATCTCTAAACCTCACCCCCTTACTAGACGAACTAGCCCTCGCAAACTGGGTCCCCTCACATATAAACTGCTCTATTGATGATGCCCTCCTACACTTCCAAACCACATTTCTAAATCTCTGGGATACTCACGCCCCACTACGTGGCAAGAGAGTACGCGGCACCCACCTGCCATGGATCACTCAAGAACTCATAGAACATCAAAACTCCTGTGACAAAGCATGGAAAACTCACAAATCTTCTCGCCTCTCTCAAGACCTCTCCACATACCGCATGCTGTGCAACAAGTGCACCAGGGAAACTCGCCTAGCTAAAGCAGAGTACTTCACCTCCTCCCTGCATCAAACCTAAATAGCCCATCCAAATTCTGGAAGGTCATTCATTCCCTCTTCTCTCCTCCTACCGCAAACCCCGCTCCTCTCCTGCTTGTCAACAACACTCTTCTCTTGGATCCCCACTCAGCTGCCACTAAGTTCAACACATACTTCACAACATGTGCATGCCGGCATCCCTCCTCTCATCCCTGCCAACCCATGCACCCCAGTGTCCCACCACAGGAACTAAGAAAACACTTGGGCCTAACACCTTCTCCTGCAAACACGTCACACCAGCTGAAGCCCTAGATGCTCCAAATACTCTCAACCCATCAAAAGGCAAATCTCCCGATGGTTTGGCCCCAAAACTCCTCTACCTATCCGACCTCGTCATAGCAACCCCGCTTGCAAACCTCCTAAACCTATCTTTTACCACCTCAGCTGTCCCCCAAAGCTGGAAACATGCCGTTGTTATCCCCTTCCCCAAAGGGAGTGCCCCCACCTCCACTTCTAACTACTGCCCTATCTCTCTCTCCTCCCAAGTCTTGAAAAACTTCAAGAACACCTTGTACTCGCACAAGTTACCTCCTCCTCCTCCTCCTTCACGGACTCAAATTTCTTTATGCCCTTCCAGTCACGATTCAGGAAGGGGCACTCTACTGCCTCCTCCTTGTTAAGGCTCACCAACACCATCCTCTCTGGAATGGATAGAGGGCAGTTTACCTCGGCCATCTTCATCGACCTTGCTAAAGCATTTGACACGGTCTCCCACCCCTTATTGTTATCATGCCTCTCTGAATCAGGCCTCTCTGCTTCCACCACCAACTGGTTCAGCGCCTACCTCACAGGGCGAACGCAGTCAGTCAAAGTAGCTGACGCCTCATCACCCCTCCTCCCCATGACTACCGGTGTCCCTCAGGGGTCAGTACTTGGACCCATTCTGTTCTCCATTCTACTTAACGACCTGCCTCATACCTGCTCATCTGCATCCATCCAAATGTATGCTGACGACACTGTCCTGTTCTCCACCAGCTCCTCCCCGAAAGAAGTCGAAACGACCCTTCAGGCGGATTTCAAAAAAGTTCAGCTCAGGTTCAGTTCCCACCAGCTCTCCCTCAATACAAAAAAAAAAAAAAAAGTATAGCTATGACCTTGACACGAGAGCTAGCGTCTGTCCAGACTCCCCCTCCTCTCCTACTGCACCCTGGACGGACAACCCTTGATGAAGTAAATACCTTTCGGTACTTGGGGGTCTGGCTCGACCGTCATTTATCCTTTTCTGATCACGCCGATGCCTTACTGAAAAAACTGCATCCCATGCTCGATGCCCTCTACAGGAATCATAGTAGCCTACCACTCAACGTGAGGCGTGATCTAGTCCAGAAGATGATACTTCACTCTTTTGACTACTGCGACATAGTCTACATTGCCGCGCCCAAGACTACCCTAACCAAACTAAACCCCCTGTTCCACGCTTTTTGCCGCTTTGCCCTCAATGTCCCCTCTCGCACCCATCACTGTAACCTCTACAGATCCCTCAGCTTCACATCCCATGAATATCGCCGCTTGCAGCACTGCTCAAAATTTGACTCAACATTCTGGCTTGGTGCCCTCCCATCCTACCTTACAGACTTACTTGCCTCACCCCCTCACCCCAACCCATGCCCTTAGATCTCTGGACTCCCGCCAACTGTTAATCCCTTGGCGGAGGACCTCTTCAACTCCCTTACCGCTTCCTCTACTCTGGAATAAGCTTCCTCCCAAATCCGCCACTCCTCCTCTGCCCACCCTAGCAACTGCCCCTGGAAATTACCTCATGGAAAATTGTTCTGCTCGCATCCACCAGAGTCCCCATCCCCCGATTACCTGACCAGCAGCACCTAGCTAATGCTTTGGATGCTGTCCTATTGCATCAACTCATGCACTTATTTGGCTCATCTTCTCGCTGTCTCCCCTTCTGTTCCTTGTATTAACTGTACCATAGCGTTTTTACATTGGTATTTGTACCTGGCAACCCATATAAGCTGTACTGAATGTAATCCTCCTCTTGCTGAGCGTTATTTTAATTGTATCTCACTTGATAACCTACAGGTTATCCATCCCCTATCCCAAGTCGCACCGGGAGATAAGCAGATTGTTGCTCAGCGTGCCTTTCCTGGTGAAACACTTCCAATAAATAAATAAATACTGTACAGCACATTTCTGAATCAAAAATGTTCTTGTCTGGCCCCCAGCCTTTGACACACAGTCAGAATGACCCGACATTACTAATGCTACTGCAAGCCATGGCAAACAATTAAATCTAACGTTAGCATTTGTTTCTACTTGACTCTTACTATTGATCCATTATAGATCAGATGAAAGAAGATCAGCTGCTTGGTTGTGCTTTATCCACTGGTTGTTAGTGTTTTCTGTTTACTCTGTATTTTCTCCCCTTCCTGCCTCCCCCTCTTTTCTTTCCTTTTTTTCTCCAATACTAATTCACGGTGGCATTACAGAACAGCAGGGAATTCCTAGTCACACTACTCAATGAATACTTCTACTCAGTCTTCACACAGGAAGCAGACAGTAACAGGCCAACAACAGGCATAAAGAAGTGTCCGACTGAAGGAACAGACACGGGTCCCTTCAGAGAGGAAAGATTAGAATACCCACACAGCGGCATCACAGAAGAGCAGGGAATTCCTAGTCACACTACAGGAAGCAGGCCTAAGTTAACTAGTGACATCACCCACAAGGTGTAACACGGTTCTAGATCTGATATTCACAAACAGCGGTAAGGTTACGGGTGTCGAAGTAGGGAACCATCTGCGCAACAGTTATCATAACATGGTATGGTTCAGGGTAAAAAGGAGTGTAGACGTCACACACTCCAAACTGAAGGTCCTTGACTTCAGGAGGGCAGACTTCACAAACATGAAGGCCTGCCTAAGAGACAACCTTAATAACTCGACAGAAGGGAGCACTGAGGAATATTGGACAAGGTTGAATGATGCAATAACCATGGTCAGATCACAGTGTGCCCATCAGGTTAGTAAGAATAAAAGGAGGAAAAACCCACTATGGTTTTCCAATGAGGTGACAACCATGATGAGAGAAAAAGCACACAACCTTCAGAAAGTACAAGGAGTCAGGGAACAAGGCAAACAAAACGGAATATAAACAGAAACTAAGAGAGACAGGGAAAGTGATAAGAAATGAAAGGCTCAAACAGAGGTTAGGATAGCTCAGGACCTAAAAAAAAAAAAAAAAAAAGGTAACAAAACCTACTACAGGTACATACATGAAAAAAGGAAGACCAAAGGGAGCATTGTTAGAATCACAAAAAAAGGCGGACAAACCCCAGAGCAAAGCGGGGAACAGGCAGAGGCACACAGTGAGTACTTCTGCTCAGTCTTCACACAGGAAGCAGACGGTAACGGACCAACAATAGGCATAAAGAAGTGTTCAACTGAAGGAATAGACGTGGGTCCCTTCACAGAGGAAAGGATCCTGGAGGAAACAGACAAGTGAAAGGTAGATAAAGCTATGGGGCCAGATGGGATACACTCAAGAATACTGAAAGTACTAGGGAGGGAACTGGCAGCCCTCTTAGCACTGCTCTTCAACAAATCATTAAAGAGTAGGGAGGTGCCAGAGGACTGGAAGAGTGCAACAGTAGTACCACTCCACAAGAGTGGAAGCAAGGAACAGCCGGGTAACTACCGTCCGGTTAGTCTAATGTCAGTTATGGGAAAACTGATGGGAGTCCCTGCTGAAGGAAAGAATCATAGCTTTTTTGTAACAAACACGTCAGCTCGACAAAAATCAACACGGTTTCACGGCAGGGAGATCCTGCCAGACAAACCTGGTTGATTGTTTCAATTGGGTCACCAAAACAATGGACCAGGTTGGGGCAGTGGATGTGGTTTATCTGGACTTCAGCAAAGCTTTTGATTCCATTCCGCACAGGAGACTAGTCAAAAAACTGGAGAACATGGCAATTGGGCCCGAGGTTACAAACTGGGTCAGAAAAACTGGTTACATGGGAGAACTCAGTATTAGTAAATGGCACTCGGTCTGTGGAGGGGACGGTGACTAGCGGGGTCCCGGAAGGCTCAGTTCTGGGGACGATCCTCTTCAACATATTCATCAACGACATTGCGGATGAACTGGAGGGAAAGGTGTACCTGTTTGCAGATGACACCAAAATCAGCAACAGGGTAGACACAACAGAAGGACAGCAAAGCATGGAAGCTGATCTCCGAAACTGGAGTAGTGGTCCAAGACCTGGCAATTGAAATTCAGTGCCAAAAATTGCAAGGTCATGCACCTGGGAAAGCATAACCTAGGGAAACTGTACTCAATGGGAGGGAAGCAGCAAGTGGCCACCAAGCAGGAACGAGACCTAGGAGTGACCATATCAGATGACCTCAAGGTCAGTAGACAATGTGAAAAGGCAGCACTAAAGGATAGTGGTATCCTGGGATGCATAGGGAGGAGCATCACAAGCAGATGGCATGAAGTAATCATGCCCCTGTATCAGTCCCTGGTCAGGCCTCACCGGGAGTACTATGTCCAATTCTGGAAGCCACACCTCAGGAAGGACATAGATAGGCTGGAGACGGTACAGAGAAGAGCAACAAAGATGGTGCAGGGCTTGCATCAGAAACCGTACGAGGCAAGACTGGATGACCTCAAATTATACTCCTAGAACAACACAGGAATTGTGGGACATGATAGAAACATTCAAATACCTTAAAAAGCAACAACAGGGTGCGTGCAAAACCTCTTTCAGGTAAGGACTACAGCACGACTAGAGGGCACAACCTTCGACTTAAGGGAGGAAAGTTTGGAAGCAATACGAGGATATTATTCTTCACAGAAGGTGTTGTGGAACCATGGAACAGCCTGCCGGAGGGGGTGGTGGGAGCCAGGACAGTGGGGGAATTCAATCGGGAATGGGACAAACACTGTGGGATACACAAGCAGGCAAGTAAGTAGGGGGGTAGGAAGCCAAGGGCAGACTTGATGTACCGTACTGTCTCCATCTGCCGACAACTTCTATGTTTCTTTATTAAATTAGTACAATATATACTTATATTAAGCCATTCATTCTCCAGTCATAATCATAAGGTTTTTTTCCATTTGTTTCTACTTTTTTCTCTTTTATTGTACTTTTTGCACTATTATTGGAAAATTGTATCGATCACTTTAAAAGCAAGCTATTGTTGATAACACTTACATTTGTAAGTGGGGATACCATTTTGGTATTTCTCCTAAACATTATACTCAAGTACAAAGATCAGGGACTGTCCCTTTACAGAATGAAATAAAAGTGATGGCCCTCGGCCCACAGAGGCATGATGGGCAGCATTACACGCTTGAACAGAAGATGGGTACAGAAACAATCCTGGGTCGTCAGAGGGCCAGCTGGGGAAGGGTGGCTGAGCGTTCCATGGACGCTGATCTCTTCAAGGGAACTGAGGGAGGGAGTATATTTCTGTTGCAACACTGCCACCTGCATGACCACAGGTGGCAGTACAGCTGCAGCCATCACTGGAGGGCAACGTCAGCAGGATGACACAATGTGTCAGCAAGACCGTCCCGACGTCAGGGGGCAGTACAAGAAAAATGGAAAACCACCCTGACCAACGCAGGTTGCTTCCACCATGTCACCGGCCCCGCACTGCCGACTGGGCTTCTATCCTCACAATCCAAAACTTTAACACTATCTGGGGGGACTATAAGCCTGTCCCTCCCCCAGCCCTTCCCATGGGGGGGGGGGTTATCCATGGGGGACCAGCAAAGCAGGTAAGTCCCAGGGGTGACGGGGCTGGGCAGAGTGGCTGGACAATGGGGGCCAGTCAGGGCAGCAGGGGGACAAAGTACAGTCAGTTAAAAAAAAAAGTGATGGTCTCAATTCACGGCTCCACCCCCTGTTAAGCATCGATTGCAAGGGGAAATACATTGGGAGCCTGTATTTTTGGCAGCCTGCACTAAGGTATATCTTGCACTTTTTGAAGCCCTGAGCACTTAAACAATATAATTTGAAATAATTACTTTTAATCAGTGAACATCCTTGGGGGATAAGAAGCTTCACGGCACATCCCTGCTGTACAGTGATCAGCAGCAGTTATTGGGACACTAATGAGATTAGAAAGGGAAACTTACTGTATAAGAATGGCTGTTTGGCAATTTTATTTCGGACATCTTAAAGTTCAGAATATCAGGGGTTAAACTGGCCCTGGCCCCACTAGTCTATTTATAAAACTGGGCAACTGAATGCAAAATAAATTCTAAATGTATTAGTGTCACAACTAAAGTAATCAAGACAAAGGCGAGGAACAAAGAACAGCACTGCAGCAGCCTCCTCTGAACAAAGACAGCAAATCTGTTCTGTAATTCGGACCATTCGATTCATTATCAATCACATACCTGATTTCCGGCCCGGGGTGGAATTTAAGACTGCCTGCATATTCCTTGTGAAAGTGGGAACAGGTTAGTGCAAGTACAGCGGTTGCCAGGGCCATGTGTAACAGTACCTACAGTAGCCACAGCCACCACAGCCTTTAACTCTGCCACTGAATGACTTGTGTCTAGCCTTAACTAAGGATATCATTACATTTGTCATTGGCTTACACTCTAGTTCTGCTCTTGCCTGCACCACAGTGTGGACGTCGGGGGGAATCTAGGGGCCGCTGTCTATCTGTCAGCTTATTTAGCTGACTCAGTGTGGTTCCAGTGAGATGCTAGAAGAATCCCATGACAAACAGCAGATACATCAGTGTTTTGTTTGTCAACACGAGTTAGGCAAAACTACTAGGACAGAGCGGGTACGTCAGCTGCAGAGGCTTTAGCAGCTGCCTGTGACATGCCATCACATAATGATAGAAATGGGTTCAGGGGTTTAGCCCAATTAATTGGAGAGAGTGGCACAGTGTCAAGGGCAACAGCTACCAAACACCATCAAATAAAGGCAGAGCAAGCAAAGAAACATCACTGTGATCGCTCAGTAGGAGAGTTCTAAAGAAGACTATGGCAAATTTTCATTGAGCAGCTGACTAGAAGCAGCAATTCAATCACAGAGTATACCTACTGAGTGCCAGTTCTTTTTTCAATCTGCCTGTAGAAGTTGCTGTAGTAGGATGGCTGGGGTGATAGCTTAAATAACAGGTAAATAAACCATGACTCTGGTACATATAACTTTCTGCCCTACCTGCACAATGGCGCAAGTACTAAAAAAAATTAACTTCTATCCCTGTTCCATGCCCAAGATGGAGAGTGTTGGGAGACATACAAAGAAAGAACTCTGTTTGTACTCAAGGGGGAGGGCACTCCCCAGCCCACTCCAATGTCGGCTCCACGGTAAGGCGATACGAAGTGACCCTGAAACAGGTCCTCTCTCCACAAGAACTGTGTGGCGTGGGTGGGCCTCTGCTAGAGGTGAAAGAGGAAAAGATGCATAAAACCAAAAAGGCAGGTCATGACACGCTGGCCTCTGGCTCACTCAGGCCTTGCACTTTCAGGCTCCTAGGGGCCATTCATGTCAACTAATGATGGAACTGGAAGGTTGCCAGGAAGACAACCCAAAAGGGTTAGTCAACCAGAGAAGCAAAAACTTCAGTTAAAATAGCTAAAGTTTCCCTCATACCTCAAATTCATCAGCACACTATGGCACTGAAATTCATAACCTCTGAGCACAACAGAATCCAAATGAGTACACTATGGCACCGAGATTCAAACGCACTAGCGTCTGACAGTCCAGTGTAGGATCACACACCACTTCATGAGAGCACCAGGATTCAAACTCACAGCCTCCAGGTACAGCGGTAAACACAGAAATATAGACAATGACGGTAGAAAAAGACCAAAGATCTATCTAGCCTGCCCGGATTTCCCTGTCTGCCCTGAGGCCTATTGTCCATACAGGGTGTTATCCCTCCCAGTCCACCCCCTGCTTCCCCACTACTGCTACCATCATGAACAACCACCAAACCCTTCACTCAGTCCCAGCCATGCATGAAACTATTTACTGTCTTGGCACCAACCACCTCCACTGGCAGACTGTTTCATGGCTCTACCACCCTTTTTGTAAAGCAGAATTTCCTCACATCCCTCTTAAACCTTCTTCCTGACAGTTTCCACTCTTGACCGCGGGTTCTTGACTCGGTAGTCCTGCTAAAAAGTTCCCGCAGTTCACCTTGTATATTCCCTTCAGGAACCTAAATGTCTAAAGTCCCCCACCCAGTCTCCAGTAAGTACATGTTCCATGCCTTGAGACCATCTTCATAAGATCTGCCCTGTTGGCCACAACTCATCTTGGTCACCCTGTGTTGCACTGTATCCAGCCTGTCCCTGTCCTTTCTTAGGTGAGGATGCCAAAACTGAGCACAGTACTCCAGGTGTGGGCTTACCAGTGACCTATACAGAGGTAGTAGTACCTTCATTTTCCTGCTGTCAATACCCCTTCCAATACACCACAGGATCCAATTAGCGTTACTATGGGCCTTCTTACTCTGGCCTGTTTGAGGGAGTCACTAATAATGACTCCCAGCTCCTTTTCTTCTACCACAGTGCTCAGTTTAACCCCTCCAATCCATTACTCTCTCCTGTCCCCCCACCCACCTCCAAAAGGCATATAACCTTTTATTTTTGGGTGCTGAATTTCATCTGCCAAACCTTACACCACCTCTTCAGTCTTTGTAGCTCCCTCTGAATTTTCTTGATCCTTTCACCGCTATCTACCCTACCACAAAGCTTCACGTCATTTGAGAAAAGAGAAAGTTTGCTTCGGGTGCCCTCTCTAATGTCACTGATGAACATACTGAAGAGGACAGGATCCAGGACAGATCCCTGTGGCACTTCACTCTTAACCTCCCTCTCTTCTGATCTGGCCCCAGTTTCCACCACCCTCTGCTGTCTCTCCTTCAAGCAGTTTCAAACAACATGAAGTCTTGCTATATTATGACATATGCAGTGAGTCCCAACCTTCGAACTGCTCCGGAGGTGAAAGAGTTAACTTTCCATGCCAGGCATGGAACGCTGAGCTTGAGCTCGGTTGAAAAACTGTCTGTTGTTCTTCAAACTCAAACCGTCAGATTCTTTACTCCGCCTCACTGAACAGTCGCTCCAGAGATTTCTCCTTCTGCTCGGTTCATTTTGTCGGTTAAAGTATTGTTTTTCTCGGTTTTCGACCGAATTTAAACTGCAACCAGTCGGTTCAAGCTCTGTCTGTGGTATTTGTGAGTACTAGATAGGTTTACATTAATTCTCTTCTGTGTGGAACTTGTAAACGGTTTATCGGTTCGGTTTGAACCCGATCAGGTTATTTTAAATATCTTAATCTGTGAGTTAGAGTGTGGTTATGGGTTCTAAAAAAAAAAAAAACAGTTTATTACGTTTTTCTCGACCGGAATGTTTGTTGGGAACCGATAAGAGGTCTTACCGGCGGATTGCCATAAGCAGGTAAATTTGGTTAGGACTGGCACTATGTCTGAGAACCCAAAAGAAAACTGGCGCACTGGGTTTCAACACTGCAGTGTGTGTAGGAAGTCTTTGCCAAGGCTGACCCCACACCACCTGTGTTTATTGTCTGGAGTTTGACCACCCAATGCAGACTGCCAGATTTGTAAAATTTTCCTGCAGCTACCCTGGAAAAGAGAGTTGGTAGGCTCAGGGAAAGGGAGGCCAAAAGTCCGCTGAACCAGATGGCCAGCCCGGTTCGGTTCCAACCGAACCAGAGGGAGTGCCCTCTGACCAGGGCGAGACTTCCTCGGGCAAAAGGAGAACCAACTCTGAGGAGTCGGTTCCAGCAAAAAGGACTAGGAAATCAGTTGGTGTGGAGCCAAAACTTTCCTCTCCAACCGCTGAAGAAATAGCCAAAGCGATTAAAATTGTCCAGTTGCTTTCCCAGTTCCGACCACAAGACCCCATCAAATGAAGCGCCGGTTCAGCTGGTTCCACGGTTCAAAGTATGATTTAGAGGAATATTATGAACGGAGGAGGAGAAAGAAGGAGTATGAGGAGAGTGAATGTGGATTTGAAAGTCTGGATGTGCCCATTGACACGGACATCTCTCCAGACAGACCTTCAGAGTGTCTCCTCTAGGCTTTCTGAGTCCCTTCTCATTTTATGTTTTATAAAAAAGTGGCTGTAACCTCCAGCTCCTATGGAGAAGCTGTGGATGATCAAGAGGAGCCTGACTATGTGGAAATGATGGATATCCCAGAGTCTAGGAGACTGTCTATTCCCTTGCATAAATCTTTTGGGAAACAGACATTTAAAATTCTAAAAACTCCTCACACTATACCTCCTGTGGATAAGAGAATGGACAAGAAGTACACATTGTCAGGCTCTGATACGGAGTTCCTTACACAACAATGCAGCCATGTTGGGGTAGTGCAGGTTGCAGCCTGTGACAAGGCAAATATTCCCTTGGCTTCACACCCCCCGGACAAGGACTCCAGGAGGATTGATGCCATGGCAAAGAAACAGTACATGGCAGCATCCTTGGGACTCAGACAGGCAAATTATATGGCTTATGTTGCTAGATATCAGAAATCCAGATGGGATACTGTTATGGCTCTAGCAAAACAGGTCCCTGGCCAGCTGCCAAGGAGCTGCAGCAGGTGGCTGCTGATGGTATTGAGGCATCAAGGTACAATTCCATGCTGCAGTGGACTCAAATGATGTGTCATCAAGAGTCATGGCTACATCTGTGGCACTGCAGAATGGCTTGGCTCAGATGTCAGAGCCTGTCCAGGATACCCAGACTAAGGCCATGGATTTTCCTGTTGTGGGTAATTCTTTGTTTGGGGAGCAGACAGAGAATTACATGAAGAAAATGGATGAGTACAGGACCACCTATAGGAGTGCACAGGCCAAGGAAAGGCAGGCCACTCCTCAAGGGCAGCTTCCAGGGGCAGGGGCAGGCCTTTTCATGAGGCCTTTTACCAAGCCCAGGCCCCCTCTTCTGCTTATGCCCAGAGGGGGTTCTTTAGAGGGAGAGGCAGACGGGGTACAAGCAGACCTGCTTCCACCCCTCAGCCCAAAGCCCCTGCCAAGCAGGCACCCTGATGGGGTTGCCAGGGCCGATTCTCAGCTACCTGTAGGAGGCAGGCTAGCTTACTTTGTCCAGGACTGGGAATCTCTGACATCAGACAAGTGGGTCCTGGAAGTAGTAAGCCAGGGACTGGTTCTCAGCTTCAAAAAGTTTCCAAAGATGAGAACCAGATCCTTTCCACCTGCAAATCCACCAGAGGCACTTGCCCTAGAGGCAGAGGTGTCTTCCCTCCTGGCTCTCAGAGCTGTGCAAATGGTTCCACCCCTACACCAGGGCAAAGGGTTGTACTCCAGGTACTTCCTTACCCCAAAAAAGACAGGAGAATGGCGGCCCATACTGGATCTCAGATACTTAAACAAGCACCTTTTAAAACCAAAATTCAAAATGGTGATTCTGGGAATTATTCTACCCTCTCTAAGGCCAGGGGACTGGCTAGCGTCCCTGGACCTCAAGGATGCCTACTTCCATATTCTCATCAGAAGCTCCCATCGAAAGTACCTCAGGTTCAAGCTGCCCTCAGGCCATTACCAGTTCAGAGCAATGCCCTTTGGCCTCACCTCTGCTCCAAGGGTATTCACAAAATGCCTGGCAGTAACAGTTGCTTCTCTAAGAAGGCAGAAAATTGCCATCTTCCCTTACCTGGACGACTGGCTCATAGTAGGCCAGTCCCCAGACCAAGTCAAGTTACACCTACAGATAACTCAGCAACTGTTCACCTCTCTAGGTTTCCTTCTGAATCTTTCAAAGTCAGTTCTAGAGCCTGTCCAGCTCCTCACCTTCATAGGCGCAGAGCTGAACACAGAGAAAGCCAGAGCCTTCCTTCCTTTGGACAGGCAAGGACCCTGGTCTCTCTGGCCTCCTCATTCACCCTGCAGGTGTCTCGACCAGCAAGGCATTTTCTACAGCTCCTGGGGCACATGGCTGCTTCTACAGCAGTAGTGCAGGGAGCAAGATTTCAGATGAGGGACATTCAGTTCCATTTGACAGCCTTTTGGTCTCAAAGGAAAGACCCTCTAACCAAATTGATCCCAGTGACTCGAACCCTGATCCAGGCGCTACAGTGATGGCAGGATCAGAGCAATCTGAGACAAGGGGTTCCTTTTGTCACTCAGTCTCACTCCTTAATCCTTACTACAGATGCATTCCTCTTGGGGTGGGGAGCTCACATGGGCGACCTCACTACCCAGGGGTTGTGGTCCCCTCAGGAATCTCTGCTCCACATCAATCTGTTGGAACTCAGAGCAGTTTTTCTAGCACTTCAAGCTTTTTCCAAATCTGTTCAGAACAAAGTAGTACAGGTCAGAACAGACAACACCACCACAATGTGGCACATCAACAAGCAAGGGGGCACTCGGTCTACGGCCTTGTGCACCGAGGCAATGAAGTTGTGGTCTCTGGCTTACTCCCTGAACACCTACCTTACTGCAGTTCACCTCCCAGGCAAGGACAATGTCCTGGCAGATGCTCTCAGCAGGATTTCCCAGGGCCATCACGAATGGTCGCTGGACCCCCTGGTCTTGGAGGTGATATTTGCCAGATGGGGCACCCCGCAGATAGATCTTTTTGCAGCCCCAGACAATCACCAACTTCCCCTTTTTTGCTGCAGGCCCCCAGTGTTGGGCTCAGTCCCTCTGGATGCCTTAGTTCTCAATTGGGAAGGGAAGTTTCTCTATGCTTTCCTCCCTTCCCTCTCCTGTTCAAAGTGCTAGTCAAAATCAGATCTCAACCCTGCAAGATGATCCTGATTGCTCCAGACTAGGCCAGACAGCCCTGGTATCCACTCCTACTGTCCTTAGCAGTCCATCTTCCCCTGTGTCTTCCCAGGAATTACAACCTGTTAACCTGTGCTCAGCGGAGGGTTTGGTACCCGAACCTCAAATCTCTCAATCTCAAGGCCTGGCTCTTGAAGAGTTAGAGTTTGCCGAGTTACACCTCTCCCAAGGTGTAATGGATATCCTGAAGGCTTCTAGAAAACCTTCCACCAGGGCTACTTATAATTCCAAATGGAAAAGGTTTTCCATATGGTGCTCTGGAAAGTATATTTCCCCGAATCTGCTGATTTTCCCACAGTCCTGGATTATATGGTCCACTTAAATACCTTGGGGCTGAGGCCAGCTACCCTGAAAGTGCATCTGGCAGTTGTGTCTGCTTTTATTTCAGCAGGTAAGCCTTCCTCTCTTTCTACTCACCCTGTATTCTCCAAGTTTTTCAAGGGATTGCTTCACACCAACCCTCCATTCAGGGACCCTGCCCCCGCCTGGGATCTTAATGTTCTTGCCTAAGGTGGTTTCAGATTTCCACCTTAATCAATCTATATCTCTTCCAGTGTACTTCACTGACCATTCCTTCTCTGGTGAGAGGAGGCTGCACAGCTTAGATGTGAAGAGAGCCCTTAGTTACTACATAGAGCGTAACAAGGGTCACAGGTTTGACTCTCTCCAACTGTTCCTCACTTATGGTGAGGTTGGTAAAGGGAAACCTGCCACTAAAAGATCCATTGCCAGGTGGATTGTCTCTTGTATCCAAATTTGCTATGAGAAACTGGGTAAGGTCCCTCCCTCAGGCCTGAGGGCTCACTCTACCAGAGGTACAGCTGCTTCCCTGGCTGCTGCCAGGGACATCCCTATTCTAGAGATATGTCAAGCAGCTACCTGGAAAACAGTTCACACTTTTACCAAGCATTACTCCCTGGACATCCAGGCTAGGAGTGATGCTCGGTTATTTACACACTGTGCTTCACAGCCTATTTCCTAAGTAGGTTCTGTCCCTCCTCCATGGAGGTACTGCTTATAGTCTGCATATGTCATAATATAGCAAGACTTCATGTTGTTTGAAGAAAAAATTACTCACCTTAGTAATGTTGTTTCTTCTAATGGAGTCTTGCTATATTATGACCTCCCCCTGCCTGCCCCTCTCAGAACCTCTGTTTTTTGGGATGTGGGTGGGCAGTGCAGTGTTGGCACTTAGTAGGTGCCCACCTTGTTTTTTTCACCCCTCCTTTCTTGGGGTGACTTGGTGTTGTGTTTTTCATTTTTTAGGTCTCCTGACTTGAGTCTTTGTTTTGGGACCAAAAAATGTGTTCTTATGTTTAGTAGCCAGTTGGCTAGTGTAGGTTTACAGCTTCCACACAGGACCTCACTGAGTTTAGCTCGTAAAGATCTGACGGTTTGAGTTTGAACAACAGACAGAGTTTCAACTGAGCTCGAGCTCAGCGTTCCATGCCTGGCATGGAAAGTTAACTCTTTCACCTCCGGAGCAGTTCGAAGGTTGGGACTCACTGCATATGTCATAATATAGCAAGACTCCATTAGAAGAAACAACATTACTAAGGTGAGAAATTTTTTCTTCCCACCCATGTTACTAGGTCCCCTGCCCTGCCTAGGTCTTCCACCTTTTTCAGCAATCTTCTGTGTGGCACTGAGTTGAAAGCCTTGCTGTGTACAGATCACTGGCGAGACCTCATTTGGAGTATTATGTCCAGTTCTGAAGGCCGCATCTCTGTAAGGACATAGACAAGGTGGAGGCAGTTCAAAGAAGGGCAACAAAGATGGTGCAGGGCCTGCACCAAAAAAAGTCATACAAGGACTGACTGGGAGACCTCAATATGTCCACCCTGGAGGAGAAGAGAGACAGGAGAGATATGATCGAAACCTACAAATATCTAAAGAGCATAAATAGGATAACAAAGGGTAGCATCTTTCAAAAAAGAAGATGTTCAGGAACGAGGGGACATGACATCAGGTTGGAAGGGAGTAGACTAAGGGATAACTTGAGAAAGTATTTCTTCACAGAAAGGGTGGTGGATGCGCGGAATAGCCTCCCAATGGAGGTGGTGGAGGCAAACACAGTGGAGGAATTAAAAAATGTATGGGACAGGCATAAGGGAACCCTATCGACAGGAACAAGAAGGTAAAGCAGGAGAACAAGTACGGTCTGCAGCTTTTACAGTAGGTAGGGAAAATGGGCAGAACTGATGGGCCTAGCGGTCCTTATCTGCCATCCGTTTCTATGTTTATGTGTAAAGTAAATCCACAGTATGGTCCTTATCTACTACCTCTGTTAATAAGTCAAAGAAAACTATAGAAACATAGAAACATAGACTTTGACGGCAGATAAGGACCACTTGGCCCACCCAGTCTGCCCATTTCCCTACCTAGTGGATAAGCTGCAGATTCTAGTTAACCAACAGCCTATTTCCTGCAACCCCCCACTATAATTGCCTTATGTCTGTCCCACGCATGTTTGAATTCCTCCACTGTTTTAGACCCCTCAACCTCTCTAGGAAGGCAGTTCCATGTCACCACTCTCTCCGTGAAAAAGAATTTCCTCACATTACCCCTGAGCGGTCCCCCCTCTAACTTTAAATTGTGCCCCCTTGTTCTTACACATCTCTTTTTCTGAAAGATGCTACCCTCCTGGACTTTGTTGATTCCCTTGAGGTACTTAAAAGTTTCTATCATGCCCCCCTGTCCCTCCTTTCATCAAGGGTATACATATTAAGCTCTCTCAGTCTCTCTTCATATGGTTTCTGATGTAGACCCTGCACCATTTTAGTTGCTCTCCTCTGGACTGCTTCCATCCTGTCTATGTCCTTGCGTAGATGAGGTCTCCAAAACTGCAGGCAGTACTCCAGATGGGGTCTCACCAACTGTCTGTAGAGGATAACCACTTCCTTTTCTACTTGTGATGCCTCCTATGCATCCCAGTATCCCCTGGCTTTCCCTACTGACTTCTCACATTGCATACCCACCTTTAGGTCATCTGATATGACTACACCCAGATCCCTTTCCATTATTGTTGTTGTTAGTACCTCCCCAGCTATTGTGTACTCTTCTCCTGGATTTTTATTTCCCAGGTGCATTACTTTGCACTTCTTTGCATTGACTCTAAGTTGCCATATGTCTAACCATTCCTCCAACCTTGCCAAGTCCCTTCTCATCCTTTCTACCCGCTTGTGTATCAACTCTGTTACAGATCTTTGTCATCCATAAAGAGGCATACCTTTCTTTCAGACCCTCTGCAATGTCACCTATAAAGGCGTTAAAGAGGACTGGACCCAGTACTGAGCCCTGAGGTACTCCAGTAGTAACCCCCCTTTCTTTAGAAATGTGTTCCATTCACTATTACCTTCTGTGTCCTGTTGTGCAGCCAGTTTTCTACCCAGGCTACCACCCTGGGACCCACTCTCAGGCTGGCTAACTTGATTATTAATCTTTTGTGCGAGACTGTATCAGGTTGGTCTGACAAGACCTCCCTGCCATAAACCCATGTTGTTTGCTATCCTGTAGACCACTGCTTTCTAGGAAGTCCACAGGGTTCTCTTTGATCAATGACCCCATCAGTTCACCCATCACAGAGGTAAGGCAGACAAGTCTGTAATTCCTTGGTTGCTCCTTTTCTCCCCACCAACCCTGGTGTAGCAGGACTGTGTCCTCTACCCTCCAGTCTTTCAGAACTATCCCTGCCTGAACCGAGCTACAGAATAGGCCTACTAGAGGTTCAGCCAGTTCTGCAGCCAATTCCTGGAGTCCCCTTGGGTGCATCCCATCCAGCCCTGAGACTTCACCTTTAGGGCTTCAAGACCCTTTTGGACCCTCTCCTGGTAAATACTGGCTGCCTCATTTCAAGATTGCTCCAGACAGCTGCCAGAATGTCAGGGGCCCACCATCTTCCCTTGTGAAGACAGAGCAGAAATTAATGACAGCTGCCCCCCCCCCATCTTCTTCTAGTACCCCGTAGCCTTACAAAAACCCCTACCTCTTTTCCTTATTTTATCTGAAGAACTGTTGTTCCCCACCCATGACCCCTCTGCAATGCACAGCCCCATATCTGCCTTTGCCTCCCTAATCGTCCTCTTTGCTTTCCTAGTTTTTATTTGCTACTCTGTCCATTCCTCCTATCCCTGCTTTTCCTTGCACCTGGTGAAAGGCGTTTTCTTGGCCCTCACTACTTTCCAGACCCTTTCAAAGAACCATATTGGTTTTGTATACTTGTTTCGTTTTGTAACAATTCTTATGCATGACTCTGTTGCCTCGAGAATGGTCCCCTTGACTGCCCCATCTTTCCACTGGTCAATTTGTCTCAGATCAGCTCTCTCACCCAGCTGAAATCTGCTCTTCATAAATCTAGAACTTCAGTTTTTGATAAACGCATTCTAGTCCTGAGGGCCAGCCTGAACCAAATGGGAGTTATGGCTGCTGCACCCCAGTGGTTCTCCTACCCTCACTCCACTCACCACCTCTGAGCTGGCGAGCACTAAATCAAGAATAAAGGCTGTCTAGTGGGTTCCTTAACCAGCTGTACCAGCAACAGTCTTGCAATGCATCCAACGGGGCCTGAATTCTGGTGCACCTGACCAGTAGTGGAAACTGATGATTTTGGTCAATTCAAACATACTAAAGATAGATTATATTATACAGATGGTATTATGGTTTAAAATGCCCGCATGGTGCGGCGGACAATACTTATGGGCACTGACTGCTCCCTTTTGTCCTATACATTCTCGTAATGAAATACCCCAGTCAATATCCAGCAGGTTCAGATCACGCTCACCACTTCCCCCTTCTTCACTCCTCTTGCCAGTTCTTCCCCGAGCTCCCTATCTCTCTCTTTCCCCTTGTCCTAGTGGTCTACAGATCACCCCCACCCATATTTTCTTGCCTGAGGGTGCTGCGAGGTGACCCCACAGTGACTCTGAATCTCCTTTGCTTCCCCTGATTTATCAGTTCTCCACAGCCTCTATGCCCTCCCTGACATATACTGCTATGCCCTGCACCTTTAACTCTGTTCTGTCTAAATATTGTGTACCTGGGACTGACCATTCCCAGTCATTCTCTGTGGCACAAGTTTCTGTGATGGCTATGTGCTCCGCCTCAGTGTCTGCTACCAATGATTGGATCGCACCAATTTTATTACCCAGATTCCTGGCAACAAGTCAGACCAGGCCACTTTGCAATTAGCTCCAGATCCTCTATTGTGATCCTACACCTGCATTCATCCCCTTATTTTTCCTACTGCTTGCAGAACAAGAGAGCCTCCCCCTCTTTGCCTCTTCCACTACTCCTTTTTGAACCTCCACCCTATTTCTGCCCACAAAACCACCAGTCCCAGTATAGGGGAAGCACTAGGCACTAGCTAGGATCCCCTCCCTCACTCCCTTTACCGATGGTGTTTATCAACACACCAGAACACTACAGAAACAGGATACCAATTGATAGCCCGAGAACAACAAGCTCAACAAACCAGTGTAACCCCCCTACAAATGGGGGTTCATGAAAGTCTTCCTTGGGTGAGCCTAAATGCCCACTGCCAGGTTGGTGTTCTGTGTCTTAGTAGGTTTAAAAGTGTTTGCATGGCGTGCTTAGTTGGCCTCCGTGCCTGACTCTTTAAGAGCTGCCTATTTTGCAGTATACAATTAATCTGGGTGAAGACTGAGTGTTTCCAGGCTCGAGTCCCGCCTGGGCTGCAGCACAGCCACTTCTTTCTGCCGTAAAACCAATGAGCAGAGGGAGCCCTACAGGACGCTATGATTGTTTACTGATCATCTGTGTTAAATGAAAATGATACTGTAGTTTGTCTAATCTGCTTTCCTTTGCAGCAAAGACATTTTGTTATGTACCACCATCTTGGTTCTGGACTGCCTATCTGCACCAATCAGCACCTTGGGGGCCTAAGATGGAGCCTGCCCCAAGGGGCTTTGTGGGAGTAGAATTCGGTAGGAATTGCAGTTTTTACAGTTTGGTGCCTAAATGGATCTGGAGGGGGAGCTCTAGCTGTGACAGACAGGTGAAAGAACAAATCAAACCTTTTGGATTGGAAGGAACGCCCCGGGCTGCCAGCAGCCATTGTCAGAACTGAGTTGGAGAGAAAAAAGTGAACACCTTGAGAGAGTCGGGCAGCTACTACTGCATGGTATGCAGGGGAAATCAGCGGGAAGGCTGTGTCTGGCCTATCTGCTACCATCTTCCCTAGTGAGTGATTATTGCCTTCATTACCGCAGACTGCATCCGAAGAAGTATTCTACTGGATCACTGAATGTGACTGTATTTCACCTGAAGAGGACCGAGGATTTGCGTTCATGCGATCGGCCTATCAGGACTTCCCAAACGACCGCAGAGCGTACAGTTTGCACAGAGGCACTGTAAATAGCAACCGGACTATCATCCGACTCTGTGGTAATTCTCTACCCTTACTATAAGTGTGCTGATTGTGGAGTGTGGGTCGCAATTTGGTTCCCCACCTTACCTAATGCATCATGCTGGCTGGAGGCTGCATCCAGCATGGAAACAGACTGTATCCGAATTGTTCACCTGGTCAGGGCCCTACCAACCTGGCCCAGACACTCGCTCACGCCACAGAGAAACAAGTGACGAGAGACTCGCCAGGGATTCAGCTCCCTGCTCAACAACAGACAGGAACGACACCACAGTGCTTCGTGTGGGCTCTGCTTCTCCAGGTCATCTGGCTCTTCATCCGGAGGTCTCCATTTCGTCCATCCTGCACCTTGTACTGGGTAGTGTGAGTAAACGTCAGGGTAGCTCCCTGCAACAAAGCTCAAATCAAATTGTGTCAATTGGTTTAATAATTGTTGTTAATCTGTTCAGATTGAGCCATCCGGCTCCGGATTACAAATTAAGGGTTAAAGTGCATGCTGCGTTTTCTTCTTTCCCAAGGGCCCCGACCAGCTGCAACACCGGCCTACCCTGGGCAATGCTTCAGGCTAGCCTGTAGTTCCAACTGGGTACCCAGAGTGTGTGTGACTGTAATACAGGGACCTTTGAGTGCATGCCTTATAACCTGACTAAATCAGATCTGAAATCAATCTCGATTGCTGCCCCTTTCCTTGTTCACACCCCTAATAAATCAGATCTAGATCTTTTTTGCATCTCAACTGATGGTGGAGTACATCTGTATTGTAAACTCCGTGTTACTGTATGTTTATTGTCACAGATCTTATTTTACAGGGGGTCTTCAGGGCATTCCAGCAGATCCAGCCCTGGTGGTAAGTGGTTATTAGAGGCCAATCACTGTGTATTACAAAAATAGTGTGGGTCCGGGGCAGCACAGGCATATTCAGACCACTAGAGGGGCCGGGGGTATCAGTGTCCCAGAGGCTGTACCCAGCAGTCCATGGCCAACGGCCCTGTCCTCTGGTTGAAGGCACCTATTTGAGAGAACGTTATCAATACAACACCAGAGTGGAGCACCAAGACACATATTCACAGCCTCTAATTACAGCAGGATCAGCGTAACAGTGTGCTTGAGCAACAAGATTCACATTCACAGCATCTGTGTGCTGTACGAACACATCAACACACGAGGGTTCCAGGAACCAACTCACAGCCTCGGTTTATACTGGGATCAACACCAGCACAATGGGACATAAGCTGGGATTCAAATTCACAAGCTTTGCATGCACCAAGATCAATCCTCCAACAGACTTGGGCAACAGGCTCCACACACCAGTCTGCTGGGACACCAAAAATAAAACTCAAGTCTTGGAGTACAGTAAAATTAATGCTTTAGTGCTATAAGACACAGAGATTCAAACTCACAGCCTTTGGGTACAGAGGGTGAACCCACCAGTATACTAGGGCACCAAGATTTAAAGCAACCATATTTGTTAGCTACAAAAAAAAATTTGTATCATGTAGTCGTAGTTGGCGGGATAGTCTCATCCCCAAGGAGGGTCATTAGTGAGGTCCCACAGGAATCAGTCCTTGGGCCCCTCCTGTTCAACGCTTACGTCTCTGACATAAGGACAGGAATCAGGAGTGAGATGAGACTCTTTGCGGATGACTCAAAACTGGGAGCGGCGGTGGATGGGGAGGAAAGGCGGGTGCCCTACAGGGGGACCTGGAGGCTCGGAAAGATGGTCTAGAAAGGGAAGCTGAGGTTCAATGCAGGAAATGCAAGGTACTCACCTGGGGCCAGAAACCCGGCCAAGTGTACACCCTGGGGGGAATGCTACAAGTCTCGATGGCTGAGAGGGACCTGGGGTGGTGGTGGATGTCAAGATGAACAACTCGGAGACTTGTAGGAGGCAGCAGCCAAGGCCAACAGGATGCTGGGATGCATCAGCTAGGGATCACCTCCAGAAGGAGAGTGACACTCCTCTGTATAACTGTTGGTGAGACCGCACCTTGAGTACTGCGTGCAGTTTTGGAGGCCACACTTAAAGAGGGACATTACCCTCCTGGAGAGGGTCCAGAGGAGGGCAACCAAAATTATTTGGGGCTTGGGGGACAGGACCTATGAGGAGAGGCTGGAAGAGCTAAATATGTACACATTGGAAGAGAGAAGGGACCAGGGGGGCAAGATAAGAGGTCTTCAGGTACATGAAGAGGGTAAATAGGGGAGGAACAGTCAGGGTGCTTCAAAGGAAGGAGGAGGCAACTAGGGCATGGGTGGAAGCTGGGGGGAAGATTCAGGGAGAAAGGAGGAGGTGCTACTTCACTGAGGAGGTGGTGGAGCCACGAATCACGCTGCCTAGGGGCTGGTGGAGGCAGAGGCAGGTGGAGGGGTTCAAGGGTGGGGGACAGGTACAGGGAGGGTTCTGGAAGCAAAATCCAATGCAGCAAGAATATCCGGAACTGGGAAGCGAGAAGCCAGAGAAGGCGAGGGGGACAGCACGGTCAGCACCCAGGGTGGGGGCTGACCACACGAGCAGACATGAAAGACCGTTAGGCCTATTCTGCTGGCATTTTAGTATGTTAGTAGTTTTCAGTAACTAGAAAGGAGCATTTTTATTCTTAGAAAGAACCACTAGTAATGCCCAGTCCAAAAATCATCTTTTTTTTTTTTTTTGCACCTCCCATGCTCCCCAACCAGCCACTCCTTCGGGTCACCTAGGTGCATCCAACCAGCACTCTGTCCCCACCGCCAACCACCACCCCACATTATAGCCACCCAAGTAACATTTCTCGGGCCCCGGAAGGTGCCGTTGGGGGGCAACCAGCGCAACTTACTTGGTCCGGGCCTTCATGGCAGCAGGGGACTGGCAACCAGTTTGCCAATGCAAAATTGCCAATGCTCCTTCTGATTCTTTGCCAGTTCGCTCTGTTGTCCCCCAGGGGTCCATACTGGGCCCACTCCTGTTTAGCCTTTTTCTAAATTCCCTACTGCAATCCTGCTCAGAACAAATCATCCTGTACGCTGACGACGCAGTTGTTTTCTCCTCTCACAAAGACCCCACACCACTACAACTCAATCTCCAGCATGGCTTCAGCGCTGTTGAAAACTGGTTTTCTAATCATAAGCTTGTCCTTAATCACAAGAAAACTAAGTCTATGCTTTTTTGCAGCTCTCACAATCAGCGCAAGCTACACCCCCTGACCATCTCCACCATGCAGGGGAATACCTTCGAACAGGTCCTATCCTTCAAATACCTAGGGATTCTGCTTGACCCCAGCCTGTCTTACGGGGCTCATGCTGACAGTGTGGCCAAAGTGGCTAATACGCGTCTTGAGTTACTTTTCAAGCACAGGCAACATCTCACCCCGGAAGCACTGAAGACTGCCATCCAGAGCTCCGTGGTCTCCATTATTGACTATGGTCTTACCATTTCTGTCTCAGCCACAGTGTCAACCCTCAGACCTATATCAACAGCCCTCAACAAGGCATGTTGGCTTGTCACTGGAGCCCAACATCTCACCCATACCTGTGATCTTTATGCTCAATCCGGATGGCTCCAACTCTCCAACCGTATTATCTCACCTGTACCATGGCGAAAAAATTAACCTTGGCCTCACCCCCCCCCCCCTCCGGTGTTCAAGCCCTGCTCCACCATAACAACAATCCGTGGAGCACCAGGAGTTCCAAACTGCAGTTCCTGCAAATTCCCCGCTGTCACACTACGCAGGGTCAACGTTCTTTCGCATATAGGGCTCCCCTTTGGCTGAATGATCTCAGTTCCATCATCTCCTCTGCTCCAACATTTGGTATGTTTAAAACCAGGCTCCGGCACCATCTCACAGCCTCCAGGTCCTGTGATTGCCTCACCTAATTTCAGACACACCTGCCACCTCCAATAGCCTTTCTGTACCCCTTCATAGCTCTCATCACCTATCTCCCCATCCCCTATCTGCCCCATCTCCTTGCCTCCCCCACCCCAACTCCTACTTCCTCCCCACTCTTCGCATCTCCATCTTTCCCTTCCCCCCCTTACCTGCACTTCTCCCCTATTTGCCTGACAAATGCCTCTGGCTGCTACTACATCCACCCCACCCCTACCTCTCCCCTTTGTCTCTGTGCCCCCCCCTACCTCTCCCCTTTGTCTCTGTGCCCCCTCCTAGCGGTTGCTGCCCTGGGCCATACATTGGTCTTTAATTTCTAAATGTGTTTTTAAATAATAACTGTTCCAATTGTTCTGTATTTACCCACAATGTTGTTATTTCTATTGTTTCCTATGGTTTCCAATTTGTACTTTAATCACTCGCAATGTTGTAATTTCTATTACAATATTATTTTTTAGTATCCTCTGTGCCATTCCTCAACGGACGTGGAACCTTTGTAAAAGAGCCTTGGCTCAAAGGTAATTGCAATCCTAGATCTAAATAAATAAAAATAAATAAAACCATCATCCGGCCGGTCAGAGAGCCTTTTTCCTGGTTTTCTTTCTGGGAGTGCAATGTGTCAGGACGACATGGCATGAGCCGACAACCATCGCGCTCCCTATACAGCAGGACCCGACATGCTGCCATGCCTCCGGCCTCCGCCAGAGGTCGGCAAACACCAGGCCACGTACCCCTCCCCTAGGAGATGGCGAGCCATCATGGGATGCTTGAGCCATCCCCCCCCCCCAAGCTGGCCCTCTGACACCCAGGTCCGTTCCCGAACAGAGTCGTTGGCGTCACAGGCAGAAATTCAACCGCTGCGCCGGCGGTCCGGCCACTCAAAAGTAATCTTTTACGATATTTTATAATGTTTGCAATTATATTTCTGAAAGCTGTAACATTTGAACTGTTAATCAAAGAAACAGATTTTTTTTTTTTTTTAAATGAAAACTCGAAGTCCAATCAACATGTATAGATTCTAATAATACAACTCTCCTGTGTCATTACTGGTCTATACACGTTAATGTAATATGCTAAAAATGACTGGACTTTATAAATATAATGCACCATTTTAAGTTTTTTATATACCGATATGAAACATTTTATGTTTTTTATATCAATATATGACTGCTGTAGCAATATCTTACCGATAAATCTACTTCAGTGGCTCCAAGCTTTCACTTAAAAAAAATTCAGTCTGCACTCCTAACAATTCCAAACTTATCACGTTTTAAAGAAACTATCTTTTGAAAGGTCTAACTTTGGAACTGTTGAGGCTAGAAACTTAATTTTTTTTTTAATGAAAGCTTGGAGTCCAACCATTATGAATTAGCTCAGAAAATGCTGTTTATATGTGTCGATATTACTCCATACTATATGTACCAATACTATTTGAACCTGCTTTTCTCAATTTATTATCGATAACTTTTTTTTTTAGTGATGACACAACCTATAAACGGCAAATACATAGTAGCAATACAGTCTACCATTACAAAAAACAGTATCGATACTATTATTTTTGTATCAATATGTAAAATTACTTTACGGTTTAAAATATTTAATAAACAATGTTTTTAAACATTTTCTGAATTTTGGTATTACTACGCATTATTTAAATTAGTGGCTGTGCAATTTTCAACTTAATTTTCATTCATCTTATGAACTTAAGCGCATTGCGAATATTTCAGCTTCCCCCAGCAGTCCCCAATCTTCCTCATTTTCACAGGTTTCACCTGTCAAAGCATTGGAAAATAATGTATTTCTCATAAAAATACCCTATATCCATTTTTCTTTATTTCATTGCTGAACTAAGAAACATGGTTTTGAAGTTAAAATTTCCTGCTTTTTTGCCACATTTACTATGTAGAATTAAACATTTTAGTGTGATGATGTGCTGTTTACCATCACAAATGTGTGCTAGCATATATCCACAGTTTAAATCAAGTATGTACAGTGAAAACGTAACCTCAGGCTGGCACACTGGCATGGCAATAGCACTACTGCCCACCATGCCAGTAACCCAGGATTGGGAGCGATCTGAGCATCCACTGGGCTGCGCTCCTCTCCTGGGGAGGGAGGGTTGCGGTTCCGATACCTCACTGCCACCATGTGAAAGCCTTATGGTAGGACGGGTTTGGGAGCAGCAAAGGAAGGGAAGGAGCTACAGGACTTCTGCAATGCGTGCATGACTCCACATGTACATGCTGATGTGCGTACCCCAGCTATGGGGAGGCAGGGGCTAGAAAATGGGGAAAAAAAAGGCACTGGGACGGGCTTCATGAAGCCAGGACCGCTCCTCTCCAACCCGTGCCACTACTCAACCCCTGAATCTGCATTTGACTGTACCCGGTGGGGGGAGGACAGGCCTCTCCTTACCAGCTCACCACAGTGGGTAATCTGTGGGGGACTCCCAATGGTTGGGAGAGGTAGGTGATGGTCGGAGAGACCAGGGACCCGTTGACAGCCATCCATCCATCCACCCCATGGCAGAAGAACCTTCATGACAAACAAAAACAAAATAACCTCAACAGAAAAGATTTTTAAAAACTGATAAAGGCAGCCATCTTTACCGACCAGAGTCATTAATTACAAAATTAGTAATAAAAGCTGGTTTTGAAAATATCGGAAGAAACTAAAATGAAACCAATGATGAATCTGAGGCGATCATGAACACATTATTGCTAACAAAAAAAACTCTATGAGACAACATTTTATGCCAACTGAAATACTGCTGTTTTAAATTCACAGACTTCAACAAAAGTAAGATCAACAAACCAATGCACTAGGGTCCTACCATTCAACCTCACAGTGTATTCAAGTGCAGCAGAATCAACACACCAGCACATAAGGGCACCAGGATTCAAACTCCCAGCCTCCAAGTGTAGTAGGATCAACACTCCAGTAGGACACCAGGGTTCTAATTCACAGCCTCTATGTGACAGAACCTGTGAGCTAGCACACCACCACCAGTATTCAGAGTCTATCTAGTCTTTGTTTCCATCTGTATTTAGGGTTTAGGAGAGGCCTAAATCAACTTTATGTAGAATCATTTTTGAAAATTCCTTTTAATTGGGGTTCACTGTAACTTCATGTGGTTATTTTTAGTCATGTTATTAAATAAGCAATAACTCACTCCACGGTGTGCGGTTATTGGGGATTAATCAGCACCCTGGGTGTGTTGTGAGGCACATGGCCACAGGCCGAGTGTCTTCACAGCACACAGGGTGCTGATTGATCTCCAATAACTGCACACCCTGGAGTGGGTTACTACACTTATAACATGGGCCACACATGGAGAGAAATGGACCAAAAGTAATGGAATAACAGGAAAAAAAAATGTGGGGACTATTTAGTGTTCTTCCACTACTTTTGGTCGGAGTACCACAACGATGTGTGTTCTGCCACAGGAAAATAGTTCTTTTTACAGAAGTCTGTAGTAAACAGGTCCACGCAGTACTATCAAGGGGCCATTGAACTTTTTCTTCTGATCTCTAAACTACACCGTCAGGTACTGCTGTGTCTCCTGCTCATTCACACTGCAATCGCTCTCTCTTACCGAACAGTGACATGTGGACAATCTGGAGTGCCGCTATGAGAAGGCAACTGATAGTCATTACCTCTGTCCACTGCTGTTTCCACTGCGCACAATATACACAAGAGAGAGAGTGAGGAAAAAAAAAAAAAAAAGCAACTCGCTGCTGCAAGTTACCATTCTCCTGCTGTCTGATCACTTGCGCCATCACCCGCTTACGGTTCACTCTCTGTCAGCTGCTGTGAATCTCAATCTCTCTTTCTCTGTTACAGGGCTGGGCAACAGATATTCCCGTCATTGCCTTCGCGCACGGAGAAGATAAGACATGACAGTTTCATACTACTGATCAGTCACGACAAACATTTTTCTTCCGGTACTGCAAGGTGATACAATCAACTCTGCAGCGTCGCACATACCGACAAGACTGGAGAAGCAGTTTAGGGGCTCTGTATGAAACACAGTGCTCTGTACTTACACAGATAGGCTAGGGGCACAAACTTCCACCGGGTGGCTGGGTGGGCAGCACACACTATTATTCCGCATGTCCCACTCGCTGCTACTACTAAAACTTTTTTTTCTGACATAGGGTACAAATATATTTACAGAAGCACACTGCTCACTGACAGTATGACAGATCGTTGGGGGGACTGAACGACAGAACTAACCTCCTTGCTTGTTAATATATTTAAATGGCTGCCGCACACAGATGAAATCGGACAGATTAACAAGTGCAACACTGGGTTCCTACGCTGCAGGCTGATCACCACAAACAAAAGAGGTGACTGATTAACAGAAACGAATCCACACTCACGTGATTAATTTCTGTGAATCAGATCACACAAATATATCTGACAATGTTATAAATAAACATATACGTTTGTCATTTCAATATATTTTATCATGACTTTTTTATGAGGGCACTGGGAGAATTGTTCCAGGATCCGACGTACCTGCTTTTGCTGGCTAGACATTCTCCACTGTTTCTTAACGTCACCAATCCCTCAATTTTGTTGTTGCTGTGAGCTGCCTTAATTTTAGTACATGGGGCGCTGCAGGTGAACTGGACTGGCTAATGCCCTACAAAAAAAATCCAACTAACTCCAGGACAGTTATTGTTACCTGCACTCTCACAACTGTTTCTCAATGACCTCTTAATAAGCCACACGGCAATGCCAACACCGGACCAGAGCCAAGGAGCCTCTGCTGAGCAGTTATTATCTGGAGAAAAATATATCTGGATTTTTGAGTCGAAAGATCTTGGAAAGGGAGATTTAAGAGCTAATAGTGCAGAACACAGCTTACATTTTGATTTAGTTCTTGGTAATAAGGTTAGTACACTAGGCAATAAAGTCCCTAGTTTCAAAACTACTTGGGATTAACACAGCAAACAACATGAAAACATTAAATAAAATGTGATAGGAATCAATACCAGCCAACACATATTTGTAGAAGCCAGTAGATCAATGCAAGATAACAATAGCTCACTAACAGGTTCACAAGGTAGTGCTTCCTAAGGGTTATTTATTTATTTATTTAGCTTTTGTTAACCAGGTTAAAATGACCGTGAAAATCTGAACACCATACAGTACATAACATAAAATGTGCTGTTTTTTTTTTTTCTGTTGTTAAGTAGACAGTTGTTTCAGTTTTACTAATTAGGTTTCCTACATAACAATACTAGTTGCGATGCATAAAACACAACTCTGCCTGGAGGCTGACATAACTAGTGCTATTCCCCTTCATACCACATCAACATTGTGACATCACTAGAGACCAATCTTAAGCTGAAGATCAGAGGCTATTTCTGGTCAGTCGTGGGGCCAGATATTCAAAAGTTAGCACAGGCACTGATGGGTTTTTGCCTGCGCTATCTGGGTTTGCACCAATTTTTGGACTGCGTTCTATATTCAGGGACCTGTGTAGCATGGACGTTAGCACCCAGTCTCTAACATAACGCTGCGCCCATGCAAATAAGGGAGTCCCCTCCTTCATAGCAATTTCAAAGGTTTGTATTGGCAGTAAATGGGACCCAAAGTGGCACTATTTACCAACTCCAAAAACCTCAACTTAAGTGGGTGCAAAGCACATGCCCCCCCCCCCACATCACTGATGGCTGGAAGGCTGCACTACAGCCACCTATCCCCAGCCGCCCGTCCCATGGCACGCAGGAGGTCTCTGCTGTCTAGTGGCACCTGCCCACCCTCCGAGCACCCATCCCAGTAATACAGTGTTGTCCCTAGTGTCTAGTGGCATCCCCCACCCTCCGATCACCCATCCCAGTACTTCTAAAGTATTCCCTGGAGTCTAGAGGCACCCCCACCCTCCGATTACCTGTCCAAATACTGCTAAAGTAGTGGTGACTAGTGCCCCCCATCACTCACCCACCCCAGTACTTCTAAAGATACACTGGTGTCTAATGGCAACCCACCCTCTGATCACCGGTCCCTGTACTGCAAAAGTATTCCCGGGTATCTAGTGGCACCCTCCCCACCTATCCCAGTAATTCTAAAGGGTATCCTGACATCATGATGAGGTATGAAGGGGAAAAATAAGATCTGTCACTTTGCAGCAGAGAGAGATTAGTAACAGAGTGGAATGCGCCACCAGGGTGAGTAATCAATCACAAAACAGTTGGGGTTTAAGAGAGCCGAATAAAGAGGAAGGTTAAAGTAAGAGGAGGGAGGCAGAGCAACATGAAACAAGAATGCATGAGCTCCGCAATGAGCAGACTTGATGGACCATTTGAGCCTTTTTCTGCTGGCATTTCATATGTTTGTATGCTTGTATGTCAGCCTACAGTACTGTTCCACATACATACAAACATACGAAGAAGCCAGCAGGGCCATTTGGTCTATCTAGTCTGCTCGTATTGCAGGGTCCAGAGCTTGAGCTACTGACCCTGCCCCCCCCACTCCTCCCAACCTTTCCATCCTCCCTACCCATGATCCTTATCTTCCCTTCCCCTATGCCTATCCCAGCCTCTCTTGAAGCTGCTCACGGTCTTCAACAAGACCACCTCTTCTGACAGCACATTCCAAGTGTCCCCAACCCTCTCCATGAAAAAGTGATTCCCGACTTCCCTTCTAAACCTCCCCCCCTCCAGCTCAAGACTATGTCCCCTCGTATTATAATTGCCACTTAGCTTGACTCTCCTTAGCCACCTTATTATATCCCTTTCAAGTACCTGAAAGTCTCAAACATGTCTCTCCTCTCTTCCAGGGAGTACATATTCAGTGCCCTCAACCTCTCCTCATATGCCTTACTCTGCTGACCCACTAACATCTTTGTAGCCTCTCTTCCGGACCTTCTCCAGCAGGTGAATGTCTTTTTGAGGTGTGGGCACCGATACTGAACTCCATACTCTAGATGTGGCTTCACCACTGAGCTGTACAAGGGCAGTATAACCGCCTTTCTCCTACTACTGATACCCCTAGCTATGCAACCCAGCATCTTGTCTGCCCTTGCTGCTGCTTTCTTGCACTGTGTGGAGTGCTTCAGGTCACTAGTGATTAACACTCCCAGGTCCTTCTCCTCTTCTGAAGCAGATACCTGGACTCCTCCCAGGTAGTACACATGTAGCACCTTGTACTGTCAGGCAGAAAAACTTCTAATTAACACAAGGAAAAGCACTTTAGACACACAAAGGGGCTGTTGACTACTTCTAAAACTTAAAATGAACTTCAGGCAGTGCACTAACTCTAAGATTCAGCTGCTGGAACTGAGCAGAGTTCCAGATCATTTTTGGGACCGGGAAGTATCTACTGTTAGCTTCATCAGACTAGTAGTATTTCCATCTATATGGAAGCAATGTCATCCGTAGACCAGTCTCGGACCTCCACCTCTACACCAAGTCTCAAGCACACCAGACACCTTTAGTCACCGGCTTTTTGCTTGGTGCTGCTGTGGAGTTAGAGATACCTTCCTGATGTTATTGTATATAGTGTTATACTGATGTTATTGTATATAGTGTTATAACTTATTACAACAACATGCATGGCCAGCCACTTAGCAACTTCTGACATTGTCTCCTGCAGTGTACACAACTGATGCTGATACTCTTTTTTTGTCTCCATCCCTAATGTTTCCACTCTGTTAGTGAATGGTCTCATTGCTGCCAACATCACACGGTGCTGGCAATTTTTTGCACATGTACCAAATATACTTAAAATGTACTGGGTGGGTAATAACTTCCCAAAATTAGAAAGTGGGAGTAAATCATGCAAAAATGGTAGCAAAATACTCCTTTACTCCCCTTATCTGTTCCCTTGGAGCTGACCTTGCCATTTAAACGCTTGGGACCAAAACTCCTGAAATTACTTTTCCACTGCTTTTATTCAATGTAGGAAGAGGATCAACGAACCAGCCAGTCCCTTTTCGTCGAACGTCACCCAATGCCGTCTTTAATAAAATACTTGCCTGAACAGGTCTGTTCCCCAGAAAGTTTAGGTCCATGTTTTCTCCAAACAGGTATCCCTCGGGATGAGGGGTGTCAAACTTCTCGCCTCCCATGAAGAAATGGCTGGCAAAGTAATTCCCTGAAATAGAAAATCAAACTTGACACAGTGGCACTAACTTAGCTTGAACATCTACTAAAAGAAGAGATCATGTCACAGACAACATCCTGGACACCAGTGGGCAGTAAAAGCCACTACAATGAACTCTAAACACACACTGGCATTTATTAAGTTTTTTTTAACCAGGTAGGTGCACTAGACAAGAAGATGCCTATTTTCAGGCATGTCCCAAGAGGTTGCAAAACAGTCAGCATTGCATAAAGCTTTACAGGTAAAATTACTGGGAGCAAATAGTACAATACACAATGTGGCAAGTGTAACAATGTCTTACAAGCTGGTAAAGTGCATAACAACACAGATAAAGCAGGTAAAAATAAACCACAAAATATTTACGTATCACTTTCTAACAAACAGTATATTCTGCTGAACTCAAAGCACTTATCAAAACCACCTCGGTGAGCAAACAGGCAAAAAGGTTTAGCCATACACTGCAAACTGCAGTATTTGTGATATAAATAGAAAAAATTAACTTCATACTTACCGTAATTTCCTTTTCTGTTAGCTCCAACATTGTCAATGGGTAATCAAAACAACTGGGTATAGTGCACCCCTACCAGGGGAATGGCACAGCCCAAGCTTTAGGTAGGTGCACTAGACAAGAAGATGCATAATTTCAGGCATGACCCAGAAGGTTGCAAAACAGTCAGCATTACATAAAGCTTTACAAGTAAAATTACTGGGAGCAAACAGTACAATACACAATATGGCAAGTGTAACAATGTCTTCCAAGCTGGTAAAGTGCATAAAAACACAGATAAAGCAGGCAAAAGTACACCACAAAATATTTACATATCACTTTCTAACAAACAGTACATTCTGAACTCAAAGCACTTATCAAAATCCCTTGGTGAGCAAACGGGGGCAAAAAGGTTTAACCATACGCTGCAAACTGCAGCATTTGTGATATAAATAGAAAAAATTAACTTCATACTTACTGTAATTTCCTTTTCTGTTAGATCCAACATTATCAATAGGTAATCAAAATAACTGGGTATAGTGCACCCCTACCAGGGGAATGACACAGCCCAAGCTTTAGAATGTTGGGCACATGAGAATTCCATACAGCAACAGCAATTCCCCAGTTACTACTTACCTCGCAGTGCCATGAAAGCTGCACATATAGAGGATACTGAATGGAGAGTCATCGCCGGTAACATTACCGTGACAACTCTGTAAACCTCGAGAAGCGAAGCTAAAGGAAGTTTTATCACATTACCTCGAGAAAGCAATTTCAGCTAGATTACTGATGACTCCCCATATATTACATTTTAAAGTGTATCGGTAAAAAAAAAAAAAAAAAAATCAAGCGAAGTCCGTTTCCATAGAAAAAAAAAGCCCTTACTTTGCCATTTCCCCACAGGACCTCACTTGATGCCGCCACTCTCCGTAGATCTCACCGCCGCGGCCGTTCACTCTGAGCCACTACTTAAAATGCGTGCATGTGCTGATTGGCTCCTGGTATAATCCCATCACTATGATGTACTCAAGAGGGATTAACAACCCCGACATCATAGTGATGGAATTACAAGAAAATAATCTTGCCGCTTTTTACCGATAATAAAGGCTCCCCATATATTATATATAAAATAAACCATTACACACTTGTACTAATAAAACTATCTTACCTTCCCATCCGATATTCGGGGAAGGGGTTGTATTTCGTGGATCCAAAGGAGGCATGGAATATTAATTTCTTCTTGTAGAGAAACCATTTAACAGCAAATATACTTCATAAGAGTCACCAATCTGTGAAAACTGTAGCTTTGCCTCTCTCCACCCAGGAAGTTGCCATCACCCTGGTGGAGTAAGCCTTGATGAGGGCCAGAGGCCTCTTCTTTTTGCAACACAGGCCTTAGCAACACAAGCCCGCACCCACCAAGCTAGGGTGGGTTTAGAGGCCTTTTGTACTTGTTTGGCTACCCCAAAATGCACAAACAGACTCTGATTTATGAAATTCAGCCATACGTTTAAGTAGTTTATGCAACTCCCTCTCCTTGAGGTGAGAAGGATGCAGGCAAAAGGATGGAAGGCAAATTTCCTGGTTCGCATGAAAAGCCATGGGTACTTTAGGGATGAAGGACGGAACCATCCTAAGTACCAGTTTGTCCTTATGCATAATAAGGTAAGGCTCCTTGTGAGACAAGGTCTGGAGTTTGCCTACTCTCCTGGCTGAACACATGGCCACTAAGAAACAGACCTTGTAGGACAACACATTCGGCAACATGGAGGATAGCAGCTCGAAGGGTTCAACAGAGAGAGAGCATTCAGAACCAAGTTAAGATCCCATGGGAGTACCGGAGATCGAAACAACGGTCTGCGCCTGTCAACCGTGTGCAAAACACAAATAAACTCTCTATTTGTTCCTAGGGAGAACCCCAAGGAAGCTCAGAGAGCAGAAAACTGACCTCTCAAGAGTGCTCAATGCCAGCCCGCTCCTTCTCCACGCCCTGCTGAAGGAAATCCAAGATTTGAGGAATGGAGGCTTTGGAAAGTTTAAACTCCTTCCTTCTGGACCAAGAAGAAAAAATTGTCCAGACTCAAGCCTAAGCTCCCGAAGTAGAGGTTTTCCTGGCCGCCATCAAGGTTTCAAATACTTTCAGGGGAAACCCTAGTTTTAGGAGCCTCTTCCTTTCAGGAGCCGGGTAGCAAACTGCATTGCACCTGGGTTCAGGTGAAGGGGGCCTTGCAGCAGGAGGTCCCTTCATACTGGAAAGCGGAAGGGTTCTTGCTAAGTTAGATTCACTAGATCGGAGAACCACAGTCTTCTTTGCCACTCCAGGGCTATCAAAAGAAAGTTTATACTTGAGTGTCTTATTTTTCTTAAGACCTTCTAAAGGAAAGGCAGTGGAGGCAAGACATACGCTTTGTGGAAGGACCGCACCCGAGTCAGAGCATCCACTGCCTCTGCCTGTGGACATCGGCACCGACTGAAGAACCTGTGGGTCTGAGCATTGTGGCTTAACACAAACAGATCTATCTGTGGTTGCCTGAATCAATTGCTCAGTAATGTGAACAGTTCCAGATTCAACTGCCACTCTCTGGGATGAACATTTTCACGACTTAGCCCCCCCGAGATGTACTGCTGACAGAGAGAGAGAAGATTCTCCTCCGCCCAGCTCAGGGGTTCGGAGCACTTACTTGCTTTTTGTGCCTCCTTGGTTGTTTATGTATGCCACCATGATATTGTCTGACTGCAGTGTTCTTCCACATGGACTGAAACTGAAGCAGAGCTACATGAACTGCCCGCAACTCCAGGACAATGACATGGAGACACTGTTCCTGTACTGAACAAACCCCCCATGAGTGGCAAGTTCTTCCAAGACTGCCTGCCACCCGTGAACATTTGCATCCGTTGTGAGAATCACCTCTGGCGGTAGTTCCAAAGGAACCCCCTTGTTGAGATTCTGCACATTCATCCACCAACTCGGGGAGTAACGAAGCTGAGAGGTGAGGAGGATCCTAGCTTGATAGTCCTCTGATGACTTATCCCAGCAGCCCTGTCTGAAGGGGCCACATGTGGAAGCAGGCCCAGAGAACTAAGATTATGGCTTCCACCATGAGGCCGAGAATCCGCAGCAGACTGTGGGCTGATGCTAAGGACTGATTCCTTAGCCACCGTATCTCTGACAACAAAGTCTCCTCCCTAGGAGGGCAAAAGAAACACCCTTCCTACTTTCATGTCAAAGACTGCCCCCAGGTGTTCCAAGGACAGAGATGGTTCGAGGGAACTCTTCTCCCTGTTGACTGTCCAGCCATGTGATTCCAGGATTTCCAGGGTCCTGGATACCAACCTCCTCGCTAGAGGCAACGTCGATGCCCGAATGAGCAGGTCATCCAGGTAAGGGGTGAAGCTACACAATAAAGGCTTCGGGGAAGCCAAACGCCGACAGGGCGCCCCATAGAAAATCACAGGACACCATGTCAAAAGTATTTATGACATCAAGGCTAAATAGCGCAGCCGGAACAGACTGCTGTGTGACATGTTCCATAAGGAACAACATTCTGCAGATGTTGCCCATTGTCTGTCGCTGTCGAATAAATCAAGCTTGGTCTGCATTAACCAGAATTGGCAGAATGCACTCTAGTCAATGGGCTCATACTGCCATATAGTCTACACTTAGAATCGAAATCGGGAGATGGGATTACATGAGGGTCGGGTCTTTCTCAGGTTCAAGGTTCACTGAAATAGCTGCATAAGACCAAGCAGGAGGAGGGGATTCAGCGTGTGAAAGTAATGAGTAAGACTCTTAGGAGAATGCCTTATACTACTCCACTTAATAGCTATACGACCCCAGGCATTTTTGAGTTTTTGCATTTCAGAGTGCAAATTGAGTTCCCAGGCTGAATCGAAGCTGCCTGTTGGTCCTCTGGAAGAGATGGGAGTTGGAGTGACACAATATAAGAAGAAAAAATTCTTTAACATGATTTAAAATATGTTTATGTTTATAAGTACTGTTTAGATATCTCCTACTTCTACCTCATAGTGCCTTTATGCAAGTCCTCTGTGTGCCAGAACTGCACAGATTTGCTTTGCATAATAGAAGGCAATTTTATAAAATGCCAGAACTATACTTACTGTACCTAAAACTCACTGACTCCAATAGCAGTTTCCGAAGTCCGAGGATTCCATTGCTTAATCTTAATTCAAAATGGTGTCTCAGAGCCGATGGTTAAACACATGCAGTAAAAATGACAGCAAGAAGTTCATCTTAACGTCTGTAAACAAAATTATTTTTCTAACTAATACTATTTTTTCAGTGTAACAGCTGTAATAGTGGGGGTTAAACTTGGTAACAACCATGTCTGGGACTTCATAAACACCTCAGCCTGAGGTCTCCGAGTTTATGTAGTCCCAGATTAAGTTATTACAGCGCTAACCGGAGGCATCGGTGAGTGTTGAGGAAATAATGGCACTGGACACCAGAGACCAAGACTGAGGCCAGAGGCCAAGGTCACCTTCTACAGTGCCCAATGCCCTTATTCCCGCAGACAGACCACCAACGACAATTATTACTAGTACATGAATGTCAACAAAGTTAGTTTCTGAGAGCTGTACTCACCATAAATATGAAGCCATTTCTGTTACAAATGTTCATGAAGTGAATGTTAGGTCAGAGACTGATCTGAATATTCTAAATGCCTCTGTTGCCCCCATCTGCATATTCCAAAAGTGAATTATTGCCTAATTTGCAAATTCCAAATGCACTGTGTTCTCAAGCATATTTACAGGGCATTGTTGCCACACAATGCCCTGTACAGCAATCTGGTTTGTTCACAGGATGTCACCATGATACAATACATTTTGTAACATGGCAAGAAATGTTAAACCACAATACCATAATTCAGTTGGCCGAAAAACGTGACCCAAAATCAAGCAGGTATTAATCCCTTAGTAATGCCCTCTAGTGCACCCTACTGAAGTTGGGACCACGCAAAACAAATAATTAGAGCAGGCATTCGAACGGGATCATGCTCAGGAACGCCTTGTGGATTGTGGTCGGGAGCGAGGTCACTGCTGTCTCGGTTGTTTTATGTCCGCGCCACTGTCTCCTACCAATGCACCCGCCTAACAGACAGACATCGGTAAATCAAGCGATCACTGCACGAGTAAAGCAGAGATTGCAGCACAAGTAGGCATGGCAAACTTATGTTTTCAAAGTTAATCAGCAAGAGTTTTCTCTGTCCGTGTTTTGTGCTGCATACTGAAATATGTAAATGTGCATTTCGCCCACAATGCAGCAGTGTCGGGCATCAGTATAACAACGGAGAGGAAAACATTAAAACCGAGCACTATAAACAAGAAATATTGACGTCTATGTCTGTTTTTCAAGTGAATGGATATTTCGTACATGTAGGAAACTGTCAGGCTCTACAGTAATGTATGTCCACCATTTATTTATTTTATTTATTTAGTTTTTGTTGACCGGGTAAGTGCACTAGACAAATCCTGCCTATTTTCAGGCACGACCCGGGGGAGGGGGATACAGATGAATGCCAACTGACCTTGAACCAGATTAAGCTGTTGGTGGTATTTTTAGTGAATGAGGGAAATTTGGCCAGGACACCGGGGAAATTCCCCTACTCTTTTCGATAAGTGCCATGGGATCTTTAACATCCATCTGAACTATCACCAATCCAAGCAGATAGGACCTCGGTTTAACGTCTCATCTGAAAGACGGCACCTCAGAAGTGCAGCACCCCTCTCGTGCTACACTACAGTATCAGTACTGGGATATTAACCCAAGTGCCAGATGTGGGAACTGAATCTACAGCCATCTGATCTCCCGGCCTCAGAGGCGAGTGTGCTACCTACTGAGCCACTGACACTGTTTGCCATCGAACGCGCACGTTTCCAAATCTACACAATCTTTCAAACGCAGAAAGCAAAAGCATGATTTCTCAAGTGAAATTACTGGTTTTGCTCATTTTTAGTCATTCTACCTTAGACACTATTTAAACAACAGTTACCTTGCACTTGCCATGTTACAAGCGCATTAATCCATTACAAAGTCGGGCTCTACTAGGGAATTAATGCCTGGTTGGTGGTTGGAGGCACAAGCCCTCCCCCCTCCCCAAACTGGGCATTAATTCCCTGGTAGAGTCCTCCTTTGTCATGGATTAATGCTTACGTAAACCCCCACCACTATTCTATTATCATAAGAACATAGAAAAAGGACAGAAAAAGACCTGCACAGTCTATCTGGTCTGTTCCAAAATTCACTACTCTGAATCTTTCTTGACATTAATTATTTTCATCATATGCCCCTCTCCTTTTCACATTTTCCCCTTCTTAGAACTCCTTAAATGCAACCGAACTTTCTCTTGAACCCAGATATGTTCTCTGCCTCTGCAAACCTGTCTAGAAGTTTGCTCCACCCACACTTGACCCGTTTCATGACACAGCACTTTTCTAATGTCTTTTTGACCCCTTTCCCTCATAATCCGCAGTGGATGTTCTGTTCCTCAGATTAAATAAACTTGCTGTTTCCATTCTTGTGATCCCTTTCATGAACTTAAAAGTTTTGATCAAGTCCACTCCTCTCCCGTCTGTTACCATAGACCCTACCTGATCTCTAGCTACCCCCCCCCAGCTTTCCAACCAAGATTTGTTTGTACATATCTTATGCATGCTTAAAGCCCACCATTGTTTTCAACCCCACCACTTCTGCTGGAAGACTGTTCCAGGCATCCATCACCATTTCAGTGAAAATGTACTTCCTCACATCCCTCCTAAATTTCCCCCCTTCTAGCTTCATAGCATGCCCCTTGTTCTTGTCCTCCTACTCTTCTGAAAAGTATGCCACTTCTTTCCCTTTGTCACCCCCATCAAGTATTTACAGGTCTCTATCATGTCCCCTCCCTCTTCCAGGGTGCACATACTAAGATCTCTCCATCTCTTCTCATAGGCTTATGATGCAGCCCAGCAACATCTTAGTTGTCTTCCTCCGAACATCATCCACCCTGTCTATGTTCTTCCTAAAATGCAGTCTCCCGAACTGGAAACAGGTGGGGTCTCACCCAGTGGCGGAGCCAAGTTTGGGAGTGTTTGGGAGCCAGGGGGTGCCATTCAGTCAATCATGGGCTTCACAATGGGCACTAAACAGTGAATAAAGATGATGGTGAGGCACCACTACTTACACTGGGGTACCCGGAGGGGCGACCGCCCCCAGCTCCGCCACTGGTCACACCAACAATTGATACAGCTGTAACACTACCTCTCTCCTTTGGCAGGTGATTCTCCTCCCTATGCACCATATCAACCCGCTGGCCCTGACCACTGTATGGCCACCCTGAGGTCATCTGACATGATAATCCCAAAGTCCCTTTCCTGTTTAGTGACTACCAATACCTTTCAACCCCATTTTACACACCGTCCCTTAGTTTCTATGCCCTAGGTGCATGATTTTACACTTTTTCACACTGAAACCCAACTGCCATACCCTAAACCATTCCTTGAGTTTCCTGAGAGTTCTTCACCCCCTACACAGTACGTACCTTATTGCAGATTTTGGTGCCGTCACTTGTTGGCGATACACCAGCCTGTACATGCGCCCAAGCACCACCACAAGAATTTTTACTACACGTATATAAGACACACAATATAACACTCCCGCCAATCACTGATATCTACCACTCTCACTCCTGTGTATGAATCCTCCCCAAATTCTTTGCCCCTCCCAGTCAGTGGGTATACCCCATGAATTATTTTATAGTGGGTAACTACCCAATATTTTTGCACTATTGCTCTAAATATGTTTACCACCACCCTACTCTGGTTTGAAACATCAGAACCAACACTGCTCTATATTTTCAAGCAATGGGGAACACTGCACCTTTACCCTTTCCCCTACCTTCTCCCTGCTTACAATGTTTCCCTTCCTTGCCTTGTCCTCAGGAACAACCCCCCTCCCTAACCCCACAAGTATACACCCAGGGCTGCAGTAATGGGGGGGGGGGGGAGAGTGGGGATGTTGTCCGTGGCCCTGAGCTCAGAAGGCGCCCACCTGAGGAGCTGGCATTACCCCTAGCGTTAGCTGGTTTGGGAAACGGGGGCCCATTTCAAGAGACTTGCCTTGGTCCCAAAACTCGTAGCTGCAGCCCTGTATACACCAGCTCCGTGTACTAGGGTACCACGTCCGTAGCTCCCGCAACCACAAACACATATGATTACACACCAAGTATAATAATCCATAGACTGAAGTGGCTGGCAAAGTAATTCCCAGATTTGGGCGGGTATCTGTAGGCCGAATTGGCTTGGATGTCGATGTCCTCCACACCGGCGATGCCCCGGCTCAGGATGGAGCCCATGGCGGCGGCGACCGAAGCCCGAGTCCGGGGCCGGAGCCAGGAACGGCGGGGAGCGTCGGGCTACGTGACAGGGGGTCGGGACGACCACCCACGTCCCGAGCGACTTTACCGTCGACCCGGTGACTGAATGGGGAGGCGCTCAGGGTTGCTGTCACACACGGAGAACTAGACTGCGGCTTCGGAACAAAAACAACAACAGCGAAACACCAAATCTCCGACGTCACGGCAGCGACCCCTGACACGTCAACTCGTCCGCCGCCAGGAGCATCATGGGACTTGTAGTCATTTGTACGTACCGCGGCCTGAGGATACGAAAGTCCAGTGCGGTAGGATAGGAGTGTACAACAGCAGTCCAAGTGCACGGCGAGGGAACCAGTGAGCTGAGACTCGTAATGCTTGATGTTTGAATCGTTCACCAGAATAGTCTCGTGGGGCGCGGTACCTCGGGAGGGAGTAGGCCGTGTGTAATTATCTACAACCAGTAATGCCCCACTCCCAGTACAAACAATCAATGCTCTCAGCAATTTTAGGTTTTTTTTTTTTATTTTAATCTTCTTAAATAGCAATAAAAGGCTTTGCAGTGTCTTCTGATGCGGCATCATGATATGCCGCCCAAGCTATCTTTTTAATTTATTTAGTTGTTTAACCAGGTATAGCACTCTAAGCTTTTTTTACAGGAGCGACCTGAGAGCACAAGGAGGTTAAGCGACTTGTTTAGGGTCACACAGTATGCAAGTGGAAGCTGTGGAATTCAAACCCAGGTCTGGTCTGCTGGGTGTCACCAGATTTATAGCTCAAAGCTTTAGACCACTGCACTATACTGCCTCTTTTTCCTTATTTTCCAACCATTACGAGGTAGATGGGCAGAAAAGGGTGTAATGGGAAGAACAGCACCCAGGACTAACACTGCTGTATTCTCCCCCTTAAAATATAAATATATAGCTGGTTGCACTGAAAATAAAATGTGCATATGAGCAACTGTCGGACACATGAAGGTGGATTAATTTGGGGGGGGGGGGCATGACTTCACTAATATTGCTGGGGTGCCTGCCCCAAAACCCTAAAGCCAGCCCTGCAAACAAGGTGCCCCAGCAGATAAAATGTAAAGTGACAGGAAGGAGAGATAAATACAGTGACACGGAGGCCCACAGTAAACTGCTTGCTTGCAGATTAAAATTTTCTTTTTAGAACTCCGCCTCCCCCACCCCCGCCCGCAGCAGTTTCCCACCCCATTGCACAAGCATAGCAGTGGCCTGAGCCAGTGCCAATATTCAAACGTCCAGCTCATGCTGGACTGTTGGTTACCCCTGCATTGTCAGGGACTCTGTGTCCTGAACGTTGAGGGGCTGTAAAGGTTCAAGTACAGCAGGAACGAGGGAGTTGAGACCAGTGGCCATCGTGCAGTCCTGTAGCACTCTCAGGCAATGAAGAAAGCCACCAGTCAGGCTGAAGGAAGACGTAAAGGGCATACCTGAGAAGCAGTCCCTGATCCCCATCTCCAGCCAGCAGTGTCAGTAGTTCCTATCAGCAGCAGTAGTCCGAAAGCTCCCGAGGCGGAAGTGGAGAACGCCATGGAGGAGCAACAGTGGCCACAGTATGGGCTTTGTATAGCCCTGTTTGTTATTTAAAAAAAAAAAAAGGTCAGTCCCTCAGCGGCGTTCAAGCAGCCATGACTGGGAGAACAGACAGGCTGTGTGGGAGCAGTGAGGGGCAGAGCAAGTAAGGCCCTCTTTCCAGTAAAACTCCCACCATGCCTTCCTCTACAGTGAGGTCCTGTCCGACCTCAGCCAGCAGCCAGCCTCCCCAACCTCCTCAGCAGCTTCACCCCAGGTCGGAGCAGTGAGCCAGTGGCAGCACCTGAGGGCAGGTTCTGACCACCAGATAATTTATTTTAAAAAGAAAAAAATTGTTTAAAGCGCAGATGGCGCAATGGAGATGGTTGTGGATCAGGGCAAGGCCCGAGGCAAAGCAACACCCAGTGGTCAGGCTATGTGGGCAGCAGGTGCAAATTTGAATAAATTAAGCTCCCAGAGGAGGAAAGCAGAGGGCAGGGCAAGCCCTATCTAGATAATAAAGCAGCTCCAGCCTGCAGCAGAGGGGCAGGGCAAGGCCCCAGTTTAAATACAGGACAGCCCCAGTGGGGCAGAGAGGAAGGAAGAACAAGCCCCTATTGTATTTTTTTGGGGGTAAATAAATCAGCACCCAATGGGTGGGGTAAGGGCAGAGCAAGCCTCATTTAACCAAAGATGGTGCCAGCAGGGCTAGTGTCAAAAGAGGGCTAGTATTCCAGGTAGCGACCAGTAGTCCAAGCCTAGGGCAAATGTTAAATAGTAAATTATGTAAATGTACTGTGACACCAACTCCAACCAGAAGCGAGGGGAAGGGGAGAAGACAATCCCAGTTAGCCTTCCCCACCGCATAGCTACCACGGCCCTAGCCAAGGGCTACTAACTTTCGTTTAAAAGTCTTTAACTGACCCAGGGCCCCCTAGCAAGGGAGAGTCAGTTAGCATAGGACCCCTAGCACACATGTTTAGTTAATCAGCTAGAAATCGTGAAGTGTGTCAGACCACTCTTAGGGGTACGTTTAATGCATACGCGATGCTGTGCAAGAATTACGTAATATGTTACATCAGTGGAGATTACCATCAGCTTTGGTGTTGTATTGTTTGTTGGTCAGTGTTGGTATTTTTTTTTTTTTTTACTGTTTTAAGTATTTTACTAATAAACATGTTCTATGAAGAAAAGGGTGGTGCAGGGGGCACAGCCCACTGATAACAGAAAATATTGACATGTGCCTCTTGCCACCGTTGGCTCACTTGACGAGCTCTCTTCACCTCGCGAAAGTTGTGTAACGTAACGCTTACATGCGAGTCAGGTAGCATTTATGCTAGCAACATCAGGTGGTTTGACTCTCCGCTATCGCCAGTCGGCCTTCAGTCAGGAGGGCAAGACTGCTGTTTACTGTAAGAAGCCTAAATGTATGACTGTGGGAGCGAGGGCATACCCATTGGTACATGTGTAGCTAGATATATCCCAGCATTTAGTTCCAGTTTCCTCTCCGGTAGTATCCGCCCTGGTACAGTGCCCCTGGTTACTAGAATGGGCATTGTAAAGTGTAACAGCTGGCAGTATAGCCTAGAGGTTAGAAGAACGAGGTGTGAATGAGCTTGATACATCCAGCAGACCAGACCTGAGTTTGATTCTCACAACCTCCACTTGCATACTATGTGACTCTAAGCAGGTCACCTCTAAAAACAGGTGCTTGTGCCTAGTGGCCTCACCTGGTTACCAAAAGACTAAAAAAAACAGCAACTGTTATTCAGAGTGACTGTGGTGAATACTGAGTAAACATGTAAAAGTGACAGTGCAGAATTGTTGTGAACAGTTTTGAGGAGCAAGAAAAAATTACTCACCACAGTAATCTTCTTTCTTCCATGGGGTCCTTTAGCATCAGTAACATTTTTGCACTTAGCTGGCTAGGTGCAACTGCCCTGGAGGTGTGCCTTTAAGAGATATTTAAATGAGCTTAGGGCCAAGCCAATCAAAAGACAGGAGGGGGTGAGAGCTGTTGAAGGCTTCAGAATTTTTTCGAGGAAAAACGAGGGTAAATGCCCCGCAAAAGAATCGACAGGATTCAGAAAACATGCAAATGTCCACAAAAGTGGAAACAGAAACAACAGCAACACAAACTAAAAACTCATCAATAAGAAACTCCAAATTTGGTAAAAGGTTACATAAAGAGATCTTCTCCGACAGGTGAACCGGGGAGGAAGGGTGGGAGCTTACTGCTGCTAAAGGACCCCTTGGAAGAAAGAAGATTACTGCGGTAATTTTTTCTTCTTACCCCAGGAGTCCTTTAGCATCAGTAACTTTTTTGCAGACTACCGAGCAGTACCAAGTGAGAGGTGGGCAGAGAACCTACTTAGGAAAGAGGCTCTGCAGAACCACCCTGCCAAATTTGGCATCAGATCTGGTCTGCACATCCAAACTGTAGTGTTTCAAAAAGGCGTGCACAGATTTCCAGGTAGCTGCTTTGCAGACATCCAGTAGGGGAGTGTCCCTTGCTGCTGCAAGCGAGGCAGCAGTGCCCCTGGTGGAGTGGGCCCTGAGCCCCACTGGAGGTTGTTGACCAGCTTCCTCATAGCAGAATTTAATACAAGAGACCAACCAACGAGAAATAGCTGGTCTTCCTCTGCCTACATCCCCGTAGGTGAGGAACAACTGAGTGGAAGAGCCTCTGGGCTGTCTAGTATGCTCTAGGTAGTGAAAAATGGTTCTTTTGACATCTAAGCTGTGGAGCTTTTGCTCGCCAGGAGTGGATGGCTCAGTAAAGAAGACAGGCAGCATAATGGACTGGTTCAAGTGAAACTCTGAAACCACCTTTGACAGAAATTTCCTATTTGTCCTGAGCTCAACTTTATCGTTGTAAGGGATGATGTAATTCGGCTCAGTGCACAGGGCCTGTGGCTCTGAAATCCTCCTGGCAGACGTAATGGCTACCAGGAAGACAGTCTTCCAAGTTACAAACTAGATGTGGGCCGTGGACATAGGTTCCAAAGGTGGGTTCATGAGCCCATCTATGCAAAGGTTCAGGCTCCAAGGAGGAATGTGCTCCCTGATTGGAGGCTGGAGGTGCAAGAAGCCTTTGAAAAAATGTTTAAAAATGTCATGGGAAAGAAATGATTTCTTCTTTCCCACCGAAAGGTAGGCCGAAATTGCTGCCAGGTGTAGCTTGAGTGGAGATGGTTTCAAGCCTGACGCCTGTAGGTGTACCAGGTAGTCTAGCAGCTGAGGGTGTGAAGCTAATAGGGGTCATTCGACCTTTTCGCTTTTGCACCAGAGGGAAAACCTTTTCCATTTGGCTGTATAAGTCTTTTTAGTGTTCGTTTTTTTAGCCATCCTCAGTATCTTAAGGACCTGTTCAGAGTACTGTGAGGATGGAAACTCGTAACTCCTCAAGAACCAGGCCTTGAGGTGAAGAGAGTGTATGTCTGGGTACTGCACTCCCGTATGAGCAATGTAGGCTTGCCGGGGGGCCTATCTGTGGCAGGGGGCTTGTGTGTTTTTTTTTAATTTTATTTAACAAATGTGCTTCTTCCGAAGTCACGCTGCTTTCACAGCATTTTTAAGGGAGCAAGCTGCCGGGGGCCTATGGCGGGAGGTTGACTCGTGCTTAACTCGCGCTGCGGTGAGGGGGAGGTGGCATGATTTACAAACCACCAGTCCACTTACTAAAGTGTCTCTCGCTCTGACTACTGGGGGCTGGTCTATGGAGGGGCCTGGGGTAGCCCCATTTGTCCCCCCTTAATCCGCCCTGCTTCAAACCAGTGCTTCAGAGCTTCCAAACAGAGTATTCCTGATCTGGTACCACCCTGCTTGTTTATGTAGAACATTGCAGTGGTGTTGTCCATTCAAATTTGAACCGCCTGCCCTTCTATGCTGGGAGCGAAAGCTTTGAGAGCTAGTAAGACTGCTCTGAGTTCCAAAAGATTTATGTGCAAGTGTGACTCTTCGGGAGTCCAGTTGCCGCTTACTGAGGCACTGTCCAAATAAGCTCCCCAGCCCAAAAGGGAGGCATCTGTGGTGATCACCTTTGTGGGGGAAGAAGAGCTTGTAAAGGAACCTCTGCCTGCAAATTTGCAGGGTTCTTCCACCACAGCAAGTTTTGGAGGAACTGCTCCGACACAGGTATCAACTTTGAAAATGTGTTGCTTCTCTGAGACCAACGAGCTCTGAGGTAGGCTTGCAGGAGTCTCATCCTGTACCTGATCCCTGGGACTACAGCAGTCATAGAAGCCATATGTCCCAGAAGTTTGAGGAAATGTCTGGTTGGTCTTGGCTGTCCCTGAGTGAAAGAATCTGCCACTGAAAGGAGACTCTGAATTCTTTCCTGCAGGAGGAAAGCGTATCATTCTGAGTGTCCAGCTGGGCCCCTATGAAGGTGAGCAGCTGGGTGGGTTCTGGGTGAGATTTCTTTATATTTACCAGGAAACCCAGAGACTCCAGAGTGTGTTCTGTGAGGGAAAGAGATTCCTTGACCTGGCAAGGAGACTTTGCTACTATGAGCCAGTGCAGATAGGGGTAAAGAGTGACACCCAGTCTCCTGAGATGTGCTGCTACCACTGCGAGATACTTGGTTAAGACTCTTGGAGCCGAGGACAGACCGAAGGGCATTGCAGTGAACTGATAGTGACCCGAAGTAAGTTTGAACCTGAGAAACTTCCTGTGAGAGCTCCTTATGGGTATGTGGAAGTAGGTGTCCTTTAAGTCTAGGGAAGCTAGCCAGTCTCCCTGCTGTGAGGACTGTATGACCAGTGACAGAGTGACCATTTTGAATTTGTTTTTTTTTTCAGATGTTTGCTTAAATATCTGAGATCTAATATAGGTCGCCACTCCCCAGTTTTCTTTTGTGTGAGAAAATACATGGAGTAGATGCCGTTGCTCGTCTCGTGGGCGGGGACCCTCTCCACTGCTCGTAAAGCCAAAAGGTTTTGTACCTCCATTTCCAACAGTGGTATCTGTGTTGGGGACAGAGGTCTTGACGCCTGGGTATGCTTGAGGTCTGGCAGCTGCTTGAACTGTAGTGACAGACCCTTCTCCACTATCTCTAGCACCCACTTGTCCGACGTGATGAGGGACCAATGCTGAAGATAGTGGGAGAGTCTGCCTCCAACCAGAAGCGGGGAGGCGACCTGGACACTCACATCAGGACTTAGACTGAGAGGCGGATGGCTGGGTAGATGCGGCTCTTCTTTGGCCCCTTCTGCCCCTGCCTGTGAAAGACCTCATGTACTGGCCGAAGTCTGATTGGAAATAGGGATTGTAAGGCCTGGGAACAAAACTTCTGCCCCAACGCCCCTGGGACAGGATCTCTGAGGGGTGGCAGGCTTAGGCTTGGATGAGTGGCTCTGCCAGGAGGCTTGTACTCATCAACTTTTTTCATGTAGTCAGTGGTTCTGTAATCAAACAACATATTTTGATCACAGGGAAAATTCATGGCCTTGTTCTGAGTGTCTGTGGTCAGACTGGTTGTTCTAAGCCAGGCGAAGCATCTCAGAGAGATGGCATGGGCCATCGCCCTAGAGGCTGCATTATTGTTGTCGTCTGCCATGTAGAATTGGTACATAGTAGCTTCCAGGACAGTTTTTGACGTATCCACCAGCTCCTGCACCATAGAATCTGATCCATTGCAGGCGATAGCCTGGACAGATTTCCAAAGAGCTTTCTAATATTTGGCTGTGAATGCCATGAAAGAATAAAGTCTGAGAAGCAGGGAAGCTGTGCATACATTTTCTTTGCTATAAAGTCAGTTTTCTTGGAATCCTTGTCAGGAGGAGAGGGGGAGAAGGAGACTTGAGCTTTCTCACAAGCTGCCTGCTGCACTATACTCTCATGGCTAGGGTGTGCAGACAGGAACTCAGTACCATTTTTAGACAATTTATATTTTCTCTCAAGCCGCTTATCAACCCCTGATACTGAAGTGGGGTGTTGAAACACCTTCATGGTATTTTTTCTAAATGCATTATAGGTAGGGATGACCAGGGTCTTTGAGGATGAAAGACCCTTCATCTCCCTATAATCTTCATCTTCATCGACATCCTTGTTGGGCTCCTGCGTAGGGAGGTCCAGGGTGTCCAGCATATTTTGTATAAATGTAAATATAGAGAAAGGATCCTCGTGGTCACCTGGAGGATCCCCAAGATGAGGGTCCAGGGACTCCTGGGGCTCAAAGCCCTCGAAATCCATGTCAGGGCATCATAAAATTAATCATCATCTGCGTCACCCTCACAGTCTACAGAAAGAACTGTGGAAGAGTGCATGCCAGCCCCAGTAAATCGAGGACCCATCTTTTGAAGGGTCTGAAACAGTTGGCATGCTTTTTCCATATCGTGCACTGACGGGAGAACCTGTGCAGTTTGTAAGTGTTTTGTTTTTTTTGTATGCTTTAAGCTGCCTGTTGTCTCGCTACTGGCTTTCCTAGGAGCAACAGGAGCATATCTGTCTTGACAGAGTTTCTTTTTAGCCACTTCATTAGAGGCTTAATCAAGCTTCCTTTTTTCATCACTTGTATTATTTATCAATTTGTGAGGAACTTCATCTTTGGAAGCTTTATTTTTTGGCTGGGAGCCGGAGGGTTCCTCAGCACCTCTGCTTTTGGTATTAGTACTTTTGAATGGCCACTCATCGGAAGCCTTTAATTTATCCTCAGCCATAATAATCAAAGGTTTGTCCACTATGTTTGCCAATTTAAGCAAAGCAAACCAGTCCTGAACCTACAAACTGAGTACAGGTTTCTGTGAAAATGCCACCGGCCAGTCCTGCCCCAGTTAATAAACTCTGTCTATTACTAGTGCCTTTTTTTTTTGGTTGTAGAACTAGGATCTATACCTGTGCCAATCTTAATAGTAACCCAGTAATACTCAACTGTACACAGGTGGCTGCTGGACCCTTACGGACAGTCCTGACACAGATGATACCAAGGTCCAGTAATGTAACAAAAAAGGTTTCCTCCTAATTGCCAATCTAGAGAGAAAACCTCCAGGCACTGTTTAAATTTGAAATTCACTGCAGGTGCCTTGCGGTAACCCCGCGAGGTCTGAGGTAAAAACAAGGCAACTGTTCCTAATTTGACAGTTCCCATGGGAATTTACGCAAAAATGAAGGAAAGCGTCGAAAATAAGCACCTGCGATAAAATTAGGCTTTAAACTAAATAGTCGCAGTAAAAATAAAGTCAAAATAGAGTGGTCGCGCTACAAATAAAAAATGTACGTGGCGCTAAAGAAAAAGTAAAACTTTCAGCACACTAAATGAAATAATTTATGAGGAAAACTTTACCCAGATAAGCACTTGGAGGCTGTCAACAAGGAAAGTTGGGCGATACCTCAGAAGCAATATTGCTAAGTCCAGTGGAGAAAAATTTCTGAAGCCTTCAGCAGCTCTCATTCAGCTCACACCCCCTCCTGTCTTTTGATTGGTTTGGCCCTAAGCTCATTTAAATATCTCTTAAAGGCACACCTTCAGGGCAGTTGTACCTAGCCAGTTAAGTGCAAAAAAGTTACTGACGCTAAAGGACTCCTGGGGTAAGAAGTATTGTTTTGCTCCAAGATTTCTATTTAAAAGGACAGCACCCAAAGTAAATGCATGCTCTGGCACTGTGAAAGTGCCCTGCATGCACCCAGATTTGTCCTGTTTGCCTTGTTGACTCTGAGATTGTTTAAATTGGTCTCAGTCGCCCCTAATGGTCACTGCATGCTCTGAGACAGAGATACTGCCCTTGCACACTGTGAACCCTTTTCAAAATTGACTGCACTTGTGTTTAAAACTTGTGAATTGTCCTGCATGTTCTTGAATTGTCCTGCATCTCTCTAATTGCCCCTTTGATGGTTGCTTGATCCAAAGACTGCCAAAATTAGCAACCACCAAGTAAGAGGCTAGCACATTTTGGAGGCTCACCTGTATTTCTTCCCAACTTCATGTTCATGATTTCTCCTGCCTGACCCAGAGACTGTTCCACCCATCTGTATCCTGAAACTTTGGGGCCAGTGATCAAAATAGGAATAGCATAGTCAGCTAAGGAACTCCCTGTCAGCTGCATTCTTCAGTTCAAGCCATCCCCTCCCTAACAGTGAGCTAGGCAGTGCAGGGAACTGCACCAGTTCACAGATAGGTATCCGATGGCCCAGTGGGATTGGGGTTTTTGTTTCAGGTTCTTCAGAGATTCTCCCGAGGAAGGGTTTCCAGTTCTTCAGTTTCATCCATTTCTTCAGTTCTTCAGATCTCTTCCTGGGGTCAGTGGTGATGGCCCGGAGGTTCTTCAAGGTTTTGTCCAGTTCTTCATATTTCTTCCCAAGGTGATTGGTGACAGCCTGGAGGTTCTTCAGGGTTTCGTGAAGTTCTTCAGATATCTTCTCGGGGTTAGTGGTGGCAGTCCGTAGGTTCTTCAGTGTTTTGTCTAGTTCTTCAGATGTCTTCCCATGGTTCCTCAAGATTTCATCCAGTTCTTCAGATTTCTTCTCGGGGTCCATGATGATAGCCCAGAAGCTCTTCAGTTTGTCACAAATCCTTGGAAATACAAGCTTTCTATTTCTGTCCTGAAGTCCATTGTAACAACCTGGTGGTCCTGTGTATAATACAAGTGTATTGTTCATATCCCTGAGTTTTGTCAATGTCCAGAGGTCCAAACCCACTGTTCTTAATTAGTTCTTCAAGCCAGCTAACAGAAAGCATATACTCAGAGTTTCCTCAGTTCGCTTTCCTCTGCACCGCACCACCTACGGCACCTAGTGGATCCACATGAACACTGGGATGAGAGTGTACAAATTTGTAGTCATAGAAAACGTTACAATAGCATGCAGTACAGTTATACAGTGATAGTAATTTTAGCAGTTACAGATGCAGAAGTGATCTTAAATAGTTTAGTAGCAACAATAGAGTTGTTTGGAAGTGAAAATGTTGTTCACCCCTTTTCTTGTTCTGATTTCTGTGGTACTGTTGCTTAATAAACCGGTCCCTTTTTGTGAGTTGTGTCTCCTGCCTCTCCATGTTGGTGAAACTTCCATTATGTAGCCAAACAGCCAAAGAACCGCATAACCCTCAACCCTTCTAAGATAGCACACTTGTACCAGAGTCCAGGTTTACAAGTTGGTTCATCTTATTCAATCAAAACCCTCGGTTCACGTCAGTTGGCAGTATTCATGTGTCTGACAGGTCAGGTTTCAGGTTCCAAGAACTCATCTCCTCTTCGGCGCACGCTACAGCGGCACAAAAACAAATGTAACCCCTTTTCTCCTGGAAATTAAGGGGGGAGCCAACAGTTTCAGAGGGGCAAGCACAAATACAGAATGCACTTACTTGACCTCTGACGGATTGGGTGACTGGTCATCCCATGGCACAGGTGGGCTCACAAGGCTGCAGATTTCAACTGGTTAGGCATAACATTAATTGTGTAATAAACATCTCCGTAACTCAATGTCCAAACGGAATAGTAAAAGTTAAATCATCCAAAACAGGATCCTTTTATTTTAAAACAGTTTCTCCATGGAGGCGGATGTTACAGTTCAGCTGGCCAGGACAGAAGTTCAACTCCCACAAGGGGATAGTTCAACTTGACTTTTTCTTTCTGCCTTCAGGGAACACACACATAACAGGCTCTGTCATTTCCTTTATTTCCAATCCCAGAATTTAAATGGCAGGGAGAGGCTGCGGTCCCCTGGGGGTCCGCGGTGCCACAGACCAAGCCTCCCACTCTTCCCTCAAGACACTGACCCCGTGAGAGAAGAGTCCAAGTCCACATTTGAAGGGTATTAATTTAGGGGCATGGAGGGCAGAGCATCCCCTGGGGGCCGAGGTGCCACTGGATCTCTACCCCAACCCTCACTCAAGTGCTGAACCCCGTGAGAGAAGGGTCCCAAAAGTCCACAACAGCAGGCAGAATTTCACTAAAACTTTACAGGGCACATCTCACATACTAGCCAAAGGGCTAGTAAACAGTCTCTCACTTCGTGTGACACAGGCAGAGTCACACACTGGATTTTTTAAAACTGTCATATTTTACTGTCAAAGGCAGACAGCATTAACTCAACATTTTTCCTCAGCACATCTTCACTGTAGAAGTACCCACAGCCTTTTTGTGCCCAAAAGAGGTTTGACTAGTGCCTTTTCTAGCATTCTATCCCGACATGACAGCCCCCATTTCCTCAGCACATCTTCACTGTGGAAGTACCCACAGCCTTCCTGTGCCGAAAAGTGGCATAACTAGTACCTTTTCTAGCACTCTATCCCATTTTCAAAAGAGGCATGACAGCTCCCCTTTCTCAGAGACGATCACACTCTCTGAAAGAAACCTTTTCTATTCTTTTTTTTATTCTCCTGCCCCTTCAGCCCTTGCAATCTAGGGGGAGCCACAGCCTTGTCACCCTGGCATCTACCAGCCGGCACAGTAATGGCTCCAGGGCTTACCTCCGTGGTGGGGTCAGAGGAAGGCCCTCCCTTCCAAGATCAGATTGAGTGTTCCTGTGCCATGGTTGGCTGGGTGTGAGGGCTGCAAGCTCCCTCCTTCATCCTCTGGGGGCATATTTTCTGGTGTATTTCCCTGCTTGCTGGGATGGCGTGTGCAATAACGCCTGCAACAGCGCTGCACATGCTCCCGTGCATGCCACCGTCAAATGTCTTCACCTGTCCTGACCCCCTGTCTTATGGCGTCAGTTCGCCAGCCCCCAGCCACTGCTAGGGGCCAGACTTGCGCCGACTGCCGAAACCCCCCTCCCCAGAGAAAGAGAGCTGTCCTCCGGATGCTGAATCCTCCTCCTCCTCCTCCTCCTCCCTGCTGACCCCTGCGGCTCGTGCTCATTCACGAACGTGGGTCGCCGGTGTGGCACAAGGTGTGGCATCCAGCGCCTCAACCCTCAGTGCCACCGAGCCGGCAACCTTTTCTTTTCTGACAGGAAATATTTGCTAAAAACCCAGAAAACAGCACTGGGCATTTAAAACTCAGAAGCTTTGTCGTTTTCCACTTAGAATAAGACAAAATATCACCTCAGACTTTAGCAGTTCTCGGTCTCAGTTCATCCCCACAGAAGCTCCTAAAAGAACTCCACAGCTGATATTCCTCCTTCTGAGAGGGGCACCCCCCTTTAGGCCCTGTTCACACTACACCACTAAAAGCTGTAACGGTTTGAAACCGTTACAGCCCTGTAACGTTACAGTGCATCCACACTAGTGTTGAAACTGTTACGATAACGTTACAGCCTGTCCACACTGTGAATAATTCTGGAGTGGTGTAACCCCTTGGAAGCAGTGCCTATCCCAAGATGCAGTAGGTGCTGATTACCGAAATCCCAGAATGCCAAGGGTTGCCATGCACATAGAACACAGTAGAGTGTGTGAAACATGGCAGCGTTTTCCAAAGCAGTGTGTTCATTGGCCTGTATAATGCACTATTATGCAGTGAACCTGCAGACTGCCAGGTGTAGGAGACAGAGGAGGGCTGCACAACGTCGTGCCTCACGCAGGCTTGCCAGCATTTGCCAAGGTGTGCTTGACACAGTGGCCGTATTACAGGAACATATTGATGTGTGTCTTTGAAAGTGGCACAGTACCCAGAGCTGTGTGGGCTCACAGAAAAAGCACTGTGTGGTGGGACGACATTGTAAAACGATCCTGGACAGATGAGCAGTGGCTATCAAATTTTCGGATGTGCAGGCAGACCTTCAACTGTCTGTGTGGTGAGTTGGCTCCGTACATCTCCCGAAGGGATACACACCTACGTCCAGCAATACCGGTGGACAAAAGAGTTGCGATAGCACTGTGGCGGCTGTCAACAAATGTAGGGTATAGAACAGTGTCCCATTTGTTTGGTGTTGGTCGGTCCACCGTGGGGGGAAATAGTTATAGAAGTGTGCCGTGCCATAGTGCAAGTACTGCTGCCAAAGGTTGTATGGGTGCAGAATGTGCATGACATAGTGCTTGGATTTGAGAAGGACTGGGGATTCCCAAGCTGTGGCGGTGCAGTGGATGGCACCCATTTCCCAATCATATCCCCCCCCGAATGCACAGAGTACTTTAGTAGGAAATCATACTACTCCATTGTCATGCAAGCTCTTGTCGACCACAGCTATTGTTTCATGGACATTAATGTGGGATGGCCAGGCAAGGTCCATGATGCAAGGGTGTTCCGAAACAGCAAGCTGTTCACCCTTGGGCAGAATGGTACACTGTTCACAGAACCACCAAGACACATAGCTGGAATTACTGTACCTGTTGTTGTTTTGGGGGACCCTGCCTATCCCCTACTGCCCTGGCTCATGAAGCATTATAACGACTATGGTGACCCAACGGCGCAGCTTCAATTACAGACCAGTAGGGCACGTGATAGGGTCGATTGCGCCTTTGGGCGCCTCAAAGGCAGGTGGCGGTGCCTGTTGAAGGGAAGCGAATTCAGCATCAACAATGTTCCCTGCGTCACAGGGGCATGCTGTGCGCTGCACAGTCTGTGCGAGACAAGGGCAGAGGTATTCATGGACAGCTGGGCTCTTGACAGTGCAATAGACATATACCCACAACCTACTGAGCACGACAGTGTACCCACTGAGGAAGTGACTGCCACGGCCCAGAGTCGATGTGCAGCAGTGATCAGGGATACCCTAGCTGACTACCTCATGGACGCATAGGTTTGGTAAGTTGTGTGTATGAATATATAAGCATATTGCACCAAGTGTTAATGAATGGTGTCAGCAGGTAGCAGTGCAAAACCAGCACAAACCTGTGACACACAGGTATGTGCTTGTTACTTGCATTGCTGACTGTATAACAACCGTGTAGCCATCCACTGTTCCACACAATATCAATGTCAAATCCATGAAACAAGGGTTTAAACAGAAAAAGCCAGATACTACATGTCAGGTTGAAGGGTTCTTCCAACTGAACTAGAATGCTCAGTTCTTTCAAAACTGAGTGCTCCAGCCCCTCCCCTTTGGAATGTTCAGGCAGCACTGCTGCCAGGGCATTCCAAGGTCACATACTGCATCAACACAAGAAAGCAAAGCCTTCTTAAAGGAACACGCACTCGCAAAGTAACTCCCACTGGAGGGTTACACAAAAAATAATTGTAACTTGCCATTAGCCATTAGACAAATGTTAACAGACTTGCTCAGTGGCTTATTTAATTTTTCATGGTTAATAGTTCACCACAGTGGCTAAAGCTTTAAAAGCAGACAATGTGATGCACTTATAAAGACAATTTTCTATATATTTCACTCGTCATTATCTAAGACAAAAGTTGCTAACAGAAAAAAACTTTGGCTAGTGCTGGCAGTAGTACATACTTGCTACAGTACTTTGAGGCTAGAATGGATACAGTAGTCTTTTGAAGACTTGGTTATAATGCCCCCAAATTCCCAAAAGGAATGCCCTGGGGGCATTAACTATAAGTGGCATTCCAACAGTGGCATTAAGGTGGGGCATTCAGTTCTGTGAGCACCGTTCTGGATTTGGGATTCATTCCAGTTCAGGGTGTGTTTCTGATTTTTAGATGAAAACCATAATGCACACAGAACTGGAATGTAAAAACTGAGGGGAAGATGGGGAGGGGGGAGTCGGCATACTGGGGCGATATATCAGATGGATAGGAAAGGTATGGGTGAGGGGAGCAGCTGCAGTAAAATACACTGGGAGCTGCACACTCGAGCAGACTTGATAGACAATATGACCTGTATCTGCTGGCATTTTCGTATGTACCCAAAAATCTGGAACAGTGCCCCCCCCCCACCTACATTACCACTGCCCCTGTTAATCCCCCTTCCAGAAAGCCCCTGTGGTTTCTGTCCCTGATGAAATGCCCCATAGCGATTGTCCCTGCCATTCAGTTTGGGGGATTTGATGGTATTCTGGTTTTGGTTTTCACCCACACCCAACCTTATGTCACCTAAAATGGTACACTGACACTTAAAATCTAGGACACTGGCCATTAAAGTAGGGGAGACATCATCAGCCATGAAGATACCAGGTCAGAACATTTATTTTATTTATTTATTTGCTTTTGTTTACCAGGTAAGCACAATAGACAGCCAAGTGCCTATTTTCAGGGGCGACCCGGGAGGTTACAAAGGTAACAGGTATAAGCAGTACAGGGAATAGTAACATCAGCCTTTAACAGAGCCAGAGGTAAACATACAACAACATCAAGCAATTGACAGATTCATAGATAGATAAATAACAACAAATATGCAGTCAGTAACTTACAATCAGGGGTTCAGCCATAAGTCCGAGGGGATGGGAGAGGATAGGAGGAGTGAGGAGCAGAGGGAGAGGGATGGGGAAAAGTGGGAAGGGAATTTAATAAGTAACCCCTCAGAGAGCAAACAGGGCAAAGAATGGGCGCAACGCTCAGGGATAAATTAGCACAGCTAACTGATTTTAAGATCATCAGCAGAGGAAGTGTGGTTCGATAGAACACGATATCTCGCCCCCCCCCAGCAGGTAAGGCAGAGAAAGAGGAGCCTCTGCCCTGGGTCTAGTTTGCACAGAGACAGTCAGAGGCCAATTTAAGGAAGCTCCACAGTGAGGCTTTAAAGCCAGGATGTGAGGTAGCAGAGCGGGTGATGGCAGGAAGGGAGTTCCACATTCTGGGCGCGAAAGTAGCGAAAGCCCGATCACCCGCAAGGGTGCGGGTTTTAGGGACCAGTAGGGCCTATGAGTCTCTGGATCTTAAGTGGTAGGAGGAGGTTCTCTGAAGAAGGCATTTAGCGAGAGCAGAAGGGGTGGCGGTTCGGGCAATGTTGTCAATAAAGTTGCCAATGACAAATGTGCGTTTTTTATCAGGAGGGAGCCATTCCAGCCATGAATATAGCTGAATGTGTGAGGCAGGGGGCAGAGAGCACAAATCGACATACGTTGTTATATGCAGTGTCCCATTTTGTGAGATTGGATTTCGGGATGGGCAAAGGTAACAAGGCAAGAGTGTGGGAAGAAGGACCCCCCTAGCTAGTGCAAGTCGTGCAGCCTGGGTGAGACAGCTTTGAGCTCTATAAGCCAATCCCAGTTTTCTGTTTGATGCCTTACATATGTTCTGAATATGCTGGGAGAGGTCAAGTTACGGGTTAAGATTAACGCCCAGGTACTTGACAGAGCTAATGGCCTGTAAGAGGGAGCCATCGGCTCTAAGGATATTTAGGGGAGCTGGGCAGGATGAGGTCTTTGTTCTAGAACCAAAGAGCATAACCTGGTCTTATTTAGGTTGATGGTCAGCTTGTGGCCCAGTTTTGAATGAGGTTGAAGTCCGAATTTAGCCTAGCATTAATGGTAGAGATGTCCTGAGAGCTGGCTAGGATGATGAGGTCGTCTGCATATAAAGTGGAACACCCGTAGGCAGCGACAGCGGGCAGCTCATTTATAAATAAGGAAAACAGGAGGGGTCCTAGGACAGATCCCTGGGGAACACCACAGTACACTGCGGAGGGGTCAGATAGTGCTCTGTTGAAGTTAGTATATTGTCGCCTGCCCGAGAGGTAGTTTGAGAACCAGGCATGGGCGGGGGGAGAAGCCAAGAGAGCATAGGGTGGTGCAGAGGAGCGAGTGGTCAACCCGATTAAAGGCTTTTGAGAGATCCACGCAGGTAGCACCGTCAATTTGCCCTGATCAGTAGCAGACCTAATCTCTGAGGTAACTACAGCAGGGGCAGTGGATGTACTGTGCCCTTTTCTAAAGCAGTGTCGTGCCGGGGAGAGAAGTTCATAGGTCTGGAGGTAATGGGAGAGCTGGGTGGCAACAGCCTTTTCGAGAAGCTTACCTAACGCAGACAGGATGGCAATAGGGCAGTAGTTGCTGAGAACCTTCGGGTCACCTTGTTTGAGGACAGGTACAATCTTGGCCACTTTCCATACAGCGGGGATGGTACTCAAGATTAGAAAAGTGTTAAATAAGTGAGCGATAGGCCTGGCAAGGTGTGATGCCCCTAGGCGGAGCAGGTTAGGCTCGAGGCTGTCATGCCTTGCCCCATTATGAGGGGAGAGACCTGTGAGGAGCTTCGGAGTCTCCTTGATGGAGACCTGTTCTAAGTAGAAGGGGGTTTGGGGGTGTGCCGTCTCTGGGAGGGGCCGGGACCCATGGGGTCAGGGGACTGGTAGGGGGGAGGAGGAGAGTCGGCGAACAGTGCCAGTGCCTAGTGCCAGTATTTTGCTTTAACATCATAGAGTGCGAAAAAGCTGTTCTAGTCACCAGCTTTCGGGACCAACTCTGGGCCCTTCTTCTGGTTTGAAGTCTAGGTTTACAATGTGAGGCAGCACCTTCTTAGTGTGTGCAGCACGTTTTACAGGGGGAACTTCAAAAAACATAATACTTAAAGTACACATAGACTCCGACTCTAAAAATAGCAACACTACTAAGGGGGCTAGTAGCAGCTCAGCAGGTATGGAAAGGGATGAGGGACAGTCTGGGCCATATGAGGGGGCATTAGAGAAGGGTAATGTTACATGTGGAAAAACCAAGAAAAACACGAGGCTGCAAGAGCATGGGGAATGCAAGGATCATAGTCAAGGGAATAGCAAAGTGGGTTCAGAAGTCCGGTGAAAGAGAGTATGCCTTAATGTCAGGAGCCTGTGTCAAAAAATCAGTGGCTGCGGACGCTGATAGCAGACTCTGAAGTGGAACTTGTAGCCATAATGGAAACGTGGGTGACAAAAAAATAATAACTGGGACCTGATGGTTCCTGGGTATGCATTGTTCAGGAGCGATAGTTGAGAAGGTAGAGGGAGAAGAGTAGCCCTACGTGGCGGTGATGGTAGTGAAGTGGTGGAAGATGGCTGCATCGGGGCAATAATAGTGAGTCATAGTCACTGTGGGTACAACTCACGGCACCCTTCAACAAAAAGCTACACTTATGGGTGGTTTACGAACCTCTGGGGCAAGGGGAATGGGGAGAGAGAACTTGGGGAAGAACTTGAAGGGGGGGCAGCAAAGGGGGAAGTAGTGATAGTAGGTGATCTGAACCTGCTGGACATCGATTGGGATGTTCCAGTGGCTGGAAGCACCAGAAGTCAGGCCTTGCTGGATGCACTCCAGGACTGTCTCCTGGTACAGCTTGTCAAGAAACCCACCAGGCATGCTGCCATTTTCGATGTGGTGCTTACCAACGTGGAGGTGGTAGGAACGGTGACGGGGCTGCTAGGGAACGGTTACCACAACTCCATTTGGTTCGGTCTGGCCCCAGGGACTGGAAAGCCCCAATCAAGAACTGAAGTCCTCGATTTTAGGAGGGCGGACGTCAGTAGGCTGAGGGAAAAGTTTGTTGGGGTAGGTAATTTGGATGGAGTGAAAGAGAGCTGGGGTAATAAAGGGGGACCATTCTCGAGGCATCTGAGTTATGCATGAGAATAGTAACCAAAAGGAATAAGTTCAAGAAACTGTTATGGTTCTTGGCAAAAGTCAGAAAGTGTGGCGGGCTAAGAAAACGGTCTTCTACAAATACAAAGAGAAGCAGAGGGAGGAAGAATGGAGAGAATATTTACTGAGAGGTAAGGAGGCAGTGAGAGGGTTTGGAAGGCAAAAGCAGACAACGCTGCATATTGCAGAAGGGGTTAAGGGCAGAGAAAAATATTTCTTCCGATATATTAGAGAAAAAAGAAAGAAGGGAGGGGGAATCATTAGGCTGTCGGAGTGGGACAGAAGAGGACGGGTAAAAGACCACCATCCTTAATGATTATTTTGCTCAGTTTTCACCAGGAGGCAGGTGGGCCATTGCCTGAGAGTGGCATCAAAGCAGCCAATATGGGGGTTCCTGGAGATGAGACAGCCAGTGTTTACAAGTGGCAAGGTCTAGAAAGGTCTGGCGGCCCTAAAAATAGATAAGGCCCCAGGACCAGATGGGTTACATCCGAGGATTCTCAGGGAAGTGGCAGAGGAACTGGCTGAACCCCTGATAGAACTGTTCAACTGGTCGTTACAGATGGGGTAGTTCTGAAGGAATGGAGGCTGGTTGATGTTCTGCTCCATAAGGGAGGGGACAAGGAACAAGTGGGGAACTACAGACCTTTCAGTCTGACCTCCATTGTTGGGAAGCTGATGGGGATTTACTGATTAAGGAAGACCGCGTAGACTACCTGGAGAGCAACGGTCTCCAGGATAGTAAACAGCACGGGTTCATGGCATGGAGTTCCTGTGTGACAAACCTGATAGTCTTCCTTTATTAGGTAACAAAGGAATTGGATAGGGGCATTGACATGGATTTGCTGTATTTCAACTTCAGCAAGGCTTTCGATGCAGTGCCTCGCAGATGCTCGCTGAAAAAGATGGAGGATCAAGGTGTAGCAAAGGATATAGGGAACTGGGTACGAAATTAGCTAAAATTAATGCAGCAGAGGGTTGTGGTCAATGGGGTCAAATCAGAAGAGAGGGACATCATGAGTGGGGTGTCACAGGGGTCTGTCCTGGGCCCGGTCCTCTCCAATATGTTCATCAGCAACATTGGAGAGGTTATCCATGACAGGTTTTGTCTCTTCACAGATGACACAAAGCTCTGTGGGAGGGTGGATAGTGATGAGGGAATCAGGGAATTGCAGAGGGACTTACAAAAGCTGGAGGAGTGTTCGAAGGTTTGGTAATTGAAATTCAACGTCAAAAAGTGCAAAGTAATGCACCTAGGGAATATGAACCCCAGGACAGAGTACTGAATGGGTGGGGTAAGACTTAGCACTATGTCTGAGGAACGTGACCTCGGAGTTATCAGTGATACTTTCAAGCAATCGAGCCAGTGCAGCAAGGTCTACGGTATGGTAGGATGTTGGGGTGTATAGGGAGCAGTACTAATCGCAGGAGAAAGGAGGTACTACCACCCCATATAGATTTTTAGTGAGTCAACACCTGGAATACTGTGCCCAGTTCTGGAGCCCTCACCTCAAGAAGGAGAGGAACAGGCAGGAAATGGTGTAGCATAGGGTGACAAAATGATTCAAAGCCAACAGAGCAGGTCTTACGAGAAGAGAGAGCCTCAAGGCACTGAACGTGTACTCTCTGGAGGCCAGAAAGGAAAGTGGAGATATGATAGAGACTTCAAGTTCCTAAAAGAAATAACGTGAACTACGAAGGACTTTTTAGCTTGAATGCTAGTTCAAGGTCACAGGGCCATGAATGTAAACTGACAGGAGGGAGGTTCAGGAGGGACCTGAGGAAGCATTATTTAACAGAAAGTGTGGTGGGGCCATGAAACAGTCCACCAACTAAGGTGGTGGGCCCTAAAACACTTGGGTTGAAGCATGGTTGGGACAGAGTGAAGTGCATAGTGGTATCTCGGGGTGGCAGAATCAGGGAGGGGCAGGACTAGGACCCTGGATTGACAGTAGTTCCCAGGATTAGATATAGAACTTGGGCAGATTGATGGACCATTGTTCTCTTTCTGCCATCATTGTCTATGTTTCCATATTACTAATAATTCAGATATTTCCCACAATGGTGATCGGGGAAAAGTTTCCCAGTGCTCTGAAATGCTGCAGCAGGTGAGGCACTGTATGAACACTGCAGTAACTCCATTTGTTTTCAGTTACTCAGTACCTCTTCATGAAACGGGTTTCTCTGTCACAATTTCATTAGTTCATCTGGCTGTTTAACTACAAGTGACATCATAATCCTCTGCAAAGACAGCATAATCATGTCTACAAGCAATTGTGATCTTACAAAAGAGAACTGTTATGTCACATGTAGACAAGCAGTCTGAACAGATGAGGGCAAAGTGCGAGAGAACCTGTTTTCCTCGAAATTTCGTAAGTAGTAAAGTATGAAAGGAAGATGCGTAGGTGCCATAGATGTTAGATTGTGTGTAGTAGTAACAGTAAAAGTACAGCAGTAAAATGTTTTTTCGTAGGATACAGTCAATTAAACCAAGGCTCATGGCCATGGAAAATTGTCCATGACCAAAGTACCAGTAATTTACATATACTGCTGTCTAAAGGTTCCAGTTAATATAACATGAGAACAACAAAAAGTTGGCAAATACTGAACTGTAAAACCTCCATGAGACAAAGAGCTTTTAAAAACAGATCTGTGAAGACTTGGAATATCCTTCCACAGAATGTATTGCACTGTAGCCATCCAGGGGAGTTTAAAAAATGCCACAATTGCATTAACATGGTCTTAAGATGTGTAAATGCTTTAATTCAATAGTTTTAACCATTTTATAGTAACATGGTATTTTTTTATACTGAAACTGTTGCTGTACGATATGTTATTTGTTGTACTGTAATTTACTGGGTCACTTTTGAACATAGGTATTTATGCCTAAAGGTTCTTTCCCTATCAATAAATTTCAAATTCAAAACTCAGAAATTCTAATTTTCAGTGATTTTCCATGTGTAGTTACAGAACAGTTTCAGAGGTTATATATTTGCTCCATTTACATACAGTGCTATAAGTCATTTGCTGGAGTGTCACTTACTCTGTGATCAAGCCATCCCTGCATGTAAACATGGAGAATGAGGGCTGCTGAATCAACTATTAATCCCCTTGAAGTGCACTGATAGAAATCAGTTGATTACCTTCATTTGGGTAGATTTCTGCACGTAAACCTCTTCAGAATCTGTTTTGATCACTAATGCATGCGTAGAGAGGGATGATGGAGCAGCCTCTGTAGTAGTCTTCGTTTGTCTCAGCTTACATGCCAGTATAACTTGATTACTGAGTAGCTGACACCCCAGCAATCGAGTTATACATTGTTTGTAAATGGGGCAGTTGATTCAGAAGTTATCGAAAACCGCCACGTGTAAACAGTACCAGATTATGATCCAGCTGAGGATCTTCGAATAACTGGTATGTGACTGGCAGTTTCGGCACACATATAAATATAGCAATTAACAGGATGCAACTAATAATTCGGGATAACTAGTATAGCATCTGTGTGACAAAAACAGTTTCTTGCAGATACATCTTACAAACAGAGTAACTATTACGTCTGTTTACAGGAATGCAGTCTTAAAGAGAACTTGACTCAAAAGTATTAATCTGAAACTGAAATAAATAAATAAATACACAAAATTGCATTCAGTCGTCTCTTAAATCAAGTTGTTTCATTGTGATGTTGCGGTTAGAGCACCAGCTTGGAATACGGGAGATCACAGGCTGAACCCCCACTAGAGCAAAATGCTGTGTGACCCGGAATAAGTCACTGAACCTCCTAATGCTCCAGTTCACTCAGCTGTGGAAAAGGGTAGAAGCAGAACCAGACTGAAAATGAGATGTTTCATCTCAACTGGGCTGTCTTTGGCCACTAATGTATAAAATAAATAAATAAGATAAACCCTGGTCACGTTGTTTGATTCAATAGCCTGCTTTACATATTAACATAGTACTGTAAGCTACGAAGGGACTCTAGGTCCGACAGGTCTGCTCCCCCTACTTCATAAGCAGGGACCAACGAATATGCTGTTCAAACATGAACTCATTTATCTGGATTTTCCACCCACCCTGCTACCCAGGGTACCCTGTAGTTCCATTGGTAAGCATATATTTCTCCAGGTTTGCCTTGAAGGCCTGTACTGTGTGTTTGTCCACTGTCACCACTAGTTGGCTGGTCAATAGCTTTATCGCCCTCTGGGACATGAAATGCCTCCTAACATTACCCGTGAATGTATCATCTTTGAACTTCAGGGTGTGTCCTCCTCATTGTGCTGGAGAAAACCTGACCAAGCATCTCCATGTGCTGGACCATACTGATTCTATTCTGTATATGGAAGACTGGGATAATGCCCCCCCCCTTTTCACCAGGGTGAACATGTTAAAGGTCTCCGGTCTTTCCTCATAGCTTCTATCATCCATACCTCACCTGAATTATTTTGGTGTCCCTGAATTAAACCTCCTGTACTGCCTCGGTGTACTTTTTGAACCAGGTAGCCCAGAATTACTTTGCTTTGAATTTAATGCAATTCATTGTAAATAAGAAATAAATTCTTAGCTTGTAGCCATAGTACTTCCTTCAGCTTGCATTTGCTAAAGCACACGTATGAGTTACTCGACTATGTACCTGTACTGTGAACTGTAATCGGGTCACTCGGTTGTTTCTGCATTGTGGTGCAGGTTGTGTCTGGCCCATCACACTTGCCTAGTATACAAATTTTTTATTTATTTTTAATTATTTGTTTAGCAGCTGGGCGCACTGGTCCCAGAGACCATTTTTAGGCACAAACTGGACCATCAAGATGGCACAATAACAGGTTGTGGGAAAAAGTACATACAGGCAAGGTAAGTAGCACAAACCTGACAAGAACCAGTTAGATAATACAGTACAATTTAATGCCTGGGCAGTGAATACAAAAGGTGCAAGACAAGATGCAATTCATTTGATATATCATAGTTGTGAAAGTGAAACCCAAGCAATAAATACAGACAATAGATAAAATTTACAAAATATACACATGCAGTTCCATGCAATGCTACAGAACGAAAATCAGACACGTGGTTAATCCAAAAACAGGAACCAAATATTATTAAATATAAACGAATGAATAAAATTAATAGATTACTTTGGTCACTTTGGCTTTGTATGTTTATTATTACCCATTAAGTAGAAAAGTTCTTCCTACATTTCTGTTTATTCTAACTTGCACAATATATATTGAGGGTGAAAGTGGCTGCCGACTTGAAGTGAGCTAGGGCCTTCCCATCTGCTGTGCTGTTGTAGCCTTTTTTTCCAAGACTACAACTCCCAGAATTCTCGGTTTATCCTGGCAACAATCCCATTAACTCCCCTTCCCCTGAGTCAGACAGCCTCTGTCTCAGCCTGGAACTATGGCAGAGTAAATATTTGTTTTAGCAGAAGCCGGGAGTAATGGTGGATCGACAGGGACAGCGCAGCAGAGGGGACTAAAGGCAGCAGAGAATTCACAGCAGGATTTACAGAAAAGGCAGGAGAAGGTGCAAGGAGGGGAGGCTTTGAAAGTAAGCTGCAGAGGAAGGAGAGAGAGAGGAGAGGAACTGAGGCAGAATCGAGTAACATGTCTGTGAACATGGAGGATCTGAAGCACCAGGTGATGATCAATCAGTTTGTCCTGACTGCGGGATGTGCAGCAGACCAAGCGAAGCAGCTCCTGCAGGCTGCACACTGGCAATTTGAGGTAAGTAAACCACAGACAACTCACACTGGTATTTTTGATGAGTGCATGTCAGGGACCCCCTCACTGGCAATTCAAGGTGAATATAGGACAGACTACACGTCAGTGTGAGGTGTACAGGACAGAGACCCCACACTGGCAATTCAAGGTAAACAGGACAGAGACCCCAAACTGGCAATTTGAGATGAGTACAGGAAAGACTTCTCACTGTCATTTTGAGCATTTTGAGGTGTGCAGGACCGAGATTCCACATTAACAATTTGAGATGTACAGGACAAAGCCCCCCCCCCCAGCAGTTCAATGTGAGTAAAGAGCAGACTACACATTGTCAATTTCAGGTGTACAGGGCAGAGGCAACACACAGACAAATCAAGGTGTGCAGGATAGAGTCTCCACGCTGACAACTGGAGATGTACAGGATAGAGATCTCACACTAGCAATTCGAGGCGAGTACAGCATAGAGATACTGTATGACATTGATAGATCACAGTATGTATGAGCTAAAGACTCCACACTGACAATTTGAGATGTACAAGACAGATACTGCACACTGACAATTCGAAGTGTACAGGACAGGTACTCTACACTGATAATTTGAAGTGTACAGGACAGAGACACTATACTCACAATTTGAGGTGTACAGGTCAGAGATGTCACGCTGACAATTCGAGGTGTACAGGACAGAGACCTCACACTGACAATTTGAGGTGTACAGGACAGATACTGGACAGTGACAGTTCGAGGTGTTCAGGACCGAGACACCACACTGACAATTTGAGGTGTACAGAACAGAGATCTCACACTGATACTTTAAGGTATACAGGCGAGAGATGTCTCAGTGTCAATTCGAGGTATTTATAGGAAAGCGATCCCACACTGGTCATTATAGTTGTAGAGAACAGAGCCCCCACACTGGCAGTTAAAGTTGTGCAGGACCAAGAGACCCAACACTGATGATTCAAAGTGTATAGAAGAGAGATGTCTCAGTGTCAGTTTGAGGTAAGTATAGGACAGAGGCCCAATACCAGCAATTCAGGTTGTACAGGATAGAGATCCCACACTGACAATTTGAGGTGTAGAGGACAGAAACACCACAATGACAGTTCGAGATGTACAGAACAGATTCACCACACTGACAATTGGAAGTATGAAGGACAGAGACTCTACACTGGTAATTCAATATGTAAGGAGCAGAGGCTCCACACTAACAATTCAAAGTGAGTACTGCACAGAGATGCATACTAGTAGTTTGAGGTAAGTACAGAACAGAGACCCCATACTGGTAATTCGATGTAAACAGAATAAGCAGAGGAGAGACAGACACCACATTGACAATTTGAGGTGAGTACAGGACAGATTCCACACTGGCAGTTTGACGTGTACAGGACAGAAACTCCACACTGTCGTCTTTTTTTGTACACACACTACAGAGACACTCACCAGTTCTCTTATTTACAAACAAAACACACCTGAGACAGACACATATACAGAAATAGACACATGCATAAAAACATTAGGTTCAGAGACATATGCTCCACTGTTTATTCTGCTTTAATATTTTTATTAAAAACAAAATACACAAAATAAATATTTATAAATGCACGCACAAAGCACCTAGAATTTCACCTGGCATTTAAATCCTGGAGAATTTTTGTTAATTGCAATGAAAATATTTTAGCCAAATGACAAACTCTTAGCCAAATCATACAAGCACAGTAAATCAGAACAGTTCAACTCGGTATCCAGTGATACTAGCTATTTTTAAATATCGACTGAGAAAACAGCTCATGAATAATAGCGAAAGTCAGAAGGATGAACTATGAGGAGGAGGAGGAATGCTGCAATACTGCTATTATGCAATTTGCAGGGACAGCTCATTGCATAATAGCGACTGGGGAAAACAGCTACTCTAAAAACAGCAACTTTGCAAAATGGGGAAGACTGAAATAGTGGCCACGTTAACACAGCAAAGCGCCACAAGCTGAGAGGCCACAATGTCCGGCTCCATGAGCATCCTGTGAACCCCCCACCTCCACACACCCATAAGCACCCTGGGGGCACAGAGACACCCAGCAGGGACAAACCCCCACCACACCCCAAGGAGGTAGCCGGCCACCCAGTGGCAGCAGCAGCACACAGGAAGGGAACACACAGGAGCGTGGCTGCCCATTCAGGACAGACAACCCCCTCAAACAACACTGAATGCAGGAACTGTCGACAGCCTGGAACACAGCCAATGGCACCCCCACCACCAACCCGCCGTCGTGGCTCGGGTCAATAGGTACATGCAGCAATGCAGTGCTGGGACAGGTGTGTACTGGGGTTCAAATCCCTGCCACGGCACACCAACCCAGCACACACACCGAAGCACAACATGAAATAAGCAGCACAGCAGTTCGAGCAACAGGGAAAGGTGGGGAGGAAAACAGCACAACCGGCACCGGCGTACTCACCCATGCTTGCTGACGGATCCATGACCCAGCCACACCAGGACACTCTAACACACACACCCACACTGCCAACGGAACAACACCCCCCACATACAGGTGGGGAACTGCGGGTGACAGGACACTTTTTTATTCCTATCTGGCATTGCGCGTAGTTGTGACCACTCACAGAAGAACTCTGTGTGGCTATAAAAGGGACACAATGCGGAAGAATGGCCATCTTGAAAGATGGCGGAACACTGATGGAGCCGGAATTGCCAACCTTTCTTACAAGCCAGAAAGGGAAACCCTTGCTCAGCCTCTCTGGTCATCTGTACCACAGAGACAAAGAGGTGAAGGGCAAGGTATACTGGAGGTGCACTAGTGCCACAAGTACTACTGTGTGCCTGTCCACATACACACTGTGGCAGACCATGTGGTACATAGGGGATGCCCCCACAATCTTGTGCCCAACGCTGGGGAGATAGGCATTGGGGCAGTGGTGGGCAACATCAGGGAGCATGCCCGCTCCAGCATGGAGTACACCTCCCAGGTGGTGGTGCAGTGCACCTCGGGGCTGACAGTCGCCATAGCTGGCAGGCTGCCGACAGTGCCCCTGCAGAAACGCACCATGCAGCGTGTCTGGCAGGTGGTGAGGGGCAGTCCAGCAACACCTGCAAGCGTGGCAGAACTGACCATCCCACCAGAATATGCTTCCACGGGAAAGGGGGATCCATTCCTCCTGCATGACAGTGGGCCAACCAGTTACAGATTGCTGGTGTTCACCACATGCCAGTCCCTGTGCTGCCTCGGGGACAGCAGGGACTGGTTCCTGGATGGCATATTCCACACAACACCCCCACTTTTTGGGCAACTAGACACCATCCATGGCATCCACTCAGAGGTTGTGCCCACGGTGTACATCCTGATGTGCACCCACAGGAGCAGACATACGTGCGTGCGTTCTCTGAGGTCCGGCAGCTGTTAGGGACGTGCAACCAAGGACAGCCCTCACAGACTTTGAGAGGGCAGCGTGGCAAGCACTCAGCACGGTGTTTGCTGGGGTGGTCATCAGGGGCTGCTTTTTTCATTTCTGCCAGATGGTGCGGCGGAGGATACAGCAGTCCCCTGAGGTGCTCGCCCGCTATACCGCAGAGGAGGAATTTGCCCTCCAGGTGCAGATGTTGCTGTCCTTGGCATTCGTGCCAGTGGTAGAGGTGGTCCATGTGTACAGTAAGCTCCGTGACACTGTGCTTTACTGGGACCATGAGGCCATGCTGCAGTCCATCCTCGACTATGTTGAGGACACCTGGATCGGCAGGCCCGTCGGCTGGTCAGGTAAGGCGATGCCCCACATACCAGCTCAAGGTCTGGAATATGTATGAGGCCACCCATACTGGCCTCACACAGACCAATAACGCAGTGGAGGGCTGGCACAGGGGCTTCAGCACAGGGATGAGTGCCAGCCATCCTACCATTTGGAGGTTTCTGGACTGCCTCCGGGAGGAGCAACGCATGAGTGAGCTGCGTATGGAGCAGCTTGTCTCCAGGGCGGCCACTGCAGGCAAGCATAGGCAGTACAAAGACCTCACATGCAGGATTGAGACCATCGTGGGGAGTTTGGGGAGCAGAGTACAGCCAACTACCTACGGTGCCTGGCATACAACTTTTAGCTCCAGGTGTAGTCGGCCACCACTCCCACCCCTACACCCTCCTCCCTGCCACTGCGTGTCACCAGCCCCTGTATCCCATGTCTGCCTGCGGTACCTGCCCTGCCACTTTGTTGCACCCAGTTGCCGGGCACCACTCCATCTTCAGGGCTCAGCCTACTGCCTGCTATGCTGTCCCATCTCCAGACTGCCTTGCCGCTCCCTGCTCCTGCCTACCACACTTTCTCCAGGTCCCTGCCTGCTGCCTGTTGTGCTGGGCCATCTCAGGACTGCCTTGCCTCCTTGTCACACCATGTGCGTGCCTGTACACCCCCCCCCCCTTCTTGTTTGGCTGCTGTAGATGACAGGTGCCCCCTCTTCTGTGTTCCCTGCTGTGCTCCACAGTCTGTGTCGTTTCAGTCCCCTCGGCACCATTCTGCACGTCCTGACCCTCCTGTCTTTGTCCTCCACACCATCCCGTCCTTCTGTTTGCGTCCACGTTGCGTTGTTGGTGGTGGTGTTGCTGCATTTTATTTAAACTGGTCGTTTGCTATTTTGACGGTCGCCTACTTTGCCAGCGGCCGTCTTTTCGTTCGCCGTCCTGCCTGCGCCCATATGCGGGTCACCATTCCCGCATCGCTGTTATCACATGGAACTGTCAAACTCAAATTGGTTTCTAATTGTTACAAAAACAATTTAGCCAAATTACATTTTTAGTTGAATCGAACACATGCTGTAAATCAGAACTGCCTGTCAAGCTCCAGTAGCTGTCTAATCATCACCAAAACATTTTTGACAAATAATAAGTAGCCAGGTCATACAAGAAGAGCTGAACTGCCTTTCAAACTACAGTAGCTAGCTGGCAAATCGAACTAAGTGAGATGTCATATTAAACATACAAATGCTTAGCAAAAACTGCTTTGGTGTCTCGCAGGTTAAACACTGACAAATACACTAGTTAATGAAAGATGGACTGTATTGTTTACTAACGTTCACTTGTACGCAAAAAACATACGTGGTGTAAACAGACGTTTTGAATGCACACATTAGAATTACGCTTATGCTACACATAAATCCATGGTATATAAATATGGACCTAAATACACTCATAACAAAATACATGGAGACACACACATACGGTAGACGGATGCAATATACTAAGTATAGAATATAGGTTATTTTGGTTATAAATACACGTACACACAGACGACATTCTACTGCAGCTAGAAAAAAATAGGCTTCTTTGTTGCTTTTTTGACAACTCAGTGTGTGGATAGAACAAAACTTATGAAGCACAGAACTGTTGTCAGCCTTGTTGTTGATGCAATAATTGTGTTTATTGGGGAATAATCCATTCCCTAATATAAAAACTTTAGGCCATAGATTCGAGTGCTTTATTTTTTTCCCCCTGTTGTAACATTAGGGGGGTTGGATTTTCAAAGAATCACATCACGTTCATAGTGTGATAGCACAACCTGTGACATAACTGTTAGATCACATTTATTTATTACTTTGGTAACCAGGAAAGGCACACTGAGCCAGGGCTCGTTTCAAGGGGGACAGTTGGGTAAGAAGGAAACATATAGAAAAGAATAAACTTGACATGAGAATAGGTACAGCAAAACACAGCCAGTTTCAGAGCTCACAGTGCAGTTACACAAACACACTAGATTACTGACATTTGTATGAGCATAAAAATAAAAAGCCTGAACACAGTTAAAACACGGTCTACCTTGTTGTCACAACTGCTGTGAGTTACACGCTGAAAATAATGCAAGTGTCAGAATGATGATGCAGGCATCAGTTTTATGTTGTAAAGTGAGGAAAGTGTAGCAAATGTGGCAAAGTGTTTGAAAATAGTGCGCAAATGTTTTGGCATATCTGCCATGACTCAAGCAACACCCAGCCTAGGAATTGTGCTTGGGTCACAAGCTTTGAGAATCCAGCCCTGAATGATTATCTGTAAAGGCTGTCTGTTTGTTTATAACTGTGTGACTGGGAATCGGTTTGGGGGTTAATAGGGTAGCACATATAGCAGCAATTATAATTTAATAAAAAGGGATAATTATGCAGTAAGCAACTCCCCCCCTCACACTCCTATTGTAGCAGAGTACAGGGGATATCTATGAATGTCACCATTATGATGTAGATGTGTTTACTATAGCCCTGTATGAGGGAATGTGTGTAAGTTCCACTTAAAACAATAAACACAAAGTTTAAAAAAAAAAAAAAAAAAGGATAATGAAATCAGCATGGTAGACGTTTAAAGGGCCCAGTGGTGTGACGGTTTGTGCTGATAACTGGGAGACAGTGGTCTGAGTGCAGTCCCTCAGAATCCCACACAAGAGTTGACTGGGGACCTGGCTTGTTTTGAAGGAGAAGTGCAAAGCACCTCGGAAGGGATGGCGCAGGCCAACCTGTTATTCACCCAGCCTCTGCCAGCCAGTCCATTGGCATCAGTGTGAAAACAGCTACTGGTCTGCACTCCCAGCTGGAAGAAGGGGGCAGCTGTGGTGACTGTGATTACCTGGGTGAGGAACAGGGAGCCAAAGGGGAATACAACTGGAAAAAAAATTAAAAACAAAGGAATCACCAGCCCAGTGGCTTGATGTAGAGCTACTGCTTGCCCTGCTGGTGACCCCGGTTTGGGAGTGAACTCTGGTTGCACAGGGGTCAACCCGGGGGACAGGATCAAACATTTAGTGGACTGCTGTTCTCTACCAGTGAGAGAAGCACACCACTCCTGCACTGCCATCACATGGCAGTATGTTGGTAGGGCAGCGGGAATGACAACAGTGAGGGGCAGCAGGCATGTAGTGTGAGTACATCTCCCCAATCACACTGCATTGCGTTATTGCATGATGCCCGGTCAGGGAAGCAAAATGGAGAAAGCAAGGCATGCTACATGACACCTGGCCTGCACACTCTGGCCTGAGCTACCACCCAGGACTTGGCCAAATCTTGATGCTGTCACTAGCGGGGCAATATCACTCTCCCCCTCTTGGTCGCATCACGTGGGGCATTCTGTGGGAAACTTCATGGCCAGTAAGTCCTGGGGAAGGTAGTCACTGGTCAAGAGGGTGTACTGGGACTGAGGGGCATATCTGACTCTGGAGAGAGAAACAGCTTTCTAGAAAAAAAATAAAGTAATGGTATTCTTATTCTGCAGATTAAAGTGCAGTCAGGCCCATCGTTTGTAAGGTTCAGAGTCTGACATTCCAAGAAGTTCACATTCCAGATTTCCACATGTAAGCCACCCAAGCTTTAATACTGTGCATGTGTGAAGTAGAAATGTATGTGTGCCGTGCTGCTCCTTGGTTGTGTTTGGGTCATCTGAACCAAATGCAGGCTCCCCCAGGTTTGCTGTGAACAGATTTTATATCTGGACTATCGCACATTCTTCTCCTACAGTGAAAATAGGGCTGTGATGTCAGAACTGTTGTCCTATTCATGAGCGGTGTCTGAACATTTACCCTCAGGCTAGAATGAGAGCTGGCTAATGCCAGGATAACCATGCACTTGATAGAGAAAGGATGTGTTTGTTGTGAGCTAATAAACTTGTAGTTCAAGAAGCAGCAAAAATTGCTACCAAAATAAGAGCTTGCAGTACTGCACCAAACAAATAAGAATCCCAGAGATGGTGTAACTGTTAAGGGGCTAAATAATCTGTGAGAGGATGCAAGTGTGATGTAGCATGGTCTCAAACAGACTGAGGTCTGAGGAAGTATGTAAGCATCAATTCACGAGAGAGTGTGGTTCTGCTAGAGAATTAGTCCATGCCTGCGGGGGGGCACGAGTTGGGGTATGTTGGTAGAGCAGCAGGAATGATGACAGTGAGGGGCAGCAGGCATGTAGTGTGAGTACATCTCCACAATCACACTGCATTGCATGATTGCATGCTGCCAGGTCAGGGGAGCAAAATGGAGAAAGCAAAGCATGCTACATGACACCTGGCCTGCCTGGGACTGAGGGGCATATCTGACTCTGGAGAAAGAAACAGCTTTCTAGAAAAAAAATAAAGGAATGGTAGTTTTATTCTGCAGATTAAAGTGCAGTCAGGCCTGAGGGTAAATGTTCAGACATCGCTCATGAATAGGACAACAGCTCTGACATCACAGCCCTATTTTCAGTGTAGAAGAATGTACAATAGTCCATGGGGGCACTTCCCTATTACAGTCCAAACACTATTGTTTAAACTTCTCAACCACTGCCTAACTCCCCTGAGTTAGGAGGCTGCTGGGCTGCATCTCGGGCTCCCGCTCAGTCCTATTATCCACCCCACCCTCTTTATTGTTCTAAACCGCTGGGAATCATGGACTGCCTCATAGTCATAGTCGTACTTGTGGGAATAAGTGTACCACTTGCAATGCCACACCTTGAAGAACCAGACGTTAAATCAATCCTCGTTCCCACTATCACTCCCATCTCACATAGTACCTCCCCAGCTCTGATGCCCCTTCCGCCACCTATATTTAATCTCTATTCTCAAACCCCACCCATCCTACTCCCATCACCAATGACCATCCGAGCACTCTCCCTCATTGCCCCCTATAGTAGAACCAGTCCTACCTATCCTGGGACCAAAATCACATACCCAACAACCTATCAAACTAGGACCCAAAGGAAAAAAACCTTTTCATTCTTGATTAACTGCTTAAAGAAAATGCTTTTGCTGCTCCTTCTCTGCTCAGGCAATGTTGAGTTAAACCCAGGTCTCCCATCACAAATTGCTTCACCGTCAGAATTTGCTGAAACCCCTGGACTAAAGATGATGTTGGTCAACATCCTAAGCCTGACCAAAAAATGTTATCAAATTCAGGCATGGGCTGAGCATGGATCTCATCATTATCACCGAATCATGGCTGAAAAAACCCAATACTGATCCTCAAATCTCTCTCCCGGACTATAAACTATTCAGGGCAGACAGGAAACTGGGGGTTATCTATGCCAAAACTAAGTACGCAGTTAGTGATATATCATGCAAAACTAAACCTAAAGAATATGAGATTGTCTCGCTGAAGCTTCAGCTTCCTTATGCAGAATGCATTACCATTGTAGGTGGCTACAGGCTACCGTTTGCTGGTGCTGAATTCCTTAATGTTTTGAAATCCATAACCACTGTTGCCAATACCGAAACAATAATCCTAGGAGACTTCAATATGGATTGGCTTTCTAAGAAATCAGACTGTCTTAAATCCATTTGTGACGAGCTTGGCCTTGATCAGCTAGTTACTGAACCCACTAGAAATAATACCTCTAATATTGTCAATAGCTCCCTCCTAGATATTATCTTAACTACTCATCCTCACAAAATGGCACACACAGCAGTCTGCCATAATCATATGAGTGACCTTGGTGTTGTTGTGTGCATAAGGTCGCAATCTAAAAACCACAAACAGCCCAAACTTAAAACGAAACGGTCACTTCGTAAGTTCAATGTGGTAAATTTTCTTCCTGACCTGGGGGAACTCCAGATGGCAAGACCTATACCTAGCCAAAACTACCGACGAAGCAGTCGCTGTCCTTAATGATAACCTTACCACCCTGATAAACAAGCATGCACCCCTTATTAAAGGAAGGGTAGGTAAATTCTCTCATCCATGCTTCACCCCGGATCTCACAGCAGCATTCATCAATGGAGACAAGCTTTGGACCAAGGCAAGGCGCTCAGAGAGCCCTGTCGACTAGCAGGCCTTTAGAATGGCTAGGAATGCCTGCGTAAAAAACATTCGTGCTGCCAAAGCCAACTTTTACATAGCCACTCTAGAACAGGCCAACGGCAACTCCCACAAAATCTGGAGGACACTGAAATCCATCGAAGGCCGTCCTGCTGCTCCTTCTATTCCTACTAAGATTGTAACCAAAGGTAGGGTGTTGGAAAACAAATCTCTTATCCTCGAAGAACTCAACTCACATTTTGTCACCGCTGGACTAGCTTTTGACACCTCTCCTTATGCTAGTCAGTCAAATAGCTGTGCTAGCTCCACCCCCTCGACCAGTACTCCACCCCACCCCTTTCATCTGAGACTGTTTAACTACAAGGAGGTTGAAGACTCTCTCCTTAGCCTTGATATCAGGAACGGTGCTGGGGATGACGGATTCAAACCCTTCTTCCTTAGGCTAGGCTACACCCACCTCACTGCCCCTATTTTACATATATTCAACTTCTCCATCACTTCTGCCTCTGTCCCGGCCTGCTGGAAATCCGCCCACATTCTTCTGCTCTTCAAATCAGGGGACCCGTGCGATCTAAATAACTATAGGCCCATATCCATCTTGCCTATCCTCTCTAAAGTTTTGGAAAAGCTAATCTATAACCAACTAAAACATCATCTGGAAATGTTTTCTCTCCTCAACCCAGCACAATCTTGCTTCAGGTCTAAACACAGCACTATCTCAGCACTTGCCAAAGTCACTAATGATTGGGTTGCTGCTGTGGACTCCAGAAAGATTACTGGCGCAGTCTTTCTAGACCTCAGTAAAGCGTTTGATACCATTGACCATCATCTTTTAATTACCTGCCTCACCAAACTAGGAGCCACCCCATCCACAGCACAGTGGTACACCAGTTACCTGTCTGGAAGGATTCAAAAAGTCAAAGCTGATGACCTGCTCTTAGCCCCCCTCCCGATCACCAGGGGTGTCCCTCAGTGTTCCATTCTAGGACCTATCCTCTTTTCCCTCTATATCAACAACCTTGATGCACATATAATGAATTCTAGCCTGCACTTCTTGGCTATTATTTTCTATTGTATCCGTGGAGCATCTGTGTCAAGTTAGTGGCTGTGCAACTGACTTTGCCCAGCTCGAAAGCAATCTCATAAAAGTCAAACTTCTCCTAAATGCCAAAAAAACCAAGGCTATGATTTTCTCACTAGCACCTCCCCAGGCTCTCTCCCTTCCCTCCCGAAAGATTTTATCGTCACCTCCCTGGGAGAACCACTGGAAGTCATACATAAATTTAAATATCTTGGCTTCTGGCTAGATAAGAAGCTCTCATTTCATGAGCATATCGAGGAACTATCCAAGAGGCTCAAAGCACGTCTGGGATTCTTTTTCAGGAACAAGTCTGTCTTCCCTCTTGCGACCCATACCAGGCTTGTCCAGGCTACATTCCTACCACTGCTTGACTATGGAGACTTAATCTATACCTTGAAGAACACAAAAGAAAGAGTGCACTCACACCAAAAAAGCAGCTCAGAGCTCTAAATGTAATCCAAAATTAGTGCTTTAATGAGCCCTTAAGCTTACATGCAAACAACAATGCCTGCTATCATCCAACGCCTCGACTCATCATGAGTCTTCCTCAGGTGTGGCTAAAGCAGGGAGAATATACATTTAAATGAGAAATGGCGGCAATTCATTTGTCCCACTCATTTACACAGTGGCCCAGATATTCAAAAGGGTTGCGCATGGTGCAACAGTGTACTGCATGTGCAACCCACTGATCACCCTGGCATGATATTCAAACGAGAATCGGCCTGGAGACAACCCGGCCGCGCTGAGCACATCAGTAATGGCGCGGTGCAGGTGGGGGAGGGTGCCCATGCATACTGTGCACATCCCGATATTCAGCCCAGGATGTGCTGAGTTACGCATGCGAACCCCTTTACCAGCCGCACAAAGTTGATCCAAAAAGATCAACGGTTGGCCACCCACAGGTGAGCGCCGCTGTATTGCAGGGCGCAACATGGCAGTTGCCACCTGTGGGTGGCCACCCGAGCTCCGGCTGCACCTCCGTGGTGGCGCCCCCCCATGCCCGATCGCGGGCATCTGTTTAAAAACCTCACATCCTAACTCCCTGGTGGTCCAGTGGACTGCTGTCAGCCCAATCATGGGCATTTGTAAAAGAAAAAAAGAATCCAATATCCATGGTGGTCCAGTGGACCGCTGTCAGCTTGATCGCGGGCATTTGTAAAACAAAAAAGAATCCAATATCCCTGGTGGTCCAGTGGACCGCTGTCAGCCCGATCACGGGCATTTGTAAACCAAAAAAGAATCCAATATCCCTGGTGGTCCAGTGGACCACTGTCAGCTCGATCGCGGGCTTAAGTAAAACAAATAAGGATCCAATATCCCTGGTGGTCCAGCGGACCCCCCTCCCCACCTGCCCACTGGGCCCCACCGCCCCGCTCCCCCCCCGGTCAGCGCAGGTGGCAGCACCCCACCCTCCTGCCGCCCGCTTCGCCGACCGATCGGGAGCCAGACGCCCATTGGTCCACAGCATGAGCCAATGGGCATGCAGCCCGCACTGCATTGCTACATTCCAGATATGTTCACTGTGGGACCAATGGGCGTACAGCCCTACTGATGGTATCGGTCGGCGGGCGCGGGCGGCAGGCGGGTGGTGCTGTCACCGCCGCTGACCGGGGCGGGGTAACATGCTAGTGGGCGGTGGGAAGGGGGGTCTGTTGACCACCAGGATATTGGATCCTTATTTATTTTATCAAGCCCGCGATTGGCTGACAGTGGTCACTGGACCACCAGGGATATTAGTCTTATTTATTTCACAAATGCCCATGATCGGCTGTAGGGCACATTGCCGCGGCTGCAGGGGGCATCGGTCCCGGACGGCTGCTGCCTGGCAGGGTGCCAGGCACAAGTCGCCGGGGATCAGTGCACCTGCATGCAAATGGGGCCATAATGACATGCAAATGACGCCATTTGTGCCTTGCATACATTTTGGCCCCATTTGCATGTACACTTTTGAATATCGCGGTTGCTGCGCATAGCGCAATAGAACTTGCGCTAGCGCATCCCTCTGCTCCACTCTGGCCACTTGCGCTGGCGCAGTGCCACTGTGCCATGTGCACTGTGGGTGGCCAGGGTGCGATATTCAATGATGCTGAGCCATGGCGCAGCTCCGTTGAATATCGCCCAGTCAACGCCCCTGCGCAGCCAAGTTGCGCTGCGCCCAGGCTTGCACCACAGCCTGGCACAGTTTGAATATCTGGGCCAATGCGTCATGTTTAAATATACATGGCTTAAATGTCATTATTACAATTCTTAGTATATCACATGATATTTTGCAGGACCCCATAAAAATTGTGTAAAAAAGAAATATAGAAAAAGACTTTTTGAAAAAACTTTTTGAAACACTCTCCATTAATTGTAATACAAGCAGAAACTTTAGCAAATTAACTATGTCTTATTATATCATTAATTTATTCTAAGATTCCATAATGCTACTGCTGCACAAAATCTTTTTACTTTTCCAAGGGGAATAACACTAAAGTATCTATTCAGACAACACTAAAGTTACTTGATTACTGGCATTCACGTCTCTGGCAAGGACTGTGTTCCTTTAAAAATAGGCATCAGACCATATTTTATTCCAGCCTTCTGGCCTGGATCCAGAGTTCAGAGTGTCCCAAAAACATACTGGCCTATAAAGAGAAACAAAAAATTGTTATATTCCACATAATTTAACATTCATATTTATATTTTTATTGTTTTTTGTTTTTATTTCAGAAAGGGTTTGAGGTCCCATCTTTCATTTAAACCATTCGGATTTGCACTTCTAAGAGTGTATATCCATTTACTTTCCTTTTCCAACAAAAGATTAGGTCTATCTCCCCCAAATTCCATCGGTGAAACCCATTCAATACCCATAAATTTCAAACAATCGGGTTTGGAATCATGTACCTGGCAAAAGTGCAATCCTACTGGAGTGTCCTGTCTTTTGTTGACAATAGAGCGTACATGAATCCTTTGTTTTAAAGGTCTTATTGTTTTACCTACATATAGTAGGTTGCAACTACACCAAAATACATAGACCACGTAACATGTGTCACATGTAATGAGCTGTCTCACCTCTACTCGAGTGCTGGAATTTCGGGGATGAATGAATTCCTTACCAGTACTGCAATATTTGCAAACATTGCATCTGGAGCGTTTATAGCTTCCATTTGCTCCTTTTGGTAACCATGTCGTTTTTAAATCTCTTGTTTCAGTGAATCTGCTGTGTACTAAGATATCTTTTAAGTTTGTTGCTCTACTGAAGGAAACCCTCGGTTTAACTCCCACTGACCTAGCTACTTTCTGGTCACACATTAAAATTGGCCAATTCTTATAGATAACATTTCTAATTAACCCTGCCTTATGATTATACTGTGTCACAAAAGTGCACAGTTGTACAGTATTTTCATTCGTAGATCTATTTAACAGGGATATCCTATCCATTTTATTCACTTTTACTTTTTGTTCTTCTAGAAGCCTAGGTGACTAGCCTCTTTTTAAGAAACGTTCCATCAATTCTTTAGCTTGTGTTTCAAATATTTCATCTGTGCTACAATTCCTACGCAATCTGACCATCTGACTAAAGGGAACTGAGTCTTTCAGATGTTGTGGATGTGCACTCTTTGCACGTATCACAGAATTTGTTGAAGTAGGTTTTCGTAAACATTTTGTTTCTATGTCAAAGGTCTCATTTACACTAAGATCCAGATCCAAATAATGTAATTTGGAGCTATCTGCTACATAAGTGAAACTTAAATTCCAATCATTTTCGTTTAACCAATCAACAAAATCTTTCACCAATGTCAATTCCCCTGTCCAAATACAAATAATGTCATCAATAAAGCGATGACAGTATTTAATATATTGGCGAAATGGATTGTTTACATTTAAAACAATGGTGTTCTCCCAGTAGCCCAAAAATAGATTGGCATAACTCGGGGCCATTGCCGCCCCCATTGCTGTTCCTCATTTCTGTAAATAGAATTGATCATCAAATTTAAAGTAATGTTCCAAAATGAACTTTAATGCTTGTAAAATAAATTCCTTTGGAAGCGCTTCTGAGTTGCCCATTTGATCCAGGAAATATGTTATAGCACTGATATCCTGATTGTGTTCTATTGATGTATATAGTGACTCTACATCACTACTTAGCCAACAGAATTCACTTTCCCATTTGATTTCATTTAATTTTTGTAGCAAATGTTTTGTATCTCTGATATGAGTCCAGTCCCAATACACTTTGTTGTAAAAAGAAGTCTACAAATTTCCCAAGATTTTGTGACAAACTCTATTCCAGAGACTATAGGTCTTCCTGGAGGATCAGTTTTATTTTTATGCAGTTTAGGTAATGCATAAAATCCCAGAACTACCAGAAATTCTTTAAATATGTACTGAAATTCCCTCTCTGTAATACTGCCTTCATTAAGTGCCTGTGAAAGTAATGAGAATAACTCTTTCTTGTACATCAAGGTTGGATCGAAGTTCAATTTTTGATAATTCTTTTCATTATCTAACAAAATGTTCACCATGGACTTATAATGCTGTCTGTCTAAAATAACAATATTGCCTCCTTTATCTGCAGCTTTAATAACAATCTCACGTCTCTTTTCTAAATCTTTTAAAGTTTGATTTTCTATTTTTGTTAAGTTATAATTTGGTGCAGGCTTTTTTTTTTTTTACTCCCCTTCCTTCCTCTGCCCCCTTCTCTTGAGGAGACATTCTCTGACCATTTTCAGCCCTACGCTCACCTACCTGGTGACCAGTGCAGTCCATCCCATGGAGCCGTGGGTTATCCCCCAGGCAGGGTACGGGTGGGGCACACCCCGAGACGTCTATCTTCGGTCGGGATGCTGTCTCTGGGCAGGTAGGGGCATTGAGGGTCGGGGCCTGGTGCTCCGTCTACCAGGAAGCAGCGGGTGTTTTCGAGTGTTCTCATGATGTGCATTGCCCCTGGCGTCAAGGCGCTAGCGCCCGGCGTCTGGCGCCGCCCCTTGATAGCGATGGGTCTTGTTATACCTCGGGTCTCCACCCGAGGTCAGACAAACGAGCTCTGGTTCCCTCCTCCCCGGAGGGACGACGCAGTCCCTGGGGCGCTCAAGCCCTCTCCCTGGCGAAACCCTCCAGCTTCGAACTCGTTCGAACCGAGGTCGCTACGCCGTCATAGCGGAAATCACCACCGCTGCACCGGCGGACCCGTCTGGTGCAGGCTTTGATATCCTGGAGTATTTCTTCTACTTGTTGACAAACTACTTTTTCGTAGGTGTTATTAGCGTTATTCAAAACATGAGAGCAAAAAGTTGAATTTACCTTCAATTTGTTCATTCTTAATTTAGACCAGTGTTCTTTTTTATTCAAAATACCAGTGGCATCCAAAATTTGAGTTCTTGACGCCATGTTATTATCTTGGTTTTCTAGTAGCAGTTGTTCTAAAGTCTCAAAGTCGGTAGAAAGAACATCATTATTCCATGTAGCGTCTTCTACAAATCCAAGTCCTGTAAAGTTGTCTATTCCTGGCCCGATTTCAAGTTCCGTAGATAAAGGTGCTGCCATCATGGTTTCCAAGAGAATATCAATATCCGAATGTTCCATAAGCCCCATGTTCGGTGATGTATTACCTTCTTTGTCCTCATAGAAGAAAAATTTCAACTTCAATTTCCGAAAGAATTTAAACAGATCAACAAAAATATGGAAATCATTAATCAGGGGGGTGGGGATAAAACTTAGACCTTTACTTAGAACTCTGGTTTGTGTTACCGTAAGTTCTAATTTAGATAGATTAATGGAACATTCAGACGGATTAATCGAGGATATTGATATTCTCTTGAAAACCATGATGGCAGCACCTTTATCTACGGAACTTGAAATCAGGCCAGGAATAGACAACTCTACAGGACTTGGATTTGTAGAAGACGCTACATGGAATAGTGATGTTCTTTCTACTGACTTTGAGACTTTAGAACAACTGCTACTAGAAAACCAAGATAATAACATGGCGTCAATAACTCAAATTTTGGATGCTACTGGTATTTTGAATATAAAAGAACACTGGTCTAAATTAAGAATGAATAAATTTAAGGTAAATTCAACTTTTTGCTCTCATGTTTTGAATAATGCTATTAACACCTACGAAAAAGTAGTTTGTCAACAAGTAGAAGAAATACTCCAGAATATCAAAAAGTCTGCACCAAATTATAACTTAACAAAAATAGAAAATCAAGCTTTAAAAGATTTAGAAAAGAGAAGTGAGATTGTTATTAAAGCTGCAGATAAAGGAGGCAATATTGTTATTTTAGACAGACAGCATTATAAGTCCATGGTGAACATTTTGTTAGATAATAAAAAGAATTATCAGAAATTGAGCTTCGATCCAACCTTGATGTAAAGAAAGAGTTATTCTCATTACTTTCACAGGCACTTAATGAAGGCAGTATTAGGAACGAGCCACCCAGCACATAAGGGGAACAGTGTGCAGCAGGATTCACAGGTGGTTCACGCTCCAGACATGTCAGTGACCTTACTGGGGGTTGTGTGCCATCTTGGTCACTGTGTCTCTGCTCCCCTGCTGTCCTGACTGAGTGCCCCCCCATGGGACAGTGGTACCACCACTCCGCTCCCACGGCTTCTTGCACTCTCTTCACCACTGAAACTGATTTCTGGAAGCGTGAGAAAATCTGTGTGGGGAGCAAAGAACCAGCGGCGCTGATGCATGTAAAAGTACGGAAAAGCTGAGGACCAGCACTGTCTGTGATGCACTGCTACAGGTGTGGAGAACCGGAGTGTGCCGAAGGGTGCGAGGTGCCACCCCTCTCCTGTAGACAGCAGTAACACCACTCTGCCCCTATGGCTTCTGGCACTCGCTCCACCACTGAAACGGATGTCTGGAAGTGCAAGGAAACCTGCATGGGGTCAGAGAACTGTCAGTGCCATTGCACAGACAAGTACGGAGATGCCGAGGAGCAACACTGTCCAGGATGTGCTGCTACATATGTGGAGAACTGGAGTGTGCTGAAAGCTACGGGGTACAATGTTCGTCTGCTGCTGTCAGTTCGGGGGTGCTGTACTGGGACGCGGTGCTGTAATGCAATCAACTGGTGATCTGTCTCGCTGACCCAGGAGTGACAAACCAGGGCAAGGAACATTTGGTGCTGCACAAACACTGACACAAACACACAGCGGCACAATTCAGCTGTGAGACACGTGCTGCTGCCTGTGTGTCTGTGTCTTGCTTTCCCTCTCCATCTCCTGCCACCCAGCAGCAGTAAATCTGAAGTGCACTCAGATTGCTGGTGGGGACACTGTGCTGGGTCCCCAGAGGTCTGCAGGGCAGATGGGTGGAAAAGGACACAGCAACAGGGGAGCCACTCTCATACATTTGATGTTGGATGTTTTCTCTTACTGACCCGACCAACAGTGTATCTCTGTCTGCAACCTCAAACACAGCGGAGTATGTCTTGGTCAGTGGGAGAGAAAGCGAGGCACACAGCGAGACACACTGACAGCTTCAGTACTGTGTTCTGTGACTCTCTCTTTCTCAGAGCGACTCACTGAACCATATTTTGCCTTGCCTCTCTCTCCCTTGGTGCGCTCTACAGCTGTCTGTGAAGATCATGAGCGTGCTCCCCACCACACAAGGCACGCTGTAGAGGGCAACTGTTGATTAACTGAGAATTAATCCATGGTCAGGTGATGTGTTCTGGCCAATCAGAAGGGGAGAATGTTCTTTGCCATGTTACAATGTTAATTAACTATGTCCGGAAGTTAGACTGGACTCTGTTTTTGTCATCTTTGTTAGTGAACATCTGAAGCAAGTTCTGATTACCATTTGTAAAGATTAAGATGTCAACTTTTGAAATAGTAACTGTACAAACTCCAGGGACATAAATGGAAATTGCTGATCACTGGGAGGGGTATCCAGACTACATCAGCAATGGTTTGTGAGTGATGGCAGCAGGGAGTAGGGTCCAGACCCTTTCTGGGCAGGGAAGGTAGGAGGTGGCAGCTGGGAGTGAATCCATTCTCTTCATTGCAAGGATGGTGAGTGAGTGTGGCTGGGATGGAAAGCCATGTGGTTTCTGGGCTGGGATGATGGGTAATAGTAGCTGGAAGGGTAGTCTAGTCTCTTTCGAGGTGGGGGAGTGTGGGAGATGTCAAATGGGGGTGAGATACAGGTAGTTTCTGGGTAGGGCGGGAGAGAGATGATAACAGTGGGTAGGATTCAAACACTATAATGTGATGGAGGGTGGGAGATTTTATCAGTTGAATCAGTCCTGCAGAGCAATGTGTTGTCACTGTTCTATTTAATCACAGTTGGCCAGTTCTTCCCTCATGAAATGTTCCTGCAGGAGGTACCATAGGCTAAGTTTAAACTAGCACCACTGAAGCTGAGCATGACTTCCCGATTCTTTTGAGGCAATGATCCTGGGAGTTGACAGCCGTAGAGGGATCCAGGCTTGTTCGGGGATGGGATAGTGGTTGATGATAGCTAGGAGGTGGGTGCATGCTCTTTCAGGGCAGGGATAGGGGGTGAAGTCAGCTGGAAGAAGGATCCACATCCATTTAACGTAGGGATTAGAGTGACAGCAGCTGGAGAAGGGACCAAAAATAACCTATTTTTGTGTTCAACTTAGTAGTATTTTACCTTTCCTGGAAATATATTCCTTGCTTTAAGTGTCTCTCCCCCACCTTGTAAAATCCTCTGTAGGTCTAGCTGCTTTCTTGTCCAAATTCCTTAAACTCTGGTGTCCTCTGCCTCCCACTATTCCCTCCGCCTCCTCTCTCTGTTCTCTAAAATTTCCTCTGTCTTACTTTTCACACTTGCAAATGCCCCAGACTCTCTGCCCCCCTTTTGCACTATGGCCTGACCCTGTTACTGCTCCCAGTCCCTAGACTACAGCTTGGCTGCTTTGTATAACTGTGTACTAGTGTTGATTCTGATAATCTGTTCTTGTCTTGATATAATTGTACTTTTATTTATTTTTACTGTTATGTTATTTTTTTTTATTTTAAATGCACCTTATTGTATTTTCTGTTTTAATTCATACTCCCCCCCCCGCCTCCGAACACATCTGCAAATGAGCTATTACCAGCGCAGCATGTCTTTCCAGGTAAACTTTCCAAATAAATAAATAAATAATAAACAAGTTTGTTTTCTGACAGGGAGAGAGACTTGATTTTGCTGTTTCACTGCCGGTAGATTAGTAGTCTGTTCACATGAGTCTTGGTCATTTATAGAACATGGAACCCATATTCAAATGGTACGCACCCAGTTTCTGAATGGGGTGCTTGAGAATTTCTCAAGTTGGGGCACGCGTGCACCAGATCCTTGCACACTTGGAATATGAGTTAGGGCTTACTCTAGACCCCATTCGCTGAAAAAAGGGGGGAGGGACATGTGAGCTTGCAGAAATACACACGCTGGCAGGAGCATCCTGCAAGCTCTTCTGGTAGTCTGGGAATCCCACTGTCTGCAGTTGTCTCTTCCTGAAGTACTCACGCACATTTCTGTTTACCTATTGATTGATTTATTGATTAGTCTGAGATTTGTCTCCTGTGAGAGCATGCTGAGTGGAGACAGCACATTTCAAGATGTGTCCTGTGAAAACGGGGACAGTAACGGTAAACATGGATTTACACTAGTGCTCAGGTGAGTCAACCAGTACAGTAAATATAGAATGGGCAACAGTACACATACAGCTGATATGATGTTTAGCAAATACTTTCCAGAACAGTAACAACAGTAGTTAATTCTGCTCCGGTAAGTGCAAGTGCCACAGACTGTGGAGAAGGGCAACCTCAGAGGGAGAGAAAACAGGAGAGAGCGTATTCTAAGACACCAGCTGGATTTAATTTTGTGATGCTGGAATCACGTTTTTTAAATTAAGCAAAGGTTGACAACTGTGCCAGATGCCAAATGCCTCAGCACTTTATCTTGCATAGAGACTTCTTCAAGAGGCATTAGAGGGACCAGGGATAGAGAGAGTGTGAGAGAGGAGTGACGGCATGGAAAATGGGAGGGGAGCTAGGTACTGGAGCAGGTTGGGTTAGTATGCTCATGGGGTGCAGTTTTCAGAGTGAAAGGGGAGGAGGAAGAGTGTATCTGCATGGAGGGGGAGGAAGTTTAGACCAAGGAAAGGACAGTAGATATCCCATCAAGAGGATGCCGAAAAGAAAGAGTTGGAATATGGGCCAGCATTAGCTTGTGACGGTTTTCAACATCCAGGATATCTCAGCATCTGTTACTGTGGAGTGTTTGGGGGCTCACCATTACTTAATTTTTGTCTACCCCCACACACCACCACCAGCATGTGCCAGCCAGATTTATTTATATAAAATACTAGGGGTGCAGGAGCAAAGCCCCTGCATAAAATCGCACGGAGTCAGGAGCCGCTTCTGCTCCTGCAATTCTTGCAGTTGTGCCTGCATGGTGACACTATTTCATGTCACTGCAGTGATACTCATCATTTTGGGTATCCTCTTTTTACAGTGCTGTGGTTAGTTTAGCCCTAACGTGGGTGAACCGAGGCAGTAGAGGGCTGCCTTCCTAGTTGAGGATGTAGAGTGTGGAGGGAGAAGGATCAGCACTGAGAGTCTCCAAAGGCACTAGGAGGAGCCAAGGAAATAGTTGAGATAGAAAGTGAGAGCACCAAACCAGAAAGTGGAGAAGAAACAAACACCATGAGAGAGGACTCTGCTTCTTGATGGAGGGAAGACAGGTTGGAACACAAAGAGCAGTAGTGGGTATGGGGAGAACAGTTAATGGCAAAGTTACAGAAAGAATGAAAGGGGTCAGAATGAATGAGATAGCTGATTATAAATATTTACAGCTGCCTTCTCACTTTCTGTTTTACACAGCTGTTCTGTTAAGGTAATATACTTGTACTGTTATGCTATTGTATGCCAACGCCGTGTGTAAATCTGTTAGCTTTGTATAGCTTCTGGAGCTTAAGGGGAAAGTCAAGATGTATTTATTTATTTATTTGCTTTTGTTTACCAGGTAAGCACACTAGACAACCAAGTACCTATTTTCAGGTGCGACTCGGGAGATTACAGAGATACATTCAAGCATAACAGGCAACAACAAGAGCAGGTATAATCAAGAGCAACAAACAGAGCAAGGTCAATGCAGTAACATCGAGGGATTTGCATAGTAAGTGGGAGGAAGATAATATCATGGTACAAAGGAGGCAGGCAGTAAGCAGTATATTTGGACAACAATGCCCTAAAGGCTAGGGGTAGCAGATGGGCTTATGTGATAATGGCGAATGCCTAAAGGTGATTACCGTTATCACTCAGAGTGCCAAAAACATTTTTGGCACTCTGACAACCCCGGCGCCTCAGGACAATGGCGCCAGGACACTGTTTTACTGCTTTCTGTGGGGTTGGCCTTACAGCCCCCCCCACCATGTTCTCACAACTCCGGGTGCATGTCGGGGTGAGCAGGAGAGAAAAAAAGGTTTGGGCCAGGCGAATAAAATTGTACCAACGCCTCGAACCAAATCCGTACTCCTCTCCACTGCATCCACTTGCCATCCCCGATGCCACAATGCAGCTTGGCCAGCCACGCAGCACCACCCCCTACAGCCTCTCCATGACCTCCCAGCCCATGCTCGCTCCCACCCCCAGCATATGCATAGCGACATCCTGTCGCCCAGTTCACCACAGCCTCATCCGGTCACCCTACCCTCCCCATCGCCATGAGGGATTGCGCCGGGAGAGAGTCGCCGTTACGGACGGCGCCCTTCCTCGTACGCCCACCTCACGGGTTACTGTAGCAGATACATCAAGCAGTTACAAGGGGGAACAAAACTAAACACATGCACTGCGATCAGGAACAAAATGGGGTGGTGCTGATATTAAGGGTTGCCAGCCTGTAAATTGATGCAGTCTAAGGAAAACTCAGCACTCTTAGTCTGTTAATGAGATAAATCCAGGTCTGATTCCAAAGTAATGCAAAAGTGAAATATTTATTATATAAAAGGAACAAAAAGACCAACAGGCACGCTAATCATACAAAGGGCAAGTTTGTTCTTTGTATGATTAGCGTGCCTGTTGATCTTTTTGTTCCTTTTATATAATAAATATTTCACTTTTGCATTACTTTGGAATCGGACCTGGATTTATCTCATTAACAGGCTAAGAGTGCTGATTTTTCCTTGGACTGCATCAGTTACAAGGGGGGATAGGAGAGGTCAATGACAAACTGGAGGATAGAACAATAGCATATTCATAATTGATGAACAGTAGAGCCAGGGTGGACCCATCACAATCAGTTCTTTAGGTAGCAGCATGCTTCACTAGTAGATAAGGTGAAGAGACCCACCACCTTCAACATTTAATTAGTTAATTAAATAATGCAGTGTGTATTATCGGCTTTCCTTTTGTGTAATAATGGTTGAAATAATGTTTCTATAGAATAATTAATTTTTTGGAATGTAACATAGCACCTGGGAAATGCAGGTTGAGAATGAATGTCAAATCCTCCAAAATTTGTGTTTCCCTCTAACTTTTACACCAAAATTACTCCACCCCAGGTCCAGGGTGTGTGTTAAGCAAGCAGTAAGACATGTAAGAGTGTTGAGTATCTAAATTAATATTCACTGCAAAAAACTACATCAAAATATCAGTTAGGGTTGAAGCTTAGTGCCACAAACCTAAGGTGAACACAGGTTGTCATTTGCTCCAAAGAGAAGCGGCAGGTGGCAGCTTAGAAAACTGATTCACAGGAGACACAAAGAAGCCGCACACAGGGAGAAGGATTTTGTAGAAAATGCAGTTTAGAAATAACTTGGGCTAGTGCAGTAAGCTGCAAAGTAGTTCAATAAAGTAGCAGGTAGAGCATGATTTAACATTAAAGTATCTACCCATTCCTAACTACAACAGTATTACTGTGCTATCATAATACAGACTGGTGGGTTTGCCTTGACTTCAACCACCAGCATAACATAGTTAGCACTCTGAAGTGTCCTATTCCACTTATAAAATGCTTGGAGCATCTTATATGGGTTATACAAATTTTGTAATGAGAAATGAAGTAGAATGTTTCCAAAGGACAGTTTCAGTTTCAATGCCCTTTTAAGAATTGGGTTTCTGTTTAGAATTGGGTTCAGTCATGCAGCTTTGTTAAAGGAAAATATAGGTATTTCCCAAACCTCCCCTGCCGCATCCCAAGGCCCCGGTTTGCATTTTCATCTTAAATAAAAAATGTTAAAAATATGTCCTGATGTAGTTTAAAAGTTTATTATTTTCGTCCATGGCTTCCGGTTTAAAAGAATGTCCGCAGCTATCTCACAGCTGCCACATACATTCCACACTCACTCTATGCTAATAACACCCTTCTGACTCTGCCAGTGGTCGGCAGGGTGTAGTAACATAAAGAAAGTGAGGGATGCATACAGCAGCCACAAGATGGCTGCAGACATTCTTTTAAAGTGGAAACCACGGACAAAAATAATAAACTTTAAAACTGCATCAGGAGGTATTTTTAACATTTTTAATTTAAGGTGAAAATGCAGACCGGGGCTTTGGGATGAGGCAGGGGAGATTTGGGAAATATCCACTGTTTTCCCTTTGAAGAGCAACTGACATCAGTTTTGGCTCTGGGCAGGCAACCCATACCATGGAGTTGCCTGCCCTAGGTGCTATCCTAGTGATATTTTTGCCCTTTTTTGTGCAGTATTTAAAAAAGTTATATCCTTCGTAACACCTAGCCTGTAACTTACGTGGACAAGCCGGGTGATCGCCGAACGCTGCAGCCCCACCCCTCAAAAAACTGCATAATTATGATGTGAAGTAGGGAACAGGGCTGCAGGCGCTCTATGGACAGTGTAATGGAATCGGGGGAAGGGGCTGCCTAAATGTACCTAGATTATCTTTGCTGGCAGGTATACATGTATTGGGCTATAATATAGCATATATTACTGCCCCATACATGTATACCTGCTAGCAATGATAACCTAGATACGTTTAGGCAGCCCCCCCCCCCCTCGGATTCCATTACACTGTCCATAGAGCACCTGCAGCCCCGTTCCCTATTTGACATCATAATTATGCAGTTTTAAGGGGTGGGGTTGCAGCATTCGGCAATTGCCCGGCTTGTCCACGTAAGTTATGGGCCAGGTGTTACGAAGGATATAACTTTTTAAATACTGCACAAAAAATACAAAATATCGCTAGGATAGCTCCTAGGGCAGGCAACTCCATGGTATGGGTTACCTGCCATGATCGTGTCAGCTGCTCTTTAAGAGTATGCTGCAGGAGTGGGTTCCACTCCTCCAGTTAGTTTACTGTTTTAATTTTCAGACAGCCTGTAACTGCAGGTGGGTTTTGCAGTGTGCTATTGATTATGAACATATGAACACACAAAGCTGCTAGCAGGAGAAGGCCATAAGGTCTGTCTATCAAGTCTTCCTGGTTCAGAGCCGCCCGTTCGAGACCGGGTTCCTAGTGACAAACTGTATCTTGTGGCGAAAAAAAAAAAGTCACAGAACTCACATCTCCAGCCTTGGCACCTGCCTTTGCTGTTCAGCTGCTGGGAGGCTGGCTCCTGATGACATCACTAAAGGGCAGAGGAGTGACTCACACTGTGCAGTTGCAACATTGTTGCAAGGGAAAGCTACCAGTATTCAGTGTACATACTGTGTTTCCCACTTCCCCAAGACACCCTCTTAGCAATGCATTATGCCAAAATCCAAATGCCTTGTCAGTATGTTTTTTATTTTGTTTGTTTGTTACATTGACTCTGACTCTGCCACAGCAACACCAGACTTGCTATAGAATCTCTGGTACACCCTGCAGTTTTTAGTAGCTCAGAATGCAAAAACTACAGTAACTGCAGCAGGCAGTAATGAAATACAATTCCAGAATCAATGCAGGAAGGGGTAATTTATGCATGAAAGTCAAAAGGACTATGAAAGGTGCTCTTTAAATAAAATGCTTGAAGGTGTAAAAAAGTGACTTTATTAAGGCTGGAGATGTGAGTTCTTTGGCTGTCTTTTGCCATATGGTCTATCAAGTCTGCCTGATTAAAGGGAACATTGATGTACCACAGCCAACAAAGTCTGAAAGTCCTTGAAGTTTTTTTAAAACAAGATATTGCGCTTACCTGCAGCTTGGGTTTACCTGCAGCTGCATGTAATCTGGAGATTTAGCTGACTACGTCTGTCATATATTGATACTACAGTCACCATTTTTGGAACATTGTGACATCATGGAGGAACAAGCTGGGCCTAGTTATATGTAGTTGAGCATAGCTTGTTCCTCCATGACATCACAAGATTCCCTAAAATGTTGGCAATGTAGTATCAACATATAGCGGATTTTCGCAACTCTGGACTGCTTCCAGCTGCAAGTAAGCTGAATGCAATATCTCGTTTAAAATAACTTTTCATGGGCTTCCAAATTATGGGGACCACTGTACATGAATGCTCCTCTTTACGGTGTCCGGTTTCAAGCTTTCTTGCAGAGGCAGAGTTCATGGGATCCTCCTGCTTGTGTTAAGTTATTTGTTAATTTCACCACATTTTGAGCACTATATGTAGACCTCTAGGTGACATTTGCATCGCTAGGTCTGTGTATGTGTTTGCTGGTATGGAAGTGTGTTTTTGAAGAGTTTCTGTATTTTAATTTGGTGGGCATTTTCTATTACTTTTCCTGTATGTGTTTGATTGGGAAGCACCACTGACACATTTGGGTGGTTTGGTCTGTGTAGTTAGTAGTGTTTTAATTTTATTTATTTTTAGTTGACCAGGAAATGAGGACTGGACAGTTCTGCCTATTTTCAGCCTTGTCCGCGGGGAGGATACAGATGGATGGATGTCGACTGACACTGAACCAGACTAAGCAGAATGTATAAATGCTGAACCTCTGTTAGAAGCCCATAGCAATGGAAATATTGGGGCCCCATAAATGTTGTCAATAATACCTTACACAAAATGCATAACTGAATAAACCTGTATTAACTATCCTCAAAGTTGAGAAAACATGTTAACAACAGCATATGAGCCGTATGTCACCATTACTCTTACTGTTATGTATGTTTGTTTCTGTCATGAAACCATAAAGATGATAATTATATATATATATATATATATATATATATATATATATATAAAAGAACCAGATTAAGCTGTTAGTGGTATTTTTAGTGAACAGTTTCATGAGTTTTGTTGGATGCCGTTCAGGTTGCTTTAGTTAGATGTTGTGTTTGTTGTTTCTGTTGCATTTCTAAATGTTTGGGTTTACAGTGTATGATTTTACATTCATTTTGTCTGTGTACGGGGATGCTTGGAGTCAAGAGTGAGGTTTAATTTGCATAATGACATGTGTGGTAGGTACTTGCATAGTAATTTTTGTCATGTACTTGCTTGATTTGTATATTAACCTTTTGATCTTTCTGGGTTGTAAGGTTGTTTGATTTAAATACTGGCCTTTTGTCTCACCCTTAGGTCACAGTTGTGTGTTGCCTCTTATTTAATTCCACTATCTGGCTGTCTGGGTTATTTGTTGCTCCCTTCCCACCATGTGGCTGTGGCAGAGTCATTTTAAGGTTGCGGTCTGAAGTTAAAATTGTAACCCCTGACACTTTCGTTATTATAGAGGGCCAAGTGTTTGATAATATATCTGAGATCAGTGGAGGATGGTGGACTCCATCTGAAGCAGTTTTAGTTAAATGTAGGTTTAAAAAAATGGTCTCTTTATGGATTTTATTTTTATGTTGGAGTTTTTATTCTTGTGAAGGTACTGCAAATGTGTTATTAGAAACATAGAAATATAGAATTTGCCATTGGATAAGAACCGCTTGGTCAACCTTGTCTGAACATTTTTCTCTACCTACAGTATCACTGCAGATCCTGCTTGATCGTTGTCCCTCCCTTACCTTAAGATTCCTTTGTGCTTATCCATAGAAACATAGAAAGTGATGGCAGAAGGAGAGCAAAGGTCCATCTAGTCTGCCTAAGAGTTTCCGAGACCCTCTACGGGTTCCAGGATCTAGCCCCCCCCACCTGGCTTTTGACACTTCCTGATCCTGTGGTTACTACTAGAGCCCTTGCTCTATCCCACCCTCACTTATGTGCTGCCATGGTCTTGCATTCTTGAACCCTTCACTGTTTTCGCCCCCACCACCTCTGCTAGAAGGCTGTTCCAGGAATCTACCACTCTTTCTGTGAAGAAGTACTTCTTCATATCTCTCCTGACTCTACCCCCCCCCCGGCTTCATAGCATGTCCCTTGCTCTTCAGCACCTTTTTTTCTAAAAAATACTTCCTTCCTGTACCTTGTTTACCCCAGCAAGGTATTTAAAGGTCTCTATCATGTCCCCTCTCTCCCTCCTCTCTTCCAGGGTGTACCTATTTAGGTCCTTTAATCTCTCCTCTTAGGGCTTCTGATGCAGACCCTGCACCATTTTAGTTGGCCTCCTCAGGACCGCCTCCACTATGTCTATGTCCTTCCAGAGAAGTGGTCTTCAGAACTGGACACAGTACTCTAGTTGGGGTCTTACCAGTGATCTATACAGAGGCAACACCGCCTCCCTCTTTCTGCTGGTGATACCCCTCCTTATGAACCCCAGCATCCCTCCCAACTGACAGTGTCATCTGAGTGTCTTCAATTAGTTATTCCTTTGTGTAATACAAGAATGGGCTCCATGGCTGTTTCAATGTCTGCCCGGGGGTTTCTAAAATGCTCTACCTGTTGCATTGTGTACAGTCACCTCCTTTAACCTATTTAAACTTAAATTGTGGCTTTAATTGCTTGGGATCCAAATTTGTTACTGTTGTTGATTCTTAAAGGTTAAAGCAAGGTTGGAGGAATGGTCAGAAGTATGGCAGCTTGGATTCAATACAAAGAAGTGCAAAATAATGCACCTGGGAAACAAAAACCCAGGGGAAGATTGCACAATGAGGGGGAGGTAGTAACAACAACAAAAATGGAAAGGGACCTGGGGGTAATCATATCAGATGACCTTAAGGTTGGCAAGCAATGTGAGAAGGCAGTAGGGAGGGCTGGGGGGATACTGGGATGTATAGGGAGAGGCATCACCAGCAGAAAACAGGAGGTTGTTATCCCCCTGTACAGACAGTTGGTGAGACCCCATTTGGAGTACTGCATCCAGTTCTGGAGACCCCATCTCCGCAAGGACAAAGACAGGATGGAGGCAGTTCAGAGGAGGGCAACTAAAATGGTGCAGGGTCTGCAAGAGAAGCCATATGAGGAGAGACTAAAGGAGCTTAATATGTATACCCTTGAGGAAAGGAGGGAGAGGGGGGACATGATAGAAACGTTTAAGTACTTCAGTGGAATCAATAAAGTTCAAGAGGATAGCATCTTTCAGAAAAAGAGATGTGCAAGAACAAGGGGTACACAATTTGAAGATAGAGGGGTGGCTCAGGGGCAATGTGAGGAAGTATTTTTTCACAGAGAGGGTGGTGGACGCATGGAACAGCCTTCCTGAGGAGGTTGTGGGGTCTAAAACTGTGGGAGAATTCAAGAATGCATGGGACAGCCATAAGGCAATTTTTGTGGGGGGGTAGGAAGAAATAGGCTGTTGGTTAAATAGGATCTGCAGCTTATCCTCTAGGTAGGGAAATGGGCAGACTAGGTGGGCCAAGCGGTCCTTATCTGCCATCAAAGTCTATGTTTCTATGTTTAAATTTGGTATCATTATTTATAATATTTTATTGTTATGTAATTCTATCCTTTGTATGTCTTTGGCCCAGGTAGAGCCTGAAAAAGGGCCTTTGGTCCACTGCACTTTATCTGGTTAATAAATTTAAATAAATAAAATATGTAAGCAATAAAACATGATAGGGCATTGGTAGTACTGGGATAACTCCACAGCCAGGAGTGTGGTGCAGTTTGATGTCATCAGCCGTAGGAAGAGCAGGTATCCTAGTGCCACAAACACCCTGTCACGTCTCCTTGCACTTATAAAAACAAATTGTTAAAACATTTACAAAACCAAAGGCTTTTGCTAAAATAGACCCGCCACCACTAGGAGGTGCATTTGTGATTAACACTTGTTTTTTTCCTCTTTGCTGTTATTCAACCCCCCCCCCCACCTCCCCCGGGGAAGTCAATTTTATCATTTTAAAAAACTCAACTTTCTAAGTCTCAGTGCACTTACCTGTAGAAACTCCTGTCTCTGTGCAATGATTTGTTTTACTTTGAATGTTTCTGTGGCTTGAGATGGAGGAAGGAGGCAGGCAGAAGCAGAAATGAGCCAGTGGAAGGGGTGCTTCTAGAGATGCATTGCTAAGCATGGATTGGAGCGGGTGACAAAGTGTGAGTGAGCAGGCAGCAGTTTGATAAGTTTTAAAACAATTGTGCTGCTCTGTAGTGTTATTTGTCCTGCTAGGCAGGAAAGAAGAAGAATGAGGAGACCCACTTGTTTTAACTACGTGGCCCAAGTGGCCATGGAAAGCTGCGATGGTAGTGTGAGAGAGGCGCCGTGGGTGCACAGGAGATGTACTGTAGGGAGAAAGTTTACAGTTGGTGGGGAGTGAGAGATGAAGCCAGTGGGACAGCAAGCAGCATTGCTAGAATAGATCAGTTTGGGCTTCTGAAATAAACACTAAAGTGCATAGAGGGGAAGAACTAAATGAAATGGCACAAAATGAAAGGGAGGCACTTTAGCTTGGGGGAAGTACTATACAAATTTTTCTTTTGGGTTGTGGAAAAAATGGCACCTGTTTCAAACTTAAAATTCTGTGATATTTTTGATTGTGAGACAGGCTGGCACTGGTATTTTTTTACTAGGTGGTTGGTAGTACTGAGATAAGAGCATGGGTGCCAGCCTGCTTCAGCCAATCAGAGAGCAAGATTTTTCTGATCCATTTGTATTTTATTTATTTTATTTTATTGAGATCTAGGATTACAAATTATCTTTGAACCAGTGGTTCGTTTACAAGGGTTCCACGTCAGAAAACAGAGGAGCCAATACAAATGAAATGAGACAAAATGCAGAACTTTCCTGAGTAACAATGCTTGAGACAGCTGAATACAGCAGTTACTAAGCTCGATGCATGATTTGAAAATAGTACATGGTACATATATTTAGGAGGTAAAAAATAAACACGTTTGCAGAGGCAAATAGGCAACAGGTAAGGAGGCGGTCAGAGTAAGACTGTCATAAGTGCAGGCTATCAGCGATAAGTGCTGGGGGGGAATGAAGGCAGAGAGGAGCGGGGCACGGAATGATCAGAAATGGAGGCAGAGAGGAGCGGGGCACGGAATGATCAGAAATGGAGGGAAAGTAAAGGAGTAGGAGATGGGGAGATAGGAAAGGAGCGGAGCAAGGAAAAGTTGGTTAGTATAGTGAATACAAGGAGGATGGAGGTTGCAGGTACGAACATATGAAATTTGCCAGCAGATAAAGGCCTAGAGGTCTATCAAGTCTGCTCGAATGTGCAGCTAGCACCCCTCTTTTTCTGCAGCTGCCCCTCCCTTCCACCCTTCCCCTCCATTGGGAGTGTGGAATAGCATTAATGCACCAGTCAGGGGAGGGATATAAGGAGTAACAAGGAGATAGGGGGAAGAGGGGGAAGTAGAGAAAGGAGAGAAGGAGAAGAAAAAAAACAGGAAGGGGGATGAGGGGAGGGCAGAGTGGGCGAGATGCGCTGTGGGAGACTAGTGTAACCCCTAGGTGACCTATCCCAAGGGCTACTACCTCTGCCTGTTTGGCTAGTAGCATGTTAAGGGCCTGGGTAATGAAACGGGTGCCTCCACCCAGAGGTCAGGGTTGTTAGTGGTCAAACTAACCTGGGCACAGACCTCCGGGACACTGTAACCCCCCTCTTTCCCCTTCTAGTGGCCTGAATAATATACAATAATTACTTTTACAATGACCCTTATTCACCAGGCAATTACCCACACTGTTTGCACTTACCACCAGGGCTGGTTCCTCTATCTTGACCCTAGGGACCCCCTGTAAAACAAGGTTAAGCACAGCAAATAACAACAGTACAATACTTTTGGCACAAACTGGAACCACAATCAGGTTAAATGCAAACAAAGTTAAATCTGATTTATTCAGGGGACTTGAACAAGGGAGGGACGTAATCAGGTTGATTTGCTTAAAAGCTACATTAATCAGACAGTTATGCATGCAGGTCAGAGTCCCTACAAAGTCACACACTCTGGGTACCCAGGTAGGAAAACGGTGGGCTAGCCAGGAACGTTGCAGCTGGTTGGGGCCCTGTGATGGAAGAAAGCAACATGCACAACACACACTGTTTCTAATCCGGAGCCGGAGGGCTCAGTTCGTGAAAGAAAAGGCAACAAGACAATCAGATGACAACACTTTCAGATTTAGCTGTTGTTGCAGGGAGTTACCCTGATGTTTACTCATGATACCCAATACTGGACACAGGCAGGATGAAATCAAGACTGCAGTCTGTTGAGCTGGAGTGCCCGGAGAAGCAGGGCCCACACGAATCACCGAGGTGTCGTTCCTGTTCAAGGCGTTGAACAGGGGGCTGATCCCCAGGCCAGTCTCTTGTTGATGACTTTCTCTGCGTAGCAGGGATTCTGGCTGGGCCAGTGTAGCAAGGCCCAGGCAAATGGAAATGGATACAGATTCAGTCCATGGAGCTGGATACAGCCTCCAGCAAGCAAAACACAGTTCAGACACACAGTGGGGAACCAAATCACGACCCACTATAAGCACACAGCACATTCACATGTAAGAAAATTCCACTGTACCAGGCAAATGGCTCTCTGGTTGCAATTACAGAGTCTCTGCACAATCTGGGAGTTCAGAGGTAGCTGGAAGTCCTTATAGGCCGATCGCATTCAGCAAATCTTCGATCTTCTTCAGGTTAATAACGTGGTCACAATTCAGTGGCTTAATTCGCTCTCCAAAATCAGATGCAGTCCGAAAAAAGCACAGGTTCCCTCTCAGGAACAGCAGTCTGGCATGCAGGCCAATCTCAGGCCTTTCTACAGTTCTCCCGTGCAAATCCACTATGGATTGCTGCTCGAACTAGCTCGAGCTGTTACTTCTTCACTTCCCAACTCAGATCTAACTGAAACTGCAAGCATTGTGGGACTTTCCCCAAGATCCAAAAGGTTCGGTTGACTGATCTGTCTGTCAGTCACAACAAGAGCTCCCCCTCCAGGTTATTTTAGGTGCCAAAAGCCCAAAACTGCAATTCCTACAAGTTTTGGCCCCACTAAGCCCCTGTAGGCAGGCTCCTTTTTAGAGTCCCAAATGTACTGACTGGCCCATTTCAGCAGTCCAGGACCAAGATGATGGAAACAAACAGAACTGTCCATGCTGCAAATAAGGCAGGTTAGAACAAACTGCAATATTATTACTACTCTAACAAATGATCAGCTAACAAGTACATCTTCTAACAGAGGTCCCTCTCAGATTAATTATGACTACAATCCAGGCAGCTCTTAAAGAGACAGTACACAGAGGCTATACAGGTGCTCTCTGGCAATACATTTGAACTGCTAAAACGCAGAACACCAGCCTGGCATTGAGCATTTAGACAAGCTCAAGGAAGACTTTTCGGGAACCCCCATTTGTAGGGGGGTTACACTAGCATGAGCAATCGCAGTTGCTGAGATTAATGAGGTGCTGGCTTAGGTTGCATTTGAAAGGGCCTAGTCTAGTCTCAGATGAGACCTCGGGAGGGAGATGATTCATTAAAGAGGGGCCCTATTAAAAAAGGATTGTTGTGCTTGGGATGTGTGACAGAAGGGAATCTGGTAAAGAGAAGTGTCAGTACTATGAGTGCAGTGTGTGAAAGTGGTAGTTGGCATGAGGCCACGCGTGGTAGGAGGAGTAAGGCCGAGGCTGATTTTCTTAGCCAGTAGACAGGTCTGGTAGGCAATCCTACCTTGCAAGTGTAGCCAGAATGACTGTTTGTAGAGTTCACAGGTATGGGTTCTTTTACCCATGCCTGTCCTGAGGCGGCAGCACTTATTCAGAGCTGTTCTTATTCTGTTTAAGATGGTGTCCATAGCAGCTCCATAGAAGACCATCCCATAATCAATTAAAGAGATGACTGAACTGTTTACAGCTACGCACATCACCTCTTGCATGAGACAGTTGCAATATCAGTAGAGGGTACCTATTCTGGAGTTAATAGCTCTGGAGATTAATTTTACGTGGGCGGTATAGGAGAGTGGACTGTCCAAGGTAACACCCAGGTATTTAAACTTGTGGACTTGTTCAAGTGGGAGGAGTTGCTTATTCAGAATGTGCAAATTTTCCATTCTGTATTTGCTGTGTGAGTTGGCAAACAGCATGGACTTTTTTTTTTTTTGTAGTTCATCAACAGTGTATGCTGATCAAACCACTTTTCTACAATGTTAACATTGGATTTCAGGTCAAAGGATAGTTGGTCTGGGTTGGTATGCATGGAGCAGAGGATGACATCATCCACTTAAAGGATCATGTTGGTGTTGCATGCTGCTGGGAGATTGTTTAAAAAGAGGCTAAAGAGAAGCAGGCCAAGGATGGATCCTTGGGGGACTCCGGAGCGCACTGGGAGGTAGGCAAAGAGAGAGAGAGAGAGTCATTAATCCTAACTCGGTGCCTGCCCATCAGGTGGCTTTAAAACCAGCGGAGTACTTTGGCGGATAGGCCTAGGGCAGAGAGCGAGTGCACCAGTAGCTGGTGAGCAATGGTGTCAAATGCCTTGGTTAAGGTTATATACACTGCCCCAAGCAGCTGCCCGGAGTCCAAGGCTTTATGAATGTGCATTGTGAAATTGGGTAGGGCAGTGGTCGTACTATGCGTCTTCCTAAAACCATGTTGCTGTGGGCACTGGATATTGTGCTTGTCCAAGTATTCTGTCAGCTGATCAGCCACTATGCACTCTAGGGCTTTGGAGAGTGGAGGGGAGGATAGAGATGGGGTGGTAGTTGGAATGCTGGGTACTGTCTCCACTTTTGTGCACAGGCGTTACAGTGGCTGATTTCCAAGCCTGGGGGAACTGCCCGAGGGTAAGTGAGAGGTTTAGGAGTTTAGTGATAGGGAGAAGGACATCTTCAAGTGCAAGATGGAGGAGCTTTATGTCAAGGGTGTCACTACTAAATCTGGATGTGCATAGCACCTTACTTAGATATCTGCGAGCTTCGGTAAGGGATACCTTCCTGAAGTAGAAGGGGGGAGCACTGGGGGTGAGGTGTGGAAATTACATTGTTGGGGAGCGGGGGGGGGCAGCCCGGGAGTCAGAGGGGAGTATTCCCCCTAGATCAGTAAAGGTGATACTCAGGGGAGTCAGCAATCAATTTAGGGTCTTGAGTAAGAGTGCCATTGCTCTCAGTCATCATGGAGGGTATTTATTGGGTTTACCTGTTAAGTTTTTATGTTATCCCAAAATTTCTTACTGTTACCCCAGCTGTTAGTAAGCACCCCTTTGTAGAAGTCTTGCTTGTTTCTCCGCACTGCTTGAGTGCATTGGTTTCTGGCATCTTTGTACTGTTGCATATCAATGTGGAGGCCAGAGACCATGGCACGGTGCCAAGGATTATCCTTATTCTTTTTTTTTTTTTAATTATTTAACCACGAGAGGCACACTAAGCTAAAAGCTTGTTTACAGGTTCGGCCTGGGAGCACAGGGACATTAAGTGATTTGCTCAGGGTCACACAGTATGCAAGTGGGGGCTGTGGGATTCAAACCCAGGTCTCCAGATTTGCAGCTCAGAGCCTTAAACTGCTGTGCTGTACTATTCTTCATCATTATTGGTAGGGCAGGTGTGATCCATGGGTTTGATACTCCCCTAGTTTTTATTTTCCTGACAGGGGCAAACTGGTTGCACACCGCATTGAATCGCCTAATGAAGAAGTTTAGCGCAATGTCAGTGCAGTTCATGTTGTTAAGGGGGGGCCAGTCAATCATAGAGAGTGTGCTTAAAAATTGCGAGAGCTTCCCTTTTTTTAGTTTACGGTGGTAGGCAAACTTGACTTTAGGTCTGCGCACCTTGTTGGACCACTGGCAGAGCACAGAGGAATGATTGCTTAGAGTGTTGCTGAGGACTTGAACATTGGAGACTCTACAAGGGTGGGTGGTGAGAATCCGGTCAAGGAGGGAGCTGGAGCCAGTTCTGTAGTTCATACGAGTTGGTGAGGTAATCATTTGGATGATGTCTATTAAGGCAACAGCATCTTTAAACGGTTCAGCTTCCAGGGCTATCCAGTTTACGTTGAAGTCCCCTAGCGCCACTGTCTCTGTACAATGCGGGAGATTTTCAAAGTACTCAGCAATCATTTGAATACCAGAGGCCTGGTCACGCGGGGGATATAGACAGATATGACAGTGAGGGATTTTCTCTGCTGTCCAAGGATAATTTTGACTGCAAGCATTTGGGATTTGTTGGCAGGTGGTGCTGTTGGGAGGACATGGCATGTAAAGGTTTCAGTTACATAAATGGAACACCCACCCCCATGCTTCCTAACATGGTCAAGTCTGAATAGGACATAGCCAGGGACAGCTACAGCATTGTCAGGAACCTTGAGAGACAGCCAGGTTTCACTGAGAGCTAAGATGTCCGGTTTAAGTATCAATACCCAGACTTGGAGTTCATCTAGCTTGGGCAGTAAGCTCCAAATGTTAATTGAGGCTAAAGTGAGGGAGTTTGAAGTGTTGTGTGGGTGAATAGGTGTTGCTTGAGGACCTGGGTTTGGGTGGACATTACCTGAGATAAGTAATAAAAGCAGCGTAATCCTAAGAAGGTGCCGAGCAAGCAGCTTATTGCGCTTAAGTTGTTGCCGTCAGGAGATTATCTGTTGATGGGAGTTGCTAATAGGGGAGAGTAGCAATAAGAGATTGCAGTACTCTTAGGGGCCTTTTTCTTAAGCACCCAGTGACAAGAGGGGTCAAAGTGGCCAGCCAGGCAGAGTAGGAGTACAAGCACGGTGTGCTAGATGGAATGTCTCTGAGGGGTGTAATGCGTAAGGACAGTGGAGCAGGTGGGGTGACAGTGAAGGTAGAAGGAAGAACAATGAGATAAAATAGGAGAAGTGTAGTAGTAGGAAAGAACATTGTGACTGCAGCGAGTGACACGGGTAACTTGAGAGGAGAGTAGTTATTACTGTATATATAAAGCAGTAGACTGTATGACAGCTAGCCACGTTAAGATAGCTAGTTAACTGTGTTTGGTGGAACTGGCAGATAGGGAGAGCAGATCAGGCTAGAGAGAATGAGAAATGTCACTTTAAGGGGAGGAGAAGAATGAGTTAAGAGACAGAGAGGAGCTAAGAGGCAGTGCCTTGTGAGGGAGGAGGGGTATTTAATAGCAGTCAGGGTTGCGGAGGGTGGGCGGGAAAAATTAGAGCCGCTAAGGAGCAGGGCCAGCCAAAATAACCTGTGGCTGAAATAGGTTTAAAAATTGCACGCCACAGATGCTGGAATGCTGAGTTAGAAATTGAGTCCAATCAGGGAGATGCAGATGAGTGGCTCCAGCCAATAGGGGAGCCTCACTTTGTCGTGAGTATCCTGAGGATTTTTGCGCAATCCTGAAGCACCGTACCTGATTTGGGGCAGGCGGGCACAGAGATGTTTCGCCAGCTGTTGGACTGCCAGCTCACAGAGCGCCCATGGTGGCTGAGACCTGATTTGGGATGGGCAGGCACAGAGATGCTTCACCGGCTGTGGGACTGCTGGCTCTCAGAGCGCCCATGGGGGCTAATAACTGATTCGGGGCGAGTGGGCACAGAGAGGCTTCACCGGCTGTTAGACTACTGGCTCACAGAGTGCCCGTGAGGGCTGAGACCTCTTTCATGGCGGGCGGTCACAGAGAAGCTTCACCAGCTGTTGGACTACTGGCTCGCAGAGTGCCCATGGGGGCTGAGACCTGATTCGGGACAGGCAGGCAGGTACAGAGAGGCTTCACCGGCTGTTGGATTGCCGGCTTATTTTCCATGATTCTGCAGAAATAAATTACTGTTGGCTTCAACGGGACAGAAATCTCAAAAGGTTCCTCCCAAATTTTAACTGCTGGACATTCCATTCTTTATTACTGAAGGCATCTGCATGAAAACAGAATATTTGTCCCTAAGACTTCACCTGTCCCCGTTGCTTGTTGTACTTTGAAATCATTACCCTCTGCTTGAGACATCAGAATCATTTTTCTTGCAAAAGGTGGTGATGTCATAATCTGATGGATGATTTCACTCCAGCAGTAAACTACTGGGACATATCAATTCTGAGGTCTAATTGTGTTTTAATGAAAATTGTCTTCAGTAACGAAAAACGGAAGCTCTTTACATTCACATTTGGAAATGACATTTCATGTACCTAAGTTCTACTGGTGCCGACCGTGACTTTTTCACTGGAAACTGGGAAATCTCTTCATTAAAACATAGACTTTGACGGCAGATAAGGACCGCTTGGCCCACCCAGTCTGCCCATTTCCCTACCTATTGGATAAGCTGCAGATCCTAGTTAACCAACAGCCTACTTCCTCCTACCTCCCCTACCAGAATTGCCTTATGTCTGTCCCATGCATTCTTGAACTCCCCCACTGTTTTTGAAGTTCCATTTGTTGGTGCTGTGACCAGTAAGGACGTAGAATTGGTCAGGCACCATTTTATTAAACATTGTATCACAGAATCGCAGAAATCTGATGGCAGAAAAGGACCTCATCGGCCTATCGAGTCTGCCCTTCCCCCCTCCCCTACTCATCTCCACTCTTATGGGCCCTTCCCTTCCCCTCGCTTTGCCAGTCCCATATTTCTGTCCCTTGCCCTTTTAAATTCCTCCACTGTTTTGGCCTCCACCACTTCTTCTGGTAGCTTATTCCAGCATCCACCACTCTCTCCATGAAGAAACACCCCCTCACAATGCCTCTATATCTTCCACCTCCCAATCTTAGGGTATGCCCTCTAATTTTAGCCTCCTCCTTCCTTCTGAACAGGCTTCCCTCCTTCACCTGATTGATCCACTTCACATATTTAAAAGTTTCAATCCTGTCCCCCTCTCCCTTCTAGTCTCCAGTGGGTACGGATCCAGTTCCCTACAGCTCTGTTCGTATGGTTTTCCCTGCATACCATGCACCATCTTGGTTGCTCTTCTCTGAACCCTTTCCATCCTATCAGTGTCCTTGCATAGGTGCAGTCTCCAGAACTGGACCCTGTACTCCAGGTGTAGTCTCACCATGGCCTTGTAAAGAGGCATTAGCACCTCCCTCCCTCCTTCTGCTAGTTATGCCCCTCCCAATGCATGCTAACATTCCATTTGCCTTCCCCAATGCCTTGCTACACTGACTACTCACCTTAACTTTGCTTGATACTATAATCCCCAGATCCCTCTCATGCTCTGTTTTTTTGATTTCCTTCCTCCTAGAGTGTAAACGGCACATGGGTTTTTGCACCCCAGATGAATCACAGCACACTTTTCGGTATTAAATTACAGTTGCCAAGTTTCTGACCACCTCTCCAGAGTCCTCAGATCTGGCTTCATGGCCTCTAACCCCCCCAAGGGGTGTCCACCCTATTGCACATTTTCATATCATCCGAGAATAGGCATACTCTTCCCTCCAGACCTTCTGCTATATCACTGATGTATATATTAACAAGCATGTGTCAATGCCGAATGTTGTCGCGCTGGCATTGGCTTTGGTAGTGCAGTGCGGGGAAACATTTTGGGCAGGATGGAAAAATGACAGCTGTACAGTTCATAAGGAGGTGTAAAAATGCCAGTGTTGAAAATGTGGCATGCAAATATAGCAACTTTGCTGGCAAAGTAGGAAATGTGCACCCACGCTTGTAACACAGTCATTTTATGGGTGTTCGCACTAAACTTTCTCACATAGCATTTTAGCACCTCTGCTCATGTACAGTGTCACTGTTATTTCCTCAAACTGTCCCAAAAAGTGATTTCGCATAGCGACTACGCTATTCTGCTCCGGAACTGTGAAAACACATTTTGGGCAGGATTTGTGAAATGACAGCTGTACTGTTCATCTAGAGGTGTGGAAAAATGCCAATTGTGGAAATCCAGAGTGAAAATATTACAAATGCATGACGTTACGAGCGTGCGTGCAATCTGCCAACGCACACTCATAACACAGTCATCATATGGAGTATCGTCACCAAATTTTCAACATAGGCATTTTAGAACCTCTGCTCATGAACTGTCACTGTCTTTTCATAATCTGGCCCGAACACTGATTTCCCACAGCGACCACACTATTGTACGCAGGAAGTGTGGAAACACATTTCGGGCAGGATGTGGAAAATGACAGCTGTACTGTTCACAAGGAGGTGTACAAAAATGACAATGTTGAAAATCTGGTGTGAAAATATTGCGAATCCGTGAAGTTACGAGCCTGCGTAGTAACTGCACAAAGCACGCTCGTAAAACAGTCATTATTTGGATTTTTCCACCAAATTTGGAACATAGGCGTTTTGAGAGGCCAACTCATGAACACTGACACTGTCATTTCATTAATCGGTCCCAAAAGGTGATTCCGTGCAGTGACTGCAAAATCACCTTTCGAGGCCGAGTAACGCCATGACTGTGATAGAATTCATGCGGAGGGGTCACAAAAACCCCATGTTGAAAATTTGGTGCCAAAATTCCAAAGAATGCCCGAGATATGCATTAAAGTTGGAAAAACCCTATTAATTCCATTATACAGCTTACCGGCATTTCCTCAGGTTGCGGTTGGCTTTGAAGAGTGCAGACGTGTTCCCGGTCCACCGAAGATTGTCACGCCGAGCTCCAGAGGTAAGTATGGGGTGGGGGGCTGTGGGGAGGCAGGTGCACAGTGGTGCGGTTATGGAGGGGGGCCAGGAGACCGCCAAGGGACCGTTTCCTTCTTTACAGGGGAAACAAAAATAAAAGACATTGGGGACCGTTTTCATTTTTAATAGGTGCTTTGGCATGCTGGGGTGTTTTCCACCCACCTAGTTACTTTTTGTCCCACCCCTAAGCTTTCTAGCTTATTTACTAGCCTTCTGTGAGGGACGGTGTTGATTGTGATGCACTTCCCAGAGGTGTGAGGCACTAGCTTTGCACTATGCCTCATAATACTCCTGGGACATGCATCATACTGCTTAAATGCATACCCTTTCATATGTAGTTCCTTAATCAAACCCTAACTTTGAATTTGCATGCCTTTTAGTTTAGTTATTAATTATATATGCATCACATTTCCATAAATATGGTGTGAAGATGTGGGTTATGGAGGAAAACTACTATAGCGTATGCTGGAACATTGTTAGGGATGGAAATCCATCCCTTCAAAAACTTTGTTATGCTGCACTAGCTACGTCAGCTGGTTTGTTTTGCTGCACTAGCTACATAGCTAGTGCAGCATAACAACTTAGAACGGGGTTGTGCATGTGTGATATGCGAACTTCCCCCTTTTCTGAAGCAGCTGAGGCAGTGAGAGGTAGACTGGAGGAGAGCGTCGAACAGGAAAAAAATGTAAAAGCAAGGAGTCAGTATTTCACATAGACTCTGGTATTACTTGATTTTTCGTGCAATAGTGGACGATGCACTGTAAAAGACAATGTATGGTCCGCTATCCATAACAAGTGGGAGTCGCCGTTTCAAGGTTGCCATGGCGACCAAAACCTCTCGAGGTTTAAAAGGTCACCACTGACAACTTCACGATGACTACTCATGCTTGTTATGGATAGCCGACCATACATTATCCCCTATATAGTAAAGCATTGTTCTATATAGAAATCCAACCTTTTCAAAATGTTGTTGTACCACAGTTCAAAGGTCATGGAATATGATTGTATCCTTCTGTGGTAGAACAGTATTCTAGAACCTCTAGAGACTGCACAAGCCAGTTTCGTTGTGAAAGAAAAAACACAATGCACACATTTCACATAATATTATGATAACAGGCAAGAAAATTTTCCTATAGACTCAGCCAGTTGATATTTCCCATAACAACCAGTTGGTTATTACGACATTCTCACACTCCATCTGTCAAAAAGGAGCGCTTCCTAATTGGTTCCCATTTTGTTTGTGGGCGGGCTAAAGCGTTCCTAAAACATGGCGGCTCCATATCTTAGTTAGTGAGGAGCTGCCACAGTAAGACCCTTGGCTTCCTACAATCTTTTTTTAATGTATCTGGTTGATCCTACCTTAAATACAACCATTACTGTTTTGTAAAAAAAGTATGGTTGATCCTGTGATTCGCCAGCTTCAGGCGACACACACCGTCAGCGGAAATGGATCTCTGACTGCCTAATAGAGGTTAGCGTGATTTTAATCGCGATTTCAGCTTCAAGTTTAAACAAAATAATTAAAATGAGAGCAGATGGAGCTTGAGGGTGTTTTGAGGCAAGATGGAGAAGGACTGGAGACTGCTAAACAGCTTGGTAATTTAGACTGGGAGGCTGTGTGCTGGGGAGCTGTAAGTTGCTGCCGTAAGAACTAGACTGAAGCAGCCGCACGATTTCTTTAAAAGCACAGAGTGCGTGTGTGTGTGTGTGGGTGTGTGTGTGTGTGTGTGTGTAGAGAAAGAGAGACCCTGTCTGTGAAGAGGGTGAGACAGAGACTGTGTGTGGGGGGCGGGGGATTGCTCGCCAGTATATTATACAAAATGAGAGATGAGGAAGTGTGCACATGAGAATTTAATGCACACCCTCGGTGTGGGATGCTTTGATAAACCCCTTGGGCTTCACCCTCAGGGTTTATGTAGCATCCCACACCTCGAGTGAGCATTAAATTCTCATATCACACACTTCCCCATCCTTATTCTGTATGTACACTATAAAAAAATACAGGATGAGCAACTTTATGCATAACCAGTGTGTTCTGCCCCCTCAGGGTTCTGCTCCCCACAGAGTTCTCGAGCTTCACTCTCGAGGTCAGAGAGAATCAGAACCTCTGTGTGGCAGAACACACTGGTTGTGCATAGTTGCCCATCCATTATTCTCTATACATTACCCAGATGTGGAAAAGAGCAACCAGTAATCAGTTATAATGTCTGATGCCCTAATCTGAAGTTTCTGTCCCTTATCTGAGCTCATGATTTTTATCTAAAAGAAAATTGTTTTAAATTGAATAGCAATGTCTATATTTGTTTTATCACATCTGCTTTATTTCACAAAAATATCAGAATTCCCTAGGTATATGTGCTACTTCTAGTGTGGGCTCGGTATCTAAGACTGAGATTGCCTTTGAAAATGGGCACTGGATACTGAAAGGCCATTTCCTGGTAAATAAACAAATAAATAGAAAACAAAACAAATAAAAATGGGCTGGATTTTTCAAAACAAGTTACACAAGACTTGTGTCCACATTTACACCACTCCTGTGGTTCCCCAGTTAGTGCTACTCTTCGTTTGTGGCACCAACTGCAAGCCATAACCAACTGTGCCTTAAGAATTTCCTGTTTAGAATGACCCTTTATTTAATTTCATGTTGCATCGGGTACTGCTGTATCTAAATTACTATCCCAATAGGAAACTGTAGTGTGTAAGCTAGGAATTTCTTCATTTGTAGCAGTAACTGCCAGCCATAATCAACTGTACCTTAAGCATCTCCTGTTAGGAACTGCCCCTTATTTAGTTTATTTTAAAAAGGGTGCTCCTGTATCTAAATTACTATCCCGATAGGAAACTGTAATGTATGCACTGTGCAGAGTACCTTGTGGTAGCAGTAGTGCTGGCTCTTTACTGAATTACCTGAATCTAGCTTAAAATAAAGTGCTTCTGAATATTGTCTAAAAAGTAAAAAAGACTGCTGTGCCCTAAATCGGTAGACAACTCCTCCCCCATAGCAGCTCATACTGTTTAAATTCTTACCTTCTCTACTTCCTCCACAGTTCTCATCTGGATCCAGAGAGGGTCCAACGAGGTCATGAGGGACAGATAGCAAGTGCCCTCCCCACCCCGAGATCACCATCAGGTATGGCACTGGCGCAGGCAGGACATGCTGTGGAGCTCCATTCCTGTGGCACAGTTAGGACGCCTGTGTTGTGTTGGCCCCACCGACGCTCTGCATCGGCTCCCCACCACCCCCGCCACCACCCTTGGTCTGCTCGCCCTTATATAGGGCTGTGGCTGAGTGCTGAACCGATCAGCCCACTTCTCCACTAGCAGCTTATATCCTTTTACCACTTGAGGCAGTGCGTCCTTGCATCCCCAATTACTGGCTCCCTCTGTCCTATGCATACCAGTTTTATCTCTAGTAGCAACTTTTATCCTGTGCCACTAGAGGCTACTTCATTTCTGCTTCTCCAATCTCTGTCATTTCTCCTTGTCCTCAACGCACCTTTTTGCTCTAGAATGCTTACTTTAATCCTCACTACCGTCATCCTTCTCCAGGGACTGCCCAGCCCTTCACCCATGGCTCATCTTTGCAGCACCCCCCACACATAACATTGGCTCCCACCCACTCTCCCATTCACTGTAGCTCACCTGTCCTCCCCCCTACTCATCTCCCAGCTGTCATTTTCCACCACCACCCTCCATGCCAAATTGCATTCCTCTCCCGCCCTACCCTCAGCTCCATGACCATTCCTTGCACTGGCGGCACCTCCATTGAGAAGCATCATTCCAATACCAACAAGCAACGAGTTCTGGCCCTCCTCAGAATCTTTGCTCTACTGCTTCTAATTTCAGGCAATGTGCATCCCAATCCAGGTCCCATCTCACACAATCCTAGCGCCTCACACCACGGGCTAAGAATGGCTGCAATGAATATCTGCAGCTTGCCCAAAAAGATGGCGCCCCTACAATTCTGGATGCTGCAGTATCAACCGGATATGCTAGCCCTCACAGAAACCTGGCTGTCAAAGAAGACCCCTGACTTCTTTGTCGCACTCCCAGGCCTCACCCTTTTTAGAGCCGACAGAATTGGCAAACGAGGAGGGGTGTGTACATTTTACGTCCGAGACTCCCTGTTATGCCAAGACCTACTGGCACCCTCCCTGGATCACGGAGCACAAGCCCTGACAATAAAACTCACACCAGACCCCTCCAGAGCCCCTGTAACTATTACAGTTGCTTACATCCCCCCAAGAAACCAAGTCCCAGCTATTCAATCCCTGGACAGCTATATCTCCAGCTTCCCCCCTAAAACTGAGCACATTATATTAGGGGACTTTAATGTGAACTGGTTATCCAGCTCGGCCTCCCCTATAAAAGACACCCTTTCTGCTCTAGACTTGGCCCAGTTAGTTAATCAGCCAACCAGGGTGAATCCCAATAATGGATCAAGCACCCTGCTCGACCTGCTACTCACCAATCACCCAAACAGAATTTCAAACCTTGCTGTACTTCCAGATTCATTAAGCGATCACTCCCCCATCCTCTTCACCAGGTCATGTCAGCGGCAAATACCCCAACCAAACAGTTTCACCCGATGCCGATTTCAACTTGGAGGCCTCACTAAACTAAGGCAACATCTAGCCCAATGTGATTGGGTCCCCATCAGATAAGCCCCTACCATAGATGAAGCCCTTGACTACTCCACGCGCACATTCAACAAAGTGTGTGATAGTTTTGCCCCCTCACTAAGGTTCAATCCAAAAAACGTAATGCCTTCTAGGTATCACCAACACTGCTTCAGCAACTAAAGAATCGAGACGATCTCTGGCACAAAGCAGTTGCCTCAGGCGTGAAGGCGGACAGGCTTGCCTACAAGGCAGCACGCAATGGGTGTACCTGGGCCATTAGGATGGCCAAATCTGACTACTATAAAACTACCCTCTCTTCCTCCTGGGGGAATGCAAGGTTGTTCTGGGACAACCTAAAGGAGCTGAACGGAAAAACCCGGTTGCCACCGCCCTCCCAGCTAACTGTCAACAATGATACTACTTCGGAACCACTTGCCATTGCCAATTGCCTAAAAGCTGCATTCTCTGACCTAAGTGCAGTTCTTCCAAACAATTTCTTTGATCCCGCCCCTGAGACTCCTGAGCCAAACAATGCATACCCCCCCTTCCACCTCAGGGTCATTACAATTAATGAAGTGAGGCCATACCTTGCAAATGCCCTTGGGGGCTCAAGCTACTGCAAAGACTCATTTTATGTGAAAATCCTTAATTTGGTACTAGTCTCTATGCTCTCCCCCCGACTGATCTCCTTAACCACTCTCTATGTCTAGGGCAGTTTCCAACTGCCTGGAAGATGGTCACTATCACCCCAATACTGAAGAGGGGGGACACCAGCTCCCCCAATAATTATCGTCCCATCTCCATTCTTCCTCCCCTCTCAAAAGCCTTGGAAAAAAATCATTGCCACCCAACTCACTGACTACCTGCTTGCGCACAACATACTATGTAGGGAACAACATGACTTTAGAGCTGGCCACAGTACAACAACCGCCCTCACAGAGTTCTCTAACTTCTTGCACAAAACGCGCTAGATAAGAAACACCTAGCAGGAGCTGTGTCCATAGACCTGTCAAAAGCTTTCGACACAGTCTCCCACCCCCAGCTCCTAAGTACTCTCCGCCTCACCAGTCTGTTCCCTAGACCCATCACTTGGTTTACAAGTTATCTCTCAGGTAGGTCCCAATGTGTCAAGATAAACAGCACTCTCTCTCATCTACTCTGCCAGTCCGCTCTGGGGTTCCCAAGGGCTCCATCCTCAGTCCTTTATTATTCAGCATCTTCCTGAACACCCTGCCTAAATCCTGCCCAAGTAATCTGTTGCTCTACGCAGATGACGCAGTACTGTTTGCCTCCTACTCTGATCTCACAATCCTACAGTCCTACCTACAACTTGCCTTCAACCACATCGAAAACTGTTTCACTGACCACAGACTGGTGGTCAATGTAAAAAAGACTAAGTCAATGCTGTTTGCCCACCGACAGAGCAAGAACTGTGATGCCCAACTAACAATCTTTTCCAAAGCTCTCCTCACACTGGAACAGGTCCATACCTATAAATACCTGGGCCTAACATTCAATCCTAGCCTCTCTTTCCACCCCCATATCAATAATCTTTCTTCAGCCATAAATGTCCGCATAGGACTACTGTATCGGCATAAAGCCTGCCTACTGCCAGAGGCCCTTAACCTTGCTGTTACCTCCTCTGTTCTCTCTCTAGAAGATTATGGGCTAACCGTCTACTCAGCCGCTGACCACACATCTCTCAATTAAATCCACTTGGCTATCAACAAAGCATATAGACTCCTCGCTGGAGTAGATAGGCATACCCACAGTTGCACCCTGTATGCCCTAACCCAGTGGTTCTCACACACTGTCATAGTGAGCCTCCCCCAAGCCTTGGGAAAGATCTTGAGCCCCCCCAATATAGAAATAATTTTGGGCCTCCCCATAGTTAGAACAATTATCATATTTTGCACAGTATACAAGGAATACAGTGACACTACTTTGAGTAGTTGAGTTTATTCTCATTTTATTACATTTATTATTTTCCATATGTATAACCCCTTCCCCATGTCAGCCTACTCACTCCACACTTCTGGGTTTTGGACCCTATTTACTGTACCCCTTGTTGCAATACCTCCATGAGTCAGATTACTTTCTTTGTTAGTTTTACCTTGCTTTTAAATACTTCTCAGGGACCATTTTGTTTTGTCCTGCTCTTGCTCCTAGTACCTCTCAACCTAGCCTTTGCATTTGTGCTTTTCTGCAGTCAGTATAATGAGTCAGTTGTTACTTTGTACCTATTCATTTGTATTATTTTGCATTTTGTTTTGCATAGTTTCCAAGAACTGTACTTCCTCCATTCAGCTTTCCCTCATGTCATACCAGGAAACAAGTGTTTGTTGTGTGCGACTTTCCTGGTCACCCATTTTGTACATAAATTCGCATGCCATTATTCACTTTAGTTCACTGCATCCTATCACACAAAGCATCCAAAACTTGACATTTAAATATAGTACATTTTAAGGCTTGCTTGAACCTCCCCTGGAACAGTTTGGGGCCTCCCCTAGGAGGCTGGCCTCACCATTTGAGAAACCCTGCCCTAACCAATATCCTCACTCTAGATGAAAGAGTACATTATCAAACATGTCTCCTCCCCAAAAAAATTCAACTAGGGCTTACCCCCCCCCGGAGTTTCTGCCTCCTTTCGTACTGCTCATGCCTCAGCAAACACCCACTCAGCAAATAAACTAATGTGGGCTGTCCCCAGGGTCAGGACGTCCCTAGCCCAAAGGTCTTTTTCATACAGAGCGCCGTTATGGTACAATGAACTCTCCCCTGCCGTTACCTCTGTCTCCAGACTAGGCCCCTTCAAAATAGCCCTGAAAGACCACATACTCTCAACCTGCCGCTGCCAGTGCACTGGCTAGGTATGGGCTGCTGTTTAGCCTCAATACACAGCTACCGGGCCCTGGCCAGACCTGCCCAGTCCTTGCCTCAGTGGTGGAACAGGGATGGAGATGCCAGCTGGTGTATATAAACACTCAGTACCACCAGTACCACGTAGAGCGAGTGTGGGCTAGCGTTGTTATTCTACTGCTGTTAATTTACACCTCTCGTTGCACAATATTGACTGTGTTAATGACAGTGTCGGAATCTCGACTGCTTGCACCTTGACAATTACAAGCTCCTTAGTTGGACCTGTATAGCTACCCGATTGTATAGGCCGCATCCTCCTTTTGTTTGTACTGTTCATATCCTGTTTTCCTCTTTTGTCGTATCATATACTGCTTGTGCTTATTGATCTGTATTGTACACTGACGTGGAGCCTTTGTAAATGAGTCTATGACTCAAAGGTTGTATATCTGAGATCTTCAATAAATAAATAAATAACAAACAGGTGTGCCCTATTTTTTTAAAAGTTCCGCAAGTGTGACACTTTCATCCCTTCATGGTAAAACAGTGATGAATTCCACGTGCAACTTGCGGGACAAAGTTAGACTACTTTTGTGTGCAAGTAGTGCACGTGCAGTAAAAAAACAGTAGAGAAGCCCCATGTGTTTTAAAGGGCCTCTCTCTCTCTGCATTGTCTCAGCCTGGTTGCAGAATGCAGGAACGGCAGCTTGTACTTTTAGATTTTTCTGCTTTTCTTGCTCTGAAGTACTGCTGTCCTGCTCATGCTAACAAGTACGATTGACTGCTTGGAGAACAATAATTCATAGACTACTGCCTGGCGCCATGGCAACAGGGCTAGAGCACAACATATTTTTGATTATATGTCCTTATTTTAGCCAATCAGATTGTAAGTTTAAATTGAAGGGCTTAATCTATATCCTATATACTGTACAGTATAATAGTTTATACACTTTGTACATGCATACGCAGACATTTATTAAATGTTTGTATACTCTCTTGTTCTTTCTTTTTAGACTGCCCTTAGTACTTTCTTTCAAGAAGCAAACATTCCTTATAACCCCCATCAAATGGTAAGTCTTCAGCTTTAATTTCATTTTTCAGGGAGGGCTGTTGCCTGGTGGTTAGAGCTAGTGTACTGCCTTAAACTAACATTTATTTTTTTTAAAACCAGTCAGCTATTGCCTTTTATATCTGAGGTACATTTTCTTTTCCCACTGGTCAATTGGAAGATCGTTTTACCTGATGTGAGTAGGTATGATGTGTGGGACAGCATTCTGCCTGGCAGCTGACATATCTAACTCTGCGCCTCCCATTACATCATCAGCCTTGTGACCTCATTGACTATGACATAACTGCTGTCCAGGGTGAGCCCCCCAGCAGCTACCAGGTCAGCCACCTGCTGTGGTGTCACCGTCAGTGAGGTCACAGTGCTGATGACATAGTGGGAGGAACAGAACTAGAAATGTCAGCTGCCAGGCAGAGTCATAATGACCTTTCAGCATTAAAATACATAGCACTGGCCTTTACAATTCAGATCAAAATAGCTAGAATGTGTATCACTTTCTCATTTTAAAGAGTAATATGTCTAAGAGAAGTGGGCCCCATATGTTTAGTGTTAAGGAATGTTTCTACAACTTAGTTCAATGCTTTAATACTTCGGTGTTCAGAAATAGCTTTAACAGTATGAAGAACATCAGTAAATCTTGGTGAAGCAAGGTAAATTTGAGTGTAAAATCCTAGCACTATCACAGGAATTGCTTAGTGAGTTGAAGTATGGGCAGGTGCTTGCTGTTACACACATCCAGCATATTAGTATCACATAGAAAACATTCTAATGAGCAAAAGGAAAAAGAAAAATACTTCAGCAATAAAAAAGTTACAATGGACTACTTCATAAAATTTGCAACCTTTTCCTGTGTGTTATTTTTGGTTCTACTAGCTCTATAAGGCCTCTCAGTGCTAGATGTCCATGTTACATTCCAGCTGAGTTCATAAGAGACATAACTTAGAAGGTCACAAGTCACTGTCTTGTCCACAGACCAAAGCCAGTGGGCTGAATGAGCAGAGTCTGGCAGAAACATAGAATCTGTTTTCAGAAAAAGGCCCTGCAGCCTTTCAGGTTTGCCAAGCCCTACTTATCTGTGTTGACTGTGAGAGCCCCAATGGCCATTCACTCCTTCCTTCCTCCTCTCCTTTAGCCACTGTCTCAATTAGCCCCAAGTGTCTGTCCCAGCTATATTTGAATCCCTTAACTGACTTTGCACAGACTACCTCCCTCGACCTTCTATTCCATCCCTCCACCACCCTCTGTGAAGAAATGCTTTCTGATGTCCCCTTAAATCCCCATCTGATGAGGTTCCTCTGGTACTGGTACTTGTTCTTCCACTCAGTTTGAGCAACTTTCTGCTGTCTATTTTATCCTGTGTATTTAAATGTTTCAGTCTTGGTCCCCCCCGTCTTTTTACCACCAATGTGTACCTGTTGAGATCTTTCAAACCTCTATATGCAAGTCCTTTCCTGTTGACCTTGAATTCTTTTTCTTACCCTCCTTTGTACTGCCTCAACCCTGCTACTGCCATTCTTCAAGTGTGGGCTCCAGAACTGCACATATTTAGTAGATGTCAAAAGCCTGCATTGCATGCATCCACACTGCACCAGCACAGTCCATCTGTAAACACACTGCATCATCAGTACTGCCCAGTCTTACACACTTCAGCTGTTCACATTGTATCCATCAGAACAATCCATCCACATGCACTTCCCATGTCCATCCTCCACACACAGTACTTGTCCCAACTGCATCCATCAGTAGTATCCATCTGTGCACATTGCATCTGTTGAGACACCATGCACATACCCTGCACCGGTCCACACTGCATCTGCCTGTACAGTCCATCCACACACTACACCTGTCCACACTGCATGCACCAGTACAATCTATCCACACACACTGCACCTGTCTATGCAGTAACCATCAGTACAGTGCATCCACATATGGTGCACCTTTTCACACTGTGTCTGTTTTTACAATCCATCCCTACACACTGCACCTGTCCACATTGCCTCCACCAGTACAATCCATCTACACACCCTGCACCTGTTCACACTGCATCTACCAGTACAGTCCATCCACATACACTGCACAAGTTCACAATGTGTCCATCAGCAGAGTCCATCCACACACATCCCTACATACTGCGCCTGTCCACACTGCATCCACCAGTACAATCTATCCACACACACTGCACCTGTCCACACTGCATCCATTAGTACAGTCCATCCCTACACACTGCACCTGTCCACACTGCATCCATCAGTACAGTCTGTGCACACACACTGCACCTGTCCACACTGCATCCATCAGTACAGTCCAAGCCCTACACACTGCACCTGTCCACATAACAACCATCAGTACAGTCCATCCCTACATACTGCACCTGTCCACACATCATCCATCAGTACAGTCCATCCCTACACACTGCACCTGTCCACATAGCAACCATCAGTACAGTCCATCCCTACACAATACACCTGAGCACACAGCATCCATCAGTACAGTCCATTCTTACACACTACACCTATCCACGCAGCATCTATCAGTACAGTCCATCCCTATACACTGCTCCTATCCACACAGCATCTATCTGTACAGTACATCCATACACTACACCTTCCACACTGCATCTATTTGTACAATCCTTCCCTACACACTGCACCTGTCCATGCAGCAGCCATCAGTACAGTAAATCCACCCATGGCACACCTTTTCACACTGTGTCTGTTTTTACAATCCTTCCCTACACACTGCACCTGTCCACATTGCCTCCACCAGTACAATCCATCTACACACCCTGCACCTGTTCACACTGCATTTATCTGTACAATCCATCCACTACACCTGTCCACACTGCGTCTATTTGTGCAATCCATCACTACACATGGTACCTCTCCATGTTACATCCATCAGTACAGTACAGTTCTACACACTGCACCTGCCCACACTACATCCACCAGTACAGTCCATCCACATACACTGCACTTGTCCACAGTGTCTCCATCAGTAGAGTTCATCCACACACACACATCCCTACATACTTCACCTGTCCACACTGCTTGCACCAGTACAATCTATCCACACACACTGCACCTGTCCACACAGCATCCATCAGTACAGTCCATCTCTACACACACTGCATCTGTCCACAGTGCATCCATCAGTACAGTCTGTGCACACACACTGCACCTGTCCGCATTGCATCTAACAGTAGAGTCCATCCCTACATACTGCACCTGTCTGCACAGCATCCATCAGTACAGTCCATCCCTACACACTGCACCTGTCCACACAGCAACCATCGGTACAGTCCATCCCTACACACTATACCTGTGCACACAGCATCCATCAGTACAGTCCATCCCTACACACTACACCCATTCACGCAGCATCCATCAGTACAGTCCATCCCTACACACTGCACATGTCCACACAGCATCCATCAGTACAGTCCATCCCTACACACTACACCTGAGCACACAGCATCCATCAGTACAGTCCATCCCTACACACTGCACCTGTCCACACAGCATCCATCAGTACAGTCCATCCCTACACACTACACCTGAGCACACAGCATCCATCAGTACAGTCCATCCTTACACACTACCTATCCACGGCATCTATCAGTAAAGAACTCCATGGCAAACACTGAGGCAATGGTTCTTAAGGGCATTTGGCAGAAGCTAAGTTTCAAGAAAATACAAAATCACACATGTCTCCCACCATGCAAAGCATCATGGCCATATATGCAAATCACCACAGAATGTTATGCTGGTCCAACTTTAAGCAGAATTGCATGGTGCGAAAAGACCTTCCACAGTTCGCAAGGGTGCTAACAGAAAACATAAACCGTGTTTCATCCTACCAGGACTCATCAGTATGCCTCGTCTGTTTGACACCCCAGTGGAATGGACTAGCTACCCTTAAGGCAGTGTGCCTTGATATATTGTGGGTGAACCCATTAAAATAAAAAACTATTTAAAAGACAAAGAACCTCTGTGCGCAAACACTGTGGCAATGGTTACCCCAAAGGGCATTTAGCTGGGAAGCCAAGTTTCAAGAAAATACAAAATCACACATGCTCCCACCATGCAAAGCATCATGGGCTACATATGCAAATCACCACAGAATGTTATGCTGGTCCAACTTTAAGCAGAATTGCATGGTGCCAAAAGACCTCTCACACAGTTCGCAAAGGGTGCTAACAGAAGACATAGACGCGTGTTTCGTCCTACCAGGACTCATCAGTATGCCTCATCTGTTTGACACCCCAGTGGAATGGACCAGCTACCCTTAAGGCAGTGTGACTTGGATATATTGTGGTGAACCCATTAAAATAAAAAACTATTTAAAAGACAAAGAACCTCTGTGCGCAAACACTGAGGCAATGGTTACCCCTATCTATCTATCAGTACAGTCCATCCCTACACACTGCACATGTCCACACAGCATCCATCAATACAGTCCATCCCTACACACTACACCTGAGCACACAGCATCCATCAGTACAGTCCATCCCTACACACTACACCTGAGCACACAGCATCCATCAGTACAGTCCATCCCTACACACTGCACCTGTCCACACAGCATCCATCAGTACAGTCCATCCCTACACACTACACCTGAGCACACAGCATCCATCAGTACAGTCCATCCTTACACACTACACCTATCTACGCAGCATCTATCAGTATAGTCCATCCCTATACACTGCTCCTGTCCACACAGCATCTATCTGTACAGTACATCCACACACTACACCTGCCACACTTCATCTATTTGTACAATCCTTCCCTACACACTGCACCTGTCCATGCAGCAGCCATCAGTGCAGTAAATCCACCCATGGCACACCTTTTCACACTGTGTCTGTTTTTACAATCCATCCCTACACACTGCACCTGTCCACATTGCCTCCACCAGTACAATCCATCTACACACTCTGTACCTGCTCAAACTGCATTTATCTGTACAATCCATCCACTACACCTGTCCACACTGCGTCTATTTGTGCAATCCATCACTACACATGGTACCTCTCCATGTTACATCCATCAGTACAGTACAGTTCTACACACTGCACCTGCCCACACTACATCCACCAGTACAGTCCATCCACATACACTGCACTTGTCCACAGTGTCTCCATCAGTAGAGTTCATCCACACACACACATCCCTACATACTGCACCTGTCCACACTGCATGCACCAGTACAATCTATCCACACACACTGCACCTGTCCACACAGCATCCATCAGTACAGTCCATCCCTACACACACTGCATCTGTCCACAGTGCATCCATCAGTACAGTCTGTGCACACACTGCATCTGTCCGCATTGCATCCAACAGTAGAGTCCATCCCTACATACTGCACCTGTCTGCACAGCATCCATCGGTACAGTCCATCCCTACACACTGCACATGTCCACACAGCATCCATCAGTACAGTCCATCCCTACACACTACACCCATCCACGCAGCATCCATCAGTACAGTCCATCCCTACACACTACACATGTCCACACAGCATCCATCAGTACAGTCCATCCCTACACACTACACCTGAGCACACAGCATCCATCAGTACAGTCCATCCCTACACACTGCACCTGTCCACACAGCATCCATCAGTACAGTCCATCCCTACACACTACACCTGAGCACACAGCATCCATCAGTACAGTCCATCCCTACACACTGCACATGTCCACACAGCATCCATCAGTACAGTCCATCCCTACACACTACACCCATCCACGCAGCATCCATCAGTACAGTCCATCCCTACACACTACACCTGAGCACACAGCATCCATCAGTACAGTCCATCCCTACACACTGCACCTGTCCACACAGCATCCATCAGTACAGTCCATCCTTACACACTACACCTATCCACGCAGCATCTATCAGTATAGTCCATCCCTATACACTGCTGCTGTCCACACGGCATCTATCTGTACAGTACATCCACACACTACACCTGCCACACTTCATCTATTTGTACAATCCTTCCCTACACACTGCACCTGTCCATGCAGCAGCCATCAGTGCAGTAAATCCACCCATGGCACACCTTTTCACACTGTGTCTGTTTTTACAATCCATCCCTACACACTGCACCTGTCCACATTGCCTCCACCAGTACAATCCATCTACACACTCTGTACCTGTTCAAACTGCATTTATCTGTACAATCCATCCACTACACCTGTCCACACTCGTCTATTTGTGCAATCCATCACTACACATGGTACTCTCCATGTTACATCCATCAGTACAGTACAGTTCTACACACTGCACCTGCCCACACCACATCCACCAGTACAGTCCATCCACATACACTGCACTTGTCCACAGTGTCTCCATCAGTAGAGTTCATCCACACACACACATCCCTACATACTGCACCTGTCCACACTGCATGCACCAGTACAATCTATCCACACACACTGCACCTGTCCACACAGCATCCATCAGTACAGTCCATCCCTACACACACTGCATCTGTCCACAGTGCATCCATCAGTACAGTCTGTGCACACACACTGCATCTGTCCGCATTGCATCCAACAGTAGAGTCCATCCCTACATACTGCACCTGTCTGCACAGCATCCATCAGTACAGTCCATCCCTACACACTGCACATGTCCACACAGCATCCATCAGTACAGTCCATCCCTACACACTACACCCATCCACGCAGCATCCATCAGTACAGTCCATCCCTACACACTGCACATGTCCACACAGCATCCGTCAGTACAGTCCATCCCTACACACTACACCTGAGCACACAGCATCCATCAGTACAGTCCATCCCTACACACTGCACCTGTCCACACAGCATCCATCAGTACAGTCCATCCCTACACACTGCACCTGTCCAGACAGCATGCATCAGTACAGTCCATCCCTACACACTAAACCTGTCCATATAGCATCCATCAATACGGTCCATCCCTACACACTGCACCTATCCACACAGCATTCATCAGAGCAGTCCATACACACACTGCACCTCTCCATGCTGCGTCCATCAATACAGTCCATCCACCCACACTGTACCTGTCCACACTCAATCAGAACAATCAGTTCGTACAGACTGCACCTGTTCACACCATATCCATCAGTACAATCCTATACAAGCACACTGCACTGGTCCACCCTGCATCCATTTAGTACAGTGCATTTCTACACACTGCACCTGTCCACACCTTATCCATTAGTACAGTCCCCAGACACATGCACCGACCTGTCCACACCTTATCCATCAGTACAGTCCCTCCTTGCACACTACACCTGTCTATACTATATCCATCAGTACAGTGAATCCCAATGCACTCTATGTGTCCATACTACATCCATCAGTACAATTCACACACATATACTGCAGCTGTCTACACAGCATCAAGCAGTGCAGTACACCCCTACACACTGCACCTGTCCATGCTGCATCCTTCAGTACAGTTCTTTCCTACACACTGCACCTGTCCACACTGCATCCATTAGTACAGTCCACCTGCACACACTGCACCTGTCCACACAGCATCAATCAGTACAGTTCCTCCCTGTGCACTGCACCTGCCCCACTATATCCATCAATATAACCAATTAACACACACTGCACCTGGCCACACTGCATCCGTCAGTGCTGTCTGTCCATGCACACTGCATCTACCCACACTGAATCCATTGACATTCCACTACCCACACACTGCACTTGTCCACATTGCATCTTTTAAACTGGCAACTTCCCACACAGTATCCATATAAACTACACCTGCCCACATTCCACCTACCAACACCATACAGCCAACTTTAGGCAAAGCTGATTTATTTATTAGGAACCCACTCCAGCAGCTCTGGGCCCCAACAGTGCTCATTATACATACAAATTAGATTAGCAGACTTACAGAGCAGACAAATAATATCTGATAAAGCATATGTAAAACATTCAGTTTAAGCTCTGATCTATATTCTAGTCTGTGTTCTAGCTGGACCTGAAAGCTTGTACAAACAGATGAGTTTTTAGCTGTGCTTTACAAGTAGCTACAGACAGGGCTTCCTCACCTCGATAGGAAGGGTATTGCACATTCATGGGGCTGCCATACCAAAGGACCAATCCCCAGCAGCTTTCAAATAAGGATCAAGAAACCCAAAGGAGACCCACACATGAGGGGCAAAGGGGGCAGACAGGAGTGTATTCAGACATCAGGTCTTTCAGCTAGCCCAGACCCAAATCATGTAGGGCCTTGTATGTCAACAAACATATCTTAATATTTATTTGTCATCTCGGATTAAACCTTTGAGCTACAAGCTCTTTACATAGGTTCCACGTCAGTGAAAGAACAAACAATAACATTGAATAACAGGCAGATAAACAAGAGCACTGAATAAACAGGCGAATACATGAGTCACAACTATGCAGAAGGAATTTGTTAATTCCATCACCAAAAATGTGGTAAGGTACTCCGGACACCATATTATATTGTGCCAGTCACAGAAATTTGGAGACTGACAGGGATAAAGGTGGGCAAGTGCCGTCAAGAGGCCATTGTCAGAGGTGGACGGGGTAGGGACTAAAAAGCAGTGAAAAGACAGATCAGCCCAGGAGGCTTAGTCAGAGTGAGGGAGAGGGGAGGGAGGAGCGGGATGGTGGGCTAGGATTGGGGAAAGGAGTGAAGGAGGGGAGATAGGGAGGGGACAGTGCTGAGGTCAGGGAGCTAGGGCAGACAGGAAGTCATTATATTAAGCGCTGGGGTCTTGAAACTGATGTGCCACCTCGTGGGCAGCCAATACAGTTCACGCAGCACTGGAGTGATATGCTCATACTGCAAGATCCCAGCTATTAACTGGACTGTAGCGTTCTGCATCAGCTGCAAGCAACACACCAATCGTAATGATATCCTTAAGTATAAAATATTACAGTAATCCAGCCTTCAGGTAATGAATGCGTGTACCAGGGGCACCAGGCCAGTTTGCACAAGATATGATTTTGTACAGGTGATAGTAAACAGGTGGTGAAAGCCACTGCGGACAATAGACAACACCTGATGATTAGAGTTACCCACACCACATCCATCCTCACTGCTCCTGCCCACATTCCATTTGCATACACAGTAACTGGCCACACTATACCTGGGCACACTATGCTTACCCACACTACATCCATCCACACTATAGTATGTATTCCCCACTGCATCTATCTTCACTGCACCTGCATCTATTCACACTGCTCCTGTCCACACAGTAACTGCTTATACTACACCTGGGCACTCTGCACCTACCCACTATTACAGCCATCTAGACTACAGTATACTTACCCACACTGCTTCCGTCCTCACTGTACCTGCATCCATTCAGATTGATGCAGTCCACACAGTGACTGCCTACACTGCACCTGGGCACTCTGTACCTACCCACACTGCATCCATCTATACTACAGTATATCTGCCCACACTGCATCTGTGTTCACTGCATGTCCTGCATCCATTGACACTGCTCCTGATGACACAGTAACTGCCCCTACTGCACCTAAGCACTCTGTACCTACCCACACTACATACATCCACACTACAGTATACCTGCCCACACTACGGTTGTATTCACTGCATGTCCTGCATCCATTGACACTGCTCCTGCCTATACATTAATTGCCCCACACTGCATCTGGGCTCGCTGTACCTACCCACACTACATAAATCCACACTTCAAACTTCCCATACTGCACCTGGACACTCTCTACCTACCCACATTACATAAATCCACACTACTCTATACCTGTCCACACTTTGTTTGTACTCGGAGCACCTCCTGCATCCATTGACACTGCTCCTGCCTACAGTAACTGTCCACACTGCACCTGTGTGCTCTGTACTTACCCACACTACATACATCCACACTACAGTATACCTGCCCACACTGCACCTGTACTCACTGTATCTGCATCATTTATGCTGTTGTAGCCCACAGAACATTCATCCACACTGCACCTGCATACACACTGCATCCATCCATCCACGTTACAACTGTGCACTCTGATGGTCCACACTGTGCCTGTCCACACTACCTGCAAGCACTGTATCCATAAATGCAACACCTGTCCACACATTGTAACTTAGCGCACTGCACCTATTCACACTACATCAGTCCTCACTGCAATATACCAGACAACAACGTATAGCCCACACTGTACCTGCCCATGCTACAGTATTCCTGCTCACACTACATCAGTCCTCACTGCATCTGCAGACATCAACATTTTGCCTACTCCTGCTGCATCCATTAACACTGCACCTCCTGGCACTGCATGAGGCCACACTGCATCTATCAAGCACCTGCCCACATTGTACCTATGAATATTTTTACTGCTGTCACTTCATTTGAAACATAGAAACATAGAATTTGACGACAGATAAGGACCGCCTGGCCCACCTAGTATTCCCATTTTCCTACCTAACAGATAAGCTGCAGATCCTAGTTAACCAACAGCTTACTTCCTCCTACCCCCCACTAGGACTGCCTTATGTCTGTCCCATGCATTCTTGAATTCCCCCACTGTTGATGACTCCACGACCTCCTCAGGGAGGCTATTCCATGCATCCACAACCCTCTCTATGAAAAAATACTTCCACACATTACCTCTGAGCCGTCCCTCCTCTATCTTCAAATTGTGCCCCCTTGTTCTTGCACATCTCTTTTTCTGAAAGATGCTACCCTCTTGGTCTTTGTTGATTCCCTTGAGGTGCCTTGAAAGTTTCTATCATGTTCCCTCTCTCCTTCTTTCCTCAAGGGCATACATATTAAGCTCCTTTAGTCTTTCTTCATATGCCTTCTGGTGCAGACCCTGCACCATTTTGTTGCCTTCCTCTGACAGCCTCCACTCTGTCTATATCTTTGCGGAGATGGGGTCTCCAGAACTGCACAGTACTCCAGATGGGGTCTCACCAACTCTCTGTACAGAGGGATAACAACTTCCTGTTTTCTACTATTGATGCCTCTTCTATGCATGCCAGTATCCCCAGCCTTCCTTACTGCCTTCTCACATTGCTTGCCCACCTTTAGGTCATCTGATATAATTACCCCCAGGTCCCTTTCCATTTTACTGTTGTCAGTATCTCACCCCCATTGTGTACTCTTCCCTGGGTTTTGTTTCCCATGTGCATTACGTTGCTTTCTTTGCATTGAATCTGAGCTGCCATACATTTGACCATTCCTCCAACCTTGCCAGTCCCTTCTCATCCTTTCCACTCCATTTTGTGTATCAACCCTGTTGCAGATCTTTGTGTGTCGTCTGCAAAGAGCGATTTTTCCTTCCAGTTCCTCTGCAATGTCACTTATAAAGACATTAAAAGGACCGGTCCCAGTACTGAACCTCAAGTGTACCCCCGTAGTAAACCTCCTTTCTTCACTGTGTACTCCATTTACTACTACCCTTTGCTGCCCTGTTGTCTAGCCAATTTTTATCCAGGCTACCACCTTGGGACCCACTCCAAGGCTGACTAACTTGTGTATTAATCTTTTGTGTGGGACTGTATCAAATACCTTGCTAAAATCTAGGTAGGCCATGTCCACAGCCCTTCCCTGGTCTACTACTTTGGTCACCCAGTCAAAGAAATCTATTAGATTCGTCTGACACGACCTTCCCATCGTGAATCCATGCTGCCTTGGGTCCTGTGCCCCACTGGCCTCTAGGTACTCAATAATTCTTTCCTTCAGAAGTGATTCCATCATTTTCCCTACCACTGAGGTCAAGTTAACTGGTCTGAAGTTTCCTGCCTCTCTCCTGCTCCCACTTTTGTGAAGAGGAATCACATCTGCCCTCCTCCAGTCCTCAGGTACCACCCCATCCTCCCATGATTTGTTAAAGAGAGTAGTCAGCGGTGTCACTAGTTCTACCTTTAGTTCTTTAGAATTCTTGGTGAATCCCATCAGGCCCCATTGCTTTGTCCACATTCAATTTTATTAGTTCTTTCAGAACCCTTTCTTCTGTAAATGGACTGGTATCGACCCCCGTCTTCAGAGTGTTTCTCTTGTTTGGTTTAGGTACCTCCCCCTCCTCTTCTTTTGTGAATACTGAGCAGAAATATTCATTCAGTATCCCTGCTTTTTCACTGTCACTGTCTACCCACATTCCCTCCCCTTTATTAAGCCTCAGTATCCCTCCTTTGGTCTTTCTTCGCTCCCTAATGTACCTATAAAAGGTCTTATCCCCCTTCTTAACAGAATTGGCTATCCTTTCCTCGGTTTGGGCCTTTGCTATTCTGACTGCCTTCCCAGCCTCTTTCTGCTTTAACTGATAAAGTTCTCTGTCCTGCTCCTTCTGTGTTTCCTTATATTTTCTGAATGCTATCCTTTTCTCCTTAACCTTCCCTGCCACCTCTTTTGAAAACCATAGCATTTTTTTCCTTCGTTGTGTTTTATTGATTTGCTTTACCCAAAGGCTTGTTGCCTCTGTGATGGCTGCTTTGATTACTCCCCATTGTTCCTCCACCCCTCCTTCTTGCCTGTTTGCTAGTGCAGTTCTGTGGCACTCTCTCATTTTCCCAAAGTCAGCCCTCCTAAAGTCCAATACTCTTGCTTTTGTATGGCTTGATTGTATGGCTGTGTTTATCGTGAACCACACTGTTTGGTGGTCGCTTGTTCCCAGATGGCTACCCACTTCTAAATCTGAGATTCTTTCTCCGTCCTCATTTGAGAGTACCAGGTCTAAGATTGCTCCCTCCCGAGTGGGTTCCAATACTAGCTGTCTGAGGCATGCCCCACTGTAGGGCATCAAGAATGACCCTGCTCTTGGATGTGCCTGCAGCAAAGGTGCTCCAGTTAATATCTGGCATATTCAGGTCCCCCATCAACAATATCTCCCCTTTTTCTGCCATTCTAAGGAAGCCTTCTATCATTTCCTTGTCCATTCCTTCCCCCTGAGATGGGGGTCTGTATACAACCCCCATGCGGATTGCGGTGCCATTTCCTGTCTCCAGGGTGACCCAGAGTGCCTCATCTGCTCCCTGTACCTTCCAACAGTATGCCAGTGTGCACTGTACCTGCTCACACTGGGCCTGCCCACACTGTTAACAACAAAAAAAAAGGCAATGCACAAGCATGTGTTGCAGAGCCTGACAAAATAACAAACACTGCATGGAAAAGTCCAGTAGTGAATTTATTATTGTACCCGTGACATGTACAACAAACCACCTGTGAGTAAAGAGGACTAGGTACCCAGGGCCAGATTTTTTAAAGTGAAAAGATTGCGCAAGTGCAGGACAAAGTTATGCAAGGGAGGGGTTAGGTGTGCAACTGCAATTTTTTCCACTTGCACACAGTTTTCAAAAAGGTCGCATTTTCAGTCTTTTCCACAATTTATGGCAGCTTGCACGTATGTTTTTATGCAGCTACGGAAAAAAGGAAAATGCCACCCATGTGCATAAAATTCTGAAAATAGCACTTTTTCAGGTGCAGGAATTTTTCCCTGTACCAGGGAGTTGTGACCACGGACTTAGTTTCTGGGCTGTGAAAACCTGACCCCCAGTGTTTTGTGTTGATATGATGTTTCTGCTGCTTGCACCACCCAGATCACTGCAGCATGTCCATCTGTATTTGTGATTCCCGTGCACAATGCACCTGCCCACACTGTACCTGCCCTCTGCATACAACCACACTGTCCCAGCCCACACTGTACCTGTACACACTGTCCAAGCCCAGAATGTATTTGCCCACACTGAAAGTAGCCAGGATACTGGATCCATCCATACTGTACAAGCCCAAACTGGAGTAGCCCTCACGGCATTAGCCAGAGTATACCTGCCCACTCCGTGCCCACCCACAGTACCCCTGCCCACAGTGCACTTGTCTTCACTGTTCCTGCTCAAACTGCAGTAGCCCACGGTGCACTTGCCAACATGATACATGTCTGCACTGTTCATTCTCACAGTGCTTTAGCCTACAGTGCACATTCACCGTACCTGTTTCTATTGTTCCTTTTCACACTGCATTAGCCCACACTATACCTACCTACATGGAACCTGTCTGTACTGTCACTGGTCACACTGCATTAGCCCACACTATACCTACCTACATGGTACCTGTCTGTACTGTCACTGGTCACACTGTATTAGCCCACACTATACCTACCTACATGGTACCTGTCTTTACTGTCCCTGGTCACACTGCATTAGCCCACACTATACTTATCCATATGGCACGTCTTTACTGTCCCTGGTCACACTGCATTAGCCCGCACTGAACCCACTCACACTGTACCTGTCTGTACTGTCCCTGGTCACATTGCATTAGCCCACACTATACCTGTCTTTACTGTTCTTGGTCACACTGCATTAGCCCACACTGCATCCGCTCACTCTGTACCTGTCTGTACTGTTCCTGGTCGCAAACATTAGCCCACACTACACCTGTCCACACTGTACCTATCTTTACTGTCCCTGGTAACACTGCATTAGCCCACATTGCACTCGCTCACACTGTACCAGTCTTTACTGTCCCTGGTCACACTGCATTAGTCCACACTACACCTGTCCACACTGTACCTATCTTTACTGTCTCTGGTCACACTGCATTAGCCAACACTGCATCCGCTCATACTGTACATGTCTTTACTGTCCCTGGTCACACTACAATAGTTCACACTATACCTGTCCACACTGTACCTGTCTTTACTGTCCCTGGTCACACTGCATCAGCCCACACTATACCTTTCTACATGATACCTGCTTGTACTGTCCCTGGTCACACTGCATTATCCCACACTATACCTACCTACATGAAACCTGTCTGTACTGTCACTGGTCACACTGTATTAGCCCACAGTATACCTACCTACATGGTACCTGTCTGTACTGTCCCTGGTCACTCTGCATTAGCCCACACTATACCTGCCTACATGGTACCTGTCTGTACTGTCCCTGGTCACACTGCATTAGCACACACAGTACCTATCCACATGGTACCTGTCTTTATTGTGCCTGGTCACACTGCATTAACCCACACTATACCTGCCCACACTGTACCTGTCTGTACTGCCCCTGGTCACATTACATTAGCCAATACTATACCTGCCCACACTGTACCTGTCTTTACTGTCCCTGGTCACACTACAGTAGCCCACACTGCACCCGTTCACACTGTACCTGTCTGTACTGTCCATGGTCACCCTGCATTAGCCCACACTGTACCTATCTTTACTGTCCTTAGTCACACTGCATTAGCCCACACTGCATCCGCTCACACTGTACCTGTCTGTACTGTCCCTGGTCACACAGCATTAGCCCACACTATACCAGTCCACACTGTACCCATCTTTACTGTCCCTGGTCACACTGCATTAGCCCACAATGAACCCACTTACACTGTATCTGTCTTTACTGTCTCTGGTCACACTGCAGTAGCTCACACTACACTGGTCTTTGCTGTCCTTGGTCACACTGTATCCGCTCACACTGTACCTGGCTGTACTGTCCCTGGTCACACAGCATTAGCCCACACTACACCTGTCCACACTGTACCTATCTTTACTGTCCCTGGTAACACTGCATTCGTCCACATTGCACCTGCTCACGCTGTACCTGTCTTTACTGTCCCTGGTCACACTGCATAAGCCCACACTATCCCTGTCCACACTGTACCTGTCTGTACTATCCCTGGTCACACTGCATTAGCCCACACTATTCCTACCCACACTATACCTGTCTTTACTGTCCCTCATCACACTGCATTAGCCCACACTGTGCTGCTCACACTGTATCTGTCTTTACTGTCCCTGGTCACACTGTATTAGCCTACACCATACCTACCGACACTGTATCTGTCTTTACTGTCCCTGGTCACACTGCATTAGCCCACAATACACCTGTCCACATTGTACCATTCTGTACTGTCCCTGGTCACACTGCATTAGCCCACACTATTCCTACCCACACTATACCTGTCTTTACTGTCCCTGGTAACACTGCATTAGCCCACAATACACCTGTCCACATTGTACCATTCTGTACTGTCCCTGGTCACATTGCATTAGCCCACACTGCACCTGCTCACACTGTACCTGTCTTTACTTTTCCTGGTCACACTGCATTAGGTTTACTATACCTGTCCACACTGTACCTGTCTTTACTGTCCCTGGTCATGCTGCATTAGGCCTCACTATACCTACCCACACTGTACCTGTCCTTACTGTCACTGATCACACTGCATTAGCCCACATTATACCTACCCACACTGTACCTATCTTTACCATCCTTGGTCACACTACATTAGCCCACACTGTACCCGTGCACAGTGTATCTCTCTATACCGTCCCTGGTCACAGAACATTGACCCACACCGTACCTGTCTATACCATCCCTGGTCAAACACTGCATTAGCCCACATTTCACCTGCTCATACTGTACCTGTCTTTTTCCTGTTCCTGCTTACACTGCAGTTGACCACACTGCACCTGACTTCACTGGTCTTGCTTACATTGCCTTTGACCACACTGCGCCTACCTGCACTGTACCTGTCTTTACTGTTCCATCTCTCTCTACTGTTGACCACATAGTGTCTGCATACTGCACTTGTCCACACTGTACCTGTCTTTATTGTCTTTGTTGACACTGCATTAGTCCACACTGTACCTGTCCACAGTGTACCTCTCTGTACTGTCCCTGGTTACAGTGCATTAGCCCACACAATACTTGCTGATACTGTTCCTGGTTACACTGTATTAGCCCACACCGCACCTGCTCACTCTATACCTGTCTTCACTGTTTCAGCTCACGCTGTTTTTGACAACATAGTGCCTGCATACTGCACTTGTCCACACTGTACCTGTCTTTATTGCTCGTGGTCACACTGCATTAGCCCACACTATACCTCTCTGTACTGTCCCTGGTCACACTGCATTAGTCCACACTATACCTACCCACACTGTACCTGTCTTTACTGTCTCTGGTCATACTGCAGTAGACCACACTGCACCCGCTCACACTATACCTGTCTTTATTGTCCCTGGCCACACTGCCTTAGGCCTCACTGTACCTGTCTTTACTGTCCTTGGCCACACTGCATTAGGCCTCACTGTACCTGTCTTTACTGTCCCTGGCCACACTGCATTAGGCCTCACTGTACCTGTCTTTATTGTCCCTGATCACATTGCATTAGGCCTCACTATACCTACCCACACTGTACCTGGCTTTACTATCCCTGGTCACACTGCATCAGCCCACACTATACCTGTCTTTACCATCCCTGGTTACACTACATTAGCCCACACTTCACCTGCTCACACTGTACCTGTCTTCACTGTTCCTGCTTACACTGCAGTTGACCACACTGTACCTGCCCACATGGCACCTGACTTCTCTGGTCTTGCTTACATTGCCTTTGACCACACTGCACCTGCCTACGCTGTACCTGTCTTCACTGTTCCTGGTCACACATCAACTGGTAACACTTAAAAGCCTAAGTAAGGAGATAAATTATTTTTTTTAACGGTGTTAATACCCTCCATACAGTCCTCTGGCTAGGACCTCCTTCTGCCACTTGCCAGTGTCTCCTCCCGTCCATCAAGACCCCTCTTACCAGACCTCCTGGGACTCCACAGGCCACCCACATCTCACCACTATACTGCCCCCTCTGCTTGCCCCCGATATGGGGTCTGCTGTCAGCTTCTCAGCAGTTCCAGACCCACTGCATCCACATCTAGCCACCCATGGTGGTGGTGAAGCCTAGGAGTACCCCTCCCAAGTCTGAAGAGGAGCCCTGAAGGTAGATTTAGGGGCAGGTAGGACTATGTCTTCCCAGACAATGCAGATTTGTTCCCCATTTCTTTCCTTCCCTGGGATGCTGACATGAGTGACGCCAAAGGTACCTATCTGCACATGCGTGGATCACTGCAGTAATGGCAGTTTCCCAGCCTTCCCTCACTGCAGTTACTCAATTCATGCTGTCACTCAGCCTTCATCAGGTGACAGTCAAATGTTGGAGCTAGCAAGCCTCCCCTGAAGGAGAAGAGCAGTCTGTTGGATGCTCCATCCTCCTTCCCCAGTCTGATCCTCAGAGACTCCAGCTCATTCCTAAACTCAGGTCCCTTTTGTCGCAAGCAGTAGCGCTACTGCTGCCCTGACAGGACAGCTAAAGAATATAAATTCTTGACTCTGTGCTTTTTGACAAATGAATTTGCAATCCCCAAACAAGCAAGGGCTAACATGGCAACCCAGCTGACTTCTCCAGTGACAGTATGGCAGTGTTGTTTATCGCCACTCTTAAAATGGTTGTGCAAATGCTAAATGCTACTGATAGCAGATGGTCAGTATTTGTTATGCAGTGCCCCTAGGAAAAGCCTCATTGCCGTATAATATTTAATTTCTATTCATTCTAAACCAATGCTCACTGAATCCCAAATGGAAGTAACTTGGCAGACAAGGGGTACTTTATCCTAATGTAAGAATACTATTATCTTAACCCATGGTCTGTAGATAGATTGCACATGTCTATGTGTTAAAATTAGTTAAACATCTCACCTGTCGCCATGCTGGCACCCCAGGTTCAGAATAGGACCTGGGTCGATTGGGGGTTGGCCAGGGGTCAGATGATTTAGCATCGTACTGGAATGCTGCCCTCCTGTTGGAGAGGGATTTGCTAGCTCTGCTGCAATACTGCCACCTAGGTGAGCACAGGTGGCAGTGCAAGTGAAGCAGCGAGGGTGGGGTAGGCACCTACTGACAGGGATACACGCATATGCATGCGTCTGCTCAGTCCCCGGACACAAGGCAACCCTAGCAGAGGGGACAAAATGGTTGGGGGGGAAGTCTTTGCCACTCTGGGGTTATACAATGCTCCTGCACGTACTCTGCACCACCTACTGGGCTGCCTGCTGCCGCATCCATTGTATAGTCTCCTCCTGAGCTTGGGGTGAACCTGGGAGGCTCTGCCTTGAGAGGAAATCCATGAGGCACTGCAAGGTGGTGGGGCTGTAAGCCCCAGTGACAGCGGATGACATTAAAGCTGCAATATTTATTTGGTCTCAATTTTCACCATGCAGTTTTTTTTAGGAAAAAAGATTTATCATCAGTATATTTTAACTACCTCAGATATTGAAAGAGACAGCTGTTATAACTACTTTTGTAATAATGACTTAGGTCATTAAATATGGCCTCCACTCACAATATTTAAAAATCTCTTCCACTGAGGGTACAGTTTATAAATACTGGATTTATACTGTGCATGTATTAAGATGGTGTTTGCACGTGTTTCTCATATTAAACTGTATCACGTCACACCAAGATGTGTACATTTTTTGTGGTTGGCACTGAAAGGAAGCAAGAACTTTTAAAAACATCAAAGTCAAATATCTTAGTTTAGGGATGAATGAAAATGAAAAGGCAAATTGGTATAATGGTGTTTTTGCCATACATTATTCCTTAAAAAAAAAAAGATCACATGATGATTAACAAGTACTGCTGCTGTAAGTGATTAAAAAACATAATTTCGAGTTCTTTTCAAATCCTTATTTCTTTATTAGTACAAAAAGTAACTCTTTTAAAACTGTGTTTTTCTTTCCCCTCTTCTTTCACAGATGTGTACTCCAGCGAACACGCCAGCTACACCCCCCAACTTCCCAGATGCCCTCGCAATGTTCTCAAAGCTTAAAGCCTCTGAAAGCTTCAACAGTGGCAGCCCTCTTTCTGCAGCAGCCTGTTCCCCTCCTCTTCCTCCTCCACCTCCTCCTCACATGAGCTTCAGTCCATCATGGCCAGTGACCTCTCCTCCCAGTCAGTTGGGTGTGTGGACTCCTACCCCTCCACCACAGCCAACAGGCTGGCCAGATGCTGTCTCCCAGCAAACATCATCAGAAGAGAAGGCCAATGTCGCCATGGAGGCAGAAAGATGAGGTCTACAATTGCACAATAGCAGCGAGTTGGTGTGATTTCTTTTTGCCAGCGACATTAGAAAGGACAGCATTTTTACGACAGCCTTTTCAGGACTCCATTTGTGGTAGCCTCTAATGTGTGCTGTAGCCTACGTGAGTAGAATGTGGGAGAGAATGAGTGGGAGAGAGACAGCTAATGCTGGAGAGAAACGATGGCCTCCTGCAACTTATTTTATGGGCACAGGACTATTTTTCTGTACCACTGGGTCTACAAGCAGGCCAGTGGCAAACAGCAAAAACTCTCTCTCTAACCACCTAGAAAACTAATCGGATTGTGGAAAACCTCACAGCTGGCATCACATGATTTAAAGTAAAAAAACTGAAATACAAACCAGTTGCTGGGGGATTAACAGCTCATTGATGGCCCCAAGCCTTGACTTCAACTGGTTTCAACCTACTTAGGCTCTCTTTCAATGAAATGTCGCTTTTCAAAACTGATGGCCAGGGAAGGCCTCAGGCCTGATTCACAAAAAAAAAAAAGCAATCAAGTGATATTTTAATGAATTCATTGCTTATATACTTTGCAACAGGAATTACAAACAGTTACTTTTGGATGACAGCTCCCTATTTTTGATTTGTGGAAGACGTTTGTGTTTTGGAAAAAAGCAGATTTATACATTTATAAATTTAGGTATACTATTAAAAGACAGCCATACTGGGGATGTAATTTTAGATGGGGGTATTGGTATGTGTGCATTTCACCATTTGCATGACGTAGTATCATGTGAAAAAAACAAAGGAGAAAGGAAACTTTGGAAAACTGAGCAAGGTTTTGCTTGTGTCTCTGTTTTGGCTCTTCAAATTACAGCAGTGTCAGAATTTTTTACTTTGGCAAATGACTTTCAAGATTTTGTCTCCTGCCATAATTGTACAAAGACCTGCCGTTCTTGTGCCAAGATGACTGGTGGGGGTGTCAGGGACTCCTTCTCCATCAGGAGTTTAGATGATGATGTTCTTCACAAGTTGTTTTCTAAAAGAAGGTTTCTTGTGTTTGGGTTTTTTTATTTCGTGATTTTCAGTGTTGCTTTTTGAACAAGCCTGTACAGCCGTATGCATCAGACTGAGAATCGTACCATGTGGTCCTAGATGAGAACACACATTTGGTCTCTGTAGTCATCCTGCTCTCCAGTTAAACAGAAGAATTTATTCAGACTGGCTTCCTTTGAACATGACAGGTTGCACTGGATCCAAATCAAACAAAATGCTGGCTCTACGTGCATTTTGATCATGTTTTTAGGCTTCTTCTAGGTGTGGTGTATTAAAGAGTCACTGTATACAAAATCACGTGCTGTACATCAAAGTGCTTTATGACACACACACACATACTTAATTGCATTATATGTCATGTCCAGGCACACACATGCACACACACACGCACACACACAGAGTTAATCACATTATATGTCACGTCCAGGCACACACACACACACACACACACACACACACACACACACACACACAGTTAATTGCATTATATGTCATATCCAGGCACCGTGGGTCACGTACAGTGAATTGTATCATACACCATATGTCAAGACTTCATAGATCAAACTCAGTTAGTAACACCACATACTGTATGTCTTGGTGCCATATGTCACACACAGTAAATGACATCACAGCTGTACATCATCATTTCACAATGAATTACATCACACACTACATTCATCGAGGTGTGAGAAGCCATGCTCAGTCAGTTACATTACACATCATGCATTGAGATACAATATGTCACGACCAGTAAATTACATCACACACTGTATTTCATGGCCCCATAAGTCAAACACAGTTAACTACATTGCACTCTGTATGTTAAGGCACTGTAGATGATGAACAGTGAATTATATCACATGCAGTACATCAAGTCCCAGTGTACAAGAAGGTGATGTATGCCATGCATAATGAATTATGGTACATCCCATGCCTTACATTAAGGCAGTGTATATCTATATCACACACTGTCAGTTCCATCAAACAGTGTACATGGAGGCACCATATATCATACATAGTGAATTACATCACATGCTATCTGTCAAAGAGCTGTATGCTACACACAGTAAATGACATTCCATTCCATTCATCAAGGCACTGCAGGTCACTTCCAGTGACATACAGTACACTGCACACTGAATATCTAGGCATCATACATTATTCACTGTACGTCAAGGCATTGTGTATCACACACAAGGAATAACGTTACACACCATACATCAATAGGCCATACGTCACAGACAGTGAATAACATCCTACACCTTAGATCAAAGCACCGACCTCATGCAATGAATTTACATTTACAATGCATTGAATGTGAATCACATCACAGAAAACTAACTACAGTGCACACATACATTGTGAAGCCATTTACAATAACCACAATACAACTTATTTGCATATTGCATCTTTCATACAACTTCTGTCTCAAAATGCATAACATTTACAATAATAGAAACAAACTACAATGAAAAGAAATCTAGAGAACACTAATATCAAAATCTAAAATGTAAATGATATGTAATTCATGGAAATGTTCATATTGTAAATACAATATTAGTTACAAGGTGATTTCAGCATAATGGGATTTGATGGCAATAATGTAGTCAAATAAATTCTGTAATTAAAAAACTTCAAGTAGAGAGAGAGAGAGAACATTAGACATAGAAATCAAGGGAGAAAGATGGTAAGATTTAAAAAATGGGGATACGCTAATTCAGTTGCAAGAAATAGGTAAGGTATTTCAGAAGAAAAGGGCAGCAGAAGAGAAGATATACAACCAAAAAGATGTCCTTCAGACCCATTTTGAGTCTACTTTAGTGGGTTTTTTTTTTAATATGTAACAATTAAAGGAGTATTCAAGGTTATCCAAGATTGGATCCATGACAGTTAGCACATGGGCACCCAGCGCAGTGACACCTACCCACAGCCATTCAGCCTAACAACATTGTTCCTAACCTGACAGCTGGCAAAAACAACCACAATACCCACCAGCAGTGGGACCATAAGCATGTCGAAGGCAGTCATGTGATAACTGAGGCTACTTTGTAGTCGTAGCTGTTGTTTTAGAGCAAACATCTTGCAGGGCAAACCAGTATTTGGCCAAAATTCCAAGGCCATCCATCGCAAGGCTGCAGGTCTTTGCTTCAGTTGTTGTGCCACATCCCAGGTTGTCATTAGTATTTTCCGCTGTTTTTGAGTGCCCATTGTTCAACTTTACTTTTCCTATGACTACAGAGATCTAACATGCAACAGGAAGGGCTCCCGGACTCTATGGGTCATCGGGTCTTCAAAAACAACTGAAGACACTCATAAAAATCTGGGGATAACCACATTAAAAGCAGCAATCTTTTTAATTATTTCAAATCTAAACAAAATCCTTACGCAGACTGAAAACAGGATGAAGGGGCAACTTACAAGACGGATGTAGAAGGGTACTCTAACAAGGAATAAAAGGTAATAGGTACAAAATATTTGCTTATATGTGTGCTGGTGCTTTAAAAAGATAGTCCTGAAAGGAAGAAAGGAGGGAAAGGGTAACACTAACATATCGATGAAGATGATGGAGCAATATGGAATGATCAACGGTGTCAAAAGCAATGCTGAGATCAAGAAGAATGAGGAGAGACTGGCCTGGTAGAGCCTTGAAAGCCCTACAGCTTGCAACAGCAGTGACTGGCATTTGGAAGCGAGCTGGAGTCATGAGGGTCTTCCAGGGAAGGAGATTTGAGAGGGCTGAGGACTGCTGTCCTCCATCGAGGAGGTAGGGAAGCATTTGCATCCCTTCGTTTGACTGCTACCCAGTGAACTAAGTGGCAGCATGGCTTAAGAAATGGGGGACAGACTGCTGCCATGACCTGCACCAACTGCGCATGTGCAGGCATGTATTTATGTGCACCACTGCACAACAGCATCTTGGGGGGAGGGAGAGAAAAATGGGGAACAAAAGGCTTCCAGCTGGGCAGATGATGCCCTGCATGCCCCCCCTTGTCCATCATCGGGCTGTTTCTGGTCCTGGCTCCTAGATTGTCTGCCAGGCTTCAACCTCTACTGCAGGAAGCTGGATGTTGGGATGGAGTCTTCACGGAGCAGAAGGAAGGTGGGCTCAAACCGAGGGGCCATGCAGCTGTATGTCATTGGTGGTTGCTGGGAAGCCCAGGTATGGAGGAGGCTTGACAGATGGGTAGGCAGTGCGGCAGAAAACAAAGGAGGTCTTGGCCAGAGGGGCCCAGGAAGAATAAATAGAGTTAAAAAAAAAGAATGAGGAGAAGAGGGGAGCCATTGTCTGAGGACCTAAGAATGTCATTAATGAGCCCAAGCAGGGCAGTCTCGGTAATATATCCAGACCAGAAACCAAATTGAAAAATATCTAAAATATTAATATCCGGGTGACAGGAAAGATAAGGTCACCTTCTCAAGGATAATGCTCAAAAAAGTTAGATATAGGATGATAGCTTAAAAGAGAATTAGGACCAAGTGTTTTTAAAGAGGGGAAAATGACTGCAGTTGTGAGGGAGTCGAGGAAAGTTCCAGAGGATAAGTGAAGGTTAATAATAGCTATAATGTCATGGACTAGAGTGGGAGGCAGAATGACATTTGGAAAGTAGGAAGAGGGTCAAGAGAGATGGTGGTCTTTTTCTTTAGAGCAGTGGTACTAATAAGGCCCTGGGGTGACATGTGTCCCCCAACTGATCTTATCCTTTGCCCCCCAGTCTACTCCCAGACATGCTCTGCTGACGTTTTCCATTTGGATGTTGCCTACATTCTGAAATTGATTAGTCATGTTCAGATCACTAATGCCACCTGGTCTGAAGCTGGGGAAAAAATCAGAGGAATACAAAAAAGGGGCACATATTAATAAAAGATGAGAGAGGTAAGGAAAAATCACAGTCATAAATTGAAAAAGGGCACAGAAGGTAACTAAACCACAAAGAAAATAGGCTCCCCCACCAAAAATTATATTGTTGCTTGACATGACTCTCAATGGCTGGAATTTGGCCCCTAATGAAAATTTTGTGAGTACCACTGCTTTAGAGGAAGAATTATGCTGTTTTTTTTTTTTAAACCGGGAGTTAAGAAGAGAGAAATGGGAGATGGGGATTAGTCAAAATTAGTTTTAAAGGAAACATTAAGAAAATATTAAATGACAGATATTTAAGGGTTAAAGAAGGATGCAACACTATGTTACACTCAGTTATATTGCCTTCAATATGTTGAGGTGCCATATGTCATGTACAGCAAATTACGTCACATGCCATTTGTCAAAACAAATGATATCACACACCGTAAATGAAGACACTGTATGTCATGGGAAATTAATTCAGTCATATATGTCACGTATACATTGACGAGTCAAGGCACTGTATGTCACACAATCATTTGCAGTCTATAATATATGAAGCACTATATATCACACCTATCTAAGAAGTCTGTATAAAATCTATTTGAATGTCCCTAACTGACCACGCAGTACATTTGTTTATGATGTCATGGTACAATACACTGTGATGTCACAAACCGAGCAATTATGGCATTAGTTGGGGATGGGCGTACACTTGATGCATTGCAAACAAGTAGTACGTTAGCTAAAATATTTAGAAGGCTGATGGAGGGAGAAAGTAAAAAGACAGAAAACATTAAACAGAAATGCTGTAAATGTAATATTCTCTAGGCATTTCATTAGGCACCTGCTCTTTAACAAACCCAGACATACCCACAGGGCCGCAGTAATGGGGGGGAAAGTGGGGAAGTTGTCCGGGGCCCCGAGCTCAGGAGGGGCCCACCTGAGGAGCTGGCATTACCCTGGGCATTAGCTGGTTTGGGAAACGGGGGCCCATTTCGATTGACTTGTCCTGGGCCCCAAAATTCATAGCTGCAGCCCAGCTTGGAGACTTCTCTAATAATGAGATCCCCATTCTGTCATGAAGTGAGAATAACACCACAACCTTAGAGAACTCAGATATTAGATGATGTGTCTATCCACCAATGATACCTATTACTAATGGGCAGAAAGATTTTCTGATCTAGAAAACTCTAAAACGCTTTGACTGGCCACTACCAAGATGGAATATTTACACTTTCTAATAGCCTCTACCTGCAAATCCCTCTCTTCTTCTTATTTGAGTTCATTTTGCACTGACTGTATACCTTTATACAGGATGTTCTTGGTCTGATTAGCACAGCTTGTACTACTCTACACTAGGTTAGTCCTGTGCCGTTTCTTCCTGCTCGATATTGTATCTGTTCCCACAATATTTGCAGATTTCTTGATAATAAACTTTTTTTGTTTTGTGTGTGTGGAGGCTTGTTTGCTGATTAACTATTGTATGTACTAATGGGATCCACCAGTACCCAGAATGTCATTTGCCTGAATGTATAGAGCAGGTGTGTGCGTAGGTGTTCAGAAGAGCTGACATGATGGTGTTGAGTGGCAGCATGTCTTGCTGTGACTCTCAAAGACCGAGGTGCAGAGACGGTCTGTGGGGACATGGCTGCATGGCAGAGGTGAGGCACCCAGCCCAAGGGCAAGGGGGGAGGCTGATGGCTCTTATACAACTGAGACGCAGGACACACAGGTGCATATGGAATGGAGTGGGATGAGGACATAGACTGCAGGTCACAAGAGAGCAGTACACACCAGAACAATTAAAATATGTCCTGGTTATCCACTGTTCAAAAAATATGAATAAAGAGTCATTGCTAGTGCCAGCAATCCTCAAAGTTGAAGCAACTCTTTCTTTGAACTGGTAAAAATCTTGGCCATATCGACATGCACCGCTGCCTCACTAACTCTGGCGGTGGGAACTGCGCAGTGTCCTCCTCCAGCTTGCCTCTGTGCGTTAACACATCAGTTGCACTTCCAGTTGACTTTTCTTGTTTCTTGATGTGCATTTTCTAAAGAGACAAAAAAGATACGCACTTTATCTCTAACTTCAGAAAATCATGCAGTAAGGAAGATCGCATTCAAGGACAAGGTAAGTAATTTAGATTATAAAATGGTAAGAAAAAATCTAGAAATGTCGCTGGCCAAGAGATGTCACCTGATCATGCATTAAATCTCTATAAATGCACAGTCAGGAGCAGAATCTCATTTTCCTTCCCCCACAAAACCTACATAGAGCCAATTTATAAGGGTAATAGACCTTTAGCCTGGTGCCTTACTACACCCCTGGGCATGCATAACATCTTATAATGCACACCCTGTCATGGCTTATTATTTATTTTTTTGATAGAGATTTTTATCCTCCTTGGTTGGGACTGGATGGGCTATCAGCCCTGTACATGTGAGCTGCCAACCGGCCACCTATGCTTATCCAACTTCCTCCTGCAGATGCATGTCTTGGCATCACGGGCAGGGCTTTGTTAACACCTGGCTCCTCCACATATTTTCTACCTGTTATTTTTGGCCCCCTCCAAGGCTACAGCAAAAGCAGTCACACATGCATGTGGAGATGCACATGTGAATTGGAGCTGCCTGCCCTGATCCATCCACCCAGCATAGTGCCAACCTCCCAGGCATCAGCACTACCAGCGGACCTCCACATTGTGGCACCTAAGAGCCAGGATGGCTTGCCTCCCCCATTCTTGGAGAGGAGAGCTGCCAGATGGCCGCTCATCCTTCTTTCGCCTCTCCACACCACCACCCCTCTGGCAAACCCCTGCTGACCCAAGCTTGTTCTTCAACTCGGGTCACTGGCATGGGAGAAGTAAGGCACTTTACTGCACCTCGTTGGTCATGTTTGTGTTCGCCCACTCACTCTGCGCCCGAGGACCCCTTGGTTTAATCGCTCCTCGAAAGAGCTGAGGAGAGTGGGGTGAAGGCTAGAGAAAGCTTGGCAGAAATATGGCCTGGATGCTGACAGGCTTAGGTTGATGGACCATTATAAGGCCTATCAATCAGCAATCACCCGTAAGAAGGCAGAATTCCTGTCCGGGGAGATTGCTGCTGCTCGGAATCGACTGGCTCAGCTTTTCCGGACTGTGGACAGACTGTGCAATCCAGTCTGTCTTCAGTCTGGAAGAGATTTTTCACAAATGAAGTGTAATGAGCTTGCTCGGTTCTTTGCAGATAAGATTGCCAGCATCAGGTTGGGTATCTGTCCAACTCTTTCTAAAAGGGATTGCGGAGATCGGCGGGAGGTGGCGGATGCCTGTCTTGCCTGGCTTGACTTTAGTCAGCTGGAATTCATGGACATTGTGAGGATTGTCCAGACTTTGCGACCAACCAGCTGTAGTTTGGATCTGGGCTCTGTACCACTATTGGTAGGTTGTGTAAATGTTATCGGCCCGATCCTTGCTGAAATTGTCTCGGGTTCCTTGGAGCAGGGGGTCTTTCCTGATCCCATTAAGGAGGCGGTCGTTCGACCACTCCTTAAAAAACCCTCCTAGGATCCAGACTGTCTAGTTAACTATAGACCTGTCTCTGATCTTTCCTTTGTGGGTAAGGTTATTGAGAAGGTGGTTGCGTTGCAGCTGGATGACCATCTTACAACTCACAATTTCTATGATGTTCTCCAATCTGGGTTTAGAAAAAGACATAGCAAGAAGACCACCCTGGTCTGGGTTTTAAATGATCTCCTAATGGTGAGAGACCAAAAGGCCCTTACTATTCTAGTCCTTCTCGATCTTTCAGCAGCATTTGACACTATGGACCATGATGTGCTATTGGAGTGCCTGCGGACTCTCTGTGGACTGTCTGGTACAGTCTTACGTTGGTTTCGATCTTTCCTCATGGACAGGACACAGAGGGTTGTCACTGGAATTTATTCCTCTGATACCCTCTTCCTGTACTGTGGGGTGCCGCAGGGCTCCATATTGGCACTCATGTTGTTCGCAGTGTATATGCTGCCATTAGGTGATATCATTAGGCGATACAGTTTGGGTTTTCACTGCTAAGCAGCTGATACCCAACTGTATATGCCCTTTACTCCCTGACAGGATGATGTGATCTCTGTGCTTAACAACTGTCTAGCTGAAATCAGAGATTTGATGAGCACTAGCTGGCTGAGGTTAAATCCGGATAAGACTGAGGTATTGGTTGTGGACCCGGGTTGCCATGATGCCTTGCATTAGTGGGGTCATGACCTTTACAATGGAGTGAACCAGGTCTTCACACCAGGGCAGAACAGAGTAAAGCAACTTCATTTAAATTTAAATTAGAATGACATTAGAGGGGAGTAAGGGAGGGAATCATTGTTCATGCCTACAAACTAATAATAATAATATTTTTATTTTTAAGGCACCTTTCAAAAAGCCAAGGCACCGTACAAGATAAAATCAAACAGTTCAGATAAATAAACAATCATTAAAATCAAACAATGCCATAAATAAAATGACATAAAATGATCAGTCACCATAAGCCTGGTGCCACAAATGAGTTTTTAAGGCTGATTTAAAGCCTTCCACAGTCGTGCACTCCCGTAACTGAAAAGGTAGAGAATTCCATAGTGTGAGGGCCACGAACATAAAAGATCTGGCCCCCAAAAAATTCAAACGTACCTTAGGAATCTCTAACAACCCCTCACCGGCTGAATGGAGCGGTCGCCCAGGGCAATAGGGAATCAGGAGCTCTTTCAGATAGTCTGGGCCCAGTCCGTGTAGGGCTTTTAAAGTCAGCTAACCAACTTTAAAGGTGATGCACCACTGAACTGGCAGCCAGTGCAGTTTGCGCAGCACTGGCGTAATATGACAGGACTGAGAAGATCCTGTCAAAAGCTGGGCCGCCGCGTTCTGCACCAGCTACAAGCGGTGGATTTCTACCCCAGAAAGCCCTAGGTATAGGGAATTGCAGTAATCTAAGCGTGAGGACACAAAGGCGTGGACCAAGGTGGGAAGGTCGCTGGACAGTACCAGATGTTTAATCCTGGAGATATTCCTTAGATGGTAAAAGGGAGATTTGATGACAGCTGACACCTGCAAATGCAGGGTCAACCCTTCATCAAAAATTACCCCCAGGTTTCGTACCTGGTTAGAGGTCTGAAGGGAGACACCCCCGAGAACAAATCCAGAGGGTGATCCACTTCCCAAACCTCCTGTCCAACGACCAGGTTCCACAACCATCACCTCAGTCATACCAGAGTTCAACTTCAGCCAGCTTGAATCCATCCACTCCTGGGTTTCTTTGAGACAGTTATTAAAGATTGAGAGAGCTCTATCCTGGTCAGGTGCAAAAGAAAGGTAGAGCTGGGTATCATCGGCATAACAATGAAACCTCAGCCCATACCTTCTTACAATGTCCCTGAGGGGTAGCATATACACTGCGAACAACATGGGCGACAGAACCAAACCCTGAGGAACCCCACAAGACAGAGAAACTGGATCTGATGAAAATACTGCAGATACCGCTCTCTGAGTTCTTCCAGTGAGGAAAGATGTAAACCATCTGAGGACAGTCCCTGTTATTCCACAGATGTACCTCAGGTGGCTAAGTAACAGCCCATGGTCCACGGTGTCAAACGCTGATGATAGATCCAGAAGAACCAAGATGGAATGGTTCTTCCAATCTCTAGCCATCTGGAGATCATTTAGCACCCGAACCAGCGCTGTCTCGGTGCTATGTCTCTTTCGAAAACTGGACTGGAGGGGCTCGTAGATGTCGTGGATGGTGAAGTGGTCTTCCAGTTGTGCTGCCACTACTTTCTCAATAACCTTCCTTAAAAAGGGAAGGTTAGAGATAGGTCTGTAGTTAGCATGGCAGTTTGGGTCCAAAGTAGCTTTCTTCAAGAGAGGTATCACTACCACCTCTTTCAGAAAGTTAGTAAACTCCCCCAGATTCCAAGGAGCACCAAACTATCCTCGCTAGGACCGGGCCGATAACATCAAGACAACCCAAACTCAGGGAAGTTGGGCCAGGGTCCAAACTGCAGCATGTAGGGTGCACACCCTGGATGATCCGCATGACATCCACGAAGTCGAGGTGGCTGAAGGTACTCCAGCAAAACCGGGGGACAGTGACCTCATGCTGTACCCAGAGAGTGCCCTGGGAGGAGCTCCACTCTGATGTCGGCCACCTTATCAGCAAAGAAATGAGCTAGATCATCGCACTCTATTTGTGAAAATGCTTTCCGAACCTGAAGACAGGCTGGGTTGCACAGTCTGTCCACAGTTCGGAACAGCTGAGCTGGTCGGTTCTGAGCTGCCACAATCTCCCTGGACAGGAACTCTGCCTTCTTACGGGTGATTGTGGATTGATAGACTTGATAATGGTCCATCAATCTAAGGTGGTCGGCATCAAGGGTGGATTTCCGCCAGCGACGCTCTAGCCTTCGTCCTAGTCACCGCATCTCCCTCAAAACCCCATCAAACCACGGGGATCGAGGGTGAAGGGAAAGAGGGCGAACTTGGACTGGAGCAATGACATCCAGTGCCCCCGAGACGGCCTTATTATAGGCCAACATGAGGGTCTCTGGATCATTACTTGCCACGGAGAGGGATGATAGGTCAAGAACCGCAGATAGGCTCTGAGAACTTATATCTCTTAAAGGGCGGTACCTGATCATCGCCACAGGGGGAGGCTTACAAGGGGGGGGTTGCTAAAACTAAACCCCACGGTGTAATGATCAGACCATGCAACTGGTTCCAACCCCAAATTGGAGGCCTCGATCCCTAGGAGGGAAACCAGGTCGAGAGAGTGTCCATACTTATGAGTCGCAGTGGTAACCACCTGTGTAAGTCCCAGAGATGTCATTAGCTGGAGGAAGTGCTGTCCAAATTGCGAGAGTTCGTCATTGACTCAGGCGTTAAAGTCACCCATAACCATCAGTCTGGGTGACTCCAATGTCATGTCGACGACAAAGTCAGCGACTTCCTGAAGGAATCGCTTCTCATCACCAGGTGGACGATAGATGAGGGCAATCCGACAACCTACACCTGCTACGACGGTACACTCAAACAACTCTGCCTCCTCAACTAATACACTCATGAAGGTCAGTTTGGTCTTGAAACAGACCGCTACTCCCGCCCCGCGATCCAATCTCCAATCTGTCCCTGGTCACACTGCATTAGCCCACACTATATCTGTCCACTCTGTACCTATATTTACTGTCCCTGGTAACACTGCATTAGCCCACACTATACCTACCTACATGGCACATGTCTTTACTGTCCCTGGTAACACTGCATTAGCCCGCACTGAACCTGCTCACACTGTACCTGTCTTTACTGTGCCTGGTCACACTGCATTAACTCACACTATACCTGCCCACACTGTACCTGTCTGTACTGCCCCTGGTCACACTACATTAGCCAATACTATACTTGCCCACACTGTACCTGTCTGTACTGTCCCTGGTCACACTGCACTAGCCCACACTATACCTGTCTTTACTGTTCTTGGTCACACTGCATTAGCCCACACTGTATCCGCTCACTCTGTACCTGTCTGTACTGTCCGTGGTCGCAAATATTAGCCCACACTACACCTGTCCACACTGTACCTATCTTTACTGTCCCTGGTAACACTGCATTAGCCCACACTATACCTACCTACATGGCACATGTCTTTACTGTCCCTGGTAACACTGCATTAGCCCACACTGCACCCGCTTCACACTGTACATGTCTTTACTGTCCCTGGTCACACTACAATAGTTCACACTATACCTGTCCACACTGTACTTGTCTTGACTATCCCTGGTCACACTGCATAAGCCCACACTATACCTGTCCACACTGTACCCATCTTTTACTGTCCCTGGTCACACTGCATCAGCCCACACTATACCTTTCTACATGGTACCTGTTTGTACTGTCCCTGGTCACACTACATTATCCCACACTATACCTACCTACATGGAACCTGTCTGTACTGTCACTGGTCACACTGTATTAGCCCACAGTATACCTACCTACATGGTACCTGTCTGTACTGTCCCTGGTCACTCTGCATTAGCCCACTCTGTACCTGCCTACATGGTACCTGTCTGTACTGTCCCTGGTCACACTGCATTAGCACACACAGTACCTATTCACATGGTACCTGTCTTTATTGTGCCTGGTCACTCTGCATTAACCCACACTATACCTGCCCACACTGTACCAGTCTGCACTGCCCCTGGTCACATTACATTAGCCAATACTATACCTGCCCACACTGTACCTGTCTTTACTGTCCCTGGTCACACTACATTACCCCACACTGCACCTGTTCACACTGCACCTGTCTGTACTGTCCATGGTCACCCTGCATTAGCCCACTCTGTACCTATCTTTACTGTCCTTAGTCACACTGCATTAGCCCACACTGAATCCGCTCACACTGTACCTCTCTGTACTGTCCCTGGTCACACAGCATTAGCCACACTATACCAGTTCACACTGTACCCATCTTTACTGTCCCTGGTCCCACTGCAGTAGCCCACAGTGCATCTACGTACACTGTATCTGTCTTTACTGTCTCTGGTCACACTGCAGTAGCTCACACTACGCATGTCTTTACTGTCCTTGGTCACACTGTATCCGCTCACACTGTACCTGTCTGTACTGTCCCTGGTCACACAGCATTAGCCCACACTACACTTGTCCACACTGTTCCTATCTTTACTGTCCCTGGTAACCAAGGCCCCTAGAATTCTGGCCGCCAGGATTTTCACATGAAACTTGCAATCTATCTATAGAACTTCTGCGGTGCAGTAGAATTCACTCTTCTTGTTGATTTTTTATTAATATTTCTGTTTTTCCATAGAATCTGGTTCCCTTCCTCTCTTTTTATATCCTAAACCCCCTCTATGCTCATAATGTGATGTTATCATTGCTATAACATCATACATTAGCTAATGAAATGGCTGCAATCTGCAACAGAAATGAACAGTCACTTTTCTGCCACAGCTCCCACTGCCAGAGAAGGTGGCACAGCACAGCAGGCAGGGTGATATTTGCTCAACCTGCACTACAGCCTAATACAATTTTCAGTCTTACATTATTGCACTAGGGCTAACTTAAACAAAATCTTGTCAGTAGCACAGACCTGTTAAGTCCATACCTCACTTTGTACAAACCTGTTTGTGTCTTTAAGGTATAGAGATGCCATCTGAAATGAATAACTGGTAAAATGAATTTAACCATCATTTTTAAGAAAAATAAAGTAATTATACCCGGAAAAGCGGAATATAATAACGTGTTGACCTGTTGAAAGAATAGACCTGTTAAATAAATAATTGCACTGTACGCATTTTTGCCAGGGTTATTGATTACATATTGTCATTGGTTGATAGAATCACCTAAAAGTTATGGAGAAATGTTGTGTGCAGGGACAGCTGTTGGGTCAGAGGGTAGCATGCTGTGTTTCCATGCTGGCAACTCGGGTTCAGAGATTAGCTCTGGGAGCTGGCTGGACAGCATAAGGATTGGTGGAACACATCACTGCTCAGAGCCTGGGAAGGTATGGTGTTGTGTTCTGTCACATGGTGGACACATTGTGCTGGTCTGGAGAGCTCTATCTCACAATCGGTTCACATGCATATCATGGCCTGATGGTGTTACGCAGTGTGTCAGGGAAAGCAGGTTGACATCAAAAATGAGTTTTGCAATAACTCCTGTATTCTATTTCTACTGAGACCTGTATGTATGAGGATGCAAGTTCATGGAAATTAAAAAAAAATATATATATATTATATATATACACACACACACACACACACACACACACACACACACACATATACAGCATCTCTGTCTCTCTCACCACATCAACATGCATATAGAAATACCTTATTTATCACATAAGATCCCCTCTGCATATGTCATTTATTTAACAGGCTAGGACCTTAAAGGAGAGACATTTGTTTTGCTTTTTTAGGCATAAAATTATTTTTATAAGTCTGTTATTTTTGAACTAGTGTTAACTGTGCTTTCCACCATCCTGATTGCTATAACAACTGCCATGAAAGTGAAGTCAGGATGACAAGCTGTCACTGAAGTGGTAGTTTGTTAGTGCCGCAGAACTTCTGCAGAAATTACAAACCACCACCACAGAAGTTCTGCGGCAAATGGTAGTCTTGCCGCAGAACTTGACCCCACTGTGCCACTGAAAAGTAGGGGCCCTGCTGGTAACACTGCATTAGCCCACATTGCACCTGCTCATGCTGTACCTGTCTTTACTGTCCCTGGTCGCACTTTCACACTTCATTAGCCAACACTATACCTGCCCACACTGTACCTGTCTGTACTGTCCCTGATCACACTTTCACACTTCATTAGCCAACACTATACCTGCCCACACTGTACCTGTCTTTACTGTCCCTGGTCACACTGCATTAGCCCACAATACACCTGTCTACATTGTACCATTCTGTACTGTCCCTGGTCACACTGCATTAGCCCACACTATTCCTACCCACACTATACCTGTCCTTACTGTCCCTCGTCACACTGCATTAGCCCACACTGTGCTGCTCACACTGTACCTGTCCTTACTTTTCCTGGTCACACCGCATTAGCCCACACTATTCCTACCCACTCTATACCTGTCTTTACTGTCCCTGGTTACACTGCATTAGCCCACACTGCACCTGCTCATATTGTACCTGTCTTTACTTTTCCTGGTCACACTGCATTAGGCTTACTATACCTGTCCACACTGTACCTGTCTTTACTGTCCCTGGTCATGCTGCATTAGGCCTCACTATACCTACCCACACTGTACCTGTCTTTACTGTCACTGGTCACACTGCATTAGCCCACACTATACCTACCCACACTGTACCTATTTTTACCATCCTTGGTCACACTACATTAGCCCACACTGTACCCGTGCACAGTGTATCTCTCTATACCGTCCCTGGTCACAGAACATTGGCCCACACTGTACCTGTCTTTACCATCCCAGGTCACACTGCATTAGCCCACATTTCACCTGCTCATAATGTACCTGTCTTTACTGTTCCTGCTTACACTGCAGTTGACCACACTGCACCTGACTTCACTGGTCTTGCTTACATTGCCTTTGACCACACTGCACCTACCTGCGCTTTACCTGTCTTTACTGTTCCATCTTTCTCTGCTGTTGACCCCATAGTGCCTGCATACTGCACTTGTCCACACTGTACCTGTCTTTACTGTTTCTGTTGAAACTGCATTAGTCCCACTGTACCTGTCCACAGTGTACCTCTCTGTACTGCCCTTGGTTACAGTGAGTGCATTAGCCCGCACTATACTTGCTGGTACTTACATAGATACATAGATACATAGACAGTGTCGGCAGATAAGGGCCTATGGCATCCTAGTCTGCCCATTTGAGCTTGTAAGTTCAGTTTGTTTTCCTAGAAGTCTATTTCCCCTTACCCCTGACCTCTAGAATTCCTTTATGTCTATCCCATGCATTCTTAAATCCCATGATTGTTTCAGCCCCCACCACTTCCTCTGGCAGGGTGTTCCACTTGTCCACCTCCCGTTCTGTGAAGAAATTCTTTCTCATGTTTCCTCTGAATTGTCCTCCTCCAACTTCATCCCATGCCTCTAGTCCTGAAACATCTTTTTCGCTTAAAATAGTGTTTTCCTGCACCCTGTTCCTCCCTGTAAGATACTTGTATGTCTCTATCATATCCCTCTCTCCTCCCTCTCCTCCAGGGAGTACATGTTCAGTTCCTTCAACCTGTCTTCATAGGACTTGTGATGCAACCCATGCACCATCTTTGTTGCCCTCCTCTGAACCTTCTCTACCCTGTCTATGTCCTTACGTAGGTATGGTCTCCAGAACTGTACACTGTACTCCAGGTGGGGCCTCTAGTGTCTTGTATAGCGGAATTATGACTTCCTTTTCCTGCTGGTGATGCCCTGCCATACATCCCAGCATCCTATTTGCTTTACCTGATGCCTTGTCACACTGTTTCCCTACCTTGAGGTCATCAGAGATGACAACCCCAAGATCCCTTTCCTGCTTGGTGCATGCTATATCCTCACCCCCCAACTGATATATTGTGCCAGGGTTTTTGTGCCCCATATGCATTATCTTGCACTTTTTTGCATTGAATTTCAACTGCCAAACCCTTGACCATTCTTCAAGTTTCTGCAGGTCCCTTCTCATTCTGTCTACACCCTCTGGTGTGTCCACTCTGTTACAGAGCTTTGTGTCATCAGCGAACAGTGAAATTCTGCCTTCTATAAAATTACTTTTTTTTTTTTAGTTGTTTAACCAGGACTAGCACACTAAACTGAAAGCTTTTTTACAGGTACGTCCTAGAAGCACAAGTAAGTTAAGTGACTTGCTCAGAGTCACACAGTCTGCAAGTGGAAGCTGTGGGATTCAAACCCAGGTCTGATCTGTTGGATGTCACCAGATTTGCAGCTCAGAGCCTTAAACCACTGTGCTATACTTCTATCTGCACTGTTCCTGGTTACACTGTATTAGCCCACACCGCACCTGCTCACCCCGTACCTGTCTTCACTGTTTCAGCTCACGCTGTTTTTGACAACATAGTGCCTGCATACTGCACTTGTCCACACTGTACCTGTCTTTACTGCTTATGGTCGCATTGCATTAGCCCACACTATACCTCTCTGTACTGTCCCTGGTCACACTGCATTAGTCCACACTATACCTACCCACACTGTACCTGTCTTTACTGTCCCTGGTCATACTGCATTAGACCACACTGCACCCGCTCACACTGTACCTGTCTTTACTGTCCCTGGCCACGCTGCATTAGGCCTCACTGTACCTGTCTTCACTGTCCCTGGCCACACTGCATTAGGCCTTACTGTACCTGTCTTTATTGTCCCTGATCACATTGCATTAGGCCTCACTATACCTACCTACACTGTACCTGGCTTTACTATCCCTGGTCACACTGCATTAGCCCACACTATACCTGTCTTTACCATCCTTGGTTACACTACATTAGCCCACACTTCACCTGCTCACACTGTACCTGTCTTTACTGTCCTTGGCCACACTGCATTAGGCCTCACTGTACCTGTCTTCACTGTCCCTGGCCACACTGCATTAGGCCTCACTGTACCTATCTTTATTGTCCCTGATCACATTGCATTAGGCCTCACTATACCTACCTACACTGTACCTGGCTTTACTATCCCTGGTCACACTGCATTAGCCCACACTATACCTGTCTTTACCATCCCTCGTTACACTACATTAGCCCACACTTCACCTGCTCACACTGTACCTGTCTTTACTGTCTTTGGCCACACTGCATTAGGCCTCACTGTACCTGTCTTTACTGTCCCTGGCCACACTGCATTAGGCCTCACTGTACCTATCTTTATTGTCCCTGATCACATTGCATTAGGCCTCACTATACCTACCTACACTGTACCTGGCTTTACCTCCTGGTCTCACTGCATTAGCCCACTCCTCTCTTACCATCCTTGGTTTACACCACACAGCCCACACTTCACCTGCTCACACTGTACCTGTCTTTACTGTCCTTGGCCACACTGCATTAGGCCTCACTGTACCTGTCTTCCACTGTCCCTGGCCACACTGCATTAGGGCCTCACTGTACCTATCTTTATTGTCCCTGATCACATTGCATTAGGCCTCACTATACCTACCTACACTGTACCTGGCTTTACTATCCCTGGTCACACTGCATTAGCCCACACTATACCTGTCTTTACCATCCCTCGTTACACTACATTAGCCCACACTTCACCTGCTCACACTGTACCTGTCTTTACTGTCTTTGGCCACACTGCATTAGGCCTCACTGTACCTGTCTTTACTGTCCCTGGCCACACTGCATTAGGCCTCACTGTACCTATCTTTATTGTCCCTGATCACATTGCATTAGGCCTCACTATACCTACCCACACTGTACCTGGCTTTACTATCCCTGGTCACACTGCATTAGCCCACACTATGCCTGTCTTTACCATCCCTGGTTACACTACATAAGCCCACACTTCACCTGCTCACACTGTACCTGTCTTCACTGTTCCTTGCTTACACTGCAGTTGACCACACTGCACCTGCCCACATGGCACCTGACTTCTCTGGTCTTGCTTACATTGCCTTTGACCACACTAAACCTGTCTACGCTGTACCTGTCTTCACTGTTCCTGCTCACACAGCAGCTGGTAACATTTAAAAGCCTAAGTAAGAAGATAATTTTTTTTTTTAACTGTGTTGATACCCTCCATACAGTCCTCTGGCTAGGACCTCCTTCTGCCACTTGCCAGTGTCTCCTCCCGTCCACCAAGGCCCCTCTTACCAGACCTCCTGGGACTCTACTGGCCACCCACATCTCACCACTATACTGCCCCCTGATACGGGGTCTGCCGTCAGCTCCTCAGCAGTTCCAGACCCACTGCATCCACATCTAGCCACCCATGGTGGTGGTGAAACCTAGGAGTACCCCTCCCAAATCTGAAGAGGAGCCCTGAAGGTGGATTTAGGGGTAGGTAAGGCTATGTCTTCCCGGACAATGCAGATTTGTTCCCGGTTTCTTTCCTTCCCTGGGATGCTGACATGAGTGACGCCAAAGGTACCTATCTGCACATGCGTGGATCACTGCAGTAATGGCAGTTTCCCAGCCTTCCCTCACTGCAGTTACTCAATTCATGCTGTCACTCAGCCTTCATCAGGTGACAGTCAAATGTCGGAGCTAGCAAGCCTCCCTTGAAGGAGAAGAGCAGTCTGTTGGATGCTCCATCCTCCTTCCCCAGGCTGATCCTCGGAGACTCCAGCTCATTCCTAAACTCAGGTCCCTTTTGTCACAAGCAGTAGTGCTACTACTGCCCTGACAGGACAGCTAGAGAATATAAATTCTTGACTCTGTGCTTTTTGACAGATGTCATTTGCAATCCCCAAACAAGCAAGGGCTAACATGGCAACCCAGCTGACTTCTCCAGTGACAGTATGGCAGTGTTGTTTGTCGCCACTCTCTTAAAATGGTTGTGTAAATGCTAAATGTTACTGAAAGCAGATGGTCAGTATTTGTTATGCAATGCCCCTATGATAAGCCTAATTGCCGTATAATATTTCATTTCTGTTAATTCTAAACCAGTGCTCATTGAATCCCAAATGGAAGTAACTTGGCAGACAAGGGGTACTTCATCCTAATGTAAGAATACTATTATCTTAACCTGTGGTCTGTAGATGGATTGCACATGTCTATGTGTTAAAATTAGTTAAACATCTCACCTGTCGCCATGCTGGCACCCCTGGTTCAGAATAGGACCTGAGTCGCTCGGGGGTCGGCCAGGGGTCAGATGATTTAGCATCGTACTTTAATGCTGTCCTCCTATTGGAGAGGGATTTGCTAGCTCTACTGCAATACTGCCACCTAGGTGAGCACAGGTGGCAGTGCAAGTGAAGCAGTGAGGGTGGGGCAGGCACCTACTGACAGGGACACATGCATATGCTTGCGTCTGCTCAGTCCCCGGACACCAGGCAACCCTAGCGGAGGGGACAAAATGGTGGGGGGGTTCTCTGCCATTCTGGGTTATACAATGCTCCTCCACATACTCTGCACCACCCACTGGGCTACCCGCTGCCGCATCCATTGTATAGTCTCCTCCTGAGCTTGGGGTGAACCCAGGAGGCCCTGCCTTGAGAGGAAATCCATGAGGCACTGCAAGGTGGTGGGACTGTAAGCCCCAGTGACAGCAGATGACATCAAAGCTGCGATATTTGTTATTTGGTCTCAATTTTCACCATGAAGTTTTTTTTTAGGAAAAAAGATTTATCATCAGTATATTTTAACTACCTCAGATATTGAAAGAGACAGCTGTTATAGCTACTTTTGTAATAATGACTTAAGTCATTAAATATGGCCTCCACTCACAATATTTAAAAATCTCTTCCACTGAGGGTACAGTTTATAAATACTGGATTTATACTGTGCATGTATTAAGATGGTGTTTGCACGTGTTTCTTATGATAAACTGTATCACGTCACACCAAGATGTGTACATTTTTTATGGTTGGCACTGAAAGGAAGCAAGAACTTTTAAAAACATCAAAGTCAAATATCTTAGTTCAGGGATGAATGAAAAATGAAATGGCAAATTGGTATTTTGCCATACATTACCCCTTTGTTCTCCCACCCAGCCCAGATCACCTCAGCTCCCCCAGGGAGCACCGAACATCACCGCAGGCCAAGAAGAGGTAATTAAAGTACCTCTACCAGCACCTTTGTGAGGGGGGTTAGCCCATCAACAAACTGCCCTGCCCACCCCTCCACCATCATTTCGTATATGGGCGCTGGCCTATGACATCACTTCCCATCTGTTAATTTTTTAACTCCCCACTTTCCCATTTGCAGGTTATACCTGCCAGCCACTAGAGGGACCCATACCTATCCACCTCAGATCCACTACCTGTACTCTGCCTACCTTTCCTGGAATCCTCCTATCACCTTTTCCTGCTCCTCTCCGCCAACATACCCTCACCTGCTCCTCCTTTTTCTATACCAATCCACCTCCAGACCCACCCCTCCTCCTCCTCTGTACTAACACCCAGTGACCACTAGGAGTCACTATATCTCACCCCTGCTGAGGCCCAATCCCAGCCTGCTTTTGACCCCAAGATCGTGGGTCTCTGCCCTCTCCCAGGCATATTTCGTGCTGCCCTGGCAGGAACTTGAACCCTGTACCCTGTCCACCAGAGTCCGTGTTACTACCACTAATCTAAAGTGGCAGCCACACTTTCTAGGAGGCAACCCAGATATCTCAACCTCCTACACCACTACCACCTGTATACCATGCTAGTTCACCTCCTACTAAACTCCCTCCCCGTCATCCTCCTTCTGGTACCCTCCTCCCTCCAGCCTGATATCTCCCCTGGGTCGCAGGAAATTACACCATTAATTCCCGCCAACATAGTTCCCACTCACCCTACAATGTCCATGTTCACTGGCCTACAGTATCCATCTCCCGGCCACTCCTCCTCCCTCCCAGCCCATTCCGGGCAGCTCATCAACCTTGCCCTCCCCACCTTGCAATCCCTACCCATCCTCTGCTCCCCTATGGTCCCACCCCCATCTCCTCCTAACTGCAGGCAAAATTCATATCACCGTGCCCTGGCCAGAGCTGTTGTCCTCCTACTACCCTTAACAGGCAATATCCACCCTAACCCTGGCCCCACCCTGACCTCCACAGCAGGTGAGCGTCCCGGTCTGCTGATTGCCTCCATGAATATATGCAGCGTCTTGAAAAAATTTGACTCCCTCCAATGCTGGGTCTCACGGCACAAACCCGACGTCATTGTGCTGGTGGAAACGTAGCTATCTAATTCCACCCCTGACACCTTTGTCACCCTCCCTGGCTACACCCTATACCGTGAGGATCGAGTAACCAAACGTGGGGGTGGCTGTGCTATCTACACCAGGAACTCTCTCACTGGTCTCTCCCTCCCTCCACCGGACCTTGTAAGTAGGGCTCAGGCCCTCACCATTAAGCTTACCCCGGACCCCGCCAGGGCACCCCTTTATCTCACCACTGCCTATATACCTCCCAGGAACCAAAACCAAGCACTATTATCATTAACTGACTATCTTGCCACCCTCCCTCACAGTGCTGATCAAATCATTGTTGGGGACCTTATGGAACTGGCTGTGCCCTCCTCCTCCCCACTCGGGACTCCTTCACAGCCCTGGATCTAACACAACTAGTCTCCCAACCCACGAGTGAACCCTAAGAGAGGTACCCAGCACCCTCCTAGATGTCATCATCACTAACCGCCTCCAAAAATCCTGGACATCCAAGTCCTCCTGATTCACTCAGTGACCATTCCCTGTGCTGTTCCGCTGGATGGCCACCTCACCCCGACCCACTGCACAGTGCGCACCCTTGACATTTCAGACCGGTGGTCTGAAAAACCTAAACAATACCTTGAACAGCAAGACTGGTCCCATTCACCATGCTCCTGATATTGACACCGCCTTGCCTTCTTTACCCTTACCTTTAATAAAGCCTGGGACCTCTTTGCCCCTCTCAGCCGTCCGATCCAAAAAACATAACCTGCCCTGGATTACCCCTGCCCTCTCACAGCTGCTCAGGCACAGGGATAATCTTTGGCACCGTGCCATAGAAGCTAGGTGACCAGCTGACAGACAGGCCTACAACACTGCACGAAATAAGTGCACATGGGCAATCAGGAAAGCCAAGGCCGACCACTATCAGGCCACCCTCACCACCTCCTGGGGGTGCTCCTGTACCTTCTGGGACAATGTCAAACAACTGAATGGGAACACTCGCTCCCCTCCCCCTTCCCAGATTACCACTGACAACACCACCGTTACAGACCCCGCTGACATTGCAAACCTCCTCAACACCGCCTTTACTGACCTTAGCCCTATCCTCCCCTGTAACTTCTTTGACCAACCACCCTCCCAACCTGCCCCTGCCCTCCATCACCCTTGTTTCTACCTACGTATGGTAACTGCCCAGGAAGCCAGACCGCACCTGACCCGTGCACTAAAAGGCAACAGTCCCGGTGACAACAACCTGGACCACAGAATTCTCCAGCTGGTTCTGGATCAGATCCTCACCCCACTCACCAGCCTTCTCAACAAGTCCCTCTGCCTGGGACAATTCCCCACTACATGGAAAACTGCCACTGTTACTCCTATCCATAAAGGGGGTGACAGGTCCTTAGCTGGGAACTACCGACCTATCTCCGTACTCCCACCCCTTTCCAAGGCATTGGAAAAACTAGTTGCCACGCAAATCACTGAATACCTGACCAAATACAACATCCTTTGCCCTGAACAGCATGGATTCCATGCAGGACACAGTACTAGCACAGCTCTTATTGAATTCGCATCCTTCCTACACTCCTCCGTCGACGATGGCTCCCTGGCGGGGGCCGTGTTCCTCGACCTATCAAAGGCCTTCGACACAGTCTCTCACCCCCTACTGCTGGAAGCCCTCTGTCACGCTGGTTTTGCGACTGGATCACTTGCCTGGTGCTCCAGCTACCTATCCGCACGCTCCCAACGTGTCAATATTGGTGGGACACTTTCCGATCCACGACCGATCCTCTCGGGGGTTCCACAGTGCTCCATCCTGGGACCCCTTCTCTTCTCGCTATACCTTAACACCCTGCCCAGTGCGTGCACTGGGAAAATTCTGCTGTATGCAGATGATGCCGTCATCTTTGCCACCGACCGTAACCCCACTTCCCTCTAGGTTTCCCTGCAATGATCCTATAATGACGCTGAAACCTGGTTTAAAGAGCATAGATTGGTCCTAAATCTTAAAAAATCTAAAACCATGCTCTTTGCCCACCCTCAAAACAAAGCTAACAACTCCCCTCTCCGTATCCTCTCCAACTCCAAACAGCAACTGGAGCAAGTCCACTCCTATAAGTACCTAGGGGTCTCCTTTGACTCAGCCCTCACCTACCATACCCACGTTGAAGCACTTGCTTCTGCAACCAATATACGGCTTGGTCTTGTACCGCTATAAAACGCTGTCCCCCCCCCGATGCCCTCCGGCTTGCAGTTACATCCTCCATACTATCCCTAGTTGACTATGGGCTACCTGTTCACGGTGCTGCCAACACGACTGCCCTAAACAAAATCCGCCTCATCCTAAATAAGGCATGCAGGCTAATCACAGGGTCCCTAGGCTCACACATACATGCCAACTTTATGACTTGGCAACAGTGCTAAACCTTGACGAACGGCTGCAATACCAAACTTGCCTTATAACTAAAAAAACCCTGCTAGGACTTTCTCCACCCGGGCTGACATCCTCCCTCCTCCTAGCCCAACCTCTAGTCAGTACTTGGACCTCCTGCAAGGCCACCTTCCTGGTTCCTCGATCTAGGACCTCACATGGACAGAGGTCTCTCCGCCATAGAGCCCCTTCTTGGTACAACGCACTTCCTCGCGCCATCACTGAAATCCCCACTATCTCCAAATTCAAAACTGCACTCAAAAGCGAGCTGTTCAACAAGCACTGCTGCACCTGTGCATAACGAGTGTACAAGCACCCTTTGTCCTGACAATGCCCACTGGGCTGCACCGTCTCCTCACCATCTTATTCCTACCACCTACATTACTGCCTTATCCAACTGCCTACCTTCTCACTACTGTCAAGAACGAACCATGTATGGCAATCTTATTATACTGCTTGCTAATGTTGTCCTACTAGTATGCAACACTGTTACCGAATCAAACTACCGGCTGTACTGTCCTTGTCACATGCCTTACTTTCTCTGTAATCTAATACCGTGTAACCTGTTTGACTGTTTCATTTTGCAAATGTCATACTTTTATGCTGCTAAACCCTGTATTCAACCCTGTTATCTATTATACCTGAACCTGCACTTTATAATACAACCAATGTAAACTGTAACCAGGATCCATTTATGCCTGTCTCTTTATGCATATGCTTCGCTTATAGTATGTATTTTGTACCTGTATTATCTTCTCTTCTCTTGACGAGGTACCTTTGGAAATGAGCCTCTGGCTCAAAGGTTGTAAACTGATTGCAATATAAATAAATAAATAAATAATAATAAAAAAATCACAAGATGATTAACAAGTACTGCTGCTGTAAGTGATTAAAAAATACAATTTTGAGTTAATTTCAAATCCTTATTTCTTTATTAGTACAGAAAGTAACTCTTTTAAAACTCTGTTTTTCTTTCCCCTCTTCTTTCACAGATGTGTACTCCAGCGAACACCCCGGCTACACCCCCCAACTTCCCAGATGCCCTCGCAATGTTCTCAAAGCTTAAAGCCTCTGAAAGCTTCAACAGCGGCAGCCCTCTTTCTGCAGCAGCCTGTTCCCCTCCTCTTCCTCCTCCACCTCCTCCTCACATGAGCTTTAGTCCATCATGGCCAGTGACCTCTCCTCCCAGTCAGTTGGGCGTGTGGACTCCTACCCCTCCACCACAGCCAACAGGCTGGCCAGATGCTGTCTCCCAACAAACATCATCAGAAGAGAAGGCCAATGTCGCCATGGAGGCAGAAATATGAGGTCTACAATTGCACAGTAGCAGCGAGTTGGTGTGATTTCTTTTTGCCAGCGACATTAGAAAGGACAGCATTTTTACAACAACCTTTTCAGGGCTCCATTTGTGGTAGCCTGTAATGTGTGCTGTAGCCTACGTGAGTAGAATGTGGGAGAGAACAAGTGGGAGAGAGACAGCTAATGCTGGAGAGAAACGATGGCCTCCTGCAACTTTTTTTATGGGCACAGGCCTATTTTTCTGTACCAGTGTGTCTATAAGCAGGCCAGTGGCAAACAGCAAAAACTCTCTATCTAACCACCTAGAAAACTAATCGGATTGTGGAAAACCTCACAGCTGGCATCACACGATTTAAAGTAAAAAAACTGAAATACAAACCAGTTGCTGGAGGATTAACAGCTCAGTGATGGCCCCAAGCCTTGACTTCAACTGGTTTTAAACTACTTAGGCTTTCTTTCAATGAAATGTCGTTTTTCAGAACTGATGGCCAGGGAAGGCCTCAGGCCTGATTCACAAAAAAAAAGCAATCAAGTGATATTTTAATGAATTCATTGCTTATATACTTTACAGCAGGAATTACAAACAGTTACTTTTGGATGACAGCTCCCTATTTTTGATTTGTGGAAGATGTTTGTGTGTTGGGAAAAAGCAGATTTATAGATTTATAAATTTAGGTATACTTTTAAAAGACAGCCTTACTGGGGATGTAACTTTAGATGGGGGTGTTGGTATGCGTGCATTTCACCATTTGAATGACGTAGTATCATGTGAAAAAACAAAGGAGAGAGGAAACTTTGAAAAACAGAGCAAGGTTTTGCTTGTGTCTCTGTTTTGGCTCTTCAAATTACAGCAGTGTCAGAATTTTTTACTTTGGCAAATGACTTTCAAGATTTTATCTCCTGCCATAACTGTACAAAGACCTGCCGTTCTTGTGCCAAGATGGAGACTGGTGGGGGTGTCGGGGACTCCTTCTCCATCAGGAGTTTAGATGATGATGATGTTTCTCACAAGTTGTTTTCTAAAAGAAGGTTTCTTGTGTTTGGGTTTTTTTATTTGGTGATTTTCAGTGCTGCTTTTTGAACAAGCCTGTACAGCCCTATGCATCTGACTGAGAATCGTACCATGTGGTCCTAGATGAGAACACACATTTGGTCTCTGTAGTCATCCTGCTGTCCAGTTAAACAGGTGAATTTATTCAGACTGGCTTCCTCTGAACATGACAGGTTGCACTGGATCCAAATCAAACAAAATGCTGGCTCTACGTGCATTTTGATCATGTTTTTAGGCTTCTTCTAGGTGTGGTGTATTAAAGAGTCACTGTATACAAAATCACGTGCTGTACATCAAAGTGCTTTATGACACACACACACACACACACACAGTTAATTGCATTATATGTCATGTCCAGACACACACACATGCGCGCACACACACACACACACACACACACACACACACACACACACAGTTAATTGCATTATATGTCATGTCCAGGCACACACATACACACACACACACACACAGTTAATTGCATTATATATCATGTCCAGGCACACACATATATACACACACACACACACACACACACACACAGTTAATTGCATTATATGCCATGCACAGGCACACACATGCACACACACACACACACACACACACGCGCGCACACACAGAGTTAATTGCATTATATGTTATGTCCAGGCACTGTGGGTCACGTACAGTGAGTTGTATCATACACCATATGTCAAGACTTCATATATCAAACTCAGTTAGTAGCGCCACATACTGTATGTCTTGGTGCCATATGTCACACACAGTAAATGACATCACAGCTGTACATCAGGTCATTTCACAATGAATTACATCACACACTACATTCATCGAGGTGTGAGAAGACATGCTCAGTCAGTTACATTATGCATCATGCATTGAGATACAATATGTCACGACCAGTGAATTACATCACACACTGTACTTCATGGCCCCATAAGTCAAACACAGTTATCTACATTACACTCTGTATGTTAAGGCACTGCAGATGATGAACGGTGAATTATATCACATGCAGTACATCAAGTCCCAGTGTACATGAAGGTGATGTATGCCATGCATAATGAATTATGGTACATCACACGCCTTACATTAAGGCAGTGTATATCTATATCACACACTGTCAGTTCCATCAAACAGTGTACATGAAGGCACCATATATCATACATAGTGAATTACATCACATGCATCTGTCAAAGAGCTGCATGCTATACACAGTAAATGACATTCCATTCCATTCATCAAGGCACTGCAGGTCACTTACAGTGACACACAGTACACTGCACACTGAATATCTAGGCATCATACATTATTCACTGTACGTCAAGGCATTGTGTATCACACACAAGGAATAACGTTACACACCATACATCAATAGGCCATACGTCACAGACAGTGAACAACATCCTACACCTTAGATCAAAGCACCGACCTCATGCAATGAATTTACATTTACAATGCATTGAATGTGAATCACATCACAGAAAACTAACTACAGTGCACACGTACATCGTGAAGCCATTTACAATAACCACAGTACAACTTATTTGCATATTGCATCTTTCATACAACTTTTGTCTCAAAATGCATAACATTTACAATAATAGAAACAGAAACTATAATGAAAAGAAATCTAGAGAACACTAATATCAAAATCTAAAATGTAAATGATATGTAATTCATGGACATGTACACATTGTAAATACAATATTAGTTACAAGGTGATTTCAGCATAATGGGATTTGATGGCAATAACATAGTCAAATAAATTCTGTAATTAAAAAACTTCAAGTAGAGAGAGAGAGAGAACATTAGACATAGAAATCAAGGGAGAAAGATGGTAAGATTTAAAAAATGGGGATGCGCTAATTCAGTCGCAAGAAATAGGTAAGCTATTTCAGAAGAAAAGGGCAGCAGAAGAGAATATATACAACCAAAAAGATATCTTTCAGACTCATTTTGTGTCTACTTTAGTGTTTTTTTTTAATATGTAACAATTAAAGGAGTATTCAGGGCTATCCAAGATTGGATCCATGACAGTTGGCACATGGGCACCCAACGCAGTGACACCTACCCACAGCCATTCAGCCTAACAACATTGTTCCTAACCTGACAGTTGGCGAAAACAACCACGATACCCACCAGCAGTGGGACAGCAGACATGTTGAAGGCAGTCGTGTGATAAATGAGGCTACTTCGTAGTCATAGCTGTTGTGTTAGAGCAAACATCTTGCAGGACAAACCAGTATTTGGCCAAAATTCCAAGGCCATCCATCGCAAGGCTGCAGGTCTTTGCTTCAGTTGTCGTGCCACATCCCAGGTTGTCATTAGTATTTTCCATTGTTTTTGAGTGCCCATTGTTCAACTTTACTTTTCCTATGACTACAGAGATCTAACATGCAACAGGAAGGGCTCCCGGACTCTATGGGTCAGCGGGTCTTCAAAAACAACTGAAGACACTCATAAAAATCTGGGGATAACCACATTAAAAGCAGCAATCTTTTTAATTATTTCAAATCTAAACAAAATCCTTACGCAGACTGAAAACAGGATGAAGGGGCAACTTACAAGACGGATGTAGAAGGGTACTCTAACAAGGAATAAAAGGTAATAGGTACAACATATTTGCTTATATGTGTGCTGGTGCTTTAAAAAGATAGTTCTGAAAGGAAGAAAGGAGGGAAAAGGGTAACACTAACATATCGATAAAGATGATGGAGCAATATGGAATGATCAACGGTGTCAAAAGCAATGCTGAGATCAAGAAGAATGAGGAGAGACTGGCCTGGTAGAGCCTTGAAAGCCCTACAGCTTATAATAGCAGTGACTGGCATTTGGAAGCGAGCTGGAGTCATGGGGGTCTTCCAGGGAAGGAGATTTGAGAGGGCTGAGGACTGCTGTCCTCCATCGAGGAGGTAGGGAAGCATTTGCATCCCTTCGTTTGACTGCTACCCAGTGAACTAAGTGGCAGCATGGCTTAAGACATGGGGGACAGACTGCTGCCATGACCTGCACCAACTGCGCATGTGCAGGCATGTATTTATGTGCACCACTGCACAACAGCATCTTGGGGGGAGGGAGAGAAAATTGGGGAACAAAAGGCTTCCAGCTGGGCAGATGATGCCCTGCATGCCCCCCATGTCCATCATCAGGCTGTTTCTGGTCCTGGCTCCTGGATTGTCTGCCAGGCTTCAACCTCTACTGCAGGCAGCTGGATGTTGGGATGGAGCCTTCATGGAGCAGAAGGCAGGTGGGCTCAAACCGAGGGGCCATGCAGCTGTATGTCATTGGTGGTTGCTGGGAAGCCCAGGTATGGAGGAGGCTTGACAGATGGGCAGGCGTTGCGGCAGAAGACAAAGGAGGTCTTGGCCAGAGGGGCCCAGGAAGAATAAATAGAGTTAAAAAAAAAAGAATGAGGAGAAGAGGGGAGCCATTGTCTGAGGACCTAAGAATGTCATTAATGAGCCCAAGCAGGGCAGTCTCAGTAATATATCCAGACCAGAAACCAAATTGAAAAATATCTAAAATATTAATATCCGGGTGACAAGAAAGATAAGGTCACCTTCTCAAGGATAATGCTCAAAAAAGTTAGATATAGGATGATAGCTTAAAAGAGAATTAGGACCAAGTGTTTTTAAAGAGGGGAAAATGACTGCAGTTGTGAGGGAGTCAGGGAAAGTTCCAGAGGATAAGTGAAGGTTAATAATAGCTAAAATTTCATGGACTAGAGTGGGAGGCAGAATGACATTTGGAAAGAAGGAAGAGGGTCAAGAGAGATGGTGGTCTTTTTCTTTAGAGCAGTGGTACTAATAAGGCCCTGGGGCGACATGTGTCCCCCAACCGATTTTATCCTTGGCCCCCCAGTCTACTCCCAGACATGCTCTGCTGACGTTTTCCAATTGGATGTTGCCTACATTCTGAAATTGATTAGTCATGTTCCGATCACTAATGCCACCTGGCCTGAAGCTGGCGAAAAAATCAGAGGAATACAAAAAAAGGGCACATATTAATAAAAGATGAGAGAGGTAAGGAAAAATCACAGTCATAAACTGAAAAAGGGCACAGAAGGTAACTAAACCACAAAGAAAATAGGCTCCCCCACCAAAAATTATATTGTTGCTTGACATGACTCTCAATGGCTGGAATTTGGCCCCTAATGAAAATTTTGTGAGTACCACTGCTTTAGAGGAAGAATTATGCTGTTTTTTTTTTTTAAACTGGGAGTTAAGAAGAGAGAAATGGGAGATGGGGATTAGTCAAAATTAGTTTTAAAGGAAACATTAAGAAAATATTAAATGACAGATATTTAAGGGTTAAAGAAGGATGCAACACTTTGCCACACTCAGTTATATTGTCTTCAATATGTTGAGGTGCCATATGTCGTGTACAGCAAATTACGTCACGTGCCATGTGTCAAAACAAATGATATCACACACTGTAAATGAAGACACTGTATGTCATGGGAAATTAATTCAGTCATATGTGTCACGTATACATTGACGAGTCAAGGCACTGTATGTCACACAATCATTTGCAGTCTATGATATATGAAGCACTATATATCACACCTATCTAAGAAGTCTGTATAAAATGTATTTGAATGTCCCTAACTGACCACACAGTACATTTGTTTATGATGTCATGGTACAATACACTGTGATGTCACAAACCGAGCAATTATGGCATTAGTTGGGGATGGGCGTACACTTGATGCATTGCAAACAAGCAGTACGTTAGCTAATATATTTAGAAGGCTGATGGAGGGAGAAAGTAAAAAGACAGAAAACATTAAACAGAACTGCTGTAAATGTAATATTCTCTAGGCATTTCCTTAGGCACCTGCTCTTTAACAAACCGAGACATACCCACCTGCTTGGAGACTTCTCTAATAATGAGATCCCCATTCTGTCATGAAGTGAGAATAACACCACAACCTTAGAGAACTCAGATATTAGATGATATGTCTATCCACCAATGATACCTATTACTAATGGGCAGAAACATTTTCTGATCTAGAAAACTCTAAAATGCATTGACTGGCCACTACCAAGATTGAATATTTACACTGTCTAATAGCCTCTACCTGCAAATCCCTCTCTTCTTCTTATTTGAGTTCATTTTGCACTGACTGTATACCTTTATACAGGATGTTCTTGGTCTGATTAGCACAGCTTGTACTACTCTACACTAGGTTAGTCCTGTGCCGTTTCTTCCTGCTCGATATTGTATCTGTTCCCACAATATTTGCAGAATTCTTGATAATAAACTTTTTTTGTTTTGTGTGTATGGAGGGTTGTTTGCTGATTAAATATTGTATGTGCTAATGGGATCCACCAGTACCCAGAATGTCATTTGCCTGAATGTATAGAGCAGGTGTGTGCGTAGGTGTTCAGAAGAGCTGACGTGATGGTGTTGAGTGGCAGCATGTTTTGCTGTGACTCTCAAAGACCGAGGTGCAGAGACGGTCTGTGGGGACATGGCTGCATGGCAGAGGTGAGGCACCCAGCCCAAGGGCAAGGGGGGAGGCTGATGGCTCTTATACAACTGAGACGCAGGACACACAGGTGCATATGGAATGGAGTGGGATGAGGACATAGACTGCAGGTCACAAGACAGCAGTACACACCAGAACAATTAAAACATGTCCTGGTTAACCACTGTTCAAAAAATATGAATGAAGAGTCATTGCTAGTGCCAGCAATCCTAAAAGTTGAAGCAACTCTTTCTTTGAACTGGTAAAAATCTTGGCCATATTGACATGCACCGCTGCCTCACTAACTCTGGCGGTGGGAACTGCGCAGTCTCCTCCTCCTCCAGCTTGCCTCTGTGCGTTAACACATCAGTTGCACTTCCAGTTGACTTTTCTTGTTTCTTGATGTGCATTTTCTAAAGAGACAAAAAAGATACGCACTTTATCTCTAACTTCAGAAAATCATGCAGTAAGGAAGATCGCATTCAAGGACAAGGTAAGTAATTTAGATTATGAAATGGTAAGAAAAAATCAAGAAATGTCGCTGGCCGAGAGATGTCACCTGATCATGCATTAAATCTCTATAAATGCACAATCAGGAGCAGAATCTCATTTTCCTTCCCTTAAAAACCCTACATAGAGCCATTTTATAAGTGTAATAGACCTTCAGCCTGGTGCCTTACTACACCCCTGGGCATGCATAACATCCTATAATGCGCACCCTGTCATGGCTTATTACTTATTTTTTTGATAGAGATTTTTATCCCCCTTGGTTGGGACTGGGTGGGCTATCAACCCTGTCCATGTGAGCCACCAACCGGCCACCTATGCTTATCCTCCTTCCTCCTGCAGATGCATGTCTCAGCATCATGGGCAGGTCTTTGTTAACACCTGGCCCCTCCACAAATTTTCTACCTGTTATTTTTTGCCCCCCCCACAAGGCTACGGCAAAAGCAGTCGCACATGCATGTGGAGATGCACATGTGAATCAGATCTGCCTGCTCCAATCCATCCACCCAGCATAATGCCAACCTCCCAGGCATCAGCACTACCAGCGGACCTCCACCTTATGGCAGCTAAGAGCCAGGATGGCTTGCCTCCCCCATTCTGGGAGAGGAGAGATGCCAGATGGCTGCTCATCCTTCTCTCACCTTTCCACACCACCACCCCTCTGGCAACCCCCTGCTGACCCAAGCTTGTTCTTCAACTCGGGTCACTGGCATGGGAGAAGTAAGGCACTTTGCTGCACCTCGTTGTTCCTGTTCATGTTCGCCGACTCACTCTGTGCCCGAGGACCCCTTGGTTTGATGGGTCCTTGAAAGAGCTGAGGAGAGTGGTGCGAAGGCTAGAGAGAGCTTGGCGAAAATCTTGCCTGGATGCTGACAGGCTTAGGTTGATGGACCATTATAAGGCCTATCAATCAGCAATAACCCATAATAAGGCAGAATTCCTGTCCGGGGAGATTGCTGCTGCACGGAATTGACCAGTTCAGCTTTTCCGGACTGTGGACAGACTGTGCAATCCAGTCTGTCTTCAGTCTGGAAGAGATTTTTCACAAATGAAGTGTAATGAGCTTGCTCGGTTCTTCGCAGATAAGATTGCCAGCATCAGGTTGGGTATCTGTCCAACTCTTTCTAAAAGGGATTGCGGAGATCGGCGGGAGGTGGCGGATGCCTGTCTTGCCTGGCTTGACTTTAGTCAGCTGGAATTCACGGACATTGTGAGGATTGTCCAGACTTTGCGACCAACCAGCTGTAGTTTGGATCCGGGCCCTAAATCACTATTGGTAGGTTGTGTAAATGTTATCGGCCCGATCCTTGCTGAAATTGTCTCGGGTTCCTTGAAGCAAGGGGTCTTTCCTGATCCCATTAAGGAGGCGGTCGTTCGACCACTCCTTAAAAAACCCTCCTAGGATCCAGACTGTCTAGCTAACTATAGACCTGTCACTGATCTTTCCTTTGTGGGTAAGGTTATTGAGAAGGTGGTTGCGTTGCAGCCAGATGACCATCTTACAACTCACAATGTCTATGATGTTCTCCAATCTGGGTTTAGGAAAAGACATAGCAAGAAGACCACCCTGGTCTGGGTTTTAAATGATCTCCTAATGGCGAGAGACCAAAAGGCCCGTACTATTCTAGTGCTTCTCGATCTTTCAGCAGCATTTGACACTGTAGACCATGATGTGCTATCGGAATGCCTGCGGACTCTCTGTGGACTGTCTGGTACAGTCTTACGTTGGTTTCGATCTTTCCTCATGGACAGGACACAGAGGGTTGTCACTGGAATTTATTCCTCTGATACCCTCTTCCTGTACTGTGGGGTGCTGCAGGGCTCCATATTGGCACCCATGTTGTTAGCAGTGTATATGCTGCCATTAGGAGATATCATTAGGCGATACAGTTTGGGTTTTCACTGCTATGCAGATGATACCCAACTGTATATGCCCTTTACTCCCTGACAGGATGATGTGATCTCTGTGCTTAACAACTGTCTAGCTGAAATCAGAGATTCGATGAGCACTAGCTGGCTGAGGTTAAATCCGGATAAGACTGAGGTATTGGTTGTGGACCCGGTCGCCACGATGCCTTGCATTAGTGGGGTCATGACCTTTACAATGGAGTGAACCAGGTTTTCACACCAGGGCAGAATAGAGTAAAGCAACTTCATTTAAATTTAAATTAGAATGACATTAGAGGGGAGTAAGGGAGGGAATCATTGTTCATGCCTACAAACTAATAATAATAATATTTTTATTTTTAAGGCACCTTTCAAAAAGCCACGGCACCATACAAGATAAAATCAAACAGTTCAGATAAATAAACAATCATTAAAATCAAACAATACCATAAGTAAAATGACATAAAATGATCAGTCACCATAAGCCTGGTGCCACAAATGAGTTTTTAAGGCTGATTTAAAGCCTCCCACAGTCATGCACTCCCGTAACCGACGAGGTAGAGAATTCCATAGTGTGAGGGCCACGAACATAAAAAATCTGGCCCCCAAAAAATTCAAACGTACCTTAGGAATCTCTAACAACCCCTTGCCGGCTGAATGGAGCGATCACCCAGGGCAATAGGGAATCAGGAGCTCTTTCAGATAGTCTGAGCCCAGTCCGTGTAGGGCTTTGAAAGTCAGCAAACCAACTTTAAAGGTGATCCGCCACTGAACTGGCAGTCAGTGCAGTTTGCGCAGCACTGGCGTAATATGACAAGACTGAGAAGATCCTGTCAAAAGCTGGGCAGCCGCGTTCTGCACCAGCTGCAGGCAGTGGATTTCTACCCCAGAAAGCCCTAGGTATAGGGAATTGCAGTAATCTAAGTGCGAGGACACAAAGGCATGGACCAAGGTGGGAAGGTCGCTGGACAGTACCAGATGTTTAATCCTGGAGATATTCCTTAGATGGTAAAAGGGAGATTTGATGACAGCTGACACCTGCAAATGCAGGGTCAACCCTTCATCAAAAATTACCCCCAGGTTTCGTACCTGGTTAGAGGTCTGGAGGGGGACACCCCCGAGATCAAGTCCAGAGGGTGACCCACTTCCCAAACCTCCTGTCCAACGACCAGGTTCCACAACCATCATCTCAGTCTTACCAGAGTTCAACTTCAGCCAGCTTGAATCCATCCACTCCTGGGTTTCTTTGAGACAGTTATTAAAGATTGAGAGAGCTCTATCCTGGTCAGGTGCAAAAGAAAGGTAGAACTGGGTATCATCGGCATAACAATGAAACCTCAGCCCATACCTTCTTACAATGTTGCTATGGGGTAGCATATACACTGCGAACAACATGGGCGACAGAACCAAAACCTGAGGAACCCCACAAGACAGAGAAACTGGATCTGATGAAAATACTGCAGATACCACTCTCTGAGTTCTTCCAGTGAGGAAAGATGTAAACCATCTGAGGACAGTCCCTGTTATTCCACAGATGTACCTCAGGTGGCTAAGTAACAGCCCATGGTCCACGGTGTCAAACGCTGATGATAGATCCAGAAGAACCAAGATGGAATGGTTCTTCTGATCTCTAGCCATCAGGAGATCATTGCGCACCTGAACCAGTGCTGTCTCGGTGCTATGTCTCTTTCGAAAACTGGACTGGAGGGGCTCGTAGATGTCGTGGATGGTCAGGTGGTCTTCCAGTTGTGCTGCCACTACTTTCTCAATAACCTTCCCTAAAAAGGGAAGGTTAGAGATAGGTCTGTAGTTAGCATGGCAGTTTGGGTCCAAAGTAGCTATCTTCAAGAGAGGTATCACTACCACCTCTTTCAGAGAATTAGTAAACTCCCCAGATTCCAAGGAGCACCAAACTATCCTCGCTAGGACCGGGCCGATAACATCAAGACATCCCAAACTCAGTGAAGTTGGGCCAGGGTTCAAACTGCAGCATGTAGGGTGCACACCCTGGATGATCCGCATGACATCCACAAAGTCGAGGTGGCTGAAGGTATCCCAGCAAAACTGGGGACAGTGACCTCATGCTGATCACAAGCAATACCCAGAGAGTGCCCTGGGAGGAGCTCCACCCTGATGTCGGCCACCTTATCAGCAAAGAATCGAGCTAGATCACCGCACTCTATTTGCGAAAATGCTTTCCGAACCTGAAGACAGGCTGGGTTGCACAGTCTGTCCACAGTTCGGAACAGCTGAGTTGGTCGGTTCTGAGCTGCCACAATCTCCCTGGACAGGAACTCTGCCTTCTTATGGGTGATTGTGGATTGATAGACTTGATAATGGTCCCTCAATCTAAGGTGGTCGGCATCAAGGGTGGATTTCCGCCGGCTACGCTCTAGCCTTCGTCCTAGTCACTGCATCTCCCTCAAAACCACATCAAACCATGGGGATTGAGGGTGAAGGGAAAGAGGATGAATTTGGACTGGAGCAATGACATCCAGTGCCCCCGAGACGGCCATATTATAGGCCAACATGAGGGTCTCTGGATCATTACTTGCCACAGAGAGGGATGATAGGTCAAGAACCGCAGATAGGCTCTGAGAACTTATATCTCTTAAAGGGCGGTACCTGACCATCTCCACAGGGGGAGGCCTACAGGGGGGGGGTGCTAAAACTAAACCCCATGGTGTAATGATCAGACCATGCAACTGGTTCCAGCCCCAAATTGGAGGCCTCGATCCCTAGGAGGGAAACCAGGTTGAGAGAGTGTCCATACTTATGAGTCGCAGTGGTAACCATCTGTGTAAGGCCCAGAGATGTAATTAACTGGAGGAAGTGCTGTCCAAATTGCGAGAGTTTGTCATCGACTCAGGCGTTAAAGTCGCCCAGAACCATCAGTCTGGGTGACTCCAACGTCATGTCGGCGACAAAGTCAGCGACTTCCTGAAGGAATCGCTTCTCATCACCAGGTGGACGATAGATGAGGGCAATCCGACAACCTACACCTGCTACGACGGTACACTCAAACAACTCTGCCTCCTCAACTAATACACTCGTGAAGTTCAGTTCAGTCTTGAAACAGACCGTAACCCCCCCCATCCCGCGCGATCCAATCTCCAGCGGTATATCATCGAGTACCCAGCTGAAACGAGAGCCTCCAAAGTGGGGCCAGAATTTTCATCCAGCCAGGTCTTGGTGATGCAAGCCAGGTCCACTGTTTCAACAAGATCTGCAATAATTGCAGTCTTGTTTTTAATGGACCTGGCATTGCATAACATCACTCGAGTTGGACGAACCTCTAGGGCCGCCCGAACCATCTACCTACTACAATCAGTAGTGCCCTTGGGTATGGAAACCAGACATGAAATCCCCCACCTCTGGGTTCCATTTCACCCCAGGGCATCTCCTGGAACCTACTACCCCAATGTGATGGCACCCCTCATTCGCTCTCCACTGTTCACACCCCCCCCCGACTCCTATGCGTGATACCCAAAGCCCTACACCATTGGTAGGTAGCAAACTGGAGAGGAGGAGGAAAAAAAGGATGGAGGGCTCGAAGAGAAGAGGGCGAATAGAGCACGACTGCAGGAGCTGACATCCCAGGCATTTAATAGCTCAAGCACTAGAATAAATAAATAAACCAAACAAATAATTAGAATACAAAAATCCCCAAAACAACTATCTAAATAATAAAATAATTAACAGCTATTACACCCCCCCAAACCCAACATATAACAATTTAAAATTAAGAACCTAAGCCTAACAACCTAAACTTTAAATCATTCAATCTAAAAATAATAAATAACCAGGTCTCACAAGAGACACCAGTTAAAACATAAACCATACAGCTCCCAAGGTTCTCTCACTACCCACGGAGCTAAAAGAAAATATGTACTCAAAAATTATTTATACATAAAAACCAACAGAACATTAAATAAGACAAACTTCAAGTATTGAGTAAAATGAGTAAAATGATTAGAAATATCCAAGCCCTCTCACTGCTTGGTAAAGAGATATAAGCACTCTCACTGCTTACAAAGTCAAGAAATAAATTCCAAGTCACGAGAAATAAGCAGAAATAAAAACATCTGACCATATTTAGAGTTTATTGGACACAGGCAGCCATCCACAGAACTATTCCTTCCATGCCAGAATCCACTCAAGGAGTCCTGGAAATCCACACAGCCAGGCACAAGAGAACCCTATGTGCTGGGCCCGAGTCAAAAATAATCACTGTGATAAAAGGAGCCACCAGTCGGGATCCACTTATCAATAGAGCCCCTGGGGAACCACAAAGGACCCTAAGCCCACCGGTCAACTCCCCAGCCGGTCCACAGCTCAGGACCCCCCAAACCACAGCAGAATTCGACCCCTGACTTCCTAACACAAATTAAGGGAACCTCTGTACCACAGCAAATTAGAAGTCAGAACATTTCTTAACTGCAGCTCAATCCTCCAGAAAATCCAAGAGAGATCTCTATATACAAATCAACACTCCAACTCCAATTCTTTGTCCCTGTTCTCTTCCAAAGGGAAAGTACATCCAGCCAGAAGAATAGAAAACATCTTCCCCGCTAATCTCCAACTCCAAAAGGTACATCCAGCGAAGAAAAACGAAAAACTTCCCCGACTCCACAGTCTGCCACACTGTGGTTGGGAAGCGGTCAGTTAAATGCCTAAAACTCCCCTAAAGAAAGGGGGGGAGGGAGCAGCGTTAAAAAAAAAATCAAAGTGGAGTCCTCTTGCACAGCTCAGAGGTACTCCAATACAGCTACAGCACTAAAGCAGTAAAAGTCCTTCCCACGACTCATGACTTCCCAATTCCATGGCCATTCACTCTAAAATCAGCAGTAAACACACCGGCAGTACACGCACCGAAAAGCCGAATACTCCGTTATGCAGTACTCAATCGAACCTCAAAATATCTCTCACCGTAGTCTAACTCACTTCTTCGACCCTAAACTAATCTATACATACACAAAATAAAACAAGCAAACAAACAAAATAAATAAAATAAACGTAAATGAACAGAGCTAGTGCTCAGGCTGGTTCAGCTCAACCGCCATCTTGTGCATAATGTAATGTTTTACAATCTCTATACAGGGGTGTACAGAAAATAGGTTGAGGGGACTTTTCTTTAAACTGTGACACTCACCATTGTAACTTCTACACCATCTCTGCTTGTCTCTCTTTCCACCTTAGATCATCCTTCCAATTGACACTGTTATGCAAATGTTCACTTTTAGGCCAAATGCCCCTTGGTGTCCAAAACCTCTTCACAATGATTGACAACAAAAATGCTACTCAGTCCATGGGGGACAGCAGGCTGCTACTGCCTTTTAGGAAAACTGTACTACTACTAGGCCCTTGTTAGTTGAGCATTGGCCTTGATTTGCCTGCATTGGCCATCTAAACTATTTAATTACGTTTAACAAATGTCCCCATTACTATGTACTGAGCACACCCCCACACTCTCCAAAATCTCTCTCTCTCTCTCAAATTGTCCATCTCCCCAGCCTGTCGGCCTCACCCTGGTCTCTAGCTTGATTCTCTACCATATTGTTATTTCACCTCTCATGCTGCTTTTTGCTACTTAGTCTGTGCTTTGTAGGCCATTGGTTCACACTTGTAATTCTTTATCCAATATCTGTCTCACCACAAGTTCACTGTGCAGGATTAAACTATCCTACCCTGTGGTATTTGCTTTTCATGCTATTGTGTAAATAGTTTGTAATCTATGCTTTTTATGCTATTATGTAAACTGTGAGTACTCATTGATACTATCTAACTCCCATCACCCTCTCCCCCAGGTCATACCAGGAGACGAGCAACTTGTTGTTCAGTGTACCTTAGCTGGTGAAACTTTTCAATAACTAAATAAATAACTATTATTTAATCATAAAATGTGTTAGTGTGGGGGTGGCGCTCAGGACCAAGAAGTGGCAGGGATTGACGGCTCAGCTCCATGGAACCAAAATACGATCCCTTCCTATACTAGAGACAGAGAAAAAGGTGGGTTTATGCAGAAATTAACTCAGGGTCAGGCAAAGGTCCTTATGTGTTCCTGGTGTGAGCGTTGGAGAAGGTACTCTTTAATGATGTCATCGGAACTCCACAATGGAAACAGCCTTGTTGTTCATGGCTTCCTATCTAATATTGCATTTGTTTGTCCCTAGGAGCTGGCCTGCTCTAGCTGCGTATTCTCTACCTGGGGTCATAGCCTCCAGCTTGTGACATCACAGTAATTTTCTAAGTAACAGATTGTGATGTCATAAAGACATGATAATGACTTTGAAGTCGAGAATATACAATGGGACTAACTTAACTCCAAGGCACAAATATACTTTTTTTATGCAAATGTCATAAGTAATAAAGAATGTCGAGAAGGTATATAGAAAATATATAGGTCACACTTATTTTAAATGTCAGTTTCAGTGTAACTGCAAGGTAGGTAATCATTAATTACATGCAACAGTGGTAATTACACTGTAGTTACATGTTTGCATATAACTGCATTGCAATAGCAATCAGTGTACTTACACTATAGCTACCATGTAATTAAAGAAAGCAAAGCTGCTTCTGAATAGTAAGTTTTTCAATTATTTTTCAAAGGCATTCGCTGATCTTTAATGTTATATTTTTTTCACACCAGCTATTTTAACTTTGTGTTAGGTCAGAGATTTGCACAACAACAAAATGAATTGGTTGAAACAATATTGGCATATATCTTAACAACATGAGAACTTTCCATTCTCATTACATTCTTTTTCTTCTTTCAGTTCTGTATTAAAAAATTAAGATTTTAATGCAGCATGGTTTACTGATTAATGCACCAGCTTGGGAACTGGGAGATCGCAGGTTCAAACCTCACTACAGCCAAATACTCACTGCGTGACCCTGGGCATGTTTCTTATTTATTTATTTTATTTATTGAAATGTTTTACCAGGAAGGCACACTGAACAACAAGTTGTTCGTCTCACGTGCAACCGGGGTACAAAGAGGATGAGAAGACAAAGATTATACAGATAATGGATGGTAAGAACAGTTACACATTAAGTAGGAAGCATGTAGATGATATAATACAACAATTAGTGCACAGTATAGACATTACAGCTTGTAAAATTAGTACAACCAATAGGAATTCACAGATCTAAGATACAATAATACAAACAGTACAGTAATGCGACAGTACAATCATAGTGCAATAATGTTCTGAGTACAAGGCTCATAAGCAGTAAACAAGTGGAATAGAAGGAGTAGGGAAGAAGGTAGCTAAGAAGTGCTGTAATATGATGTAGAGCAAAAGGAGGGGGGCAGGGGGGATGGAAGACCGCCAAAACCTATTTCCCCTTCAGGAAGCGGAGAACCCTGCAAGGGAGGCATGAAGCTGGCAAGCAGGAACAAAGTATAAAGGAATTAAGGAGGATTAAAGCAGGAATAGCTCTTAACCTTTCAGTCATTCATTCCACCCAGCTATGGAAATGGGTAAAAGCTGGACCCCACTGGGCCTCTCAAATCAGCTATCCTGGGTAAGTCACCCTTTTATTATTTAAACTGGTTGTAATTTGACTTTCTTTTGATTCCCACAGCTATATGGAATTATATACAAGGCAGATGATCAGTCTGACCTCTTAGTTGGTCTCAAGTTGCTGCCACTAGGTAAATCCATCTTCTGCTCCCAACTGAGCATCCTGCTATAACCGCCAAACTACAGATGAGTGGGAGGATAGATATAAACCATCATGGATTCATGAAAGGGAGGTCATACCTGACTAACATACAGAGTTTTTATGAACCTGCAAAATTATCACTAGGCAGTGGGGCTCCAGTGGACATCATGTACTTTGATTTCAGTAAAGCGTTTGCTTTAGTACCACACAGTACTGATTGATAGGCTATCCTTAATGGCACAGGAAACAACTATTTCATGCAGTGACTAGTGTGGTACCTCAGGGATACTTATTGTGACCAAACCTGTTCTGTAGCTATAGTGGTGATTTGAGTGAGGGAATCAAAACTGGCTTATAAAGTTTGCTGATGACACCAAAATTGGAGGGCCTGTGTAGAGCATAGAACAAGCAGGTTCAGTTTGAAGTGCCCTGTACCAAATCACGGGATGGGCAGAAAAGTCAGGGATGCACTTTAATGCAGACGAGTGTGTTGTTATGTATTTGACTGACAAAAATGAAGGCATACATTACTACCTGAGTAGTGTTAAATTGAAAACAAATGAGGAAAGGGTAACTGACCCAAGGGTACTGATAATAAAAGGAATTTAAAGTAAAATCACAGTATGAATAGGTTACATAGCAGAACATCCAGATCTTGTTTTGCATCAGAAAAAGAATTTAATATATGGATTGTGAAAATAATATGCTTAAAAAGCATACAAAAAAATCCTTGTAATACCATCGCTCCTGGAGCGATAATACTACTGTTGGTAAGTGATAATACTATCGTTCGGGTGCCGTAATAGTATCGTTCGGCACCCGATTGATAGTATTATCAAGAAAGCTGAAGAGCGCATGCGCAAGGGTATCTCCGACGTTTTACAAAGTGTGCCCTCTGATTGGCCGCTTTTCCTCTATGGGCGGGCAAAAGGAGTCTGAAAACATGGCGGCTTGCTCGCTCGCTTCGGGAGACAATCTTCCATCAAGCAACCATTTTTTGTGGGTTTTTTTTAGGTTGAAAACCATTTGACAACCGCACTTGCTCTGGGGCTCCTCTGCTCGCTTGATACTGCCACTGACCAAAAAAAACGGCTAAATGAAGCCCACAGCAGCCACTTGTCCACACAGGACTGGGGAACCCTGCCAGCATGCACATCCACCCGCTAACTCCAGTGCTGAAACGGAGGTGAGTCAATTCACCTCGTATCCATATATTAAAAAAAATAACAAATAGGTTCTGGCATTACAAGGTAGTAATTCCATCTCGAGGTTCTGGGAACACATGAAACCTCTCGAGCCTCGCTTTCGAGGTTTTCTGTGTCCCCAGAACCTCTCGATGGAATTACTACCTTGTAATACACCAGAACCTATCTATTATTCTATTTGTTATATGTAGTCCAAGGGAAGTAATTGCCCCACTGTATAGGGCATATGTCATGCCACACATGGATTATTGCTCTCAGTTTTGGAATCCTGTTTTTTTGCTTTTTGCAGAGGGAACTGTGTAGACCAGAGAGAGTCCAATAAGAATAGGAAGGGAGTTAGACCACTTCCTGGGATATGAGGATATACCTAAAGAACCAGGACTGTACAGTCTGAAGAGGCTAGAACCTGATGCTACTTAACAAAATAGTAAAGGATGATATGTTAAGGACTAGCCAGAGCAAGAGGAAGTATTTTTTACACAAAGGATGTTAATTTATAAGATCCCATGCCACACCAACAACTGGGGGCCATCAAAATGCAAAACATTTGGTAGCACATTGTTTCCTTAACTACACTGTAATTACAATGTAACTACACTGTAACTGCATAGCAATTGCAGTGTAGTTACATGCAACAAATATGTAACAACAGTGTAATTACTCCTGTTGCATGTAATTAATGATTACCCACCCCGCAGTTACAATGAAACCGACATGTCAAATTAGTGTGACCAAACTTTTGAAACCAACTTGATAGTTATAAAGGGATATTAATTTATATAGTCATTACCACTGAGTGGTGCGGAGATGATCTTGAGGAGCACAACAGCCTACATCAGTCTTTATCTACTTTTCTTGTAAACACAGCTCTTTCCACCTCCCTTTCTTTAGTTTTCCAGTCTCTTATCAGCAGCCTCTGGCTTGATTGTTGTTCTTCTGCCATTTTTGAGTATTTCCAATTGCAGCTGTTGGTATTGTCTTTCCTTCTAAATGGCCAAATTTATGCCACCAGACTGTTTTCCTGTGCTGATCGCACACGTGGCTCACCATGTGGAACACTTTCCTGTCAAGGATACCAGCACGTAAGACCACTTCATGATTGAGAACGAGAAAAACATGGTTTGAGAATGTGTAAAGAGGCTTTGGAGTTGAAGTCACTGGAAGCCTCACCATCTGTAAATGTATACCAACAAAAAATGTGATTTTCTAGCAGCTGGTGTTGCACTCCCATTCACTACTATATAACCCCTGGCACTGTCACAAAATAGCTGGGAATTCTAAAATACCTCCACATAATAGAACAATTCCCACCTGGCCTGGCCTCAAAAGACAATAAACTAATGGGATTCTTCTGCCAGGGTAAGTAGTTGCAAAGTGATATTGGATGATGGTTGGGGGGGGCGGATATATCAGAAGGTCTCAAATTCATCTTTGTGAAGTAGGGAAATAGACAAGAAAATAGGGTATGGACATGGTGTAACAGGGGACAAGTTGTGTGCAGGGGGATGAGAAAGGAAGGTGGCTCTTTTTAATTTAGGTAACACTTGGAGGCAGCTGCCTGGTCAAGCCAGGTATGTACCCTAGGGTGACAAGAAATTGCATCATCCGGTAGGGACCCATGGGTCTTGAAAGTTAGGACCTTATCCCAGGGACTCCAAAAAGGTTGGGTGAGATCAGGAAGGCCCAGAATGTTTACAACATTGAATCAGTTTCACACTGGCCCTTTCAGAACAGATGATCTAGAGCTGCTGTGTAACTGAGCTATTTTTTTTAATCAACAGCACCATTTATTTTTACTGTATTTCACATTTTTGATGCTGGCTCCTGTTCTTATTTGCCCAAGTGACCAGCCAGAACTGGAAAATCCCATCCACACACCTTTAGTATACAGGTGACTCAATGTCTGTGATTCATTGTGAATGTGCTGCCATTTACGCGTAATTACACAAAGACAGCTTTGGACTCTGGTCGCTGTTATCATGGAGCATGTGACTGGAAAGTAAAATGAAAGAGAAGGGAGACAGATTAAACAAGACCATTTTATTGTTTTTCCCTGATATCTACAGATTTTTTTCTGCTTCCACATTTTATTTCAAAGCATCTCAGGCTAATATATTCAGTAACATACAAAGATCACATCTGTAAGGTGCAGCATATTACAGGCACAAAGCCACTCACCTCACTGAGACTCCTACAGAGTTCACAGCTGGGGCTGCTTGTGCTGATAAATCATGAGGCACACAGCAGTGGATTTCCATTGCGAGGTGGCACTGTTCAGCGGCACATAAGCTCAGCCCCATGTGCAGCACTGCAGCCCTAAAATATCAGCTAGCTCTAACCACGTGAATCTGGATATGTAAATGTATACTTTTAAAATCTATATGGTTTCCTGTAAGGATGCAAGGGCCATTTTCGGCTCCATCAGCAGCCACCCAGTTGTGCAAAAACTTGGGAACCTGATTTTCAAAGACTGCAAAGGTTTTACAACAGCTGATGTGATTTACAGCAACAAAAGGGCTTCATAGGTCAAAAAGTGATACAGACAGCACATTTCTAATGTGGTGTGCTACACATTGCCTCAGAACATCAGGCATGGTCAAACAGCACCCAAACCTTGGACACTGTGCTGGGGTCATGCCACAAGTTGCACTTAAAATCCACCCCATTTTTTCTGTGAGACAGACACGGCATGAGTCATTTACATAGGAATGCTATTTGAAACTACTCTTACCAAAGTCTGTATCAGCCTGTAGTTGCTGAGCAGAGAGGCTGGATTTTCAAAGGCCCTGAATGTCCCGCGGCTAAGGGAAAAATACTGGCGGAGCCACAGTTTTTCCAGCAGCTATGGCATTTTCAAAGGTGGAGCCAGTTTTTGACCAGCTCCATGATTTACGGCAGCTTACGACCATATTTTTTTGGTGCAGCTGCAGCAAAATGTGATGCCCGGTGAGACTGGGTGAAACATTTCCCACAGCTGTGCTGACTGACAATACAAATCTCTTCAAGTGCAGAGATTTTCTCCTGCAGCGGTGGCTGACGGTTGGGATTTAGTCCTTGGTGGGCTGGAAATCCAGCCCGAGATGAGCAAATCTGATATTGTTTTGTCTGATGCCTGCTCCTTAACACTTCCCTGTTGGTGCAGCTGCAGTAACATCTGCTGCTAGCAGTGGGAACGCTGTAACACTGTATGATCCACCCCAAATAAACATGGAGCTTTCTTCTATTTATTCAGTAAATAAACATGAACCTTGTCTGATGAATTTATTGGTGGTGAAAAGTGAGAGTCTGACAGTACTGGAGATTAAAGCTTCCTGTTTACTCAGAGGGCTAGGTACAGGGCACTTCAGGCAGGCTTCTCCACACTGTGATGAACTGGTACTGGTGAAAAACGATGGACTGGCAACACTGGAGACAGATGCCTGAAGATAATAACCGATATAATTTTACAGAAATATTTTACAATTACCTCAATGTAAAAACCTTTTTATTTCCATTGTATTAGCATAAAAGAATAAACCATTTCCTGTTAACTTAGCATAAACGTTACTGCACATTTCAGGCTGAGAACTGACTTCAGAATATATGAAACAGAAACTGAAATGGTTATGTGTCTTGGATTATCACCCAATGATATTGTGAAACAGGACTCACAGGGCACCATTATAAAGGCATCATACGTGTACAATATCCCGTCTGGTTACATCAACGTCCATGACCAGTCTGGGCTGCCACAGTCACATTCCTTTGGTAAAGAAGCAATGCTGGTTATGGGGATTGCAGTACTGTTTTTCAACAGCAGTGTTCCTGACATCCTCAGAATATTTGTTGTGGTATGAACAAAAGAAAATTTTTTGGGAGTCTTCATTCAACCAGTTCTTAAACTGGTATTATGATTCATTTATGATTCTTTCTGCACTTTGTGTCTCATGACAAGAAAGATGGTAGTTCTGAGCAGGTTTCGACAATCTCCACAGAGGTGCACTTCACCTGTACATACCTGTCTGGCTGGTGCCGCTAGCTATGCATCAGTATATTGTAAGTTAGTGTCCGCTAGTAGTTTCCAAAAAAACAAAAAAAATGCCACCATTTTAACCCCTTGATTCCCCCAAATGATGAATCTGACTTTAGGTGATGATGGATCAGTCCTTTCAGTGACGAAAATCTTCGTGTTTTATGCATGACTCAAGATGTAGTTTGGTGGTTCTGAATTTAAGAGTTCAACATTGTCTTTTCTGTGGCCTGGAGAGGAGAAGTGTATGATATTCAGACCTGTTCTGATCAGACTGGACTGGACTGGTACCAGTTTTCCATGGACTTCCCCTGTGTGCTCAGACTGGACTGGATTTATACTGGCCTTTCTTGGGCCTCTCCTGCCTGCTCATATAGGACCGGATTCATGCTGTCATTCCCTCTGCTTCCCGACTGCTCAGTTTTCTGTTCACTGCTGCTACAGCCCACTGGAGGGGACCAGGCTGTCTTCTGATGAACGTGGCTAAAAAGTAAAAAAGAGAGTGACAAACATTAGATCCTATTAAAATAAACAACATATACAAGGCCACTGATTTACAATGTTTGTATTAATGAAATTCCATTGTCAAGATTTGAAATTCTGGGATTGCTCTGAAAATTACTAGTCTAGTTTCCAAACTGTACTGGGATTCTACTCCAAAACTTTTAATCTGTGTCTAAATATCCTGAATAAATGAAGGCTGCATATACAGAAAATTGAAGCAAAATGAAAATAGTACAGGAAAGAATGTAGGTTCACTGATTAAGTTATAAAACACAAATCCCTTGAAATTGTTTCTACCAGTGCATAGAAAGTTCATTCACTACAAATACCACCAACAACTTAGTCAGGTTCAATTCCAGTTGGTTTACATCTGTATACCCCCTCGACACCCCCCACCCCAGGACAAAGCTGGAGATAGGCACTGTTGTGGAGTCCTCCTTTCCCATTAACAAAAAATAAATCCTAAACAAATTCCAGGATATTACTGGGTTTTCCCATAAAAGTGAAAATCCATGCCCGTATAACAGCACATGTAAGGATATGCAATGAGTTTCAAAAGGAAATGAAATCCATCCAATAACTGTGAGGAAACCATGAGTGTGTTACAAAAGTTCTGCCCCTACTGAGGGGAGATAAATTGCATTTCTACTTATTAGCACAATGTATATTCCATTTAAGCCATCCGCTGAAGAATTCCTAGCATCCAATTTCTTTTGTTTGTTTTGGGGGGGTACAATCTTTTAGCGTAACTTATTCGGCCAGCCAGCTGTCTCTATGTGGCCACTCCTACTTCCATATTTGCACTTATTCTCCAACCATCCACACCACATACCAAATCTTACCTCCCTCTAACAGCCCCAGAGTTTACCACCACTGGCGGGGCCCCCAGGCCTGGCCTGCCTGGCAGAGGCATATGCCCTCTGACCAGTTGGGAAGAAGGGCAGCAGTGGCAAAACCTGCAGTACAGCATGGGAGGGAGTGATTATCATTCATGACCATGAAGGGGATTTACACCATAGTTAACCCGGTCCACCTCCCCAGTGATGCATAGAATCTACGGCATGCTTGTGCTGGTCTGTGGAGGAGGGTGCTGACATCATGTGGTCATCTGTGATGTCAAGGCCCTCCACATGCCACAGCAGGCATTTCAGAGTGAGTGGCCCTCTCCCTTCTGCTCTCCACAACATGCCCAGGACCCTCCCTCCTACAGTGAGGGAGTTGAGATTGAGATTTGATCTTGGGTCTCTCCATGTCAGTGGTACTGGGCCAGCTTCATTTCAGTCAGTTTTTAATCCCAGTTAAATATATTTCTATGAACAGCACTGCTTCTTCACCAGGTATCAGAGTCTGTTGTTCAACTGAGTAAAATTTTGTCTTTGTCTTGTTCTGTGTTGAGATTTGGTGTTAAAACTGCCCAATAAAGCAGCCAACATTACTGCAAAATGGCTCATTTTTAACTGTTCTCAACATATGAACACATATAGCCAGAATTGTCTGGGATATCAAGTTATTAAAATGTAGATTTCTTTGATATCGATTAGCATATATCAGCTGAGATTCCTTCTTTTGTCCCATGAAATATGCAATATGTATTCATAATATGAATCATTAATTGATGAGGTAAATATTGCCTGTGTAAGCCCACATTATGTTTTATGTAATGCATCACGCCGCAGACTAAGTTGTATATATGTTTTGTGTTGTATTGTTACTGTATTGACTTTTTTGAAAGATAAATAAAAAAATGAAATTGGGGAAGGGGGAGAAATTAGTGAGAGAATCCTACACTATAGTGTCACTGGCTCAGCTCTGTGGGATGTGCAAGGCAGCAAGGAAGTCAGCTTGTTGTCATGGTAAGAAGGATCCACATAAAACTCAGCTTTTAGCTAAACAGGCGGTGATGTGGCTGTTGAATGGTATGATGGTGCTGGAGAAGGTGCAGGCCCAGGAAACACAGATTTTGGCTTGTTATGACACGAATGATATGCAAAACCTTAATTGTAATAAGCCAAAAGCCTGCAGGCATATAATTCTATGCTGGAGCTGGAAAAGGAACAGGCAATATGTAAGTCAACCCATTGTTTGTCATGACATACTATAACTGATGTGCAAAACCCAATAGGTTGCCAGGTCACTGAAGAATGCTGAGATAAAGTTGGAGGTACAGGGCAGACATGATACCCAGGAAATTATGCAATAACAAATTAAGACAGTGCACAAGACCATGAATTTACAGTACAATCTAGATACAATGGAAAGGGGGAGAAGATGTATGTCTTTACAAAAATAGAAATTGCATGGCTAATTGGTGGTTTATTGTGCACAGTGGATAGTAATGGCGAGCTGGATTAAAAAAAAAAAAAAACTATTTGCCACTAGCAAAGGGCAATAGTACATTCTTATCACTCCCCTCTTCTTCACTTGAGTGTATCCTCTCCTTGCTGCCTGTTCCTGGTTCCCCGTACACTTTTTCCTAATTATGAAAGTATTCATGTTTGAGCTGAATATACATAGGCAAGTTCCCAGGTGGCCAGTCCTTCCATGACTAATTTTATCCCCACAGAGGGCGAAGAGTCAGCCAGGAAGACACACATCACCTTTGTCACACATCACTGTCATGATCATGGACTGACCCACCTGGTGCTGTACTTTCTTTAAACATGGGAGCATTCTCCACTGTTTTTGGGAAAAATGCATTATGCCTTATTGCCCGAGCTAACAGTACTTTAGGGAATCAGGTAGAAGTACTTATAAGGCATGTGAAGATGTAATGCTTGCACACCGCTCATTGTCACTAATGCAAAAACTATTTAGCTCCTTTTTGATGAAGCAACAGTTGTAGTACTATCTAGGATATGTACAGCGGCTACTATCTAGGATGTGTACAGAGGCTACTATCTAGGATGTGTACAGAGGCTACTATCTAGGATGTGTACAGAGGCTACTATCTAGGATATGTACAGAGGCTACTATCTAGGATGTGTACAGAGGCTACTATCTAGGATATGTAAAGCGGCTACTATCTAGGATGTGTACAGCGGCTACTATCTAGGATGTGTACAGAGGCTACTATCTAGGATGTGTACAGCGGCTACTATCTAGGATGTGTACAGAGGCTACTATCTAGGATGTGTACAGAGGCTACTATCTAGGATATGTACAGCGGCTACTATCTAGGATGTGTACAGAGGCTACTATCTAGGATGTGTACAGAGGCTACTATCTAGGATATGTACAGAGGCTACTATCTAGGATGTGTACAGAGGCTACTATCTAGGATGTGTAAAGAGGCTACTAGCTAGGATACAGTATGTACAGAGGCACCAGCCAGAGCGCAGCAAAGTGCCTTGCCTTATTGCAAAATGGTGCAGTATGCTGCTGGGGCAGTGCAGTTCAATGGCAATTAGACCCTTCTGTCATGCAGTATTTTGTGATATGTCATTTACTGCAAGTTACTGCATTGCATCCTGGGTGGCTCCACCCTACATACTGTGTTGGCCTACATAAAAGTGTATTGCCTTCATTCAGAGGAACATCATACACTGTTTTTGGAAACAATCTTTATGCCTTATTGCCTAGCGTAATAATACTTTAGAGAATCAGGAAATACTGTACGGGACAGATAAAGAATATGTTATGTTTGGACACAACTTGCTGTCACTAACTTGGAATAAAAGTTGTTTGTCTGATTTTTTTACCACTGCTACACATGTCAAGAGAGGCTTACAGCTCACAGTAGCTCCAGCCTTACACTGATGCCCTAGTGCTCCGTGGTTCTCTACTGCTTTTTCCAGAGGCTCTGTCTTGATATGTGGTGGATTGGTTTATAAACCCTGTTTCAAAATGATACTATATTGGTGTTGAGATCTTTTACTGCCTCTTAGGTGGGGGCACTAGATTTGTGTTATTTTCTAGTATCTGTACCTCGTACATGTCACAATTATAGGATTTGTGAGTCACACAAAAATAACACTGAATGGCCGGACAAAAACAAATATGGAAAGGTTAACAGCTATATGCCTAAACAGAAACAGCGTAATAAAACAAAAATATGTTTTTATTTGCTTTACCATGTTGTCTTCTTTTCAGTTATGACAGCGTTTGTGTTTGAGGTGGTTATACATAGACAAAGTTCCCAGTTGGCCAACCCTCCCGTGAATAAGTTTATCCCCACACACAAGGCAGAGTCAGACTGCATAACTAACACGTATCATCTTTGTCACACATAAAAGTCATGGTCAGGGATTGTTTGACCTTGTACTGTACTGCCTTTATTTGAGGATCATCTTGCTATATATTAGTACAAAATAAAGGAATGGTAGCCAGCCCGGCGTATGTAGGACTATGAATGCTGCAGCATGCACTGACTGTGAGTCCTTTACTGTGCCTCTCATTATAGTCAACAACCATAGCTGAGTTCCAGAGAGACACAGAATTTCTTTTTTCAAAAGCAAAAAAAAAAACAGTTCTCTATCAGTTAGCAACTTTCTGTGTTGCATAACGTGAAAACAATAAGCACTCAAAAACATGTCATCTCTCAAGTTGTGGCCTAGTTGTCACTGACACCTAAAGCAAAGTTTTCTTGCTTATTCCCCCATGTGTAAAGATCAGAGGAGCGGAGTCCCAAAACTTCAAAAAGCAGCAGACTACTGCACAATAACAAAATACCTAGAGATGGGGCCTTTCCGCCAGTGCAGCGGTAGTGCTACCACTCATGATGATGGCATTCTGGGTTTGGGAATGGACCTTGGATGCTGGAGGGCTGGCCCGGGGAGGTGGCTCTGAGCATGCCTTGGGGTGGAAGGTGGGACAGCATCATTGGTGCTGTACCCCTGGGTGACCACAGGTGGTTCTGCCACTGGGGTGACCAGATCAGAGGGCTGACATCCCCATGGGGGGGCCTACATGCTGACATGCACTGGTTCCCACATGATGTCATGGAGTGAGACAAGAAGAATAGGAAATGTATCAGGTCTCTGGCAGGATGACACCTACCTCGCATGTCGCAGGCCTCCCACCGCCGACCGTGGCACTCTCCCGATGACAGAAGCTAGAGATCCACCAGGGGAACAGGGGGCCTCCCTGCCGGCCCCACCTGGGGTGTAAGCCAGGACGGAAGAAGCAGGAGATGGTAAATCCTGGAGAAGGCTGGATGATGGGGCCAGGCCCAGGGTCTGGCCAATGGGAGGGAGGGTCCTGGGTACAGAAAAGAAAGTGAAGTAAGTTTAAACAAAATACCTACAGATACAAAGAACTAAACTTTTGATCACACACTAATATTTTTACTATTTGTGTCTAAATCTAGTTTTTCAACATTATTTGACAAAAGCTCTTCAAAGTGCTATTTCTCTCCCTCCGGTCCAACTGCTGTTTATTTATTTAGCTTTTGTTTACCACACTAGACAATGAATGCCTATTTTCAGGTATGACCCAGGATATTACAAGTGAAACTGTACAAATAGTATAACAACGGCAAGGAAGCAATGTACAGGCAATGAGCAGTGTAAACAGGGACATATGCACGGTGGTAAGGACAATCAAACAGAAAAATATAAAATATGAATAATGACGTTAATACCATCACTGATGAAATGTGGCCAAAAAGTGCTTTAGAAAAGATCAAGCATGCCAATCGCAATGATGCAGTCAAACCTCAGAGCACCTGGTCAATTATTTTAGAATAATGGTTAACCACTCTGGAATAATTCCCTGAGATCAACCCAGTATGGAGCTCTCTTGATCTGTATTATCCACTCCAGCTGAAAATGTGAAATCTGGGGTATCCAGAAGCCCACCCTAGTATCAGAGCATCTGTAATGCTCAGCTGGTTGGGAGTAGGGGCTCACTTATGGAGATTGGGAGACCTGGGGCACTGAGTCGGAAGGGAGGTGGACATTACTTAGTTGGTCTTGGTTCCAGGGCCAGCCACATCATGGTCCTGTGATGGTCATTCAGATTATGCAAAGCTTCCCTCCCAAGCTGGACAACGATGCAGTTTACTTTTATTTGGTCTGAGGTGTTACAAGGTGTGAGGATCAGATAGGTTCAGCATCATTCCACGTAGTGACTATCCAAATTAATTCATATATAGTGAATAGATGAGCGGCAGATAACAGAATATCCATGAATAACCACTTCACTGGGATGCAAGTACTATCTGTACTGTCTAAAATTCAGCTAATACTATCTGTGACTCCTTAATTTTTATCCTACATATGTTTTACTGATTAAAAATCTAAAATAAATAAATAATGACATTTCTCTACATCACAGAACAATTAATACCCTTTTACACATGGTGGTAAAAATTGTTACTGTATATCCATTCTGAGGTAAAGGGGTAACTAGGCAATATTTTCTTTATGATGTATTTTACCAGATGGAATCTGTCGGTAAGGCACAGCTTTGGGTAACAAGTCATCTTCTCGATATAAAATTCAGAGCAAGGATCTGCACAAATATCACAAGTATGACTATGAGCTGCAGGTGAGTAAGACAGAAATAGCAGGATAGAACTCACTCAACGTAGTATTTGGCTCCATCTGATGTTCGGCACTCCTCCCAGCCATAGGGCAACGCTAAATTGTAAACAGAGACACTATGAATTTGGATGTATACTTACATCAGACCACCCAGTAAAAACAATATTTGAATACTGTGTTTTACTACTGGGTTTGCTAGCTATCTTGAGCTGAGAAATTGAATTGAGGACTCCACCCCTACCTCTTCTAAATTGTGGAGGGCTCAGTTCAGCTGTTCTAGAACAGCGACACAGTGACACTAAGGCAGACATTGTGAGGTTTCCCAGAACAAGTTTGTTTTGCCAGCTGTCAGTAAAGTGATGGACTATGCCTTTTCTTTAGACTGAAGGTATTGAGTGCTGACCTATACATGTTACTACTACACATGGCCCTGAAAACATAACTGACCTTATGCTGGTCTATGCTCCAGGCATTTATTGCATTTTGTTACATCTGATAACCAATTGTTTGGGTTGTTTTTAAGTAACAAACACACCATCGATGAATATTACATTCATTGTTATTGTTTATACTTCATCCCCACCCAAAAACAGAGGGCTCAGTCTACCTTCCTTCTATGGCTCTCCACCAGAGAATGCCCCATTCACAAACAAACTGCTCGTTTGAGATGAAATAGGATCATTGTTAAGAATGACTCATTTTGCACACATTTGTAAATTGATATACTACTACAAATATAAAAGGATGGAGTTTCAGCCAGGAAACACAGGAAACCCATTTGCTAATTGGCGACACAGCTGGTGCAACAAATAGAGGACCAGCGCAAGAAAAAACACACTCAAACCTCAACAGAAATGCCACAGACAAAATACTTAGTAACAAACTCACAGTTTTAGGCAAAAAGAAACCAGCCCTGGTACTTCTGTTCCAAATGTGACCCTTCAACAAGGGGCATCTATCGAGGTTTGGGTATGTTTTTTCTTGCACTGGTCCTCTGGATTTTCAGCCAGTAGCATCATGTTACTAGTGTAATGGTGCTACTTGTGACATGACTATTAGGCCACAAAAAAGGTGATCTAACTTTATATCGCAGTCACAGCAAGTTGCACACCAAAAATGCCACATAAATCAAAATAAGGCCACATGTATCTGCATTTTTTGTTTTTGCCATAAAAAGTGAAAGGCGTCACAAATACATCAAAATGTTTAAAAATCGCTGCTATTTTTACTGAAAACTTCCAGTAAGACAGCAGCTCAGGAAGAACAGGCATGGTCAGCACAGATGCCCCTTGCCTGGGTTCATCAGGAAAGTAAAGATGATTGGCTTAGCAAGCATGGGCACTGAGCTGCAAAGCTGGCACTACATTTTTTTGTGTGTGTTTTCTTTAAAAAAAAAAGAAATATTTTTTACCGCAAAGTGTCGCACAGTTCGTGTTACCACTACACACATATGGATGATTTTTTTTTTAACTGGGAAAAGCCTTCTGCCTATTTGAGTCACTGCTTCAGTGCTGTTGTCCTAGTGACTGACATGACCCGCTTGTGGCTGAGTTCTGTTGATCAGCTATCTAAAAAAAAAATTCAGCTCTCCCCTTACTGTGTGTAATGCATCTCGTCTGTATTGGCCCTGATTCTTCCACCATGTTTAGAGTGAGTAAACTCCACCCCCGCTTTGAAACAGGAGGTTATCCCCCAATAACGCCTGCTTCAGCTAAGGTAAAGGCCTAAGAAGACAGGAAAGGATACATTTTAGTAGAATTTGACAGTATATACACTGGATTCAATGCAGGTTGTCAAATATTTAATTGGACTAACAAAGAACTTGTATAATAGGCTTTTGGGGCCACATGTGTCCTTTTATCCCAAGAGCTTGGGTACTGTAACATCTCTGTGTAAGTTCTATGTTGGTCCAATAAAAGGCATTACAATGTGAAATGAATCTAGTATTCCAAAGGCTAACATGGTTGGAAACAAGTCTCACTATATACACAGATTACAAAACCTTGAGAACATACTCATTTTTTACTGCCCCCCCCTCCAAAAAAAATTGTGAACATCTCTATTTTCAAGGTAAAGGTCCAATTATTTGTACAAAAATGCTATTGTAGCTTGAAAAAACAGTGATAGTTTTAGTACAAAAACTGGTGTTTTGTTTGAAAACAGGAGACGTTTTTCATGCAGTTTCACCAGTGTGCAGAAAAAGGCCAAATAATATTCATGATGATATATATTATACAATAACAGGGTTTCATGTGATTTTTCTTGCACATGAAAAATAATTTCTCCCAGACCTGGACAATATAGCTGTTGGATACATAATCAATTTTTGTTTTATCTGTAATTTTTTGACCAGGAAAAGCCTACTGAGTTGTGTTCATTTTTCAGGTGCATCCGGGGTGGTGGGGGTGGGGTGTTGTTGAGATTACATGACCCTGTATTATTGATTAATGTACCTCATTAACAAACATCAACACATCTGACCACCAGCTTATGTTTCATCATTTGAAAGCAATGTGGTGCTGTAGTCAGTTTGAAGTTCTCATCCATGCAGAATACGTGGACACACGTGTCTCCACAACTGTATTAATATACAGACGTTGCATGTCAGCTGGGCTATCCTGAGTATAATAACTGCAAATCAAACATCGCCCTGGCATTAGCTCACTGCCAAGTGGTACTTCAGTTTTCTAGTAGGGCTGGGCAACACTACATGATTTCACTCCCGCCAATTTCTGTGACAGAATATATCAGAATATATCATTTCCGTGGAATTTGGTTAAATACCATGGTAACACACTATGAAATCAACAGGAATTTTTTATATTTGCGAAAATTGCAATGCTTACATTTCTAAACCTTCACATATATTAACATATTGCGAAAATAAACTGAGCAACTTTACTAAACTGATTGTGGAAAACAGACCAGTTACATACGGATGACAAAAATAAAATTAATCAGAGTGAAATCGCCATAATTTATATCAAAAGGAAATGACATAATTTCTGCAAAATGAGAACTTTGGGTAATTTAAAATTGCATAGATTTTACCTAGTGGAAAAAACATTGTACAGACCGATTTACTATTGCAGCACAAAGTTGATTGTATTATATGTGGTACTTCAACCCACCAGTACATAAGATTGTTGTAGTAATTTTATCACATGTGGTGTTTCTACTCACTAATACACTAGACTCAGTTGCATGTGTTTTAACTCACGAGGAAAATCGACTGTCAATATTACCGTGCTGTATGTAGTACTTCAACTCACTACTGCAGCACACCCATCTCCCAGCCGCCTCTGTTCACTATGTGTACAAACACACTCACCGAGTCTCCAGTAGTCAATAGAAAAGTGTCTTACTTTAGTTTTAAATGACTCAATTAAGTTATTGAATTGACTGTTTTTGCACGATCACTCTAGGAGCTACCATATAAAACCGGGCTCATATTTTTATGATGTCTGAAGAAATAAAGTAAGACACTTTTCTACTTACTACTGGAGACTCAGCAAGTGTGTTTGTATGCAGGTGGCAGGTAGGCACATGAATGACATCTGTATGTGAGTAACTCATTGTTTTGTTATGGTAGCAGATCCGTTACTGCAGTGGAATGTCTCTTTTGTCTTTTTTTTTCATTTCACTAGTACATTAGACTGATGATACTATAAAATGAATTTTAACTCAGTACAATTAATTGTCAATATTTCTGTATGCAATTCTACAACCCTTTAGTGCACTAGAACAAGGATTCTTCTCTATGGGGAACTTCAACTCACAAGTGCACTAGATTACTAATTTGTGGGATTTCAACTGACCAGTGCATTAGACTGTTGAGTATCCCTCAGGTTGCCATTCAACTCACTAGTACACTGGAATGTTATTGCTTCTGGGGGTTGTAGTTCAGTTCACAAGTGCACTACTGTATATGGTTGACCCTATTACATATGACATTCAATCCACTAGTGCACTAGAATGTTAATTCTCTTGTGTGTTGTATGCACTTCAGCTCACTTGTACACTAGAATGCACTGATTGTTCTGTATGTTGTACTTCAATTCATTAGTCCACTAGATTGTTCATTCTATTATATGTGGCATTTCAACTCACTACTGCATTAAAATGTTGATTTTCCTGTGTGTTGCATTTCAACACACTGCTGCACAGGAATGTTAATTCTTCTGTATGTTATAATTCAGGTCGCTAGTGCACTAAACTGCTGATTCTACTGCATGTGACATTTCAGCTCACTAGTGAATTAGAATATTGATTCCCCTGTATGTCTTCCTTCAGTTCACTAGTGCACTAGGCTGCTGAACCTGGTTCCATGTCATAATAGCGATCACAAAACAGTGATCACTATTATGGCCAGTGTATATCATCGAAAAGCAAATTGGCGATATACACTTGCTGGCAACCCGACATCTGGATCTACAAAAAGTATTTTTACAGGGGGGAGAGTGCACCTCTCCTCACCACCCCTGAATTTAGATTCTCAACTCCAGGGGTGGGTGCATGTCAGGAAGGGGAGCTCAGTCCGGATTTGCAAAATAAATTAAGTCCCTCAGCCGCAGGCAGTGGCAAAATGTTCATGCTCCCGGCCCCCAGACATGAACCCAGTACCTGCTGAGCCAGAGCTGGCCACCCACACCACCACACCACATGGCTAGCTTGGAAGCAGCAGACACACCAGTCCCCTAAAATCCCTTCCCTGTCCCTCCCCTTCCCCTCGCTATTCCACTCCCCCCTTCTGGTTGCCCTTCCCTATGCTCGCTTTCACATAGGGTCACTACCCTTGCAGGGTAGCCCAGAATGATAGCACTGAAAATGAGTCACTGTTTTTGTGGTTGCTCATTTTTGGTCACTATCATCACTGGATACCCTGATTCTCCTTAATATTGCACTTCAACTCACTGGTGCACTATGATATTGATTCTCCAGTGTGTTGCCCTTTAACCCACTTGAGCACTAGAGTGATGTTTCTCTGGTATGCTGTACTTCAACTTACTCATGCACTGGATTATTTGTTCTGTTGCATGTGACATTTAAACCCACTAGTGCACCAGACTGACTAGTGCATTAGAACAGGAATTCTCTGATATGTTGTACTTCAACTCACAAGTGCAGTAGAGTGTTGATTTGTTTGCATGTGGCATTTCAACTCACTAGGGCATTACACTGTTGATACAATTGTGTATGCTATTTCATTCGACTCATTAGTGCATTGAATATTAATAATATTGCATGTGATACCTCAACTGCATGAGACAGTTGATTCACTTGCATGTCATGTTTCAACAACATAGTTCACTAGACAGCTGATTACATCACATGGTGATTCAGCTCACTAGTATACATGACTGCTGATTCTACTGCATATGGTACCCGAACTCAGTAGTGCAGAGACCTGCTTATTGTATTGCATGTGGTTCTTCAATAACTTAGTGCAATGGACAGCTGATTTAATCCCATGAGGTGCTTCAAGTCCTGGTGTCAGTCAATTCCTGTTCAAATTAAGTATACAGTACTTGTCAGGGGCATCAGTGTGACAGGGTTGAATAAGGCCCTGCCCCATTTGTTATGCAGAAAGAGTTTAAATGCAAGGGTCTGTCCTATCCTTTCCTTTTCTGTCTCTTCTCTGCCTGGTTGCACAACCAGATTTTCTTGTGAGACCTAGGAACTGATCACTCCAACGGTTTTGTAATTCTCTGCCTCTCGCTATCTCTCTGCCTTCCCTTGCTATTTCTGTCTTTTCTCCCCTTGCATATCTGCAGTTATAAAAAATACATGTGTACCTTTATGTGGAAATATTATGGATACTGGGATCCCTTTGTTTAAAACTATATATAGTTATACTGTTGAAATGATTGCAAAAAGCTATTTGGAACTCAAGGGGTTAACCTGAGATGTTGTTTTTAAGCCTTTTGCAAAGCTGTAAACAAGAGGTCAGCTATGGGTTACTGTGTTCTTTCTGCTGCACCTGCAAGGAATGAAACTTACAAAAACATTCTGTAAACCTACAAGAACATTCTGTGAGAAGCAAGCTCTCTTAACGAGTTCCCCGACAAACACTCATAAAAGAGCAGCAGTGCTTTTGCTAGAAGAGACAAGGAGAGTGACATCCTGAGAGATGGAAACTTGGAATTAAGAGATACTCTCAGAAGGACTTAGTTTTCTCCGTCTGTATTGCCTTTGTAAATAGTTATACTGAATAATTTTCATTTTTAATTTTGCTGTTATTGAGAAAAATAAAATGCTATTTGTGAATTTTGAAACTGCTCTTGGATTTCCTATGCTTCCTGACCTGTGCCTCAGTGACAATCAGTCAGTCTTGAAAATAGCTGACTATTCAGTCTGATCTCAGGTTCCACATTACTACACCAAAGGAGTTAGGGAAGGCTGTTTGCTCTCTCAGTCTACTGGATCCTAGCCTCTCATGAGGGAAGCATCTATGGGCCACTCAAGGTGTACAAGATCCTTCCATTAGATGCTGCAGGAATTTCTGGTACAAATGCACTGGATAATAAGGACAGACATGCAGATACCCTAGAGGATAAATAAACCGCCTTTCTAAGTGAATGGATAGCTCTGTGGCCTCAAAGCTGATTTTATTGAACTTATTCTAAGACTTGATCTTTTTGTTTTTGCTATATATTTTTCTTCTTTTGAACTTGGATTGATGGGCAATACATTTTTTTGTTTCTATTTCATTTCCACTATTTTTAAAAAATGGAACACACAAAAATGATTCACTAAATCGATGTTGTTTCTGGTTTTGCTACAAAGAAAAATCATATTTTTTCCTACAGTTATTGTGATGTACTCACTGTCGTTCATGCTGAGGAAGTTGACATAGTCGACTAATTCTTTGGCTTCAGCTGCAAGTCGGGCTACAGGTCCTGAAGAGGGCAGAGTAGTATCCAAGTCTCCGGCTGCTTTGGCTTCCCCTGCCTGACTATTCGCCCTTTAACATAATGAGTGCAAGGTTGTTCAAATGTATTTCTTTTTATTTTATTTGTTTTGTTAACCAGATAAAATTCCATTTGGACACTATCCCATTTTCAAGGACAACCCAGGTCATTATGGCACATAAAACCACATAAAGAACAACAGCAACATATTTTACAGAATACACAATCACATACATGTATTACAGTATATTAATGCATGTTGTTTATCAGTTATTGAAAACCATATTGCAAATCCTCAAAACACATTTATATTTAGAAAACAAAAAAATTAATTGTAATTTAAAAGCTTTAAAATTACGTTCTCCTCTTACATTGTTGGTCCATATCATATCCTCCTCCATTGTAAAAGCTGTAACAACAGAGGGTTTCCAGCTGATAAAGAGACCACATCCCATATTACACACGCAGTATGGCAGACCACTGATATAGGAATACAGGTAGTGTGCAGCAATAAGTGAACAGAATGCCTTTCTTTTCTTGGTTTTTGAATACCACTTTCTGCCACACAGAGTTAGCAGTGTCCCACACAGGAAGGATACTGTCCTGCACTGCACAGAGGGATTCACACTGTACTTCTCTCCAGCGTTCCTCTTGGCGAGGATGCTGTTCCACATGGAGATGGTAGGGCTGTACCACACTACACACTGGAATCTGTACTTCATAACTGTCCCTCATTATGTGGCACATAACTTTTGTACCACCCAAAATTCCTTCTATACCATATGGTGTCTCTTCTGGTCCACACTGCAGAGTCAAAGTGCTTAGCTGTGCTACAGGAGAGGGCACTGTCCCATGCTGTACAGTGGGACTCATAGCTCTCAACTCTCAAGCTGTCCACAAGGGAAGGGTGCCTGGCCACATAGAGATGATCACTAATAATAGTTTTCAGCCATTACTGACGTGGGCTAGATTCAGACTAGTGACCTAGAAATCCATGGATCTTTAATCTGCTACAAATTCACTGAACCATTCTGTCTCCTTATGGGTAACTGGGTAATTTATTTATTTATATCTAATTTCTGACCAGAAATGGCACACTGAAATGTGATAGCTTGTTTCGAGGTGTGTCCTGAGGGTACATTACATGAAACTGTTTTATTGCCAGGGAATATAGGCCACGACTCTGGGGAAACTCCTCGACTCTTCTTTGATAAGGGCCATGGGATCCTTAACTTCTCCTGGACAGTGATCAGAGATGGGCAGAAGGGACATCGGTTTGATATCTCAGCCAAAGGATAGCACCTCAACAGTGAAGCAACCACTTCACACTGCACTACAGTATCAGTTACGGACAGTAGCCTAAGTACCTGGTATGGGTCTAGGACCCATGGCTTTCTGATCTTCTAGCCCCAGAAGCAAGCTTGCTACCTACTGAGCCACCAACAGTGATTCTGAGCATATGACACAGATTTTTTTAGGATGGAGAATGAGCAGCCTTCCGCTGCTGGAGTTGCTTTGATGAGGCATTGCTGCATTGAGCTTTGTCAGTAATTTATTTTTAATCTAAAAGACTTAATGTCTCTTGGGTAACTTTACAATTTGCTACAGTTTGGGCATATTCCATTCCTGCCTGACAATACTCTGCCTGCCTGAGAAAACTCAGATCAGAGGAGGTGCAAAGAGCCATTTCCCAAAGGGCAGCTTTTCCCTTTTCTCTCCTCATGACCCGATCCCAGCATGGATGGTAATCATGTGATCCACCCACCCTTTCTCAAAATCCAGCTGAAACTTACTGGGTAGATTGCACTTTGGTACAACTGGAGTGTGGGGAATCTGGGGATCATACCTCTCAACCTCTCGGCATTAAAAACCATAGCATTGGCCTTAAAAAAATCATTGCAAAGGGACAGAATGTGTAGCGCTTTCTTGTTTTAAACAATAATATGTTTACAAATAGTGGGCCCCATATAGTTAGTGGTAAGGAATATTTCTATGTACTTCGCTCAATGGTTCAATACTTTGTGTGTCCAGAAAAAACTAACATTATTAAGAACATCAGTAAACCTATGCGGAGCAAGGGTAAATTTGAGTGTGAAAATCATAGTGCTATGCAAAATTCATAGCAGTTGAGAGGTATGCCGGGGATATATTCTGGGTTTTCCAGGATCAACTAACGGGTTAAGGGATTGCTTGTCTCTTGTTTTACCTTGTTGCTAAAGCAGTGGAAACCTGGCCTTGCTAGCTACCCATGAAAAGCTCTTACCTGTTCTCAGCTCCCAGCAGACTGGATGTTAGGAAATTGTGGACATTCTGTTAAAAAAAAAAAAAAAAGAGTCATAATATCATCTGCAAGTCTGGGCACAAACAAGATCTGACTGCTGGAAACACTTTACAAGAATAATCAAGTTAGAAACAAAGAGAGAGAGAGAGAGAGAGAGAGAGCGAGAGAGAGAGAGACTGAGAGAGCTAGACATATATATTATCAAGTTTGGAAATGATCTCTACCCCTCTGGTGCAATATCGCATTACCAGTGTTGTGATAACTCAAAACTCAGATAAACTGACAAGTTTGCAAGGGCAGAACTCTGCAAGAGAAATACCACAAACCCCATTTACAATTCAGCTTTTCTAGCAGACACCCCATTATTAAACTCAAATGAATCAAGATGGTTCTAACATTGGAGTAGTCAAACAAGCCTATGAGCTGACAGTCCCTGGAGTTAACAGAAACATAGAAACATAGAATCTATCAGCAGATAAGGACCATACGGCCCACCTAGTCTGCCCATTTCCTGCTGGAATTGGTTTGGCACTTCTGAGCAGATACGTTTCCCAGCAAAGATGAAGCATGTTTGTGGACCTTCCCACGAGATATTATTTTATTTATTTATTTATTATTTTGGAGTACATCTCTTCGCTAACAAACTCATTTGCAAAGGGTCCACATCAACAGAAATTGTACAGTCATCAAAGCATAACAGGGGGAAACTGGAAATGTTACAAACTATCAAACAGGAGATGCAGGGAAATATGTACAGAGTTTGCAACGATTGCAAGTCACTGCTGCATGACAGTGCTTTGTCAATGCCATACAAGGATCAGAACAGAGCTATACACAGTAATTACACTATTAGCAAGCCATTAACTGGAGTGTTTGTAATGCCTTAGGGCCCTATACACAAAGGCACCTCAGAAACTTGTGGCTCACATGTAACTCGGGTGCTTAGTTCCCCACCCTCTGAAGCCAGCACGCTTGCTGACATTCATGACCCCTGGCCCCCAAGGATCTGTGCACAGAGTGCTGTGCAGAGGGGCCAGGGCGATTCAGGGGGTGTTGCCATGCCAGACACCAGACATCCAGTTAAATGCCCAGGAGAGCTCTGTAGTGGATCCTTGTCTCCACATGGAGCAGGGGCTGGTGAGACATGGTGGTCCTTATATCCCCATTGGGAAATCTGTGTTTTTGTTGCCAGACTGTGCCAGTGCAGCCCCCAGTCCTTAACAGAGGCTCTGAGGTATGGGGTGGGGCATGTGGCCACCAATCAGGCAAGGTGGTAAATACTGTGGCCATGTGGAGAGGGGTGCGTAACACTATGGTGCCCCCTATTGTCATGTAGCATCTTCCCCCATCTGCCCTCTTTGCCAGCCCACTGTGCAGTGAAGTATAACAACATAATCATTGGGTACATGCACACCCCCACCCACTTACCCGTCCCCGTCCCAGCCATTTGTGTAGCTGTGTGTATGGCATGGGATCGGGTGCAGAGGGGGGGGGTTGTGGATGCATTGAGGTCTCCATGTGTGTACAGTGGCACCTCTGTGCACCAGTGGCCAATGCAGACAACCCACTGTGGGTGTGGATCTGTTCATGGATTGGGCCCTTAACATGCAACTGAGTTTTACACCTGTTATTCAATCTTCTGGGAAGTGTTTTTTTTTTACTATAGAGCCGTTGGCCCTTCAAGCATTGCCTGTTCTTGTTTTTGGCTCCCTGGTGATCCCCAGCCCCAACCACCACACCACTTGTCGTTATGGCCGGTGGGGATCCACAGGGAGTAAGGCCTGAGGATCAAGGGGGCCATCATTCTTGACAGCCAAGGAGGATATGCCTTTGTGGTTTTCTCCCTCTTCCCAGGCCCCTCCTACCACCCCTGGATGTTGGACTCAGCCTCTGGCAGCCTCGGCTGCAGTGGCATGCACTAGGCTGACACCTCTACCCCATGAGAAAGCAAGCTCTCCAGCTCACCGTGGTGGAGGGAGCTGCTGCTGCATCACAGCCTGGATTACCCCTCCCCGGCTGGCTTGTGCTCCCCTTGGGAGCACTCCCCAGCCAGGCCGCCCAATCTCAGTAACCCTGGCTCACTTCTGAATCCAGGTTGCCAGAATGGAAGCACAGTGTACTTCCACTGACCCATCAGGTAGCCCTGGGAAGTGGGCTTTTAATGGTTAATAAATATCTATACATATTCTCAGACTTGCTCAATATGCAGTTTTATTTTCTTAAGGAACACAGCTAAGAGTCCTTTGGGTAATGAATACTACCCATAGTGCCCCTTATTGTCAAATGCAGACTTTTTTAAAGTCACAATATGTTTTTATTCTTCATCTAATAAATGTCATTCATCATACTCCAGCATTCATGCCAGGTCAGAAGAAATTTTAAACACTTTTTATGTTCGTCGTGTGCGCACGTGCAAGCGAACATGTTGATATGAGAGTTGCTAGAGAGGGGTGTGAAGGAGTGAGTCCAGTGGAGCGTGGTACTCTGGGTGCTGGTCTGTGGCAGGAAAATCAGCAGGCAGTGTCCTGATGACACTGGTTTTCTGAGGGGAAGGTCTGGTCATGCACTTCAAAGGACCGATCCGGACGTGGTAGCAGCGCGGTCTGTCCTTTGAAGTGCAAGTCAGGATGACAAGCACGGTTATTCCCCCACCCAACCCTCCCCAAGCACCCACCACCCTACAACCCTGCCCCAAACATACCATAGTGACACCAATCCCCCAGTGTCCTCAAAATGTTCTGCAAACTCTCAAACTCTCCCTGAAAGAAAGAAAACTGTCCTTCATCGTTTTTTTTATCATGAAAAAAGAAAACCATCCATCGTTGTAAGCTGTGTAACCCCCCTCAAACAGTATACAGACACTGGGGGGTGCACAATCCCCCAGTGTCCTCATCTGTTTAGCAAAGTGTCCTTGAAAAAAAATAAACTGTCCCTCATTGGTTTTTTTCTCCTTTAAAAAAGAAAGCTGTACATCATTGTCTGTTGTGCCCTTACCCAACCCCCCCACACTCCCACTCAGGACCCACCACCCCACACACCCCTACTCCATACTTACCCACTGGAGGTCTGTTGCCATAACCTTCCTTGGACTGCAGGCAAGTCTTGACTCTTCAAAGCTCAACCACGAACAGAGGTAAGCGCTTCAATGTATTTCAATGGGAGTTTCGGCATCGATGTATTTCAATGAGGTTTTCAACTTAGTGGCATAACTTGGCCATTTTTAAATATTTTTGCCCCAAATTTTCAACATATGTTTTTTGGGACCCAACCTCATGAACAATGCAAGTGATGTTAGGTAAATCTGTCCCAAAAGGTGATTTTGCAGTCACTGTACAAAATCACCTTTTAGGCAGGAGTTGAAAATGTTCTCCACCATTGTTCATGAGGTGGGGTCATAAGAAGGCTATGTTGAAAATGTGGTGTAAAAATATTTAAAAAACAATGAAGTTATGAGCCTGCATTAAGATTTGCGAATGCAGGCTCATAACTTTGGCAATTTTCAATATTTTTATCCCAAATTGTCACTATAGCCATTTCTTCACAGTACCTCATGAACATAACAGCTGTCATTTTTCAGATCCGGGCAAAAATGTGTTTTTGCATCCAGAATGGTGATTTTGCAGTCATTGTGTGAAATCCCCTTTCTGGCAGGAGCTGAAATTGTACTCTGCCTTTGTTCATGAGGTGGGATAATAAGAAGGCTATGTTGAAAATTTGGTGTAAATATGTTAAAATACAATGAAATTATGAACCCGTGTTGAAATTTACGAACACAGGCTCGTACCTTTGGCAATTTCCAATATTTTTTTGACCCCAAATTTTCAATATAGCTGTTTCTTTATAGCACCTCATGAATGTGACAGCTGTCATTTTTCAGATCCTGGCAAAAATGTGTTTTTGCATCCCAAAAGGTGATTTCGCAGTCACTGCACAAAATCACCTTTTGGACAGGAACTGAAAATTTTCTCAGCCTTTGTTCTTGAGGTGGGGTCACAAGAATGCGATGTTGAAAATTTGGTGTAAAAACATTAAAAAACTACAAAGATATGAAATTTGCGAATGCAGGCTTGTAACTGCTAATATTTAACATTTTGATCCCAGATTTTCAGCACTGCCATTTCTTCACAGTACCTCATGAATGTGACAGCTGCCATTTTTCAGATCCTGCTCAAAATGTGTTTCTGCATCCCGAAAGGTAATTCCGCAGCTGCTGTGTGAAATCATCTTTTGGTCAAGAGCTGAAAATTTTCTCTGCACTTGTTCATGAGGTGGGGTCATAAGAAGGGTATGTTGAAAATCTGAGGCACATATATTACCAAACTAGACACTTACACTGCCCAACATCATCACTTCTACTTTGTAGTCTTGAATGTTAATACACTGATTCCTTCACTGAAGCAATTTTCAACCTCCCCCCCCCATGACACCAGTGCACACGACAAACACTCGGCATTGACAAATGCTTGTTAGTAATAAAATTGCTAAGTGACTACAAAGGCAATGATAAAAAAAACAATAGCTCTGTCTGAACTTTGGACAGTTTTTCCTGTGGACAGGCTCTCAGTAAACAATTCTCTGGCAAATTTTCTATTTATGTTCCTAATATGTCCCATATATATTCCACCGTCTGTTTCCAGTGTTTTGTCTTGCCAACTACATACACAAAATGTGTATGTACACAGCTTACGCCACACTGCAGTCTCTCAAACTTTTCCTAGCGGGACTCTAGTTTGACTGATCAAGTTCTTCTCTTGAATAAAACACTTGCTTTCCACTGTCAGCATCCCTGCATTATCTGTTCTATATCAGCTGACTGGAACAAAATCTTTTTTTGTTTGCTCCCTCTCTGCTCAGCTGGCTGCCATCAGCAGTGTCCTCCCTAGCCCTGTCACCTGCCATCCTTGGGACTTACTCTTATCTGCCGATACAGTGCCCCACGGATTGCCTCCTGTGACGGAGCTCCCCGAGGTTCCCTGAGCCTCGTGGAGAGTTTAGCTTGGATGTGTTGGCAGAAAAGCCCAATGGGAGGTGCATGGCCTGCAGAAGGATATTGCGTCACACTGCCTCAGCAGGCAGTCTTTTCTGGTGTTCCAGGTTCCCACACTTCCCTTGGTGCTTCGGGAGTGTGGGCTGCAGTGGCGTAGGCACTCAGGTGTGCTCACAATGTAAACAGGAAATGCATGCCCACACTTCTGGGCTGTGCTTGCACTGCCACCAGTCATTACCCAGCTGGTGGTAGCACAGCAGATTGCACATCCCTTCCTCCTCATTGGAGGAGAGCATCCTATGAGATGCTCAGTCCTCCTCCACCCTGCCAGCCACCAACAACCCGACATCGCTCCTGATCCTGGGCCGCCACCATCGTGAGCAGTAGTGCTACCACTGCATTGACAGGTTGGTGACTGAGCCACAAGTTGAGACAACATCACATTAGGGGAGTTAAGCTGCATTCGTCCCTTTATTGCACAGAAACATAGAAATGTATACATGTTTGCTGGCAGAAAAAGGCAGAGATTCATTCAGTCTGGTGTGGGCACCTGCACATTTCTAATCCCAATACAAACACCGGCTTCCAGAAGGAAGAGAATGTGCCTTCCTCATCCTTATAATAGTAGTCGGAGTTATATTTTGATTACTGCTCACTTCATTGTCAGTATTACAAAGTGACATTAGTTCTTTGATAGGACAGTCTGTTTATACTTAAGCAATGAGACATGACAGTGGGTTATTAGGGGGGTTTATCCATGCCTAGTGTGGTGTGTCATGAGGCACAGCCGACTGACTTAACCATACAACAGAGGGTATTCCCTCTATGACCCATGTCATAGAATGCTTTCCTGCAGCTATACAATGTATAAATAAATGTAAAAATGTGTTTATGCTTTTATAAATGCCTTTCCTCAGCTGTGGGTTATTGCAAGATTTAACCATGAGTAAAGACTTTAGCTGACCAATCAGGTTACAGGATTTTTTTATGTCCATTGTATAATACAATGGACCGTGTCGGCAGGAGAGGTGGGGCCTGTGTCTTCTATTTGAAGGATTCTGTCGTGGGGCTACCACTCCCCCCGCCTGACCTCGACCATAAGGCCCAGGCACTTACTCTAAAGCTGTCCCCGGACCCAGCTAGAGGCCCATTATCTCTAACCGTAGCATACATAACCCCCAAGAACCAATCCCAGGCCCCTGGGCCCACTAATTGACTACCTCACCTCCCTACCCAACCTGTCGGACCAAATCTGGTGGCGACTTGAATATAAACTGGCTCTGCCTCATCTTCCTCCCACCGTGAGGCTTTCGATTCAATTGACCTAACTCAACTGGTCTCACAGCCTACTAGAAAAACCCTGGGGGGGACAAGCACCTCCTGGATGTGGTCCTCACCAACAGGCCAATCCGCATCCACAACATCCAAATCCTCCTGACTGCCTCAGTGACCACTCCCTGTGCTTTTCAGCACAAACCCTCAGCTCTCATCCCGGTCAAAACCACCTCGAAGCGGCTTCCAGGCCTGGGGGACTCATAGGCCTTAAGGCGGCTTCCTTGCCCACGCAGTTGGTCCCCTCAACGAGGGCAACCAACATTGACTTGGCCCTGGGCTTTTTTGTAAGCACTTTCAACTTTGCCTGTGATATCTTTGCTCCCATAACTGCTAGGAGGTCCAAAGTGAAACGCCCTTGTGGATCACCCTGCCCTTCTGTGGCAACTTAAGCAACGTGACAATCTTTGGCACTTGCTGTTGCTACTGGCGGTTCAATGACAGGCAGTCCTATGCTGCTGCCCGTAACCAGTGCACCTGGGCCATCCATAAGCAAAGGCGGAATACTACCAAGCCTCTCTTACCTCCTCCTGGGGGAACCCCAGGTGCTTCTGGGACAACATCAAGCAACTGAATGGTCACTCCCAGTCCCCCTCTCCTTCTCCTTCTCTTCTCAACATCAATGGTACCGTCTCCTCTGACCCTGCCCTCATTGCCTCCCACCTCAATAACTCCTTTACCGACCTTAGCTCAGTACTTCCTGGTAACTTTTTCAGTCCACCTCCTCCATCTGTACTACCACCCATTGCCCGCCCCTCTTTCCACCTGCGTCGTGTCACCATGCAAGAAGTTAGGCCTTACTTGCTAAAAGCCCTAAAAGGTAACACCATCGGTAATGACTCACTTGATCCCTGCCTTTACGTCCAGGTCTTGGATCATGTCCTCTCACCTATTACATGCATTTTCAACAAATCACTCTGTCTCGGAAAATTCCCCTCTGCCTGGAAGATTGCCACAGTTACCCCTGTCCACAAAGGTGGTGACAGGACTCTTCCGGGTAACTACCGACCCATCTCAATCCTCTCCCCCCTCTCTAAGGCGTTAAAAATTGTGGCAGTCCCAAGTCTCTGACTACCTCTGTAAGTACAATGTTCTCTGCCTGAACAACACCCAGGTTCAGAGCAGGTCATAATGCCAATACACAGCACTCTGGAATTTTCCAACTTCCTCCATGCCTCCTTGGACTTCTGGTGCCTGGCTGGTGCTATATTCATTGACCTGTCTAAAGCATTCGATACTGTTTCGCATCCTCTTTTGCTCTCCACCCTCGACCTAATAGGCTTTGCCTCAGGACCTGTTTCCTGGTGCACCAGCTATCTCTCCGCCCGCTCCCAATGTGTGAAAGTCAACGGTACTCTCTCTGAAACATGCCCCATTCACTCTGGGGTGCCGCAGGGCTCAATTCTTGGACCCCTACCATTCTCACTCTTTCTTAACTCCCTACCCAGCAGTTGTACGGGTAAGATGCTTCTCTATGCTGATGATGCTGTTCTTGCCTCCCACAATGACCCCATGCTGCTACAGAACTCCCTCCAACTAGTCTTTGACTCTGCAGCTACCTGATTCACTGAGCACCGACTTGTTATCAACCTTAAGAAAACAAAACGATGCTCTTCTCCCACTCCCAAAATAAGTACAGCAAGTTTCCTTAGCTGTCCACTCCACACAAAAATCTCGTCATTGACCAGGTGCAATCCTATAAATATCTTGGTATAACCTTTGACCCTGCACTTTCATTCCATGGACATATATCTGCCCTAAATTTGTCGCCAACTCACGGTTAGGCATTCTTTACCGGCACAAGAAATGCCTCCTCCTGATGCCCTCCGCCTGGTTGTCACCTCCTCTGTCATGTCTCTCATTGACTATGGCCTTCCGGTCTATGGCTCAGCAGATCAGAGTGCCCTCAACAAGGTTCATCTCACAGTAAATAAGGCCTGCAGACTTATCACTGGTGCTCCCAGACTCACTCACACATGTGAGCTGTACACCCTAGCTACCCTACTCAGCCTGGAAGAGCTGACTCATGTATCAGACATGCCAGCTCACCTTTAAAGCCCTGCATGGCCTATCCCATAGGCCTATCCAACCCATTCACCGTCATGCACCGACCCTGATCACGCCAAGAGCTCGTCCAAGAGCTACTCCTAGTTATTCCGAGAGCCAGGACCTCACAAGGTCAGAGGCATTCCTCACTGCTGCCCCACTGGTATAACTCCTCCTGCCAGTGTCTCAAACTCTCTAACCTTAGCTTGCTTTAAGCCCAGGCTCAGAAACTTCCTGCTTAGCTCTCACAAATGCAACTGCCGCTAGCCTAGTGTAAAAAAAAATATATATATATATATATATATATATATATATATATATACTCTGTTTGACAATGCTCACTGAGCGCCCCTCCTTTCCCTACTTATTCCTCCTCCCTATCTCCCTCCCTTCTACCCCACCAGCTCTCCCCGACCATAGTTTTGCACCTTTTGTTATCTTTTGCTCGTTGGAGATTGTACTCTATTGTAACAAAATTGTAATTGAACTGTAACTTTTTGTTTGTAGTACTGTGTCCCTGTACTACTGTTCTGATGTCCTCTTTGTGACGAGGTACCTTTGTAAATGAGCCTCTGGCTCAAAGGTTTCTAAACTGATGTTTAACTAAATAAATAAATAAATAAATACTGTTTATACTATGGTGTTGGGTGCCAAAGCAGGAATTAGCTGCCCATCAAGATTGTCCCCCCACTATCCCAGCTGTGATATCCGTTGATTTCCTTCTTCCTCATAAATTGATCTAAATTGTTTTTCAAAGTATTACAAGTGCCTAATGCCACCATTTCTATACCCAATCTCCATTTCTGAATACCTGATCTGACAAAACTGATAAGTGGAATACGTTTCTGACAGTTTGGTCCAGCAAACAGTACAACATACTCCACTAGGTACAACTGCCCTACAACTTCTATTCTACTATGATGTTTCCACAGAATATCATGGAGTTAAAGCATTTAGGCTTCCTATATTAAAAAAAAAAAAAAATATATATATATATATATAATGCACATAACCATTTATCTATGCATGTGTGTACAGTGTGTAGATTTATATTCATGGCAAAAACCAAGTTAATGCAACAGTCAGGGTTTTTAAAACATCATATGCAAAGAAATCAATGCTAGGGATTTTTTGCACCCTAACTCCTCCCACACCTATGCACCACTCCTGTGAACTCCACCGAACTAAATGCCAAAGCACAATCCAGATCCCAGTCCTGTAAGGTCCTGAATGGACCAAATTAATCTCCTTACTTTCTGAAAAAGGTAAGTTATAACTTGCTTCACACATAACACTTTGGGCCTTGCACAAAGCAGGATCTGACTCCTAACTTGCTTCGTGCAGGTCCCTAAGGATCCAACCCCCTAACTTGCTTTGTGTAGGGCCCTTTGGGTCCTATGTGAAATAGGACCTGACTCTTAACTTGCATTGTGCAGGGTTGGTCCCTGCACAAAGCAAGAGCTCAATCCTAACTTTCTTCATCCAGGGCTCTTCAAGCCCTGCATGAAGCAGAACATGCAGGGCCTTTTGGGCCCTGCGCAGAGCTGGAGCCAAGTCTTTACTTGCTTCATGCAGGGTCCTTTGGGTCATACACGAATCAGGACCTGAGGCCTAACTTGCTTTGTGCAGGACCCTTCAGGATTGGGATCTGGACTGCTCTTTGGCTTTCAGTTTGGTGGTGTACCCTGAGGTGGTGCATGGGGATGGTGGGAGTTAGGGTTCAAAAATTCCATAACATCAGATTCGCTTACTTTTGATGTTTTAGAAACTCTAACCTTGTTATCAAATTTTCAAATTTACTGTACTGATATCCTAGACCTCGTAATACACATACCAAATTGCAGGCTTATCCAGCCAGAGACCACAAACAGCATTATGAGGGTCCAAAAACAGATGTTTAACACAGAAATACATTTGTAACCCTAACTACAGTGCCTATATAATATATTCTTTGCAAAAAAAAAAAAAAAACTGTTTTAATGCACCAGTTAGGGTTTAACTTAAAGCAACAAAAGTAGGGAAATGTGGCATTTGAGTTTCCAACCCCTTCCCCCCCAACACACAATCAGCCAAAGGGACAAGACAACACAAGCAACCACAGACAAGCATCATTTGGTAAGAAAAACAACAAACAATTCTTTCCAGCTGACACAAGAGATATCCATCATCATGGTCCAGCCTGCAGATCCGGAGCACCTTAAAAAAGTTATATTTTGCATAAAGTTTTGCTCTAAATGTAACTATGACAATCATTGGCATATCTCAATGCAGTGTTATAATTTTCTGTCACTTGTAAGCACTGACATTAGGATGGTATTGCGATTCCGTGCAGATATAACACAATGCTTGGGAACATTTGCATGACACTGTGATCCTAATATAGTGGAGCTCAGAATGTATACTTTCAATCACACTGTTATCATTGACAATGATGTGTTACTATTGACACTGCTATGCAATCATGGTTATGTTTTAATTTTGTACTCAGACATTTTAGTACATTTGCATGAAATTCTGATCTCAGTACAGCAATGTTAATAAGCAACATTTCTAAGTACACTACCATGATTTTCTACCATTTTCTATCATTGACATTGCCATACAATCATCATTCCATGCAGAAGTCAACCCCAGAAAATTAACATTTGCATTCAGTTATAATCCCAGAACAGTAATGTTAATACTTTGGAATTCTGAACACAGAAGTATCTTTTTTGTGCCATTTCCTTATTATAACCACTACCATATGCAACAAAATGCAAAATAAAGTCCATTAAACAGATTAAGAAAATGGTCTGAACATTTTCTGCTCTCTGATTGGATGAGAACCATGCCAGGGGCATATTAAAGGGAAACTAAAATAAATTTTAAAATGTATCAATATTGTTACCAATGGAAATCTACTTTACATATGCCATTGGCTGAACCTGTAATTCTTTTAGGGTCAGAATTGTAACCCATTCAGTTGCCCCTCCCTTTATAAGCTGCAGGCATCCAAATTCTAAATCACAGGCATAGGAAATTACATCACATCAGGGGAAAGCAGAGGGATAATATAGTGCTGTCAGTAATTTACAATTAATAGTTTTTGATCCCCTCAACTCTCAGCTCAACTCTCATTTGTAGTAAATTGTAGTAAATTGTGCTGATGGCATTTTCAGGCATCAGCATCCATGCCATCTTACAAAGTTGTAAAGTCAGTGTGTCATGGAGCTATAAGTATATTGTCCTGTTGTTAAAAAAAAAGTTGTGTGCTACCAGTGCCAACAGTTTCCGAGCTTCTTTGGGGTTTGGTTGATTTGTACAATGTTTTGTGACATTTCAGTTGAGTGAAATGTTTTGCACCTGTGTGATTTGCAGAGTCCTGCTAGTACCGCTCTAAACAATGTCTGCACCAGTGCTGTGTTACATTTCTTTGTACTGAAGCAGTTGTGTATAATTTTTGTTTCGCTAGCAACATTTTGTGTAGCAAGAAGTAGTGTGGTCCATTGGTTTGAACACCAGATTTGCACCTGGGAGGTCACAGATTCAAACCTCAGTAGAACCAAAATTCTAACACTGTGACCTTCAGGAAGTGACTTGAACTCCCTGTGCTCCATTCCACTCAGCTGTGCAAATGGGTAGAAATAGGATTCCACTGGAAACAAGATGTTACATCTCAACTAGGCTACCTTTAATAAATCAGTTATTGTTTTGTGCTGGTGTGTGATAGGGAAGATACCTGGTATAAGTGATATCGGGAATTCTCAATAGAGGACCCTTTTAAGGGTTCAATAATTAAAAGTATTTATTTGAACACTCTAGAATTAGGCTTTCTTTTGTCAAAATAAAAAAAACAGGTTTATGTAAGTAATACTCGACAGGGTGGGCGTTATTGGGATATAACGGACCGCCAAGGGGCGTAATGAGGCCCGACGCCACAGGTGGAGGGCCTTATAGCCCCTGGAAGGTCCGTTATATCCCATAACGCCCACCCTGGAGGGTATTATTACACTTAGAAAATAGGCCACTGTATTTAATATTAATAAAATAATAATGTTATGTTTAGATGTTTAAATTCTTAAACATTTGCTTTAATGTATAATAAAATAGTTCCTCTGCTTCTCTTTGCATGACTTTGTGTTCTTGTTAATGTGGGGATTGTTGTCCTTGTGCAGCATCTGTAGTTGAAGCTTTTAAGCATTGTTTTCACGGTTACCTTCGTGCTCGACGCTTTTCCCCCAGTTGAAGAAGTGCTGGGAGAAATTGTGTCTCCCATGAGATAAACAAAAGTCAATTATCTTTTTGGCTTTGCTTTTGATTTTGATTTTACTATGAGACAGTCAGTGGATTTGTGAGAGGGACAGACGAAGGGAAAATATCGGGACTCAGGAGTTACATACCGAATGAAGTCAGGCGAGTCGGTAGCCAAGAAAAAAATGTAAGTTTCAAACAAAAATGAAATTTTCACACCTGCGGCCAAGAAGAAAGCGAGTTAGTGTTAGGATGTGAGTAGAAGTGAGGGCTGAGTTTAGAAAGCTGTGCGTGAGGATTTGTTAGGGGTACTGAGCTGCGCTGACGGGGGAATCTCATTAAGCGAGACAAAAAAAAACATGGCAACTGGGAAGTCTGCAAATTCGGGGTGCCCAAGAATAACATAAGTAATGGGGCACCATGAATTGGTACTTGGTTTTCAGCAGACGTTATTAAGAAATAATAGCCTGGGTGCCAGGCTGTTTCAGCCAATCAGCAATCAAGTTTTCATTTGCCCATTTCCTAATTCCTTTATAACTGCAGCTTTTTCACTCTATCTTGCCTTTCCAACATGAAATATACAGCAGCCCCTCATCCCATCCTAGAATTACTTTATTTGCAGACTCTATTAAAATCTTTAAGTCAGACCCCATACTATGTCAGACTAATGGCAGATGCCCTTGGATGGGATCCGAAGTGTTCCTCTCATTGTCCTTTATGGGGCAACACCATCATAAAAATAGATGGAAAGTGTATTAACTGGCCTAACTGGAAAGATAAGAGCATTTCATTTCTTGATACTGTAGATCCAGAAACAACTTCCCTGACATCCTTCTCACAGATATCCCTTAAATACAACATTTCCAGAATTGATTTTCATAAATATATTTACAATTATGTGATGTTCTTAGAACCCAAATTAACAACGAGGTTACAGTCCCATCAATTCATGTGCTAGATAAAATACGCTCAGCTAACAATGGTCACAAGAAACTATATACGCTGTTGCTGGAGTCAGAATCAGATCCAGTAGTATCATTAATTGATAAATGGAAACAAGAGCTACTTATACAAATCGGTGAAACAGAATGGGATGAAATCTGGAGCATGACACTAAAAGCTTGCAAAGACGCTAAAGGGAGACTTATTCAATACAAGATTGTACAAAGGCGGTACTATATGCCATGCAAAATGGTTAGGTTAGGCCTGTCATCAGATAAGTGCTAGAGATGTACATCGGGTAAAGGTTCATTATCTCACACTTCATGGTCATACCTCACGATTATGTCTTTTTGGAATCATATATTTAAAATTTGTGGTAAAGTAATACGGAGCAAAATCAAATATTCAGCCAAACTAGTTGTCTTAGGAATTTGCTCTGACCTCGTTAACTTAGCGCTTCCTCCAAAACTCTGGTTATCCGCTGCTCTTATCACAGCAAAAAATGTACTGTTGAGGCATTGGAACAGCACAATGATCCCGCCAACTACTGAATGGCTACAGGATCTTTATACTAGCGCTAGTTATGAGAGAATCTCATACATAAACATCCAACGCATGGACACGTTTAAGGAGGTCTGGAAACCGTTTTTGAAGACTTCAGATATATAAACCTAGGTTGTTAAAATGTATCTGACAAGCAGTGTATCTAACCTTAAGTTGGTATTTTTATGAACTTCAGTCAACAATTTGTTAAAATGTTTTATGGTTTTTTGCTTGCTTTTGTGTCTCTTTCTATCTTCTAGATATTACCTTTTTCAGTGATTTTTTCCACTACAGTATATAGACAAATGAATCTATGTTAGATTATTAATAATCTATTCTGTTATCTTTCAAGATGCTATAATGGATATAGTAATTTCTTAATCTACGTTTATTTTATTAACAAATATGTTTGTAAATATATGTGTAGTCATCTTGGTTGCCTTATTGTCAAAAAATAAATGATCTTGAATTCAATAAAATTATGAATGATAAAAAACAAACAAAAAAAAACCCACACATAGTTAGAGGGACCCCAGCCATATGCATTCAAGCATTATATCTCCAAAGAGAGTCCTAATTATGTGGCTTAAATGCACCTAACAGCTGAGACCAGACATCATAAAAGTAGACCCATGAAATCAAAATCTGGCCAAAACAGCCAGAGAGAGGTCCATAATATTCAGTAAGGTTTAATAACATGTATTACATGTACCAAGAGTGACAATCCTCAAACCTATGTAACCCCCTCCCCCACGGGTGGAGCTTACTGTGTCTGCTTCCCAGCTGCCTGGTCTGCCGGACCAGGTCTGCTCTACTTTGGTGCTCATGCCAATCCCTAGTGCTAAACTCCAGTTGGGGAACTGGAGGAGTGAGAGTAGAAGTGAAACTGCCAGCCCGGCAGTAAAGCTGCTTAGCTCAATGTGCACGCTTTTGAGCTAGTTCCTGCTTAAACGTACAAGTTTGCACAGTTGGCTAGCAGACTAAGAAAGCTCTGTGGTGCTTCATGTTTAAAGCTGCTCCAGCTACCCTGCACCAGTCCCCTTTGTGTTCTCCGACCCCCGGGATGCAAAAGACACAAGTGGGGGTTTGGAGGCACACAGGAAGGGGGGGGGAAGTAAAACTTTGAAAAAGCGCTCTTAGGTGCTACTATTTTGGGGAGTGCTGTATCTTTAAGAAAGCAACCGAGGCTGCTGTATATGAAAAGTTATGCCTGCCACGGGGGGGAGGGGGGACAGCATGACGGTGCTCATGACAGGCAGCAGAAGCCCCTGTTTGTGTCCACTCTGCCACCAGACAATAAGGCAGAGTGCAGCTATTGAACCATGGGGCAGTCATTTAATACAACTGTTCTGTTTTTCTGCATAAAATGACTTAAAGGACACTGTCAACCCCTTTAGGCCTCAAAACTGTCTCTAGTTTCAAAAACATATTTTATGACTATTTGCATACTGCAGAATGTGCTGATATGGTGGTAGTTTGATTCTGATTTCTTTTTTAAAAGTTAAAAAACAGACTGTCCTCCAAAATGTGTTTATGTTTCTTAATCAACTCCTACTGCATCTTTCCTGATGTTGAGAACACCCCGGCCCCCCCCAACACAGTCTAGCCACTCAGGATGCAATTGGGGCAGAGGAGACTGTTGCATCATGAGTGACTGCACTGTTTGGGGGTGTTCCTACTTTTCAGAAAGGGAGCAATAAGAGCAGATCAAGGATCTGAATCAAAACTAGGTTGGGTATAATTACAGTTTCCTTGCATTTCTGTTCTATTAAGGAAGAAGGCAGATTAACCCACAAGTGACATCAATGAATTTTAGAGAAGGTAAGCAGTCATAAAATGTGGGGTTTCAGCTTGAAATAATATGATGCAAAAAGGGTCGACAGTGTCCCTTTAAAGTTTGGACTGTTTTAAACAGAGCTGCAGCAGCCATATTTGTCACCCCTGACCTCTGTCTTCACCAGTCAGAATTCTAGGAGCCCTGAAGGGCTTGGCATTGGCTCCAGAGAAAGGGGAAAGGGCAATGTTTTGGGCTCCTTCAGCAGCAACCAATCAGGGGTCAAATGGGCCACATATATATATTAATTCTGCCGATGGACATCTGTATCAACCAATCAGATGCTGCCCTGATTTCACCAAACCCTGAGGGCAGATTCAGCTGGGGTCAGTTCTGCCTGGAGCTCCCCGAGAGGGAAAGGGGCTCAGACTGGTGTTCCTGAGAGAAGAAGGAGGCCTGCCTGGGGCTTCCACAGCCAACAGCTCAAGAGGTGCTCTGCATCGCCTTTCAATATCTGGAAGCAGCCGTAATCAGAACTAAAGTGCTGTTTTTGCTGAACAGAGTCAAGGCAGTTGTTTGGGAGCTTCCAGAGGGAGAGGAAGCTTTGCTGTGATCTCTGAAAGAAGTTCGGAAGCTTACCTGAGGCTTTCACAACCAAACAACCAAGGGAAGCCTGGTCAATTCTCCAATAGCCGGAAAGTCAGTGATAAGGTGAAAGCCATTTCCTTCCTGAGCCTCAGTGTTCAAAAGTTTGAAGCTGAGAGACTGTTTCCTGCTAAAATCTGGTAGGAAATCCAGAAAGTGTGTTCTAGTAGAGTGAGTGCCACAGCTGCCAGCCTGCAGTGTGGCTGAAGCCATTTACAGCATGATCCCTGAACTCCAGAAGAAGAATTACTGCCAGCCAAGGACAGTCTAGGGAATCAGCCAGGTAGTGTCACAGCTAAGCTTTATCCATCATCTCCCCCTGAGGGTCAGATACCTGGATGTGTAGGGTGGGGGCTGTGGCTCTGGTCCCAGTACTGATCTTTCCAACCTGCTGATACAGCCAAGAAAGAAGGTGACAAGCTGCTCGAGACCCTGAAAGCTGCAGAGAGAAAGGCAGACCCAGCTGCTTCCCTGCCCAGGAGACCTGCAGTCCTGCTTGAACGCTTTAGAACTGCAGTTCAGAGCAAGGTTTTTCTTCCATCTGGAAGCCAATTTGTCTGGTATCTCCAGGATCATGAGTAACTGTGTGGGTTTTTGCTCTACTTGTGGGTTTTCCAAATAATCTGTCAACAAACTTTTGTTTATCTAAAATGCACCAATGCCAGCCAACCAGCTGCACTGTTTCAGGCCTATACCTATTTCGCCACCTGGGTACCTCGACTGACATTAGGGAACACTGGTACCAGTGGGAAGGTGGGCCTATGTGTTGGGGTGTTGTTGTTGGGGGTGGGCACTGTTAATAAAGGAATAATGCCCAACAGGGTGGGTGTAATGCTGGGATAACATCCCACCTTGGGTGGTTGGGCCCGAGCCCACCAGCCGAGGGCGTCCAACACCAGAGAAGGGATGTTATCCCAGCATAACACCCACTCTGAAGGGAACTATTCCTATTTTACAATGGCTTGTTGTTATATGCAGAATAAAAAAATAATTTGAAAGAATATTGTTTGTGTGTAAAAATATTTTTGTTTCTTAAGAGAAGAAGGAAATGTAGCTCCCAACAATCAGCTGGGATGTTATGCCAGCATAACATACCTGCTGTCGTGGCCAACTGACCAATCAGAAGCAAGGATTCTTTCTTGCCATTGTATAATCACGGATATCAAAGGCATAAATAATGCTTGGTGTTTATGCCATTATTACCAGTTACATCAAATATTCCACTTGTTATTTGTCCTTCATCCCATTCCCCTTTCCCTGTTAATAAATTCTTGCTATTCTTGCTTAAGGTTGACTCTTGGGCATATTATTAGTTATAGCCATTAATTGCTTGCTCAGTAAAGTATTGCATCTGTTGATGGTATTTCATGTGTGGGGTGACTGTGAGGAAAGATGGCTGGGTACAGCATCCCAAGGGGTTGTACCGAACGAAGGTGTGCCTCTTTGCAGACAACACAAAGATCTGCAATAAGGTAGACACACCTGGGGGGAGGGGTATGCAAAGAATGAGAAGGGACCTGGACAAGCTGGAAGATTGGTCTAATGTATGGCAGTTGAGATTCAATGCAACGAAGTGCAAAATTATGCACTTAGGTCATAGGAACCCGAGAGAGGAGTACTCAGTGGGGGGGGGTTACTGTGGGTCACCAAACAGGAGAGGGATCTAGGAATAATTATATCTGAGGACCTAATGTTGGCCGGACAGTGTGTGAAGGTGATTAGAAGGGTCTGGGGAGAGGGTGCTCAGCAACTGTACTCCCGGGGAAGGTGATTTCAGGCAGGGAGCAGAGGCTGTGGCTGAGTGAGCACTCCTGAGAGATGCCTTGGTCCCCCGGTGCAAAAAATGGAAATTACGTACCTACCGTAATTCTTGATCTTCTTGGACGAAGTTTTCACCACTCATTCACACTAATGGGATCTACACTGGAGGTGCTAGGACCCAGCGGGAGCAAACCTTTCGAGAGGGTCGGCGCCAGAGATGGAGCTGTGAGGAAACGGCAGCGTGAGCCATGGCTCGTGCATTAAAGACTACCTCGGCGTCAACCCTCCAACTGCCTCAGTACCTTTTTTTCCGAGGAGGTGCAGCGTAACTAACCTAGAGGTCTAACCTAACAAAATCGGACATAAGATAGTCCGAATGACCTGAGTAAGAAGGGTCAACAATAGAGTCTTCATAGCCCAACCATTGAGGGAGTGAAGACCAAAAACAGAGACGTGAGCTCGGGGGATGGCAGGTGGGCATGTGAATGAGTGGTGGAGATTTTGTCCAAGAAGATCAAGAATTACAGTAGGTGCGTAATTTCCATATCTTCCTGGACATAAAGTCTCCACCACTCATTCACACTAATCGGAGAGTACCAAGCTAACAAACCCCCGAGACAGGCGGCAGGAGAAACTAAGAGCTCACATACTTAGGACAGAAGTCCATTAAGAATAGTCCTACCAAACAACAGATGTCGTCTGGCATGAACATCTAAAGCATAGTGCTTAATGAAAGTATGCACTGAGCTCCATGTAGCCGCATTGCAAATGTCTGCAATGGGAAAGTTGCGGATTTCAGCCAGAGATGCTGCGACTGCTCTAGTAGAGTAAGCGTACACTCTGCCTTCTAGCTTAACCTGTGCCATAGAATAGCAGTGGTGGAGGCATGCTACCAGCCACTCTGAAATGCACCTAATAGCGACAGGTTGATCCAGCTGGGTCTCGCTGAAGGAAACAAACAGTTGTTGAGCCTTGCAAATTTCTTTTGTTCTATCCAGATAGAAACGCAGTGCTCTCTTAACATCCAAAGAATGCAGGGTATGTTCCCCTTCATTCTGAAAGTTAGCAAAGTAGGTAGGTAGGACTAAAGGCTGGTTTAGATGAAATTCTGAGACAACCTTGGGAAGAAACTTATGGTGAGTCCTAAGAACTACTTTGTCTTTGTGAAATACAGTGTACGGGGGTCTGTGACCAGAGCACGTATTTCAGAAACTCTACAGGCCGAAGTGATGGCCACCAGAAAGGCAGTTTTCCAAGTGAGGAACTTCAACTCGCAGGTAGCTAGTGGCTCGAAAGGTTTCCAAGTGAGCATGTCTAGCACAAGGTTAATGTCCCAGGCTGCGACTGGACATCTGATAGGAGGTCTGGTATGCAGAATGCCCTTAAGAAACCTCTTAACCACAGGCAACTGAGCCAGAGACAAGGAATGTACTGGCTCATGATAAGCTGAAATGGCACAGAGATGAACTTTGACAGTAGAGTACTGCAGACCTGAATTTGAGAGGTCTAAGAAGTACTCCAAGACTTTATTTGGTGGGTAGGAAAAAGGGTTCGAAGAGGATTTTGCACACCAGAGAAACGCTTCCATTTGGCTGTGTAGGTTTTTCTAGTGGCTGGTTTACGCGCAGCCAAGAGAATATCTGAAACCCTACGGGAAACATTGAACCTATTCACCTCTATCTCTTCAGGAGCCAAGCGTGAAGGTGAAGTGCCTTCAAATTGGGATGGACCACAGGCCCCTGGGTCAGAAGGTTCATCTGAAGGGGAAGCGCCTTTGGGAGGGTTGCTGACAGACTGTTGAGCAGCGGGAACCATATCTGTCGAGGCCAGAAGGGAGCAATGAGAATCATTCTGTCTCCCTGAGACTCGAATTTGAAAAGCACCCTCTGAATTAGAGGAAGAGGAGGAAAGGCGAATAGAAAGCATTTTGTCCACTGCAGCCTGAACGCATCCTGACAGAAAATGCCAGGTCCTGGATTTCTGGAGCAGAAGAGAGGCAGTTTTGCATTGAGTGGGGATGCAAAAAGGTCCAGGTCTGGAGTTCCCCACTCTTTGAAGAGTGACTGAGCGATGGTTGAATCGAGAGACCACTCGTGAGGATCTGTCTCTGTTCTGCTGAGATGATCTGTCAGTTCGTTCTGCATGCCCGGCAGGTAAACCATGTGGATTAGAGCCTTGTGCTCCAGGCACCGTTTCCATACTGTTATAGCTTCCCTGCATAATGGGTAAGAGTGTACACTGCCCTGTTTGTTGATGTAATACATCACTGTTTTGTTGTCCGTTTGAAGGAGAATGTTCTCGTGACACAGTATGTCATTCAAGGCCTGGACTGCATAGAGGACGGTTCTCATTTCTAGGATATTTATGTGGAGCCGGGACTCATCCTGAGTCCACGTACCTTGGGTGTGGAGCTTTTGGCAATGAGCTCCCCACCCCATCAGGGACGCGTCGGTGGAAATAGAGATCTGATGATCCAGAGGAGCAAAGGGATACCCTTCTAGAAGGTTGTTCTCCTGCGACCACCAGGTGAGTGACCTCTTTAGAGGTTCTGTCATCTTGATGGGAAAGGACTGAGGGTGAGTGGTTGGGGACCACTGAGTACTCAACATCCACTGAAAGGTTCTCATGTGGAGACGAGCTAGGGGTACAATGAACACCGAGGATGCCATGAGACCCAGCATCCGTTGCATTGAGATAGCTCGAACTGAGCTGTTTTCTCTGATGTACCTGGCCATCTGTAGGATATCGCTCCTTCTGTCCTCTGGAAGAAAAGCTTGCGTACAGGAGGTATCCAGAAGAGTTCCTATGAAAAGGAGTTTTTGGGAGGGCTGCAACTGTGATTTATTGTGATTTAGCAGGACTCCCATGGATGTGAGGAAGTCTGAAGCTTTAGCTATGTCGTCCAGAGCTCCCTGCCTGGAAGGGCTTGCTAGAAGCCAGTCGTCCAGGCGTGGAAACACTTGAATTCTGATTTTCCTGAGATGTGCTGCAAGAATTGCATAACACTTTGTAAAAACTTGTGTCGCCAAGGATAGCCCAAAGGGCAGGACTCTGAACTAAAAATGTTGACCCAGCCCTACAAACCTCAGGTATTTGTGGTGCTTTGGGTGTATAAGAATGTGTTGGTAGGCATCCTGCATGTCCAGGGAGGCTAACCAATCGTGTTGATGAATCAAAGGTAGAAGGGTACCTAGAGACATCATCTAGAACTTTTCCTTGTGAAGGAATTTGTTTAACTTTCTGAGATCCAGAATGGGGCGCATGCCTCCAGTTTTCTTCAGAACTAGAAAGTAATGGGAGTAGAAACCTGTGTTCCATTGGTCCGGCGGAACTACTTCTACTGCCCTGTTGTTCAGAAGGCCTTGCACCTTGGAAGCAAGATGGTCTGACTGTACTGCCGACAGTCTGGGCTGTCATTTGGGGGGATTTCTGAAAGATTGAGCGAATACCCCTCGCGGATTATCTGGAGGACCCATTTGTCTGATGTTATAGACTTCCACCGGTCGTGGAACTGAGTCAGACATCCTCCCACTGCTGAGGAAGAGTCCCCCTCGGGCAGTTGAGGTGGGACCTGGGCCAAAAACTCAGAAGGTGGTATTGGGCACTTTGGGGGCTTGTACCTTCTGCTGCATTTTCTTTTGTGGCTGTGGGGTGTAGCTTTTGTTAAAGCCCCCCTGCCTTTGCCCCGAAAGGACTGACGGTTAAGAAATTGACGTTTATTGGCACCCCCTGAGAGGGGGCGGGTGCGGGTCGAGCTATCTTAATGGCTGACCTAGTCTTCTGTGTGGCTTCCAGAGCTTGTTCCACCTGGGGTCCGAACAGATACATACTGTCAAAAGGTAAGGCCATGACTTGCTGCTGGGCATCATTCGTGAAGCCCGAAGTATGTAGCCAGGAGTGGCGATGGGTACAAATGTCTGCCTCAGCTGCTCGAGAGGCAGTATCTAAAGCTTCCATTGCAGCTTTAACCTCTTGTTTATTGGACTTGATGCCCCTGGATATGGTGTGAAGTAGCTCTGAATTAGTTTCTGACTCAGGCAGAGCTTCTACCATTTGCTTGAGCGAATGCCAAAGGACATATTCATACTGAGAAAAATAGCCCTGGTAGCTGGCAATACGCATACCCAGGGTGGAGGCAGCAAAGACTCTCTTACCTAAGGTGTCTATCTTACGAGATCCTTTATTGATAGGCCGGGCTGAGGATGCCTGAGGGATGATGGCCTTGTCATTCTCTGCTATGACTACAATGGGATCAGCAAAAGCTTGTGAGGCCAATACGGGTCAATCCTTGGGAGCAGTGTACTTCCTATCTATGGACTTAGCCACGGAAGGGATGAGAGCAGGATTGTTCCATACCATCTGAGAAAGGGTCTCAAAAGATGGTTGTACCAGAGGAGTTAAATCCATAGGGATCTCCGGGACATGTAGGTATTGGAGTCTTAAAAGCTTCCCAGGATCGATTTCTGTAGTCTGTAGAGAAAGAGTGGAATTTAAATTTTTCAGCAGAGACTTAAAGGAAAGGTCTTTGACCACAGGCTCTGCAGCAGGATTAACTCCTGCTCCTTCAACATCATCACCCAGACAAAGATCTGAGTCAGGCTCAAAATCATCTCCTGACGGTCCGGGGGGACTGTATGGACAGGAAAAGAGTGAAAATCAGAATGGAAATTAGAAGAGGAAAGAATCGGAGTTGAAAAGCCCTGGAGGCTGGATGGCACCACACCAAGCATTGGCGCTGATGAAGAACATGGTGCTGAACCCAAGGAAGTCGGCGCCATCGGAAACAGCCCAGTACATGGCGCTGACAAAGGCCACTGTGTTGACAGAGCCCCTGATGCCACAGATGGCACGGACAGAGCTCTTAGCACCACGGATGGTGCTGACAGAGCCCTTGGAACTGCGGATGGCACTGACAGAGCCCTTGGCACCACGGATGACACTGACAGAAACCCCCAGCGCTGCGGATGGTGCCGACAGAGCCCCCGGCACCGTGGATGGCGCTGACAGAGCGCTCGGCACTGCAGATGGCTCCGAGAGTGTCCCAAGGTTCTGAAAACTGTGATTTGAAGGAAAAGGAGGAAAATTAACAAGAGATAGAGGCATTGGTGTGGGCCCCTGCGCCACAGCCATGTGAGGGGGAAAACACCTGAGCACAGAGTCAACGCCACTGAAGAAGGCGCCACATGACTAGGAAGATCCAACCACCCTACCCAGTCTCTCAGGTGGCCCAAAGGCCCCGGAGTGACCGGGTCAGGCAGCTGGACCAACCTCCAAGCCCATTGCTCCATAAGAGCAGCCCACTGGCGAAACTGCTCATTGGAGGCCCATCCAATAGGTGGGTACGGGCTCTGATGTTGAAGAAGTCGGGCATCGGAGCCAGAAACTGGTGACTCCAAGAAGGGAGGAGACTGGTGCCTAGCCCCATTGACCAACCGTTGATGCGCAGACAGACCAGAAGGCGACCTCGAGTGATGCCTTCTCTTTCTTGACTTGTGCACTGAAGAAGAACTCGAGGCCGAATGGTGCCGCGAATGGGACCATTTCCTTTTATGCTTTTGGGGGGACTGCCCATCTCCCTGAGCATTGGACCATCTGTTGTCAGACCTGTCACACTTGGACCACTGATTCTGATCCATGTATCAAATTTTTTTTGTATTACATATAATTTATGTAAGGGAAGGGCAGTCAGAAGACCCACAGTCTTGCTGAACTGACACATCCAAAAAAAAAACAGTGATAAGTTCAAAGAACGGGACATAGCTAAATCTGCAGCTATTTAAAATGCAATTTCTTTGTTAAATTTTCTTTGAAGGCAGGAACCAAAGTATCCACTTTATAATGCCCTCAGGGAGATCCTTTGACTTGCAATAGTTACCAGGAAGAACCTGTGTTGGGAGGGGTGTCATAGGGAGCCCTTGAATTACATCAGAAAGACCTTTGATGTGTAGATAACAAGGATCCAGACAAATTTGAAGGTCCAATACACATTCCCAGGATGCTTTGGAAGGACATCACAGTAACTGTTTATGTGCGTGTGTGTGTGTGTGTGTGTGTGTGTGTGTGTGTGTGGCAGAACAAAAACCAGTTCTGACCAGTTAACCTGAGGAGAGGAAATTGAGTATGTCACTTATCATTTTTTTTAAATCTTGTTGGGACATCCTGTGTTGTAAAATATAACTTTTAATACTCCAAGGCAGAGTCTAATGACCTCAGAGAGGAGGCCGGCTCAGGACTGCTTTTATCCAACTGAGCAAGCCTTAGAGAGACACATTTGATTTTATTTCTGACTGAGAGAAGAAGAACAACATCAGCACTGTAGGAGATAAGTATTACGTGGATAAGAGAGCTTAGTTTGTACTTTAAAAACGTGTTTTGTTTTTAAGATTGTATGTGTTTGGGATATTTGTTCTGTATTTATTGTTCTGTTTTGATATTTTAAAGTAAAGATATATTTTACAATGGAAACTACCTGGAGTGCCTTGACATTTCTTTTTATTTAAGTGGAGCTTTTAAAGGTTACAGTTAACACTGTGTATGGGCTTATTGATATACCAAACTGGGAAATGGATAGAGTTCTTTAAAGTCTTGCATAGAGATCTAAGGGTTCATTTGAAAGACCTGGTTGGGTGCCCGTAGGCAAAGATATCTGGCCCCCCGAAGACAGAATTATCTGAGCCTGATAATTGGGTACGCTAACAAGAGGTTATCAGTTTGAATCCCTCCAGAACTTGAGACTAAGATGACTTGAACCCACAAAACAGACAAGAGGGTTACCTTGTTCTGTTCACTGTCCACAAATAATGCGCTCAGAGGTTGGCACTTTGGGAGTAGAGGGCTGACCGGCTGAGCGAGTTTGTGACAGATTGGCTGGCAGCGGTGGCATAAAAAGTTTAGTGGTATAAGCTTCTTTGTTCAGTGTGTCAGCTTGAGACCGTTTAGCTCACTTGGAAAAAAAAAAAAGAAATGCAGTGTCTTATTTCAAAAGGAAACAGAACTATATCCCTTGACTTACAGTTAAGTTCCCACCCATTTTATTTTTTTTTCTGAAGTGCCAGTAAGAATAGTATTAGTAGTGAGGGAAGAAGAAAATGGCTTCCGACTACAGCAGGCACACTGTAGATTTCTTAAAGCAGTTGTGCGGGGACAGGGGAGTCCTATTTTGGGTGAAAGCCAGTAAGCAGAACCTCATAGAGGCCCTGATGGTAGCAGATACCCAGAGCAGCGAGTCACAGACCATGACTGAAAGGGACCAAACCTCAAGTCTGGAAGGGCTAGCAGCCAGGGAGGGGTCCCGAGCCGATGAGGCGGACAGCAGGGCCACCATCAGTGAAGGGCCACAGCAGCAGGGACAAGTCACCAGTATCCTGAATCCAGAAGTTCTCAGGTTGCAACTTGAGTTGCGCAGGGTGGAGCTGGAGTCCCAGGAGAGGAGAGAAAGGGAACAGCGAGAGGCAGACCATGAGGAGTGTGAGCGCCAGCGAGAGGCAGAAGAGAACAGAGAGCGAGAACACAGAGAGGCAGAGTGAGAACAGTGAGCTGCAGAGGAGAGGAGAGAGGAGCGCCAGTGGCAACATGAACTGGAGAAGCTACGACTCCAACCAGCGGCACCAGGGCAGGTAAGTGGCTTGGGTTTAACTGGGACTGCAGGACTAGGTTACAAATTGAACTCCAAATTAATAGCTGAGTTTAAGGAAGGGGAGGACATGGATGTCTTTTTAAATTCTTTGGAAAAAGTTTGTATTCAGGCTAAAATTTCTAGAGAGTCCTGGAGCTTCCAGCTATCCCCGTTACTTACCGTAAAAGCTCGGGATGCATTGGGTCAAATGAACAATGAAGACAGTAACGATTACAGCAAGTTAAAAGCTGCACTGTTAAAAAAGTTTGAATTAACTGCTGAATCATACAGAGCTAAATTCTGGAAGCTCAGGAGAAGCCCTGATATGAGCTATGAGGAGCTAGCCATGAAACAACGTCAGTTTTTAAAATGTTAGTGGGAAGGAATTGAGGCAACCTCTGTTGATAAAATTGAAAATGTGATTTTGTTAGAACAGTTTTATTGGGCATGGCCAGCAAAGTTAAAAACCTGGCTAGAGGACCGAGATCCAAAAACAGTGCAAGAGACTGCTGAACTCTCTGACCGCTATGCCAAGAGCAGACCTGCTCTGAGAGTGAATGGGGCAAGTGTGGCAGTGCAGAAAGGGAAAAGCACGCCTTCAGGGCAGCTAAAACCCTCACTGCCTCCACCGAAACCAGTTAGCCCCAGGTTTCAAAGAAAAGATTTCTCTGAAGTAAGAAATGTTTTTTGGTTATGTAAAGAAACTGGGCACATTGCCAGACAGTGTCCAAGAAGGGCAAGCAATAATACGCAAAGTAGTACCAGAAAGGAAGTGGGTTGTTTGTGTGTCCCTGGAAGCTTGCCAGTGAACATTAGGGAACACATGCACCCAGTCATGGTAAATGGCCTACAGACGCAGGGATTAAGGGACACAGGGGCATCCCTGACATTGGTAAAGGGGGATCTGGTACAGCCTGGTCAGCATATACCCAATAAATACGTAACTGTGCAAGGGTTTACTGGTGAAGAGAAAGCATTGCCACTCACTAGTGTTCTCCTGGACTGGGGTGAAACAGGGGGAACAGTGCAACAGGTGGCTGTAGCCAACACATTAGCAGTGGATGTGATCCTGGGTAACAATCTCCAGAAGGGGGTGCTATGTGCAGTTAGCCGTAGCCAAGTGGCCAGGGAAAATTGTAGTTCCCTGAGCCCCCAGAAGCCATTGGGGAAGATACTGAGAGGCTGGTTCCCCAGCCTTTGTCTCCAGAGGGGGAGACTGATAAAAAGAGGGTAGAAATTTCCCCAGTAGCAAGTAACCACACGGCTACAGAGGGTTACTCCGAAGAGGGAGGGGTGATCTCTTGTCAGAGGGTTGGGATTGACAGTGATCCTGAGGGCCCTGACGCTAGTGCTAGGGACCCTAGTTTAGCGACTGAAGGGGACCTGTCCCATGCCTTGGGAAGGTGTGAGGGGTTCGCAGCTGCTCAGAGGAGTGACCCTAGTTTAGAGAAGCCGAGGGCTTGGGCAGACTCGAACGGTGCACAGGGAGGTGATGGCAGACATAAGGTTTATTGGGAAGATGGACTTATGTATACCCAGGCAGTACAGACCGAGGGAGGGATGCTAGGCAGGCAGCTTGTTGTTCCCCAGGGATATCGTGAGCAGTTGCTCAAGGTTGCCCATGATATTCCCTTGTCTGGTCATCTGGGAATCATGCGCACAATGCAGCAGTTGGCCCAGAATTTCTACTGGCCTAACTTCACCCAACAGGTGAAGGAGTATTGCAGGTCTTGTCACCGGTACCAAGAAATAGGGAAGGCAGGCAAGAAAACCCAAGCCACCCTGATTCCATTGCCCGTAGTGGAGAAGCCATTCTAGAGGGTGGGAATGGATATTGTGGGGCCTTTAAATACCCACAGCTCCTCAGGAAAAAGGTTCATCCTAACTGTGGTGGATTATGCCACCTGGTACCTCGAGGCAGTTGCCCTATCCTCACTGAGGACAGACAAAGTGGCTGATGCCTTACTTGGGATTTTCTCCCGTGTTGGGTTTTCACAGGAGGTAATCACCGATCGAGGGGGTTCCTTCATGTTGGACCTAATGAAATGTTTATGGAAGAAGTGTGGGGTGGTGTAGAGATGCACGACACCGTATCACCCACAAGCCAATGGACTTGTGGAACGATTCAATGGTACCCTAAAGTCAGTGCTCCGGGTGTTTGCTGAACAGCATGGAAGGAACTGGGAGAAATAGCTTCCCCACCTGTTGTTCGCATACAGGGAGATGCCTCAAGAGTTGACAGGATTTTCCCCCTTCAAGCTCTTGTATGGATGCCAGGTACGTGGGCCCCTATACTTGATCCGGGAGGACTGGGAAGGCAAGCACGCCACCTAGGGAACTCCCATTGTGCAGTACGTCTTACGGTTTAGGGAAAGGATGAAGGAGCTTATGGGGACAGGCCAGAGCAACCTGGCAGCTTCCCAACAGAAACAAAAAGTATGGTACGACGGCAGAGCCAGAGCTCGCTCGTACATGGTGGGTCAGGAAGTCATGGTCCTAATTCCGGTCCGGAAAGACAAGCTGCAAGCTGAGTGGGCAGAACCGTACAAAGTGGTTAGGAAGGTAAATGACGTAAACTACATTGTGGAGTTACCAGACTGTAGACAGACAGAAAGGATGTACCATGTTAACATGATGAAGCCATATGCAAATAGGGCTGACATGGTGTTCGCAGTGTGCAGTCATGGGGAGGGGACGGACGAAGGAGACCCCTTCTGGACTTGCTGGAAGAGAGTAAGTGGGAGTCATCTGTGGAGGCAGTAAAACTGTCTCCCCAGCTGAACCCGGACCAGATCCAGAAAGTGAGGGAGGTTTTAGCAGACTTTGCCCCCTTGTTTAGCACCAAACCTGGACTAACCCCCTTAGTGACACACGATGTGGAGAAAGGGACACAGACGCCTATATGGTGGACAGCATATCGGGTGTCAGAGAATGTCCAAAAGGACATTAGGAGGGAAGTGGAGGAGATGCTGGATTTAGGGGTAATCCAGAGATCCCACAGTCCCTGGGCCTCACCCGTAGTCCTTGTACCCAAGCCAGATGGCTCGACCCATTTCTGTGTGGACTATCGTGGACTGAATGCAGTTAGGACGTCAGACGCCCACCTGATGCCCCAAACAGACGAACTCCTGGACAAGTTGGGAGGGGCGACCTACCCTGCACTTTTTTGCGGATGATACTGTGTTGTATACTTCTGGCTCATCGTTATCTGAAGTCAAGGGAGTGCTTCAAGCGGACTTCGCACAACTTGAGCATAATCTAATAAAGGCAAAGTTTCTGCTCAATGCTAAGAAGACTAAAGCGATGATATTCTCCTGCAGTGCTGTCACAGGCCCCCAATACCCTTGCCCAAGACTTCATTGTCACCACGCTAAGCGAGCCTCTGGAAGTTGTAACCAAATTTAAATATCTGGGTATCTGGATCGACAATAAATTATCTTTCAATGACCACATCAAGATGTCTCTAGAAAGGTTAAAAGCAAGGTTAGGTTTCTTCTACAGAAATAGGCCCTTTTTCCCCTTGAAACTCGAAACAAGCTTGAACAGGCCACTTTTCTCCCCCTACTCGACTATGGCGATGTAATCTATTCCTCCACCACTCTTGCAAATCTAAGTAAACTGGACATCCTTTATCGCCATGCATTATGGTTCATTACCAACTCCCCTTACCGTTCGCACCACTGTGACTTATATGCAGCTGTTGGTTGGACATCCCTTACTACTAGATGCCTGCTCCATGCTGGGCTATGGACTCTTAAACTGCTCCTGCAGAAATTGCCAAGCTATCTCTTCCCTTATTAGTATCTCACATAGTGCATACTAAGTAAGAAAATCTGACTTTATTATGCTTGATATACCAAGGACGCTGAGCTCCTTTGGTAAACGATTATTGCATATGCCCCTTCCCTCCATTTCAACCAATTACAAACCGCATTGAAACTAACTAGCACAGTTTCAATAAACTTCTACAAATCGCTAAGTTCAGCCAAAATAAAAAGACACCTGTAACTGTCATTAAGTCTCTTCCTTCCCATGTGTGCCATATTTATCCACTGGTAAGGTATAATTGTTGTCATATTAACTGCTTTCCTTCCCCTACTCCTGGCTTTATCTATGCTTACGCCCACTGCTACTCTATCAAATCACCCCCCATATCAGTTGTAGTCTGTTGTTTGTTCTAGCTGCCAAAATATATGTATTGCACACACCAGTCATCATGTTTCATTTATCAGTATGCAACCTGTAAGTCGCTTCCCTGTCTCATATTAATGTTTACCACCTGCGGTCACCCTATGTGGTACCCTTGTATGTATATCCAGCCTGTATCATGTAACGTGCATTTCATGTATATACTGTTATTACCTATCTGTGTTTGTACTTTAAGTGTTTATGTCACAGGACCTCCTTGAGAATGAGCTTGCTCAATGGAGTTTTCCTCCAATAAACTTGAACTTGAACTTGAACTTACGACCATTGACTTGACAAAGGGGTATTGGCAGGTAGAGTTGACGGACACAGGTAGAGAGAGGTCGGCCTTCATCACTCCGATAGGCCTATTTGAGTTCAAAGTAATGCCTTTCAGAATGAAGAACGCCCCGGCCACTTTCCAAAGGTTGGTGAACCAGGTGTTAAATGGTGCTGAGAAGTATACGCCATGGAGTACCTGGATGACATTGCCATCTTCAGTACCAACTGGAAGGAACACCTTTCACACCTTAGGGAAGTGCTGGGCAGAATACAGAGGGCCGGGCTCACTGTCAAAGCCGAGAAGTGCCAGGTGGCCATGGGAGAAGTGGCATACCTTGGGCATGTGGTAGGCCAAGGACAGCTCCGTCCTAGCCAAATAAAGATAGAGGTGATCCAGGCGTGGCCCAGACCAGAAACCCAGAAGCAGGTCAGGAGCTTTTAAGGGACAGCAGAGTACTACAGAAAGTTTGTACCTAATTACAGTGCCCTGGCTGCTCCCCTATCTGACATGACAAAGAAAAAAATGCCAGGGAAAATCACCTGGGGCCAAGCCTGTGAGGAAGCCTTTACCAAACTGAAGGAGGCACTGTGCAGTGCTCCTGTTTTGACAAGTCCGGACTATAGCAAAACTTTTATAGTTCAGACGGACGCCTCAGACGTGGGTATTGGGGCGGTACTAAGCCAGACATCCAGCGAACGGAGGGACCACCCCATTGCCTACCTGAGTAAAAAACTGCTTCCCAGGGAGCAAGCGTACTCCTCTGTGGAAAGGGAGTGTCTTGCCATAGTGTGTGCCCTAAAGAAGTTGGAGCCATACTTGTATGGACAGCCTTTTGTGGTGCAGACTGACCACAACCCCCTGGTTTGGCTGATGCAGATGGGGAAAAACAATGGCAGACTGCTCAGATGGAGTCTTGCTTTACAAGGGTAAGATCTGAAAATCGTACATAGAGCTGGAACCAAGAATCAGAACTCAGATGGTTTGTCCCGCGTGTATGAGGAATGAACTGATTTGGGAAGCTCATCCCATGTAGGGGATACTAATATACTAATATACTAATTGCCAGCAGATTAGGCCTTACAGTCTATCGAGTCTGCTCTAACCTCAGATCCCTAGTTGGGCGCCGAGGCCCTCCTCCCCCCTTGTGTTCCAGAAACCCCTATCATCCATCCCCACCCCCCTGGGCCAGGCCATCATCTGATACATCCACTTTCTGTGTCTGTCCCACCCTCTCTTGAAGCCCTCCACTATGGGTCTCTGAACCAGCTTGAAAGGCAGTGCATTCCAAGGGTCCACCACCCTCTCAGTGAAAAACCTCCTCCTCTTTCCCCCCTCACCCTTCCACCTTCCAGCTTCAAACCATGCCCTCTGGTGATACCTCCCTGCTTTAGTCTAAAGATCCCATCCATGTTTACCCTATTTATTCCCTTGAGGTACTTGAAGACCTCAATCATGTCCCCTTGTCTCCTCTCCTCCAATGAAAACAGGCAGAGCTCCTCAAGTCTGTCCTCATCGTCAAATCCCCTAGTCCTCATATCATCTTAATTGCCCTCCTCTGTACCCTCTCCAGGAGCTGTATGTCCCTCTTCAAGTGTGGTCTCCAGTACTGTACACAGTACTCAAGGTGTGGTCTAACCAGTCCATTGTACGGTGGCAGAATCACTTCCCTGCTCCTAGAGGTGATCCCCCTTATGATGCATCCCAACATCCTGTTTGCCTTGCTAGCCATTCTCCTGCACCGCTCAGAGTTATTCATACATGCATCCACCATGACCCCAGGGCTTTTTCCCCTATTGAGGCCTCCAGCACCTCCCCTCCCAGGGTGTACCTGTGTTTAGGGTTTCCCCGCCCAAGATGTAACACCTTGCACTTTGTGATATTGAAATTTAATTTCCATGTGTGAGCCCAGCTTTCCAGGGTGTCCAGGTCCCCTTGCAGGACCAACCTCCCTCTTCCCTCAACTACTGCTCCCATCTTGGAGTCATCAGCAAAGAGACTCATTTCACACCTATACCCTTCCGATGTCGATATGTATGCATTAAACAGGATGGGACCCAGGACTGACCTGGTGCCCAACTGCCGACCTCTCCTAGGGTTTGAGAGCTCTCCACCGACCACTACTCTCTGGGTGCATCCAGCTAGCCAGTTTTCAATCCATCTGACCATCAAAGGCCTACTCCCAACCCCATCTGTTTCTCCACCAGACCATTGTGGGGGATAGAGTCAAATGCCTTGCTGAAGTCCAAGAATAATACATCCACAGGCTTTCCCTATCCAGTTCTGATGTTACCTATCTATAGAACTCACAAGATTGATTTGACATGATCTACCTGGTACAAACCCATGTTGCCGACTATCCAGACCTCCCCACCTCCAAGTACACCCCAATCATTCCTTTAGTATACTCTCCATTAATTTTCCCACCACTGAGGTCAAACTGATGGGTCTATAGTTACCTGGTACTTCCTCGACCCCCTTTATGGATTGGCACACATGGCCTCTCTGCCAATCCCTAGGTACCTCCTGTCTCAAGCGACCTGTTGAAGAGCTCCACCAGGGTGCAGCCAGTATGTCTGCCAATTCCCTTAGTTCTCTCTCTGATGAATGCCATCCGGCCCAGGAGATTTGTCTTTCTTTAGGGCCTTGAGGGCTAACCACACCCTTTCGGTGGAGATAGCATCATCTGTCCCCTCCACCTTACTGGCCTTTTTATTCTTATCCTGATGTGACACCCTTGGGGTACCTCTCCCTTCCTCTTGTTCCATTTCTGTTGCTCCCCTGATCCCACTCACTGCGGCTTCTATCGTGACTTGCTTTGTAGATATCCCATCCCCCTCCCTAGTGAACACAGAGGCGAAGTACTCGTTTAATACCTCTGCCTGGTCCCTCGCCTCTTCCACCCACCCTCCTTCTGATCTCAATCTGCTGAGATGGCCCTTAGTTTTTCTCTGCTCCCCAATGCACCGGAAGAACCCCTTTTCCCCTCCATGTATCCCCTGTGCCAGCCGCTGCTCTTTACTGGACTTTGTCCCCCTCACCATCCGGGTGACTTTTCTAGATGCAAGATGGTACATTTCCTTATCCCTATGCCCTCTTGTTGTTTTATATTTTTTGTAGGCCACCTTCTTTTCTCTGACTGCTACCTGAACTTCACTGGACCACCAGCATGGTTTATGTGACCTTGCTCCCTTACATTTCACCTTAGCGCAGGTCCTGACTGCCTCATGAAGTCAACGTTTTATGACCTCCCATCTCTTTTCCACATTTGTCATTGATGTAATCCCCTTCAAGTGATCCTTGAGAATATTTCCCATGCCCACAAAGTCTGCCCCCCTGAAGTCCACTGCCAGTGTCCTAGATCTCACCCGCCTTCCCCCATACTTATTTGAAACCAGACAGTATTGTGGTCGTTCTCAGTCAGGGGATCCTCTACAACCAGGTCCCTTACCAGATCTCCATCTGCCAGAACCACGTCCAGGACATGCCCCTCCCTTGTGGGCTCCATCACATGCTGTGTTAAGAACATATCCTGGAAGCTGTCCAGCAGCCTCTGCTCCTTGGCCACCTTAGAGAACATGGTTCCCCAGTTTGTACCTGGCATATTAAGGTCCCCCATCAACACCACTCCTTCCCCTTTTGGTCCACACTGGGCAATGATGTTGTCCAGAAAACCATCCTCCAGAACATCCCCATCCCGGGGGGCCTATATACTACACCCAGCTTGACCTTATCTCCTGCTGGGGTTTGTAAGGTGACCCATAAGGCCTCCACGTTTCCCTCTGCCTCTTCTACCCTAGCAATTTCTATGTCATCTCTAATGAACATAGCCACTCCACCCCCTCTGCCCTCCTTTCTATCCTTCCTAAGCATAGTGTACCCCTGCACGTTTAGGTCCCAGTCATGGTTTTTGTTGGCCCACGTTTCCATGACCGCCGCCACATCCACCCCGAACAGCATGGCCTGGAACTCTGGCAACTTGTTTCCCAAGCTCCTGGCATTTACTAACACCACCCCCACCCCTTATCCCTGATCCTCGGTTTGAATCCACACCCAGATTCCTTATACTTCCATCCTCCTCTGCTCCTCCTGAAACCTCCACCACCCCAGTCTGTTTCCCTCCCTTTGGGGTTTGAAGGTACTTCCTCATCTGGAGGAGAGGGCTTGGTCATCCCTCCCTTATCCCCCCACAAGTTTAAACTCCGCCTTTCTTGAATGTAGTCAGCCATCCCTGTTTAATGACTTCTTCCTAATGGGGCAAGATGAAGCCTGTCCTTGGTACAGTTCCTTATCCTCCCAAATCCTTTCCAGTTCCCTAACACCCCAACCCACTCTCTTCACCCACTTCCTGAGCCAGTCATTAACCTCTGTGATCTTCATTTTTTCTCCACTGAGGCCTTTGGTACTGGCAATATCTCCGAAAAGGAAATGTTGCATCCATTATCCTGACAGACTCTGGCAAGTTCTTGTAACCTTGCTTGGATTTCCAAACGCTATTTCCTCTAGATCGTTAGGTTCCCAAATGCACCAGGAAATCCAGTTTCCTCCACAATCCCTAACCAGTTCGTACACACTATGAACTTTGCTCTGTGCACTGTCAGCCCAGAGATACTCACTACCTTCACCTGGCTATTGCATCCACCCCCGTCCCTCCCACTGGATACCCCTAATCATCGAAGTCTCCTAATAGAACCTTATGATTACCTCACTATGCACTCTCAACCTCCCACCCCCTTTATTCGTGTGATCTCAATTCCATGGGAGTCTTCTGCCTTACTAGAGACCCCTTGTCACCCTCCCTTTCTGCCTCCCTTGTTATTTTGCCCACTTAACTGGAGACCACCTAATAGGTGTCCCTTTAACCCTCTCTTATCTGAACCATTTATCCTGGCCCTGATGGTTTCCCTTCCCACACTGCCATCCTCCCCCCTTGTAATAGTACCCCTACCTCCAGAGGCCCTCTGTGGGTCCCCGTTACCTAGGGCCCCATCCTTGGTACAGACCCCCCCTGCTGAAGGGGGGCCCCTCCCCTGCCTTCTTGTCTCCTAGTTTCTCTCCAGTCGTGCTCTCCTCCCTCATGTCTGCAATATGTTGCATCTCCCCCATCTGCTGTTCCTCCAAATTCAGTCTAGGTGGGGAGGAATTGTCACCCTTGGACCACTGATTCTGATCCATGTATCAATTTTTTTTTGTATTACATATAATTTATGTAAGGGAAGGGCAGTCAGAAGACCCACAGTCTTGCTGAACTGACACATCCCAAAAAAAAAACCCAGGGATAAGTTCAAAGAACAGGACATAGCTAAATCTGCAGCTATTTAAAATGCAATTTCTTTGTTAAATTTTCTTTGAAGGCAGGAACCAAAGTATCCACTTTATAATGCCCTCAGGGAGATCCTTTGACTTGTAATAGTTACCAGGAAGAACCTGCGTTGGGAGGGGTGTCACAGGGAGCCCTTGAATTACATCAGAAAGACCTTTGATGTGTAGATAACAAGGATCCAGACGAATCTGGAAGGTCCAATACACATTCCCAGGATGCTTTGGAAGGACATCACAGAAACTGTTTGTGTGTGTGTGTGTGGCAGCACAAAAACCAGTTCTGACCAGTTAACCTGGGAAGAGAAAATTGAGTATGTCACTTATCATTTTTTTTAAATCTTGTTGGGACATCCTGTGTTGTAAAATATAACTTTTAATACTCCAAGGTGGAGTCTAATGACTCAGAGAGGAGGCCGGCTCAGGACTGCTTTTATCCAACTGAGCAAGCCTTAGAGAGACACATTTGATTTTATTTCTGACTGAGAGAAGAAGGACAACATCAGCACTGTAGGAGATAAGTATTATGTGGTTAAGAGAGCTTAGTTTGTACTTTAAAAACTTGTTTTGTTTTTAAGATTGTATGTGTTTGGGATATTTGTTCTGTATTTATTGTTCTGTTTTGATATTTTAAAGTAAAGATATATTTTACAACGGAAACTACCTGGAGTGCCTTGACATTTCTTTTTATTTAAGTGGAGCTTTTAAAGGTTACAGTTAACACTGTGTATGGGCTTATTGATATACCAAACTGGGAAACAGAGTTCTTTAAAGTCTTGCATAGAGTTCTAAGGGTTCATTTGAAAGACCTGTTTGGGTGCCCGTAGGCAAAGATATCTGGCCCCCCGAAGACAGAATTATCTGAGCCTGATAATTGGGTATGCTAACAAGAGGTTATCAGTTTGAATCCCACCAGAACTTGAGACTAAGATGACTTGAACCCACAAAACAGACAAGAGGGTTACCTTGTTCTGTTCACTGTACACAAATAATATGCTCAGAGGTTGGCACTTTGGGAGTAGAGGGCTGACCGGCTGAGTGAGTTTGTGACAAGACCCACCCTCTGGGGAGGGCGGTGGACCAGACCCAGCCCAGCTGACTGAACAGCTTTCATATGAAGTCTCCCTACCGTCACCTGACCCGCTCATGGTTGACTCCATCAATGGAGGGCTGAAGACTTCTTTATTAATCAATAAATTTAATTAAAATCTACTTGGTACTTTCGAAGAAAAATTACAAAACAATAAACTGAAAACTATGCTGCTAGTTTGAAGTTTGACTCCCGGCGGGCGAGCGACATCGTCACTGAAGTGCACTCGATGGCGGGAAAAAAGGAACTGAGGTGGTTGGAGGGTCGACACCGAGGTAGTCTTTACTGCATGAGCCATGGCTCGTGGTGCCGCTTCCTCGCGGCTCCATCTCTGATGCCGACCCTCTCGAAAAGTTTGCTCCCACTGGGTCCTAGCGACTCCGGCGTAGATCCCATTAGTGTGAATGAGTGGTGGAGACTTTATGTCCAGGAAGATCAGAATCTACAAAAAAAAAATCCACACAAACCACCCAATCTAGATAGGCCTACAACTTCACAAGAAATACCTGCACCAAGGTATCTTGATGTTTTTCCAGGAAAACATTATTGTCGACAACAACTACATGATGACTAACAAACACTGCTGCTTTAATGCTTCTGTCAGGTTTGAAACAGAAAGCACACAAAGCAGGGAAATGAAAAATTAGGGTCAAAGTCTCTGGAACCTTGGCAAATTGGTGTTTGGCTTTGTTCCTCGGGGTTTGAACGATCATTCATTGTAAGGCTGGCATTACCCTAATATCAACACTTACTATGCAAGCATTGTTATGTCACTTACTTTGTGTGACAGGACAGTGCCGATATTAGGGTAATGCCAGCTCTGTGTGGTACGATTGTTCAGAACCCAAGGAACACCACACCACTGATTTAACAAAGTTCCAAAGACTTTGAACCTGATTTCTTTTTCCATTTCCCTGCTCTGTATGCTTTGTGCTTTGCTGACTCTAACTTGGAGACCTTAATGAATGATTCACTATGGTTGTGGACTGACCCATAGTACAGGAACCAGCAAACACTAGCACTCACCTGCGCAAATGCTAGCAGCTTTCTATTGGAAATTTCCAGGTTTTTCCGTATAAATTCGGATTTGCGCAGTTGGCAGTAAACAACGGAAAGACGTTTTTTCAGTTCCAGTACATCTTCCTGAAAAAGAACAAGAAAAGAAGAGATAGTGAAATGGTTTTCCCTTAACTACTAGCTTCCCAGGAGTTTAAAATTACATAATCTTCATCATCATCATCATCTTGCAAGCACAACACAATCCTACTTCACTTAGAGGCTATACGTTCAAATTCCAGGGCCTTCTAAGGATATGAGTTGGAATTCCAGTGTGTTCAGAGGCCTTGTGTTTCAATCCCTGTGCTCTCAGAGACTGTGAGCTTGAATCTGTGCCTTCAGAGGTTGTGGGTTTGAATCCCAGTGCCCCTGGCAGTCATGCATTTGAAACCCAGTGCCCTCAGCAGCTGTGAGTTTGAATTCTACTGCCCTCAGAGACTTTGTGTTGGAATCCCACTGATGTCAGAGGCAGTGAACTTGAATCTCAGCACCCTCACAGGATGTAAGTTTGAACCCCAGGGTCCTAAGAGTCTGTAAGTTGGAATCCCAGTCTTCTTAGTTGCCATGACTTTGAATCACAGTGACTCCAGAAGCTGTGAGTTTGAATCCCAGTGACTCCAGGGATCATGAGTTTGAAACCCAGTGCCCTCAGATTCTGTGAGTTAGAATCCCAGTGCCTTCTGAGGCCATGAATTTGATTCCCAGTGCCCTAGTAGGCCATGAGTTTAAATACCAGTGCCCTCAGAGTCTGTGTATTTGAATTCTGGCGCCCAAGTGTGCAAGTGTGTTGATCCTGCGATCCTACCCTGTGTCTTTCAGTATGACAAAATGATGGTACACTGTGGTCCCACTCCCAAGTAGCCCACTGCCTGTCAGCAGATACTGCTAGCTGCCAGGGGCAGATGACCCCCTTCCCATGAAAACACCTGTCTTGCAGGGAAGAACCATGAGGTATAAGGCGGTAGAAGACTAGTCAGTGGAGGATGAAGCAGGGTGGTCACTGGTGGTCCTGAGGATGTGGATGTTAAACTCTCTAGGGAGATAAACCTCTACAAATAAAATGATGCAGCAAACTGCTGCTAGAAGCCTCTGAAAGCACAGCTGAATTCAGTTCACTACAGTACGAGTCACCCATGCTCTGCTGGCCTGCAGGGAGAAGCAGCTGAAAGTCACGTACCTTTGCAGTTTCTGAATTGGCTTTCTTGTTCATTCCGGACACCTCATTTTTCAGTTCGATGATTTCTGCCTCAAGCAGGTGAATCACCTCCTCATAGTCCTGCTCAGCACTCTGTTTCTGCCGCTGTGCTGCCTCTGCCAACTGTAACTCAGCTTGCAGACTCGTGTTCTCAGCCTGCAGTGTGTTGGCATTCTTTGATAAAGAAAACATGTCTTAAAATAGCACTGCAACCAAAAATCTTTTTCCGAAAAGGTAGTTTCATCTACAATTAATAGAAATATAAGCATACCTGTCAAATTCATATTTCTAGGTTCCTCCTATGCTGCACACCATGGGTCTGATTCTCAAAGTATCCAGAATGATGCAAGGCATGTGCATCAGAAAGAATAACGCAAGGAGCGGCTTGTATCAAGAATTGTGCCTAGAGCAATTCTCAAACACAGACTGTGGCAACTGCAGGCTGCGTGCACCAAGGGGGTCTTGTGCCATCCTTGTAGCACAAAAAGGGGTGCGGTATGGTGCAATGAGCCTTGCACCAGGGCAATGCTGCAACATCCCCTTTTTTGGAATTCATGAAACTGCATGGTGCTGACAGAAACAAATACCTGTTAGACTAGCCAGTGCTGGTCTAACAGTCTGTGCGTCACTCGCAGAGCCCTCCCTGGGTGGGAGGGTACATACTGGTGTGCACAGGGCTAATGAAAGGGCTGTTGCACATGGTTTTAGCAAAGTTCTATTCATATGCAATATATAGAATTGTATTTGTTACTATTACGACTATATTACGCTGAGGATACATTATGCTCAGAGTATCTCTGTGTCCTGTGAAACCATGATGTACACGCATATGTTATATTACTTATAAAAAGTAATAATATTATACGTAGTTTATACATACAGTATATGTATAATTCATTGCATTGTGCATGTGACATGAGTGCTATGGCCATTGCAATGACTGCTACTAGATTTGCATGTCATGGGCTGCTGCTTGAATAGTTCTATGCCCCTCCAGGAGTGCTGCCCGACCACCCCACAACTTGCGGCAAACCTGGCAAATGCACCATCTGTTTGGCTCACGGCCACAGTTGCTGCAAGCTGTGAGATTTTGCCACTGGGACCCTTCCCGATAGAGAATCGGGTGCAGGGTCCCTGGTGCATCAACAATTAGAGCATGCTGCCATTGGCTCAACTTTTGCCGCCCTTTGAGAATTGAGCCCCGTGAGTTTATAGTCTCAGTCTTAACCTTTGCCTGGTCTACAATGCTATTTCTAAGCTAAATGTGATGGCCATCTTTTTTTTTTTGAGAAAAAAATTTAAATATAAAATACAAAAATGTTAATAGAAATGGAAAATTTTACCACCAAATAAAACTGGAAGATGCCTGAAATGTTCAATAGTGAAAAAAGGTGGGACACATTTTTGCCCAATTTCATTGCACCTACTGTAGCTTGGGGAGGCGTTTCAATTTCATGGCATCTTTGTGTCTGGAAAAATCAAGGTGTTGATCTAATCAGACACTCAAGGTAGGCATGTCCCTAATATTAATTACAAAATACCACAAAAAAGTAGGATACTCCTGACTGAGTACTAAGCATTTTTTTTTATTATTTTATAATTTATTCATGGCATTCACATTTGGGAATGAAAAACAAAAAGCCTAAACAATTTAAAAAAACTCTATTGTATTCTGAATTCTAAGACGTACACAAAAAAAAAACTTAGGCCTTTGGTCATCCCCCTCCCCATCCCAGCGACCCCCCCCCATGTTCTCCCACACTGACTCTTGCAAAAAGAAACTGTTGCCAGCCCATTGCTGCTCGCAGCACCAGTAATCCAGGTTTAGGTACAAGCCATGGTCTTCGGGGCTGGTGGATGGAACAAGATTTGATGTACCAGGCCAGCTGATGCTTTCCACTGGGGAGGGAGGGTTGTGCTCTCATCTAGAACACTGCCACCTGGGTGAACACAAGTGCAAGTACGGGGTGGGGTAATGCAGGGATGGGGGAATGCTGCCTGCACACATTGGAACCCACAGACTGCAGCATCTTAAAGAGGGGAAGCAAGCAGGAAGAACACCCAGAGTAGGAAGGATGAAGCCTGGTGTTCTTGGGCCATATGACCTGTGCCCACTTAACTGGCCAGTCCGTGCTCCTGCACTTGACAGGTCAAGATGGAGCATCTGAACAGAATAACCCTGTGGCACCTGGAGGTAAAAGTATATGAAAGAGAAGGGCTGGTATAAGGTTAGGAGTTGTGTGGAGAGATGAGGGCAGCACTGTTGATGGGAGGAGAAAGAGGAAATTGAAAGTAAATTGTTTGCTTCTAGCACTGTGTAAGGAGCCAGCACTGTCCTTGCAAGCCCTTCCCCATTGAATAGACTGTCCCCCACCTACATCAATCCACAATTTTGTTTTGGGGGAATCACAGTTATTCAGGCTCGCCCATTCACCCCGTCTACCCCACAATAAGTTTGTGCTAGGTGCACAAGACAGAGACAGAAGGGGGTGGAGCAGTGTGTGTCATTAATGACACTATGGAGATTGATTGGCCAGTCTGCCTAGCATCCCAGTTGTATGCAACTTTGCCCTCTGTCAGTCAATTCAACTCCCTTTGCCCATCACTCTCCCAGGCATCATGAAGCTAACTCCATTGAAAACATCTTCTTCCCAATCAGTCTCTCTCATGCTATGAACCCACCTCAATTCCATGCCATTTTAACCATCGTTCTCCCTAGTACTGTACCATGGACCAGACACCTTTGAAAGCACATTTCCCATCACTTCCATAGATACCCTGAAGCTAACATCATTAAATCCCCACTTTGCTCAACACTCCCCCAGATACCACATGGCAAACAACACTGAACCTCCCTGTTCCTAATACTCTCCCAGATACCCCAACACCAACTCCATTTAAACCCCCTAATCCCAACACTCCTCCAGGTTCTCAACACTAACACCATTCAAACCCATTTTCCCCAACACAACACTTGGCACCTTGAAGCAATTGTAACTCTATACAAAGCCCTTTTCCCTAGTGTCCAGTACTCCCTCCAGCACCAAGAAGCTAACACTTTTCAAAGCCCATTTCCCCATTACTACCCTAGCACCAGGAGGCTACAGTAACTCCCATCAAAAGCCCTTTTGCCTTTGCTCACCTGACTGAGTTGTTGAACCTCATTTTCCAAAGCTGTCTTGCCATTCTGCATATCCTTTAGAAGGGTCTGTGAATAAGCACAGAGGATGTTAAAATGAAAGCAAGTTAGAAGACTCTCAACCCTCTTCTCATGTTGTCTGTGCCTTCTTTACAAGTGGAAAATGGAGGCGTTGCACCACATAAAAGGCCAACTATTTGTTGCACTGATGTTTTTCAGAGTCACATAGACAAAGTCACTACCCTTACAGGATGGACCTGGACAAAAATGGAAGCACCAGAAAAGGTGCTTTGCACTGTTTGACATTATGCAGATTTAAAGAAGACTGGGGCTCACCGATGCAAGCCCTGCACCATGGCAGTGGTCCAGTTCCTGTCATGAGGACAACACTGGAGATGCTGTTTCACTAGTACACTCTATGGCCACAACTACTTTCCAGCCTTGACTACTATACAGGTGGCACTCCAGTGCATACCCTATGACATGGTTGCTGCTGGAGGCACTACAGCTCTGATGGACTCTCATGGCTGCCAATCAACTTTGGTACCACCGCCTTGCTCCTTGATCCTGCTCTTTGCTTGGTTAGAGGAGGTCATGCAAGATAGCGGCAGTGCTGTGCTGCAGTCTGCATAGCTCTCTCTCTAAGAGAGCAGTCCTCTTTCTAAATCTATGCTTTATTCTCTTACTGCATTTAATTTGGTGTGTGCATTCTCAGGCAACGTGGTTCGACTAAGAGAACCTAAAGAATCAGCCATTATATCCAGCTAGGCATTAGTTAGGCGTTAGTTAGGGTTTTAACATAGGCAGGGCTGGGAAAGTGATGAAGCCTAGGTAATCAAACTTTCTTGTTTTCTGAGTTAGCTCAGCTCACCTTACTGTGCGCATCATTCCAGTGAGTCCAGGTGCCGGTGTATCAGTCCCCTTCTGGGCCTTAGTCTACCATTGCCCGAGCAAGCTGCCGCTGGAGTCCATTGGGGCACCTCGTTGAAGGTGCTCTCATAATTCTCAGAGGGGCTAACCCTGAGGGAACCCACCCATAGCTCCACTGGGTGGAGGAGGAATTATTTCATGGAAACTGTGTACAGTATGTGGTTGTCTGCTGATGGGAACTGTGCACATCGCTGATGCTTCTTTTGTCATCTTACGAGGAGGCTATCGATGTGGGAGCAGTTTTTTCCAGCGGGACTGCATTCCCGGGGGGGCACACAGTTGCAGAGGACGCTTCCATATTGGTGCTTTTTTTTTTAATTATTCTTTTGGTGCTCCCAGGGCAAAGGTTGCTGGTGAAATCTTCTCAGCCGGAGTGTCTTCCTGGAGTTTTGGGGACTTTATCTGGGTAGCTCCTTGGAATGCTGAGGCTGCCTATGGTCCTAGGTGGAGGCTACATCTTTTCGGATTGGTGTTGACTGCCCCGTGGATCTATCATTAAGGGGGGCCAAAGATCTTTATACATGGGTTGTTCAGAGTCCCGGTAGCTGGTGAGAGCGGCCCTGGGGCATACGCTGGATTCTCGGTTAGGGTTGCGCGTAATCAATTTGTTTTCTGCTGATACCATCTAACTGGAAAGAGACTGGGGCAGTGTGAGAGCCCTGCCTTGAAGCAGTGGACAGTGGAGAACTGTTTGTTGTGAGCAGAAATTGACTTTTTAGATTCTAAAGCTTGTATTTTAGATTTCCTGCTGGGTTTGGCTGTGGGTAGGGTTATTTTTGGCTGTGGGTGGGGGATTGTTGGTTAGAGGGTTCAGGCTTTAGTTAACTACATGTGTGTGTGTGTGTAGTGTGTGGTGAAAAATGTTTGTTTTAAATTGCCTCCTAGAAACGTCTGTAGGCGTCAGCAAATCTAACTATAGTGTGTACCAGAACGCCTACAGAAGTCACCTACAGACTTCCTGTGTGTCCTAGAAATGTCTGGAGAAGTCACTCACATATTTTAATATTACTTGCCAGCCAGAATTGATTAGAATTGACTGCATAGTACCATTAGAAAGGTAAGGTTGTGCTGAACAACCGTGTCAATGACACTTTGTGTGTATCATGTTCACTTTAGGAGTTATTCATATTTGTTTATGACATTTTGTCAATCTAGAACCACCTAAGCACTTTGAAGTAAACACACATTCTGGGTATCTTAGCCAGTATAAACCAAAAACCAAATTGAGTACAGCTGTTTGCATAGAACCATTGGAAAGGCAATTTTGTGTGGAACAACTTTGCCACTGATATGTTGTGTGTATCATGTATACTTTAGGAGTTATATGCATTTGTTTATGGTATGGTGTGTATGGTTCAGATTTGTCCCTCAAACCTCACCAATACACCTTGACTCAGATGGGGAAAAATTATGTTTAATACTACAGAAATAGCTGTTTGTTTTACAAACAAATTATTAATATTACATCTAATGTCTGGATGCTTAATTTGGTGTTGATATAGTATGTTACATATTTCCCAACAAAAAAAGGTTTATAGTGCATTTTTTAGTGGAAAAAATATTTTGTTTTGCTGTTTCAACCAGTGCAGAAATAAAACAAAATTACCTGCTATTCCTTGCATACCATTGTTGGAAAGGTAATTTTATGCTGGACAATTTTGCCACTCATACTTTGTGTCTAGCACTTATGGTTTTTGTGCTATTAGCATTTGTTTGCGGCATGCCAATTATGGCTTGATTTTACTTAGAAGGGCCCAGGATTAACTGTTAACAGTATACAGGAGACAAGTGCTGCAACTTCAGAAAGCTCCTGTGGAGGCAATGAGTTAAGTGTATGTTTGTATTGAGTGTGCTTGGTTAATTAGTATTCTCTAGGCCTGGGACTACGTAGTCAGGAAGGATGTGTCTGGGAAGGTGTGAGGGCCTGGGGTGGGCTAGGATCGTGTATGGGGCATCCCAGTTGCTCGATCTATGGCCTTTTTCCAGCCTCCCAGTTTCTACCACTACAGCAAGGTGCTGTTGGGAGGTTGAAATAAAGAGGAACCATACGTTTTGGTCGGGTTGGGGTGCCCCGTGCACTGCAGTAGGTGGTAGGATCGAGGTGGTTGGGTGTAGAAGGTGCCCTGGGGTCAGACAGATCTTAGGGTGAGGCCAGAAGTGTTTAGTTCCCATCACCAGAGTTCCCACCAGACCAAGTGGGTAGGTAGCCAGAGGAGCTGTACTGTACACCAATCCCCCTGAGGGCAGTGCTTTGCAATGCCAGATCGATTAGAAACAAGACCACAATTATTGCAGACTTGATTTCTTTAGTCGATCTGGCTTGCATCATGGAGACCTGGATTGGGGGCAATGCCAGCCCAGTTTTAGAGGCCGCCGTCCCTCTCGGATATGCTGTGGTGCACTGCCCCAGAGTGGAATGCAGGGGTGGGTGGTATCCATCTGCTTTAGATCCGAACTAGGCTTCACCCTGCACCCAGTGAGAGTGCCGGGTTCATTTGAGTGTGTGGCTGTCCATGGGGGTCTGGGCGCAGGTTGCACAATTCTCCTGATTTACTGCCCCCCTGGGGCAGCGCGTGAAATCTTGCAGGAGGTAGCCAACTTTGTCATCGGTGAAACATTGGAGGCTCCCAGGTGTTTGGTGCTGGGGGGACTTCAATGTTTGGGCCAACGACGGATCTTCTTGGCTTGGTTACAACTTTCTCCAGCCGATGTCATCTCTGGGCCTGACACAAGAAGTTTCTTCTGTGATCCACCAGGGTGGCCACATGTTGGACTTGGTCTTCTCACTGGGGCTTGAGATAAATAATCTCAGGACTGATCAGGTCATTTGGTCTTATCATTGCACTGTGGAGTTTTTGTTCGCGGCACCCCCCAAGAGCCCTCCCCCTGCTGAGATGGTTAGCTATCACCCTTTGAGGGGATTGACCCCTGAGAGTTTTCTGGCAGTTGCTGATCTATCTAGTGTGGACAATGCATGCATGGGGGGGGTGCATGGCAGCTGTGGCCTATAATAAGGCAATGTCTGCTGCACTTGACTCCCTTGCACCGGTCTGTGTATGACCCAAGTCTTCTCACTTGAGGTCCATTGGTATGATGGGGAGCTCAAAGAAATGAAGATTATGGGTCTAAGATTAATGCACTGCTGGCAGAAGATCAGTCTGGAGGCAGACAGAATGGCCCTGCGTACACACTATGGTGTGTACCAGGGGGCAATCAACCATAAGAAGGCAGAATTCCTGTCCAGGGAGATTGCTTCCGGGGAACACTGACCAACTATGCTCTTTCGGACTATGGACAGGCTTCTCCATCCTTCCTGTCTACAGCTGAAAAAAGCCTTTTCAAACGCTTTATGCGAGGAGTTTGCTCTGTTCTTCTCAGACAGGGTGTCCACCATCAGGCAAGGGATTCCGCCAGTGAGCCATAGCCTAGCCAACAGTGGTCGCTGTGGGCGTCCAGGGAGCACTCCACCTGGTTGGGGTGAGTTTAGACCAGTGGAGGTGGCAGAGGTCATTGAGGTGGTCTCCAAGCTGCGGCACACCTTTTGTGAACTGGACCTGGTGCCAACTCATTTCTTAATGGAATGTGTTGTCTCCATTGGCCCAGTGTTTGCCTTGATTGTCTGGTGCTCCTTGTCAGAGGAGGTCTTTCCTGATGTCTTGAAGGCAGCACTGGTGAAACCCCTTCTGAAAAAAACATCTTTGGACCCAGACGTTAAGGCAAATTACCATCCTATCTCCAATCTTCCATTTCTGGGTAAGATTGTTGAGAAAGTGATGGCGCTTCAGCTTGATGAACACCTCATGGCCCATGATTTATACAAGCCTCTCCAGTCTGGATTTCGTGTGAGGCATAGCACAGAAACTGCATTAGTCCGGGTGTATAATGACCTCCTCAGGGTGAGAGATCGAGGGGACGAGGACAATTCTCATTCTCCTTGCTCTCTTCTCAGCATTTGACATGGTAGACCATCGTGTGTTACTTGACTGCCTAAGAGAATTCTGTGGACTTGCCAGCACTGTCATCTGCTGGCTTGAGTCTTTTCTCACCAACAGGAGGCAAAGGGTAATGATGGGGAATTTCTCTTCCTCCCCTAGCCTCCTGTCATGTGGAGTTCCCCAGGGTTCAGTCTTGTTGCTGATGTTGTTTGCCTTGTACATGCTGCCCTTGGGAGAGCTCATTAGGAAGTACAGTATGGGTTTTCATTGCTATGCTGATGATACCCAACTGTATCTTTCCTTTGCCCCAGGCACATCCGATGTAGTGGAAGTACTAAACACCTGCCTTTCTGAGATCAATGACTGGATGGCCCCCAGCTGGTTGTAACTGAACAATGATAAAACGGAGGTACTGGTGGTAGAGTCGAACAGAAGGCGTGATAGGTTGGCCTCTGGTGCAGAAACAGAGCTTCTCCTTGGGTCTGTACCAATGAAGGCCTTCTCTAGGGTGTGATCTGGGTGTTATTCTCAACAGCGGATTGACGCTTGAGTCCCAGGTGTCATCCATTGTTCGCACCAGTTTTTATCATCTGAGGAATATCGCCAGGATAAGGCCCCTAGTTCCACCCCTCGACCTCCCCACCCTGGTTCACGCTATTATGATGTCTAGGCTTGACTACTGTAATGTGCTCTATCTTGGGGTCTCTGGAGGTACCCTCCGCCAGCTGCAGCTGGTGCAGAATGCAGCTGCCAGATTGTTGACTAGGCAGTCTAAGTACTGTCACATCACTCCGGTGCTGTGTGAACTGCACTGGCTGCCGGTCAGGTGGAGGGTCCTCTTTAAGGTGGGTTTGCTCACCTTTAAGGCCCTACACAGCCTGGGCCCTGGTTACCTAAAGGACCTTCTTACACCTGCTGTCTCGGCCCGCTCCCTCCGCTCCTCCTCTAGGGGCCTCCTGGCGATTGCAAGGACGAGGTTAAAAACATCTGGCAACAGAGCGTTATTGTCACCGCCCCAGTCCTGTGGAATTCGCTGTCTCCAGTTGTAAGAGAGGCCCCTTCTGTTGAGGTTTTCAAAGCCCACCTCAAGGCCTTCTTGTATAATCAAGCCTTCCCAGACTTCGATTTATAATCTTTACCTGATATCTGACCTACTGTTGATGTTTGTCCCCTGCTATATAATTAATCTTGACTATTTATTTCTGAGCATACTACTTATTTAAAAAATGTATTATTAAATTTTGTAATAGTGAGTTTGAGCATAGAATATTTATTATTAGATGTTATATTGCAGTGTTATTTTATTTATTTTTTACTATTGGTGTTACTATATGCGATGTTAATTGTTCAGCGCCCAGAGCCTCCAGGATGGGTGTCTTTTTAAATATAATTTGCATTGCCTTGCCTTTGCCTAGTGAGGGCCTCCCTCTATGTTTGCTGTTACAAATGACTTTCCTTTTATGCTGTCTGATTGCATTGATGATGTAAGTCTGTAAATAAAGATATAGTGTTTGTTCTAACCTGCCTTCGTTGCAGCAAGGAATTTTCAGTTTAGCTCCACCATTTTGGTCCCAAACTGCCGAATTGGACCAATCAGTACTGGGGGACTCTAAAATGGAGCCAGCTGAAATGGGACTTTATGGATTACCAATTGGATTTGTAGTTTGAGAATGTTGGCACCTTTTGCAACAGAAGCGGGAGCTCTTACTGTGATTGACAGCTAAACTGCCCAACCAAACCTTTTGGATCTAAGGGAAATCCCCTGGGCTGTCTGCTGGCAAGCCAGATTTGAGTTGGAAGTTGAAGAGGAAAGAGCTCGTAGAATCAAGCGGCTATGTTGCGCAGTAGTTCACACAGGATAATCATGGAAGGCCCGAAACTCGGCCTGTTGCCGTCTTACTGAGAGAGAGAGAGAGAGAGAGAGAGAGAGAGAGAGAAAGAGAGAGGAAAATAGTCAGACAGTGATCCGCGTGGTGTGTTGTGAAGTAAGCTGTTGGAAGGATACCAGGCTCACCTGAAGAAGGCCGAAGATTTTGTTAAAAGCTATCGGCCTGTCAGGAACTTGAGCTACCGTTGTGCTCCCGGGTTTTAGCAGTAACTTTGTGATCGGAATCAATGAGTAGCCGGCCAGGTACAGTAAACTTTCTTTATATATAAATGTGCTGCAAACTGAAGGGGGGGTCGCAACCTGTCCCCCTCCTCCGAACTGAGCTGTGTGTTGAAGGCTGGGAGCTGTACCAAGTTGCATCGGACTGAATCTGCCTGCCTTTAAATGCAGTTGAGCCCTGCCAAGAGGGTCTCATCTCCCTACTGTGCTCCTTCTGGCAATCCAGAACAACCATCATCCATCCTGTTCTCAGCATTGGGTATCGTGAGTAGTAAACAGGGTAGCTCCCTTGTTTGCATTTCAGTTAATCTCTGTTTAAAATTCTCACTGAGGCATTGTAAGTCTTCTTACTGGGGCAGAGGTAGCAGCTGAAGTTTAAACATGTGGTGAGGTTCTGGAAAGCTAACTTTGTCATAAGTTTCTGTAAGTTGTTATTGTTTGTAAGTTGTGTTTTAAAATTGGCCTAACTCTTAAAAAGTTTCTGGAAAGCCCTCTCACTCACCCATTGTATTAGCCTTTCTTAAATACAGAAGAGCTACTGGGAGTTGAGCTTAAAGGCTGGGAGGGAGGAGTTTAGGGAGTTGCAAACTCCCCTGTGAGCAAACCCTTAAGGCTAATAGTCAGGTGGGGAAAAGTTCAGACACTCAAGTGTTGCAAGTTTAAAAGTCTTGGACTAGTGGGGAACCTGGTGGCTCACCCAAGGAAACCTACTTGGAGGGGGATGCAACCACATGTCATTAGGGCTGGCATCTTTGGGAGGGTGGTGGGGTGCACAGGGTGTGGGACAGCCATGATACTGGACTGGGCTTGGAAGTTCGGTGGTTGCCCAGTGTGCTACCAGCTGGCACAGCTTAGGGAGGAGGTTGAGGAGATTAGGACACAGCTGGGGGAAGGGGGGAGGTATGTTTGGGGAATAGGGCAGGGGCTCTCCCACGGGGCTGCACCAAGCACTAGGGTCGGGGGCATAGGGAAAGGAGTGCAGGAGTGTACTCTGGGGTCACGTAGGGACCCTGGCAGATGGGGCCCAAAAGGAGGATACTACGAAGGAAGCAGGCAGGTAAATGGGGACCCTCACAGACGGGGGCCAAAAGGAGGATATTCTCAGGGAAGTAGGCAGATGGCTGGGGCTGGACAGAAGGAAGCAATGGGGGGAGGTGGATCGGACCTTAAGCTCAAAACCGCTTCAATTCTTTTCTTCTGCTTGTGGAGGAGGGGGATGATGTAGCCATGACAGGGGCGGTTAGAGATGGAAAGGGAGTAGGGGGCAGGAGGCAGGGGCCGGATAGCAGGAGGAACAGGGGGAACTTGGAATGCAGGAAACCGGGGGGGAGCAGGGGATCAGAGCAGGAGGATGAGGGGGTAGAGGGAGGAACGCACAAGGAAAAGGACCAATTGGGAGGAAAGGGCAAGGAGAAGGACCAGAAGTACAAGGAGGATACAGTAAAGGGAGCTGAGGGTTTAGGGCCGGGGAGCACGAGCAGGCAAGGAGGGGCCAAATAGAGACGGAAGGAAGGAGGATGAGCCAGGCTAGTTTAGCAGATGGGGGGAAGGACCAGTCGCAAGCAGTAATGGTGGGGTAGCGAGGTACAGAAGGATACTCAGGAGGATGAGAGGCATAGGATTGGAGGGGGGCGGCTAGGGTAAATAAGGAGGGATGGTAGGTGACACCCAGATAGGGGAGGAACAAGGAGCTGGCTGGGGGAGGGACCAGTAGAAAGGATGAGGACATGGGGGGAAATGGAGGAAAAGGTGGCTAGAGTGTTCTGTTGGGTGATTCCATCATCAGGGGATCAAATGGATAGGGAGGAGAAGCCTGCCCGGTTAGAACAAAATGCTTCCCTGGACTAACGTTGCACAGGGCCAAGCATGAGGTTTATCAGCTGGCAAGGATTGTGGAGGTTCCCCGACATACTGGTCCACCTGGGTACCAATGACATTGAGGAAAATAGGAGCTAGAGATACAGGCAAGATTCAGGAGCTTGCCAGGGTCTGTCATGATATAGGATGCACAATTTCTTCGGAAATCCTGCCGGTGCCAAGGGCTAGTGGGGAACACAAGAGGAAGATTAGGTGATAAACCAGTGGCTCAGGGAGTGGCGTGGCCAGAGGGTATGGGTTGATGGGGATTGGGGAAACCTGGGAAGATAAGGGCTGTATGCGTTGGAGATAGGCTGCATCTCAATTGAGGGGAAGGAAACCTTGTTGAAAAATAGAGGGGTTCATTATGAAAGGTGGGGCTTAAACTGTGAAGGGGGAGGGATGGGAGCAAGGCCGTGAGGGAGTCCCGATAAAGGAGGGGATTCTGTCTCCACCCCCTGAGGAGCTGGAGGAATGCAGGAAAAGGCTGACTGGTAAGGTGCAGACCAGGGGAAGGCAGAATCCCCACGGGAACACAAGCAGGGGAAATGGAAGTATAGGGAAAGGGTGGAAGGTAGTCCTACTAAATGCCAGGAGCTTAGGCAATACAATGCCTGAGCTCCAGGTGATGATAACTGAGGGAGAGGTGGATGCGGCAGTGGTCACTGAGACCTGGGCCACTGCAGGGCATGACTGGGGCCTGAACCTGGAGGGTTATACCATGTTCAGGAAGGACGGGAGGAGGGAAGGGGAGAGGGGTAGCAATAATAGTCAAAAACTGCATTGCCATAGGAGGAGTGGAGGAGGTGGAGGGAACTGTGGAAGTGATTTGTGTCACCTTGATAACAAGGGGGGGCAAGAGAGTAAAAATAGGAGTGGTGTATAGACCCCCTGCCCTGGCGGAGGAGCTGGAGGAGAGTCTGGTGGCAGATGTTGGGAGACACTGCAGACTGGGCAGAGGAATGGTGGTGGTGTTGGGGAACTTAAACATGCCAGGAACAGACTGGGAGACTATGACATCCTCAGTGGCCAGGGAACAGAGGTTGTTGGATGTCTTTCAGGACGCGTTCCCAACTCAGCAGGTGGGGGAACCGACCAGGAGGAGTGGATACTGGATGTGGTCCTGGCAGACAGTGACCAGATTGGGGGCCTGGAGATAAGGGACCCATTGGCAGGGAGCGACCATGCCACGGTCTGGTTCTGCCCGAACCTAGGAGGGGAAGAAGGCTGCACAAAGACGGAGGTAACTGACTTCAGGGGTTGGATTTCAAGGAAATGGGAAGGATCCTTAAGGAGCACTTGGATGGGATTGGGCCAGACATGGATGCTGACAGTAGGTGGGAAATCATCAGGAGGGGAGTGCAGGATGCTACCAGCACCTGCGCAAGAGTAAGACAAAAATGTGGTAGGGCCCAAAAACCCTGCTGGTGGACCAGGGAGGTTCAGAAGGTGGTGAGGGGAAAGAAGGCGGCCTATAGGCAATTCAAGTGCTCAAGGAGTGAAAGGGAGCGAGGGGAGTGCAAGCTGATGGCCAGAAGGGCCACTACAGTGGTGAGGGTGGCTAAGGCAAGGAAGGAGCAGAACCTGGCCATGGAAATTAGAAGAGGGAACAAGGGGTTCTTTAGATACACTGGGGGAAAATGAAGGGTGAAGGGGCAGATTAGCAGGATTAAAACAGGGGAGGGATGGGCACAAGACCGGGGAAGCAGGCTGAGGTACTAAATGATTACTTCAGCCTCAGTTTTCACCAAGGAAATTGAGGCTGCATCATACATGGAGGAGACAGTGAAACAGTGGGGGGCCTCACCAATTGGCGGGTCTGGGAGGGGAGCATCACTGGCAGGTGGGGGAAGGCAAAGCAGGGGACGAGGTAGCGGAGGTGGAACTATGGCAGAGAGTGTGAGGGAAGCCCTCAGGTCCTTAAGATGGAGAAAGCACCAGGCTGGATAAATTACATCCCAGAGTGCTGAAGGAACTGGCAGATATCCTGGCAAAACCCTGGCGGAGCTCTTCAGCATCTCTCTGAGGACAGGGTGTGTGCCCCAGGACTGGAAGGTGGCACATATAGTGCCTATCAACAAGGGGGGATCAAGGGAGGTGGCAGAGAACTACAGGCCTGTTAGCCTGACATTGGTGGTGGGCAAGGTGATGGAGGGCATTATCAAGGAGAGACTAGGGGGACCTGGAAAAGTTGGGGTGGCTGGACGATAGACAGCATGGATTCATCCCAGGGAAATCGTGTCAGACAAACCTTGTGGAGTTCTATGACTGGGTGATGAGTGCCTTGGACCTGGGTAGACCAGTGGAAGTCCTCTTTCTTGACTTCAGCAAGGCATTTGACTCTGTTCCTCACGGGGGCCTGTTGGATAATCCGGGAGAAATGGGGGTGGGGAACCAGATGATCAGATGGATAGGCAATTGGATCCAGAACCAGACCCAGAGGGTCATGGTTGACGGGATAGTCTCATCCTCAAGGAGGGTCTTTAGTGGAGTCCCTCAGGGATCGGTCCTTCGGCCCCTCCTGTTCAACACCTATGTCTCTGACATAAGGAAGGGTATCAGGAGTGAGATGAGTCTCTTTGCGGATGACTCAAAACTGGGGGCGGTGGTGGATGGGGATGAGGGAAGGGTGACCCAACAGAAGGCTCTGGAAAGGTGGTCTAGAAAGCAGAAGCTGAAGTTCAATGCAGGGAAATGCAAGGTACTGCACCTGGGAGCCAGAAACCCAGGCCAAGTGTACACCCTGGGGGGGGGGACTGCTACAAGTCTCGATGGCAGAGAGGGACCTGGGGGTGGTGGTGGATGTCAAGATGAACAACTCAGAGACTTGTAGGAGGGCAGTGGCAAAGGCCAACAGGATGCTTGGATGCATCGCTAGGGGCTCACCTCCAGAAGGAGGGAAGTGATATCTCCACTGTATAACTGCTTACGGCTGCACTCCCTCGAGTACTGGGCGGCAGTTTTGGGAGGCCACATTTAAAGAGGGACATTGAACTCCTGGAGAGGGTCCAGAGGAGGGCAACCTAAATGATTTGGGGCTTGGGGGATAGGACCTATGGGGAGAGGCTTGAAGAAATAAATATGTACACATTGGAAGAGAGACATGATAGAGGTCTTCAAGTACATAAAGGGGATAAATAGGGAAGGAGCAGTCAGGGTGCTCCGAAGGAAGGGGGGGGCAACTAGAGGGCATGGGTGGAAGCTGGAGGGGGGGAAATTCAGGGGAGAAAGGAGGAGGTTCTACCTCACTGAGAGGTTGGTGGAGCCATGGAATGTGCTGCCCAGGGGGCTGGTGGAGGCAGAAACGGTGGAGGGGTTCAAGAGAGGTGGGACAGGTACAGGGGAAGGGTTCTGGAAGCAAAAACCAGTGCAGCGAGAATATCTGGGACTGGGAAGGGAGAAGCCAGAGAGGGAGAGGGGGGCAGCAAGGTCAGCTCCCAGGGTGGGGGCTGACCAAATGAGCAGACATGAAAGACTGTTAGGCCTATTCTGCTGGCATTTTAGTATGTTAGTATGTTAACACATCTTTTTAATCAAAAGTGTGTCATCTGATTACCGTGTTGTTTGAATGAACTGAGCCCTCTAGCTCTGGATTACAATTGGGGGGTGTGCATGTTGTTTCTTGCTTCACAGGGTCCCAACCAGCTGCAACGCCGGCCTATACCAGGCAACGGTCCTGGTTAGGCCCTTTCTCCATCCTGGGTACCCAGAGAGTGTGACTAATTGGTACTCTGATTGAATGCACAGCAGTGTGATTTTTAGTGTGATTAAGCAAATTAACCTAATTATCCCCATCCTTCTTATAGTCCCCTGAATAAATCAGATCTACTTTTTTTCTGCAGTTTACATTGACTGTGGTATCAGTTTGTGGTGAAGGTATTGCCTTGTTGCCTTTGTATTGCATCACCTTATTATACAGGGGGTCCCCAGAGTCAAGCTGAAGGAACCAGTCCTGGGGGTAAGTGCTAAATCTAGGTGTATGTACAAAGCATATCTGGGGTGTTGGGAAGGTAAACATTGTGTACTGTGTGGGCCACTAGTAGGAGACAAGGGAGGGTCACAGTGTCCCAGAGGGCTGTGGCCTGGTCAGTCAGACTGATACCAACCCTGACCTTTGGGTGGAGGCACCCGTCACTGAACCTAGGTCCCTTAACCTGTTACTAGCCAAGCAGGCAGGGGTAGTAGCCTTTGGGATAGTGCCACCTAGGGGTTACACTTGTTTTTATTTGATAACCTGGATGGCCCTTCAGCAATACTGTCTGTTTTCAAGGATGGCCAGGAACTGTCGTTTAAGGGTTACTGTTTACAGGGTGGTTCTGTTTCGGTCTCAGTGGTGATGTGGGGATAGGGGCGCTCTAGTGATAGTCTCTCTCCATGTTTTCCTTTCTAGTCCAGTTTCAGTAGTGACACTGGGGGCACTACGGCAACAGCCTCCCACCATGCTTGCTGTTCTATTCTATACTTGATGGTGAAGCTGGGGTACGTAAGCAATAAGACATGGCTGGGTGTTGGTAATACTGAGATACCTGCACACCCAGAGGTGTAGTTAAGCACGAGATCACAGGTCGAGTGCCTTCAGCCTCTGGGTGTGTGGGTATCTCAGTACTACCAACACCCAGCCATGTCTTATTGCTTATATAAAATGGGCCCATAGCTAACTTTGAAAAAAAGAACATTCTAAAAGTTTTAAAAGTCACAAAAAATATACTAAAATGTTGCCAAATAATGTAAAACAGTCCTTCCACAGATGCTTTTCACCTGTCAGTCATCTACCTTTCTTCACACTCAATACATTGTGTGATTGTTTACCATGGAATAGAAGAATTCAAAGCTCTGCATTACCCCCCCCCCACACACACACACAGAATGGTAATGTAACCCCCTTACAAATGGGGGTTCCTAAAAGCCTTCCTGGAGCTTGCCTAATGCTCCCTGCCTAACTGGTGTTTCCCTGTTCGAGTCCTGCCTGAGCCGCCGTGAAATCGCTCCCATTTGGCAGTCGCTATGTGCGCAGGGGGAGCCCCTTTTGAAAGATGTAACTGTTTGGGCATAACTAGCTAGCCTGTTGATGGGATTACAGTTTGTTTAACCTGTTTATTTTGCAGCTGAGACTGTGTGTGCTGTGCCCCTCCATTTTGGACCAGGACGTTGTGAAGGGTCCAATAGGGGCTGGGGGTATCGCAAATGGAGTAACTGGCAACCAACCAGAATGAGGGCTCTCTGAGGAGCCGACGGACCAATGGGGATACTACTGGTAATTGTGGGGAGTGAAAGCTAGACCATGGCATCTTTTTTGCACCACTGAAAGCAGGACTAAGTGACTGGCATCTGTAGCCAGCCAATGGGATCGGGTGGCACCCAAGCAGAGAGGATGGCCCCAAGCTGTCAAGGGGCAGAGGCGTTGTGGCTGTGAATGAGGAAGGAGCTCTGAGCTCCTGCGCTGTTGAGTGTTCGCGCGGGAAGTGCGTGAAAGGCCTGAGGCGGCCGTTTAAATCGCCGGCGATCCATGGACTAAATCCGCAGGGCAGCGGTCAGAGGAGGCTGTGTACAAGCACAGCTACCTACCAGGCTCAACCTGAAAAGGACTGGAGAATCTGCTGAATCGCCGGTCTGTCAGAAGAGTTGAAGCTGCAGTGAGACCTGACAGTTGTGTGAGTGGTCGGGCCATAGAGCAGCTGCCTGGTATGGTACCCCTCTGTTGTCTTTCATATAAATGTGTGGAGAAGTATCTGAAGTTCAGGCTCAGCCCTGTGAGTGATGTGAGAGTGCTTTTCCTTCTGGAGTTGTGAGTACTAAATCAGAGTAGCTCCCAGTTAAACGTTGCTAGCCAGGGCAAGATTTTCTGGTTACTTTGCTGACTACATTAGCTGAGCCGGCTGGCTCCATCAAATCGTAGTAGGAATTAAATGCTTATCTGTGTCAGGGCCCCAACCAGCTGCATCGAGGAACTAGCCTTTAGGGCTTGGGTACCCATGGACAGTAACTTATAAGTTTGGCCTGTGCACAGAGCCCTAGGTGAACATTCTTATATTGTAGTGGTAAGCTAATCAACCTGATTCCCCGGTCCTTGTTGTCTCCCTTGAATAAATCAGATTGCTTGTTTTGCAAAAGTACACTGGCTAGTTTGTGTATCAATAGGGAAATATTGCACAGTGAATGTGGTGTAACTGTACCTTGCTTTTCAGGGGATCCCTGGAGTGAGCTGATTGGTTCGAGCTGGGGGTAAAGTGCATATGGTAAGGACACTGAAATTGAACTGTGTGGGCCATTAGTGGGAAGAAAGGGGGGTTGCAGCAACCCAGAGGGCTGTGACCGAGTCAATCTCAACTGTTCTAACCCCTACCTCTGGGTGGAGGCACCCGCCAATGGATCTGGGCCCCTCACCCTGTCACAGTTAGGGCAGACAGGGGTAGTAGCCCTTAGGATAGCACCCGCTAGGGGTTACAGTAACATGGAATACATGAATTCAACATTCTTCAGAGCTCAACTGGCATACAAACAAAGACACACACACACACGCACACACACACACACACACACACACACACACACACACACACACAGGCCTGAAATGAATCCAGAACCTCAATGTTATTTGTTGACAGGTAAGGAGCAGGGAGTTCTCTAGCAAAGTGGTAGAGATAGGTGGGGGATTTTTCATGGTCATCAAAGAAACACCAGCAATGAAAACTGTGAATAGTACTTGATTTTTTTAAATTTGTGTATGTGTGTAAGGGGGCTCATGAGTGTAAATAACATTAAATTATTTACTTACTTTATTTAATGTAATGGACTTTTATTTTTAGGGCCTAGTTGGAGTTTTCTTATATATGAGTAAAGGCTATAGCCATGTTTGTGATGGAAACTAGGAACTAGGCAGCTTATGAATTCTGTGAGTTGCCCTGGTTGGCATGGACTTGTTTTAGCAAGTGGTGATACTCTCTTACTGCAATGGCTAGAACCAAGTCTCAGCCAATCAGGACACAGAAATTTCTTTGCCCATTTTATATAGCCTAGTGACAGACACCCTCTATGTTTGCAGTTCTGTTACATACTCAGTGGTAATACTGAAGGTTGCTCAAGTGGAATCCTCCCTCCATGTTTGCTCTTCGCTGACAAAAAGAGTGTTTTAGGGGAAATATCTTCTTTTTGGCTCCGTTTACATAGAGGATATGTGATGTCCATTTATGTGATATGGAATTTATGAGTAGTCAGTGACCTCTTGCCTTTCATGAGTGGCAAAAATGAACATTTAATCATTGTTTTGCAATGCAAATAAACCCCTTTGAAAATACATTGTCAGGAAAAACTCACAGCATTATTAATTATTTCCCACTATATGTACCAAAAAACAGAATACTTTTAAAAGTTATTTTTCTAAATCTGTAAATAAATTATGTTGACGTTTTTAAAACAGTGCAACATGATATCAATTTGTTTAAAAGATGCTGATGTTACTGTAGAAGTGTTTAAAGCATGCTGACTTACTTTACGAGAGTGTGCCAATATCTGCTTCAGAAGGCAATTATCTCTGACTGTAAAAACTAGGGACTAGATTTTCAGTGCACTGAAAGTTGTGCGGCTGTGGGGAAAAAAATGGTGCAAGTGGGTCACCACTTGTGGAGCCGCAGTTCTTCTCACGGCCACTGTATTTTCAAAAGTGGAGTTAGATTACGACCAGCTCCACAATTTATGGCAGCTGGGGACTGGGCATAACACCCCCCGCAGCTGCGCCTTATGAAAATACAAATCTGTGCAGGTGCTGAGATTTCACCCACAGCAGGGGCTTCATCATGGGACTTAGTCCCTTATGAGCTGAAAATCCAGCCCTAGAAGTTCAAGCTATACACTGTTCAAAATGTAAAAGTAACAGCATTCTAACAGTGTACACCTTCAGAAAATAGCATTTACAGTCTAACAGATATTGTCCTCTATATCTGCATAGGTATTGTCAAAGTAAATATGCTGTTGTGTTTAAATTACTTTAATATATCCCTTCCAGCTCAGCATTTCCTCCCAGAATCCCAATAGGCCCCATATGTAGTTTACAATTGTCCCCCCAGACTAACTCCAATAACCCCAACTGAACACTGTTTGTAGCCTAGTTTTATTCCTCTCATCGCTTGATAATCCCTCCCAGAACCCCAACAGACCACCGTTTGTAGTTTCGCTTTTTCCCAACTCAGCATTCCTTCCCAGATCCCCGACAGAACCCCGTTTTTAATTAAAATGTATCCTTCCCCCTCACAGCTCGATATATCTTTCCAGAATTACAATAGACCCCTATTTTTCATTTAGATGCACCTCTGCCCCTCTCAACTGTCTTTGGAAGATCGTGATGGATTGCACTTGTATTTTCCTATTTTATATAAATTGCTGCACATTGAGATAGCCATGAGCTTCAGTATCTTGTTTTCATAGGTGTCCCGGGGAACAGAAAGCAAGTTTATGGCTGAATGTTACATGCGCACACATGGGGCAGATAATTCAATGAGTATAATAAATCATTCTAATGAACGGCTGGTCATTTCCCCAGTAAATGGTGAAATCAGAGCCTTACTGAATTACCAGTGTGATGTCAGGAAGCTGTTGTACCATTATTCTAACATCAGGCTGCTGGTTCAACAGCCCCCAGAAGACAGATTTTGGCGGTGCAGATGTTCAAAAGAAACTCACTTTTAGTGCTTCAAACAATCAGAAAGAAAAAAATTACTCACCATAGTAAAGTTGTTTCTTCTAATGGAGTCTTGCTGTATTCTGACAATATGCAGTTAGTCCCAGCACTTGAACTGCCCCGGAGAGAAAATAGTTAACTTTATGCAGAAACATAGAATGTTGAGCTCAAACTCGGTTTTCAAACCTCTGTCTCTGGTACTTACCAGTGTAATCGTCAGATTCTTACGAGCAAACTAACTAAGTACTAACCTATGGAAATTGTTTGCTATATAGGCAAAAGACAACAATTTGGGTCCAAAAGATTCAAGTCAAGAACCCAAGAAAAAAGGTAGTGACAATATCTATGGTAAACATAAAAACAACAATAAAACAACTACCCCATCCTTAAAGGGAGGGTACAAGGTACACCCCTGAGGTGCAACACTGTACCTGCCAGCCCACTTCCCAAAAAACTAGGTTCTGAGAGGGGAGGTAGGGAGGGAGATCAGAATACAGCAAGACTCCATTAGAAGAAACAACAGTACTATGGTGATCAATTTTTTCCTCAAACAACATTAAGTCTTGCTGTATTCTGACAATATGCAGACTACCAAGCAGTTTCCCCAGGAGGAGGGAATGCAGAACCCACTTTGGGAACAGGCTCTGCAGTACTGCTGTGCCAAACCTAGCATCATTCCTAGTCTGGATGTCCAGAGAGTAATGCCTGGTGAATGTATGGACTGTTTTCCAGGTGGCTGCTTTACAGATTTCAAGCAAGGGTATATCTCTGGCTGTAACCAGAGTGGCAGCTGTACCCCCTAGTCGAGTAGGCCCTCAGGCCTGGAGGGGGTGTTTTGCCCAATTTGTCATAGCAGAATCGTATACAAGAGACAATCCACCTGGCAATAGTCCTTTTAGTAGCAGGCCTACCTTTCCCCACTTCACCATAAGTGAGAAACAATTGAAGACAGTCATGCCTGTGTGCCTTAGTATGCTCTATGTAGTAGCTAAGAGCCCTTTTAACATCCAAACTGTATAACTTTCTTTCCCCCGAAGAAGAGTGGTCAGTGAAAAACACAGGAAGAGACATAGACTGGTTCAGATGAAAATTTGACACCACTTTGAGTAAGAAACTCCTATTGGTTCTTAGGACCACCTTATCCCTATGGAAGGAGATGAAATCAAGTTAAACTGACAGGGCATGTGTTTCACTAATCTGCCTGGCAGAAGTAATAGCTACCAGGAGCACAATTTTCCAAGTCAAGTACTTAAGCTTGGCCGAAACCAGAGGTTCAAAGGGTGGCTGCATAAGCTGAGCAATGCAGACATTAAGATCCCAAGCCAGAGTAGGCTCTCGAAAGGGAAGGTTAATATGAACAAGACCTTTGAAGAACTTACTGAAAAGAGGATGAGATGCCAGGGAAGAGCCCTTCCCTGCTGAAAGGAATGTAGACACAGCTGCTAGGTGAACCTTCAGAGTTGCCGGCCTAAGGCCTAGACCATTAAGGTGAATCAGATAATCTAAGGCTATAGCAATGTCTGCAGAATCGGGTAAAATGCCCTTCTGAGAACACCAAATGCTGAATCTTCTCCATTTGGAATTATACATTTTTCTAGTGGAAGATTTCCTGGAAACCTTCAAAATATCCAGAACCTCCTGAGAAAGATGCAGGTCTGCATTTTCTAACTCTTCAAGAGCCAGGCCTTGAGGTTGAGAGACTGGAGATTGGGGTACCAGATCCTCCCCTGAGAGGAGGTTAGGAGATTGTATCTCTTGGGAAGAGACAGGGGATGTGACACTGCCAGAGACAGCAGCAGAGGATACCAAGGCTGTCTGGTCCAATCTGGAGCCACCAGTACCACTGTGCAGGGTTGAGATCTGATTTTGATCAGGTCTCTGAACAACAGAGGGAAGGGAGGGAAGGCGTAGAGAAACCTGCCCTTTCAATCCAGAATGAGAGCATACAAAGGGACAGTCCCCAGGACTGGAGGCCTGCAACAAAACAGAGGAAGTTGGTGATTGTCCGGGGCTGCAAAGAGATCTATCTCTGGAGTGCCCCATCTGGTGAAGATGACCTGTAGGACTGAAGAGTCCAGGGACCATTCGTGATGTCCCTGGGAGATTCTGCTCAGAGCATCTGCCAGTACATTGTCTTTTCCTGGGAGATGAACTGCTGTCAGGGAAGTCTGAAGGGAATAGGCTAGAGACCACAGTTTAATGACCTCTGTGCACAAGGCTGTGGACCGAGTGCCTCCCTGCTTGTTGGATATACCACATTGTGGTGGTGTTGTCTGTCCTGCACCACCTTGCCCCTGACTGATTCCAAGAAAGCCTGAAAAGCCAGGAATACTGCCATGAGTTCCAGGAGATTGATATGAAGGAGAGACTCTTGTGGAGACCAAACACCCTGAGCTGTGAAGGCTCCCAAATGGGCTTCACAGCCTCAGAGAGAAGCATCTGTGGTTAGGACTACTGAGGGAGCTTGACTGAGGAAAGGGACACCTTATCTGAGACTGTCCTGATCCATCCACCACTGGAGAGCTTGGACCAGAGCCTGAGTCATTGGAACCAATTTGGTGAAAGAGTCTTTTTTTTCTGAGACCAAAAGGACCTTAGGTGGAACTGAATTACCTCATCTGAAATCTGGCTCCTTGCACCACTGCCATGGAAGCTGCCATGTGGCCCAGGAGCTGAAGAAACTGTCTTGCTGGGTGAGATACCAGAGGTCTAAAAAGAGGAAGCAAGATCTGTGAGGGCCTTTACCCTTGCCAATGGGAGGAAGGCCTTTGCTTGGATAGTATCCAACTCTATTCCTATGAAAGTAAGAAGCTGTACTGGCTTGAAAGCCAACTTTGGGAGATTGAGGAGAAACCCCAAAGAAGTAAGCAAATCTTGAGTGATTTGTAGAGCTGGCTTGACCTGGTCTGAGGACTGACCTACAATTAGCCAGTCGTCCAGATATGGGAAGATGGAAGTGTCCTGCTTTCTGAGAAATGCAACTACTACTGCAAGGCACTTTGCAAAAACCCTTGGAGCTGATGTTAGGCCAAAAGACATGGCTCTGTACTGATAATGGTCTGAAGGCAACTTGAACCCTGAGGCACTTTCTGTGGGAGCACCTGATGGGAATATGGAAGTAGGCATCCTTGAGGTCCAGGGATGCTAGCCAATCCCCTGGCCTTAGAGAGGGAAGAATTACTCCCAGAGTCACCATTTTGAATTTTGGTTTTCTGATGTGTTTGTTCAAATAGCTTTGGTCTAGGATGGGTCACCACTCCCCTGTTTTTTTTGGGGTAAGGAAGTGCCTGGAGTACAGACCTTTGCCCCTGTGCTGAGTAGGAACTTTCTCTACAGCTCTGAGAGCCAGTAGAGATGAAACCTCTGCTTCTAGAGCAAGTGTTTCCGAGATGGATGCAGATGGACAAGACCTGACCCTCAGCTTTGGGAACCTTTTGAAGCTGAGGGCCAGTCCCTAGCTTACTACCTCCAGGACCCACCTGTCTGAGGTAACAGACTTCCAGGCCTGGAAGTAGTAAACCAGCCTGCCTCTTACTGGAATGGGGGAGTCGACCCAGGCTGACACATCAGGGTGTCCGCTTGGCAAGAGCCTTGGACTGGGAAGAGGATACAGCCCTGCTCATCCCCCCCTCTTGTCTCTCCCTCGAAAGAAACTCCTCTGTGGGTAGGAAGAGGAAGAGGAAGCCTCAGCTTGGTAGAAAGGCCTGTGGAAAGGCCTGCCTCTAGACTGCTGCTTCTGATGAGTGGCTTGCCTCTCTTTGGCCTGTGCACTCCTGTAGGTGGTCCTGTACTCATCCATTTTCTTCATGTAAGCCTCTGTCTGCTCCCCAAACAGAGTTACCCACTACAGGGAAATCCATTGCCTTAGCCTGGGTATCCTGCGAAAGGCTAGTACATCTGAGCCAAGCATGTCTCCTGAGAGATGCAGATGTAGCCATGACTCTTGAAGCCACATCATTGGAGTCCATAGCAGCATGGAATTGTACTTTGGATGCCTCAATTCCATCAGCAGCCACCTCCTCCAGCTCATTGGCTAGCAGGGGGCAGGCCTGTTTAGCCAGCTCCAGAACCGTATCCCACCTGGACTTCTGGTACCTGACTGTGTAGGCCATATAGTTAGCCTGCCTGAGTCCCAAAGAAGATGCCAAATACTGTTTTTTGGCCATGGCATCGACTTTCCTGGAGTCTTTGTCTGGGGGATGTGAAGCCAAAGAAATGTTAGCCCTGTCACAAGCAGCAGCCTGCACCACCCCAACATGGCTGCAATGACTATATAAAAACTCCATACCTGAGCCTGACATCATATACCTCCTGCCCATTCTCTTATCTACAGGAGGTAAGGAGTTAGGTGTCTGTAAAATCTTGTTTGTCTGTTTCCCCAAAGACCTGTGAAGAGGGATAGACAATCTTTTGGACTCTGGGATGTCCATCATCTCAACAAAATCAGGCTCTTCCTCCTCCTCAGCATCTTCAACCATTGGGAGCTGGAGGGTTTCAGCCACCTTCTTGTAAAACAAGAAGTGTGAACAGGACTCAGAAAGCCTGGGAATGGAGACATTGGAGAATCTATCTGGGGAGATGTCTGGTTCAATGGGCACATCTAGACCTTCAAAGTTGTTATCTTCATCCTCATTCTCGGGATACTCTTTGTCTCCCTCCCACTCCACATCATAGAAAGCATCTGGATTGTAATCCGATGGAGTCAGATCTGACCAAACCGACCGCCTAACCGGCAGTACCGCCTCGGACAGAACCAGGCGGAGCAATTGAACTATGCTAATCGCTTTGGCTATTTCGTCAGCGGTTGGAGTATGCTGTGCTGGATCTGAACTGGCTGACTTTCTTTCCCTTTGACAGAACCGACCCCTTAGAGTCGGACCTCCTTTGGCCCGGGAGGCATCGCCTAGGTCAGTAGGCACCTCCTCAGGTTCGGCCGCACTGAACCGGGCTGGCCATCCGGATCTACGGACTTCTCGGCCTCCCTTTCCTTCAGCCTACTCAATCTTTTTTCCAGAGTGGCTTTAGGAAAATTCTTGTAAATCTGGCAGTCTGTTTTGATGTGGTCAAACCCCAGACAATAAACACAGATGAGGTGGGAGTCAGCCTTGGCAAAGACCTCCCCACACTCAGTACAGTATTGAAACCCAGCGGGACCAGTTTTTTTGTTGGGTTTCTCCAGACATGGCCAATCTAAACAATTACCCTTGAAAGCTTTTAAGCCAGGTAATAAATCCCCAATCGGTTACAAACCGTGTTACGGGTTTTGTAAAAGAACCAGAAAAAGTCTGGTTCTTTTGAAACTGATCGGAACTGGAACACCCCACTAAATCCCAGAAAAAATACAAATAATCAAATACAAGCAATAAAGTCAGTTCCTAACCGGGCCGTCCGATAAGAAACCGAGACAAAAACAATTTCCACAGAAAATTAAATAAAACACAAGACACCACCTATCTACCACACTACCTGTACCACAGACTGTGGCTGGAAATCTGAAAAAAGAATAAATCAGTTAAAAAACCAAACGCTAATTCAAACTCTAGTGAATCGAGCAGTGGAGAAATCTCCTGAGTGACTTCACTGTTAGGCGGAGTAAAGAATCTGACGGTAACACTGGTAAGTACCAGAGACAGAGGTTTGAAAACCGAGCTCGAGCTTAACGTTCTATGCTTCTGCATAGAGTTAACTCTTTCCTCTCCGGGGCAGTTCAAGTGCTGGGGCTAACTGCATATTGTCAGAATACAGCAAGACTTCATATTGTTTGAATCTATTTTTAAGTCGTGACCAGCAAGACACTTTAAAAAATAACAAATGGTTGAATAAAGCACAGCACGGCCAAAATCATTATTTTGAGAACCCTTGCAACATCATAGACTACTCAAATTTCACTCTTATGATTTATAATGTCATAAGGTTCCCTCAGTGGGTATATGGTTTTGTTGTGCATCATTGGCCATCTGTTTACTGCAGCACTAAATAAATACAAGAATAGTTACCAGGCAGCCTGGATGGACTGTGACACTTTTTCTGCCTGTAAACAGTTACGTTTCTATAGCTACTGTAAGTGAAGGAGCGAAGTCTAATAACAATTACAAGGCTCTCTCAGGTGCTAATACTGCTATATGTATAGCCCTGTTTATGACAGAGCTTAAGTGTTCTGCAGGCTAATTCCATTCAACAGGGATCGAGAGAAAGGGCATGCCTTCTCTTTCATCTTTGGCACTCTAAACTTCACTGCTGCAAAAGAGGGAAGCATGACGGGGCTTTCAGTTGGTACGAAGTCTGACTGCAAGTATCAGGAGGTGTTTCCTGGTGCATAGTGGAGCAGCAGTCATATCTAGTGCTACCTTCTATCCAGGTTAGACTCAGCCGGTTTGCTGACTGCAGAGAACACCATGGTGTGTTAGGTAGTTGCTAAGGTAACTATAGAGGGGCATTTAGGTGCACAGCCCCACTCCAGTTTTTTATGATTCCCCACCAACTGATACATGTCCAGCCCAATCATAGCTAAATTCCATGTAGCTAAGTAGACCCAGAATCCCAAACTGAGACACTACATTTTCTAGGCTGGCTATGTGCTTAACCTGGGGGCTTCCCGGAGGGGTTAATGTGGTCTCTGCGCTGGGAGGGATAGGTAATAACGTATAACACTGAACATCATGTGACAGAGGAAATAACAGTAAAGCAATGATATAGATAGTATAACAGGACATACGGCTCACCTTCAGTCTCTTTATTTCTTGCCTCAGTTCCACCATTTCAGATTGAAGCTGGTCAAATTCATCAGTCTCTTGAGAGCTGATAGACTCAAAGGTCTGCAAAGCAAAACTGCTTATGTTAGCAAGGCTTGAGGTATCAGTAAAACTTGAAATATCAGCAAGGAATGAAATATTAGCAGTGAAATATTAGCAAAGTTTGAGGTATTAGCAAAGCCTGACATATTAACGAGGCGTGAGATCAGTGAGGCATGAGATATTAGTAAGGCTTGAGATCTCTGCATGGCCTGAGATATCTGCAAGACTTGCAATACTAACAATGCATAGGATATTAGAAAGGTCCCTCCTATAGAAAAAAATTCCTAATGTTCTCAACTACAGTGGTCGACTAGCTGTCAGGTGAGTACTAGTTGAGTGTTATTTGAAATATTGCTATGAAAACTAGTTGAATCTCAACTGACTGGAGTGCTCCACCTTTCTGAATTTTATCAGATGGAGCTTTCAGGTGGCATTAAACTGGAACTCCTTTTCTGAGTCCCCAACTAGCACTCAACGAGTTTTGTATCTCAGCCCGCAGATTAATCTTCAAACTAATGCTCAGCAGGGCAATATCCCAAGCAAAAGAATGCTGTCAACCAAAAGTTTATATAAATATAAATCAGAAGTTAAATTCCTCTCCATCGTACATTAGCTTCCTTGGTTTGGAAACTTCTTTTCTCTAAGCACATATCATTTTTATGTTGTTTTGTGCACACAGCACAGACAACATATTGTGGTAGCTTGGAGTGGAGTAGCAGGTTTTGGAGGTGTGGTCGTGTTGTGGCCAATGGCGCCACTGCTTTTTCAGGCTGGGTTCTGTGGCATGAATGAAATAGCACACTGTCTATGACAGCACTGCATAAGCGTACCACCAACTTGAAACAATTTCACAGCTGCAATGAGGGAGCTCCCTGTCATTGCAGGGTGTGCCTTGCCTGGTGTAACATTTCAATACAAATCGCAGCGGCTGTCGCCGTCAGTCTCTCACAATCCCCAACAAGCTGACTTCGAGGGTGCCCAGTCACCCTGTCGGCATGGTTAACCACCCCCCCAAGATTGTGTGGCACACTGGGAGCCTACCCCAGTGTAGCTCTGTGTTCAAAAGCCGATTGCGTCGGCATTTTCCTGCTTCCACCCAGCCCCATTGTGTGCCACACTGGGAGCCCACTCCAGTGTGGCTAATATCACCCCCGAAACTCATGGAATAAACTGGGAGCCAACCCCAGTGTGCCCAACATTTTTCTTACACCTGTGAAAAAGAAAATGATCTGCAGTGTTCTTTTTTTTTTAATTATAATTTGAAAAAAAAAAAAAGTCTGTCACCGTCGGGTCCCCTCTGCCAACCCGCACCCACCCTCTGCGCACCCCACCTCCCCACACTCCCCTCACCCCATACTTATCTCCGGAGTCCAGCGCAACGATCTTCGGTGGAGCAGGAACACATCTGCATTCTTCAAAGCCGACCGCGAACTGAAGAAATGCCGGTAAGCTGTATAATGGCATCAATGAGGGGGTTTCAACTTAGGTGGATATCTCTGCCATTTTTTTGACTTTTCGCTCCAAATTTTCAACATGGAGTTCTTGGGACCCCACCTCATGAACCCAGTCACTGTCAATCTGTTATTTGGTCCCAAAAGGTGATTTTGCTATCACTGTGCGGAATCACCTTTCAGGACTAGTAACGAACCGACAGTGTCACTGTTCATGAGATGGGCTCCCAAATGTTGCAAATTTGGTAAAAGAAATTCCAAACAATGACTGTGTTACGAGTGTGCATTGCGCAGTTTCCACGCACGGTCGTAACGTCAAGAATTTTTAATATTTTCACTCCAGATTTTCAACATTGCCATTTTCACACCTCCTTATGAACAGTACAGCTGTAATTTTTCACATCCTGCCCGAAATCTGTTTTTGCACATCTGACGCACAATGGTGCCGTCACTGTGGGAAATCAACATTCATGGCACATTATGAAAATTACAGTGACACTGTTCATGAGTGGAGGTCCCAAAATGCCTGTGTTGAAAATTTGGTGAACAGATTCCACAAAATGACTGTTACTAGTGTGCATTGTGCAATTTCCACGTACGTTCGTAACTTTGAGAATTTTTAATATTTTCATTCCAGATTTTCAACATTACCATTTCTTCACACGTCCTTATAAATGGTACAGCTCTCATTTTCCACATCCTGCCCGAAATGTGTTTCCGCACATCTGGCGCAGAATGGCGCAGTCGCTGTGGGAAATCAACGTTCAGGACATATTAAAAAAATCACAGTACCACTGTTCATGAGGTGAGATCCCAAATGCTTTCATGAGGTGCGGTCACAAAAAGCCCATGTTGAAAATTTCGAGTGCAAATACCAACAAACGCCCGGGGCATTAAGGTTTCTAACCATAATGTCCTACCCTGTAGAAACTGACAGGCGTCAGGGGTGTGACTCTGGATTGTCGGCTGTAGTGATCATGCCATTTCACCCCAACCCCCACCCTGCAGCCTGTGACAGGCATCAAGGTGTGCTTTGGACTCTTCAGCCCCAAAGTTCACCCCATTCTCCTATACTGCACCCATCTCAATGTATTTCCTTATGGAATGGGGTGAGTGTAAGGCCCGGTGACCTCAAGGCACAATGCAACACTTGGAGTCTGCAGGGTAGGGTGAGGTGAAATGTATGAGCATTATGGCCGACGACCCAAAGGCACACCTCAGTGCCTGTCAGTCTATGCAGGGTGGTGTGGGGTTGGCGTCACTTCCACACTTCACTGCCATTCCTATTATGCATCTCTCTAACTCCTGCACTACCAATGCCAATACCAGCAAGACAACATTCGGCATTGACAAATGCTTGTTACTTATACGGTGCAGTACCTGCTCTTTAGACTCAGCCATTGTGTCACTCCAAGTCTTCATTTTCCACAGGCATAACAGATTCAGGTTTATGTTTCTACCCCCACAACTAGGAACAGCTTTAGGTTATGGTGGGTCGCTACATCTTCATTATTTTGTGCCGAATACAGCAGTTTTCTTTCTCGAAACTTACAAAATAATTTAAAAATGCTTTCAAAACTCGAAATAGCACCATTATTTTTAAATTCACACCAACACTGAAAGCAGATAATTATGTGCTATTAAAATAATCTGCATAGTTTGCTTGGTCCAGTTCATACTCATTCTTAAAGCAGAAGTACAACGTCGGGCAACAAACTATTACATTCCCTTTTTTTTTTTTCACTTGCCTGGTTCCCATGGCTTTCAGAGGAGGCCTTGTACCTCCTTCTACTCCATCCACCAGGTCAATCCCCCCAAGGCATCCCCATCCCTGGTTTCATCTTGCTCGTAGGGCCGGGGTATTTATATATTTTTCCCCAATTTTTTCTCCCAACCCCATGGACGCTGGCACAAAAGACATACGTCCAGACTCGTCAGCGATGCTGATCGCGCTGTCAGTCAAGCGCCCTAACAGCGTCCCCCTCCCGACTCCATGAAACAGAGCCACCAATGCCCCGAAAGCCCGTGCTTCCAACGGCTTCAGGAGCATCGGGTGCATGCAGCACCCCAGGTATCCCACCCCCGAAGGAGGAGAGCATCCATTGGGATGCTCAATCCTCCTTCATCCCGCCGACCCCCAGCAACCCAAGTCTGTTCCCGAACCCGGGTCGCTGATGCAGCGCAAGGTGTGGCGTCCAGCGCCTCAACCCTCAATGCCACCGGGCTGGCTACCTTTTTTAAATTAAAAGATTCCACACGTCTTCCATTTTAATAGGCTAGTAACATTAACCATTCCTTTTTTTATTTTGTTTTTATTTTTTTTTCTGCTCTCCTACCTGGCTAGCCCCCTGCACACTGCCCCACCCAGCCCCATCTCCTGATTTCTCCCTGGACACACCTCGTCCAGTACCCCATGGCTTGCCCCCCCATGGTGGGGTGGCGGGGAGTCCTCCTTGGCCCACTGGTCAAGGATTCAGTGTGTCGGGTGCCTGTGTTATTGGTGCGGGGGTTGCGAGAGATCGGTACTCATCCTGCCAGCCAGGTTGATTTCTGACTCTTCTTCCCACCCTGAGAAGCACGCATGCAGTGACATCAAGGGTGCCTCCATGCCTGCTTCTGCACATGAAAATGCACCTGACGTCTGCTGCTCCTCTGCCCACTGGTTGCAGTCCCCATGTCCTGCCCCCTCCAGCCACCACTAAGGGCCAGGCATACACCAGGCACGGCTTTGCCCCCCCACCCCCAGGAGAGGAGACTAGTCCTTTGGATGCTTAAGAAATACAAAATCACACATGCCCCCACAATGCAAAGCATCATGGGCTGCATATGCAAATCACCACAGAATGCTTAGTCCTCCTCCCCTTGGCCGACCTGCCGATGTTCCAGGTTCACTCCAGAACCCAGGTTGTCGGTGTTGCAACTGGTAGCGCTATCACGGCCCAATACTTTCAATTTCTACTAGCATTTAAGTATGTTTTTTTAATGTTTTCAATTATTTAGTTATCAAGAAAACAGATGGTTGCTTCCTTCAACTTAGAAGCAGCACTGAAGACCTGACAAGGGTTAGGCTAGGATCACACACAAAAAAAAGAATACATATACATATATATATATATATATATATATATATATATATATATATATATATATATATATATGAAAATGGGTAGGGCAAATACTCTCTTCTGGTTGTCTGGAACACATCATATGACCATGCATATATCAAAGTGCGACCTCACGCCTGCACTTTCACCCCCCCCTCCAAAACCATTTTAGCCATTTTATAAGATAGATAACCCACTGTAGGATGTGTAGTCACAGTCTGATATACACATGCCTTGGGTGGTTGAACGCACTCAGCCTGTGGCCTCATGTGTCACAACGCACACCAAGGTGTGCGTATATCAGAGCATGACTGCACACCTTACAGTGGGTTATCTATCTATCTATATATGTAATAGATAACCGACTCTAACATGTGTGGTCACACTCTGATATCACCTTACCTTGGTGTGCATTGTTCTGTGAGGCCACAGGCGGGTCATCAACTCACCAAAAGGTGCACATATATCAGGCAAGGCCGCACACCCTAGAGTGGGTTATCTATCTTATAAAATGGCAAAATTGTTTTGGAGGAAGGTGAAAGTGCAGGTGTGCGGTTGCGCTCTGATATACGTACGGTCATGTGATGTGTTTCAACCAATCAGCAGACATAATTCCACAGTACCATCACGGCCCTTCTACAATTCACCGGGTTCATCAATAACACCTTGGAACAAGGCCACCTAGTAGGGACATCCTTCATTGACCTATCAAAGGCTTTTGATACGGTTCACCATGCCCTCCTCCTCCTCCTTGAGCAGCTTTCTGAAATTGGACTTGCAACAGGAACCGTGGACTGGTTTAGCAGCTACCTGTGCCTCCACTCCCAACAAGTTAGGACTGGGGATGTCCTATCCAATCGCCGACCTGTCAGATCCAGTGTACCACAAGGGTCTATACTGGGACCACTGGTATTCAGTGTCTTCTTAAACAACCTACTGGCCGCTTGCCAGTGCCGCATGCCCTTATATGCTGATGACGCGGTAATCTTTACCAGCAACCCAGGTCCAGAACTCCTCAAAACAGATCTCCAAAGTGGCTTCGCATCAGCCAAAAATGGTTCACAGAACAAAAGCTAGTCATGAATTACAAAAAGACCAAAACCATGCTCTATGCAACAGCCCAAAACAATCTAAAAAACTACCCCTTGGCAATACGAAATGACAGTGGCAGCACCCTGGATCTCGTCCCACACTTCAAATATCTGGGGGTTACAATTGACTCCTCCTTGTCCTTCACACAGCACATTGACAACACTGCTAATGCCAGCAACACCAGAATCGGCATCCTCTACCGACACGGGCACTGTCTCATGCATGAAGCACTGAATCTGGCAATTAATAGATCAGTTGTATCCCTTGTAGATTATGGTCTGGTAATATATGGATCTGCAACTGACACGGCACTCCAGTGCATCACTGTTGCCCTAAATAAAGCCTACCGCTTGCTTACAAATGCACCTAAACTAACCCATACCTGCAAACTCTATATCTGTGCTGTCTGGCTCCAACGTAACAACAGAATAAGATATAAAACCTGCCTTCTCACCAAAAAGGCTACGCTAAATCGATTTCCTCCTAGAGTTCAGAACCTACTGTCCCTACCGTTAAACACCAGACAAACCAGGAGCTCCTCCACACAAACCTTTCATGTGCCAAGATGCCATACATCTGATATCTCTGGCGCTACTACTCTTGGATCCTTCAAACTCAGACTGTGCTAACACCTTATTGACAGGAGTTTCTGCAGGTGCCACCGCTAGACACCCCATGTACCGACTGACTACCACCAGCACTTCCCAACCCCTATCTCTTGGGATAGACAAAACCCGGCACTTAAGCAATTCCCCCAACCTCTTGTATCCCTATCCTGTCCCAGTCAAATCCCTGCCTCTTCCCACACTGCCCTGCTTACCCTGTCCCTCTTTACCCCCTTCCTTTTCCTTCTCCTCCTACTGATGCAGGCATACTTTGTACAATACCGCAGCTTACCTGTTCCTGGCTGGATTTTATGTACCTGTTATATTTAATACTCTCATTATCTGTTTGCTGAACTCTCATTGTATTATCTGTAAATAGTCCTCTGTCTTTTTTTTTTTGCCTTGTTGTTTAATGTATTTGATGTGAAACCTCTCAATGAGCATCCACGCACAGGTGTATCCAAGACTTCAATAAATAAATAAAAATAATATACATATATATATAGAGAGAGAGAGAGAGAGAGTGCACAGCATAGGAAGCTCCTAGTATAGCAGGTTTAGCAAGTATGCTTATTTTTATTATATGAAGCTGGAAACTAGATCTTTGGAAAAGCATTTTTCGTTGCACTGCTTCTTTGAAAAAAATCTCCACATCTGCAGGGCCCCATTCTCCATTGTTACGGACTGTCGCTGAGAGGTTACGATAACCACTTTGTGACAATCCCTGGTTTGCCATGCACAACAGGGGCTTCAGGTCTCTCCTCTACAGTCTCAAAAAAACTATAACAATGCAGTGAAGGGGGGTGCCTTGCAACTGGCCTTCTGGACTTGAATAAAGCATGGTGACCCTTAAAAACTCTGCTCCACAGTCTTGAGACACCCCTTGCCTTTAGACCTATTAAAAGCAGGCAGTTTGGGTGTTTCAACCCTGTAACACAGTTGGAGTGGGATAAGGACAGATATATTTGTAGGACTACTTTTTTTTTTAATCTAGCTTTTTGGTCCCCGTTGCCTCCTCCCACCAACTGGCGATGGGGACACATAAGTATTTTGTGGATTTTCTCCCCCCCCCAAGGCTCCAGCAAATGGCTGTGCGAGCATGTGGAGTTACGCATTGCACCCCGTGGCACCAGCTCAACCTCAGCCCCTTCCGCCTCCTGATACTTTTACTGCCCCCCTCTCTGTCTACGCTACCCGCTGGACCTCGGCACGGGGTCATAATGTCGTACAGCAGCATGCTGTGTGGCATAAGCGCGGTGTGCAGTTTAGGGATATTTTCTGTTCTGTTGGAGGGCTGCGCCCCCTGGACCCCCACCATTAGGATTCTAACTCCAGGGAGGGGTCCAACTCGAGCGCACAGGTCCAGGGTATGCCATAATGCCATGCGCTAATCAACGCCAACATTATGACCAGTCAGCTGGACTTTCCAACCTGTGGGAGTGGAATTATGGGGGTGCCAACCCCTCACCACCCCCTGGAGAGAGAGCTGCCTACTAGCATGCTCAATCCTGCTCCGCCCTCCCCCTCCATGCTGGCTCCTCAACGACATGAGGTCATTCTCGAACCTGGGTTGCCGGCATAGTGTGAGGTAAGGCGTCCATTGCCTCCACCCTCTACGCCACCGGGCCAGCATAGGACTTCTTTTGAAAGAGCTAGGTGCAGGAGACTGGAGCTAGAGAGGGAACTTTCACTGGATGCAAAGGACTGCTGAGGATCAGGTGTGCAGGTGGGGGGTAGACACTGGACAGGAGACTGGAGCTAGGGTGGGGTATTTCACCAGATGCAAAGGACTGCTGAGGGCCAGGTGTGCCAGTGGGGGACCACTAGACCAGCAGAGGAAATGCCCAGTGGCCGGATAAATTATGCGTGCACCTGCCCAGAAGTGTGCCAAAAGGCACAGTGCAGGTGGATGGGGGGAAGCACTTGGTTGTAGTGCCAGGCCAAACTAATTTGCAGTATGGTATAGCAGCAGTTGTGTGGGACCAATCCAGACATAATATAAATGCAGAAATGTACAGCACTTTAGGATAGATTGATTAATAGAGCGTGTTAATATATTAAGGAGAGGTAATTATACATTTATTGTACAGAGGACTATGAGTAGTAATTTATTTAACTCTCTATAGAAAGTAAGTTAGTAGAAAATCAAGGAACATCAGTAAGACATGAGAAATTAACAAAGCTTGAAATGGTGGCTGTAGGCCCAAGACATCAGCTAGGCTCGAGTTACTAACAAATCATTAGCAAGGATAACAATATGGTCATTTATCAATAGGAGAGATTGACTGATTGATTTATACGTTGTTGACCAGGTTGGTACACTGGCATTAGATGCCTTTTTCAGACTTGAGTAAGATTAGTAACGCTTAAAATACTAGCTAAGCCTGAGATATTAGAAAGGCCTTGGACATCAATTACAATTGAGCGATCAGCAAGGCTAGTGTTACTGTATTACCAAATCATGAGATACCAGCTAGGCTTATATTAGCAGCAAATTATGAGAGATGAGCGAGATTTGAGGCTTGTAGGTCTCTCTCAGCCGGTTACCCCTGCGCTGCCCGTGACTCCTGTTTCAGTAAGGATTTCAGTAAAATATAGGATTTCTAGAGCAGATTAAATTTATAGGAAAAGTAATATCTGACTGATTTGAAAGGAAAGGAAAGATCACTTTTGAATTCACAGAATAAATCTCTCAAGGTGGGTATGAGTTCCCCACATCACTTGATAATGTGATATTACAGGAACACAGCAAATTGCAAAGTAGGTCTGCAGCACTGCTTTTGGAAGCATGGGGGAGCCCCATCATCTGTGATGCTGAGAATCATGCTTAGTAGTGGATCCTTCTGTATTATTGTGACATACAGCTCAATAAATGCATACCGGGCCCTGAATCTTGAGGGAGGGAGGGTAACTACAGCAGAGGGATACCCTGAAGAGGTTAACATAGTTTCTGCAGCTAAACTGTGTCTGAGAAGTGGCTGTAAAACTGGTATATTGTATTTGTAACATAAAAAGACACTGTCGGAATTGGCCTAGTCCGCCCCACTGCCTGTCATTGTTATGGATATGTATCAGTATATAGGTAAGTGATGACACACAACGGGGTATGCAGTCGCACTCGGATAGTCAAATGCCTGCATTGTAAGTCACAAGGTAAAGCAGAATGCGTTCAACTACCCGAGAAGTGTGTATATCAGACAGTGACTGCACACCCCAAAGTGTGTTATCAGGTTTATAAAATAGGTGTCAAGTCAATATAATATGGGAAAAAACATATGAAAAAGGTGCAGGTGTGTGGCCACTAAGGAATAATACACAGTCATGGGATGTGTTTGCACCAATGGTAGTGTATTCACACTCAATATTTGTTCATAAGTATTTATGATTTGTTTAATATACAGAAAACGTTGTTCCTATGTCCTCATGAAACTGTGCAATCTGTAAAGCCAGACCCATCTGATAAAGAATAAACAGCTGAGCTTACTGGAGAATGGAAGGCTGATGTGTCCAGTAAATTGGCAACTTGATGGTGCGTGAAGAGTAAAGAATCCTGCTCGAGGCCAGCCTCCTCCATCTCACCCTGGAACATATCTCTGGCCGCCTGGGCAAAATCTGTTGGATAAACACCAAGGGTTACGAAGGTCTAAAAATATGATTGCTGCACAGCCCCTTGGACCTCCTGCACACAAACTGGCAGGACATTATACAGAATGCATTACTGCTAGAGCTATTTGAAACCCTGAATATTCTGCATCGTGAACAATGCAAACCAAATCAGGGCAACTTTAAACTGGTTCACAGTTACGTTTGGGGAGATTAAAGAGACCCACTAAGATTTGCCCCTGCACCCAATGTACAGATGCCTTACCTCCACAGCAGTAGTATAATTTGATGATGCACACAAAGAATTCATCTCAGAAAAAGTTATTTCACTCGCAAACATCACAAAACCGGATCTCAAGGACTTCTCATTTCTTTCCGGCTGCCCATGCTCTGCCCCTGCTCTCACTAGCGTGATGACGAGATGCTAGGGAGAGCGCGGGGGTGCACTCCATTACAGTCAATGGGAGCCAGCTTTCTGATTGATTTTTACTATTAGAATGGCCATATTGTAATGAACGTGGGCACTGGTCACTAACAAGGGCCTTGTTAGTAGACATGTGCCCACGTTTCATCACAAAGTGGCCTTTCTAATATTAAAAATCAATTGTAAAACTGGCTCCCATTGACTACAATGGAGCACACTCCCGCACTCTCCCAAGCATCTCATCTCGCCAGTGAGCTCGGGGGCTAAGTGTAGGCAGCTGAAAAAAAATGGGAAGTCCTTGGGACCCAGTTTTGTGATTTTTGCAAGTGAAATCACTTTTTCTGAGATGAATTCTTCGTGTGCATCGTCAAATTATACTACTGCTGTGGAGGTAAGGCACCTGTACATCGGGTGCAGGGGCAGAGGAAATTAAATTGGTGGATCTCTTTAAGAAATTTGTAATATTTTTTGCTGTTTTGGATGTAAACTGTTTGTTTCAAACTTAAAGACCAACTGCTCTGAGCAATCAACTTTGTCCTCTTAGAATTTATTTCTGTCTGAAAACAATTAGTGAACTCCTGAGCTTCCGGATTCACTTCATTGTTAAATGGTTTGTCTCCAGCTCAACTGCAACATTATTGTGACAAAGCAAGCAGGGATCTGAAACCAAATCCTGTTTCCACCTGCCGCATACCTACATTAACTCCCCCCTCCCAGATATCCCCAAAATCTCTGTATTACTAACTCACCTCCTCAATATCTTGTACATGTCTTGAGTACCAGCTTGCTTCTCTGATATTTTCAGCATTCATCTATTACCAACTCTCTCCCTGTTATCGACCCAATATGAGACCAGGAGAGAGAGTGTGTGTGTGTGTGTGTGTGTGTGTGTGGTGGGTGGGGGTATGATAGACACATACTGTACATGATTCTATGCAGGTTTGTGTTTTGTTTTTTTTCTTTTTTGCTAACATGGTAAGGCCCATTGGGCACACATGCCTGTTTTCTGGGGTGACCCGGGAGCACTGGGGTGGTTAAGCGACTTGCTTAGGGTACCACAGTATGCAAGTGGATGTTATGGGAATCAAACCCAGCTCTGCTGGAGGTACCAAGCTCATTCACATCTCATTATTCTAACCTCTAGGGTATACTCCCTAGCTATCTCCTACTCCCTTCTCCCCCAAGACGCATCTGGAAGCAAGCTGTTCTCAGCTCAGTATGTACTTCCTGGTTAAACTTTTAAATAAAGAAATACTGTCAGCCCTAGAATGGACATGGCAGAGCTGTTCACAAAGAAATAGTGATGGCGAGGGGCACAACTCTAAGCTGGTAGGGGGTAAGTTCAAAAAAGAAATAAGGAAGCTTGAATTTTTTCCAGAAAGAGTTGTAGGTGGCTGGACTTGCTTGCCCAACTAAATGAGTGGGGGGTGCCCAGCACCGCTGGGGGAACCACTGGATACCAGGAAGACTTTTTTTTGTTTTAATTCCATATTACATCGGGGGTGTCTGGTACCATGGGAGGGGTGGGGATCAAGACACCAGGGAGGGATTTTTTGTTTTAATTCCAGGCTGGCGATCAGAGGGGGGAATCACTACCACCAGGGATTATATATGTCACTTTGAGGCTGGGGATCGGAGGTTGGGGGGGACCACTAGCACCAGGGATTTTATTAATTATTACGAGGTTGGGATGGAGGGCTCTACTAGCACCAGGGACATTATTTCTCATTACGGGCTGGGATCCAGGGGAAAGGAAAGGACCACTAGCACCATAGATTTTATTAATCATTATGGAACTGGGATCGGAGGGAGGGAGAACCACTAGCACCAGGGATAGCAACAACTGTCATAGATGGTGGGGGCGGGGTGGCGCTGTGCTACCTGCCTCCACTATCCATGCAAATGGATCCATAATAGGCATACAAATGGCCCCTTAGCACCTTACATTCCCAATGGGCTCATTTGCATGGGTCTACCTTTGAATGCTGCAGATAGTGCTCCAGTGCTATCAACTCTTGGGGCAATCTTCAGATGCTATGTCAGTGCCGTGCTCCCTGACTTATCACTGCCCTGACATGGCCCTATATTCAGTTGGGTAGCGCCTGGCTGAATATAGCATCCTGGGGCCCCTGGGCACTCGCAACGTGCAGCACAAACATTTACGCTGCGCTTTGTGCCTATCTGAATATCGGCCCCTGGTATATTTTGCCAAAGTTGTTTTAACTTTACATGCATGTGGCCCCCAACAACTTAATAATTATATCTGTGTAAAAACTGCTAAAAATGCAACTGTGAGCAACCTGTACTTTGCATGCTGTCCAATGTTGATGTGCGGACATGTATCCAGTGTGGAAAACTGTTCATGTACGAGCTACTCATTTCCCATGTGATGCCAGGTAAATGCATTTTATAAAACTTCCTTATGTGCTGAGCTTTTTAATGCCAGTCCAAATGAAAAACAAGCTGTCTCTCACACATTAAAGAAACAGCTTTGAAAAGTAAACATAGAAACATATAATTTGACGGCAGATAAGGACCGCTTGACCCACCTAGTCTGCCCATTTCCCTACCTGATGGATAAGCTGCAGATTCTAGTTAATCAACAGCTTACTTCCTCCTATCCCCCACAAGAATTGCCTTATGCCTGTCCCATGCATGCTTGAATTCTCCCACTGTTCCTGATTCCACAACCTCCTCAGGAAGACTGTTCCATGCATCCAGAACCCTCTCTGTGAAAAAATACTTTCTAACATTACCTCTGAGCCGTCCCCCCCATCTTCAAATTGTGCCCCCTTGTTCTTGCACATCTCTTTTTCTGAAAGATGCTACCCTCCTGGACTTTGTTAAGTCCCTTGAGATACTTGAAAGTTTCTATCATGTCCCCCCTCTCCCTCCTTTCCTCTAGGGTATACATATTAAGCTGCTTTAGTCTCTCCTCGTGTGTCTTCTGATGCAGACCCTGCACCATGACTCGCAGTGCATTAGTGCCATGCTGGTGCATATGCCCAGCATCACGACTTTACTTTTCAAAACCATTTTTTAATATAATAGACTGTTTGTTTTTCATTTGGATTGGCATAGAAAAGCTCAGCACACAAGGGACTTTTATAAAATGCATTTAGCTGGCATCACTTGGGAAATGAATTACTCATGCATGAATGAGTTTATTGGTGCCTATGCACCATATTAGGCAAATGGCTGCATGTCAGCTTCGAGCAGTTGGCAAAGCTTGGGTTGCTCAAGGTTGTATTTTTAGCAGTTTTTACACAGATATAATTACTAAGTTGAAATCGATAGCCACATACATATAAAGTAAAAGCAAAGTTGACAAAATAACCCAATTTTATTACTTAATGAAAACCACACATAAAGCTGACAGTGTCCCTTGACTCCTTTGCTAATATTTTTTTTTTCAGGTTTGACAGGTCATACATCTCATATTTGGATAATAGGGCATAATGTTTACTAATTACCTTTCTCCCTCCTCTAAATTTAAGACAAGTGATCCTAGAGTTAATAAGAGGATCTCTTGGAGATGGCCAATATTTCCTTTTATGAAATTCTTAATTTGCAAATACATGAAAAATTGACCCATTTGAAGGTCATCTGTATCTTTAATCAAATTAAAGACAGCAAACTTTCCATCTACATATAGTTGCTTACATTGTGTTAACAGCTTTTGTTTCCAAGTGCTCAGATATGTATTGTTTGTTATATTTGAGAAATAGGAGTTCTGAAAATTGAAGAATATGAAGATATGCTTTGTGCAGGTTTTAGAACTTTATGTGCGTCAAACCATATTTTTACCATATTGTTTTAGAAAGGGGAGACAGGTGAGAATTATTCTTGGTTGTTAAAAATCTTATCCCATAAAATAGTCTACATATTATCCCAAGGAGTAGTTGATGCTTCCAAAATAATCCATGAAGGAGATATAGTTGAGCATTTAAAGCAATTTTTATTACCTCTAGCTGGGCCGAAATGTAATATCACTTGAAATTAGGAAGAGCTAGCCTGGAATTGTTAACTGAGCATTTTAACTTAGATTTTGCTATTTGGAGCTGGTTATTGTTCCATATAAACTTAAGAATTCTTTTATGCAGGCTCTCACAACAGCTTTTGGTGACCTTGATTGGTAGGGTTTGAAATAGGAACATAAGGTGCGGTAATAAATATTCATGTTTGTAATGTTTACCTTCCTCAAAGAGATAATGAAAGATCATGCCACTTACCCAAATCTTTCCAAACTTTGGTCCAGAAGCAGTCCACAATGAGCCCAAAATAATTTTGTAATATATTTTGTTGTTTGAATGCAGTGATATTGAAAGCTTTGAGAAATTTTACAGGAGAAACTATAAAGATCTTGGGACCATATGAGAGATGAGATGCTCAATACCCCCAAACACATGACTTCTGTTATATCCCAGCTGATTCTATAGTCTGAGACATGAGAGAAATTCTGTATCAAAGATAATAAGATATGAAGGTTATTTGTTATGTTATCCAAATAGATTATGAATTTATTAGCATAAAGTGAAATACTGTGTTGTTGTTTATTAACTGTTATATCCATATTCTGTTGGTCCTCTTATAAAAGTTGTGTAAAAGGTTCCATGTAAAGGGCAAATATAGGGGAGACAAAGAGCAGCCTTATCAAGTGCCCTTTTCAATGTAATAGCTGAATTTGAGATTGCAGTATTTGTTTTGATTTTAGCAGAGGGTAATCTGTATATCATGTTGTCAATCCATTTAACAAAATTGTGGTCCAAATCAAAGCGGCAGAGAACACTTTTCAAGAAAGACTTGTTTACACTGTCTGCAACCTTCTCAGCATCCAACGCCAGGAAAGCTATAGACGGGGAGGTGTTATTTACTATGGTATCTAAGGCCCTCCTGACATCGTGTGCAAACTTCTTCCTCCAGTGAAGTCTATATGATCTTATGTATATAAACATAAAGGTGGATGGCAAAGATTTTTGCAAAAATGTTATAGTCAGAATTTAATAGGGAAATGGGTCTATATGATCTCCATCTCTGTACAGGTTTATTCTCTTTAAAATCAGGGTGCTATGGGCTTCATTGAAGGAAGGAGGGACAGCATCCAATAGGGCAGTATTACTATAAATGGTATGTAAAGTGAGTGTAAGTTTGTGGCTGAACATAATATAAAAGTCATTTGTAAATCCATCCAGGCCTGGAGAGATAGCTTTGAGGGATTAATAATAACCTTTCTGATCTCTACCTGTGAAATTTCTAAGTCCAGATGGTCTGCACAAGCTTTATCCATTTTCTACCAATTACCTAGTAAAATAAATTCTGAGATTTCTTCTGAGGTTGGTTCAATCTCATGAGTGTATCATTTTTGACAAAAATTGTAACTATGTAATTTTCCTTTGGTCTTCATGGACTTATTCCTGAGCATGCCTCCCGCATTAACAACTCCCCTCCCCATCGTCTGCATACGTCTGTTTCCTAATCCCTCTCCCAACATCCCCAGCAATTCTTCTTTACCTCCAAAAGCCACTGTTCCTTGAGAATCTGTTGTCAGACTCAATCGAAGTTGTCTTTTTCTTTCCTCTGTCACATCTACTCCAAGGTACCTCAGTGCCTAGAACACAAACAGAACACATCCTTAGCTGACTGTTACACTTGCACTTTTTACCATTACCTTAAGGCAGCCAAGCAGAGATGCACCAGTTCGTCTGATGCAGAGAGCCCTGCTATGTGTTTCTAGTCATAACTCCAGCATTTAATTAGAGCTCATTTATAGATATATTTTTATTGAAGAATTCTGCAGTACAACAGTGAAGCTTACAGCAATTCCTACATTAACTGCATTTGATGAAAGTTACAAACATACAAAGGACTAGATAACGATTGTAAATTCACAACATAATTCATTTAGCAGTCCATTAACAATGTTTAGTGCTTACTCCACCAGTTTACAGCTTTTTGGAAAAAACAAAACCAAAAAATGAAAAACAACCCCCAGGAAGGGACTAAATCACTACTACCTCCAGCTCATTCTTGGGGGTTTACGAAACACACCACTTCCAAAAAGACAGCTGCAAAACCACCAGACCATGAAATCACAGACTGAGAACGTGCAGCTGGAGGGAACCTAGAAATGAACAAAACCCTAGCTGGAACATTCAAGGAATGAACAGCTGCAGAGCCGCAAAAAGTGGATGTTTAATTTTTATGGATATGTGCAGTACTTAATCCCAGTGCTTCGCATCCGTATGAATGATGCTGCTGCTGCAGAGGCCCCCTGACAAAGCACCATATGGATGCAATGTGCTGGAGTTTGGTGCTGCACTTCTCCATGTGATTAAAAATACACTTCCTGCAGATCTGTAGCTGTTCATTCCTTGAGTATGTCGGTCTGGGGGGTTTATGGTACTAAAGCGAGGGAAAAGTAAATATTTCAAAAAGCAGTCGGTTTATACGACTGTACAAAAAAAATTGCCTCTGGCAGGGGTGAGTCATTAAGAAAAGGGTTACATTAATGTTCAAAAAGATCTATACGCCCTTTCAGTTCATACAAAATTTAAAGATGGTTGCAAGGAGTGATGCAAGACTTTAGCTACTGTACTTGTATATGGAGAAAAGCCAGCTAGTACATTCTCAGAAAAAAACAATTATTGTATTATTTTTGTAAGTCAACAGATCTATGTATAAATAATTGAATCTCTATAGCAAGCTGCTTCCCACTTGTCACTTTTGCCATCCAGACTGCTATCCTAGGTGAACCCAGACATTATCATTCATTTTTTTGAAGGTCAGTCATGATTGATCATTGTTAATCATCAGATGTCACCATATGATCATTTAGGAAGATTATGATCTAAGATCTTAATCATCAAACATCTAACTTTCAAATCACCATCTAATGATTATTTATTACTTTTGTTAGTTTAAATTAGCATCATGGTTTTTGATGATAAGTAAATAATCAAGTGATGATCATTGAGAATTATATGTTTAGTCACATGAGTAATATTTGACAAAGTTTTATTTATTATTAATAATAAGAAAATGTGGGGCCTCATGGAATGTTTGGGAGACTCCTTACAGTTTATTTTAGAGGCATGGTATAGAGAGTTGTTGTTTTCATCTCTTTCTTATTCCTTATGGCTCAAGTACACCCTCCTGGCAATCAAAACTACATCTTCAGTGAAATGGAGTGAATTTGCATGGAAATGTAGATCCAGATATTTTTGCATCCCCTCCACATTGGTTTAATATCTCCCAGCAGAATATTGGCACTATTGGAGGAAATACGTACATACCCTGACTGATCATTCCCATGTCGTTGGTCATGTCAAAGTCTAACCCCCTTCAGGAATGCCCTTTTGTAGTGTTTTTCTTAGTTATCCTTATCACTAAAGTTAGTTATATCCTCAGTGGTACTGTTGTCAATTCCACCGCCACATATTAAACTTCTCCCTCACTCAGTGGCCTATGTATAGTTCCTGGCCACACAAAAACAGCTATCACAAGATTCTGAATGACTCTCAATACACCCACAATAACTTCCGGGCAACAAATACTAACCGAAATGTACACCATGGAACGTATAATGGGCATCATTCATGACAAGCTCCCTCAATTTTACACCAAACGGCACAGATGGACCTCTTCTTCTGTGTCACCGAATGACTCCTTTGTATCCTAGTCAGGATTTTGAGCATTCCCTTAACATAAGCCCATGTCGGGTACCTTAGTCCTGTAAGATGGTGATAAACCGGTACTGCTTGCTCCTCTCACTCTTACCTACTTTTGTTATATTTGTTCAGATTTATTACCCAATCACAAAAAGCTTGACAACAAGGCTAGCTGCTGATTATGTCTATATCTCTCAAAATATGCTGCATCATAGTAGAGAAATGTGGTTGCGTTTTCTTTTCCACGAGTCTATTGTTAACTTGTGATTTGCTGACTTTTCTACCTGATGTAATAATTTGTAACCATATCAGATACAAGGTGACTCAATAAAAATATGTTCTAAAAAATAATATGAAAATATGAAAGTATCAAATATCTGCAAAAGAAAATTAATTATAATATACATTTTGTGAAATTAAGTTTTAATCCCTATAGAAAGAGTACAAGCTATGTTTGCTTTAATATATATATATATATATATATATATATATATATATATATATATATATATATATATATATATATATATTTCATAACTAATTTTCATATTTCAAAAGCAGTTATGGAACAAAAATGATAATTTCTGTTTTTAAAATAATACTAGTTGACAATATCAGTTTGCAGACTAATAGGAATGGTTTTAAGCATAAATCAAGTACTTGAAGGAACTCACTACAACCATTAATGGAACTAGTTTATGAAGGTATAAAAAAACTATTTGAGCCTGTATAACAGGACATGAGTAAGAAGTTAGGTGACGAGTAAGTATCAGTAAAAGCAGTATATTTGGATAGAATATGCATCATAACTGATGATTCCCATAAAGATGACTAAATAGAAAACAAGCATTTGTCAATGCTGGATGTTCACCACTGGTATAGAAGCCCGGGAGTAGTAGATACGTTGTGGTGCACTGTGTGGGTTATATATCACCAAAGTTTGGAGGCTGTATTTCTAAATCTGAATGCAGGCTCATAACTTTGCTATGTTGTAATAGTATTGTCCCAAATTGTCAACATTGCCTTCTTATAACCCCACCTCATGAAGAAGTACAGAGAAAATTTTTCAACACCTGTCTGAAAGGTGATTTCATGCAGGGACTGCAAAATCACCTTTCAGGATGCAAAAACACATTTTGAGCAGGATTTGAAAAATGGCAGCTGTCACATTCATGAGGTGCTTTAAAGAAATGACTATGTTGTAAATTTGGGGTAAAAATATTGAAAATTACCAAAGTTATAATCTTGCATTTGCAAAATGTAATGTAGCCTCATAAATTTGCTATTTTTTAAAATTTTTCCACCAAATTTTCAACATAGCCTTTTTATGACCCCGCCTCATGAAGAAGGACAGAGAAACTTTTCAACTCCTGGCCAAAAGGTGATTTCGCGCAGGGACTGCGAAAGTACCTTTCTTCTTGTATTATACTTTTTTTACCCAATAAAAATCCCCTAGTCTTACGATAAGGGCCATGGATCTTTAACTTCCATCAGGACAGCCACCAGAAATGGACAGAAGGAACCTTAATTCAATGTCTCACCTGATATAGTGCCCCTACTGCTGCATTATAGTGTCAATACTGGAGATTAGCCTGGTATCCTTGTGTGGAGTATTTTTTTTCTTTTTTCGCAATTTTTGGCCAGGAAAGGCACATTAAGCTGAGGCTTATTTCCAGGTGCATCCTGGGAGCACAGGAAAATTAAGTGGGCACACAAGGAAGTTCAGCTTTTTAAATCTGCTTTGAAAAAATGTTCTATTCACTGAAGCCTTCCCTGAATTTGTAATTAACTATTTTTATTTTCATTTATGTTGCCTTTTTAATTGTCTTATTTGTAGTTGTTTTATTGTACATTACCCTGAGCCTTCGGGAAAGGGGCTATAGAATTAGCATTGCCTTGCCTTAACTTGCTCATGGTCACACAGTAGGCAAGTGATAGCTGCGGGATTCAAACCCAATTCTCCAGGTTTGCAGCTCAGTGCTCTTAACCACTAGGCGATACATGCTCCCCAGGGGAAGCAGAACCGCTAAATTTCCAAATAATTTTTTTTGTCTTGAGTATAAAAAACTATTCAGTGGAAGGTACATACATACCCCTAGCCTACAAATTTACAGTTGGCTTACTGGGCTTCTTGTTACATTTTCTGGCATTGAGAATAAATTTATTCCAGGATTACCACCAGGTGGCAGCATTCCCCCCAGCAGACAGCACTTGGATCACACATTGCTGTCCCCAGTATAAACAACTCCACATTTTAAGTCTTGGAAGCCCTCTGTCCAGCATCTGGAAGATGCTATTCCAAAAACTGTCAACATAAAAGTCACAGTAATCTATGCTCCTACTTAATGACAAGTAAGCTCTGTGAACGGGGATTTCGCAAATAAACAATTTCATTGTGTTCTGAGGTCTAAATATTTGATGGTATGTCCCAAATTCTGCTGTCTTTTTCTGGACATTCGAGGAACAGCGTTCCGCATTCAGGTGACGAAAGGTAGAGAGGCCAGACTGTATCAGTGATCTGTCTCTGCTAAGAGCTGAAAAGAACTGCGTGTATCCTCACTGCAACGACTCCTCTTTTGAACATGCACTAATCGCTTTCATTTTTGTAACTTATTTCTTTGTGAATTTAGTTTTTCACAAAAATAGTACAGTGCTCTCAAAAGAGCAGTTTGTCTTCCTCATTCTGTACTCCACTCCGGTTGCTGTTTTCAGTGCTAACTGCAAGCTGATAACATTTGACCTGAAATCTCAGGAAAGGTCAATTCCACATTGCACCCAAACCCAGGAGTCCTCGAGCCCCTGAATATATTTCAGGGTAAGGACTAACTGCTCAACAAATGTACTTTTGGGTCAATCTGATGCAAAGCACCCCTTAATTATACTGCTTGTTTAAAAAACAAAACATGACATTGGGGTATCCAGACTCTCATATCAGTCTATCACTCACTCACTTACTCACTCAGTAATTTTTTTTATTCACAAAGAGACCCATATTTAAATGTGGCCGATAGTACACTGGCAACGCTCTGCTAACACCCCATAGTCCTGTACACAGACAATGATTCATTAACACCCTACAGTCTACACAGGCAATACTGAGCTATCCCCTCACTGTCCTACACACAGGTAGTGCTGGGCTATTCCTTCCCAGTCCAAAAACAGACAATGCTGGGCTATCCCCTTGCAGTCCTAACACAGGCAATGCAAGGCTAGCCCCTCACAGTCCTATACACAGGTAATGCTGGGCTATCCCCTCACAGTCTTATACACAGGCAATGCTGGGCCATCCCCTCACAGTCCAATACACAGGTAATGCTGGGCTATCCCCTCACAGTCCTGTACAAGGGTAATGCTGGGCTATCCCCTCACAGTCCTATATACAGGTAATGCTGGGCTATCCCCTCACAGTCCTATACACAGGCAATGCTAGGCTATCCCCTCACAGTCCTATACACAGGTAATGCTGGGCTATCCCTTCACAGTCCTATACACAGGCAATGCTGGGCCATCCCCTCACTGTCCAATACACAGGTAATGCTGGGCTATCCCCTCACAGTCCTGTACACAGGTAATGCTGGGCTATCCCCTCACAGTCCTATATACAGGTAATGCTGGGCTATCCTCTCACAGTCCAAAACAGGCAATACTGAGCTATCTTTTTACAATCCTATACCCAGGTAATGTTCGACTGTCCCCTCCCAGTCCTGCACATAGGCAATGCTTGACTATCCCCTCACTGTCCAATACACAGGGAAAGCTGGGCTATCCCCTCACAGTTCCATGCACAGGCAATGCTGGGCCATCCCCTTACAGTCCAATACACAGGCAATGCTGGGCCATCCCCTCACAGTTCTGCACACAGGCAATGCTGGGCCATCCCCTCACAGTTCTGCACACAGGTAATGCTGGGCTATCTTGTCACTGTCCTATACACAGGCAGTACTAGGCTATTTCCTCACAGTCCTATGCACAGGCAATGTTGGCCTATCCCCTCACAGTCCTATACATAGGCAATGCTGGGCTATCCCCTCACTGTCCTATACACAAGTGAGACTGGGCCATCCCCTCACAGTGTTATACACGGGCAATGATGGGCTCTCTCCTCACAGTCCTATACACTGGCAATACTGAGCTACCCCCTCACAGTCCTATACATAGACAATATCAGGCTATCCCCTCATAGTCCTGTAACAGGCAATGCTGAACTGTCCCATCACCATCCTAAAGATACGTAGTGCTGGGCTAGCCTCTCAAAGCCCTATGCACTGATAGTTCTAGGCTACGCACTCAACATCCTATACACTGACAGTACTGGGCTAGCTCATCAAAGGCTTGTACACTAACAGAAAGAACACAGGAGCAGTGCATGATGGAGTCTGATAGCAGGTATCAGGACACAAATGGTTTAACTGCATATGAATGGTGTATTAACCACAGTGAAAGAAAAGAGCTGAGAACAACCCCATTCCTTCACCTCTATCGTAGGAGGCTTTGTCAGGTGGGTGGGCTGTAGCCACGGTGGTCCTTTTTGAATCAAATAGTGATGTCATGAATATATGTCACTAAGGAAGAGTATCCTTTACATTCATTCAAAAAACTGCAACTGAAAAGGAGATATTTCCAAGTAAATATTCATTATTGCTGGTTAAAGATTGGCAAAGCTGCAGCAAAATTGGAGAAGAGGGAATGAGGAGCGGAGGGGAGGGGAGGGAGGAGGGAGGGTGGGGAGGGAAATGCAGAGATTGGAATAGGAAGCTCCACATGGTAAATATATAAATAGTGACATTGTAAGTATGCATCACTAGGGGAGAGCTGGCGGGCTTTTTATGGTAACCATCAGCTATTGGGTTCATTTATTTTATGTATGTTGTGGGTCACACCAACATCTGTTATGTCTTGTAGTTTGAGGACTGGGCAATAATAACTAGGTCCTATCTATATTTAGTGTGTGGGGATCCTTTATTCCAAATCCGCCAGCCCCACTAACCCCTCTCCTTGCCCTCTTTTTCCAATTTTTGCTACAGCCTTTTTGATACTAGGGGCTCGATACACAAAGGTTGGCGCAAGCTGCGGCGAAGGCAGCTTGTGTTGACCGTTGATGCACCAGGGACCCTGTGCCTGATTCACTATTAGGCAGGGTCCTGGCGGCAAAGTCCTGCAGCCTGTAGCAACCCTGGCACTGCGCCAAACAGATGGTACATCCTGAAGGTGTGCCACAAGCCATGGGCAGCCGGGGTAGTACAGCACCATGGACAGCAGCTTTGCGGTTGTCGCTCTCGGGTCAGGGTCTCGGTGGTCTAGCACACAATCAGCCCTGATATCCGATAGTAATTATTAAAGAAAATTGTAGGTCTAGTGGATTCTCGATCAGCTTCAATCTTGTTAGAATTATGTGAAAATACAATGGTGGTCTGTCAGTCCCCTCAACTCCTGATCCCATTATGCATACTTAAACAGCCCTGTTGATCTAGTGGCCCCCCATCCCAGCAGGCAGCGTCCCACCACCCCGCACCCCCCAACCTGAAACAGAGCCGCCGACCAGCACAGCCCTCCTCACACCATCACTTCCGCCCACTGAGTGAGCTGTCAATAAGGAGTGCTCCTTACTACTGACAGCTGTCGACAGCTGGATGCGGTGGTGTGGGGAGCATTGTACTGGTTACTGACTCTGTTTTGGGTTGGGGAGGAGAGTGGTGGGACACTGCCTACTGGGGAGGGAGGGACACTAAATCACCAGGGCTGTTTAATTATACATAACAGGGGATCGGGGCTTTGGGGGGGGCTGCTAGACCACCAGGGTGTTTTTTTCTATAATTCCTAACAGGGATCGGGGCTGATTGGGGGTCCACTAGACCACCAAGGTTTTTCTTTAATAATTACTATCTGGGATCAGGGCTAATCAGGGGTCTGCTAGACCACCAGGGATTTTTATTATATTTAATGACTGGGATCGGGGCTTGTCGGGGCACAGCACATTGTCATTAATGTCAAAACCCTCACAGGGACACACATCTATGTACCCTTAGACCAGCCCTGGTACTTAGACTTTTGCCCTCTGGGAGGGTTTTGTGAATACCACATTGGGGCATATGTCAGCCTGCATCTGCTGCAAGCCCTCTAATGCCATGTCTCAGCCCATTTTCTGATGCAAGACTGGCGCAACCCCTTTGGTATATGTAGCCTCTGTTTGATGCAGGGGCTTTTCTAAATAGCTCCTGGTGCATCTTTTGGCGCAAGGTGCTATTTACATCATTTATGTTTGATGGAGGCACATTACGTCATTCTAGGGGCTTTGTGAATCAGGCTTAAGGTTACTTTAACCAGCATTTGCAAATATCTATTTAGAGACATCTCCCCTTTTTTAGCTGCACTTTTCAAACGAATATACTTAGCTCCACTATTCTCCTATTGATGCATGCTTATGATGTCACTATACATTTAATGTGTGGAGCTTCCATATTCCAGTCTCCACATTCCCCCCATTCTCCCATTTTTGCTGCAGCTTTACCAATCTTTAACAAGCATTAATGGATATTTACTTGGAGATATCTCCTTTTTAGTTGCAGTTTTTTGAATGAATATAGAGGGTACTCTCCCTTAATGATGCATATTCATGACATCACTATTTAAAGCATAGAAACACAGACGATGACAGCAGAAAAATACCAATGGTCCATCCAGTCTGCCTGAATTACCCATGAAGGCCTGAGACCTACAGTCCAACCTGGGTCCTAGCTCCCCCCATCCTCCCCCCTATTCTCCTTCCTCATTCTCTCACCCCGAGTGACCACCACACCCTTCATTCTGTCCCAGATGTACTTGAAACCAACAACTGGTTTAGTGCCCACCACTTTAGCTGGTAGACTGTTTAATGGCTCCACCACCCTTTCTGTAAAATAATACTTCCTCTTGTCCCTCCTGAACCTTCCTCCCGTCAGTTTCTATTCATGGTCTTGTGACCTCGAACTAGCATTCAAGCTAAAAAGTTCCTCGTAGTGCACCTTGTTTATTCCTCTTATTTAATTTAAAAGGGACCACCACCGTGAACTGCAGCCCCATCCCCTGATGAAGTCTCCTGCAATAGAGGTAAAGGGCTGGGGTTGTTCTCGGCTCTTTGCTTTCCCTGTGGTTAGTGAACCATTCATATGTAATAAACCAGTCTGTGTCGTGATACCTGCTCTCAGACTCCATCATACACTGCTCTTGTGTTCTTTGTGTGTCGCCAGGTTTTTATTTTTATTTATTTATTTATTGAATTCTCGGATTACAACCTTTGAGCTGCAAGCTCATTTACAAAGGTTCCACGTTGGGTAGAAAAAAACAGAAAACAATTACAATTACAGATAATCACAGGTATACACTGGTGCTAAAAATCAACAACAATTCAGGCCCATGGCAGGGGAAACAGTGGGCTAAATGATTAACAAAGGACTGGCAAGTTTAACAGTCACTGAGCTAAGCTGGTAAAGAGGAACAGAGAGAGAAGGAAGCAGACGAGTAGACCAGGATAGATGGTGAGGAGGGGATAGCGAGGGAGTGTGGTAGCTGTACCTCAGGCATGGGGGAACCTTGTCTGGTGATGGGTAGGGGCAGAGAGGGGGCAGGTCAAAAGGTAGGGACTTAGAGGAGGGGGTAGGCAGAGTGCCTAGGGAGATAAGAGAGGGAAGGGGCAGAATACGGGGGTTGGGGGAGAGGAGGAAAAGGGTGGATAAGTTGCTAATTTCAAAGAGCATAAGTAGGAGTAAACAGGATCTGTTACAGGAGGCGGTGGTCAGGGGTCAGGGTTTTGCAGCATGCATCTCTGATTGCATTTGGAGCATTCTGGTTCTGTGTGGTACTATATAGTGAGAATGCTGCACTATTCCCTCACAGTGTTATAGAGAGGCAATGCTGGTGTAACCCCTAGATGGCGCTATCCCAGGGGCTACTACCCCTGCCTGATTTGCCACTAACAGGTTGAGGGGCCTGGATCCAATGGCGGGTGCCTCCACCCAGAGGTCAGGGTTTGCAATAGTTAAACTTACTTGGTCACAGCCCTCTGGGACACTGCAACCCCCCTTTCTTCCCACTAGTGGCCCACACAATATATCAGAATTGCCTTCACAGTATACACTTACCCCCAGGGCTGGTTCAGGCACTGGGACCTCCTGTAAAATAAGATACAGTGCAACAATCACAGTACAATACTTTAACATAGACAAATACCTCAGGCAGTATAACTTTGCTGAAACAAGCAGCTCGGATTTATTTAGGGGGAATATAACAAGGACAGGGGGAAATCAGGTTAATTAGCTTATCACTTTACTCATCTACTTATGGCTCTGTGCACAGGCCTATCCCTACCAGTTACTGTCCCTGGTACCCAAGCCCTAGTGGCTAGTCCAAACCGTGGCAGCTGGTAGGGGCCTCTCCACAGAGAAAGAAAATTTAGTTTAAACAGTCAGCAGTACAGTGATTCCATTTGGATTCAATGTGGCAATTCAACAGGGAGCGACCCTGAATTAGTACTCACGACCTCCAAACAAGAAAGGGTCCTTCAATGTCAGCAGGGCTACTCTTGAGCTCCACGAGACTCTTCACACATTTATATGGCAAACTGCAACAGGCAAAAGTCCTTTAATGGCAGCAGGATTTACTTGAGCTAACCAAGCCTCCTCACACATTTATATGGTGAACAGTAACAGGCAAAAGTCCTTTAATGGCAGCAGGATTCACTTGAGGTACACAAGCCTCTTCACACATTTATATGGTAAAACAGAAAGTACTATACCAGGCAGGCTGCTTCTCTATCCCGATCGCATTACTGCACAATACCCGGAGAACACACAGCAGATTCAGTTCCTGACAGACCGAGTGCAATTCAGCAATTTCTCCAGTCTTCTACAGGGTGAGCCTGGTTTCTACTCTTCAGATATCCTTTGATTCTCTTCACAGGACAGATTCAGTCCTAACAAGCAGTTACACAAGCTGCAGACGGAACTCTGGGCCTTACACGTTCCCAACTAAAACTGCACACTGAAAAAGCACAGGGCTCCTTCCTTCTTCACTGCCAGAGCTCAACTGAAACTCCAACAGAGAAAATCAGGCACTTCCTTTGAGTTCCTCCCAGTTTTTGACTGGATTGGCTGTCACTCACAATAGACTGCTCCTGTTGATCCAAAAAGGCGCCGAAGTCTAAACTACATCTCCCAGAGTCACTGCCCATACAATCCTCTTGTGGCTGGCTCAGATTATGAGTCCAAGTTCTGATTCGTCCAAGGCACCATTTTAGAGCTAGCTTACCCCACACTGATTGGTCCAGTTCAGCAGTTCAAAACCAGAATGGGGAACTAGGCAGAACAGTTCTGACTGCAAAGAAAGCAGGTTAGACAAACTGTAATTTCATTATTACTCTAAATGGTTTCTGGCAAACAGTTACATCTTTCAGATAGGTTCCTTTGCACTCCTAGTGACTGCAAAAATGGAGTGAATTAGCAGCAGCTGGAGTGGTACTCAATCAAAGAAACACACAGTCCCCATACAAACTAATTATGTCTGCAAGCAGACAGCTCTTAAAGAAGACAGTACCAGAGGTTCTAAAACACTCACTGATAAATGGCTTAGCGCAAACACCATTCAGGCTTGGAGCATTCAAGCAAGCTCCTGGAAGTCTTTTGGAACCCCCATTTGCAGGGGGTTACACCTTTCCTGGCTTGGGAAAGCTTGACTCCCAAGGCCAAGCAAGTACCTCATAGGTTTTAACTGCAACCACATACATTTGCATTAGGCTCACACAATTAATCATCAGTCAATATATAATTTTACCAAGAACACATTTCTGAAACATTGCAGTACGTCACTCTTTACACAGTATTACATACACATTGTACCATAACTCAAGTTATTACCTCTTGTACATGAAACCTGAATAGAGGGGGCCCTTCCCTATCAGTTACCTTGGGGCTGGATGGGGCAAGGGCACCATACTTAGAGGGCAACACAAGTAACTTGGAGTTAGCACTGACGCTCAGTTTGGGCAATGAGCTCGGGGACACATACACTCCTTTATGGACAACATTGAGAGGCAGATCCACGGGCCGGCCCAGGGAATCATAACTGAGGTGCACCACAGGCTTTACAGCTCGACCAGTCTTTCTAGGGGGAACTGTTACAGTCTCTGCACTGAGCCTCATTTTCAGCATTGTCCTCACTTGTCAGGGAGTCTCCATGAGGGTAGAGAGGCTAGAACTTGGGGCACTTTCAGCTCCAGGAGTTACAGTTTCTGAGTCCACAACATTTGGCTCACATGGAGAGCTCGGACACTGGCAGTGGACTGTCAGGGCACTCAAAATACTCTTCTTGTTCTGGTGTATCACCAGTCTGACCCAATCCATCATTTTCCTCCTGAAAGCTCAAACAGTTCAACCATGCACAATGATTCCATTTCATCTGATCTGATGCTTTGCACTTCACTTTCTGGGGAGCATTGGCTCAGGGATGAAGCTGGGGCTTGGACAGTCCAGAAGGCCCAGCTTCATCTCCAGTATTGACTAGGGATTGCCCAGAAACAATTGACTCAGTTCGTAAGAAGGATAGTATTCAAAGTCACTCTCACTTTCTTCCGATATGGACTGACAGTCATGCTCAACTGGGACTTGTGGAGGGAACACTTTAACTTTGCTTCTGTAGGTGCAGACTTTCTTGATCTTTTCTTAGCAGCAGCAGCTCTAGTCACTGGTCCAGAGGGGCATCTTCTAGGGCTCAGACTCAATTAAGATTTGTCCAATGTGCAGTAAATGATTTCTATGCATTGTTTTACATCTTTTGAATTATTCTCAGGCCTTACTTTGTACACTGGCAGATCATCTAGTTTGCCCACTACAATGTGAGGGAGATGGTGCCATCTGTCAGCAATCTTGTGCTTGCCATGCAGTCCCAGATTTCTTAGCAATACCGATCTCCCTCCTGGAGTTCCTGTGCTTTCACCTTTTATCATACCTTTCTTTGTTGGCCAGAATTCTTTTGGCAGCCATGGTTTGAGCCAGTTGGTACGCATGAGTTAGCTGGGCCTTTAACTTTTGCACATACTGTAAATAGTTGTCAGCTTGAACCCCATCAGGAGACCCCAAACACACATCTACCGGTAGTCAGACTTCTCTTCAAACATCAGGCGGTAGGGGAGAACAGTGGCATCACTTTTGGTGCAGTTATAAGCATGTACCAGGGTGCTAATTTGTTGGCTCCATTTAGTCTTGTCCTTTGGGTGCAGGGTGCCTAGCATATCTAGCAAAGTGCGGTTGAAACGTTCAGGCTGTGGGTCCCCTGGGGTGGTAAGGAGTGGTTCTGGACTTTCTCACTCCCCACAGAGAAAGCATCTCTTTGATCAGATGACTCTCAAAGTCTCTCCCTTGATCAGAATGGATTCTTTTGGAGCCCCATAGTGAACAAAAAGTTTTCTACAAGTACTTTGGCTACAGTGGATGCTTTCTGGTCTTTGGTGGGAAAGCTTGGGCATATCTCGTGAAATGGTCAGTGACCACCAGCACATTACTGATATTTCTTTGATCTGACTCCAAACTCAGAAAATCAATACAGACCAGCTCCATGGGTGCACTGGTGGTTATGTTAACAAGGGGCAGCCCTCTGGGGCAAAGCTTTCCTCTGTAAGCAGCGACTACAAGTCTGAATGTGTTGCTCCACATCAGCCCCCATCTTAGGCCAATAGAATCTGGATCTCACCAAGTCAAGTGTTCTGTCTATACCAAGGTGCCCCATGTGGTTGTGCAAGGACCTCAATACTGAGTCTCGAAGGCAGTGGGCAGCACCAGTTGTTGTTTGTCTACTTGTCCCCTCTGTCTACTGTTTCTCTGTATAACAGTTTATTGATCAGTTTCAACTTAGGACCTTCTTTGTATAACAGTGCAGTTCTCAAATCAGTGGAGCGTAATTTGGACACATCTTTTCCTGCATAGAGGGCTTCTAAAGCTGATTTGATCATAGGATCGTGAGATTGAGCCCGCTTGAATACTGTCATTGTCCAGCTGAGGCAGTGCACCAATGTCTATTGCAGAAAAGTGGCAATAAGCAGCAGGTATGCAATTCTCAGAGGGTCCCAAGCAATCCACCATGCAGTCCACTCGTCCGTGGACATTTGTTCCTCCTGTCAAACTTCCGGCAGAGTGCCGAATGTCCGGTTCTGCCAATCGGACCCAATCATTCTGGGGAACAGGCCTCCGGGAGAGAGCATCAGCATCTATGTGGTTCAGACCTGCTCGGTATTCGAGAGCATAGTCATATGTAGATAATGCAGAAAGCCACCTGTGGCCAGTGGCATCCAACTTAGCTGAGGTCTGCACATAGGTCAAGGATTATTGTCAGTTTTACTAGTATTTTAGCCCCATACAAGTACTCATGGAATTGGTCAACAATAGCCCACTTCAAAGCTAGGAACTCTAACTTATGTACAGGATAGTTCTTTTCGGATGGGGTCAGGCTTCTACTGGCAAGGCCACTGGTCTCAGGCCATTCTCGTGCTCTTGGTACAACACAGCCCCAACCCTTGCAAGCTAGCATCAGTGTGCAGGATGTAAGGTTTTCTTGGATCGGCATAGGCCAGCACTGGAGCATGGGTAAGTTGATATATGATCTCATGAAAAGCAGTCTCACAATCAGGAGTCCAGCGGGCCCCAAATACTTCACTCGGATGAAAATACACTCTTTCAGTCTTGAGGGACGCTGATTTTGGTATTTTTGTGGGTTGGGGATACCCTTGATAAGTTAAGGTAAGTAGGCGGATCACTCTTGAATAGTCCTTGATGAAACATGATAATAACCACAGAATCCCAGGAATCTTTGCAGTTCTTTTAGATTTTGGGCTGTGGCCAGGTGGTCAAGGCCTCAACTTTACTTGGGTCGGTCTCTATTCCCTCGGTGGATACTATGTGTCCCATATACTTTACTGATGTTTGAAAGAATTGACACTTATCAATGGACAGTTTAAGGCCAAAGTCCTCCAGTCGGTCCAATACCTTAAATAATCTGCTCTCATGTTCCTCCAGTGAGCTGCCAAACACAATAACATCATCTAGGTATACCAGGCACTCTAGTAAGTTCATGTCCCCCACTGCACGCTCCATCAATCGTTGAAAAGTGGCTGGGGCACCTGAAATCCCTTGAGGCATCCTCATGAATTCATAGAAGCCAAGTGGACAGATAAAGGCTGTCTTCTCACGGTCCTCTGGGACCATCGGGATCTGGTAGTACCCACTGCGGAGATCCGACACAGAGAACCACTTGCTCCCGTTTAGGCAGTCCAAAGCATCCTGAATGCGGGGCATTGTGTACTGATCAGGGATAGTCCGCCGGTTTAAGGTGCGATAATCCACACATCCTTACTGTCCCATTCTTTTTCCTCACTACCACAATGGGGGAAGCATAAGGGCTTCTGGATTCTTGTATTACACCAGCAGCTAACATCTCTTGCAGATGCGGTCTCACATCATCTATGTCAGCAGGTGCCAGGCGTCGAGACCTCTCACGAAATGGTCTTTCGTCATGCAGCGGATATTGTGCTCAGCTCCTTGCACGCATCCTACGTCCCATTCCTTTAAAGAAAACACCTGGTCTCTCTGGGCAAGCTTCTCACTGATCCTCACTTTCCATTCAGCTGGCAATGGGGAGTCGCCGAAATCAAACAAGTCAGGTGTTACTCTGTCATTCTTCCTTGAACTCTTGCTGCTGGGTAGCACTGCAGTGTCTGCACAATGCACATTAGCCAGGATGCAACCTCTATTTACTCGAATGTCTCTTTCAGACACATTATGAACTTGGACCATTACCCTTCTGGCATAAGCATGGGCTCTAGCAGGCAAAATACTAAGCTGACCAGCAGTCCCTCTGGCAATTTTCCATGCCTGGTGCATCCAACATTAATATTTTATTCTTAACATCCTTTCTGATACGGATCTCTCTCTGTAAGGTACACTGGGCATTTGGCGCAGGATCAGAGACTCAGGATCCTTCTTCCATACAATTCCGACTGGTTCCTCTGGTTCTATTTTTCAGCATCTCTGTGCCTCATAGGCCTTCTTAATTAAAGCCGGAACTCTTAAAGCTCTACTAGTCTTTGACCCCTGTTTTTCATAACATAACTGTGCCAGCCTTCCGAACATATGAGCATTTGTTCCAATCAACAAAGGGACACCATCATACAGTCCAGTGGGGGGACACACTAAGGCTAGGGTCTCTACTTGTTCGGCCACTCCAGCCACGGAGGTGGGAAAGACAGCCAAATTCGGATGTACCCAGAATAGGGGTAGGCCTTCTCACTTAACCCCCATACATGCAGTCCTTCTAATGGTTGTAAGGGTACGTCTGACAAATGCTTCTGATACCAATCTTGGAACATAATTGTCACTTGGGAGCCACTGTCTAATACAGCTCTTGTAGACACTCCATTCACCTTTACAGTGGTCTCCATGGAGGGACCCACTATTCTGGACCAGTCTGGAGAGGCGGTAGTGGGGGCCTGGGCAACTGACCTTGCCACAAAAAGGCGTGAGTTAGCATTTTGGTGCCCTCACTGGGATCATTTGTGCACCTCTTAACCACTGATTTGTTCTCGAAGCTCTCCTTGTAGCCTATATGCAACTTTGTCAGTGTCTTTTGGGACCGGCATTCCCTCTTCATGTGCCCATCCTTCCCGTAATTATAGCAAAACATACTTTCTGGAGTTTGAGCTGGCCGAGGCGCCACACTGGGAGCCAGGCGGGGTACTACTAACTGGAAACCTTGGTGCCATCTCTGTTCTGCTGGCGTGATAAGCATTTGGAGACATCGCGCAGTTTCTCCACTTCCATGGTCAAGGAATTGAGTTTGGAGCTGTTATCAGCAGGAGATACATGGGTGGGTACCCCCACCCCCTAGCAGATGCAGTCGGATATAGGCCAGGGCCCGTACTTGCAGGCGTGGCCTTCATAAAGGGACTGTTTTTGAATTCCCGGATCTCTCTCAACAGTTCGCCCCATTGTGGCATATCTTTTCCTTGTCAGAGCACTCATTGACTGTCAACCTCTGCCCTGAACTTCACTTGATGGGTCACCCTCAGTCACTCGGGTCGTAGGCCGCAGCTATTGGTGCAGCTCCTCCGAGGTCGCCTAACTCCTCAATTTCTCTCATTAACTCATCATAGGAGGTGGGGATTCAATCGATTTGTCAGGTGTAACTGAGCAACAGCAGTTCTGAGAAGGGGCAGACTTAAGGATCATGTCCAGCCTGGTTCGGTCCAGTTCAATCGCTGGCAAACTACCCTTTCTGAGGCATTCTTGCAACAATTTTTCCAGCCGAGATACACTACAGACAACAACTCCCTTGGTACTGTTGTGCATTTCTTACTCTCCACCATAGATCCTCATCAGAATCTGGGCTCCCATACACATTCTCCAAGGCCTCAAAGATAGGCCTGTGCAGTCACTTCAGGGTTACTGGCCCATTTAGCATGGATGGTAGCCAGGGCAGGACCTCAGAGGCTCTCACTAACCCTCTTTCGCTTTTCAAGCTTGCGACATTGCCATTCTAGCACTTGGGGCAACATAGTCTATCCAGGTCTCCCAGTCATCCTCCCTTGGGGGTGGGAGGGTGCCAGAGAGATCCTCAACCTTGGTAAGAGTCGTGACTAATGGCAGGTGCAGAAATAAGAGTCTGCATTGGTTCAGCCACCATTACGGGTACTGGGCGGGAGAGGGTGTTGGGGAGGAACACCCCAGGTGGCAAGAATAGTTTCTTCAAGTCCTCCACAGTTTTCCCTTCTCCCAGCAACCATTTAGCAAATTTCTCCTCAAAGTTTCAGATGGTGGTGGGGCTCATCTCCCAGGGTCTTTACTGTCCTTAGTTATCACTCTCCAAGCAGTGAGGGCTCCCTCTGGGGTAATGGTCTGTGGCACTTTGGAGCTATCTATGGGATCCTTAAACTCTACTAGGGCCAGAAAAGTGTGGGTGAGCAGATTAGCATGCCGACCCACCACCACAGGGTTTTGTAAACCTTCCACCTTGAAAGTACCCCTGTACAACGTCCGTATGATACCCAAGGGGATGTCCAGTATAAGCATAGCATTTTGGGGCCGATCTCTCCCCAGTACACCACTCCACCAGCCGGTGCACAGCCACTTCTGTCGGGTACCCATTTTTCTTAACAGTGGTTCAGAATATGGCCACTAGAGGACACACACAATCCCAGCGGTGAGCCTCCAAGATGTAACCCCTAGATGGCGCTATCCCAGGGCTACTACCCTGCCTGATTTGCCACTAACAGGTTGAGGGGCTTGGATCCAATGGCGGGTGCCTCCACCCAGAGGTCAGGGTTTGCAATAGTTAAACTTACTTGGTCACAGCCCTCTGGGACACTGAAACCCCTTTCTTCCCACTAGTGGCCCACACAATATATCAAATTACCTTCACAGTATACACTTACCCCCAGGGCTGGTTCAGGCACTGGGACCTCCTGTAAAATAAGATACAGTGCAACAATCACAGTACAATACTTTAACATAGACAAATACCTCAGGCAGTATAACTTTGCTGAAACAAGCAGCTCGGATTTATTTAGGGGAATATAACAAGGACAGGGAAATCAGGTTAATTAGCTTATCACTTTACTCATCTACCTATGGCTCTGTGCATAGGCTATCCCTACCAGTTACTGTCCCTGGGTACCCAAGCCCTAGTGGCTAGTCCAAACCATGGCAGCTGGTAGGGGCCTTCCCACAGAGAAAAGAAAATTTAGTTTAAACAGTCAGCAGTACAGTGATTCCATTTGGATTCAATGTGGCAATTCAACAGGGAGCGACCCTGAATTAGTACTCACGACCTCCAAACAAGATAAGGTCCTTCAATGTCAGCAGGGCTACTCTTGAGCTCCACGAGACTCTTCACTCATTTATATGGCAAACTGCAACAGGCAAAAGTCCTTTAATGGCAGCAGGATTCACTTGAGCTAACCAAGCCTCCTCACACATTTATATGGTGAACAGTAACAGGCAAAAGTCCTTAATGGCAGCAGGATTCACTTGAGGTACAAGCCTCTTCACACATTTATATGGTAAAACAGAAAGTACTATACCAGGCAGGCTGCTTCTCTATCCCGATCGCATTACTGCACAATACCGGAGAACACACAGCAGATTCAGTTCCTGACAGACCGAGTGCAATTCAGCAATTTCTCCAGTCTTCTACAGGGTGAGCCTGGTTTCTACTCTTCAGATATCCTTTGATTCTCTTCACAGGACGGATTCAGTCCTAACAAGCAGTTACACAAGCTGCAGACCGGAACTCTGGGCCTTACACACGTTTCCCGACTAAAACTGCACACTGAAAAAGCACAGGGCTCCTTCCTTCTTCACTGCCAGAGCTCAACTGAAACTCCAACAGACAAAACCGGGCACTTCCTTTGAATTCCTCCCAGTTTTGACTGGATTGGCTGTCACTCACAATAGACTGCTCCTGTTGGTCCAAAAGGTGCCAAGTCTAAACTACATCTCCCAGAGTCACTGCCCATACAATCCTCTTGTGGCTGGCTCAGATTATGAGTCCAAGTTCTGATTCGTCCAAGGCACCATTTTAGAGCTAGCTTACCCACACTGATTGGTCCAGTTCAGCAGTTCAAAACCAGAATGGGGAACTAGGCAGACACAGTTCTGACTGCAAAGAAAGCAGGTTAGACAAACTGTAATTTCATTATTACTCTAAATGGTTTCTGGCAAACAGTTACATCTTTCAGATAGGTTCCCTTTGCACTCCTAGTGACTGCAAAATGGAGTGAATTGGCAGCTGGAGTGGTACTCAATCAAAGAAACACACAGTCCCCCATACAAACTAATTATGTCTGCAAGCAGACAGCTCTTAAAAGACAGTACCAGAGGTTCTAAAAACACTCACTGATAAATGGCTTAAACGTCGAACACCATTCAGGCTTGGAGCATTCAAGCAAGCTCCTGGAAGTCTTTTGGGAACCCCCATTTGCAGGGGGGTTACACTGGGCTATCCCGTTACAGCAGGAGTGTGCATTGGGACTGGAGCTCCAAATTTTTATTCATTAGCCCTGAATAAAAGATTCCCAGTTGCTAAAACTGACCCCCAGTCTGTTTTTTTTTTCCCTCTAAGTGGTAGGGGTGGGGACACAAACTCCTAATCCTTTAGGACACTAGAAATGCACTTACCTTATAGTCCTATGCACAGGAACTTCTGGTCTATCCCCTCAAATTCCTATACACAGGCAACACTGCCCCATTCCCTCACAGTACTATACACAGGTAATGCTGGGCTATCCCCTCACAGACCTATACACAGGTAATCCTGGCCTATCCCTTCACAGTCCTATACACAGGCAATGCTGGGCTATCTCCTAACAGTCCTATACACAGGCAACACTAGTCTATCCCCTCACAGTCCTATACACAGGTAATGCTGGCCTATCCCCTCACAGTCCTATACACAGGCAGTGCTGGGCTAGCCCCTCACAGCACTATACAATCCCCTCATAGTCCAATACACAGGCAATGCTGGGCTATCTCCTCAAAGTTTTATACACAGACTATGCTGGGCTATCCCCCTCACAGTCCAATACACAGGCAATGCCATCACTGTCCTATACACTGACAATGATGTGCTAACCCCTCACAGACCTATACACAGACAATGCTTGGTTATCCCCTCACAGTCCTATACACAGGCAATGCTGGGCTATCCCCTCACAGTCCTATACACAGGCAATGCTGGGCTATCCCCTCACAGTCCTATACGCAGACAATGCTGGGTTATCTCCTCACAGTCCTATACACAGGCAATGCCATCACTGTCCTATACAGTGACAATGATAGGCTAATCCCTCACTGTCCTATACATAGGTAATGCTGGGATATCCCCTCACAGTTTTATACACAGGCAATGCTGGGCTATCCCCTCAAAGTCTTATACACAGACAACACTGGGCTATCCCCTCACAGTCCAATACACAGGCAATGCCATCACTGTTCTATACACTGACAATCGTGGCTAACCCCTCAGAGACCTATACACAGACAATGCTGGCCTAACCCCTCACAGTTCTATACACAGACAATGCTGGCCTAACCCCTCACTGTCCTATACACAGGCAATAATGGGCTATCCCCTCACAGTCCAATACACAGGCAATGCTGGGATATCCCCTCACAGTCCTATATGCAGACAATGCTGGGTTATCCCCTCAAGGTCCAATACACAGGCAATACCATCACTGTCCTATACACGGACAATGCTGGGCTATCCCCTCGCAGTCCAACACACAGGCAATGCCATCACTGTCCTATACACTGACAATGCTGGGCTATCCCCTCACAGTCCAATACACAGGCAATGCTGGGCTATCCCTTCAAAGTCTTATACACAGGCAATGCTGGGCTATCTCCTCACAGTCCAATACACAGGCAATGCTGGGTTAACCCCTCACTGCCCTATACACAGGTACTGCTGGGCTATCTCCTCATAGTCCTATACACAGGCAATGCTGGGCTATCCCCTCACAGTCCTATACACAGGGAATACTGGGCTATCCCCTCACAGTCCAGTACACAGGCAATGCTGGGCTATCTCCTCTCAGTCCAATACACAGGCAATGCCATCACTGTCCTATATCCTGACAATGATGGGCTAACCCCTCACAGACCTATACACAGACAATGCTGGCCTAACCCCTCACTCTCCTATACACAGGTAATGCTGGGCTATCTCCTCACAGTTCTATACACAGACAATGATGGGCTATCCCCTCACAGTCCAATACACAGGCAATGCAGCAATGCTAGGCTATCCTCACAGTCCTATACACAGGCAATGCTGGGCTATCTCCTCACAGTCCTATACACAGGTAATGCTGGGCTATCCCCTCGCAGTCCAATACACAGGCAATGCCATCACTGTCCTATACACTGACAATGATAGGCTAACCCTTCACAGACCTATACACAGAATGCTGGGCTATCCCCTCACACTCCTATACACAGGCTATGCTGGGCTATCCCCTCACAGTCCAATACACAGGCAATGCTGGGCTATCTCCTCAAAGTTTTATACACAGACAATGCTGGGCTATCCCCCTCACAGTCCAATACACAGGCAATGCCATCACTGTCCTATACACTGACAATGATGGGCTAACCCCTCACAGACCTATACACAGACAAAGCTGTGATAACCCCTCACAGTCCTATACACAGGCAATGCTGGGCTACCCTCTCACAGTCCTACACACAGACAATGCTGGGCTATCTCCTCACAGTCCTATACACAGGCAATGCTGGGCTATCACCTCACAGTCCTATACACAGGCAATACTGGGCTATCCCCTTATAGTCCAATACACAGGCAATGCTGGGTTATCCCCTCAAAGTCTTATACAGAGACAATGCTGGGCTATCCCCTCACAGTCCGATACACAGGCAATGCATCACTGTCCTATACACAGACAATGCTGGGCTTTCCCCTCATAGTCCTATACACAGGCGATGCTGGGCTATCCCCTCACAGTCCAATACACAGGCAATGCTGGGCTATCCCCTCACAGTCCAGTACACAGGCAATGCTGGGATATCCCCCAAAAGTCTTATACACAGACAATGCTAGGCTATCTCCTCACAGTCCAATACACAGGCAATGCTGGGCTACCCTCTCACAGTCCTACACACAGACAATGCTGGGCTATCTCCTCACAGTCCTATACACAGGCAATGCTGGGCTATCCCCTCACAGTCCTATACACAGGCAATACTGGGCTATCCCCTTATAGTCCAATACACAGGCAATGCTGGGTTATCCCCTCAAAGTCTTATACAGAGACAATGCTGGGATATCCCCTCACAGTCCAATACTCAGGCAATGCCATCACTGTACTATACACTGACAATGATGGGCTAACCCTTCACAGACCTATACACAGACAATGCTGGGCTATCCCCTCACTCTCTTATACACAGGCTATGCTGAGCTATCCCCTCACAGTCCAATACACAGGCAATGCCATCACTGTCCTATACACTGACAATGATGGGCTAATCCCTGACAGACCTATACACAGACAATGCTGGGCTATCCCCTTACAGTCCTATACACAGGCAATGCTGGGCTATCCCCTCACAGCCCTATACACCGGCAATACCATCACTGTTCTATACACAGACAATGCTGGGCTAACCCCTCACAGATCTATACACAGACAGTGCTGAGCTATCCCCTCACAGTCCTATACACAGGCAATGCTGGGCTATCCTCTCACAGTCATACACACAGGCAGTGCTGGGATGTCTCCTCACAGTCCTATACACAGGCAGTGCTGGGCTATCCCCTCACAGTCCTATACAGAGGCAATACTGGGCTATCCCCTCATAGTCCAATACACAGGCAATGCTGGGCTATCTCCTCAAAGTTTTATACACAGACAATACTGGGCTATCCCCCCCCACAGTCCAATACACAGGCAATGCCATCACTGTCCTATACACTGACAACGATGGGCTAACCCCTCACAGACCTATACACAGACAATGCTTGATTATCCCCTCACAGTCCTATACACAGGCAATGCTGGGCTATCCCTTCGCTGTCCAACACACAGGTAATGCTGGACTATTCCCTCACAGTCCTATACACAGGCAATGCTGGGCTATCCCCTCACAGTCCTATACACAGGCAATGCTGGGCTATCCCCTCACAGTCCTATACACAGGCAATGCCATCACTGTCCTATACACTGACAATGATAGCCTAACCCCTCACTGTCCTATACACAGGCAATGCTGGGCTATCCCCTCACAGTGCAATACACAGGCAATGCCATCACTATCCTATACACTGACAATGATGGCCTATCCCCTCACTGTCCTATACACAGGTAGTGCTGGCCTATCCCCTCACAGTCCTATACACAGGTAATGCTGGGCTATCCCCTCACGGTCCAATACACAGAAAATGCTGGGCTATCACCTCACAGTCCTATACACAGGCAATGCTGGGCTATCACCTCACAGTCCTATACACAGGCAATGCTGGGATATCTCATCCCAGTCCTGTACACATGCAGTTCTGTGCCATCCCCTCACTGTCCTATACACAGGCAATGCTGTGCTATCCACTTAAAGTCCAATATAGACTGTAGCTAAGGCTCAGATAGTCCCTTTTCAGGTGTGCAAAGAGACAGCTGGTCCATCATTCAGTCTTGTACACAGGAGATGCTTAGCTTCATTAAGAGTTGGGATTTGAACAGCTGTCTTCCACTGTGTTGGACCATGTCCCTGAACTGGTGTTTCTTTATTTCTGTTTGCTTACTACAGGCTTTGTGTGTTGTGTCTGAGGCTGATATTATTAGGGTTTAGCTCATTGCACAATCCCATTAATGGTCCCGGAGATCAAGGACAGTCGAAGGATTATGGGAATGAAGGTAATATCTGTGTCAAACACAGTACTGTTGGAGGGCAGCATACATGTGTGCTAAGGGTCACATGACAGGCAGAGACTAGCAAAGATCAATTTACTGACAACAAAAGTAAGCAGGTGGCAGCATTATAGTAGTCAAACATTTCTTTTTCGGTTTCTGTGACTCCATGATGAATTTAGTGCTGATGAACAGTGATGGATTGGCAGCACAGAAGACAAAGCCCTATGTTTATTTTTATGTATGTATGTATGCACGTATGTATGCATTTCTTCATTTATCGATTGATTGATTTGACCCATTAGGGCTAGTGCTTTTGGAAGGATCATGTGAGAGGAGGCCAGATAGCATGTCAGAAGGGATAGTAGGGGAGAAAAAGAAGGCATGAGGTGGCGATGGTAATAGGGCAGGCTCTAACAGTGTGGAGGGGAGATCAATGAGTAGAGAGGGCGAGTGCACAAGTAGAGAAGTTACAGACAGTTGCTGCAACTTTTGGGAGTTCCGAGATGATAGTGCTGCCAAATTTAAGGACTGGAAGGGTTGACTGGGTGAGGGCAGGGGAAGGGAGTATCAAGAATGGAACAGCTACTTTCTATAACTTAGATGGGTTGTTTAGGTTGTTCTGGTTGGTGGGCTCAAAGAAGTCTGCCTTAGCCTGTCTGATGGCCTTGGTGCAAGAGTTACAAATATCAGACTTTTTCACATCTTGCTGAAATTTTAGTGCTGCTGAATAACGACAGCTGTGTACAATGCAAGCTTCTCCACGCCATGATGAATGTAGTTCTAGTAAAAGATGAAGGGTTGACAGCACTGGAGACTGAAGCCTCTGTTTAGCAACAGACCAGGATAGTGTGCAGGTTTCACCACATTAATATGAATGTAGTGTTAGTGAATAGTGAGGGATTGACAGATTTGCAGTGTGAAGTCCTCTGATTATCCAGAGGGCTATCCACAGTGTAAGCAAGTATAGTGCAGGCTTCCCCATATGCTGATGACTTTAATTCTGGTAAACAGTGAGGGACAGACAGCACAGGAGTCTGAAATCCTCTGTTTACCCACAGGCCATGTCCAGTCAGGGTAGGCACAGTGCAGGCTGCCCCTTACCATGATGAATTTAGTGCTGCCTGCTGAATGGTGATGAACTGACAGCACTGGAGATTGATGCCCCAGTCTGTGTTGGTGAAATGTAGGGGATTGACAGCACTGGAGATTGAAGCCCTCTTTTATTCACAGAGCAGGTACTATACAGTGTGGTTCAGGCTTACCCACAGTATGATGGATTTAGTACTGGGAAAGATGAGGGACCAACAGTACTGGAGACTGAAACCCTATGTTTACCACTGGTCAGGTAATGTGTGCACACTGGTCAGGTACTGTGTGCACACCTGGCAGGCAGAGTACAAGCTTGCCCACACTATGACTGACTGGTTGTGAAAGGTGAGACTGACAGCACTGAAGACTAACGTCCTTTGCTTATTCACATGGCGTAATATGGTGGAGCAAATACAGTACAGGCTTCCCCACAATGTGATGAATTCAACGCTTTTGAAAAGCCAGGGACTGACAATATTGGAGATTGAAGGCCTTTGTTTATCCACGGGGCCAGGTACAGTGGGGGCAGGGCATTGCAAGTTTCCCCACACTGGGAGAAATTTTGTAATGATGAAAGCTGGGTCTGGCAGTATAGCCCAGAGACTAGAGTTTAGCTGTGAATGTGTAAATGAGCTTGGTACATTCAGCAGATCTGAGTTTGATTCCCACAACCTCCACTTGCATACTGTGTGACTCTAAGCAAGTCACTTAACCTCCACAGTACTCCTGGGTCGCCCTTGAAAACAGGCACTTGTGCCCAGTGGGCCTTACCTGGTTACCTAAGAATAAGCTTAAATTGGCTGTCACCTAAGGATATTCGAGCCTACTCCCTGGGCTGCTTTATCGACTCCCTGTCTAGACCTCTCGGCCCTGTCTATCTTGCCAACCTCCTGACTCCTGCCTCACACACCCGTACCCTCAGGTCTTCCTCTGTCCCCATGCTCTCCACTAGACCTTGCATAACAAAAATGGGTGAACAGGCATTTGCCATTTTGCTCCCAAATTCTGGAACTCACTCCCCTTATGGTGAAAACTTCAGCCTCCCATCGAGAATTCAAAACTGGCTGTTCACCCACCTCCTAGCCTCTGGCCAATGCAAATGCTCTTAATTTGCTTTGTCCCACTGCAGGCTGTCGGTCTGACCCTGAGTACTACACTAATGTTCTCCCATGCAATACGTTTGTCTAGGTGGCTATGAACCTTGATGTCTTTACTGTCCTCAGCTGTCTTATGGTTACCCTAATTGCTTTATTTTACATCCTTATTATGATCTATGCCTAAAATGTACCCTTATGTAACTATTACTGTGCTACCCAATGTATATCTTGTTTTGCTCCTGTACACCTATATTATGTCTGTGCATTTCTGCATATTGTAACCAATGTCCTGTGCTCTCCTGGGTCGTGCCTGGAAATAGGCAGGTCTGTTGCCTAGCGCACTTACCCGGTTAAAAAAAAAAAATAATAAATAAATAAATAAATAAACTAACAAAGAAAAACAGAAAGAAAAAGAAAAAAAGGTGAGTGACTGACAGCTCTGGAAATGTAAGGCCTCTATCCATAAGGCCAGGTGCAATGTATGCAGGTGTAGGCTTCTCAGTGAAAGGATTGACAGCACTGAAGCTAGAAGTCATCTGTTTATCCACACTGCCAGGTACAGTGCAGGCTTTCCAGTGCTGTTATACATTTAGTGATGGATAAAGGTGAGGCTCAGACATTGCTGGAGACTGAAGCCCTCTGCTTATCAACTAGCCACTTATAGTGGGGGCAGCTACTCTACAGCAAAGGTGTCCCCACACTTTAATGAATTTACCACTAATAAAAGGTGAGAGGTGACATTACTGGAGTGCAAAGCCCACTGTTTTCACAGGGTAAGGTACAGCGTGGGCAGAGGTAGGTCAGGCATCCCCATACTGTGATGGATTTGGGGCTGGTGAAAGGTGAGTGACTGTCAGCACTGGGTACTGTCCTTGCAAAATACAGTATGTACTTCATGGAACACCTATGAATGGTTCTTGAACATCCATCATTGTTTACCATTAGAGATTGTAGGATTGCTTCCAACTATCAGAGCACTCCTTTGACCTATGCCTGAGACACCGTTACCCAGAAACATAGGAAATGCTGGCAGATTATGCCTAATGGCCCATCCAGTATGGTCAAGCCTGTCTGATTTTGGGACTGTGTCCTTGTCAGTCTTTCCTACTTTCCATACCATTGGCCCCCCTTACGCACCATTCCTACGTGCCTGCCCCATCCCGTTTTAAACCCTCCCACTGTTTCAGCCCTGATGACCTCCTCTGGAATCGTGTTCCAGTCCATCACCACTCCTTCTGTAAAAAAGGACTTCTTGTCCTCTGTCTTCAACCTCTACCTGCCAGTTTCAGGGTGTTACCCCTGGTATCTGTTTCATCACCCATTGGGAACAGCTTGCTGATGCCTGCCCTGTTTATTCCATGGAGGGATTTGATCATCTCAGTCACGTCAGCCTCTTTCTCCTGTCATCAAGCATGAACATGTTTACTGCAGATCCTCCAAGCACTTCTCATAGGATGTACCCTCTTGTCCCTGCTGGTCTCTGCCCCACCTCTTACCTCTCCCTGCCCTTCCTTAATTGTGGGCTCCAAAACTGTACCCAATGCTCCCTGTGAGGGTGAATCAGGAATCTATACAGGAGCTGTATTACCTCCCTCCTTCTCTTTGTGATCCCTTATCTATTTAAAATGGGTAACTGGGAGAGGCACACTGAGCTGAGGCTTGTTTCCAGGAGTGAGCCAGGGGAAGGGAAAGGGAAGAAGCATAATTACAAACAAAATACAGCCGGTCAGATGATATGGTTACAATAAGGATGACATAAAGGGCATAGGTTGAGTACAATACAGACAAAGTGGCAAAACATTGCATATGGAGTACAAATAAATCAGCATATGAAACAACTGTGCAAATTAAGCAAACTCAAAAAGTGCACAGTGCCAGAGGGAAGGGAGGCTGAGCTGGTGCTGAAAGTAGGAGTGAAAACAGGTTGAGAAACTTCAACAAGGTTGCCAGAACTATGAGGTTAGGGTGGAGGGAGTGGTATGGGGTAATCAAAAGCCAGGCAAGGGTAAGGAAGTATTCATGAAAAGGGTTGGCAGGAGCAGGAGGAGGTGGGAGGAGTTTTAGCTGAAATCTAATGGAGGGCAGGGAGGGGGAGAGAGAGACGGATGGAGGAGGGTAGCTGATTCCAGAGGGAGAGGAGGTGGTATGAGAAAGCAGATTTCCAAGTTGAACAGTGTGGGAGGGAAAGGTAGAATTTGCGTGGGTCCCTTGACCACAGGGAGTAGGAGGACAAAGGGATGGGGGATTACCTTGTCCACAGCCCTACCACAGTACATTGCTTACACTGTAAAGAGTGTCCTATGGAAATTTCCCCTTGGGAACAGGCAAGTTTTTCAAAAGTTTTAAATATTATTGATCAATCAATAAAATATTTATGCATCCCTGATGGCACCTCTGTGTGAGTTAGAGTGGTCTTACACTTACTGTGCATCCATATGGTGTCAGAAGGCAGTATAGTGCAGTGGTTTAAGGCTCTGAGCTGCAAACCTGGAGGCCTGGATTTGAATCCCACAGCCCCCACTTGCATACTGTGTGACCCTGAGCAAGTCACTTAACTTCCTTGTGCTCCCAGGTTGCACCTGTAAACCAGCTTCAGCTTAGAGTGTCTCAAAACCACTCACCTTGCGTGAGCATGCCCATCAGCCAGCGCCACGGGGGGAGAAAAAAGGAAAAATGCAGCTGTGCTCCATGACAACTCCATGCAGTCTGCAGACCCCACATCCCACTGACCTAGGTTCATTCCTGGAGTCCCACAAACAGTCTTTCTGAGGGACCTGGTCCAGCCCGAGAACCTCCACCATGGGAAGGGGATACCATGATGTACCACTCCAGGAGACAGGTAAGCCCTGAAAGATGGCAGGGGTGTCAGGATTGGGGCTGCATGGGGCCCCAAGAAGGACTTTTGCCAGGTAATGGGGAGAGGGGAAAAAAAAGAAAGTAGAATCACTCACCTTAAGTTCGTGGCTCTCACACCCCAAGATTGCACACAAGACCACGCTTACATGCATAAGAATGCCATTGAAGGCTGGCCCAGTGGTGCTGAGGGTTGAGGCGCAGGACACCACAACTCGAGCCACGCTGGTGACCCAAGCTCAGGAGCAAGCTCGGGCTGCTGGGGAACGGCAGGGGCTGGAGAGGATTGAGCGCCTGCTGGGTTGCTCTCCTCCCCAGGTTGGCGATTGCCCAGTGAGCCACCGGCTCCTGGTGGAGACCGGTGGTACTGTAGCATGCTGGGAAGCACATAATTGGGGTGGCCTGACGCAGGCAGGGGTTGCTGTGTGCTGAGCATTGGAGCATGCACACACATTGGAGGGGGGGGGAAGAGTGAACACCAGAACAAGGAAAAACCCAGTCTGTGGGGTAGGCGATGGCATGTGCCCCCCCATGCCCACGGCTGGGTCCTGCCTGGCCTTCCAGGTTCCTCCACCTGGGTCCTCTTCCACATCGGAGTCTGACTGATAAGAGTGCCCAAAGAGGAGGGGCAGCCCCAATCTGGAGGGGTTAAGCTGGGGGTGCTGATCGTTGATGAGGGAGGAGGCACAGGTAGCATGACTTCAGGCAGGGCAGGAGCAGGCAGGATGCCTGAGAGAGGTCCCGCAGACTGTGACCAGAGGGAAAAAGATGTGTAAAAATTTTTAAAAAAAATGAATGCCATTGGGGGACGTATAAACAAACAAAGGTTTGTCAATGAAAATCCAGGGAATAATTAATTCGATATCTGCACTGTTTCTTACATGAAGTGATAGAATCATAAAAATGATACCTCTTATAATATAGGAGGGGAAAAATAATTTTCTACATGGAAATTAACTGTTTGAACACACTAATTAACCACATCTCAAGAATTCCAGCTTATGCGGGTGTGAATTGCTATATGGTTACCTTATGAATTATTCACCATAATAAAAGCGACCCCCCCCCCCTTCTAGGCATCAAGAGTCAGTGACGGTCTGTCTTCATAAAAGTCCATTAAAGTTTACTGCAGAGGTTGTATGCATTTTCATGACTGTTTATGAAAATTTATAGAGGTATATTTCATATGAGGAATTTTGGTATAGAAACATAGAAACACAGAATGTGTCATCAGAAAAGGACTGGTAGGCCCATCTAGTCTCCCCTGTTTTCTCTACCTGACACTACACCCTGTACTCTGTTGGGTCACAGGTGTGCCTCCCTCTTCCCTTACCTCTATTTATTTTTTTTTGTTAATCATTTTTCTCCCTTGGCCCCTGGTCTGCCTACCTGTATCATGTCCTGGCATCCCCTCAGGTCTTTCGGCTGCCACCTCCAGGGATCCCTGGCTCCCGTTCTGGTCCCACAGCTAGTACCCTCACTGCGGGGCAGTGGTGGGCCCCCCTACACTCTCCGCCGTGACCGGATCCAGTGTGTCACTGTGTACCCTTGGAGCCATTGCTCTCATCGGAGATGGCCATCATGCCACCACAACCAGTGCCAGTTTCCCATTTTTTCCCCATGGCATGTGAGGCGTGCAATGATGCCAAGGGACAGGTGTGCGCACGCTACCGCACACACACCTTCCCAGCATCGGCCCCAGCATGTCCCCCCTGACTGCCTGTGCTACTGCATCAACCCCAGCCACTGCTAGAGGCCACCAGAGCACCAGTGACAGCATCCCCCCTTCCCTGGGGAAGGAGAGCAGTCCATCGGATGCTCTATCCTTCACCCTCCCCACCGACACCCGACGACCCTAGCTCATTCCCGAACCCGGGTCACCAGCGCAGCATGAGGTGTGGCATCCAGCACCTTAACCCTCAGTGCCACAGGGCCAGGTACCTCTATTTATTGTACCCATATACCTATGCCACACATGCTTGAAGTTCCCCAGTGTCTTTGCCCCCACCAAACAACACCTACCCAGAGTTGAATATAGTGTAAAAACGTTTTATAGAAAATATAATAAACAACTTTTTCAACAACAGATATCACAACAAAAATGGTATCAAATGTCCCTCATCCTTGATTTAAATATAGCGGTAGAAGAGTTTACAACAATGTTTCTAGAAGTATGTAATAAACATGTTCCTTACAAAAAAAGAAGTAAGGAAACCACATCATCTACCCTGGATAAACGATAAATTAAAAAGATAGATTTTTCAAAAAAAGGTATTTTGGAAGAAAGCAAATAAAACTTTAAACCAAACAACATGGGACCAATTTAAAAAGATTCAAAACAGAATTACTCAGGAGATTAGGAATGTAAAAGCACAATATTATAAAAATAAGATAAAAAAAACCAAAAGACCCAAAGAAATATTGGGAACTGCTGAAGACTCTTACAAATTCATAAAGAAATTTGAAGGATATAAAGGCAATTGAAAATAGAGTTCTGCAGAATTTAGAAAATGCAGCTGAATCCTTAAACAGATATTTTGTGGTGCTCCCGGACTTAGATATTACCAGTAGGCAAAATAACTTGAGACGTTTTGGATTGGAAATGGAGGAAACCCAGAATGAGCAGAAATGTGTTCCCTTATTCAGATTCAAAATTACAGCAAAGAAAGAAGTTATAAAAGAATAAAAAAAAAACTATCATCAAATAAAGCAAAGGGTCTGGGTGATATTGAAACAAGATTATTAAAGACTGTGCTTTTGAGGTAGCTCAGCCTCCAACAGACCTATTAAATAGAAGTTTGCTTGAAGGTAAATTCCCAGAGTCATGGAAACAGGCTAAAATTGTGCCCGTACATAAAGGAGGTTCAGATTTTGGTCCAACAAATTACAGGCCAATTGCCTTACTATCCACCCTTTCTAAACTGCTGGAGAGATTGGTTCATAGCCAGCTCACAAATTACCTTAAAAAATACAATAAGTTAAATCAAATCCAATCAGGATTCAGAAAGGGTATGTCTACGATCACCGCACTCATGGAGTTTATAGACCTAGTATCAACTGCTCTTGGGGAATCTAGATCCGTGGGTGTGGTGTTCGTCGACTTATCAAAAGCATTTGATTTGGTTGATTATTCAATATTGCTAAATAGACTGAAGCATATAGGTTTAGCTGACGAACCATTAACCTGCTTTCAATCTTATTTGAAAAATCGATCCCAGATGGTAAGGGTGGATGATTTATGCTCCAAGTTTCTTCCTGTGACACATGGTATTCCACAAGGGCCCATATTAGGACCCTTGCTATTTATTATTCATACAAATAATCTTCCCAGTCAAATAACATTTTCTGACATTGGGCTTTACGCCGACGACACTGTTCTGGTTCTGTAGGTTCAGATACTGGTGAGGTTGAGACAAAGTTACAGACAGACTTAAATACATTACAAGATTCGTTTACTTCATCAAATCTTATTTTGAATACAAGAAAGATTCAGATAATGCTGTTTGGTAATAGTATTCTTAAGAAAAATTCCAAAGAAGGTAAATTGCAAGTATACACTGCAAATGATAGTTAACTCAGGTTTCTACTTATAAATATTTGGGAGTATACGTTGATCAAAAGCATTCTTTTGAGCAACATATTTTATTTAGTTTTTGTTGACCGGGTACACTAGACAAATCCTGCCTATTTTCAGGCACGACCAAGGGGAGGGGGATACAGATGAATGCCAACTGACCTTGAACCAAAGCTGTTGGTGGTATTTTTAGTGAATGAGGGAAATTTGGCCAGGACACCGGGGAAATTCCCCTACTCTGTAGGTGGAGCCTTTGCGCTGGCTGCAAGATGGCCAGTTCGCATGATCCCCTAGAGGAGATGGACGCTGCTAGCTCAGGGAGTCGGCCTCCTCCTCTGCGCTACCTTCCCTAGAGGCCTTAGCGGAGCGTCTGGATATAGCTGCTACTAGCAGCGCGACTATATTGGAAATGGACTCCGTTTTTTCTGCCGTGCCTACTGAAGATAGTTCTGCTGTACCTGTTGGGAATGGAGTTCCCTCTCCCGCTTCCAGCCTTCAGGAACAACGAAAGGCGTTAGTCCTGCAATTGCAGATTCTCGATTCGGCACTGCTGGCTTCTGCGCAGGCATCGTCTCGGATGCCTATTCCTTGCTCTCTTTCCTGCGGCGACGACACTGGAAGGCCCCCAGTCGACGTCCTACCGGCAGATTCGGCTTCAGTCTCTTCTGCGTTGGTGCCTCCTCGACTCCCTGATGCCGACAACCTTCGGACTGTTTCTTCAGCCATTATTCAGCAACCGACGACCGAAATGCATAAAACTGCCTTACAAGAAGCTGCTCCTTTTCCAGTAAGTGACTCTAGCAATAACATTGACTCCGTTTCTGTTCCTGGGCAACCTTCTGTTTTTTTTTTCTCTGCTACACAAAAGCCTGGTTGGTCAAAACGTGGGGGTTCACTCTTCCATAAAAAAGCTAAACCCAACCAGGATACCCACTCAGACTGGTCGCCGGAGAAAGCATTAAAAAATGCAGGTTTGGAAAGGGGAGTTGGAGGGACTTGGACCCCTGATTCTCAGGATCCTGTGTACCTAAATATGCTTCAGAAATCCTCTGAGAAAAACTGCATGAGCTCAAACGAACCCCGGGGTGTGTCTTATCCTTCAACTGTTGCTAGTTCTCATATTTCTGGTGCTACAACCACTATCCCTAAGACTACTTCTGCTTTGCAAGGGACTAAAAATGTTTTTTCAGGACCTACTTTGTTAGCTACTGCCACTGTATCTCAGGGTTCTAAATTCAAACTTGCTGATTTATTTTCCTCCAAAGGCGATCCTGCACCAAGGAGGAACGCTGTTAGATTACTTTATAAGGGTGGTTTAGAACTTCCCCCTGATCGTTTGTATATTGCTAAAACTCTTCTCAAAGGATCAGTGAAGTTTTTTCCTCGGAGATTTTTGCATTGATTAATATTGGTAACTCCAACTTTGATATCAGCTTCAAACAAATGTCTGGGCTTGATAGGTTTTGGGCTCAATATGACAAACTCCAGTCTACACCAGTTTGGTCCCCTTTCCAGGCCATTCCTCTCACTAAACCTGCAATTCGTAACATTATTGTTGTTTTTAAAAATGAGGGAGTTCACATTGAGGATATTTTATTCTGGTTAAATAAACGGTGTGAAGTTTTGAACAGGCCTACCCCTAATCTGGACTCTGAACAAATTTGGGATGGTAGTTGGAAGGTGCGGGTTAAACTTTTTTCAACTAATACTGGCCCAAAACATCTGCCTAATTTTTTCTTTTTGGGCAAGGACAAGGGCTTCATTTTTTACGCTGGGCAACCGAAGTCTTGTTTTAAGTGTAGAGCACGCACTCATTTAAGCTTTGCTTGTGACACTCTTAAATGTAGCCACTGTTTTGAATATGGTCAATTGCAGCCAAATGTTCTAACTCATTTAAATGCAACTTATGTGAGGGAACTGGCCATGCTTATGGCAGGTGCCCTTGGGCCTCTCATAACAGAGATGACTGCCCTTCCCATGACGGCATCATCACTGTTGCTCAACAGTTACATGCCCACAATTTAGCCTCCTCTGCCTTAGAGATTGTCCCCCCTTCGGTAGCTGGAGATGATCTCTCTGCAGTCCCTGCTCCTGATCCTCAGACCCCCTTTCCAGCTGACTCCCTTCCTGCTTCTGCTGTGTCTTCTCCTGTTATTACTCCTGTTGTTCTTGACACAGTTATGCCTCCCCCTCATCCCACGAGTCTGGAGGGAGACATCCCTAGTTTCACTACTGTTACCCACAAACGAACCAGGAAGGGCCTTGCTGTTGCTAGTTGCAGCAAGGATACCCCTTCACGTAGCTGGCAAACCCCTAACAAGTTTGCGGTTCTAGCCACAGATCTTTCTGATAAAGACTCTGGGGGTGAGGATACTGATACCTCCTCCCTTCTTTCCTTCCCTGATGGGGTCGATGGGGCTGACACGGACCCAATAGCCAAACGCACTAGGCAAAGACGGAGGGGCAAGTCCCCACCCAATTCTTAAATTATGTCTTCTCTAAATATATGTTCTCTAAATGTGAACAGTATTAAAGGGAAGAAGAAGCTGGGTGGGATTTTTTTAACCCTTTCTGACCTGAACTGTGACATTATCTGCCTAGTCGATACCAGATTGAAGACCCATGGGGAATTATTCCAGGCCTCGAAGGCATTGACCGCAGGACCCTCCTTTTGGTCTATTGGACCAGACACTTGTGATGGTGTTGGGATATTATTTTCTAGCTCTGATTTTAGAGTATCCAGATTAGTAGATATCTTCCCTGGTAGGGCCTTGTTGTTGGATTTTTCATATAAATCCGAGAGGTTTCGGATGATTGGGACCTACGCCCCTCAAACCAAGGCACAGAGAGTTTCCCTTTTTCATCTAATTAAGCCCTATCTTTTTACATCTAGATTACTTTTATGGGTTGGTGACTTTAATTGCGGCCTACATCAATCAGATCGAGGCCTTCAGACTTCTAAACTATTTTGTGACTCTATAGCTTTAAATAATATAGTCTCCATGGCTAAGCTTGTGGATGCATATAGGTATTTCCATAAATCGGGTGGGTCTACTTTTTTTAAGGGGACCTTACACACTAGGATAGATTTTCTTTTTTTATCTAAGGTTTTGATTTTACTTTCTTGTAAAGGAGGAACAAAATGGGGGAGCGATACTGTGGGTTAAGCTGGAAAGGAAAATGGGGCCAGCCATCCGCACAGGTGTGGTCTATAGACCACCAGCCCAGGAGGAAGAAACAGATAGGGAGCTGATGCTAGCCATCCAAAGGATGGCAGACAAGGGTGAGGTAGTACTGGTTGGAGACTTCAATATACCAGATGTGGACTGGAGCATCCCCGCAGCAGCATCAACTAGGAGCAGATTTATCCTGGACTCCTTCAGGTGCCTTCCTCAAGCAACTGGTCATGGAACCAACTCGGCAGAAGGCAATACTGGACCTTGTGCTCACAAACAGGGACAGTGTGATGGGGTAACAGTGGGGAGCACCTGGGTAACAGTGACCACCAGTCATTGTGGTTTGAAATCACAGAAAGAGCAGAACCAAACCACACAAAAACACGTATCCTGGATTTTAGGGGGCAGACTTTGGGAAAATGGGAGATACTTGAAAGAGGCATTAAGGGAATGGGACAGGAATCAGGGTTGAGGAACAGTGGGCAGTATTTAAAATGGGGATTATAAGAACAACAGAATTATGCATTAAGCAGGTTAGCAAGAGGAAAAGGAAGAGAGACCATTATGGTTTTCCAAAGAGGTAGCAAAGAAAGAAAGCCAAAAGATTGCATTCAGGCAATACAAAAGACACAGGCAGAAGGGGATAGGGAGAGTACCAGGAGAAACAAAGGAGGCAGGAAGTCAGTAAGGGAAGCCAAGCTCAGACAGAAGAACACATTGCAAAATCAGTGGGTAAGGGACAAAACCTTTACAGGTACATAAGTGAAAAAGAAAGACAAAGGGAGGGATAGTGAGACTGAAGGGGAGGATGGGAGCCGTGGAGGATGACAACCATAAAGCTGACATATTGAACAGGTATTTCTGCTCAGTCTTACTAAGGAAGAGGGGGTAATGGGTCTGAAGGGAGTACAAGGGTGAGAATGGTGCAGAAATGGACACAAGTCCCTTTACGAGAAAGGGTCCTGAAGGAACTGGAAGTAATAAGAGCTGATAAAGCAATGGGGCCAGATGGGGTGCACCCAGGGTCCTTAAAGAACTAAGAGAGGTGGTGGCTGAACCTCTGGCTATCCTGTTCAGCCAATCACTGGAAACAGGGAGGTACTCAAAGACTGAGGACAGCAGATGTAGTCCCTTATACAAAAGTGGGAACAAAGAAGCAGGGAACTACAGACCAGTCAGCCTCACCTCGGTAGTGGGAAAAATCATGGAAGCACTACTGAGGGAGAGTTGGTGGAACATCTGGTTGTCAATGGACTACAGGACCCAAGGCAGCATGGTTTCACCAGGGGGAGGTCATGTCAGACCAACCTCATTGAATTTTTGATTGGGTGACTAGGAGGTGGATCAGGGGAGGGCAGTGGACATGGCCTATCTGGACTTCAGCAAGGCCTTGACACTGTGCCACATAGAAGACTATTACACAAACTGGGGAATATGGGTGGGCAGGACAGTAGTGTGGTGGGTAGGTAACTGGCTGGGTGGCAGGACACAGAGGGTGGTGGTAAATCGCTGTCACTCCACAGAGGGAAGAGTAACCAGTGGGTACCACAGGATCAGTGCTGGGACCGGTCCTATTCAACATCTTCATCAGTGACATTGCACAGGATCTAGAAGGCAGAATTTCACTGTTCGCTGATGACACAAAGCTCTGTAACAGAGTAGACACACCAGAGGGTGTAGACATAATGAGAAGGGACCTGCAGAAACTTGAAGAATGGTCAAGGGTTTGGCAGTTGAAATTCAATGCTAAGAAGTGCAAGATAATGCATATGGGGCACAAAAACCCTGGCACAATATATCAGTTGGGGGATGAGGATATAGCATGCACCAAGCAGGAAAGGGATCTTGGGGTTGTCATCTCTGATGACCTCCAAGGTAGGAAACAGTGTGACAAGGCATCAGGTAAAGCAAATAGGATGCTGGGATGTATAGGGCAGGGCATCACCAGCAGGAAAAGGGAGGTCATAATTCCGCTATACAAGACACTAGTGAGGCCCCACCTGGAGCAGTGTACAGTTCTGGAGACCATACCACGTAAGGACATAGACAGGGTAGAGAAGGTTCAGAGGAGGGCAACAAAGATGGTGCATGGGTTGCACAAGTCCAGTGAGGACAGGTTGAAGGAACTGAACATGTACTCCCTGGAGGAGAGGAGGAGAGAGGGATATGATAGAGACATACAAGTATCTTACAGGGAGGAACAGGGTGCAGGAAAACACTATTTTTAAGCGAAAAAGATGTTTCAGGACTAGAGGGCATGGGATGAAGTTGGAGGAGGACTTATCTGAGAGGAAACATGAGAAAGAATTTCTTCACAGAACGGGTGGTGGACAAGTGGAACACCCTGCCAGAGGAAGTGGTGGGGGCTGAAACAATCACTGGATTTAAGAATGCATGGGATAGACATAAAAGAATTCTAGAGGTCAGGGGTAAGGGGAAACAGACTTCTAGGAAAACAAACTGAACTTACAAGCTCAAATGGGCAGACTAGGTGGGCCATAGGCCCTTATCTGCCGACACTGTCTATGTATCTATGTAAAACTGTGGCTACTGAATTCTCAGACCATGTTGCTTTATGTGCCTTCTTTTCCTGGGCTTCAGCCCCGAGATGTAAGAAAGCCATTTGGCGGCTCAATGATTCCTTACTTAGTGACTCTCTTTTTCTCAAACTCTGACACAAAGAGTTTTTAGCTCGTTTGTCTGTAGTTGACCTCTATGATACTGGGATGGACTGGTGGGAGGCCTCCAAGCTGAGTTGGAAGCAGTTTTTTCAGAAAACAGCTGCCAATAAACAAAATACTAAATATTTGTCCTATTTAACCTTAAGGCATCAGTTACAGCATTTATTTTCTTTGGCCAGCTCCACTAATCATGATTTTAGTTCTCAAATTAGCGAAATCAGTATTTAAATGAGGTTATCTCAGTATAATCGAGCTGACTCATTAGGTCAGGAAGCTCGTTTTGGAACTCATATTACTAAAGGTTGTTTAGATCCCTTCAAGGCCTGCAAAGATAGAATTGACACCAAATTAATCACCTCTGCTATCTCAGTCCGGGAATTACTTACTAAACCCGAAGACTTGCTTCGCTATGTTGAAAATCACGTTTTAAGTATGTTCGGTACTAAAGCTGACCTAGTTAATGCAGATCACTTTCTTCAATCATTGTTCTTACCTCAACTTTCTGATTCTGATCAAGACAGGCTTTCTTCTGATATTGACGAATATGAAGTATTAGCTGCTATTACTAGTTTAAATCCACATTCTGCCCCAGAGTCAGATGGACTGACCCCACATTTTTATAAGACCTTCTCTACTGATCTTGTTCCTGTGTTAACTATCGTTTTTAATGAGATGTTACGTTGTGATACTTTAACTGCTTCCATGAAAGAAGCATTATTGATTCTACTTTGTAAAAGAAAGGGATCCTTCTGATATAAATAATTGGAGACCTATTAGTTTGTTAACGTTGACTACAAGATCCTTGCCAAAATTCTCTTGTCCAGAATGATTACTTTGCATCACATATGATTAGTCCTACACAACTTGTGGTATCCCAGGCAGATCTCTTTCTGATAATCTTATTTTATTGCGCAAATATTCGCTTTAGGAGAACATAATGCAGTCACTGGGTGGATTATCAGTCTGGACCAAAAAGGCCTTTGATAAAGTTTCCATGCATTCTTATTCCTAGTCCTGACAGCTTTTGGGTTTCCAGTGCGTTTTCTTTCCTGGCTTCGTTTGTTATATAGAGATGTAGTGATACGCCCTAATGTTAATGGCTGGATAGGCCGTCCTATTTCTCTAGCCTGTGGGGTTCGTCAGGGATGCCCGCTTAGTCCCCTATTGTATAATTTTTATATAGATACTCTTCTGAGAGCTATTTTTCTTTGTCCACAGATTATTGGATTGTACCCCTTCCTCTCTACCCCTTAAAACATTAGCTTCTGCTGACGATTTAATTTTGGCTGTGGATTCCTCAACAAAGCAAGAGGCTATTGTTCAGGTTCTTCAAACCTTTTCTTCAGTTTCAGGCTCAAAAATAAATTTTAAAAAAGTATCTGTGTACCACTAGGGCATACCTCCCTTCCCAGCGCAGGCCTGTATGCCGGAGTTTCTGTTACAACAGCAGCTTTTTCATATTTAGGGATTTTTTTTGGTCGTGAAAACATTCAAACATATAATTGGAACCTTGCTTTACAGAAAACAGATAATTTGATTAATGGGTGGAAACGGCATTTAATTGGGAAGAAGAAAAGGGTTGTGCTTCTTAAAACTCTGGTCACTCCGATTTTTTTACATCTTAGTTACGTGTTCCCACCACCTATTTCTTTGTTTACCAGACTAACTGGAATTTTTTTCAAGGGGTTATGGGGATCTAGGTTAAATCCCATTAAAAGGAATTTCAAATACAGGCCACTCAAAGAAGGTGGAATCAGTATGATCCACCCTGTTGTTTTCTTTTACAGCCTTTTTTTTCATTACAATTATGGGAAAGCTCTAAAACCTGGGGATGTTTTTTGGAAACCCTACTTTTTAGCATGGTTTTCCCTTTGCCTTGATAATTGGCATGCTCGTTATAAAGGTGTTATTTCTAAATCCAAAGTAATCCCTGTTTATGGGAAAGAGAGTTTTAAGATGGCCTTAACCTGGTGTCTTCATCCTCAGGACTTCTGTATATTATCTAGTTTCATGTTATATGAGAGACTTTGGAGGTTGGAGGTTCAGGAGGAGATTGTTTTTCCATCTTGTCCCCCTGGACGTCTCCCCTGGGTACTCCATCAACTTCAAAATCAACGGTTACCACCGTATTTATGGGATATGATTTGGCTGAGTAACTACGATAGATTAGGGGTCAATAACAATCATAAGCATAAAGCCTTGACTTTGAGGTACTGCCCTAGAACTTCTTGCCTCCACATTTTTGAAACTCAGCAACATTTATTTTGTGAATGTCCATTTTCTTTGGAAGTTTGGTCTACTTTAGCTGCTAATTGGTCAGAGCCTCTGTTGTCTTCACTTTCTTATGAACATGTCATGTTTTGCACTAATGACCTGCTTAATAGAAGATATCATGTCGATAGCTTGTATATAATCTTTGCTATTATTCGTTATTATTTATGGCAAGCAAGATGCCTCTTAGTGTTACACCAAAAAACTATTTCGATCAGTGAAGTCCTTTGTAATATTCGTGCAGCTTTGTGTTCTGTTAAAAAAAATGATTTTTTAATTCCTTCTGGTTCTCAAGCTGTACTATTGTGGAAAAATTGTGATAATTTTTTCTGTTAACTGGATTGACCTGTTTCTTTTGATTGTTAACCCATGTTTTGTTATTTCTCTGTAATGAAGCCCACTTTATTACCAATAAAATTCCACTACTCTTTTCGATAAGTGCCATGGGATCTTTAACATCCACCTGAACTACCACCAATCCAGGCAGATGGGACCTCAGTTTAACATCTCATCCGAGAGACAGCACCCTTCTCATGCTGCACTATAGTGTCACTACTGGGATATTAACCCACGTGCCAGATGTGGGAACTGAACCCACAGCCTTCTGATCTCCCAGCCTCAGAGGTGAGTGTGCTACCTACTCAGCCACTGACAATATATAATATATATTGTTTCTATATATAAATGTACTGACAAAGAAAGTTAATTTCAGGATAAGTGCACTTAGAAGAGTAACTAATTGAGTATACAAGATAGGATGGTTCTAGCAAACCAACTAATAATCCATTTGATTGACTATGGGAGTCAAGTTTATTCTAGTGCTAATAAAAAATCTCTAAATAAACTGGATACATGCTGTAATGCCTGGCCAGATTTGTCTTGAGATGTAAGTATGATACCCATCACTGTACTACATACATAAAGTTAAACTGGACTTCATTAGAATTCAGAAGACAAAATAACTGGACTAAATTACTCTATAAAATATAAAGATCTGTTTCTCCTCCAGGCCTAGCAGATAGGCTCATTAGCCCTTCACATCAGTTTAATTTAAGGAAGAAAGGCGCAAGAGATCTGATAGTTCCAAAAAATAGAAGTAGGTTTATAGAAATGACTTTCCAGTACAGGGCAGCTATGACCTGGAATAAACTTCCACCTGAATTTAAAACTCAAGATATGACTATAGCAAAATGTAATACAGCTATAAATCAGGAGAAGAATTTCCGTTGTTTATGTAATAGATGAGTTATTCGTAGTTAGAAGCTGTTTATTGTATAGCATATTTATTTGTATGTGTAATTTGTGTTAAAGTGTCTTTTGTATGGAAAATGGAAACTGTTGTTTTAATTATTGACATCTAAACAGGTACACCTTGTAAAGAGGGCTCCAGTGGCCCTAATGGTGTTTGAAATTGGTCTTCCTTCCTGTATAAACATTTTACTACTACAACTACCACCTCCTCTGGCAGGCTGCTCCAGGTGTCCACCACCATTTCTGTGAATAAGTATTTCCTCACATTCTTCTTAAACTCCTACCACCTCCAGTTTCATGGTATGCCCCCCCCCCCCATGTTCTGGCACTCCTACTTCTATTTAAGAGACTCCCCTCCTGCACCTTGTTTACCTCCATGAGGTACTTATAGGTCTCGGTCATGTCCCCTGTCGCTCTCCTCTAGTGAATACATGCTCCCACAGCCTCTTCTCATATGGTTTCTCATGCAACCCCCCCAACACCATTTTAGGGCACTAGGTCATAATGTTGAGCGCAAAAAAAGCACTCTCAAAAAGCAAGCAGGAAAAGCAGCGAAGCCAAACATAGTACTCAGGAAAAACAATGAGTGCTACTGTAGCTAAAGAAAAGTAGCTTTTATAACTGTTTGTGGGGGGCTGCACCCCAGTACCCCCTTTTACTGGGGGTTTTGCCCTAAACTTCTCCAACTAAATATAATCACCTCTGGGGGGACAACTCAGGGATGAGGAGAAACTTCAGGGAGCGGGTAAGGGGGAACCAAGTATGACAACTGGGGGTGGGGAGGCAGAAAGTGCAGGGTGAGGGGCTGACAAATTAGAAAGGAAAGTCAGGAGGGGAAGTAAAAAAAAAAGACAAAAAGTACCAGGACTAAGAATCAAACCCTGGTCCACCAACATTCCATTGCCCTTTGCTGCCTGTGTCCCTACTCTCTGTGCCATGCAGCTGCTTAGCCACATACCACACAGCGGAGCCTTTATCCTGTTCTTTCCACGAACAACAGCTACAAGAGTAGTGCTAACATTCCTGTGCTATACTACTCCTATAACTGTATTGCCGGTCGCTATTTTTCCTGGTGAATTATACAACGTTATGCGACATATTGGCTAGTGTACCCCTATTTAAGTAGTTTCTTTTTTATAATTTCTAAGCATGCCGCCTATAACTGGTGTTCGCTTACTTGTTGATGTTTTGACATCAAACTGATGTCATTATCAGAACTTGGTCCATTTGGCATCGAAACATAAACAAATAGCGAGACCACAAATACAGGCAGGCATGCTCGGAAATGCGGGGCACATGTGTATTTATTATTTTGGATGGGTGTTTAAGCTGATTGTGCAGCTATTTGCACTAATTTGGGATGTATCACTGTTGAATTGACACTGTAGCGATTCGTGAAGCCCTTCTCTTGCAGCCTGAAGCCGTGTTTTTCGCCCTAGCTGGGCGTGTACTGAGCCGCTAAAACAAACTGATTTTCTGCAGTTTGCACTGTCTCTTCAAGCACTTTAAGATAAAACCAGTTACAATAAAATTGCGTTTGTTGTGTAAATCTGTGTTTTGAATGCTAGCTGCTTTTTCGTGCTGACCTGTTGTAACCCCTAGGTGGCGTTATCCTATGGGCTACTACTCCTGCCTGCATGATTAGGCACATGTTGAGGGGCCTGAGATTTTTGAACGGGTGCCTCCACCCGGAGAAATGGTTCTGGGGTAGCGTAATTGCTATTGGTGTAGCCCTCTGGGATGCTATAACCCCCCACAACCTCTCTAGTGGCCTAAACAGATGAGCAGATAACCAGTCACATATACCCTGTAACATCAGTAGGGAACTCTCACTCAGCGCACTTACCACCAGGGTGGATCAGCTGCAAAGGCCCTGGGGACCCCCTGTAAAATGAGATTAGCAGTAAGACAGTTCATCAGCAATGCAATATGCCCTCCACAAAGGTACACTGTAGTCAGGTTAAATGCAGAAGGAACAAAATCTGATTTATTTGGGGGAGTTGCACAGGGGTGGGGCAGTAAATCTAGCAGTTGATTAATTAGATCTGATTTATGTAGGTTTAGTATGCATGCACCAAGAGTACCTCTGTCACAGTCACACACTCTGTGTACCCATTTGGAATAGGCTAGCATTGCAGCTGTTATTGGGGCCCTTAGGAAAGAAAATCAATCACATACACTTTAACCCAGAATTTGTAATCCGGAGCCAGATGGCTCAGTCCATTGAAACAAACCCAAACAAATAATTCGATGACACACAATAATTGCAGCTGTGTTGCAGGGAGCTACCCTGTTTGTACTCACACTGCCCAGACCAAGTGATGATCTGACGAAATAAGACCTGTTGCAGATGGCTTGATGAAGCAGGAGGTGAATTCCCTTGTGGTCCTCATCAAAAATGCTGGTCTTCAGGCTGCTGGAGCAACTCAGCACTGGCTGAGAACATGCAAATCGAAACATTTTGAACTACTTGGCCATGCAAACACCTTGCGAACTTAAGCACATTTATATGAAAAACACTGTCCGCTGCTTCCAACTAGCTTTGCAGGCTGATCCTGAAATTTCTTCAGCTTGGATGCTGTTTGAATGCCCTGCTGTTGCAGCCCCAAATGTGGGACACTGGACGCTTAGATCCACGGACTAACTACAGGAAAAGTTTAGGTCTGGCAGGCCTAATCCCTGAGAGCTGGCAAACTCCCCAGAGGCGCATACACTAAGCTCTTGGGCTGTCTCTCCAAATCTGACTAAATTGAGCTGTTATCCCTCTTTATATGGGGTAAGTTCCAACAATTCCATTGGCTGCCAAAGCTGTCTTAAACAGTCCCCAGATGTTAATTGGCTTGTGTTTTGGCACCTCCTCGAAAGTGTGAGCGGTGGCCTAAAACATGCTGACCACTCGCAGAGGGATTTGCAAGCCCCACAGGGCTCATTTAACAGGGGGAAGATCAGGGAAACAGCAAAGTGCCTCGGAGGATGGGAGGATGCTGGGAGATAGTGGGAGAATATTTAAGGTAAGCCCCCAAATGGGGGCTGGTGTTACACTTAGTTGCACTGAGTGGGACCACCTTTGAACTCTTTTAGACTTACACCCCCCTGGGATGTGCAAGAAACTTCATGCACACTGTGAGCTTCATTTTGCCTGTTTTTTTCAAATGACATCTCATATCATCCTACTGCCCTAGCCAGTTACATCATCAAGTGTTCAAGAACTCACACAGAAATGCCTCGTCTGAGTGAACAGGAACTCCCATGAATGTTGAAATCTTCCATAAAGTTCTTGAGTGTCCCTGTAGACTACAGGCAAGGCTCCTGAAATTATGTGGTGCTATGACCGCATAATTTTCCACAGAAGTTGTATTATGTAGCAGTGTCAGTGGCTCAGTAGGTAGCACACTCACCTCTGAGGCTGGGAGATCAGAGGGCTGTGGGTTCAGTTCCCCGATCTGGCACTTGGATTAACATCCCAGTACTGACACTGTAGTGCAGCATGAGAGGGGTGCTGCACTTCTGAGGTGCTGTCTTTTGGATGAGATGTTAAATCGAGGTCCCATCTGCCTGGATTGGTGGTAGTTCAGGTGGATGTTAAAGATCCCATGGCACTCATCGAAAAGAGTAGGTGAATTTCCCTGGTGTCCTGGCCAAATTTCCCTCATTCACTAAAAAATACCACCAACAGCTTAATCTGGTTCAATTTCGGTTGCTTACCATCTGTATCCCGCCCCTGAAAAAGGGACTTTCTAGGCCCAGTGGGCTTACTGGGTCAACAAAACAAACATGTCACAGAATGTATACTGTGCTACTGAATTCTGCACTCTTTGTGGTTTTTCATTCAACGATATAGTTTTTCCACCATGTCAGAGTCCTGTACCATCCTTCTTTATTCTAAAACCCCTCCTCTGTGCACAGCATATGATGTCATCGCTGACATCACATAATATTTCATCCAATTGCAGTTCTACATTCTGCCACTGAAATGAATAATTTATACTATAGAAATGAGCAAATGCTTCTGCAGAAGCCTAGGAGCCAACAGCAGAAATCAGAACTGAACATGGGGCCCTGACAAAAGGTTAGCATTTACAGGGATATACTGCAGTATGCTGCATGGTTGAAATGCTTTACATCTGTGGTCACCATAGGCACCAGCATTCGTCAGGTTCTCCCTTCCATTTAGACAACTCCCTCCTGTATCTGTGTAGTCTACTATCCTCCCCTTCCTCTGTCATGACTTGAGACTTTGTAGCCCTTTTTCCCATTTGACTCCTTAATTTAGATCTTCTCTCCCACCCTCCCCCAACTCTACCTGTGCCTCTCCATGAACCTTGAACCTCTTCATCCCTTTCCCATCCTACCCCTTGCCCTCCTCAGACCTTTCCAACCTATTCCCCTGTCATATTTAAGCAATAATGCACAACAGGGCGTGTGTTGTTGTGGGATTTACCCAGACCTGGTGTGGTGTGTCAGTAGGCGCAGCCCAAGGAGTGGGTAAATCCCACTCCTACACACACCCTGAAGTGCATCATTGCTATTATAAAATGAATCTGTATAACAAATAATAAAAAAAAAGAATTAGATTCAAAGAAAGTAAACATTTGATCAGCAAGATGTTTACTGGGAGTCTGTTGCAGGATTAACTCATGATTATGTAACATCTTTTGACCAGTGAGATTGCAGTTTTTTTTTTACCTGATCATGTGACATGTTTTGACCAATGAGGTTACAACATTTTTATTACCCATTTTATAATGTTCATCTTACCTCCCCCTGCCTTTACCTTATTTTTTATCTGTGGGGAATGATTATGTACACATCTCAGAGCTGAGATGTTCAGTACCAGGAAAGGAAGACTCAATCTGTCTCTCCCTCATGCAGCCCTAACTGGTTGGCCATCGTCCAGCATTGATGTTGGTTACCAAGGTAGACGCTCATCACCCACTGTCCTGGTCAGGTGGAGAAGGAGTTATAGCCACAGCAACCCATTAAAAGAAAGAGAGAGAGAGAGGGGGAGAAACCTGGGGAGGGTAGTGGAGTGGTGCTTATTAGAATAACAAAATCAGAGTATGAGATTTACATGGGGCTTACCAGATCGAGCTTTTCTGTTTTCAATCGGATATGAGGATCCAGTGCAACTTTTTGGTTGCCTCCAGTTAGACTCTGATTGGTTGGTGCAGCTGGTACTGAAAAGACACACACAAAAAGGAAAGATAAAGTTAGACTGTTTCAGAGTATATGGAAAGAACAGTCAGCCAGCCATTAGGGCTTGCTGCATTATAATTTACTACAAGAAGAGAGCCTTATCTTATTAGCCCAGCTGAGATGCAATAACACGTGTTTGGTGGGGGTCCTGCTTCTACCCAGTTTTACAGTTGGGGTTGCGACTCTGATACTGGGAGGTCAAGTGAATTGTTCAAGGTAACACAGAAGTTAAACTAGTAATCAGTAGATGGCTCTGCTAATTCATAGACTCATTGCTTTGACAAGTAGACCACCATGTTCTCACCCATAAGTGTTGCATCTATACCTGGCTGATTTTATTCCACTCACAGTCCTGCCTTTTGAAACACAAATACATTAAAGGTGACTTTAGTCTGCCACTGCTGCGCTAAATGTGACACAAAACCATGTCAGACAGTACTGAAGCCTTCAATCCAAAGGACATGTCATGTGCATCTTAGAAGCTGGATTGCAAAATGTATTCCATTTTTAAACAGCAACTGACATAAGCGCAGAAAAAAACTCTGGCGAACACAATGGGCTGGATATTTGAAGGGGAGGACACAGGTGCAATTTTCAAATTTTGGGCTGCGCTTGCATCTTCTGAGATGCATCAAAATGTCTGAATGCTATTCATTCATTCATTCATTCATTCATTCATTCATTTATAGTGCTCTCTCGATTATCTGCCAGATTTTGTTTGAACTAAATTTTTGTTAGTCCATTGCCCCTTGTTATCCACCACCCTTGATTATCTGCCCAATTTTTCTTGTACAAAAATGGGCAAATAAACGAGGGTGCATGTTATTTATTTATTTATTCATTGTTGATAACCTGATAGGTCCATTGGGCAAAACATGCTCAGTTACAAGGACAACCCGAGACAATAAAACTTTCGCACTGATACATGATACATAAAACAAATAGCACAATGCATAAATGAGAAACAATATAACAAACAGCTAATTAAAAAGTACACTGAATGGCACAGCAGTAGGGCACCTGCTCATAGTGCTGATGACCTGTGTTTGGGAACAACACTGAATCATCGGGGCAGGCCGAGTGGAGGAAGAGGATGCTGTCCTTCTCTGGGGAGGGAGGGTTGCACTGCCCACTACTACATTGACACCTGGTGGCCAGAGGTGGTAGTGCAGTTGGGGAGTTACAGGGAGGGAGGGGGGAAGGAGGAGGGAGGAAGGGAGGGAGTATTAACTGCACAAAAATCGGAAGCATGGCACTAAGCCCTTTGTTTTATGTTGTACTTTGTACACTGGCTCATTCATGTAAAAGTACCCCCTGGGACCAGGTAAGACACACAGAATGGAAAAGAGAGAAGGATGAGACTGGCTGAAGTGGGCAGTCTCAGTAACAGTTGGGGGGTATATAAAAAAATTACACTGACAAACATTAAAATTATGTAAATGCAATATTGGACACTTTTTAAAGAACACAATTGTGGAACTTTTTTTGTTAAATGTTATGATACATTTGTGACAATTTCACTGCTTTATAGCACAGCACTATTGCACTTGTCATTTATTTGATGCATGCATCATCATCTTTAGTGTTATAAGTTGCATCAGCTGCACCCACATGATAGAGACCACTTCTGAGGTGGTCTACCAGTTGGCTGAAATTTGCACAAATGTGATGAAAACATGATGCAAAGCCCCCCCTCCCCCCACACACACTTTGAAAATCCAGCCCAAAGTGTTTTTAGACAACTCAGTCCATATTTCATATTTATTTATTGATTATTTTATAAGCGGGTAAGTACACTAGGTGAAAAGACCATTTTCAGGCATGGCCCGAGCCAATACAAGCACATTACGTACTTTACAGGTAGGCACCAGTGGCATAGTGTATGGGCACAAAATATGGTGACTCAACAATATGACTGACAGAATAGGCAACTTAGTATATCTTGGCAAGGACCAATGTATACATAAATTATGTTGGGCACAAGCACTTTGGGTCAATAGGTGTTCCTTGAGATGCAATTTAAAATAGGAAGCAGTAGGGGGAGAGTTACATGGAACTAGGGAGGTTGTTCCAAGTTTTAGGGGTGGAGAGGGAGAAAGCTTTGAAGCCACTGGATGTCCTTGAAGTGGAAACTGTCCATAGGCGTTGGTCTGTGGAACTCAGGCTCCTTAGGACAGTGCTTCATATGCAGATCAGTTAGGGAGATGAGCTATGGTGACACAGAGCTTTGTCAGTTAGGCATGCTAAGAAATAGCCCTTGCAGGCAGTAGGGGGAACATCTGTAGCCTGGAGTATAAGGTACGGTGCTGTGAGCGGAAGGGTGCAGACAGGGCAAAGCAATAAATGCTTCTGTAAGCAGTACTGAGCCTTTGAGTAGCTTTGCTAGTAGCAATTAAACACTAACAACTGAGAAGCTGATCATTTCTGAGAGAGTAACAACCAGTTGAGGGGGATGGGAGGCCCGAGGCACAGCTGAGGGCCACACCTCTCTCCAGATGGTTGTTAATCCAAAGAAATGACTGGCTTCAAGGTTGTTATTCTGCTTATAAGTCTAATCCCAATAACAACTTTTGTTTTTGTCTTTTTGTTTTGTGTTAGCTGTGTGGCGCAAGGCGTGTGTGCCACACAGCATCAGTTGGGAGCTGGATCGGTCATTTCTCAAATGTTATTGACCGATCCAGTAGCCAATCCGGAGCCTCACTAGGCTCATAAATAATTAATTAGTGTTAGGGTTACCACCTGTCCTGATTTTCACAGGATGTCTTGAGTTGGGTAGCTATGTCTTGCAAAAAATCATGAAAAAATACTACATGTACTGACCTTACAGTGCATAAAAATTTTTCCTAATTTTCCTCTAAATGTTGTAGAAAACTATAATACTTTAACTAAAAGACTCTAAAAATGATAAACAGTATAGCTAACTAAAAATCTACAACACTTAGTCTTAATTCTGATTATTTAGAGAAAATAAGTCTGTTGTACTGGTCAAGGTTACATATTGTCCTGCAAAAAATCATGTTTTAATAAGAAATGTCCCACTTTGGGCTTCGTAAAAGGTGGTAACCCTAATTAGACTTATAATTAGGAGTAAGGGGACCCAAACAAAACAAACGTAGCAGATATCCTTTGACATTTCCCAGATGGATCCCAGGAGTGAAACATTGTTTTAACCTGTACAAGACATTCAACTTTTGATTGATAGCTGCATAAACGTGAACAACATGGTCACCACAGGGCAAGCTGGGACCGAGAGTGACGCCAAAGTACTTAAGGTCAGTGACATTAATGAGTGGGATATCATTACGGTTAAGTACTTGAAGAGTGGTATTAATACATCTGAGCTTGAGTGAGGAGTCAGATAGCACTGAGTTGTTCTTTTTAGAATTGAGAAGGAGACCTGTCTCCATGAGCAAAAATTGTACTGATGTATTTTTTTCCTTAGAGAGAGGGAGTCTTCATCACGGGACACAGAGCAATGACATTTTATTAAGTCGTCAGCATACAGTAATGTTTTGGTACTATGGCAGGCTGTGGGAAGGGAGCTGATAAATAGGGAAAGCAGCAATGGACACGGAATGGAAGCAGGGAGCACGGAATGATACTGGACTAGGTTCAGACAGAGCATTTCCCAGGCAAACATGCTTTGTGCAGCTAGACAGATACAGTAGTTACATACAAGGTAAAGTATGACAACTGAGACAGCAAGCAACTGCAGTTTGAATAGGATGATGTTCTGGTCAATCAGGTCAAATGCTTTTGTTTGATCAACAAAGACTGCCCCAGTCAGAAGACCATTGTCATAGCTATGGATACATGGGCAATGTATTTCTTTAGGGCTGTACTGGTTCCATGACCTTTATAGAACCCAGGGTATTTAGAGTAAGCAGGCTGTACTTTGTAATGTAATTATAATGTAGATACAGCCCAACTCACATATAGCAGACACTGTTATAGCAGACACCCACTTATAATGCAAAGGTCTGCCTTGCCAAAATTTAAAAGCTATGCCTGTACTATTAAAAATACCATTTATTTGCTGGCCCGTCAGTGCAGTGGTAGTGTTACCACCTGCAGTGCCGACAACTGTGGTTTGGAAGCAGACCTCAGACATTGGAGGGTTGGCCTGGGGGTGGGGAGGAGGCTGAGCATCCAGGGGAGAGGGGCATACAAGGCAAAAACACCTCGGCACAAGCCCCATTATGCCTGGAATCCTGGCAAGTGCCAGGACCCAGCCAATAAAGGGGTCCTCCCCGGCAGTAATCGAGGGCAAAAATACGTACAATAAAAAAAATCCTGTTTATACCATACTCTGCAACCCCTGTATCGCAGACACTGCAAGCTCCTCTGTGTCCCTGTTGCATGCTGTGAACTGCCTGCTAATTATCACCTGATCATTCTTTTTTTTTTCTTTTTAACCAGGAGAGACACACTAAGCTGAAAGCTTGTTTACAGGTGCAACCTGGGTGCACAAGGACATTAAGTGACTTGCTCAGAGTCACACAGTATGCAAGTGGGGGCTGTGGCATTTAAACCCAGGTCTCTATGTTTGCAGCTCAGAGCCTTAAACCACTGTGCTATACTGACTCCATTCAGCTGTTTTTTTTTTCTGGCACTATAAAGTCATCACTTTCCTCACCTGATACCTGACACCTTACTCCTGGGGATTACTCCACAGCACTGATACCTGACACCTTACTCCTGGGGATTACTCCACAGCACTGATACCTGACACCTTACTCCTGGGGATTACTCCGCAGCAGTGATACCTGACACCTTACTCCTGGGGATTACTCCACAGCACTGATACCTGACACCTTACTCCAGGGGATTACTCCACAGCACTGACACCTGACACCTTACTCCTGGGGATTACTCCACAGCACTGATACCTGACACCTTACTCCTGGGGATTACTCCACAGCACTGATACCTGACACCTTACTCCTGGGGATTACTCCGCAGCAGTGATACCTGACACCTTACTCCTGGGGATTACTCCGCAGCACTGATACCTGACACCTTACTCCTGGGGATTACTCCGCAGCAGTGATACCTGACACCTTACTCCTGGGGATTACTCCACAGCAGTGATACCTGACACCTTACTCCTGGGGATTACTCCACAGCAGTGATACCTGACACCTTACTCCTGGGGATTACTCCACAGCACAGGATGCATTCCGAGTAACTGCTTCCTCCCCCCTCCCCCTGGCAGATGAGGGGTATGCTCTGATTTTAACTCAAGTGTGTGAACTGTAGTAAAACAGATTTATATTTTTAAGATTTTAGGATATAGCGGACACCTCTTATAATGGACAAAACCTGCTTATAAAAATGTGTCCGTTATTAGAGAGTTCCACTGTACATGGATATTTGCATGAAAACATCTGTGTCCCACAGATGTCAGCAGTATTGCATTTTTACAGCACAGGGTCACTCTGCCACAAGTCAAAACAGCACGGCTAAAATTGCTGCAGCCAAACAGCACCCAACAAAAACAGAGCCATCCAAAACACTGACCTGTTTCACGTACTGCGCCCATACAAAACAATGGGCAGTTACATATGAAAATACTAATCTGCCAGCAGAAACAGGCCTTACAGTCTATCAAGTTAGTCTGCTTGAATGCACAGCTAGCACCCTTACATAGAAACATAGAATTTGACGGCAGATAAGGACCGCATGGCCAACCCAGTCTGCCCATTTCCCTACCTAACGGATAAGCTGCAGATCCTAGTTAACCAGCAGCCTACTTCTTCCTACCCCACCCCCTAGAATTGCCTTATGACTGTCCCATGCATGCTTGAATTCCACCACTGTTTTTGACTCCACAACCTCCTCCGGAAGGCTGTTCCATGCATCCACAACCCTCTCTGTGAAAAAATACTTCCTTAAATTACCTCTGAGCCACCCCCCATCTTCAAATTGTGTCCCCTTGTTCTTGCACATCTCTTTTTTTGAAAGATGCTACCCTCTTGGACTTTGTTGATTCCCTTGAGGTACTTGAACGTTTTTATCATGTCCCCCCTCTCCCTCCTTTCCTCGAGGCTATACATATTAAGCCCCTTTAGTCTTTCTTCATATGCCTTCCAGTGCAGACCCTGCACCATTTTAGTTGCCCTCCTCTGGACAGCTTCCATCCTGTCTATGTCTTTGTGGAGACTGGGTCTCCAGAACTGCACGCAGTACTCCAGATGGGGTCTCACCAGCTGTCTGAACAGAGGGATAATAACTTCATGTTTTCTACTGGTGATGCCTCTCCATATGCATCCCAGTATCCCCCCAGCCCTCCTTGCTGCCCTCTCACGTTGCTTGCCCACCTTTAGGTCATCTGATATGACTACCCCCAGGTCCCTTTCCATTTTTGTTGTTGTTAGTATCTCACCCCCCATTGTGTACTCTTCCCCTGGGTTTTTGTTTCCCAGGTGCATTACCTTGCACTTCTTAGCACTGGATCTAAGCTGCCATACATTTGACCATTCCTCTAACCTTGCCAAGTCCCTCTCATCCTTTCCACCCCACCTTGTGCATCAACTCTGTTGCAGATCTTTGTGTCATCTGCAAAGAGACATACTTTTCCTTCCAGTCCGTCTGCAATGTCGCTTATAAAGACATTGAAGAGGACCGGTCCTAATACTGAACTCTCGTGTACCCCACTAGTAACCCCCTTTCTTCAGAGTGGACCTCATTTACTATTACCTCTGTGTCCTATTCTCCAGCCAGTTCTTTACCCAGGCTGTCATCTTGGGACCCACTCCCAGGCTGGCTAACTTGTATATTAATCTTTGTGGGACTGTGTCAAATGCCTTGCTAAAGTCTAGGTAGGCCATGTCCACAGCCCTCCCTGATCTACTACTTTGGTTACCCAGTCAAAGAAATCTATCAGATTTGTCTGGCATGACCTTCCCGCTGTGAATCCATGCTGCCTTGGGTCCTGTGCCCTCTGACCTCTAGATACTCGACAATTCTTTCCTTCAGAAGTGATTCCATCATCTTCCCTACCACTGAGGTTAAACTAACAGGTCTGTAGTTTCCTGCTTCTGTCTTGCTCCCACTTTTGTGAAGGGGAATCACATCTGCCTCCTCCAGTCCTCGGGTACCACCCCATCCCCCATGATTTGTTAAAGAGGGTAGTCAGTGGTGTCACTAGTTCTACCCTTTAGTTCTTTTAGAATTTGGGATGAATCCATCAGGCCCCATTGCTTTGTCCACCTTCAGTTTTAAGAGTTCTTTCAGAACCCTTTCTTCTGTAAATGGGCTAGTATCAACTTCTGTATCCAGAGTGTTTCTACTGTTTATTTTAGGTACCTCCCTCTTCCTTTGTAAATACTGAGCAAAAATATTTGTTTAGTATCTCTGCCTTTCACAGTCACCCTCTGCCCACCCTCCCTCCCTTTATTAAGCCTCACTATCCCTCCCTTGGTCTTCCTTCACTCCTGATGTACCTAAAAAGGTCTTATGCCCCTTCTTAACTAGGTTGGCTATCTTGTCCTCAGTTTGGGCCTTTGCTGTTCTGACTGCCTTCCCAGCTTCCTTTTGCTTTAACTGATACAGTTCTCTGTCCTGCTCCTTCTGTGATTCCTTGTACTTCTGAATGCTTTCTTTTTCTCTTGAACCTTCACTGCCACTTCCTTTGAGAACCATAGTGGTTTCTTACATCGTTTCGTTTTGTTTATTTGCTTCACACAAAGGCTCGTTACCTCTGTGATGGCAGTTTTTATTATTCACCATTTTTCTTCCACCCCTCCTTCCTGCCCATTTGCTAGTGCATTCCTTAGGCACTCACCCATTTTGGCAAAGTCAGCCCTCCTAAAGTCTAGTACTTTTGCCTTTGTATGGCTTGACTCTATTGCTGTGTTTATTGTGAACCATACTGTTCGATGGTCGCTAGTTCCCAGATGGCTACCCACTTACATCTGTGATCCTCTCTTCATCTCCATTTGAGAGAACCAGGTCTAAGATTGCTCCTCTCTCAGTGGGCTCCAATACTAGTTGTCTAGATGCTCCTGTAGGGCATCTAGAATAACCCCACTCTTTGAAGTGGCTTCTGCAACTGCACTCCAGTTAACATCTGGCATATTCAGATCACCCATCAGCAATATCTCCCCTTTTTCTGCCATTCTAAGTATACTTTCTATCATTTCCTTGTCCATTTCCTTCCCCTGAGAAGGGGGTCTGTATACAACCCCTGTGCGGATTGTGATGCCATTGCCGGTCTCCAAATTTACCCACAGTGCTTCTTCTCCTCCCTGTTTTCCCTTTTGTTCTGTTGCTTTGATTCCTTCCCTTATGTAAAGAGCTACTCCTCCTCCTCCTCCTCCTCATTTACCCTCCCTGTCCCTCCTGTAGATAGTGTATCCTGGTATGTTTACGTCCCAGTCATGGTTTTGTGTGTACCATGTTTCTGTGACTGCCACGATATCCAGATGTTCCTCCTCCATCAAGGCCACTAATTCAGGAAGCTGCCTCCATCCTCTCCCCCCTCACCTTTACCCTCCCCTTTCACCCTGTCCCATGCCCCTTTAACACTGCCCACTGTGCTACAGGATACCACCTCCTCAGGTAGAGTGTTCCATTTCTCCATCACCCTCTCTGTGAAAAATTGCCTCCTCATCTCTCTCTGATCTCTTCCACCCTCCAACCTGAGACCATGCCCTCTGGTGTCCCTTCCTCTCCTCAGCTTAAATATGCCTTCAGTGCCTATTTTGTTAATCACCTTCAGATATTTAAAGGTCTCAATCATATCCCCCTAATCCCCCCTATCCTCCAGGGTGTACATATTCAACTCAGTCAGCCTGTCCTCATAGGTTTTGCCCTCCAGCCCCTGGATCATTTTAGTTGCCCTACCTGCACCCCCTCCAGCAATCTGATATCCATCTTCAGAAAGGGACACCAGAACTGCACGCAGTACTCCAGTCAAGGTTTTTTTTTATATGTTTTTTTTGCAGGGGGCTTTGCCCCCTACACCCCCCAGAACTTAAATAACCAACTCAGGAGACTCCGGGGGGCCTTGGGGATGGGGAGAAACTTGGGATGGGAGGAGTTTTATTTTTGTTTTTTTAAATCACAGTAAAATGTTGTAGCTGGGGAGACCTGAACTATGGTCCCAGGTCTCCCAACTGTGCCGTGTGCTGGTACCCTAGCCACTCCTCCACAGGAGCAGCTTGACCAAGCACCCAGCACACAGATACTCATCCACCCTCTAGTTAAGTATGCAGTGACAGGGGTAGAGGTATTCCCCTACTACTGTTCTACCACTGTCGCCGTAAATCTTGGCACTCACTGTACAGAGCAGTTAATACTACACTGTGTTACATATGCAGTATTGACCCAGTACCCATTTTTACATATTTGCTTTCATTTTTGTACAGCATTTATGAACCTTTTGGGGAAGGAGTTCTAAAACTAAAGAGGTCTGGACTGGATTCATTTGGTAGCTGCTGCTTGTCCCATGCCTAAAGTCATTATTCTCGGCTTGCGATGTCACAGTCACTTCTGTGGCAACAGATTGTGCTGCCTGAAACAGAAGATCATGGCTGCCGGGAAAGACAAGGAGCAGGAACAGATAAACTCTAAGACCGTGTTAGCATGCCATGCAAGCATGCACAGTGATCCAGAAAGAGGAAATGGAAATACTGAAAACAATATATGAGCTATATATGGTAAAAGAACAAACTTTAATGTAACAGCATTGTGCACAAAGGTTTTGCAAAAAGTGTATCAGCAGTAAAGCCTTGATGTAGAATGCACAAAAGTACACCCCCAATGCAGTGGTGGAAAGAGCTGTAGCTCAAATAGGGTCTGCAGTAAGAATATAGGTAGAGAAAATGGACAGACTAGGTGGGTCAAGCGGCCCTTATCTGCCATCAGATTCCATATCTCTATGTTTTAGTACAACATATGCAAATTAACATGAAGGGGAGAAGAACAGAGGCAGTGGTGCAGAAAGCAAGAAAAGCAAAAACAGGCAAAGTTGTAGGTTTAATGTCAGGCAGAGTAAATGGACTCTTGCAAAACCCCAATGCTTCAATCCCTATCCGGGGTCTTAATCGGGTGTGGAGTTCAAACGTTGAGGTTTCGTGTGAGTCCATTCACTGTACCTGCCACTAAACCCACATGATTCTGCAACTTTGCCCGTTTTGGTTTTCTTTCTTTGCGCACCACTGCCTCTGTCTCTTCCATTTACATTTTTTTGTGTAGCTGCTTCAGAGTCATTTCTTGTGCACTCAAGTCCGTGTTTTGTTAAAGTGAAGGATCTTTGGCTGCAGGACTATGAGGTGCCAAAGGGCTTATTTGCTGTTCTGGGCTGAGAAAATGGCTATACTGCATGGAGGAGCCGTACACACGTTTTCTGTTTTAGCCTCACAGATTGTTTGGGATGCCTACCAGCTCAGGATACAAACACAAGTATTCTCAAAGCCCCACTCAATCTCCTGTTAAAATAAAGAACATATGTACAGCCAAAAACAAAGTGTGGGGTAGAGCTGTCTGTTCCCATTTGACAGTTTAGTACAGAGAGCTGCCTGTTTGTTCCCAAGTACCAGCCTGAGACATGAAGCTGTCCGTCCATCTGTTTCCATATATCAGCCTGTAGTAGGAAGCTGTCTGTCAGTCTATCTTTTCCCATATACCCACTTAGTACAAGAAGCTGTCTGTCTTGCACAGCACTTACCTAGCTTGTACATAGAGCTGTTTGTCCCTTTCCATATACCAGCATGTGACATGGAGCTATCATATTTTATGATCTGTCACTTTCCATATAGCTGATGGTGTGGCTGGCAGTGTAGCCTTGAGGTTAGAGTAATGATCTGTGAATGAGCTTGGTACATCCAGCAGACCTGGGTTTCATTCCCACAATCTCTATTTGCATACTGTGTGACTCTGAGCAAGTCACTTAACCCCTCCACACTACCACTTGCAATGCTGGGGAACTGGGTTTGTGAATAAACCTAGTGCACCAGAGGGTCAGCCAGGGGTAGGCTGCATGAGCGCCCCAGGGACAGCTCTCCACCTCTGATGGGGAGGGTTGGTGGTGCCCAGCACTTGGGTGACACCCGGTGGAGACTAGAGGTATACCAAGCCTGTACCACACTGAAGACGTACGGCAGTGGCGGACGTCTGCGGGGCATGGAAGGAAGTGCACATGCCTGTGCACTGACATCACTGCACATCCACGCCTTGGGGGAAAGCAAGAGAAAAACAAGTACTCCGGCCCTGTGCCGAATGATGCTGCAACCAACTCCGGGATCGAAATTGGTCGATCTTGGTCTCCCTTTTGGGGGCACTGCTGCAGGGGGCAAGCCGAGGGCCTTAGGTTCCAGGGGGCTGCTGGGGGATGTCATTGTTGAGTGCAGAGACACTGAGTTGGGGAATATCCCTGCCAGAAGCGTAGTGAATAAACACAGTTAAAAAAAAACAATTTAACCCCCCAACACTGCTCCCGGGTTGCCTCTGAAAACAGGCACTTGTACTGAGTGGGCCTTACCCGGTTACCAAAAGAATAAAATAAAATAAATAATATATAGGGGATATGTGATGGGGGTGTGTGTGGGTTAAAGGATTTATTTTCACGAGTGCTCCAGTGACCTCGGGTAACCTCACGAATGACAGAGCATAGCGAGCCACAAGTGATTTATTCGAGGTCACCGGGAGATGAGTGAAAATAAATCCTTTATCCCACGGCCCCCCATCGCATGTCTGATGTATGCAATAGGGAGGCAGTATTCTGGTTTGATTTATATAGATATTTTTTTAACTTTGGCATTTTTATTTTGTGAAGTATGTGGGATTTTGTTTTCCGATACTCTGTGTGTAGTTGCGCTGTTTGTAGGCGGTTACTAGGAATGGGAGTGTGCATACAGTTTTGATGGTTTGTATTTCTGTGCGTGAGCGGGTGCTTGATCTTTGATTGGTTCCCTTTCTGTGTGTGGACAGGGTTTTTTTAATTTAAAAAAATATGGCGGCTCCATTTTTTTTCACAAGAAGTTGCAGTATTTCTACAGATGCTGTTTGTTTTATTATATTTTTTTGTTATGTGGTTGATCCTGCCATGAGTTTTATTGATGTGGTTGATCCTAGTAACATGTGGAGGTGGTGATATTTGTCGGCTTGTGTGGCTGGTGGGAGCCGATCTGTACAGAGTGAGGAAAGAACCGAATGGAGAGGAAAACAGATGAAAAGGTGCTTTTTTTATTTCTTTTTTTAGCAATGCACCCAAAAGCTCAGCGTTAGCTATCTGGTTGATCCTGCCATTTTAATGAAAACGCCTGTTTAACTGTGTGATACAGCCTACGTTTGGAGGTGTTCGCCGAGTCAGAAAGAGAGAGGTAGTGTGATCGGGAGAAGGAAACACTAGTTGCGCACTGTTTTAGTTAAGGGAAATGAGTCAGTGATGAGGGTCTTGGGACTAGTTTTGTTGTGGACTTGTAAGGGTATTTTTGGCTTTAGCAAGCGGAGTCTAGAGCAGGCAGTTTAAAAAAAATGTTAAAGAGAAGTAAAGCAAAACTGTGAGACTGTGGGTGGATGGGGTGGCTAACGGGCTGGCAAGCAAGTAACCTGAAGAGTGGGTAAAAGAGAAAGTAAAAAGGAGCAAATAATGCTGGCAGGGAGACGTGGATTTTGAGTCTACACCAATTGCATAGTTATCTACCTGGCTCAGGGAGCAGTCTGTCTGCTTTTTCCATTATGCTAGCCTGGTACATAGTCATCTGTATGTTCCCATATAACAGTCTAGAATACTGAGCACTCTAGTTTAAGATCAAACAGAACTTCAGACCCAAAGTCTGGGTGATTGAATCACCATCTTTCATACCCAAGAGAAGTTTAAACAAAAATAATTTCTCCTGCACCTCCAGGCAAGTTTGAAAAATTCCATGGGACACACAAAGTATTTTATAGTTAAAGTATTAAGTCTCAGGGAAAGGGAAACTTAAATACCCTCTAGAAGATTTCACCTTGGTTAGGTATTCACATAATTTGAGTTCAGTTGTTGTGAACTAAGCAGGTTGTTTGCAGCTAAAGCTAAGTGTTAGTGCGTCAGAAGGTAATCCTGACTGAAAGTCACTTAACTCGAGTTGACTTGTCCTTGAGGAAGGCATGCACTCACAGTCACTCTGTCCCTTCTGCCTTCCAGAAAGGACTGCTTGAAGAACAAAATATTTGAGTTTCTCCACTGAGTGGTCAGAACCTATACCCTGCAAGTGAATGATTTCTTCACTCAAGAACTACACCATGTACTGCAATTATAGGCAGTGAAGCCCACTGCTTAGAGACCTGAACTGTGAACCAGGAAATCCAGGTTCAAAGGCCACCACACCAATGCAATTTACTCACTGTGGTGACCTTGAGAAGTCATTTGACCTCCCCTACATCTAACTGAGTCTCAGATCAGTGTCCTTTCTAAGGGACTATCACTTGTGCCGACCACAAAATCAGACCCATTCAATCTAGAGGTAGATTTGTTTATGTTATTGAGAAAAATGGATCTACGAGTGTATTTTCAGACAAAGAACTACCGACTAATATTGTGAGACAGATGGACATTTCACTAAATGGATCAATGCACTTGAGAACTGAAGATAACTTGGAAGTGATTTGCCAAATGCTCAGTAATGAAGCTGAGAATTGTGTGGGGGCCGGGGCGATAACACTGACTTGTTGATAGCATGTATAAATGGCAGTGATAAATAATAGAAAATGAAGGTTTGCGAGCTAACACTGGTCTTAAAGTGAAAAGTACATTTTGTAATACAGGTCCGAGACAGCAGTCTATTATAATGTTTAAAAAGTTAATCAAGTATGATTTAGAAAAAATGTTCCTGTCTCCTGGCCCCTGCAGATTCAACAACTTGTCTGCTGACGAGTGGGAAGCATTAAAAGAATTGAAAGAAAATAATACAATTGTAATTAAACAAGCAGACAATGGTGGGTCTGTGGTGGTGCAGGACGCTGTTAAATATGTAACAGAAATGAAGAGACAGTTATCAGATGCTCAATATTATAAAGCCATGACTTTTAATCCCACTGCCCCCTTCAGAAATGTCTTACATGACTTAATGAATGCATTTGACAAAGACTGGATTCATGATGTGAGGTTATGTTTTTGAAATGGGATTTTCTGATCTGTCCCACACTGTACACGTTGCCCAAGGTGCATAAGGACCTGTTGGACCCTCCTGGGAAACCGATTGTTTTGGGAATCGGTTCTCTCAGTGAGGGTCCATCTAGGTTCATTGATCATTTTTTTGAAACAGTTGGTTATCAAAACACCTTAATGCATAAGGGATACAATAGATCTGTTAAACAAGACTGAACAGTTTCGATGGTCGGAAGCATACTGCTGGTTAGCTGTAGACATTGCCTCCCTATACATTAGCATTAAACATGAGGATGGAATAATAGCCAGCAAAGAGTTCCTTATTGATGACACTGATTTTTGAGGGAGTCCCCAGGGGTTTAATATTGGATTTGTTGACATTTTTATTGGAACACAACTGTTTTTGTTTTTGATGATAAATTTTACAATTAGTTATGGGGACGGCCATGGGGGCGGCTCTTGCCCCATCCTACGTGAATCTTCTTCTTGCGTGGTGGGAAAAGCATGTCATTTTTGGAAAATCGAACCCCCACCTCAGGCACATTGTCCTCTGGCATCACTTTATTGATGATGTTATTTGTGTCTGGGGTGGGGGTTCAGAAAGTGTGGCAAATTTTATTCGGTGGATGAATAGTAATAATCTGAATATTAGATGCCCATACTGAACAGATTCAGCGAAAATTTATTTTTTGGATGCAACTTTGACAGCCAATAGAGAACATATAGTTAGCAGCCATACAGGAAGCCTACTGCTGGAAATACTTTATTAAGAGCTGAAAGTAGTCACTGCAGATCATTAGTAGATAGCATACTGTTTAGACAGTTTTTAAGGAAATGCAAAAACTGCAACATTGATAGTAAATTTGAAAAGGAAACAGATTTTCTTAGTAAACATTTTACAGAACATGGGTATAGTGCTCTGGTAGTGGGGAAAGCACTTGATATAGTGAAGACAGTAGACAGACAGCCCCTGTAGGTGCAAAAAATAAAAAATAAAAATAGCACTATACAATTCACTGATAATACTGTAATCAGAGGCTGGTGTTTGTTACTGCTTACCACAATAGATTAGCAGAAGTAAGGAATATCATAAGTGACAGATGGTCAGTGATACAAGCTGATGATACAGTAGGATCTATTGTGGGTGAACCGCCACCAATTTCATTTCGAAGGGGTACCAGCTTAAAAGATACTGAATTACTATCAGAACCCATACAGTATAAAAAAACACAATATCAGCTCAAATAGGTTTTTTTAGGTGCAGATGCTGCAATGTGTGCTACTATGCAGAAACGGGAGAAAAATTGTGCATCCCAGGACAGAAGAAGAATTTGGTTTGCATGAGTATTTGGACCATTAGAGTTCTTCCACAGTTTATGCGGCTTGGTGTCAGTGTGAACTGCTGTATGTGGGATACACTGTATGCCCACTAAAAAATCACATACAAGGGAAAAGGGGAAATTGTTTAACCAGAAAAGGCACACTAAGCTGATGCTTGTTTCCAGGTGTGACCTGGGAGCAAAAGGAAGTTACGTGACTTGCTCAGGGTCACACAGCATGCAAATGGGGGCTGTGGGATTCAAACTGAGGTCTCCAAGTTTGCAGCTCAGAGCCCTAAACCTCTGTGCTACACTACCTCTGGCATACAGGAACATGAAAGAGTGATTATGAATGTGAAAATGGAAAATGTACTAAGTGCTCACTTTTGGGAGGCACATAACAGCAATCCGAGAGGTTTGCGGTTCCGTGCCTTGGATCATGTGCCCCCCCCCCCATATGAAGAGGAGATCGAGTGAATATGCTCCTTCAGCATGAGACTAGATGAATCTCTACATTGGGGGCATTAATACCCATAGGACTAAATGATCAATGTGACTTTAAGCCATATTTGTAATATCTTGGGCATTTTGTTGTCTTAATGGTATTTATGAATAGCTAACCTTTTGCACAATTCTTGACCTCCCACTGTGGTCCCATTAGTTATGTACTATGTTTTTAATTTTCAAATTCTATACTCATGGTGTGGTCAAGGTTGCTTAATGTATAATAAAATTGCAAATAATAAATTGCAAATACACTATGGGACTTGGACTTGAATTATAGCTTAGTTTAATAAGTATCTTCTAAAATGTACAATGAAATGGCTGTAATCAGTCCCACTGTGTTTTATGCAGTTACAATGCTTTTGAAAGTGTTTGCATGAATTTGTGATCCTCGGTTAACCTGATGCACAGATCTTTTCACCTTTGGTGGTTTAATATTTAAAGGTGATTGACACACTTCATTACCCCCGATGCTAATATCAAATGTAAGTTGCAAGTGCTTTTGTCATAAACATTACAGAAATATTAAAATATTTATTACAATATAACTTAAATTATAAAATACATGTAACAAAGTGCCATGCATTAATAAAATTGACATTATTTAAAAAAATTAATCTTTCGGCATATAGTGGAGAAATTTTTAACTAATGAGTTTTTGATGTTTTTATAAATGAGCACAGTTTTACATGGCAATTTTGCTGTTTCAGTTGTAAGGTAAAACAACATATGATGTGAGTTGATAAATGAAAGATGTATTGAAGCAGTGGTATTGTATGGCTAACTCCACCCCCTGAGGAAGACTTACTTGTTGTGTCTATATGTAGGGGTGTAGCCCAGGCTCTGGCCATGCTATGATATTTTGTTATAAATAAAGTACTTTTCCATTGCAGCATTGCTGGTGTGTGCCCAGATTAATCTCTCCTACTGTACTGTTTGTTTTTTGCAGGAGCACCTTTGAGGATGTTGATGTGCGCCTCTCCTTTGTTTGATACTGTAATTATAGGCACTGACACCCACTGCTTGGAGACCTGAACAGTGAACCAGGAAATCCAGGTTCAAAGGTCACCACACCACACCACAGCAATTTATTCACTGTGCTGACCTTGAGAAGTTATTTGACCTTACCAAGCTTCAATTCACCCATCAGTAAAAATTAGGCAGAAATAGGTATCCATCGAAAACAGGATTTGGCATCTTAGCTCGGTGGGTTGTCCTAGGAACATTGTCATTTTGAGATGGAATAAGACCACAAGGTCCATCTACAGTAGATCATTCACCTGCTACCCTCACACCAAGTACATTAATATACAGTGGCAGCCAGCAGCACCAGTAGCAATATCCAGACATGGCAGCTGCTACCCTTTTACTGATGTTGCTTTTTATGCATTAGGTAGCTTAGTGCTAATAAGAACTATATTGTCTCATGGCACACTATAACTTACCATATATCGTTAGATGCACAAAATAGGTGACTTGATACCTTTTATTGGACCAAAAGAGGTTTACAGAAAATCTTTAAGCTTTTGAATCTACAAGGTCCTTCTTCAGAAAGACAATGACAGATGTCTTAAAGCAGCAGTGCAACAATCTGGTGAAAATTTTGACCTATACTTTTTTATGCTATTTTAGATTGCCATTTACCTCCTGACCTGTATACCACTTTTCTTTCCACAATTTGAATCTACTTTAGTACTTTTTGTCATGTCTGAAATAATAAAAGGAGCGCTCCTTTTAATACGGTGTGGACCAGGTCCTCATCAATATTTTCAACTGTTTTTGTCCATCTGTTGTTTATATATCACGTCTGTTGTGACTAAAATTAATTATTATGCAGCAGGCAATGCTCTCTGACCTTATAGAACAATAGCTGTTCAAAAATGGCTGCAAAAACTGATCCGAGCCATATTAAAAAAGAGTGCTCCTTTTATTATTTCAGATGTGAAAAAAAGCACTAAAGCAGACTCAGATTCTGGAAAGAAGGGTATCATACAAGTCAGGAAGTAAGTGGCAATCTAAAATAGCAGAAAAAAGTACAGGTCAAACTTTTCACTAGATTGTTGCACTGCTGCTTTAAAAGGAGCTCACTTTAAATTATCAGAGCTTACTCATTTTACACGTGAATGTGACAGATTAATGAAATAACTAGATAAGAAACACAACCAGAGATTTGTGTTTCTTATCTGATTACTTCATTAATTTTTCACATTCACATGTAAAATGTGTAAGCTCTGGTATTTTAAAGAGAGCTCTTTTCAAGAAATCTGCCATTTTCTTTCTGAAGAACAGCTGCACGGGAGTCTGAGCTGGACGTTATTGTCCACCACCTAGGGACAAATGACTTGGCTTATCATGAGATTAGAGCAGTGCAGGAGGACTTTGTAGAGTTGGGGAGGGGCCTAAGACAAGTAGCACACACAGTATCCTTCTCAGAGGTGCTGCCTGTCAATGGCATGGGGGAGGTGAGGGTAATTTGCACCATGCAGTTTAATGAATGGTTGAAAAAAATGGTGTGGAGCACAGGGATTTGGCGTCATTGGGGACTGGGGTTTCACCTGAAGGGACACCAGCCTATACTGGCAGGATGGTCTGCATCTGTCCAGGAAGGGCACAAGTCTTTTGAGCAATCAGTTTAAATGCTTCATTGGCAAGCATTTAAACTAGTCAAAGGGGGAGGCACTGAAACAGCAGGAAAATCCCAGCCTCTCCCTACAAAACAGGGTACTAAATGAGAAAAAGACCGAGGTAGAAAGGTCAGTGGGGGATGCTGCAACAGAAGGTAAAGCCATCAAAAAATGGAGAGCAATGAGTACCAATGCCCGCAGTCTGGGTAACAAGCTTCCTGAATTAGTGGCCTTGATGGAGGAGGAACATCTGGATATCATGGCAGTCACAGAAACATGGTACACACAAAACCATGACTGGGACGTAAACATACCAGGATACACTATCTACAGGAGGGACAGGGAGAGTAAAAGAGGAGGAGGAGTAGCTCTTTACATAAGGGAAGGAATAAAAGCAACAGAACAAAAGGGTAAACAGGGAGGAGAAGAAGCACTGTGGGTAAATATGGAGACAGCAATGGCACCACAATCCGCATAGGGTTGATACAGACTTCTTCTCAGGGGGAGGAAATGACAAGGAAATGATAGAAAGTATACTAGAATGGCAGAAAAAGGGGAGATATTGTGATGGGTGATCTGAATATGCCAGATGTTAACTGAGTGCAGTTGCAGCAGCCACTCAAGAGTGGGTTATTCTAGATGCCCTACAGGGGCATGCCTCAGACAACTAGTATTGAGCCCACTCGAGAGGGACCAATCTTAGACCTGGTTCTCTCAAATGGAGATGGAGAGAGGATCACAGACGAGAAGTGGGTAGCCATCTGGGAACTAGCGACCATCGAACAGTATGGTTCACAATAAACACAGCAATAGAGTCAAGTTTACACAAAGGCAAAAGTACTGGACTTTAGGAGTGCTGACTTTGCTAAAATGAGTGAGTGCCTAAGGAATGCACCAGCAAATGGGCAGGAAGGAGGGGTGAAGAACAATGGGGAATAATAAAACTGCCATCACAGAGGTAACGAGCCTTTGTGTGAAGCAACAAACAAATGAACGATGTAAGAAACCACTATGGTTCTCAAAGGAAGTGGCAGTGAAGGTTCAAGAGAAAAGAAAGCATTCAGGAAGTACAAGGAATCACAGAAGGAGCAGGACAGAGAACTGTATCAGTTAAAGCAAAGGAAACTGGGAAGGCAGTCAGAACAGCAAAGGCCCAAACCGAGGAAAAGATAGCCAACTCAGTTAAGAAGGGAATAAACCTTTATAGGTACATCAGGGAGCGAAGGAAGACCAAGGGAGGGATAGTGAAGCTTAATAAAGGGAGGAGGTGGGCAGAGGGAGACTGTGAAAGGCAGAGATACTAAACAAATATTTTTGCTCAGTATTTACAAATGAAGAGGGGAGGTACCTAAAACAAACAGTAGAAACACTCTGGATACAGAAGTTGATACCAGCCCATTTACAGAAGAAAGGGTTATGAAAGAACTCTTAAAACTGAAGGTGGACAAAGCAGTGGGGCCTGATGGGATTCATCCCAGAATTCTAAAGAACTAAGGGTAGAACTAGTGTCACCACTGACTACCCTCTTTAACAAATCATGGGAGGATGGGGGTACCCGAGGACTGAGGAGGCAGATGTGATTCCTTCACAAAAGTGGGAGCAAGGCAGAAGCAGGAAACTACAGACCTGTTAGTTTAACCTCAGTGATAGGGAAAATGATGGAATCACTTGAAGGAAAGAATTGTCAGTATTTAGAGGCCAGAGGGGCACAGGACCCTAGGCAGCATGGATTCACAGCGGGAAGGTCATGCCAGACAAATCTGATAGATTTCTTTGACTGGGTGACCAAAGTAGTAGATCAGGGTAGGGGCTGTGGACATGGCCTACCTAGACTTTAGCAAGGCATTTGACACAGTCCCACACAAAAGATTAATATACAAGTTAGCCAGCCTGGGAGTGGGTCCCAAGATGACAGCCTGGGTAAAGAATTGGCTGGAGAATAGGACACAGAGAGTAATAGTAAATGAAGCCCACTCAGAAGAAAGGGGGGTTACTAGTAGGGTACCGCACGGTTCAGTATTAGGACCGGTCCTCTTCAATGTCTTTATAAGCAACATTGCAGAGGGACTGGAAGGAAAAGTATGTCTCTTTGCAGATGACACAAAGATCTGCAACAGAGTTGATGCACAAGGTGGGGTGGAAAGGATGAGAAGGGACTTGGCAAGGTTAGAGGAATGGTCAAATGTATGGCAGCTTAGATTCAATGCTAAGAAGTGCAGGTAATGCACCTGGGAAACAAAACCCAGGGAAGAGTACACAATGGGGATGAGATACTAACAACAACAAAAATGGAAAGGGACCTGGGGGTAGTCATATCAGATGACCTAAAGGTGGGCAAGCAATGTGAGAGGGCAGCAAGGAGGGCTGGGGGGATACTGGGATGCATAGGGAGAGGCATCACCAGTAGAAAACATGAAGTTATTATCCTCTGTACAGACAGCTGGTGAGACCCCATCTGGAGTACTGCGTGCAGTTCTGGAGACCCAATCTCCGCAAAGACATAGACAGGATGGAAGCTGTCCAGAGGAGGGCAACTAAAATGGTGCAGGGTCTGCACCAGAAGACATATGAAGAGAGACTAAAGGAGCTTAATATGTATAGCCTCGAGGAAAGGAGGGAGAGGGGGGACATGATAGAAACTTTCAAGTACCTCAAGGGAATCAACAAAGTCCAAGAGGGTAGCATCTTTCAAAAAAAGAGGTGTGCAAGAACAAGGGGCACAATTTGAAGATAGAGGGGGTGGTGGCTCAGAGGTAATTTAAGGAAGTATTTTTTCACAGAGAGGGTTGTGGATGCATGGAACGGCCTTCCGGAGGAGGTTGTGGAGTCAAAAACAGTGGTGGAATTCAAGCATGCATGGGACAGTCATAAGGCCATTCTAGGGGGTGGGGGTAGGAAGAAGTAGGCTGCTGGTTAACTAGGATCTGCAGCTTATCCATTAGGTAGGGAAATGGGCAGACTGGGTGGGCCAAGCGGTCCTTATCTGCCATCAAATTCTATGTTCTATGTTGTAGGTTTGAAAGCTTGAAGATTTTCTTTAAACCACTGTTGGTCCAATGAAAGGTATCAAATCACCTATTTTGTGCATCTTGTTGTACAAGGACCAATATAGCAACAAACAATATTTTTTACATACATCTTTAGTGATGGCACTGGTAATAAGTGTAATTTAGAAAGCAATTCTGCACTTCAGCATGTATGTTTATAAACAGGTTTTAGCCATTAACCAGAAGTGAATGGTTCTGATACCCTAGGGAGATGACTCATAAAACTATAAGAGTGGTTTCCGAAGATGTATTCATATACTGTATTGTTGATAAATTGCAATAAAAAATATATACAATATAAATTTGAAAATTCTTCCCCACAGTATGCCTGTTTCTATGGCACCTATGTGGGAGACACTCTTTACAGTACAACAGTGTTTAATGCACAGGGTAAAGGAGAACTCTCATTGGCTGAAAGCTTTCCCTTCTTCTATAATGGAAGTCTATCTAGCAAGCCTGTATAAAAACCCTTTAGCTGTCCCCAGCTGATGTCACAATGCCTTCAATGTTCACCATGACAACAGACTGTGATGCGACAAACAACAACTGTCAGTTGGCTAGCAAGTCTCTTTTGAAAGGCTCAGAAAAATAAACACTGCATTATCTGAAATATCTAGTAGACCAATAGCAGGAGCAAATAAAACAAGCATTTGTCAATGCCGAATGTTGTCTCTCTGGCATTGGCATTGGTAGTGCAAAAGTTAGGGATGCATAATAGGAATGGCAGTGAAGTATTGAACTGAAGCCAATGCCACCCTCACCCTGCAGAGACTGACAGGCGTTGGGGTGTGCCTTTGGGTCGTCAGCTATAACGCTTATGCCATTCTACCTCACCCTACCCTGCAGACATTGACAAGTGTTGTGGTGTGCTTTGGGGTCATTGGGCCTTATACTTACACCATTCCATAAAGAAATATGCTGAGGTGGGTGCAGTATAGAAGAATGGGCTGAACACTCCAAGGCAAACCTCGATGCCTGTTACTGGCTCTAGGGTGGGGGTGGGGTGGAATTGTATGAGCATTACAGCCACTGATCCCAAGTCACACCCCTGATGCCTGTCAATCTCTGCAGGTTGGGGAGTTACAGTTGGAAACCGTAATGCCATAGGTGCTTGTTGGTATCTTCACTCCAAATTTTCAACATGGGCTTTTTGTGATGCCACCTTATGAAGAGCGGCACTATCAGTATGTTAGCTGAAAGGTAGTTTTGCACATCGGCTATGCCATTTGGTGACACAGGGATGAAAACACATTTTGGGCAGGATGTGAAAAATGACAACTGTATTGTTCATGATGAGGTGTAAAAAAATTGCAACGTTAAAAATCTGGAGTGAAAATATGAAAAATTGGTGTAGTCATGAGCATGCATAGAAACAGCTCAACACGTGTCTGTAACCCAGTTATTTTCGGTTGTTTTTTAACCACATTTTCAAAATAGGCATTTTGGGACCTCCCCTCATGAACAGTGGCACTGTGATTTTGTTAATTTGTCCCAAAAGTTGATTTCCCACAGCGACCACGCCATTGTGCGCCATAGGTGCAAAAACACATTTTGGGCAGGATGTTCAAGGTTAAGTTTATTGATCAACAAAATAGCCATTACAATATAAAAATAAAAACACACAATGAAATATTCAAAATTAAACACAATTAAAAAAACCTCATACAGTTATACATAGGGCATATTTGTAGAGAGTAAGTACTCACTAGATTAATACATTATAAAAATATTATTTTGCAATACAAATACTCGTTATATTCAAATCGCTACATAATTTTACCCTTTTATACTTTCAGTATACTCATATAATATTTTCCCATAAATAAATCAATAAACATTACCATGTAATAAATTACAATGTCACTCGAGCATATAAACCATGCAAAGCTATTATTTAATCATATGAACACAAAATAAATATCAGGGTTCATAGTTAGGTCTTAGCTAAAACAGATTCAGTATCTGAATAATCATGGCAATTCCTTCTTAAGTCTATAACTATCTTGTTATATGGAGTCTTCTTTGCTCAATTATTTTCAGTAGGGAGACCACGGATCTCAGTATTATGGGGTCAACACTCATAAATAAATATGTCAATAACTGGGCAGGTTGATAGTTTTGACAACTTAATATATCTCCAACAGGAAGGTCCTATATTTTTCATAAAGTGGGCATACGAGAACTAGATGCTGCAAATTATTTTCCTCCAAACCGCATTCACACATAAAAACCTTATTTTTTTCTCCTAAGAATAATCCTATCTTCTTGTTACTCTCAAAGACCTCAAAACCAAATCTAGTAAGTAAAATCCTCTGCCCCGGGTTAGGGAGGATAGAAAGATGTCTTTCATATCTATGTGCCCTTTTAGTTTTGGCTAGCGAACTGCAGGCTTTAGATAACTTACAGGCCTCTAGATCTCTTTGAATAAAGGTATCCTTTATTTTGTTTTTTTATTATGAGTTTAATATAATCAATGGGTAGCCTTAAACAATCCGTAAATACATGTAAAAGTCTGTGCAGTTTAACGAGTCTCTCAAGAACCATCATGCATGGAAAAATAATGTTTGAGTGGGAATAAGTAATTGCTTCCTCCAAGCATAAGTGCGGAAGTCTATCGGAATTCATCATATACAGTAGACCCCAACCCAGTAATTAATTTGTCTCTGGACACATGCGCATTCTATTGGTAACTCTCCTATCTCAGCTCTGACCATAACTGAGGGGGGCACTATTTGGAAGTCCCAGAATCTTTTTGTGATATTTATTTAAACCGTGTTCTAAAAATCCCTTAAAATCTACCCCCCCATTCTTTGACTCCATAAAGGATCTGGCTTTTAATTTTCGCTCTAATGACTCGTAAATTTCCTTCTACTGATCTCCCTCCAAATTTATGAGAGAATGTCTGGATCACTGGGAGGAAAGCATCCAGCTTATATTTAATATTTTTCAGATGACTTGTCCAAGTCCCAGTTTGATTCATCATTATTCCTAAATAACAAAATTCTCTGACCTCCTCGAGTCGAAAGTTGTCCATGTAGAGGTTATGGCCCCTCTTATTACCTCCTAGAACCAGTACCTTAGTTTCATCATAGTTAACTGTTAGATCAGCATTTTTACATTCAGAATAAAATGTTTCAGTGCTTCTACCCATTCCCAGATGACTAAGGGAGAGTAGAACCACATAATCAGCGTAAGCTAGAAATGGAATCATTCTTGACCCTATTCTTGGAAGACGGAACTCAGAATTATACATGTTTCTCAAAACAGTACCAAAATAAAGGTTAAATAACAGTGGGGCCAAAGTACAACCTTGTTTGACCCCAAAGTTATTTTTAAACCATGTACTTATTTCACCAGAGTCGCCATATCCGATGCTAGTATAGTTTTTTTGGTACATAAGTCTAATCATTTCCAATAAAGAGGGGTCTACTCCTAATTCCCTAAGTCTGTTCCATAATAATATCCTATTAACCCGATCAAAGGCTGCTTTGAGGTCAATAAAAGTACAGAATATTTTTTGTTTTTTGACTTTCCTGTATTTGTAAATCAAATGGTATAGAACAAAAATTTGATCAGTGGTGGAATGTTTTTTTTTGGAATCCTGCCTAAGCTTCATCAATTATACCATTTGACTCTGCCCATATCATCAACCTGTTGTTCAGTATTCTGGTAAAGACTTTTTCCACTGTGTCCAGTAGACTAATAGGTCTATAATAACTGGGATCTTTCTTATCCCCTTTCTTATAAATTGGAACAATGATATTTAGTCTCCAACTTTTAGGAATGTCCCCTGACTTCCATATGTAATTGAAAAGATTAACCAAAAAAGGAATCCAATTATTACATCTAATGGGACCCCATCAGGCCCTGGAGCTTTCCTTTTACTAAATGAATCTAAAGCTTCCCCTATCTCACATAGTGTGATCTCCACATCAGGGCTATATTGTCTTCCAGAATATTTATATCTTATCATTCCAGATAGATAGTCTGGATCTTCCCTATAAAATAAGTGTTTGTAATGCTTTACCCATGTATCTGGTTCAATACAAGTATTAATTTTAGTATGATAACCCATTCCAGTACTAACAATTCTCCAAAATAGTTTATCTTTAGTAAGAATTGAATTGTGCAGTTTTAGCCAGAGTTGCTGAGTATATTTACTCTTATTCATAGCTAGTATCTCCCTATACTCTTTTCTAGCTTTATTCATTATTTTATTATTACCTTTATTTGGGCAATGGTTTAAATTTCTAAATTTTTTATTTAGTATTTTCCTTACATCATGACAGTCCTTATTATAGCATGGTTGGCCCTTTGGTTGCTGATTTCGACCTCTTTTGTTATTTCATAAGCAATCATATTTATAATCTAGTTATATTCAAAAATTATATGTGGGCCCAAGGGAAGGCTGGCCACAGTGGCTAATTTGGATAATATTCCACTACTTTCCAATAGCTTATCCAATTTATCACTATTAATTATACTCCATTCGATGCCCCTTTTCTTTGATATCATCTTTGAAGCCTTGGTACCTTTATCAGGAATATAATCACCGTATCCTATCATTAACTCTAAGGCCTTATGCTGACTTTCAGTTCTAAATACTAATTTAAGAGACTAAATCCTATTAAATAGGTTTGAATTTATCCAAATATAGTCAATTGTAGAAGTACCATTGCCACCTATGAAAGAATATTCACCTTCAATGTCCAAAAATGACCGACCTTTCAAAAGAAGCATGTTATTCCTACACATTGTTTTATGTAATTCAACTCCCCTTTTATTAATATAGTGCTCTTTAGTGGACCTTTTTTATATTCAGAGTAGTATACTGAAGAGCCAATAAAGCTTCTACTATATCCTTGCAAGGACCCTAATCTAGCATTAAAGTATCCTGATATTACTATATTGGCAGTAGGATAATCGAATATCATGCTGCTAATTAAATCTTCTAATGAATTTAAATAGGATCCTGATGATGGCTTCCTACAGGATGGGCATATATATTTATCAGGAACCATATTTGTTTAGTAAGTTTCTCTATTAGCTTCACTGCTAGAATACTGCAGCTAGATGAAGGAATTTCTTCAGTTGTAATATTATTGTTCAACTTTATTAATGTGGCTAGCCCTCCGATACCTCTTCCATAATTTTTATTTTTGTTGCTTTCTTGCAATATACTGCAAATCCACTTAAATGAAGATCACACAATGCCCAGGTTTCCTGGATGCAAATTATATGAAAACAGTTCAAATAGTTACAAATTTCTGGGTTGCCAATTTTTAATACCCAACCCTGAGGAGTTCCAGGATAAAATTTTAAATGCAACATTATCCAACAATGTTGTATCAGTGGAACTTTCTTTGTTATGATCTTCCCTTTTAACCATCATGTTCCAGTTATGAGAATGTGGTCTCTCCAGAAAACTATCCTGTTTGATTTGTCATTGTACTAGATTGTTAAGATCGCTTACTTATTTGAGGTCTCAATCAAATATTCCAATTTCTTTGATTTTATAAAGGTTGTGACATAATAAGTCTGAGCAAAAGCATCCTTGTTTTTGAAGTGTAAATGGATACCAAGTTGGTCCAAAATGCACTGTTTCAGTATTAAGTCCTTAATTATGGAAGCTTGATTTACAAATAACCTGATTTGGCCATCCCTCTCCACCCTTATAGTTTTCCCAATGTTATAATTACTTATATGCATGTTTAAACAAATGGGTAGGATGTAAAAAATGACAGCTGTACTGTTCATAAGTAGGTGTGAAAAAATGCCAACATCGAAAATCTGGTATGAAAATATTGCACATTTGCGAAGTTACAAGGGTGTGTGGAAAATGCACAATGCACGCTTGTAACACAGTCATTTTATGGAGTTTCATCACCAAATTTTCAACATAGGCATTTTAGGACCTCTGCTCATGAACAGTGCCACCGTCACTTCCTCAAACTGTCCCAAAAACTGATTTTGCACAGCAACTGCGCTATTGTGCGCCGGACGTGCGAAAACACATTTTGGCCAGGATATGTAAAATGACAGCTGTACTATTCATAAGGAGGTGTGGGATAATGGGAATTTTGAAAATCTGGAGTGGAAATATTACAAATTCATGAAGTTATGAGCGTGCGTGGAAACTGCGCAACGCATGCTCGTAAAATAGCCATTTTTTAGATTTTTTTCACCAAATTTGCAACATAAGCTTTTTGAGAGCCCCCCTCATGAACAGTGGCACTGTCATTTTGTTAATCGGTCCTGAAAGATGATTCCATGCAGTGACTGCGAAATCACCTTTCGGGACCGAATAATACCATGATAGTGACTGAATTCATGAGGAGGGGCTCCAATAACCCCATGTTGAAAATGTGGTGCCAAAAATTCCCAAACATGGCCGAGATATGCACTAAAGTTGAAAAAAACACTATTTATGCCATTATACAGCTTACCGGCATTTCTTTAGTTTGCGGTTGGCTTTAAAGAGTGCAGACGTGTTCCCGGTCCACGAAGATCGTCGCGTGGGCTCCGAGGTAAGTATGGGGTGAGGGTGTGTGGGAGGCAGGGCATGTAGAAGGTGGGTGCAGGGTGGGGAGGGGGCAGGAGACCGCGAGAGACCGCTTTTCACAGGTTTAAAAAAAGAAAAAAAAATTTTATGGATGGTTTTCTTTTCAGGAATTTGGCACACTGGGGTGGGCTCCCAGCATGCCACCTAAGTGTTTTTTTTGGGGAGGATGCTGTAGCCGACGGGGGATTGGGTACCCCCATCGGCACATACTGAAGGGGGGGACAAGAGCCGAGGGGGATTGGGCACCCCCCCTCAGCACACAACAAAAACGGGGGGAACATTATGCTAATGGAAAGTGGGCTCCCCTGTTGGCAAAATAAATGGGGAAGGGGGACTTAAGCCAGTGGGGATTGGGCCCACCGTCAACAAAGAAAGACTGTTGGGGGTGCATGATGCCGAGGGGATTAGGCACCCCTCGGCATCATTGTAAATGGGAGGGGGGTCATTATGATGATGGGGAGTGGGCTCCCCATCGGCAAAAGAAGTACATCAGGGCACTCTGCAGGCACTGTCACTAGACACATCAGGAGGGTGTATTATTGTGCCGCTGCATGATTGCAGCAGACCTTTTCTTAGATCTGGTGGCCACTTGACGTATGCCTGGTGTCAGTGCCTGAAGTTGCCTTATTGGGGAATGAGGGACACACCTTCTGTTGCGTGCCCTGCATTTGCCCAAAGTGACCGCACCTCCAAGTCTGCTATTAGTGCAATATGTTGGCTGGTGCGCACTCACAAGCCAACATAAAAAAATGACTAGACACTAAATAACACTAACTAAACATAAGTATAACTGTAATAGTTTTAAGCTGTTTATTTAGTAGCTATTTGCTCTTCAAGCATCTCTTATATGTCACTCTGCGGTCTTCTTTTAGTCAATGAAATAAGCCCCTAAAGCTTAATCTTTTTCTTAGAACTCTCACTTTCCATGTCTATTTCAGTAGCCTCTTGCTGACCTTCTTCTAACTTTGTTGTATTCTTTTTATAACTTAGAGCACAGAAGAGCATACAGTATTAGAGGTGAGGTCCTACCGAGGCCTTATATAATGGTACTATATAACCTCCTGTGATTTACCCCTATAATCCACCTCAGTTTATACACCTAACCATTTGGTTTGCTGTTTTGCTTGCAGCTGTGCAGATGCACATTGTGCTAATTGTTTCAGTGTCCTACCACAGAGACCCCCAAATCCTTTTTATGGCTGCAGTGGGCATAGCCCTGCAGATGTCTTGCGAGTACATTAGAGAAAAGGGAGCTTTCTAGATACCAAATAGGCTTGTTTTAGCGGAGGTGAACAGAAATCACTGCATGTTCACCACACTATTTTGTCCATTGGTACCAGTGGAACATGGCACTGTCCACCATGTCCAAGATGGTGGCCAGAGTTTAGGGTGCATGCATGACAATGCGCACATGCGCACTGAACTCTGGCTACACAGTCCACAGCTCCCAAGATAGCTACTAGAGTTCTCTGTGCATGAGCAGCAACTCGCACATGCACATTGGACTACGGCAGCCATCTTGGAAATGGCAGACTGTGCCACTGTGCTGATGGCGCTCAGTGCGCATGCATGCACCATCACGCATGTGCACTCTGCTCAGTCCACCATCTTGGACAAGACAGACAGTGCCATGTTCCGCCTGCTTGGCTGCAGCTGTATCAGCTCTGGCCAGAGTTTGTTCTGCTCAGCTGTTGCTACTGTGTTGACATCTCACTGAGTGTTGGGATTCTGGCTGTATGCACTGTTGCTCATAGGTTGTTCCTCCATTATAATATAGGTTGACAAAAGGGGGAAAGTAATTGGGCAAACAGCATTACCTAACCATGGATTAAATTCACTATTTAATCCACAGTTGTTGTGAGATTCCCGGCCAGCAATATCCTTGGGCAGAGCAGCACTTGTTAGGTGGAGAAAAATTCAGCAGTGAAAGGCAGCCATTGAAAGACATGCCGGTAAGTTTGTGGCCGCCTGTCACTGCTGTAGGCAATTGCCATGTTCTTCTGTAATGTCCTGTGAGACAGCAGTGGGGACTGTATCCCTATGGCACATTGATGCCAGAAAACATGGAAATGTGATAGCGAGCGAGAGACCCAACACTATATGCCCACTGCTCTTAAATCAGCAATCCTGCAGTCTAATCTGTCTGCCACTGTCTTTCTCTGGGGTCACCACTGTAACTAACTTCCATGATGCTGTCTGGGGGGGGCGGGGGTGGAGGAAGAATCTGTACAATCTGAGCTTTTTTTATTTTTTATTTATTAAACTCTAGGATTACAAGTACCTTTGAGCAGGAGCTGCTCATTTACAAAGATTCCATGTCAAAGGATGGGGGAAACTTACATACAAAGGTTGGTAATGGTAAACAGGCATAGTACAGACGTGGTTGACATTGTTATGCAGCTGTAAAACACTTTAGAGATAAAGGATATTACTAGACGGCAATGTAAAAAAGGCAGATAGATGATGTAACAGAGTGAGGGAATTAAGAAGCAAGGGGACTATTAGCCTGATATTGAATAGGAGGGTGTCAAAGAGAAGTAGGCAGGCTGAGGGGCCTTTGTCGTGAGGTGGGAGAGGGACGGAGGGAGGGGATCAGGTACAGGGGAAAAGAAAATGAGGTTTGAAGAGTGGAGGAGGATTGTGGGGGGGAGGGGAAGGAGGATGGAGAGAGGGGAATGAAAAGGGTCACAAGGAATGACAGATGCCAGAGAGAGTAATGCCAGGAGGCATGCAGGGCACAGGTCAAATCGACTAGGCAGTGAATGGAGCAGTCCTTTAGGAGAAGCAATCACATTTGGAGGTAGCGGTGAGGTAAAGTTGGAGATTCCGTTTAAAGGGTCCAAGTGTTGGAGAGGAAAGTGCTTCTTTGCTGAGGGAATTAAACCAATAAGGAGCCCTATAGGTGAAGGACCACTGACCCAAGGAGGTATGACATCTAGGAACCTGGAAGGTTTGGGATTGGGCACTACACGTTTGCTGAGTACCACTGAAGGCTGTGAGGAACTTACAAACACCATGGGGCATGAGACCAAGGAGAATCTTTTTGGTTAGCAGGCAGGTCTGGTATTGAATTCTGTTGAGGAGTGGTAGCCAACAAGCCTGTGCATAGAGGTCACAGGTGTGCGTGTCTCGGGCAGCACCCGTTAAGAGCCTGCAGGCTTTGTTGAGTGAGATTAAGAGTCTATGGAGGGCAGTTGAAGAAGCAGAGCCATAGATAGCCAGACTGTAGTCAATGATAGAGGTAACAGAGCTATAGATGGCCAGTCTAAGGGCGTCCGCAGTCATACAGTGCTTGTGCTTATGTAGCGGACCAATTCGCATATTGGCAGCATTGGCAACAGTGTCAATATGTCGCGTGTAGGAGAGGGTACTATCCAGTGCGACACCGAGGTATTTGAACTCCAGAACATGTTCGAGTAAGTACCCGGCGTTGTTCATGATATTGAAGGACCGAGATTTGTGCCTGCTCCGCTGATTACAGAAGGTTATTACTTAGCTTTCTCTCTATTTCTCTCTCTCTCTCTCTCTCTCTGCTGTCAGCAAGTTCCACAATCCTCTTGGAGGGGAAAGGAATCTGTGCAGTCTGAGCGCACCTGCCCACACCAGAAATAGACAATGCTAGTAAGAGAGAGAGTGTGAGTGACATCGACAGCAGGACACCTAATTCTGACTGGCTGCACTGTTCTGTCTCTTTCTCCAGTTTTTAGGCACCGACAGCCCCCCCCCCCCACCACCAGCACGTGCTAAAGTAAGTCCCGCTAACTTGCACTGTGTAGTGACAAACGAACCTTGGCGGGGTTATTCTGAATGCCTAACAGTATGGAGAGAGACAGAGACAGAGCAAGCAGCAGTGAGAGAGAGAGAGAGAAACTGAGCAAGGAGGTCAGCGTGCCATGTACAGCAACCAAGAGTGTCACAGAGAGACATTCCCGGGGCTCCATTTGTACTGCCGAGTCTCCAGTGGTAGCATTTCTTAATGCATGCTACCTGTACACGTTTAGTTATTATCAGTAAGGGATTCATTATAAAAAATTATCAATATTTTGTTACAGACCACCTGCCAAAGCTTATAGCCAGCCTAAAACTGCTTCACAGGCAGAGTTTTTTTCAAGAAAGAGTATACTACATATCTTTTCTGTCTAAAGGTGAGTGGTGGAAAAATGCCAAAAAAAAGGCCAACTTGACTCCAGAACTGTGGATTTTCTTTTTGACCAAGTTTAAAAAGAGAATTCAGTGTGTTCCTTTACAATGTAACAGGAAGATTCTTGTGAGCACCTGGAAGTTGTTTTCACCTGCTTCTTCCCTTCAGTGTTAAGACTGGTGAGGCCATGACATCATCTCAGCTCCATTCCTGGCCACAAAATGTATGCCTCCCTAGCTGGATGATATTACAGCTGTATAAGATTGATGTTATAGCTGGATAAGATTGATTTTATGCCATTTAACTGAAAACATCTACCAGATCTAACTAAGCAATTCAATTAGTGGGTTAGCATTTTAATTCTGAGAACTTCATACTTGTATGCATATTCTTTTAGTCAGACTTCATCCTGCTCTCAGGGAAGCTGAATAGTGCTGGGTGAAATATCATGAAAGGTTGGATGCTTACAGTGTTGCCGGCGGGGGGAGGGGGGGCAGAAAAAATACAGTAGTGATTTAAAGTATTCATTACCTGATACCGTGAGCTCTGGAGGGCAGATGTCTGGTGAAGGAGAAGGCACAGCCAACTGTTGTTCATGCCTTGTCTAGAAAAGGGACAAAACAACGTTACATACATCCAAATTATTCAATGCTGTTCAGCCCTGTCAGCTACTCCTCTACAAAATAGCAAGAGCCTGACATACAGTGTAACCCTTTATAATTAATGAAAATCTCCTCCCATCCCCACACTGACTGAAACATTGTGTAAAAAAATGTTCACATTGCCAAAAAGAAAATTCAAGGATCAAACCTTGTTCATACACTGTGCTTTAGTTCTACAACTTTGAGTTAAGATAGAAATGTAATTTATGGCCAGAAGTGACACTTGGTCATCCAGTCAGTTTACTTACACACACACACACACACTCTTTATAAACAACGACTAATAAGTCTGCTGTGCAGACATGTACCAATTTAGAGGGATTTCTCACCCACTCTACAACCGAGGGTACTCAGTAATTCTCTTGATAAGTGGACATTTGTCCAGGCTTATCTTGAAGGTCTGTACTGTCTGGCAGTATAGCTTAGAGGTTAGAGTAATGAGCTGTAACCGAGCTTGGTACATCCAGCAGACCAGACCTGGGTTTGATTCTCACAACCTCCTCTTGCATACTGTGTGACTCTGAGCAAATCACTTAACCTCCGCAGTGCTCCCAGGTCACCCCTGAAAATAGGCACTTGTGCCTAGTGGGCCTTACCCAGTTACCAAAGAATAAAATAAATATCCATTGGCTCCACTGGCAGGCTTTCCATAAGTTCACCACCTTCCACAAGAACTGTCTCCTAATGCTATACCTGAATTTACCACCTCTGAGTTTCTTGGGCATGTTCTGGCATTCTGTTGTAGCGCATCAAATAAAGGATCTTTATCTGTTCAGATGTGTTGCTACTATTGAGTACATGGACGACTGAGACCATGTCACCCCCAGCCTCCTTTTCTCCAAGGTGAATATGTTGAGAGCCTCCAGCCTCTCTTTACAGCTTTTGTCTTCTGTACCCCTGATCAGTTTGATGACCCTATGTTGCACCCTTTGCCTCAGTTTCCCTTTTCTACTGGGGTAAGCTGAACTGCAAACATTACTCCAGGTGGGGTCTGACAAGGAATGTGAAGAGGCAGGAATACCTTACTTGTTCTGCTGGACAACCCATGCACCTAAGCATTCATCCAGCCTTCTTGACATTGGCCTTACACTGCCTTCCTTGCTGATGACCCATGTCTATTATGACCCACCATTTATTTTCCCCCTCCACCGCAGCAAGAAGAGTCTCACAAAGTGTCCAAGTCTTCACTCTGTTTTTCCTCCTCACCTTGCATGTAGCTAATTGGAATCTAAGACTCCAAGAGTCCCATCTGTCACCCAGCTTGTTTTGCTTCAAGTCTGGCAACATCCTCATGGGTGTTCACCACCGGAAGTGAATCCCACCACAGTCACCGCCCCAGCTCAATATCTTCAGTCAACTTACGTAGTCTGCTGGAGACTCCAGCTTCTACAGTAGATGGTTAATGAAAAGTCACAAGTAGGGTTGCTCAGATTTTGGATTGTAAATGTGGAATACTTGGATTCTGAGCTTTTTGTTTTGGATGTGGAATTTCAAATCCAAATTCAAAAAAACCCTTTTAGATGTGGAATTGGAATCCGATTCCAATTCCACATCTGAGTGTAGTTAAAGCTCTTCTCTCCCACCCCTTACCTGTGGCTGCTGGGGTCTGACTTGTGAAAGAGGACTGGATTGTACAGTTGCAGTGGAGGCAGCAGTCCTGAGTCACTACCGGACACCAGTGGCTTCCTTCTCCTGGATCCTAATCTTGTCCATTGGCCCAAACAACCCCCCTCCCCCAGTCCAAGAAGATCCAGCCTGACCCGGTCCCATGGCACCCTTAGGCCCCAGCCCCTCTAGTCTGACTTTGAAGACACATTCCCCCAATTAGTTAATAATAGACTGATGAACACCTATCAGTCAGGTTTTAGGTCAACACATAGCACAAATACAGCATTGCTAAAGATAGTGGGAGACTTACGGGGCATCTGGACAGGAGAATGTCAGTGGGGGGGCTTTATTCATAGATCTATCCAAAGTTTGTGACACTCCTCACCACGACATTCTCCTATCCAGACTCTACTCTATGGGGGTGAGAGGTTGTGAATTGGAATGGTTCCGACCGTACCTGATTGATAGAAAACAAGTAGTTGAAGTAGGACCTTTTAGGTCCTCTTCAGTACAGATTAGTACAGGCATTCCTCAGAGGTCAATACTCGGCCCCTTGATTTTTAATCTCTACATTAATTACCTGAAATTTGCTCACTCCTTCCTAAAATATCACATCTACGCAGTTGATACTGTTATTTACATGGAGGGGAAATGTCTATTTGATATCCAAAAAAACTTACAAGATGTTTTTTTGTGCCTACAATAATTTTTTGGGGCATATAGACTGTTTAAATTTAAAAAAGACTCGGTTGATGTTATTCTCTCAATCAGGGTGTGCTGGGAATAGTTTAGAAATTCAGTTGATTCAGGGTATTCAAATTAAACAGGTAGAACAATATACATACCTAGGGATGAGATTGGACAATAGACTTAACTGGGTTCCACATCTGGAAAACTTGCTACTTAAACTGGACAGGAAATTAGAAATACTTTGTAGGGCTAAATATTTTATGTCACAGGCTGTACAACTTAGAGTTGTAGATGCTATGGTATTACCTGTATTAGATTATGTGGATTTCTTATATGCAGGCACCTTAAAATTATGTCTCCATAAGCTGGATGTAATGTACAATAAGCTGGCTCGATTTATCTTGGAAGCCCCAAGGCTGCGCCATCACTGCCACATGTATAGGTCCTTGGGTTGGATACGCTTAACTAATAGAAGAGATTGGCACACCATAACCTATATATATAGAGTTTCTCAGGGTAAAATGCCCCCATATATCTTAGATGGATTTTCAGTGAGGAAGTCTAGGGAAAAATTAAGGTCAGCACAGGGTTTGGAATTTGAAGTACCTCACCTTAATCTAAAAGTAGACAAGCATTCCTTTCTGGGACATTGTATCTCTCTCTGGAATAATATGCCAGTTCACTTTAGACCAATTAATCAGGTTGTACAACTCAATCTAATTAGAAGACAGTTTTTTTATAAAGCCTCGAAACCACAGTTTTGTTGCAATTTCCTGTTAACTTGAATTTGTGTATAGTCACTTTCTGCTCTATATTTATTGAATTGTTGGTCTTTTTAAGAAAATGTCTGGGTATTGTATGTAAATATTTATTAACTGTTATTGTATAAGTGATCTGTTGATACATGAGTGTACAAATTGGAGGACCTCCTTTGAAATGAGCTTTGCTCAATGGAGTATTGTTACAACTATCCTATTCACAATTTTTTAATAAAATTTTATGAATGAATGAATGAATTAGTTAAATGTGATTGGGCAAGCCCAGCATATATAGCACTGTGTTTACTGACGCATGTGCTGTCCCGTCCAGCTCCACTTTAACTTTGGTGACCCAGGTAGTGTTCCCCAAGGATCCTAATCTATTTTCTAAACAAAAGAACACAAACTGCATGCTCAGTCCCCAGTCCCCACTGATGCACTAGAAAACATGTGATTGATTCTTCTACTGGTCTCCCAAAGTTCCCCAGGAGGGAGGGGTTGCTCAATCCTCCTCCTCCCACAGCCAGCCCTGAGTGAACCTAACGTATTCCCGAACTCAGTTCACCGGTGTTGTGAGCAGTAACTCTACCACTGTGCCGATGGGCCCACTCAAGGAAAATGTATAAATTCTAATGTTTTTATGGTTGTCATCTAGCCATCCATTTTTGTAGAATATTGACCCCCCCATGGCAAATGTCTCCTCCAATCAACATCAACCGCAGTGTGCAAGAAAAAATACCTATGAACCAGTTCAGTTTTTGTTTCAGATTGCTCTGCTGTGAAGGTGGACATCCAGGATGTGGAATTCTTGCCTCAAGTGAAAGGACATTTGAAAATGTGGGCCAAGTTTTCAGGGAAACTTGGAGAAAAGGTGATCATTCTACGGGAATCATTCCATGTCATCAATATAGACAATCTGGAATGGAGTCAGTGCAGAAAGCAGCAGCAACCTTCTCAGACCATGATGTCTCATCTCAACTAAACATTTTCGGGTTCATTCTGTACTTGGGGTGAAATAAAGAGAATGAGGACACAGCTGTTCAGTAGCAACATCACCACTACTATAATACTTGCCCCGTTTACATGCACACTGTAACCCAGTTCAAGTGCTAAAAAGAGGAGATCAAATTAAAAATCGCAGTTTACTGATTCATGTAAACCCAATCATTGCACTAACCAGGTTGATTCTGAAACTGGGTTGAATGTATGCAGTTCACATGAACCAATGCCAGGAGAACCCACAAGTGTCTGCATGTAAACGCATCAGTTGCCTGATCGTTCCTGGATGCATGCGTTTTCGATTAGTCGTCCCTTGGCAACCCACAACAGCATGTACTGAGCATGCTCACAGTGTATCCACTGCTGGTATTCCAGAGATACACACGCAAACTGAATCACATCTCTGGAACCAAAATCAGCTGTTCATGTATACTGAACAGCATTATGACCAAAACTGCCAGCACCGATCCCTGTTCCTTGATTGTATCACACGTACAAATGTAATAACTGTTACCTACCTCTGGTGACCTGACATGGACCTTTAACCGGCAGGAACTGTAACCATTTCCCACACTCTTCTTTGGTGAATGTACATCATTGTACGTGGCATTACTAGGAGGCAGAGGACCCCGGCCAGGGATGAAGGCAATTTCTGTGGTTCCCTCATTCCTTCAAAATTAAAACAATGTAAAATATGCATTTTCATTTGCTTTTAAGCTTTTGTTTGTTCTCATCATATATTACACACACAGATATGGAGAATGGCTCAATATATTTTAGAAATCTGTATTGTAAAGCAATGGTTTAAAATAGGGCATTTCTGGTTGGCTGACAGCATTCTAAAACAATTAAAGTAATGGTTTGGAACCTTCTTGTGCAATAATTACAACAATTACAATTTTAACTATAACAACATAGATTTAAAACAATTAAAACATTTCAGTTTAATTAAATTAATCAGCCACTCCACGGTGTGGGTTACCTTTGTTAATCTAGCACTAGGGGAATAAGGTCCTTAGCTGTGGCCCTTCCCCCTTGACCCCCTAGAGTTAAATTAATTGGTGGTAACCCACTTCATGGTCATGTCTTAATTCTTAACTATATGGCTAACCATTTTTACTTTGGCTAAGAATGGCCTCCTGGTGCTTTAGTGTATGGCTGTGACAGCATTCTACTCTTCAGCTAGTGTTTTGATGTCAGATCCAGACACAGCAAGCATCCCTGGAATGCTGGCAGTTTTAAAGGTAACTGTCATTGCACACTTTTTGATCTAAATATAAACATTTACAAAACATTTTTGTGAAGTAAATTTTATCAGTTAACTATGCTTATTTCAAGTTGTCCTTTGTAATGAAGTTCTGATTATTTGATGACAAAAATAGCTTAGTTCATAATATAAAAATAAGAAATACAGAATAGTGTATGGACAGTCATGCACAACTAGGCCGTGTTTCCATTGCGGGGTTGAGAGGATACCACAGGGACTTCAAGAGTGAAGCTCATGATGTCCCCAATGTCCTCTCAAACTCGAAATGGAAACATATGCCTAGTTGTGTATAGTTGTCCTTATTCCATTTTTTACAGCATATCAGTCATACTTATCGCAACCACCCAGCAGTGGAAACATATTGCACAAACTGATGCTGTTGTTTCAGCTTTATTTGGAATGTGCATAAGAACACTTTAGAATGTGCATAATAGCCATTTAGAATGTGCACAACATGGATTCTGAACTGGCCAATTTACATGCACAACAAGTGGTAATCAATCTTATACTAGAGACATAGTTTGCAGTATTGCTCCAAAGTCCATCCTCTTTAGACTGGACACCCTTTTCAACTCCATCTGTCGCTTTGCCCTAAACTGCCCCCCACATACACATCACTGTGACCTTTACTCTGCCCTCTCCTTCCCTCCTCTTGGGGATGGATGCCTTGCCCGTTGTGCCTCATTGGTTGGGAAGTTCTGGCTTGGCTCCCTTCCACCGTACCTAAATGCCCTCGTCTCTACCCCCCTTCTCCCTCTGCAACTCCCCTTATAGGACTCTTGCCCTCCCTGCCTGTACTTCAACTTCAGGATGGGCTGCCTTCTTCTACCATTTCTCAAATATCTGGAACTCCTTCCCTTTAAATATCCGCTCTGCCACGTCCTCTAACTTGCTGTCCCATCTTCTCTATAATCACATCCCCCCTTCCTGCTCGTGCTCTTGAACACATGCCTTTCCCTTTTACTCATTTTTCATAATTTTTCACCTTCTCCCCACCTAATACCTTACCCTCTTCCCTATGTGTTTTATTTCCCCTTTTTTATTCTGTATCACTCTCCCCTCCAATTTCTCCACCTCCTTAGATACTCTTCCCCATGTACTGGCTAAGTGGGCTTCATGTTGTTTACTCAGTTGTGTGGTTCTGCCCCTGAGAATCACAGTTTCTATCCTTTATCATGCAGTGAATATATTTTGTCCTTAGCATTATTGACTTTCAGTGTATGTCATTAAAGTTATTTATTAGCTGCAATTTGATTTTGTTTATTGCCCTTCGTGTTTTAATTCTTGTCTTATGTATGATTTTCATGTTTATTTTAGCTCTGTTTATCATACTTCATATTCTGAATGTATCCCATTTTCCCCTTTCCCACAGGACACATCTGGAAATGAGCTATTGCAGCTCTGTATGTCTTTCCTGGTGAAACTTTTTGAAATAAATAAAATAAATAAATTACACATGAATAAATACATATAGACTAGTGTATGGGCAACAATACACAACAAGGCTGTGTTTGCACTTGCGGGCACTCAAGAGGGTCCACACTGTTATCTCAACCCAAATATGGAAACACGTGCCAAGTTGTGTTTGGTTACCCATATCCTATTTTATATAATATATGGGTCAAAAATATAGCTGCAGCTTTACTGTGTTGAAAGCCGCTGAGGAAATAACAGTTTCATGGCTCATGATGAATGATTCACTGTTTTTTGTTGTGCCACAGTTGTGATGTCAGAACTATGTTATGACTTCTGAAAGTCATCGTTCCATAGTTGTGATGTCACAACATAGAGAATAATGTATGGGTAACCATACACAACAAGCTAAAAAGACAAAGAACTTCAGCAAATAGGCACTGAGGCAAGGGTTACCCAAAAAGGGTACTGGCAACAAAGCTAGGTTTGCAAGAAATACAAAATCATACATACCCCCATAATAGCACCACAACAAGGCTGTGTTTCCATTGAGGGGTGGAGATGACAGCACATGAACCCTGAGAGTGAAGCTGGAGAGATCCATGCTGTCATCTTGGCTCAGAGATGGGAAACACATGCCAAGTTGTGTGTGGTTGCTCATATTTTATATTATATTTTGTTAACACAGGAGTCACAGACCCCCCCCCTCAATGAAAACAAACTTTCCATATCTTTGTTCTGTTTTATGATGTAGAGTTAGGCACTGGGTGGTTAGTAAGCTGCTAGGCGTGGGGTGAATGTGGAATTTAAAATGTTATGACCGTTGAACTGTGCAGCACAACTGTTTGGAATGTGTGTCACAACACTTTGGAATGTGTACAGTGGTTTAGAATGCACACAGTAGTTTCTTACTATAGATTCCATACACATCAAGCAGTAAGCATGCACTACAAAAGGATACTGAAAGGCTGGTCAGGGCATTTGTTTGCTGTACACATATAGGTTGAGTTATGGTACTTTCACATCCTGCCCTACTGCCAGTGATTTTCCATTTGCAGCTCAGAAATAGTAGTGCCTGTTTAGAGAGTGATTTGAGTAATAGCTGTACTAACAATGCAGTTCTCCTTGTTTTGTTGACTACTTAGTATAATAAATAAATAAAATAATTGTGATTTGTGAGAAAAGACTATGGGTCTTTTTCATAAGCAGCAAAAAAGAAGGAGGAAAGTCATTCCAGGGGTTTGATTCAGCTTCTTACTAAACAAGTTTTTTTCTAAAGCAGGGAATTCCCATGTCTGTGTGTGTGTGTCTGTGGTTGCGTACATGTGAGTGTGTGCGCACGTGCGTCTCCGTGCATGCATGCATGCATGCTTGCATACCTGTTTGTGTGTGTGTATGTATGCGTTTGTGTGTCTGTGGTTGTGTACGTGTGCGTGTGTGTGTGTGTGTGTGTGTGTGTGTTGGTAACCCACTTACAAAGAGTTTCCTACCTGAATTTATTCCGGTTGAGAATACTTCTGGCCTCTTCATTTGTAATCCCAATTAAGGAGTCCTTGTTAATGGCAATTAGTTGATCTCCTGGCCTAAGTCTGCCATCCTGGGCAAAGAATATAGAATTTAGTATCCTGTGCAGGCTACATCTGTATCATCATCAGCAGAATTGTTCACATCATCCGTTCCCCCAAGATGATTTCATTCCAGGTAAACTCAGCAATCATAATCAGAAAAGTTAGTTATATCCCTGTAACTAATATTGTTCATGGAAGACTCTTACACGGTCAGCATTCCTCTTTAGACTCAGGAGAATAGGGGGTACAGGATACTCGCAGGTACAGTGAGATGTGGGGGGCATAGCAGGACTACGAGGTTTCGGGGGATTCATGAGTATATGTGTAATGATATAATGGAACCCAGTTTTGCAAAGTAAAATGCCATAATAAAATGGGAGAAAAATATGTACATCAGGACTGATTCTACTGAGGGATTCTGATGACATTGCAAACCACTAGCATTTTGCTATTGCAGTTTGTGATGTCATCAGAATCCCTCAGTGAAATCACAGCCCTGTTGTGCATATTTTCTGATCCACTAGCCTATATATGTAATACCAGAAAGATTCTAAATCAGCAATATATAAATTCAAACTGTTCTTCCTCACATACTGAGTACATGTACTACAAGAAGGAGCCTGGAAACATAGAATTTGCTGACAGATAAGGACCATTTGGGCCACCTAGTCAACCCATTTTTACCTGCCTATACTGTCACTGCAGACCCTACTTGATCTCTGGCTACCTTCCCCCACTGCTTTCTTACCAAGATTCCTTTGTGTCTGTCCCATGCATGCTTGAAATCCATCACTGTTTCACCACCTCCACTGGAAGACTATTCCAGGCAGCCACCACTCTTTCAGCAAAGAAGTACTTCCTCACATCCCTCCGGAATTCCCCCCTTCCAGCTTTACTGCATGCACCCTTGTTCTTGTGCACCTTCTTCTCTGAAAAATACTTCCCTCCTGTACATTATTCTCCCCCTTGAGGTATTTCTAGGTCTCTATAATGTTCCCCTCTCCCTCCTCTCCTCAAGGGTCTACCTATTGAGATCCCTCAGTATCTCCTCATAGGGCTTTTGATGCAGCCCCTGCACCATTATAGTTGTCCTCCTCTGGAGTATCTCTACCCTATCTATGTCCTTCCTGAGATGTGGTCTCCAGGTGGGATCTCACCAATGATCTATATAGTAGTAACACCACCTCACTCCTGCTGGTGATACCCCTCCCTATGCACCTCAGCATCCCACTGGTCCTACCTACTGCTTGGTCACATTCCCTCACCACTTCAAGGCCAGTATATATGATTACCCCTTGGTCCCTTTCCTGTTTAGTGAATGCCAATACACCTCTCCCAATTTTATACTTCACCTCTGAATTTCTGTGCCCTAGGTGCATCATTTTGTACCCTTTCACACTGAAACCAAGCTGCCATACGCTTTACCACTCCTCGAGTTTTCTCAGGTCTCTACACATTCTCTCCACCCCCTCCAGAGTGTCTACCCTATTACCCACTTTGGTGTCATCTGCAAAGAGGCATACCTTCCTTTCCAGCTCTTCTGCAATATCACCTATAAAGATATTAAAGAGGATTGGTCCCAGTCCTGAGCCCTGAGGTACCCCGCTGGTCACTCTCCCTTCCCCAGAGTGAGTACCATTTACCATCACCCACTGTCACCTATCCATCAAATAATTTTGTACCCAGTTAACCACCTTGGGACCCACCCCCAAACTGTCCAGTTTCCTTATGAACCTCCTATGTGGTACGTCAAAGGTCTTGCCGAAGTCTAAGCAGGCCATGTCCACAACCCCACCCTGATATATTTCTGTGGTCACCTACTTGAAATAAATCTATCAGGTTCATCTGGCATGACCCCCCTCCTCCCCCACCCTTGAATCCATGCTGTCTCAGGTCTTGTAACCTGCTGTATTCCATATACTCCACTAGCCTTTCCTTTAGTAGTGTCTCCATTAATTTCCCCACCACTGACATCAGGCTGACTGGCCTATATGTGCCAGCCCCCTCCCTGCTGCTACTTTTATTTAATGGGATTACTTCTGCCCTCCTCCAATTCATTGGAACCACTCCTGGGTTCCAGTGAGTTATTGAAAGGGCTGTCAGAGGTGCAACCATTACCTCACTTGAGTTACCTCAGCACCCTTGGGAATACCATATGGGGCTGGCTGTATAGTCTAGAGGTTAGAATAATGAACTATGAATGAGCTTGGTACATCCAGCAGACCTGGATTTTATTCCCACAACCTCCGCTTGCATACTGAGTGACTCTGAGCAAGTCACTTAACCTCCCCAGTGCTCCCAGATTGCCCCCAAAACACGCACTTGTGCCTAGTGGGCCTTACCCAGTTACCAAAGACTAAAATAAAAAATTATTTTTAAAATGTCCGGGCTTATGTACCTTAAAAAGGTCTAGTCATCCTTAGTTACCCCTTTGGCTAGCCTATATTCAGTTTGTGCCTTTGCACCCCTCACCACCTTTACTGCTTCTGTCTGCTTTTCCTGGTATGCCTCCCTATCCTTTTCTCTCTGTATCTCTTTATATCTCCTGAATGCTACTCTTTTAGCCTTTACCTTTGCAGCCACTTCTCTTGACAACCACAGTGGTCTCTTTTTTTTTCTCCTGTTCTTGCTCGTTTCTTTCATGCAGAGGTATGTTGCCTTCATTATACCATCCCTTAATTTGCCCCCCTATTCCTCATCCCCACCCAGGCACTTTCCCCCTGCTAGGTCATCTCTGAGGTATTCAACCATTTTTTTTTTAAATCTCCCCTTCTGATATCCAGGACCCTCATCCTTGTGTGGTTTGCCTCTGCTGCCATCCTTAGGTGAAACCACACTGTACGGTGATCACTGGTCCCCAGCTGGTATCCTGCCTTGGCATCTGCAATACTGTCCCAGTTATGAGCACCAGCTCCAGTACTGCCAAATCACGAGTGGGTGCCTTGACTAGTTGCCTGAGAAATGCCCTCCTACAGAAAGTCTAGGATGTCCCTGCTTCTAGTTGAGGCTGCAGCTGGAAGGCTCCAATCTACATTCAGCAGACTGAAGTCCCCCACCAGCAGCACCTCCCCTTTTTCTGCCATTGTGCTGATGACTTCCCACATTACCTTATCCAGTTCAAGCCCCTCTACTTGAGGTCTGTATATCACCCTAGGGCAAATGGTGGCTCCGGCTCCTGTTTCCAGGGTGACCCACAGTATCTCCAGGCCCTCTCCCTAGTTCCCTTGCATTTCCGTTGCCTTGATACCCTTCCCTAAAGCACAACCCCACTTCCCTTTTTTCCCCTCCTTGTCCTTCCTGAACTGAGTAGAGACTGATATAGCTATGTCCCAGTCATGGCTACCTGTGTACCATGACTCAGTCATGGGCACAATATCCAGGTCAGCCCCCACTATGTTGGCTTCAAGGTCTGCAGTTTTATTTCTGAGACTCTGCATTTGCAAACATGACCCTCCACACCTTGCTCCTACTCTATCTAAAGCTCCTCTTCCTCCCCCTAACACCCCCCATGCCCCCTTTGTCCTCTACTTCTCTGCTGTTCTCATTAACCTACTCCCTGGAGGATTTTCTCCCTTTGGGTCCTCCTTCCCTTCCTACTGCTTCAGTCTGTGTGTCGGGGGGGGGGCAGTGATATACGGATGCAAACTCTTCTCCCTCCCTTACCCTAGTCTGATTATATGTAATACCAGGAGGATTCTGGAGCAATGATATATGGATGCAAAGCAGTATCTCCCATATCCTAACCTGAAATAACACTGTACGGCAATAGGTTCATAGGTAGATTACGAGTCTAGAGGTCGAATGACCTTTAATGACTCGACACTTGTTAGTGTTATTGTCTGCATTTTAGTGTTCCCATATATTGATCTAATCTATGTTTGAATGATGTCATAGTACTACAGGACATAACTCCCTCTGTTAAGCAGGAGAGGGGCACTAATCCTGAGCTCATTTCCAGGTGTAATATGGGGAAGTGTAACAAGGGGAGAATACTGCAAAGAATAAAATGTCAAAAAGAAGGTGCTTGTAAAAAAAACAGAAAGAGAGGAGAATACAAATTGACAAATGACAGATTTATGAAATGTACAATTTACAAATGCTGCAGACATAATTCCAGATATGCCAGTAAGGAGTATTCAGATCAGGGTTCGGGGTACTGAGGTGTGTCAGGATATGGCTAACCCCAGGTGCATGGTTTTGATAAGTGTGTCATCAAGACTGTTTGAGAGAAGGAGTGAGGGTGAGAGTCAGATAGGCAAAGGGAAGTTATTCTATAGGCTTGGAAGGTGAATGAAGAAAGCAGACTGACCAGTTGTAGAGTTTAAATGAGGGACTTATAAGGAGCAAGCAACAGATAAGTGCACAGAGACAGAGGCTGGAATGGTGGGGGTAAGGAAAGAGAGAAGAAACATAACGTGAAACAGTTGTGGCTTATTTGGATGATGCACAAGACTTACAAATAGTTACTACTATGATACAAAAATTGTAAAATGTGTTCACGACCACAGTGAACATTATAACATTGGTGATCTTCCCAATTTTTGGAGACTGGGACTGGCAGGGGGCTGGAAGTATAGCCCAGAGGTTAGAGCAATGAGCTGTGAATGAGCTTTGTACATCCAGCAGACCTGGGTTTGATTCCAACAACCTCCACTTGCATACTGTATGACCCTGAGCAAATTACTTAACCTCCCCAGTGCTCTCGGGTTGCCCTTGAAAACAGGTCTTGTGCCTAGCGGGCCTTACCAGGTTAGCAAATGAATAATAAAACAAGCATATGTCAAGGCCAAATGTCCCCCCACTGGTACTGCTGTTGTACCGTATCTTGCTTGTACACATTTTTGCTATATAGTTACCCAGAATAGAGCAGAAAAGATGCAATATCTCATTTTCAGTAGTGTCCTGCTTTGACACATTGTTAGACTGTAATTACCCAGTAAAGGGCAGCTGAGAGGCAATATCTATTTTTAAGTGGGCTCCCACATTCTGACAACAAATGTCCAACAGTCTTTTTGTGACCTGACATTATGATCAAGACAGGTGGAATTTGTAAAATCTCATCCGAAAGGTGATTTTGCCATGGAAAAATGACATCTGCCATGAACAGGGGGTGGGATGACTCAAGGGATATGTTGAATACTAGGGGCCAAAATCTGTAAAAAAAAATCAAGTTATGAGTAAATGTTGAAACAATTCGTTTGCTTATAACTGAGTTTTTTTTTTTCACATTTTTACCCCAAATTTTCAACTTAATCTTTTTATCACCACTCCTTCTGAGTATGATAGGTGTCATTTATAAAACAATGGTGGAAACGTCATTTTGTGCCACAAGAGTTAAAACAAGGATTTGAGAAATGATGGCTGTCACATTCATGAGGTGGTGTGAAAAATTGGCCATGTCAAAAAGTTGGGGTCAAAATATTGAAAATTACCACAGTTACAAGCGTGCGTTGAAAAATTGCAAAGTAGACACATAAGTTATAACTTTGGTATTTTCTCATATTTTTACCCAAAATTTTCAACATTGCCTTCGTATGACCCCACATAGCCTTCTTATGAGTCCATCTCATGAACAAGGGTGGAGAACATTTTCAAATCCTGCCCAAAAGGTGATTTCGCACCATAAGTGCAAAAGCACATTTTGTTTGTTTATTGTTGTTTATTGCTCTAGGAATTACTAATTTTGAGCCAGAGGCTCTTTTACAAAGGTTCCACATCAATTAGGTACAGTACAAAAGGTTACATAGATAACACAACAATTTGTGTTGTGTCAAGAGCAAGAAAACATGTACAAATGCATATCAAATCATTTGTGCAAAAGGACATGAGATATCAATAATCACATTATTATTACAAGAAAGAGGTCATGCCAGATTAAGAGAAACAAATAGGGAAAAAGTCCAGAACAGAGAGGGCAAGTGAAAGGTGTGGGGAGCAGACAATAGCAGGAGAAAAGGTTTCCCAAACATGTCTTTGTCAAATAACGGGACAGGGTGGGTAGTGAGAAAATAGGAGGTTTAATCAGGGCAGTCACAGGAGCTGGAGGTGGCAAGGTGAGAGAAAAGCCTTGATTTGAAAATACCTAGAGAGGTGGAGGCAGTAATATAAGTGCTGAGGGCATTTAGCCAGCTTGGGGCACTGATAGGCAAATGATCTTTGTCCCTGAGAAGTCCTGCATCGGGGACTTGGAGAGGCTGGTGTTCTGATTTTCTGGTAAAACGGTGCTAGCCGGGCATAACAGGTCTTGGATACAGGGTGGAGTGAGGCCCAGAGTGGATTTTTCACCATCAGGCAGGTAAGGTACTTTATTCGGTTTGAGAGTTGCAACCAACCTGAGTCAGCATAGAGTTCACATGTGTGGGTACGTCGGTGTGCACCAGTGAGCAACCGACAGGCCTTATTTAGGGATGTTGTAATGCGACTAAGTGCTGTAGTAGTGGCAGATCCGTATATAACTAAGCCATAATCAACGACAGATGATAGAGGATTGGATGGCAATCCTCAGTGCAGAATGGGTAGGAAGCTGTCGGTTCCGATACAGAATCCCAATTCGCTGATTAATAGTTTTTGCTGTACTATCAATGTGAGTTGCAAAGGTTAGGCCTCGATCAAAGTTGATTCCAAGATATTTGAAAATTGGCACTTGTTCAAGGGTATTTCCTAGGTATGTATTAATGGTGAGTGGGACTTGGCTGCTTTTTTGTTTTATGGATAGAGAAGAGCATGGATTTAGTTTTTTTGTGGTTTAGAACCAGCTTATGTTCAAGGAAACACATCTCAACTTTGGAAAAAGCATGCTGAAGGTTGAGGCGTAAGAGGTTCGGATCTTTATGAGTGGCAAGAATCACGGCATTGTCGGCATAGAGGATTATTTGTTCAGGGCAGGATTTGGGGAGGGAGTTTAGGAAAAGGCTGAAAAGGAGGGGGCCCAGGATGGATCCCTGGGGAACTCCTGAGCGAACCGGTTTTGAGTCTGAGAGAACTCCAGCTACTTTTACAGATTGAGAGCGCTGAGCAAGGTAATTTTTTACCCAGTCACCAGGACCCTGCGAGAGCCCTAGGGATAGTAGTTGTTTGATAAGTAGGCCATGGTGAACTGTATCAAATGCCTTGGTTAAGTCAATGTAGACTGCTCCAGTTAGGTTTCCTTTGTCCATGGCATTGTGGATTGCTCCTGAGAATTCAAGTAGGGCAGTCGATGTGCTGTGCCCTTTCCTAAATCCATGCTGCTGAGTGCATAGGATGTTGTGCTTTTCCAGGTAGTCTGAAAGTTGGTCCGCCACCACGCGTTCAAGGGCCTTAGAGAGAGGTGGTAGTATTGATATCGGGCGATAGTTACCAGGCAGTGACTTATCACCACTTTTGTGCACCGGAGTGACAACTGCAGCTTTCCATTTCCAAGGGAATTGGCTGTAGCAGAGGGAGAGATTGAAAATTTTTGTGAGGGGGAGCAGCACTTCCTCCAGAGTGAGGGACAGAAGTTTAAGGTCAATAGTGTCGCTGCTTGCTCGGGACTTAAAAATGGCCTTCTTTACATATTTATAGACTTCATGTGCCTTTACTAGTTTGAAATGGAAGGGTGGTTTGGTTGGAGAGGCAGTAGTAGAAGTAGAAATTGGAGGGTCAGCATCAGTGAAGAAATCAGATGAGAGGACACCACTAAGGTCCGTGAAGGTATCATTTAGGGTGTTTGCAATGATCTCTGGGTCTAATGTAGTGGTTCCATCCACATTCATTATTGTAGGAGAGGATTTGGACTGCTGACCCATGATTTTGGTCAAGATCTGAAAAATGACAGCTGTCACATTCATGAGGTGCTGTGAAGAAATGGCTATGTTGAAAATTTGTGGTAAAAATATTGAAAATCACCAAAGTTACGAGCCTGGGTTCGCAAATTTTAATGGTGGCTCATAACTTTGTTGTTTTTTAATATTTTTACCCCAACTTTTCAACATTGCCATCTTATGGCCCCATCTCATGAATAAGGGCATAAAAAATGCTCAACTCCTGCCCAAAAGGTAATTTCACACAATGACTGGAAAATCACCTTTCAGGACAGATTTGCCTAATTTCACTGTCATTGTTCATGAGGTGGTGTCCCAAAAAAGGCACGTTGAAAACTTGGGGTAAAACTATTCAAAAATGCCCAAGTTATGCCACTAGGTTCAAAATCCCATTGAAATGCTTTGAACCGCATACCTGATTTCCTCAGTTCGTGGTCTTGCGTCGAAGAGTGAAGATATGTTTGTGGTCCAGAGAGGATCATGGAATTGGACTTCAGTGGGTAAGTAAGGGCTTGGGGGTGGGGGTGGGTGCTGAGTGGAGGGTTGGGTGGGGGACAGTAATGGCCACAACAGACATCAATGGATGTTTGTTTTTTACAGGGTTTCTTTAGAAAAATACAAGGGACGGTTTTCTTTATTTCAGTTCACGACACTGGGGTTGGGCACCCCAGTGTCAATGTTATATTGGGCAGGGTGGGGGTAGAAGCCAGCATGGAGGTTGTCCACCCCATGCTGGAAGATTAACCTGGGTAGGGCTTGGGGTGGGGGAGGGACAGTTACAGCAGGGCAGCAACAGACATCGATGAACATTTTTCTTTTTACAAGGTGTATTTTTTAAAAAATTAACTAAGAGGGAGGGTTTTCTTTATTTCAGGTGGAGACACTGGAGGATGGAGCACCCCCGGTGTCAGTGTTATATTGAGTGGGGGGGTAGAAGCTGGCACAGGGGATTGGGCACCCCCGTGCTGGAAAATTAACATGAGTTGGGCTGGGGGGGGGCAGTTACGGCAGGGCAGCAACAGACACTGATGGACGTTTTTCTTTGTTATAGGGTATATATAAAAACAAACTGTGAGGGACAGTTTTCTTTATTTCAGGTGGTGACACTGGGGATTTGGCACCCTCAGTGTCCGTGTTATGTTTGTGGGGGTGGGGTATGCTGAGTGGGAGGGTCAGGTGGGGGAACAGTAATGCGGTGACAGCAACAGACATCAATGGTTGGCTTTCTTTGTTACAGGGTGTAATTCAACCTCAGCAGGCTGATCATGACAGATCAGCTGTGCTTCCTGAGCAGCGTGGATCAAAGGAAAGAGATGACCTATGATTGGGTCGGGTCTCCCCTTTGAAATACACAAAGTTTCTGCTCAGCAAGCCAGAACAGTGTCACGATCAGCCTGGCTGATGATTGGTGTGACACTGATGAGCCCCTTGGACTGACAGAGTCACACCCTTCAAAAGCCACCCTCCTAACAAAATGTGCACTGTGCGAGTGTGCACGGCGACCATAAAAAGACAGAAGTACATATTTAAAGTCACCAATAGTGAGAGCTGGGTACATACCCTGTGACAGTCTCCATTAGGCAGGACTTCCTGTATGTACACCATGGGCCCATCGGGTCGGTTAGAGCCTCCAGCAATGGTCAGCCCAAGGCCAGTGGACTTTGGAATCGAGATGAGCTGAATTCCAGCTTCATTGACAAAACTGAAAGAGATAAATGTTAGTAGTCAAGCAGCAAGAGGTGAAAACAGTCTTGGGAAGAGGCAGATGGTGTTTAAAGGTACTCACTGCTCCCTAATGCAAATATCTCTCTCAAATTTAGCAAATACAGACTAGATAACAAGCTGCAGGAACCACTAAGAATATCTCCAGATGAGTGAGGGGAAGAATAGGCACCAAACGGTGGGCCATTCATCCTCTCATGAATGGGGTATTTTCCATATATACTGTAACATATTAGCCATTGCATATAACTCATTAATAGGGCAGTCTGATGTTTTCTCACTTACAGAATCGGGCAGAGTTAAAAATTCCACTCATTTCGCATTCCATGGAAATTAGGTCAATTCCCCCCCAGTAAAAATTCTTCAGATTTTACTCAGTTTTCACCAGCAGAATTTAAATGTTTGCAGATTTCTACAATTATAGTTGCACAATTTATTTCCACATTTCCAAGTACCATTGCAAGAATTTGTTAAAATTTAAATATTACAATTCTCACAAATACAACAAAAATTCCCAGAGATCTCACAGATAACTGTAATTCCAAGGAATTCATTGGGATGTTACAGAAAATATTAGTCTACTTCAGAAATTCATGGGATGGTTTAAGATGGGGAAAAGGCTTTTGTTAGGCCGAATAAATGTGCTCCTTTTGTTTTCCTTATGTCTGTTCTCCTGCTTCCACCCTCCTCTCTCCACAAGAACCTCTAATTTGTTTAGGAGTATATTAATGCTCCCTAGTTTGCTGGCCCGCTCTGGTTACTTGTTCCATTTGTTCACTTCCCTCAGTGTGACGTATTTCTGACTTAAAGGGAACAGACACGTTGCAGCATTCACAAGTCATATTTTGTTTACCGCTGGTGTCTTTTGGTACATGTCTGTTATGTTTTTTTTTTTTTTTCTGTCTCCCTCATCTTTAAAACTAGCTATATATGTTGCCATCCTATTTCACCATTATAAATGCTCCAATCAGTGACTTCATTGGTTAGAATCCGTCTGTGTTTCTGACATGATTCCTGCATTGCTACTGCCTTGGGCTGTTACATTAATGAAAATGGAGCAGCTTCTCAGTGTACTCAGTTTGCATCAAAGTAGCCATTTATGCATGTAGTGGTGTCAGCATAGGAGCCACAGACTAATTCACAATAGGGTGGCCAAACACAGAACTGTTTTTAAAGATGAGGAAGACAGAAGACAAAAGAAAAGAGAGAGAGAGAGATGTACAGAAAAAGATTAAGGGATAAGTAAATATGAGCTAGGAATGTTAGTAAGTAAGTAAATAAATAGTTTATTCTTGTGGATCAAGAAAAGGATTGCCCAGTTGAGCTGGGGCTCATTTACAATGGGGTCCATCATTCGTGCACACACAGAGTTCCAATTATAAAAATACAATAGAGAACCATAGTACCTAAGAAAAAAAATTACTCACCAAAGTATTGTTAATTCCTCTCAGGGATCCCTCACTATGGTTTCCCCGCTATGCATCATTCTCCATAAAGACAGGTGCCCCAGAGACAAACACTAGTCTAAGAACTGAATTTGGAATTTAGAATGTCTGTTTGAAAAACTCTGCAGCCATCCTCTAGCCCAGCAGTTGTCAGATATGTTTCTATAGCCAGAGTAGAAGTTAGCTATTAAGTCTAACTAAAAGTCTATCAAAAATGTCAGGCAAATTCCAAATTTTGGAAAAAAAAAATGTAATCAAAGTAGACATGTAAATGTAAAATGTATATATAAATAGAAAAAAACACAACTTACAACTGTAGAGAAAAACTGCAATAGTAATACTCAAGCAAACTAACTGATTATTGTGAGAACTTATTTTCAGATTCTAGAAGGGGAAGCAGGTTGGGAGAGTAAAACCATAGTGAGGGATCCCCGAGAAGAAAACAACTCTACTACAGTGAGTATTTTTTTATCTTCTAACCCCAGCAATCCCTCACTTATGGATTCATTCTATGCAGACTATACAACAGTACCTTGGGAGGCTGGATCCAGAACCTACTTTGGAAGAAGGTTCTGTAATACAGCAGTCCCAAAGCTGGCATCCCTTCTGGGCTGTAACACTAGTGCTTTGTGAAGGTGCATATTGTTTTCCAGGTAGATACTGTGCATACGTCTAATAAAGGGATGTTCCTTGAGGATGCCAGAGAGGCAGAGGTGCTCCTTGTGGAGTGCACCCTTAAGCCTCTAGGTGGCATTTTCCCAGCTTTTCATAGCAGAACTGAATGCAAGATACTATCCAGTGAGAGACAGACCGCTTTGAAACTAGTTTACCTTTGCTATCCTCATCATTGGTAACGAAGGGCTGAGTGTTGTTGGATCTGACATCTTTTGTCCTGTCCATATAGATGCTTAGCGCTCGTTTCAAGTTTCCTAGCTTGAGCCTAAGATATTTTCTGTGTGATGCCTTATCAGGATATGAAAATAGGCATCTTTCAGATTCAGTGATCCCAGCCAGTGTCCTGACTGCAGAGATGGTACCACTGTTCTCAGTGTGACCATCCTGAATTTCTGTTTCTTTGTATACTTGTTTAGCTACATGGGAGGGGGCACATTTTCAAAGGAGATGCGCTGGCGTAGCTCAAGAAATGCATCGTTGTCCAATATTCAAAGGGTGGAGATGCACCATGCATCTCCTACTGCACTGAAGCACAGCCATAATGTATGTGGCGTGCCCATGAACATGCGGCACATTTTTATATTCAGCCGAGATGTGCGGCGCATCTGCCCGCACAACTCAGAGATGTGCTGCACAACATTAGGCGTGTTTCTAGCTACTGACAGGTGGCTGCTGTACTGCACAAATACACAGCAAAGCTGCAGCCTGTGGCTAGCCCCCTCCCCAAACACCGATGCTGCAGACATGTGGAAATAAGCATACACCACACCCTGATAGTCTAGTGGTCATCCCCCTCCCATTCCCGTAACATAATTGCTGCAGTGACTAAAAATAAGTTACCCCAATTCCCTGGTAGTCTAGTGGCTCCCTTTCCAACCCCAAACCCCGATCACCACAATAAAAGAATAACAATGATCATCCCTCCCTGGTAGTCTAGTGGAACCCCCACTCAGGACCCCACATCCTACCCCACTCCCCCATCCCAGCATGTCCCTCAGTTGGCAGGCAGCACAGCGCTTCACATATCTCCACAGCTGCCTACTGGCTGTACTGTCACTGAATGACAGCGCACTGTATGCACTACAATCCCATTGGTCGAAACTGTCGACCAATGGGCTTGCAGTGTGTACTGTACTCTTGTCATTCACAAGTAGCTCTTAAGGAGGTATCAGCAAGGCAGTGTAGCATAGCTACTTACTGTGTGACCTTCTAAAAGCAGTGTATTCTCCCTGAACTTAAACTTCTCTCTCTCTCTCTCTCTGTCTCTAACTTGCTCTCTTTTTTTCTCTGTACTAACAGTAACCCCCTGGGCTTTGCTTAACTACCATTATTCTTACTTAAACCTCCCTGTGCATGCCTAGTGACTGCTGTTACCTGTTGATGGATTGTTAAAGGGAAAAATTCATGTGCAGTGGCTGAAATAGTTTGAAAACCAATGAAAAGCTCATTCAAATGAGATACTGAGCTCAGTATTGATACTACATTGCAGCCATTTATTTGTTGAACATTACGATGTCATCGAGGAACAAGCTAGACTTGACTCATTGTAGTTAGGCATGGCTGGTTCCTCGATATTATCACAGTGTTCTACAAATGGCTGCAGTGTGGTATTAATACTGAACAGACACAGTCATCAATATCTCTGGAATGCTTCCAGCTACAGATGAGCCCAAAACCTCCACTGAAAAAGCTTTTCATAGGCTTCAATCTCTTATGGTGACTAGGCATGAATGTGTCGTATCAAGAGCTTTACTATACAGTGTGTATGGAAGGCACTGTAGAAAATCCCAAATTCCCTTCCTTCCCTCCGTATACTAAACATTGCTGTTTTCTCAGCCAGCCCATCAGCCCAGCACCAGGGTAGCTGATCCTGAAACTGGCAATCTGGGTTTGAGAATGAGCCTGAATTGCTGGAGGCCTGGCAGAGCAGGAGGTTTGCTTGGGAAGGGGGGCAGACTGATCCCTGCTGTATGAGCACCACAGGTCGAACTAAACAGGGACAGCAGAAGGGAGGGGAGACATTCCAACTTTGTGTGTGCACGGCCATTGTGATACATTGCATGTTTACAACTGCCATCTTATGGCAGGAAGAACAGGGTGAAGCACCCTAGTCCAGTAGGATGACACCAGGCATGTCCAGGCTAGGAGTGTGTGAGTGACAAATAGTATCTCCCAAATATCATGAATAATACACTATTCGTTATGCAGATACAAATAATGAATAGTGGCACTGTTCATGCCTATTTGTATTTAGGAAATACTACACACACACACACACACAAAAAAAACAATCATCTAAACTACATCCCACCGTCCCCCAACCTTCTGCAACAAAGTCCAATCCCACTGTCAGCCCCAGCACCCACAACTTAAGGTTTAGCTATGGTTTAATATGAAACTCCCACGATGGGTGACCGACTCAACCCGCCCACCACCACAGCCGACTCTTTCTTCTCATGCAGCTTGTTTATTTGTTGCTTTAACAAAATCATCCTTCCCTACTCCTTTCACCAGCCCCCAAATCCCACCCTTCAGGCAGCACCCAAATTTTATAATATATTGAAGCCCCACTCCAGGCTCGGTGCAGGTGACCGGCACAACCAGCTCTCCTTCATGCCCACCTCCTTCTGAATGGAAGTGCTAACGTGCTTGCTCACATAGTAGAACAGCTGATCACATGACCAGCTGTTTTACTATGTAAGTAAGCGCAGCAGTGTTTCCCTTCAGAAGAAGGCATCCAGCTGTGGAGGAGGGTCGGTTGCGTTGGTCGCCTTTACCGAGCCTGGTGGGGGGGGGGGCTCATCATATCATGAAATTTAGGTGCTGGGGGAAGTGGTTGGGAGTTGGGGCTACTGCTGGGGTGAGGCGGTGGGGATATTTTGCTTAACAACAAATAAGTATGAGAACAGATGGCAGACAGTTGTGGTGGGGGCAGGTTGTCATAGTCACCCATCATGGGAGTTTTTTATCAAACCATGTGTAATCCTTAGCTTGTGGGTGTTGGAAGGGAGAAGGGTGGGATTGTGCTTTGTTGCAGAGGGTGGGGGGACGGGGGGATGTAGTTTAAGATGACTGGGCTGGGGAGGAGGTTGGGGTGCTGTGTTTTCACTTCCCCCACCACAGGTACGTGAATAACAAATACCAATACAAAATTTCTGAATATTTGAGGCCCTGAATATGAACATTCAGCTAAATATTTGAAAAAAGGTATTCGCCTTCCCCTAGTCCGGACCCTGTTACTTCAGTCTATTCATCATGAGGGCTCTCTGCCATTGACCCTGGAGTTACCCCAGGGATGTATTACAGCTGGAGGCTCCTCCATTGGAGGGGGTACAGTACCACGAGACCGGTACGGGACTACTGGGATTTGGGTTAACAGACAGGGCTGGACAGTTGCCTAGGACTGACAAAGGCTTGACTGGATAGAAGGGGAAAAGGAATACATGAAAAAAAAGCTCTTCTTTCTCTGTCCCTGGTCTTAACTTCTCTTGGGGTGACTGAATCCCCACTGCTCTCTCTTCTTTATGCTTTTTCTCCCTAAGCTGTCCTTAACCTCCTTCCGTCTTTATTCATTTATTTATTTCAAAAATTTTAACCATGAAAGACATACTGAGTTGGTAACAGCTCATTTCCAGATGCATCCTGGGGTACGTCATAGTCACTCTTCTTGTAAACATGTTGAACCAGACAGTGACCTCCTTCTAAGCAGATAGAGGTCCCCTAGACCATCACCCTCTGCTTCAACTTTCTTATGCAGTTTCTGATTCACCTTTCAGTGCCTCCTCCCCCAAAAAATCTTCTTGGACCTGTATGTTCTTGCCAGAAATATACTTTAAACTGCACTTTATAAAATGGTTCAAGAAGGCCTCCGCAAATAAAGCTCTCTGACTGGACGAACCAGAGCATCTGCAGTGCTTACTGTATGTGCATGGCAAATGCACGGTACTGCATTTTTTATGCCAAAATGCAAATTGCTAGGCCATTTTATAAGTGTACTAAAACACTTCAGGGTGCCTTGTTCTCTGAAAGATCTAAGTGGCCCTCCAGCATGAACTGTGTAGCACTTGGCCTGAGATCTCCTTCCTCAGCACACAACGGAGCAGGGCTCATATCTCCCAATGAACACATGCCCTCTCGAGGTTATTGCCCACACAGTGTTTTTTTTTAACCTTACCCAAGGCCTGCATTGCATTATACTGTCTGTATTCTACAATTCTGTAGTGACCAACGGCTGTCTCCTGGGATCCTCTTGTAGACAAGATGCTACACTTCAACAGCTTTATCTCTGTGTGTGAAACTTTTAATTGAAAATGGGTAAGCATGTGCCCGACAGGGTGGTAATAGATGCTGGAGTTAACGCCACGCCTCAGGTGGTTGGGCTACGAGGCCGTAGGGCCGAAGCGTCCAACGACTGAGGCGTGATGTTATCCCAAACGACACACACCCTGGAGGGCATTATTGCTATTATGCAATGGCTCGTTGTTATACAGAGTAAAAAAATCATTTTAAAGATGTTTTTATGTGGGAAAATATTTTTGTTTTTTAAGAGAAGATGAAACAATCTAGCAGCAACAAATCAAGCAAACAATCATCTCCAGGTTCACAGTGAGGCTGAGACTAGACCCGTGATGTTGTGCTGGGATAACAGCACAGGGCCAGCCCAAGACTGACCAATCAGAGTCCAGGATTTTTTCTTGCCATTGTATAATAAACCAATAAATGTCCTAGGAACTAAAACTAACTGTTAGCAGACCAGAACAATTGTGATTAGCTGATTATTTGAATAGACTTACTGTGCACTGGAACGAGGTGATGTTCCTGAGTTTCCATTAAAAGCAGTATGGCAACATGCTGGACTCAGCAGCTGAGGACTCTGGGAACTCGATGAGGACCCAGATGAAGTGCTGTCTAAGTTTCTGCCTGCGCATTAACAAAAAACACAACTGAATGACACAGTAATTTTGAACTGAGGTATATTTGATTGCCATCAGGCAAACATGATGTAGCATGCACGGAAGACCTCACTTCACTGTATGATGACAATCATTCACTTGTTAAAAATATTTTTTTTAAAAAGAAAATGTGACATATCTTCAAAGCTTTGGTGCTCAGGACTTTACCAGCAATAAATACACCGGTTTCTGGGCACACTCAGAAGGTCACAGCTTAAGGGAGGGTGAGGCAGAGGTGAGGATGGGAAATGACTGGGGCGGGGGCAGAGTGGCCATGAAACTAGCCCTGGCTACCTGGGGAGACATAGGGATATTTTGAAAATTACCACCTAATTTTTGGATCAAATACCAAGTATCTCATGGTGCCAAGTATGAGCATTTGCCAAGTCTCTGAAAAACTGTACTGTACTGTTATGAGGAGGAAATAGCTAGGCAGGCCAAAAGGGAAGATAAAACTTTTTTTAGGTATGTGGGGGAAAAAAGGATGACAAGGTAGGGGATAGTACGGTTGAGGGGGGAGGGAAGAATACAATTGAAGGGGGGCCTTTGAGAAAGCAGAGGTGGGGGTAGGGGACCTGAGCGGAAGGGGAGGTGTAGGGAAGACAAAAAGGTGGATCCTAGCCTGTTCAGCATAGACAGAGTTTGGGATGAACTAGGCAGGTTAAAGGCGGACAAAGCAATTGGCCGGAGAGCTTACACCCGAGGGTACTCTGGAAACTGAGGGAAGAGCTGGCTGCCCCACTGATGAAACTGTTTGACTTGTCCCTAGATACAGGGTGGGTGCCAAGGGGCTGGAGGAGGGTGGATGTGGTGCTACTGCACAAGGGGGGGCAGTAAGGAGATGCCAGAGAATTATCGGCCAGTCAGCCTCACCTCTGTGGTGGGTAAGGTGATGGAGGCACTAATAAAAGAAAGGGTGGTAGACTACCTGGTGGATAGCAGCCTGCAGGATGATAAGCAGCATGGCTTCATGAATGGGAGATCATGTCAGACAAACCTGACAGAGTTCTTCAACGGAGTGACAAAAGTAATTGACCAGGGAGGGGCGGTGGACGTAGCCTATCTGGACTTCAGTAAGACCTTTGACTTCGTCCCTCACAGAAGGCTAATAAATAAGCTGGAAAGCTTAGGGGTAGGATGGTAAATAACTAGGTGGGTGGAAAGCTAGTAGGTGGGCAGAAGCCAGAGAGTGGTGGTAAATGCAGTGCACTTCAGGGAGAGGGGAGTGATGAGTGGGGTGCCCCAGGGGTCGGTACTGGGACCTCTCCTCTTTAATATATACATCAGTTATATAGCAGATGGGCTGGATGGAAGGGTGTGCCTATACGAAAATCTGCAATAGGGTGGACACCTCATGGGGATGGAGGCCATGAGGCAGGACCAGAAGATTCTGGAGGGGTACTAGGAAACTTGGCAACTGAAATTAATGCCAAAAAGTGTGCTGTGATGCACTTGGCAAAAAAACACATGAGCAGCTTTAAACTGGGGACATAGCAGGAGAGGGATCTGGGCTTATAATATCAAGCAACCTAAGGTAGGTAGCCATGCAGCAAAGCTGTGGGAAGGCAAATGGAATGCTGTCATGCATTGGAGGGGTATAAATAGCAGAAGGAGGGAGGCACTGATGCCTCTTTACAAAGCCATGGTGAGGTCGCACCTGGAGTACGGGTCCAGTTCTGGAGACCGCACCTATGCAAGGACATAAATGGGATAGAGAGGGTTCAGAGAAGGGCAACCAAGATGGTGCATGGTATGCAGGGGAACCCATACAAGCGGAGGTGTAGGGAATTGGATCTGTACCCATTGGAGACCAGAAGGGAGATGGGGCACATGAGTGAAACTTTTAAGTACATGAAGGGGATCAATAAGGTGAAAGATGGGAGTTTATTTAAAAGGAAGGAGGGGGCTAAAACTAGAGGGCATAGCCTAAGAGTGGAGGGAGGAAGAGATAGAGGCAATGTGAGGAAGCGATTCTTCACAGATAGGGTCGTGGAGGCCTGGAACAAACTACCAGAGGAGGTGGTGGGGGCTGAAATGGTGGAGGGATTCAAGAGGGCTTGGGACAGACATATGAGGATAGTAAGTAGGGGGAAGGGAAGGGAAGAGCCCGTGGAAAAGGAGAAGAGTGGGGGGGAGGAAGGGCCACACTTGATGGGCTATTGGGGTCCCTTTCTGCCATTGCATTTCTATGATTCTATGATTGTACTCGTACATTCCTAACAGCCAGTGATTCTGTATTTGTTTATTTATTTATTCAAAAGTTTGGTAACTGGGAAAGGCACACTGAGCTGAGGCTTGTTTTCAGGTGTGACCCAGGGGAAGGAGAAATGGGAACAAAGTAAGTGGCAGTTACAATTAGCTGAAGTACTAGAAACCACATTTTTAAAGTGCAAGGTAGTGGCTGCAACAATAGTGGTAGGAATGCATATAGGTAAAAAAGGCAGCATACTGTACATTGGTGTCAATGAAAGATTTACAATGGTGTGCAGGGGGGGATCAGACAAGTTAAAGTTTGAATGAGGCAAAGCCCTCAGACAAGAAGGAGAGGGGGAGGGGAGTGTGAGGACACATTGGGTATAGGGAAGGGCAGCAGGTGGGGAAGAGATGTTTAGGGGGGGAGAGACAGTAGCAAGTGTGGGGAGGTTGGCTTTAGCAACCACTTTAGGGATAGTAGGGATGAGGCATGGCGAAGAAGAGGAGGAAGCTGGTTCCATAGGGAGGAGAGATGGTAAAAGAAAGCAGCCTGACCAGTTCAAGAATGAGGGTGAGGGATTGAGAAGGAATGGGAGTCTCCAGAGCAAAGGGGATAGGAGGAGTGAGCAGAGGGGAGAGTAGAGAGGATAGATAGGAGGCGAGGGAGGTGATCCAGTATTTTCCAATAAGGGATGAGCAGTGAAAAAGGCAATGCTAGGGTAAAGGTGGTGATAGAAAAAGTGTAATAAAAGGAGCAGTGATTTGCGCGGGGCAGAGAGTTAGCAGCAAAGTGACAGAAGGCATTACAGAGGATGTCCAGCCTACTGAGATTGGAGGGAGAGGCAGCACTGTAGACCACATAAGCACAGTCAAAAATAGGGAGGATCATTTTGACAAGCAGGTTCTTACAGACTTCAGAGTGGAGACAATCCTTGTTACAGTAAAGGATGCCTAGTGTGGGGTGAAGCTTTGATTGTATAGCACCGATGTGTGCTGAGAAGCCTAGTTTACTTTCAAGCCACACACCGAGGTATTTATAAGTGTGGACTACCTCAAGTTGGGTACCATCAGGGGTGAAAAAGACAGGGAGAAGGGATAGTCTTTCTAGCTTTTGGCTGGTGCCAAAGGTCATGGACACTGTCTTCTTGGTATTTACTTTGAGCTGGTTGGCTTGAAAACAGCATAGTACATTATGGAAGTCATGTTGGAGTGAGGATGCAACTGCAGACATGCAGGGACCAGATTCATAGACGACAGTGTCATTACCATACATATGAATTTTGGAGAAGACACAGATGGAAAGGAGGTCATTTAGAAAAATAGAGAAGAGTATAGAGCAGAGAGAGCCATGGGGGACTCCTGTGAGAATGAGGGGGGGGTAAAGCACCACCCACCTGAACAGATTGCCTGCAGTTAGTAAGGTAAGAGTGGAATCATTGAACTGCATGAGTGGAGAGACCAGCTGAGGCCAGTTTATTTAAAAGGAAAGGGTGGGATACTGAATTGAATGCCTAAGCAAGATCTATAAAAATGGCTACAGTGATGAGACCCTGTTCCATCCTTGTGAGGCTAGAGTCAGTAATGCAGAGAAGGGAGGTGATTGTGGAGTGTTTTTTTCTGAAACCAGACAAGAAAGGGGATGGGCAAGGCAAGGCAACATTTATTTATATGACTCCCAATCCCGGAGACTCTGGGAGCCTTACACAAAATGAAAGAGACATAGAACAGTGAGATACACTAAACAGCAGTTCAGATAACATTTCAGTATCACAGATTTAAAACAAGTAAAACTAATCAATAATCAGCAGCGGAGAAAGCCAGGGAAAATAGATAAGCCTTGAGACCCCTTTTAAACACCTCAACCGAAGGAGCCTCTCTCACACTGGGTGGAAAAGAGTTCCAGAGGGCTGGTCCGGTGACGCTAAAGGCACTTTCACCAGAAGTTCTCAGTCTGGCCCTCAGAACAGTGAGGAGGCCCCTGATCGAGGAGCAGAGGGAGTGAACTGAGGAGGCAGGTGTCAGATCAACCAGGTAGCCAGGGCCAAATCCATGTAGTGCCTTATAAGTGAGCAAGCCCACCCTGAAGATGATCCTCCACCTGATCAGCAGCCAATGCAGGGCCCGCAGGACCAGGGTCACATGACTGGACCTAGAAAGGCTAGTCAGCAACCTGGCCGCTGTGTTCTTCACTAGCTGTAGCCAGCAGAGGGTCCCTCCAGAGACCCTGAAGTAAAGAGTGTTACAGTAATCTAGCCTGGACGTCACAAAAGCATGAACCAGTGCTGGCAGATCTTTGGGCGGAACTAGGGGTTTGATCCTGGCAATATTCCTCAAGTGGTAAAAACCACTATGGACAACAGCTGACACCTGAGACTCAAATTTCAAATTGTCATCCAGAATCACTCCAAGATCCTGCACCCTAGAGGAGGCAGTCCATGGCACAGAACCCAGGAAAAGACCAGTGCCTGTGCCGGAAGCATTCCCATCATGACCGTGACCCGGATCAACTAACAGGACCTCCATCTTGTCCGGGTTCAGTCGCAACTGGCTGGAGGACATCCAGTCATTGATCTTGGCAAGGCAGCTGTTAAGTACGTCCATGGCGTCGTGTGTTCCCGGGACAAAGAACATATACAGCTGGTTATCATCTGCATAGCAGTGAAAACCCACACTGTAACATCTAATGAGCTCACCCAGGGGCAGCATAGCAATGAAGAGAAGTCAAGGAAGTGGACTAGTCTGGATTATAAAATGGGCAAAGGATTTCAAGCAATCTGATTGGTTGTTAGCCATGCGTTAGAAGTGTCTAACACACAGCTAAATCTAGAAACCCCATTTAGAATACACAGACCCATTTTATAAGTGCAATAAACCACCCCAGGGATGTGTGTTAAACAGTTTTAATGCACGGCTAGGGGACTGGACGTACTCAGCCTGCGGCCTTGTGCCTCACTACGCCGCCTAGCTGTGTGTTAGAACTGTAACGCACACCCCGTTGTGTCTTATTGCTTACGTGGACTAGTGATTCCTGCAGTTTAGCAAGGCAAGTAAGGATAGAGAAAGGTCTATAGTTTCTGGGGGATGATGGATGACCCCCTTTGTGGAGGGAGAGTACCTTGGCGGTTTTCCAGGTGAAGAGGATGGCACAGAGAGAGAGAAAGAGAGGTTCAAAAGGTGGGTAAGTGGGAGGAGAATAGCAGGGGCTGATATGTGGAGGAGTTTGGGATCTAAGTCATCAGGGCTGTATTTTCCGGGGGTTGAGAGCTTTGAGGGCAAGGAAAACATCCTAAAGGGAGATGGGAGGGAAGTGAAAACCAGCAGGAGAGGAGGGTTGTGGTGGGGAGGTGATGAGGACTGAGAGGGAGCAGCCCATGTTGTGAAGAAATGGTTGAAGAGGGGGCAACAGCAAGGTGGTTGGAGACCAGTGAGCCATCTACTTGGAAAGAATGGGGCCGGGTGGGGTGTGGTGGGTCATAGAGGGCATGGATTACTTTCCAGAAGTTGGAAGGGGAGTTTAGGTTGGATTGTAGGCTTGAACTGAAAAACAGACAGTAGACAGCTTCAAGAGAGGCTGGGACAGGGTAAAAATGAAAACTGCATGGAGGTGGGGAAGGTGGGGGGAGGAGTATATCGAAGGGAGTGGAGAAGTGAATAGGTGGGGGGGCAGATCCCTCAGTGGTTACTGGGGGGGTCTGCAGACTAGATAGGCCATGGGGCTTTTTTCTGCTAGCAATTTTCATATGTTTGGATGTTTGTAGTGTAGCGTATTTATATAGGGGTTTCTTTAAAATCAGTTTAGCTGCTAAATTTTAAGTAGACGCTAAATTTTAAGTAGACTTGCAGTCCCTGAACAGCTAAGACAGGAAGGCCAGCAAGAAGGCACTAGGTCAGAATAGCACCAGAAAGAACAGCGCAGGCAACAATTGCGCCTGCAAACATGTCGTCACTTTTTGTTTTGTGGGGGCTTTGCCTGACCCTCCCACTGCACTACAGAGATTCTCACTCCGGTGGGGAGGCAGATGAAATTTAGGGCCAGGAATATTGTCAAGGCCCTTGTAAAAAAAAAAAAAGTAAATCCCGATCACAAAAATCTAGGGAGACCAGGATTAAAGCCCTGGTCTCCACTGCCACCCCGCCAAGCTGCTCCATGCCCCAGCTCTCCACACCACAGGAGCACTTTGACCAGCCTCTGGTAGTCTACTGCTCTTGTCCTGTGGTAGCACCATGGACAGTGACCTGGGGAACACTTATTGCAAGCTCTGTCAATCCCCTCTCACTGTCCGTGGCAGCGCTCTTCAGACTAGTGCTGTCTTTCCTTGCGGTATTCTGGTAGTGCTATTCTAACTGGTTACCAGCAAGGCTAGAGTTTTAGTAATCCCAATGGGAGATATAGCCGTTGTAAAGATTACTTTCTTAGTTGCTTAACATATTTTAGAAATAGGAAACAAATTGAACTGGTAAGATTTAATCACTGAGGCAACATGGGTCATGAATGAAAGTACAGAATCAACGACAGTACCAGTTTTGGCTACCAATGTAATGCTAGAATCACCTGAATGCTGACCTGATTCAGACCTACCCAACTCAGAATCTGATCCAAAAAAGCTAAGTCTGCTTTCTCCTTCTTCATTCTGACATTATTTGGGTACAACTGTCCTGAGATGTCACAGAAACATCTTGCAATAGGAAAATGAATGTCAGTAGGCAACAATGGAAAAGTCATATAGATCTCAGTATTGTCCGCATGTAGATAGTACTCAAATCCATCCACCTTAATGAATAGAGGCTATACAATGGCCTGTGTTCAAATATGCCATTTATTTCCGTGAGTGGGTGGGACGATAACTCATGAGTGGCAAAGCCACGAGTGAGTTATGAAAGTCTCGCCACTTCAAGAATGGAAATTAATGGCATATTGGAACACAGTCCATTGTATTTTTTTTTTCCAGGAGAGACACACTAAGCTGAAAGCTTGTTTACAGGTGCAACCTGGGAGCACAAGGAAGTTAAGTGACTTGCTCAGGGTCACACAGTATGCATGTGGGGGATGTGGGATTCATAGAAACATAGAAGTTGACAGCAGATAAGGACTGCAAGGCCCATCCAGTCTGCCCATTTCTTTTTGTACCTTATAAATGTGCCATTGGCCTTTGTTCTGTCAGTGGCTTATCTATTCATACTCATCTGTATTGCTCCCTTATGCCTATCCCATGCCTGTTTGAAGCCCTGCACTGTATTCATAGCCACCACTTCCTGAGATAGGCCGTTCCATGCATCCACCACCCTTTCTGTGAAAAAGAATTTCCTCACATTCCCCTTAATCGACCTCCTCTAGTCTCATGCTGTGTCCTCTTGTCCTGCTATTTTTCTTATATTTAAACATGTTATACTCTTTTCACCTTGTTAATGCCCTTAAGGTGTTTGAATGTTTCGATCATATCACCTATCTCCCTCCATTGCTCAAGGGTATACATATTGAGCTCTGTTAATCTGTCCTCATATGTCTTCTGATGCAGTCCCTGCACCATTTTGGTTGCCCTTCTCTGGACTGCCTCAATTTGGTTAATGTCCTTGTGAAGGTGTGGCCTGCAGTACTGCACGCAGTACTCCAGATGGGGCCTAACCAGTGTCTTGTAAAGAGGGATTATTACCTCCCTCTTATGACTTGTGATACCCCTACTAATATACCGTAAGATCCCCCTAGCCTTACTTACTGCTTTAGAGGTCTGCTTGGACGATTTCAGGTCATCGGTGATGATGATGCCCAAGTCTCTTTCTTCCTTTGTGACTGCCAGCAACTCCCCTCCCAGCCTATAGGTGGCTTCAGGGTTTCTCTTCCCTATGTGCATGATCTTGCACTTCTTTGCATTAAATCCCAGTTGCCACTCTTCTGACCATTTTGCTAGTTTATCCAGATCTCTTCTCATTCTGCCCACCCCATCTGGATCATCTACTCTGTTGCAGATCTTGGTGTCATCTGCAAACAGACAAGCCTTACCCTCTAGGCCATCTGCAATGTCACTAATGAAGATATTGAAGAGGACTGGCCCCAGGACTGATCCCTGAGGTACCCCACTTGTGACTTGCATCTCTTCTGACTGTATACCATTTACCACCACTCTCTGTTTTCTGCCAGTCAACCAGTTTGCCACCCAGTTGACCAACTTCTGACCCACCCCGAGCCTACCCAGCTTATTTATCAATCTTCTATGTGGAACAGTGACGAAAGCTTTGTTGAAGTCAAGGTAGGCAACTTCAACTGCTCCCCCTTGGTCCACCACTCTGGTTACCCAGTCAAAGAAATCTATGAGATTAGTTTGACAGGACCTTCCTTCTGTAAACCCATGCTGTCTAGGATCCTGTGCCCCTATGGATTCCAGGTGTTGCACTATCCTTTCCTTAAGGAGTGCCTCCATAATCTTGCCCACTACTGAGGTAAGACTGACTGGTCTGTAGTTCCCTGCCTCCTCCCTGCTACCACTCTTGTGGAGCGGGATCACATGAGCCCTTCTCCAGTCTTCTGGGACCTCTCCTGTGCTCAGAGACTCACTAAACAGTTCTGCTAATGGCTCTGCTAGTTCCACCCTTAGCTTCTTAAGTACCCTGGGAATGTATGCCATCAGGTCCCATTGCCTTGTCCACCCTGAGCTTAGCAAGCTCTTGTAGGACCCTTTCTTTTGTGAAGGAAGTAGTGCTCACCTCCCTCCCCCCTGTGTCCATGATGCTGAGCTATGGGCCCTGCCCTGCCTGCTCTTCAGTAAATACTGAGCAAAAATATCTATTTAGGATAGATGCTTTTACAGGGTCCTCCTCCTCACATGCCCCCTTTTCTCCTTTGAGCTTAGCAATACCCCCTCTGGACTTTCTCCTTTCACTAATGTATCTATAGAAAGTCTTGTCACCTTCTTTTACTGTTCGTGCTAGTGTTTCCTCAGTTTGGGACTTTGCCTGCCTTACTGCCTTCCCTGTTTCCCTTAGGGCAGTTTGGTATGCCTCCCTATCTTCATCCCGCTGTGTTCCCTTATATTTCCTGAAGGCCAGCCTTTTGGCTCTGACCTTTTCTGCAACTGTATTTGAGAACCAAAGTGGTTTCCTTCTTCTTTTGCACTTCCTTTTCTGTCTAACACAATGGGATGTTACTTCAAATATTGCATCCTTAATGCTTGCCCGCTTTGCCTGTACCCCTTCCCCTGTGTTTCTTTTTGCCAGGGCTAGCTTTACTCTGTTGGCCATCTTATCAAAGTCAGCTCTTCTGAAGTCCCATATTTTTGCCTTGGAATGGGATGATTTAGATGTAGTGGCCAAATTGAACCATACCATGTGATGGTCACTGGCCCCCAGGTGTCCGTCTACCTGGAGATCTATGATCCCGTCCCTGTTAGTCAGTACTAGATCTAGGATAGCCCTGTCTCTTGTGGGTTGTTGTACCAGTTGTTTGAGGCCCTTCCCCTGCAGGGAATCCACCATGTGTTTAGTTCTGGCAGATGTTCCTGCTGGTATTGACCAATCTGTATCCGGCATGTTGAAGTCTCCCATTATCAGAACCTCCCCTTTAGCTGTCATGTTTTGTATATCTTCTAACAGTAATGTGTCTATATCCTCCCTCTGGTCTGGGGGCCTGTAGACTACCCCAGTTCGTATGGCTGTCCCATTTCCTGTTTTCAGGGTGATCCACAGTTCTTCTGGCTCCTTATGTGTATTCTGAATTTCTGTAGCTTTGATATTTTCATTGACAACCCCAGGTCTCCAGGTTTGCAGCTCAGAGCCTTAAACCACTGCACTATACTACCTCCTATGTATGTTTGTATGTTTTGTGCATACAATGCCTGGGTTCTTTGTGAAATTAAGGGCAGATTCACTGTGGGATTGGCAGAATGGGCTATCAATCAAGTTGACTGTGATGTAGGCAAATGAAAAATAAACAGTGTTATTTACCCACTGGTTGAATAACATTATTTATCTTTCACTTGTGCTAGAGTCCTGGGAAAATAATGCATTTATTTGAGTAGTTGAATCCCTACAAACATTGTATACCATGGCCCGGATATTCAGACTGTGCCAGGCTGTGGCGCAAGCCTGGGCGCAGTGCAACTTGGCTGTGCAGGGGTGTTGACTGGGCGATATTCAATGGAGCTACGCCATGACACAGCATTGTTGAATATCACACTCTGGCCACCCGCAGTGCACATGGCGCAGTGGCACTGCGCCAGCGCAAGTGGCCAGAGTGGAGCAGGGGGATGCACTAGTGCAAGTTCCCTTGCGCTATGCACAACAACCGCGATATTCAAAAGTGCACATGCAAATGGGGCCATAATGTATGCAAGGTGCAAATGGGGCCATTTGTATGTCATTATGGCCCCATTTGCATGCAGGTGCGCCGATCCCCGGCGACATATGCCTGGCGCCCTGCCAAGCAGCAGCCGTCGGGGACCGATGCCCCCTGCACAGGGCGGCAATGCACCCCAGTGCCTGATCGCGGGCATATGTAGAGTTAGATTACTATCCCTGGTGGTCCAGTGGACCGCTACACACCCGATCGTGGGGATTTGTATTATAAAAAGTAAGTCCTATATCCCTGGTAGTCCAGTGGACCACTTGCAGCCCGATCGCAGGCTTAAGTATAAAAGAATAAAGTCCTATATCCCTGGTGGTCCAGTGGACTGTTTGCAGCCTGATCGCGGGCATTTGTATAATAAAATAGGTCCAATATCCCTGGTGGTCCAGCTGGACCCTCCCACCTGTCCACTGAGCCCACTGCCCCGCCCCGGTCATGGGTGGTGGTAGCACTTGCCCGCCGTTACCCTATTGCCCACCGACCGATTACCATAGGATGTACGTTCAGTCAACCACAGTGTGAGCCACCGGGCGGTAGTCTCATATTGTACTATTATTCTCGATATGTGAATGGATTCACATATCTGACTGTGTAGTACGGTATGGGCTGCACGCCCATTGGCTCAGTGCTGTGGACCGGCGGGCGGACAGCCCTACCCACGTGTCAGTCTGGTAGGCAGCGGGCGGCAGGCGGTTGTAAGGCCGCCTGCCACTGGACCGGGTGGGGGAGCGGGCGTGGGGCCCAGTGGGCAGGTGGGGAGGGGTCCGCTGGACCACCAGGGATATTGGACGTAATTTTATTATACAAATGCCCGCGATTGAGCTGTGAGCGGTCCACTGGACCACCAGGGATATAGGACTTTGATTTCCATACTTAAGCCCGCGACGGGTCTGACAGCGGTCCACTGGACCACCAGGGATATAGGACTTTATTTTTTATACTTAAGCCTGCAATCGGGCTGACAGCGGTCCACTGGACCACCAGGGATATGGGACTTTGATTTTAATACTTAAGCCCGCGATCGGGCTGACAGCGGTCCACTGGACCACCAGGGATATAGGACTTTATTTTTTATACTTAAGCCCACGAGCAGTCCACTGGACCACCATGGATTTTTGAGGATCATTGTTCTACGTATGTCTGCGATCAGGCATGGGTGGGCGCCGCCAGGTGCAGCCGGAGCTCGGGTGGCCACCCACAGGTGGCAACTGCCGATAGGCCTCACAATATGGCAGCTCACCCAGGGTGGCCAGTCGTTGTTCCTTTTTTTTTTTTTGGCCCACCTGTGCAGCATAAGTAGGGTTGCGCATTTATTGTATTCAGCACATCCCGGCTGAATATCGGATGTGCAGAGTATGCATGGGCACGCCCCTACCTGTGCTGCATACATTACTGATGTCATGCGATCAGGATTTGTGCCAGGCACAATCCCTGTTTGAATATCGTGCTGGGGGCATTCAGGGGTTGCATGATGGTGCAACACTGTTGGGCCATGCTAACCCTTTTGAATATCTGGGCCTATGTGTTTATGTGTACAGTTATGTCATCTCTTACAGTTATTAGAGTGGCTTCTTGAGTTCTTTGGCTGGGAGAACTGTAAAAAGTAAAACTGAGCATCTCAGGCACACAAAGAACTTGGGGAGGCTTTTTGTATATGTTTATTTGTACAGTTATAGTGTATCTCGCGGTTATAAGAGACACAGTAACTGTACATATGAACGTGTATGACAGTGCATTCTTGAGTTCTTTGGGTGAGAGAACTGTAAAAAGTAAAGTTGAGCATCTCAGGCACACAAAGGACTTGGGGAGGCTTTTTGTATATGTTTATTTGTACAGTTATAGTGTCTCTCGTGGTTATAAGAGACACAGTAACTGTACATATGAATGTGTATGACAGCGCATTCTTGAGTTCTTTGGGTGAGAGACCTGCAAAGCAAAGCTGAACAGTTCCAGCACACAAAGTACAAGAGAATAAACTCATAGCAATATGAGACACAGGAAATGTACATAAAAACATATTATATAGAGGATAATGTATGGTCCTCTATCAGTAACCAGTTTGTTAACTGTCAAGAGGTTGCCAGGGTGACTGGGTAAACCTCGAGAGGGAAGCTTGAGAGGTTTATGTCGGCATGGCAACCTCAAAATGGTTACCCAAACAGGTTACCGATAGAGGGACCATACATTATATTTTATGGTGCATGGTCCCCAGTGTATGGTCCCCATAACAAGATGCAGGCTCCTTACTGTCTAATTCAGTCACCGCCGCAGCCATTCCAGGTCATGCTCTCTCACCACTGTGGCAGTCAGCAAAATGCAAATAAAGGTGCACGCATCCACAGATCAGATCAGTTTATAATCTCATCACAATGGCGTACTCAAGAGGGGTTAACAACCCCTTATGTCATAGCGAAGGGATTATAGAGAAATAATTTTGCCGCTTTTTAGCAGTAATAAGGGCTCTCCATACATTATAAATAATGATAAATATTTCTGTACTTTATAAAAGGGAACTTCTTTTAAAATCAAAATGTTTTACTTTTCAGAAAATCTGAAAAAAATCCTGCATAGTAAATGAGTTATGTCAACTGAACTTACAACTTCAGAATTTTAGAAGTGTGTGCATCAGGTACCTTATTGTGTTTAGAATGTTTAGTAATAATTGTGACTGGCTAAAAATGAAGTTGTGACTTTTAATGGTTATAAGAGTGTCTGGAATGTTTTGGTGCAATCCTGATTGGCTAAAGATGATGGGCCCGATTCAAAAAGGGATGCACCTGGTGTAACTTGACTTGCGCCAAAAAAAATTATGCATGTAGCAAGTTATGCCAGGAGTTGCAACATTCAGTATTCTGCAAAGCAGCCTGTGACACTTCGCAGGCTGCTTGCGCCAAAGTGGACTTATGCCACCAGTTACACCCTAAACCCCCTGCGACGTGGTGCTAGGGGGTTTATGGCAGCAGTTGCGCCCTATTCTGAAAGGGCAGCAACAAAGTCCCCAATGATGCTATTCTAGAAGACACCACGGTGGACATCTGTCAATAAAAAGTTACACCAGGAAATAGCTGGTGTAACTTGCATCCACTGGAGTTACGTACCAGACCCGATCCCTGTGCTCTTGCCACCCCAGCCCCATCCCTGCCCCACTAGACAGCCCCACAGGGCTAAAGGAACCCACCACACCTACTGCAGGTGCCCCTCAGGGCTACAGGACCCCCTCCCCGAGTCCCCAAATACTGTGCAGTGAAAAGCCCCTCAGGGCTATGTGGCCCCTTGCCCCTGATCTCCCAATAATGCATCATAAAAGCCCCTGGGGTTATCAGACCCCCCTCCCTCCCCGAGTCCCCCAATACTGTGGTTAAGAAGAGCCCCTCCCAGCTATCGGACCCTCCTACCCCCAGTCCCTCACAGTGTAAACAGTAAAGCCCCTCTGGGCTATCGGACCCCCGTCCCAATCCCTATAATGTAGTACCACTAGCCCCACAGTGCAGATCGCGCCCCCCACCCAAGCCTTGATGCCAGATGCCCGCACATGGCTGTGTCCTGTAATTACTGTAACAAGATCCACATGCTAATTCATAATCCATGGTACTCTAGTGGTCTCCCACCCTTCCCCCCGCCTGGCATTGCCAGACCACCCCACACCCCCTGTCCCCAGCTGGCGACTGACAGCCCACCATCCATCACAGCCAGCCACTGACTGAGCTCCGTATGAGCACATACATGTATATACACGCCAATGAATGAATGAACTGTCATTCATTCATTCATTGAGCATGTATATATAGTACATGCTCATATGGAGCTCAGTCAGCTGCTGGCCGTGGTGGTGAGAGGTGGGCTGTGCCATTGGCCGGCTGGGGACAGGTTGGGGGTGTGTGGGGTGGTCTGGCAATGCCGGGTGCAGGGGTCACTAGACTACCAGGGATTACGAATTAGGGTGTGGATCTTGTTACAGTAATTACAGGACACAGCCATGTGCAGGTGGCTGGCATCGGGGCTTGGGCATGGGGTGCGAGCTGCTCTGCGGGGCTAGTGGTACTACATTATAGGGATTGGGATGGGGGTCCGATAGCCCAGAGATGCTTCACTGTTTACACCATGGGGGACTGGGGCAGAGGGATCCGAGAATGGCAGGGCTTCTCAGGCTTGGGGACTGGGGGGGCACTTGTTCTATGGGACATTGCTTATGACTTGTGACATGCACCCAGGTATGCCCTGTGTTTGGTGTACCTTTGCACATGTCGTAAGTCACAGGACTTCAGCTGGGGACCCTGCCCCTTACAGAATTGGGTGCCGGGTCCTTGAGCATTAATCAGAGCCTCGCATGTCGCAAGTCTCATGCATGCGTAGGGGTGCTATAGAATCTGGCTGGATGTCATGATTTATAGTAGGGATTAAAAGACAATTTCACAGTCACAGACTAGGAGCAAAGCAGTGAGAGTCACATAACCAACTGAGTTCAACACTGCAAGGGCATTTTTGTGAGATAACACCCCCAAAAACTTCCATGGTTGTCAATGTCCACGCAACAAATTTGAGGTAATTTGCTATGACAAATATAACCCTTGCAACTCACACTAAGTCAGTGCACACTCAACAATCTGAAGGGCATTTATTGTGCGATAATGACTTCAGAACTTGTTTCTAGTGTACACCCAACAATTTGAGGTAATTTGCTGAGACAAATAATTCCTTCAGAACACCAATTGTTTTAGAGCACACTCATCTGAGAGCATTTGCTATCAGATAAGGCCCCCAGAACTTCTACTGCTGTCAGTGCACACTCAGCAATGTTTAGCTTTGAGACAATTTTGTTATTTTTTTATTTTATTAATTTATTAAATCTAGGAGTACAACACCTTTGAGCAGGAAACTCTTTTACACAGGTTCCACATCAGCAGATTTAGGCACAGGTATCAGAAGTAAAACAGAATAGCACAATTTAACAAACACTACAGAAGCAACATGTTACAATTTGACAGGACTTGTACATTGAATGTCTGGTATACAGCAAAGCACTCCATGTTTTAATAGACAGGAGATACACAGAAGAACAAACTATGAGAATCAGCCTAATAGGCCTTGTCAAAACTGGCAAGAAATAGATAAAAGGGAATGCTAGGTAGATGGTGGGAAAGGGTAGAGAAATGCAAGGGGGAGGGTGAAAGGGAAGATGGGTGAGGAGAGGAAAGGGGGGAAGGGGTTGGGGTTGGAGAAAAGGGAGCTTAAAATGAGAGGAAGGGGAGGTCAAGACTCTCTGGTTAGGGCATGTTTAAAAGTGCTTCATGGATACAGCATGGAGTAATAGTGACGGCTAGGGGAAACACTCACAACTGATGTTAGCTGCAAGGTGTTGCCGGAGCTTATGTTTGAACGGGCACAATTTTGCTTCAGTGGAACTGTCTCTGTGAAGTGAGTTAAACCACAGTGGTGCTCTATATGCAAATGATCTTTGCCCTTGAGTTGTGCAGCATCGAGGGACCAGGAAGAGCTGATTTTCTGAGCCTTGTGTACGGTGCTGGTTACAGAAGAGGCTTAGCAGCTTTTGAACCCCTGGCGGTGTGAGTCCACGACTTGTTTTAGTTAACAGACAGGTTTGGTACATGATCCATCCTTTTTTTTTTTTTTTTTTTTTTTTTTATTTTGCCCTTTTTCTGGCAGGACCACTGGCAGCCATCCACCCTGGTCACGGCCCCCGGAGACCTCTACCGCCGTCAATTGCTGCTGAGGACCCTCGGTCACCCCCGGCTTGCCCCCCCGGAGGGTGGGGCCGTGGGCCACCTTCGTGACCCCGGAACTGTGACTGGTCGGGGTCCTGCAGCGGCGGCGGCAATGTGAGGCTCTCCAGGGAGGGCTTCATTGATCGGTGGTCCTGCCCGCCATCTTTTTCCACCTGATTTTTCTCCTCAGAGGAGGCGGGGACGTGCAATGACGCCAGCGTCCGCCCAGCCTCCTCCCCCCCCCACATCGAGCGTCGGTTGCGTGGAACTCCCGGTCTCCACCAGGGATCCCCAGCGCACCGAGTGCTGCCCGCGCCCTCCCCCCGGAGTAGGAGAGCTGTCCGTCGGACGCTCGATCCTACTCCCCCCGGCCGGCCCTCCGATGACCCGGATCCGTTCCCGAACCTGGGTCGCCGGCGTCGCAAGCGGAAATCCCACCACTGCGCCGACGGGCCGGCATGATCCATCCTTTTGGCTGCAGCCAACCTGCCTGTGCATAGAGGTCACGCATATGTGTAAGACAAGCCACTCCTGTGATGAGTCTGCATGCTTTATTAAGTGTTATGGAGATCCTTCGGCAGGACATATCGGTGGCTGAGCCATAGATGACCAGCTCGTAGTCAATAATAGAAATGATTGAGCTGTAATTTGCCAGCTTTAATGCCTCTGGGGTCAAGCTGCACTTGTGCCTGTGAAGCAGTCCAATCCGTATGTTGACAGCTTTGGCAACGTTTTGTATGTGGTGCACATATGACAGAGTGCTATCAATAGTTACCCCAAGATATCTGAAGTGTTGGATCTGTTCGAGGGGGATGTCCATGCAGCTTCTAATGGTCAGCAAGTGGTATTTATGATTATTAGGGGAGCTATTAAATAGCAAAACTTCGGTCTTTTTGTATTTTAGTAAAAGCTTGTGACTACTAAAAGACTCTTCCATTCTCACAAAGATGAGCTGCAGTTGGTTTTCAAGGAGCTTTGAATCAGGGTTACTTGCATAGATAACAGCGTCATCTGCATAAAGTAGGATCTGTTCAAGCACAAGCTTGGGAGGTTATTCAGAAAGAGGTTAAACAGGAGGGGGCCCAATATGGACCCTTGCGGGACACCCGAACGGACTAGCTGTCTTTCAGGGAGGACATTAGATATCTTCACCTGTTGTATCCAGTTTTCTAAATAGCTTTTGAACCAGGTAGTGGTTTCCTTTGACTGCCCTGTGTTTGACAGTTGCTCTAGTAATAGGGTGTGGTTTGCCATATCAAAGGCTTTAGCCAGATCTATAAAGGCTGCTCCTGCTAACTGACCTTGGTCCAGTGGGCTGTGGATGAAACCTGTAAATTCAAGTAGCACACTGGTGGTGCTATGCCCTTTTCTAAAGCTATGCTGCTGTGGGCACTGGATCTTGTATTTTTCTAGATACTCAACCAGCTGGTCTGCAACTATGTGCGCCAGAGCTTTGGACAGTGGGGGGAGAATGGAGATTGGTCTAAAGCCCACATGTTGAGCCCTATCACCACTTTTGTGAATATGGGTTACCAAGGCAGATTTCTACTTTTGGGGGAATTGGACTAGCCTTAGTGATAAGTTCAAAATCTTGGTAAGGGGTACTAGCATTTCTTCCAAGGTGAGGGCAGCTAATTTAAGGTCTAATGTATCCCCACTGTTTCTTGATTTTCCAAGTACCTTGTGTATGTATTTTCTTGCCTCCCATACTGAAACCACTTTGAAATAGAAAGGGGATGTACCTGAGGCTGGTCATTATTCCCTGTATTATTAGTAGAGGTTGTAGTCTCAAAGAAATTAGCTGGGAAGACACTACTGAGGTCTGTAAAGGCATTGTTAAATGTCTTGGCGATGATTTCTGGATCAAGTGTCGGGGTTCCATTAATATTAAGCATTGAAGGTGCCAGTTTGGGTTATTCCCTGTACTGTCCTTAATGTTGTTCCAGAACTTCCTGCCATCACCCCAGGAGTTAGAAAACACTTCACTATAGTATTGATTTTTTCTAAGGTGGATAGCCCTGGTATATTCATTCCTAGTTTTTTCATAGTCTTGAATATCCGCTTGCCTGCCAGTGGCTCTGGCACGATGCCAAAGGTGATCCCTGGTTTTCATGTGACCAATGAGTTCTGGTGTGATCCCCAGATTACAGGTGCCCTTGACTTTTCTTTCTTTTAAAGGGGCGTGGATGTCGCAGGCAGCATTAAAGCAATTGATGAAATACTCTAGTGCAGTGTCAACATCAACAGCAGAGTCGATTGGTGACCAATTTTGCCTTCTTAGGTGCAATTTTAATGGTCTGAGGTGTCCTCAAGTTAGGACCCTGGTAAATATTGTTTTGAGAGGAGGCTTAATGAATTTATTCAACCAGTTACCTATGATTGGAGAATGGTCACTTAATGTGTCAGGGTAGACAGTTATACTCAAGATGCGCTCAGGGTGACTGGCAAGTAACCAATCCAGTAGGGTACTTGTCCCTATCCTGTAGTTCATTCTGGTTGGGAAGTTGACTAGCTGGGTAAGGTGGACAGTGGAGATAGTATCCTTGCAGGTGCCTGCATCAGGGAAGAGACAATTTTTTTTTTATCATGGCTGCTGTTTCTACACCTCCCTCCAACAGTCCCCTTCTGCCTGACACTCCCCCCCCAGCTAAATCCCCCGGAATTACTGGGGCTTACCTTATGCCCGGCCCAGGAGCGGTGCCTACGGGGAGTCGGGTGTCATCCTGCCACTGGATTTTTTTCTCCTTTTCACCCCCTTGCATCTGCGCACCATGCAATAGGTGCAGCAGCTGTCTCCACCTCCTTGGAGACAACCAAGCAACCTGGAGTGCGGGCAACCCCCCAGCTGTGCCATTCACAGCTCAGCCCCCACCCGAGGAAGGAGGCTGTGATGCTCAATCCTTTCCTCCCTCTGGCTCCTGGAGTGACCTGAGTCCGTTCCCGAACCCGGGTCATCGGCGTGTTGTGAGGTTGTGGCGTCCAGCGCCTCAACCCTCAGCACCAGTGGGCCGGACTAGGGGAGAGACAATTAACATTGAAGTCTCCCATTATAATTGTTTCAGAGTTATGGTGCATGCTTCAAATATATTCCATGAGTGTACTAAAGTCTACAGTGTTCTTCTATGGTGGTATGTACACAGAGATCACAGTAAGGACTTTATTATGGGCTCCTAACGGTACTTTGATGGCAAGTGCCTTTACAGAATTACCTACAGAACTACCTACAGAATTACCTACATTGGGCAATGGCATGGCAGTTCATTCAGAACTCCCTGTACTGTCAGTGCACACACAGTCAGCAATGTGTAGTTGTCAGACAATTCCTTCAAAACTCCCAATGTTGTCAGTGCACCCTCAACAGCCTGAGGGGAATATGTTATGAGATAACTCCCCTGGAATTCCTTGTTCTCTCAGTGCACACTGAATAGCACCCTCACAACTCCTGTTACTGGCAAGATACACTTAGCATTCTGAGGGCATTTACTGTTAGACAATGCCATTTGGACTTGAATTGTTTTATACATTGTACTTGTGGGGTACCGCAACAATAGTTAGGGTTGAGTAAGATATTTAATGTTAAACCCAAATTTTTGCGCCTTAATAACTTTGGTGATGATTGACAAAATTATGTGAAATTTATCATGCGTGTTCTGTTTGGCAGGTTCTCGAGACATGGGAAGTTTCATGTTGGGCGCTTATCTGGTTTCTGGGATATGGATGTGTGAATTTTGATAAAAATCCACACTTTTCTGCTTAGCTTTGCCATTTTTGCTCTAACAACCTACAGAGTACTGAATTTTGTTCTGCAACCTTAAGGTTTAATGGGGACTGTTGCCAAGTGTGTGCCTTTCTAAAATTCCATGAAAAAATGTTAATTGGTTCCAGAGTTATAAGGTTTTGAAATTTTGCTTCTAAGCATGCTAAGTAGGGTTTTAGGATAACCGTCTGATATGATACTAAAATGTTACTTTTGCAAAGGTTTTCCTTTCACAAAATTAGTGTATTTCCTTGTGTGAGAATAATTTTCGGGTTGTGATGGCTGCCATCTTGTTTTTAAAGATGGAAAATACATATAAATGATGATTTTTTAAAACCCAAATACTTGAACCTAGATAATCGGGACCCCATCAGCAAGATTTTGGTGTTTGTTTTTCGAAATTAGGCCCAGAAATTCCTTTTCTGGGCACCCACAAAATCCTGGCTGCACAGCTTAGCAAAGGGAGCCATTTGAGAAATGTTCACATTGCACAGTAATCTTTTGAAAAGTAATCCATGACCCCAGGCATGCGCATGAATGGCAATGCTAATGTGCATGCCCGATGTCAATGCCTTACTTTTCAAAGCTGTATTTTTTTTCCTTTACAATTTCCTTTACAAGCAGACTAGGCTGCCCATCTCTGGTCCTGCTCAATGCTAAGTCCCTCCTCTCCAGATCACCCCACCCCCCCAACAGATGGTTGCCAACACTGAGATGCCCACCCGCGGTGATGCCAAAGACTATGCCAACACTGGGGTGCCCAATCTCCAGTGTCATTCCGGCCCCCCTCCAAAAAAAGAAAACTGTCCCTTGTAGATCTTTTTTTTTTTGTGTGTGCTAAACCTGAAAAGAAGGAAACGGTCCCTCGTCGATCTCTGACCCCCCCACTCAGCACTTACCACCCTACACCCCACACGCACACCCTCACTCACCGAAAGAGGGTCACCCGTCGTAAATCCAGTCTCTGAGTTGAAAGATATCCTCCTCCGGGGACCATGACTCCAAAATGAGGAAATAAGACATGTGCACTTAAAGCCTGAGAAAGCCCCCCTCAACCTATTTTCTGTATACCTGTGTAGCTTGCAGGCATGAACAATGATTCCCTCTCTCTTGCATCCCCCTAATTTAATCCTAACTTAAATATAAATGAGATTGCTTCACTCAGTCTTGCCCTGGCATGAAAACCTGTTTGTCTCCATTACAAAGAATATGACTCCACTCATGCAAGGTTACCATGGGAGCCAATTATGCGTACGTGCACAAGCCAGCAGAAGTTATACGCTCATTCAGTTCTGTTACATGTCTTGTGAAGTTCCTGTATTCTCTAAAAGCATCTTTTTTTCTAACTCAGATACTCTTAAACTACAGAAAACAGGAGGGTACTTACGATGCCTTGAAACTTTTTATGGCCAGCACAAGACAAGAACATAGGGACTGCAGAGAACATCAACATCACTGACTGATATAGTATAACTACTGCAGGTCTTAGCACTAAAACATCATAACATTCCAGGACGCCTTACATGAGTTGGGTCATTACCTTTGCAACAGAGTCAGGCAGGTTTTCACACTAGACTTAAGTATCTTTATATAAATTTAAATCATGATGAAATTAGGAGGGTGCAGTGGAGCAATCTTTTTTCATGCCTATGAACTACACAGCTGAGAGGTAGTGGTGGTGGGCAAAGTGGGCTCAATCTGCTCTGCGAAGTGATTCTCAGAGCAAAGGCGGATTTGTGGAGCGCTCTGCAATGCGAAGCGGAGTAATTTATGTTACAGTGGGTAACGCCAAGTCCATTGAAAACACTGACTTTATGCTATTCGCCTTCCCAGACCACTACCTCACCACATCTTAGCTTAAGTGTATTGAGAGCAATGCACTTCAAGGCTACTTTGCCTTTGTTTTTGAGCTCAAGGTGAATTTTGCAGTGATTCATGGGATTTCAGGTCACATGGGCTCTATATTGATCTGCACAGTCTCAGTTCGGGGTAGTGTGTGTAGGAAGCAGTAGGAGACGGTGTGCTCTGAGAGCTGTCTGTGATTGAAACCTTCTAAAAGCTGTTAAAAAAGCATTTTTGTGGGGTTTTTTGGGCTGCATCTTTAGTTCATAGATTGCAGGAAATCCTCATGTGCTTATATCATCAAACATTTTTGTTTTTGTGTGGATTTTGAATGTTAATGTACAACATTGAGTGTGTGTAGTGAAAGTGTGCTTTGGGGGAGGGGCGTATCTGTGGTGTAGGTAGATATAAGTTGGAGAAATAGTGATTTCTTTGTTTTTTGGTTATATTTTTGTTATATAACTGACTGTGTTAATGTACACACAGTAATATTGTCAGTAAGTGTTGACATTTTCTTGCTGATTGTGTGTTGTGTGGATCTGATGCAGCAGTTCATAATTTCCGGTTGTTTACATTACAATACGTGGCATATTACTGAACTTTTCAATTTGCTATGCATTACTCATTCACCATTGTAGAGAAACTGGTGTGTGTGTGTGTGTCAGTGGTGTTGCGTGACATCAAATAATACACCTTTTATTGTGCCACAGACTAGTGTAATTGCAGGCGCAGCAGTGTGAACCTGCTAAGCCATTGCAGCTGCCTGATTTTGTACTACGATCATGGTATCTGTTCTTTGTTTTGCTGCTTGTACTGCCGTAAAAATCTGCAGTCAGTGCCCCCCCACCCCCACCAGCAAAAGCAATTTTTTACCAGATAGGATTGTTTTTGTGACCTCATCAGCACCACTGGTTACTGAAGTTGTTTTCATTGTGTGACAGTCTCTATCTGTTGCTGAAGCCACAGTTGTTTTTTTGGCTTCACATCCAGCGTCCCCCCCAGTCAGACAGTGAATGTACCAAAATCTAAATTTGTTTATATTTTGTTGTTGATCCCCCAAAATGCCTGCAAAGAGATGTGCAAGCAAAGCTGGTTCTCGCCATGGCAATGCTGGCAGTAAGAAAGTCTGTGGGCGTGGTAGTACGCAGATGTAGAAGTGCATTGCTGATGTGAGGAAAGTTATTTCTCCTGCAATGTTTTCTACAGCCCAATCAGTAGCTTCACTCATAGTTGGAGGAGATGATGTTTTCCCAGCCGGTGGTGTTAGTGGTGGTGGTGGTGGTATGAGTATTGCTGTCTCAAGTTTGAATTCCGACCAGTGTACCATATCCAAAAACATAGTGGAGTGTGAAGCAATGCAAGTGAGTGGCAGCGTAGATGATGTCATACTTCCAGTAACATCCCAGTAACTGAACCTGAGGATTCTGATGATCATGTCAACGATAGCATACAATGTGATATTCCGTCAACCGTGACAGTTAATGTCACGCATTTTCCATGCAGTGATTCACAGTGTGGTGAAAAAATATCAGGTGATGGTGGTGTAGATGCTGATGATGAAAGTGATGATGCTGATGATGATGATGTTGCTGTTGTTGCAACATGCAGTCCACATGCTAGCATCCAAGCAGAAGATGTGGATGTGTGTGACGCTGATGAATATGATGATGATGTAATTGACCCCAGTTGGGAACTGGAGAAAAAGAAATTCAAAATGGCTGTGCCTGAGTCTGTTTGCAGGAATCCCCCCCCCCACCCCGTAAAAACTTGTGATTTACCAGTTTTAGTTAATGATGATGACCCAGTAATAATGACAGGTAGTCATGGTGGTCAGTTGCAGTCCAGGTGTGCAGTGCCTGAAACTTCATGTGCCCCCACTTCAGTGCTTAAAATAATGGAATTAAATAAGCAACATCATGGACATGTTAAAAGTAGAGCATCACAACCCCTTGTTTGGGATTTTTTTGTTCAAGATGCAAATGATGAGTCAGTTGCAATCTGCCACGTTTGCCATGTGGGTGTGAGTCGAGGTAAAAAGGGGAGCCATCTGGGCACAGGAGGGCAGCATATGCATCTTAAGAATAGGCACTTGGCTCTGTGGACCCAGCACAAGCTGGCAGCTAATACCACAGTGGAGCATTCACCCTTATCACCGGCAACCATAATGAGCATGTTATCCCCTTCCATGACTGTTAAGTCCAGTAGTAAATTAAACATGTGCAGTAGTGAGGTAATAAGAGCAGAGGATTACTACAGGCATGAGGAGGTGGAGGAGCATAATGACTGAAATGTTATCCAGTGCTGGTGAGAGTAGCAGTTTTGGTGGTGTTGGTGGTGGTGGTGAATGCAGTATGTCTAGTGCAAGTGGTACATCAACCCCAGTTAGCAAATCTGGCAAAACAACTACATTTCTGGGTTTGTCATCATCACCTGTACAACCGTCTTCATCAAACGTCCACACTCCACCCCCTGCCAATGGCATTCATCACAGAGCACAACCATTTGTGATCACACCCCATGTAAAACGTTTAAGTCAGCCCATGTTACAGAGTGGTTTTGTGCATAAGCTGAAGTACCCCCCCAATCATACAGTGTCACGTGAACTTGATGCTGCTGTAGCGGAAATGCTGGTAATTGATCTTTTGCCCTTCTTCTTTGTGGAGAATTCTGGGTTCTGGTGGTTTGCTGCATGTGCCTGTCCAAAATGGAAAGTCCCATCCAGGACATACTTTTCTACCCGTGCTGTCCAAGAGTTGTTCCGCACTGTGTCCGACTCAGTAAGACATGCCCATCAACATTCCTCCTCTCCATTCACCCATTTAAGTATGGATATGTGGACAAGTGGCAAAACAGTGGGGAGTTCATATTTGTGTATAACTGCACACTGGGCGCAGGTGCCGGGGGTTGTTTGTGATGTTGGTAGTGTGAATAATCAGTGCAGTAAGGTGGATTGTCATGGTAGCAATCTTCCAGGAATTCAACAGCATGCAACGAATGCTATGCGCAATGTGACCTGTTAACACACTGGTGAGAGCATGCTGGTTGTGGTACTGACTGAAACTGACAAATGGCTAAACCCCCTGTCCCTGAGAGCTGGGTTTATAGCAAGTGACAATGGGTCAAATGTGGTGAAATGCATCACGAATGGTGTTTTTTTCCGTGTTCCATGCATGGCCCATTGTTTAAATCTCGTGGTGCAGGAGTGTCTGCAGCACCCTGATGTAAAGGAAATGCTGACCATTGCACAGCGTATCTGCTCTCACTTATCATGATCTGGAAAGGCCCATGACCAACTGCGGCAGTTGCAGATACAGAACAGCCTGCCTCAGCACCGCATGAAGCTGGAAGTTGTCACCCGATGGAACTCCACTTTATACATGGCAGAGAGGTTGTATGAACAATTCAAAGCCATCTCAGAATATCTTGTTATGCACACTAGCCGTGACAATTCCAGGGCCTCCATGTATATGACGACTGAACAGTGGCTCCTCATGGACTCTGTAATAACAATTTTGCAGCCTTTTGAACGTGCCACACAGGCAGTGAGTGGTGAGTCTGCCTCCATTAGCCGATCAATTCCACTGCTGCAGGTGCTGAGGCAGACACTGGTGAATGTACAGCATAGCCTTGATGTTGCCAGAGACGGTGGTAGCAGTATGTTGCTGCAACACATGCTGACAGTATTCTACCAGAATCGTCACACTGTGAGCATTCAGCGTAGTGACAACTTTGCCATAGGAACAATGCTGGACCCACGATACAAACGTGGAATTGCATCAGTACTGGAGGGAGGGCCTGAAGAGGTAAAAAATATCAGTGGTCAACTGGTGCGCTTGGTTCATGGGGCACAGAAGTCACGTGCTAAGGTCAGCAAACCTCAGCAGCATAATCCGGCTGAAGGTGTACCTGGAGGATCATCAAGCATATCCTGTAAGGGGAAGGGGACTGCAGTTCCAGGTGATCTTTCATCCAAAGTGGCTGGCATCAACTCACTTTGGGAGGCTTTGTCCCAAGTGGGTATTTGTGAAATAAATCATTTGGGAGAACAGGATGATGCATCAATAATTGGACTTAGTGCGGCACAGAGAATGTTTGAGTCATATTTGTCTGAAAACAGGCATCTGACAATAACTGAAGATCCTCTTTTGTACTGGAGTGGAAAGGTCAGTGACTGGCCAGAGCTGATTGCAGTGGCACTGAAGTACCTCACATGCCCACCCCCCAGTATAAGTGTTGAGAAGGTATACAGCTCAGGTGCAATAGTCAGGGATCATTGGACAAACCTGTCTCCTGCAAATGTTAGTTTGCTAACATTTATTAAAATGAATTAGAGGCACATACCAGCACAGACTGCAACCTCGGTATTCGTATTCCGGCCTAGTCATGGTGGTTTTGGTGATGTGGAAATGGACCATCCTGGTGGCACTGGCAGTGGCTGCCTGAAACGGCACACCATTGATGTAGATGACGACACAATGGAGAAAGAATTTCCCAGTGGTCAGACTTCAGACGTAGATGACTGTGAAGGAAGCTTTGTTTATGAGGATGATGATGTGGTTAATGTTGGCAGGTTTTAACTAAAGTTGTTAAAAAGTAGTGTGCCATCCTGGATCACCACCACCACCATGAATGATGTTAGCCACTGCTACCACTGAGCATGAGTCTGTCTGCCCCCTGGACCACCACCACCATCACCGGGATTGATGTTAGCCACTGCCACCACTGAGCATGAGTCTGTCTGCCCCCCCGGACCACCACCACTGGGACTGATGTTAGCCACTGCCACCACTGAGCATGAGTCTATCCACCCCCCTGGACCACCACCGGGAATGATGTCAGCCACTGCCACCATTGAGCATGAGTCTGTCTACCCCAGGACCACCACCACCACCACCACTGGGAATGATGTTAGCCACTGCCACCACTGAGCATGAGTCTGTCCGCCCCCTGGACCACCACCACCGGGACTGATGTTAGCCACTGCCACCACTGAACATGAGTCTGTACATCCCCCGGACCACTACCACCACCACCAGGAATGATGTTAACTACTGTCACCACTGAGCATGAGTCTGTCTGCCCCCCGGACCACCACCACCACCACCGCCACCGTGAATGATGTTAGCCACTGCCAACACTGAGCATGAGTCTATATGCATCCTGGACCACCACCACCACCACTGGGAATGATGTTAGCCACTGCCACCATTGAGCATGAGTCTATCCACCCCCCTGGACCACCACCAGGAATGATGTTACCCTCTGCCACCACTGAGCATGAGTCTGTCTACCCCAGGACCACCACCACCACCACCACTGGGAATGATGTTAGCCACTGCCACCACTGAGCATGAGTCTGTCCGCCCCCTGGACCACCACCACCGGGACTGATGTTAGCCACTGCCACCACTGAACATGAGTCTGTACATCCCCCGGACCACTACCACCACCACCAGGAATGATGTTAACTACTGTCACCACTGAGCATGAGTCTGTCTGCCCCCCGGACCACCACCACCACCACCGCCACCGTGAATGATGTTAGCCACTGCCAACACTGAGCATGAGTCTATATGCATCCTGGACCACCACCACCACCACTGGGAATGATGTTAGCCACTGCCACCATTGAGCATGAATCTGTCCACCCCCCCGGACCACCACCAGGAATGATGTTACCCTCTGCCACCACTGAGCATGAGTCTGTCCACCCCCTGGACCACCACTGCCACCACCAGGAATGATGTTAGCCACTGCCACCACTGAGCATGAGTCTGTCCGGACCACCACATCCATCAGCCACAGACTCAAAGCTTCTTAATATTTAAACCATAAAGTGAGTATGTGTACTCATGTCTGTTATGCTGTTTCACTTCTTTAGTTGTATGTTTTGTTTTCTGTAGCTTTTCAGAGCCGCAATGGTCAAACACATATGGTACACTTATTTCGTTTTTTTCACAGGTTAACAAAAAAAGTCTCCTTTGCTGAAACTCAGTGGGAATGGTACTGCAGCTGTACTGTACAGAGGAACCTATGGAATATCCATGTGAAATCCATTCTGGTAAGTATGTAGATTTTATTTAATCCATTTCATTGTTTTGGAAAGAGTACAACAAATGCAACTGAGTTTGATTCATAAACTAAGTGACATGTGTACATCACCAAAACTATTTCTGTAAGATATCATTCATGCACTGTATACTGAACTTGCAGTTGTGCAGCCCTGATCATGACAGTGTTGAAAAAGTTGCACACAGGTTGTGTTACTTGACAAGATGTGGGTTTGAAATGTAACTTGACTTGAGATGGAGAACCAGGGAGGGACAAATTACAATTAAGTTGTAAGAAGTCATTCATTTCTTTTTTTAGGAAACTTCCAGATGCTTTGTTGTTCTGTCAAAGTGGCCTTATCCAAAAAAGTTCTTCAACATCAGGCACCCACCTCCCCCGGGCTGGGGCACACATGCAACACGCAGAAGTCGTTTCCTTAGATGACCATGACCATCATTAACAACGGGACTCCAGAAGGATGCAGATGAAATCTGTGAAGAAGTAACAAAATAAGAAACCATTACAGACAAACCTGCAAATATGCTTCCCCCCACCCCCCCAAAAAAAATATACTTACCTGTATGTGCTTGAGAGTTATCCATTTCCAATTTCAACGCAAAAAATTCTCATTGGGCGCTGGAATGTGCACACCAACAGTTTCTGTGACCTGTGATACAGAACAATACCATGAGTACATGTCCATGTCAACCCCCCCCACTCACTTACAAAATATGCAAACATATATCTATATATATCAACTCACCAAGGCTACTATTAGTGTACAGACAAAGGGCGCCCTTCCATCCAGCTGAGATGATCACATTGCATTTTCTCGAATCGCCTTGTAGAACACATTGGACCAGCAACAGTTCGCTCACGGTCATCATTTTATTCTGGGGGACTTTGAATGTGCTGAAACGCTCCCATTTCACTTTGTTACCACTTATCAATTTTCTGTACACAAGGAGGATGCATTGTGGGCATGCAGAAAAAATCTGGGGACTCCGTGCCACCACTGCATGCATGACTGAATGCGCCATTAATTTGGGGGACTTTGTATGTGCTGAAACACTCCCATTTCACTTTGTTACCATGTGTCAATTTTCTGCACACAAGGAGGATGCATTGTGGGCATGCAAAAAAAAATCTGGGGACTCTGTGCCACCACTGCGCGCATGACTGAGTGCGCCATTAACTTTGGGGGACTTTGTATGTGCTGAAACGCTCCCATTTCACTTTGTTAACACTTGTCAATTTTCTGCACATAAGGGGGATGCATTTTGTGTGTTGTGTGATTGTGTGATTGTGAGCTCATGATGTCATACTGACATTATCAATTAAAGCAGCATTGCAAGGATGTGGTGACAAGTTTGAACTCTACTTTTTTGTGCTACTTTACATTGCCACACCCACTAGTTACCTCTGAGTCATGACTGGAATGATACGCTTCTTTTCACAATTTCTTTCTGCTTTACTTAGTTGACTACTTTTTTTCATGTATAAAAAAAAATGAGCACACCTTTCAATATTGTTCTGACCATGTTTGTATTTATTTTCAGCTGCTTTTCAATAAATATTGTTCTGTGGTGTCATAAAACACTGCCTGCTGCATAACTGTTAATTTACAACAGAAGTGATATATAACAACTAACTGATGTGATGGAGAAAAGCAGAGGAAAACAATGACAAAGACCTGGTCAGCACCAATTTAAAAGCAATGCTCCTTTCATTATTTCACACATGAAAAAAGGTAGTACAACAGACTCAGCTACTGAAAATTCTCGTATCATTCCAGTCAATCAGGATGTAAGTAAAGGAAGTTGTAACATAGTATTAAAAAATATAGGTTAGAGTTCTCAACAGATTGTTGTGCTGCAGCTTTACAGAAATTCATCATGTTACATAGTTATGGTATTGCACATAACCTAATATGTGGGTGCCTTACTTCCAGGGGAATTTTTCTTACTCCACATAGTGCAATACATTTCTGTGAAAATCGCCCATAATTTGATTACAGTGTGTCACGTCACAGAGGAATTCCTGTTCAGAAAAGCCACCCACATTCTGCCTCACTTTCTCAGCAACGTTAGGATGTGATGCCAGGGGGAGCGTAGGTGCATGCTCCACTATAGTGAATACCCGGCAGCTATCCAAATGTTTCTTTATGTTATAAAGTTCACTTTAGCAGGCAGTATAGCGCAGTGGTTTAAGGCTCTGAGCTGCAAATCTGGTGACATCCAGCAGACCAGACTGGGGTTTGAATCCCACAGCCCACACTTGCATACTGTGTGACTCTAAGCAAGTCATTTAACTTCCTTGTGCTCCCAGGTCGCACCTGGAAACAAGCTTCGGCTTAGTGTGCCTTTCCTGGTTAAACAATTTCCCCTTTCCTTTCCCTTGTGGTGAAATGTGGGCATGTTTCCACTAACAAGCCTCTTCTTACTGGAAACGTGCCCACACGTTTCACCAAAAATGGACCATTATGACATAAAGAAACATTTGGAAAGCTGCCGGACAATCGGACATTCACTTTAATGGAGCACGCACCCGCGCTTTCCGTGGCATCACGTCCTAACATTGCTGAGAAAGGAGGGCAGAATTTGGGTTTCTTTTATGAACAGGAATTCCTCCATGACATGACACATTGTAATGAAATTATGGGTGGCTTTCACAGAAATGTATTGCACTGTGTGGAGCAAGAAAGATTCCCCTGGCAGTAAGGTGCCCATATATCAGGTGCAATGTTGTAACTTGGTGAATCTTTTTCATGTCTATTTCACAAGCAAAATAGTTATAGAGCCTCAGTAATGTTTACTTTGTGTTGGACTCATTAATTGGATTTTAAGTATTTCGCAAACAGCATGAAGACTGAGCAATGCAAGTATGTTGTGCTAAACTGCATGTGTGCCGTCACTGTTCTTTCCTGTGTGTGCATACATTATACAGCTTCATGCAAACATATATATGGTAAGACTTGTTGCATTATCAAGAATAAAGATAACAAAGAATACCTGATGTATATTTTATTGGTACCATCAGCGCCAGTGGACTAAGTGATGTGATATTTTTTCAGAGGTATCGGGTCAGTGTGCACCTCAGTCACTCACAGTGCACACATGACTTTGTGGAGATCATAGCACAAAAAACACATGCTCTCTTAAAAGTTATGTGTGCAGTATAGTATATAATGTGACTAAGATGCACTCTGGCCAGATAACTCTGAAAAGGTATCGTATCACTTAGTCCACTGATGATGGTGACAATAAAAAATACTGTATTCTGCTAGCTATTCTTTATAGCATAAACACTGTCTGCAACAAGTCAGCAACAGCAATATGTTTGCAACATGCTGCACAACGTCTGATGTCACACACACACACACACACACACGAAGCAACACTGACTGCACACTTGTAATTTTACACATCATACTTGCACTGCTCACAACAGCTTGTTCATAAGCACTCCAAAACAAAAAGTAAACATTACTAAAGCACTGCAACTACAGAAGGGAAAATGTGTATTATTAAACAAAAAAAAAACACTACAGCACAGTAGTGGGGGGGGGGCAGAAAACAATCCCTTAATGTGGGATGCCATGGTGTTCCAGCAGCAGGTACAGCATTGTGACTATTTGCAGCTGCTGTTGATGGATTGTATCTACTTGCTGCTGCACAGCACCTAACCTCTCATTGTTCTCATCCAGGGCTGCCCACACCAGAGCAATGTCAGCCTGTGTTGCTGGCACTGTGGTGGGGTCCACAGGAGGTGGAAACCCAGGTAATGGCGGTGGTGGAGAGGGTGGTGCTGGTAGCTGTGGTGGTGGTGGTGGTGGAGCAGCTGCTGCACTTGCCCTCCTCCTGCTGCGGTGGCAAGGCACAACTTCAACCCCAGCAGCACCCTCGGCCACTGCCACAGAAGGCCCAGCAAGTGGACGCCTGGTCCCTTCCATGGCAGCCTGCCACTCCACCTTGAGGTGGTTCGACATGTGGGTGCGCTGGCCACCGGTCCCCAAATGTGTCCCCCGGGGGCCACGGCGTACCAGCACACCGCACAGATGGCACACCATGACTGTGCTGTCTTCCCCCACACAATTAAAAAAAACTCCCGCACTGGGGAGCTGCGGGGGGACCAGATACAGTTCTAGCACTGCCTACATTTTCCTGGGGCACTTTCTGTGGTAGTGGTGGAGGGGTGCTGCTGGAGCTCCTACAACTGCCACCAGTGGTGGTGGTGGTAGTAGTGGTGGAGTAGGTGGATGTGCAGCAGCCACTGGTGGCACTGCTGCTGCTGCTTCCATGGGGGGAAGCAACACCCAAGAGTTCGGAGTGGTCCAGTAACACATGACCACCCAGACATGTGTGCACTCCCCTCCTCTGCCCGTGCCCATGGGCCAGAGACTGTCCTTGTCCAGGGTCCATCCCACACAAGTCCCCGACCCCAACTATAAATGAGTCCAGAGTCGACACCTAACCTTCATTCGGTGGCTGCACTCACTCTCACACTCCCAGACACACACTGACACACAGAGTCGCACGCACACACAAAACAAAACAAAACTTATAAAAAAAAATTCAGTACCAAAAAAAAATTACAAACACAATACAAAAACTAAATAAAGATGTAGCTTTTAAAAAAGCTGTTTTTTTCCCACACAAAAGCAATAAAGCACTTTCTGAAACACTCTCTTCTCCTCTCTCAACAAAAAGCCTTCTCCCTCTACAACTGCAAAGGAGAAAGTGAAACTGCTTCTCTGACTCCCTTCCTTCCTTCCTGCCTGGCTAAAGCATTTGACTTACAGCACTGTAAGCCATGTAATGTGTGGGGGGCTGCCTATTTACTTGTCACTTCACCTTACTTCACGTTAAGGTATAATGACAATGCAAAGTAATAATGAGAACATGAAGTGAGCACTTTGTGCTGTCCACTTCGCTTCCACTTCGCCAGCGGATTTAAAATTTGCTGCTTCTCCACTGAGGGGACCTTACCTTTAATGTATTTCAATGTGTTTTGAACTTTTACTCATAACTTTGTCATTTTTAAATAGTTTTCCACCAAATTCTCCATATGGCCTTTTTGGGACCCTATCTCATGAACAAGGTAGGTGTAATTTTTTAAAGTACTGTCTGAAAGGTGATTTTGCAGTCGCTCCGCAAAATCACCTTTCTGGTGGGATTAGAAAATGTTCACCTACTGGGTTCACCTTTCAACATAGCCTTTTTGGGACCCCATCTCATGAACAAGGTAGGTGGAATGTTTTAAATATTGTCTGAAAGGTGATTTTGCAGTCACGCCACAAAATCCCATTTAGGACAGGATTTAAACATTTTCACCTACCTGGTTCATAAGGTGGGGACATAAGAAGACTATGTTCAAAATTTAGAGTCACAACATTAAAAAAACAAAACAATGTTATAAATGTACATTGAAATTTTTCAATGCTTGTTCATAACTTTGGTAATTTTCAATATTTCTTTACTCCAAACTTTCAACATAGCCATTTTTTTCATACCACCTCATGAACGTGGTAGGTGTTTTTCAAATCCTGGCCAAAATGTGTTTTCACACTTGTGGCACAAAATGACATTTCAGCTAGCATTCTAATAATGCAGCATGTCATGTTTATAAGGTGGAATCATAAAACAACTATGTTGAAAACTTCAGGTCAAAATAAAAAAAAATTAAGAAATGTGGGCAGGGCTAGTCTTTGGTCCAGTGGTTAGTGCTTTGTGATTACGTGCCGGTGAGCTGAGTTCGAGGGTAAGCTTAGTGAACCAGGTGGATGGGCTGTGGCTGGGGGACAGCACTGCCCTGCAGCACCACCCCCAGCCTTGAAAGGGAAGGTGCATGGTTGGCCGCATGGTCCTAAGTACCATATAGTAAAGAGAATTCTTCTCTTAGAACAGGGTTCTGCACCACTCCACCCATAGTGCCAGTTGGCCCTGTGCTTCAGCTGACAGATGGACACCTTGGCCTGTGTGCCTGCATCTGTAGCCACTTGAAAGCACAGAGGCCAAAGGGCCTTGCACTTCCACAGCCTGCCAGACAGCACCAAGAGTTCTTTGCATCCATTGCCACATGGAGGTGCAGGGCCCAGTGGTCCCTGCACTTCCACCGGCAGATGGACTCTTCCCTCTGTGTCTACATCTTTTTCCCAAAGGGACCTGCATGAATGAAGATACAATTCCACTATCTCAAAAAAAAAAAAAAAGGAAATTCCTTGCTAAAAACTGTGTTAATACACCAGCTAGGGTTCAGTTTAATGCCTCAAAAATAGGGAAATGTGGCATTAGGGTTTACAATACTAACTCCCCATGCACTCAAGAAGCAAAAGGACAAGATCACACAAGTAACCACAGACAGTCATCATCAGGTAAAACAAACAACATACAACATACAACTGTTTCCACGTGGCACAAATATAGTAGCACAGATGTGCTACCTTCGTGGATCTGTATCTGTGGCTGCAGACACACAGGACCCAAAGGGGCCTGTGCTTCTGTAGCCACAACTATGTGTATATGTATGACAGGGTGCATGAGTACCTGTGACTGTAGAAGCACACACTCCACAGGGGCCTCCACTTCTGCAGCCACAAGCCAGTGTGTATATTTTACACCTGCGACTATAGAGACGCAGGCCCCTCAGGGCCTACAAACAGCCCCTCAGACTAGACACAGCCATACAAAGCACACAAATCATCCCAGATCATCAGTACTATAATTAGTAAAGACTCTAGCTGTTGTCTTACAGAATAACCCACACAGTTAGCCGTCAAGTATTTGCTAAACTATAAATGTGGCCATTAGTGCTCACTGGATAATGATAGTTACTTAATATCACAGCTCTGCTTTTGTAAATTGACTCTAAACCAGAGCTTGCTTGTCCCAAATGCATCACTGTCACATGGGACAGGAGGCATTGTAGGAACAAGAAAGGCAATAAAAGTTGCTAAGATGGAGATCTCCAGGGGTCATAAGACTGCCATATAACTAGCAGGATAATTTAGAAAAAAACTCTTAATAGCAAACAAAGGGAAGGACACACCAGGACTACACACACAAATCAAAACACAACATATGTTTTTGCAAATTTTGACTGTACTACTCCTTTAATCGCTGTGCGTTTTTAACAAAAATACCAATACAGAGACTTGTTTCAGTCTAAAAGTAAAAGTAAGAACTACAATACTCAACAAACTTCAGTTTTTATTTATTTTTTATAGTCTGTACTTTTTACCTGACACGTTATTGTTTCTAGCGCACTGTCATGGGAATAGGAAAGCAGCTGGTGTACCTGTAGCAGTTTTTTTTTCTTCTTACATTTTTTTCTCCCCCTTGGCCATGGTTAGCATGGTCATCCCTGCTGACCCCCCCTTGCCCTGCCTCCTGACGTCAGGCCGACCTCCTCATCTCCACGGATTACCCCCGAGGCATGGTGGTGAGAAGCTTCCCACCTCAAGCCACCGGAGCAGGATCCAGTTGAGGAGGTGCCATTTGGGGTGGGCAGCGGGGCTTGGAAGCTCATGCTGCCCAACCATAGTCCATTTTTCTACTTTTCTCCCTTGCAGAGTGCGGGCGTGCAGTGACGCCTAGGCATAGCATGCAAACTTCCGCCACACTCTGCCCCCTTTGCTACACTGCTCTAGCAGCACCCCCCAGTCATCACCAGGGGCCACTACAGAGCGATGGGTCCCTGGATCCCTCCCCAGGATAAGAGAGCAGTCCTCCAGATGCTCCATCCTATCCCTCCCCTGCCAACCCCTGGTGGCCCAGGCTTGTGTCCGAACCCGGGTCACCAGCATGGTGCGAGGTGTGGCGTCCAGGGCCTCAACCTTCAGTGCCACTGGGCCAGCACCTGTAGCAGTTTTAGCATCTCTGTCAACTGGTTCTGTAACTACTCCAGTGCTTTCTTGAATACTGCTATCACCTTCTTGTGTGTTAGCTGTTTTCAACTCTTCTAGTCTCCTCTCCATGCTATTCACAGCTTTCACAATATCTGTATCTAGAGGCTGCAAAAGAATTAATGTAGCTGGCCATTTGTTTGGGGCCCCCCTCCATGGATCTGGGGGCTAGGGAGTAGGGATTCTCCTCCTGGGGCAGAGAGCAGACCCTTGCAACACCCTAGCGGGAGGAACCACAGGGACCACTCACAGTGCAGTGGCTGTCCAAGGAGGAAATGGAAAGAGAAGGGTTAAAGGAGCTGAGGGCCAGCAGTTTCCCCTCTTTCTCCTCCTTTCTTTGGACCCAGAGCAGTGTATCCAGACCAGTCAGCTTCAGTCCATAAGATAAGGGAATGCTATTCTGTAGTAGGGGTCTGATCACACTGGCAGCCTTAATAAGCCAGCAGGCTAAGACACTAAGCAGGATCAATGAGTGGGAGCTGATGCAGGGCTTTAGTGTGGGAGTTAAAGGGGGAGGGAGAGTGACTAGAAGAAAAGGCTGTGGGCAGTGACCTTTTGAGCAGGGTGTCGCAATGTGAGAGGAGACTGGAGACAGTCAGGCCCTGGAGTTGTTTACAGATAAAGCTGGATGGCTGAGGTTTGGAGTGTACTTTCAGAGGGAATGGTATGCTGTGGGATGACTGCCTGAATGGGCATCGGCCGGGCTACGCGAACAGATCATGCTGCTGAAGTTTTTCCCGAGACTGGTAGTGTTGTGTGTTTGGGGCTCCAGACTGAAACACATAAAGGTCATTTTCTGCTCAGATAACATTGGAGTGGTCCACATCATAAATGGCCAGTTAGGACCAAAAGGTCCCATCAGTGACCTGATGAGAGTTTTCATTTTGAAGTGTACAGTGCTCAATATTCAGTTTACGGCAGTCCATGTTCCTAGCATTGAAAATGGAATTGAGGATGCTTTATCTTGTTCACAGTGGCAGAGAGTCAGGGAACTGGCTCCAGCTGCAGAACAACAGTCACGGATAGTCCCACCTTTTTTTGTGGAAAGTGGTGACTTCGAGTCTTGGAGATGCATAGGTAATTCCATTGCACCACAGACCAGAGGCCTGTCACTGAGGACTGGAGTACTACCTCAAGATTCAGGCAGAGGTAGGGTGGCCCAATATCTGGCCAATCTCAGTTGATCATCTATGTATTTGTATCATGGCAGCCCAGGGAAAAGGGTCGGCACCAGGGGTAGTTGGCTGGCATTGGTTAGGTTTGTTATGGTTTTCTCGGGAGAAGGGGTTCATGGACACCATTCAGGTTTTTAAGGTCTGGAAGGTCCTGCAGGGTTGGGGCAAGACCCAAAGCAATCAGCCAGATACACAGCACCCCATTACACTGGTGATATTAGCCCGAGTGTGAGCTACATTGCCTAGAGTGTGCTGGAATGCATACAAGGCAAAGCTATTTGAGATCATGTTTTTAGTGGCATTCTGCGGGGCATTTCGGGTTTCAGAGTTGACCCAGGCCACTCAGAAAAAAAGGGGCCACAGACTTGCTGGGTGAGGATGTTATTGTGATGCAGAAAGGGGTTTCATTTAGTTGCAGAGGAGTAGGACCAATCAGAGGGGCAGGGGGCACTGGTGCCTTGTGAAGGTCCCCGTGAGTTCCTCCTAGGATGTCCCAGAGCAGGTAAGAGTTTACACGACCGCCTGCCCGATGGAGGATGACAACTTTTTTTGGTATGAGGGTGGCAAATCCATTACAGCCTAGCAGTTTAGGCACATCATGGGCCAGGCAGTTCAGCAAGTCAGATTAGATTCACGAGTGTTCAACACTCATTCCTTTCAGATCAGGGCAGCAATGAACGCTCAGAGCCAGGGTTTGATGGATGTATTCAAAATACAGGTTCTTGGACTTTGGAAGTCCCAGGCATTTTTTGCACTACATCCAACCACACTTGCAGTAATGTCTTCATTTGTCTATTACAGGTACTCCAGAGGGCTTCAAGAGCATATGGATCTGTGGTCATTCCTTCATCTATTGGGCAGAGGAGACAGCAGTCTGCCAGCCTGGGGAATGCAGCCTAGCTACACCTTGTCAGAGGTCACAGATTCACTGGCTGAGAATGAAGGGCATGCACTGATCTGCCACCTAGCTTGGTGAGTGAGGCCCAGATGCAGAGGAGCTCAGACATCCTTTTGATTTATCTTGGGTAAGATCTGAGTTTGTGGAAGGCGATCGACCTGCTACTGTCGATGAAGGAAGACCAGAAATTCATAAGATGCTGGTGGCCAAAAATGGTGATTATATGGTCACACCTTATCAAGCAGAAAGTACTGGTTACATGCAAGGGACTTTAATGCACTAAATGCAGCAAGTATTTGCATTAATAGAGAGATGAGATCATATATGGATGCCGTAGGGGTAACTGTGGTAAGGCATAAGAAAAATAACGCCGCCCACCAGGGACATTATGCTTGGGATGGTGAGCAGTTGTGGAAAGAGGGATGGTATTTGATGTTGAATTAATTTCATGAGGTCCTGGTGGCACAGCTGGAGTGAGCTGCTTGGGGGGGAGGGCAGACAGCATCCATCCTGTGTGGTGGCTTGGGAATATCGCAGACTGATGTCACAGGACAAAAGGGGGGGTGGAAGAGTCAAATTCTTCCGAAGGGCATATCGCCTCCAGTCACCATCAGGCTAGGGGACTGCAGGACCTGGACTTGGTTTGAGGGGGGTTGCAGCCCAACCTCATCAGGATTAACCTGCAAGTGCTGTTGCACTGGACGGGGGGTTGCATGTCACTTGGCCACATGGCCTCCACACTCCTGGGGGCGGGATTCAACCCATGAGGTACATCTTCTAGTCAGGCGCTCACAAGGGTTGGTACATCTAAGGATGGCTGTTGTGGGGCACCTGTGGAGTCTGCTTCTTTTCCCAGATGCACCAATGTGGTGAAGTTAAATAAACGCATGGCTGTGGTCATTTCCTCTAAGGCCTGTGTCAGTATGTTATTTCAGGGAAGGGTAATGGGGGCAACCAGGACAACAGAGATCCTGCAAAATAATTGCTGCAGCCAGCCATTTGTCTGGGACTCTCCCTCACTTGACCGTGGGGCTAGAGAGCAGCGATCTTCCTCCTGTAGTGTTGAGCAGACTCTGGTGACACCCCAGGGGGAGGAACCACAGGGGCACCTGCAGGGCGGTGGCTGTCTGAGGAGGGGGCAGAGAGAGAAAGGGGTTAAAAGGAGCTGAGGGCCAGCAGCTCCCCCTCTTTCTCCTCCTTTCTTCAGACCCTCACCCAGCCTACCCTCGTAAAAGCAGGGTTAGGGATGGTCAGGGCAGAGAACCTATTGACCCATTAGGGGTGACTGTGTTAATAGTCATGGAGTGAGTTTTCACGGTTTTCCCACTAAGAAGGGGTTTTCTGAGTTTTCCGCCTACTCCAAAGGGATAAAGACGTAGGTAGTATGAAGAAAATGTTTTAAACTGTCACTGTCATGAATGGTGGCTTGGGAGTATTGCAGACTAATGGTACATGGGGAATGGGGGACAAGTTAATTTTTTCTGAAGGGCTCAACACCTCCATTTGTCATGAGGCTAGGGGACTGCAGAACCCGGACCCGGTTTGGGAGGGGGGTTGCAGTCCAACTTCATAAGGATTAACCTGCAAGGGTAGGGGCACTGGTTGGGGGGGTGGTTGCATGCCATTTAGCCACGTGAGCTTTCCACTCTTAGGAGTGGGATCTGACCCAAGAGATATATCTGCTATTCAGGTGCATGCAAATGTTTGGCACATCCAAGGATGGCTGGCATGTGGGGCCTGTGGAGTCTGCTTCTTCTCATAGCTGCGCATGCTTCTCCAGTGTGGTAAAGTTAAATAAATGCATGGTGGCAGCCATTTCCTCCAAGGCCTGCGTCAGTGTGTTATTTCAGAGAAGGGGTAATGGGAGCTAACAGGACAATGTCAGCAGTTCATACATAGGGGCTGTGTTGACCATCTCCAGCATGCAGAGCTCTGTCCAAGATCAGGCATTCTACAGTACTGGCAACGAGGACATATTGACATAGAGAAAACACTGAGGCTGTTTAAAGCACCTGAAGCAAAGGACGGTCACTTTATGCAAGCCTGTTCTGTTCATACAAAATAGAAAAGTGGCTGTCTTTTGTAACCTTTAACCCCTTGCTGGCATTTTCCTCATTCTTACTAGCCAAAGTGACAACAGGGAGCCATTACCAGAACAGGCCCGTTTTGTCTGCATTATAGACCTATTCTGGCAGGTTACCCCCTTTACCAGGATGTCTTTTAATTTTGGTGTATATATTCTTCTGCTACCAAGTTGTCACAAGATCACGCTTTGTGAATGTCATGATGGCACTGGAACCGCCACAGCTACCCAGAGGGCAATTTAAAATTATTAGCCTCACCGTGCAGCTCATTGGCAAAATGCTTAGCACACTCGGTCGCAAAGTCAGTGCACATTCCTGTTTGCACCAGGTGCATATTGTGGAATTCAAAAACCCAGTCTCACTGGCAATCTTTGCAAGAGTTTCTCCTGCTCACAAACGTACAAGAATGCATGTGTATATGTAAAAAATAACCCGTGATGGGGCATGTGTTTCTAGAGAATTATTGCATACCCCAGGTGAATTGGAAGGCACAAAGCCAACAGCCAAGTGATGATCAACAAACCCAGGAAGTGCACTGATTCTCATAAAAAAAAGTGATCTGGAGTGGGTTGTTGTGCTTATAAAATAGATTTTTTTTAGTAGAAAAAGGTTTTATTTTCCTTTAGTTAGGTTGTTGCTAGGTAGAATAAGTGAGATTGGTAACAATGTCTGTGGGCCTTCCAAATCATCCCAGAACTGCATTTATTTGAAGAAACCTAAGCCCTGTTATGGGTTTTTGTGTTTAAAAAGTAGGGGAAAAAAACGTTATTTTAATGGAAAATGTTTTTATTTTCATTTGGTTAGGTTGTTACTAGGTAGATCAGGGCAAGTTTGTTGCAAACTGTGAAGCCTCAAGATAAATGATCAACGGTCCATTTCTATGTTTTAACCAATGAAGTTGTTTGATTTGGTCTGTTTTTTTATACCCCATTTTGTAAAGATTTTTATGCAATAGGCATGCACTGAAAACTAATCGTGTAAACCCTGTTTTCTGAGCTACTGTTATATAAATTTTATTTATACATATAGTAAACTCGTTATCAGTTTCGTCCCATCCCTGACAGCCAGCCTGCCCAACGGCATTACCTCTCCACCTGTTTTCTTGATAATACCATCCACACAAAAAAACAAACTAGAAAATTGATCATTTCTATGTACAGCATCCACCAAAATGTACTCTGAATTAACACAGGTCAATTTGCAGGAATACAGACCAAAACAAAACTGCTTATTTTTTTCTCAAATTTAAACTGCATGCTAAATGTTCTCTTTCTGCCTGCCCACCCACCCTCCCTCACTCTTCCACTTTAGATAGATCAGCCTGCCTCTTTTGTCCTTTCTGATCTTCTCCTCCAGGCTCAGCATGAAGCACTAAAGTAGCAAGAAAAGCAGTATCTTTTTTTTAACTTTTAAAATCTCCATGAAGACAATCTTTACTCCAGCTCCTGTGCTCTCTCCAGCTGCCAGCAGTGCTCGCTCTCATTCCTCTGAGCTCCGCTCTGTCCCCTGCACCAGTAGACCACAAAAGCTCCTTGGTGTTTTAACAAATTAAAAACAAATTTACAAACTGCAGCTCACCATAGCCAGCTTCAGACATGCTGCCCACAGCTGCTGGTCTTGCTTGCACTACTACCACTATTGTTGCCTCCATGGCATCACCCATCGCCCACCAAACCCTGCCACACCATAGAAAATAAATAAAAAACATTTAAATCATCTTAATGAAAATGAGACCCCTAAAAGCAGGTCATCCACCAGCTGCAACAACTCTCTTGCATCTCTGCTCTCTAACGTTATCTGCCATGTTGGCTGAACACCTTTTGCTCAGCCACTGACCACCAATGTGTTGCGATGTTGCAGGTTACCCAAGATTAAAAAAACTCTTGCGAAAGTAAATCATTTATCCCACAGGTCCCTCCGCATATCCCTCGTATATTTATTTGTGTATTTATTTTTGCTATGCCATGCTACAAAATATTGTGTCCAAGATGAGCTGGAACATGACTTACGGTCAACATGGGAAATTGGAGAACTGCGTGCTGATCCTGCATTACTGTGAGATCCATACTTCTCCAGCAACTCCCCCGAACTCACGCCTGGAAGACAGAACACATTCCAAGATTGGTTGGTTAAAAGTTTGTTCGCTCACCACCATGGCAGTAGCGGAACAGGATGTGATACTGGTTTAGCTGTAGAGAGAGAGGGACGAAAAGAGAATGAGCAGGGAAAAAGAAGCAGGAGGGAAGAGGGAGAGACAGAAAGGGAGAAAAACACAAAAATCAGAGTTGTGCTCAAGGAGCAGTACAAGGAGGGGATGTGGATAAAGGGGCAATCCCAAAAAGGATATAGTGCTGTACCCCCAGTTCTCCATTCATGTACCATGAGCTCTGCTTTCCCCAAGTTTAAGTACAGTATTTACAGCATAGTTAGAGACATCTTTATCCAACTAATTATAGCCACGTTTCGAACAGCCACAAGCTTAGTATAATGCGACTTTTAAAGGTATATTTAGCAAGCTATGATAACAAATAAACATTAATTTTGGTAGAAATCCCCCAAAGATAATGCAAAATAAAGGGATAACATTTCAGGGAATTATAGAAAAATGAACAGTGTCACTCATTATTTTTTGCATGGGAAGTGCTACTCAGGGGTTGTCACACAAAATATGAGAGGGCCTTTTTAGGTGGACATTTCCATTAATTTGCAAACACTAGCTGAAGTAAATAATTTTCTCTCACTTTATGAAATTTGACATGTACTGCAGCTCACTGTGCTACTCTCAGGCAAACTTAATCTTGAGGTTAGATGTGTTACAATCACTACCCTTAACCTTTAGAAACCTACTCAACCCTATTGTTCACAAATCCAGAACCAGGCTTACAATATTACTGACAAATGACCAAAACCTGGGACTCCTCGTCAAAAATTGTAACATTAACCATGACGGCTATTAGAAAAATTGATTTGATTCAATTAAAAAAAAAAAAAATTCTGTTGAAGGACTGCAACTTTAATCTTTGAAACAGCTTTGTGATTTTTGACTCTGTACTATTCTGTGATAAAAGCATCAGTTCCAGGAGGAACAGAGGAGAGGAGATCATAGGGTCAACTTCAGGAAAATCTTGGAAAATAAGACAGTTATTGATAGGTATGCTTAGAAGAAAAACAGAAAAGATTAGAGAACAGCTTTCACAATGTCGATGAATTCTCATACTACTCTTGTGCTGCCCAGAAGTCAACCTCTGGGCTCAAAGAGAAACAGAACATCACGCAGACATATATTAATATGTCTCCCAGAGCCACTCATTGCTAGATAAGATTGGTTTCACACATCTTCTTCTCCTGAGAGAACAACAAAGCTGAGGTGTTCTGGCATAAGTAGAACACAAGTGAAACCACTGTTAGCCAGCAATGAGTGACAACAGGTGGGCATATTATTATATTACAGATACACATATACAACACAAATCAGCTGTTAAAACATAATTTCTCTGTTTTTGCTGGGACTGGTGCTGCATTGAACCCATGAGAGGGGAGGATGACTGGGCTGTTTTAAAACATATGAGGTGCGGGGGTGGGGGGCAGTTTGCCAACACAGTATTAGCAATTGATTAACACAGTGCCACTTCAACTTACGTACATATGAACATATACAAAATTGCCAGAGATAAAGGTCTTATGGTCTATCAAGTCTGCTCGATTGTGCAGCTAGCAGCCCTTCTACTGCAGCTGCCATTCCCTCCCCCCTCCGTGACCCTTCCCTTACTCTGTCCCATATCCTTTTGAAGCAGCCCACTGTTCTAGAGGGTACCACTTCCTCTGGCAATGCGCTCCACCCAGACACCACCCTTTCCGTAAAAAGTGTCTCCTCATGTCCCTCCTGAACCTTCCCTCTTCCAATCTCAGATCATACCCTCGCGTGTCCCTCCCCCTTCCCCTTAATTTGAAAAGCCCCTCCGTGCTCATCTTATTTATTCCTTTCGTGTACTTCAAGGTTTCAGTCATGTTCCCCCTATCCCTCATCTCCTCCAGGGAGTACATGTTCAGCTGCCTCAGTCTGCTCTCGCAGGGTATGTCCCATAGCCCCTTGGTCATCTTCATTGCCCTGCACTACACACCCTCCAATAACCTAATGTCCTTCTTCAGGTGTGGTCACCAGTACTGCACACAGTACTCCAGGTGTGGCCTAACCAGTGACCTATAGAGCAGCAGGATCACCTCCCCCCTCCTGGAGGATCTGCCCCAGGCAATACAACCCAGCATCCTGTTGGCCTTTGCATCTGCCTTTCTACACTGTGCTGAGTTATTCATTGTGCCTGTTATGATCAACCCCCAGATCCTTCTCCTCTGTCTCAGCTGGTTGAATCCCCCCAGCTCGTAGCTCCTCTTTGGGGTTTTTGCACCGAAATGTAGCACTTTGCACTTCTTGGCATTGAACCCCAGCTGCCAAGTGTCCGACCAAGCCTCCAATTTTGCCAGATCATCTTGCAACCCCTGCTACCCTCCTAAGTCATCCACCACTGCTCCCATCTTGGTGTCATCTGCAAACAGACTGATCTTGCTCTTGATGCCTACTGAGATGTCTACTGTGAAGATCCCAAACAACACCGGCCCCAGTACAGAGACCTGTGGTACCCTCTTGTCACTGCCCTTGGAGATGAGAGCTTCTCTCCCACCACCCTCTTCAGTCTCCCTTGCAGCCAATTCACTACCCATCCCACCATCTTCACCCTCACCCCTGTGCCTTCTAGCTTACTTCCTAGCCTGCCATGTGGCACCAAACTGAATGCCTTACTGAAATCCAGGTACAGGACATTCACTGCATGGCCCCTATCTATTTGCCTGGTTACCCAGTCATAGTATTTCACCGGGTTGGTCTGACAGGATCTGCCTGAGACAAACCCATGCTGTCTACCATTTTGCAGCCCATTAGCATTTAGGAGGGAGACTAGCCTCTCCTTCAGGATTGTCTCCATCAGTTTTCCCACAATGGATGTGAGGCTTACCGGTCTGTAGTTTCCTGGCTCATCCTTGGGGCCGCTGTTGTGGAGGAGTACCACGTGTGCCATCCTCCAGTGCTGAGGTACACTCCACGAGTCCAGGGAGGCATTGAACAGGTCTGTCAAGGGTTCTGCCAGGACTTCTGCCAGCTCCTTCAGCACCCTGGGGTGTATGCCATTTGACCGTGGTGCCCTGTCCACCCTCAGTGCCCTCAAACCCTCCAGTACTATCCCCACTGGGATTTCCCCATCTGTAACCCTCATGCATCCCTCTAACCCTCCCTTAGGTACAGACCCCCTTTCTCCTTAGTAAATACTGAGCAGAAATATTCATTTAAAGCTTCTGCCCATTCTGCCCTGTTTCCACCCATCCCATCCCTCTTAATCCTTACGATTTGGTCCTTACAACTCCTCTTCTCCCTGATGTACCTGAAGAAGTCCTTCTCCCCCTCCTTAATGCCCTGTGCCAGCCTGAGTTCTCTGGATGCCTTGGCTGCCTTGACTGCCCTTGTCGCTTCCTTCGACTCCTTCAGGTATTCCTCCCTGTCCTCCCCTCTCCCTGTTTTTTTGTACCTCCTAAAGGCAGCTCTTTTCTTCCCTACATTTTCCATGGCCCCACTGCTCACTCAGCTAGGTTTCTTGGCCCTAGCCCTCTTACTCTGGACCCTTGTACATGTTATGGTTGCCTCCTCAATTCCCAGTTTAATGACCTCTCACTTCTGGTTAGTGTCCATATTTCTGGCTAGATACCCGTGTACTATTTCCCCCATGTTCCCTTGTGACTGTTCCCACTCCCTCCTTTTCCATGTTTATCATGAACCACACTGAGTGGTGGTCACTCCCCTCCAGTAGTTCCTCCACCCCAGATTCCTCATAAACTTTCCATTAGTCAGCATGAGGTCTAGGGTGTTCCCTAGCCTGGTTGGCTCATTCACCAATTGCAGTAGGAAGCTGTCCTGGAAGACATCCAGAAGTACCTGCTCACTCCTATTCATGGTGGCTGGGGTACCGCAATCCACTCCTGGCAGGTTGAGGTCCCCCACCATTACCGTGCTGCCCTTCCCGCAGGTCCTTTTGATCTGTCCCGCTAGTTCCCTGTCTAACCTCTCAGTCTGAATGGGTGGCCTGTACATGACTCCCATCCTGAGAGTCCTGTTTCTGGAGTCTTGGAGCTGCATCCATAATGACTCCGTGCTGCCCTCCTCTCCTTCGTCTCCTTTTCTACCATCCTCTCCTGAACTCTCCCTAAGTCTCTTGCGGCTGGTATGGGGGTAAGCTCATTCGGCTTCCCTTCCTGTGGATCCTGCATGACTCCTGCCCACTTACCACCCCCTCTTCCAGTTTAAATTCTCATTGTTTGCTATGTATTCTCCCAGTCTCTGTTTCAATACCCTCCTTCCCTCCTCACTTAAGTGTAGCCCGTCCTTAGCGTAGAGATCACTGTCCTCCCAGGTCCTTCTCCACCCCCCACCAGCCCATACCCTTTGTACTGACACCAGTTTCCTAGCCACATGTTAAATTCCTTTATCCTCAGTTTCCTTGCAGTGCTTGCTTTGGGCACTGGAAGTACTTCTGAGAAAGTTATTGACATTTCTGCTTCATCACATAGCAGCCCCAGCTCCTTATATCTGCCCTGCACTACATTAACTTTACTTCCTGCCAGGTCATTTGTTCCCAAGTGCAAAACTATATGAGGTTTCTCCCTAACCCTCCTAGCATATTTCAGAACAGATTGACCCACCCTTTCCGCTGTCATTCCTGGCATGGCCTCCACCCATATGCGACTATGCCTCTCTCCCTTGCTTCTTCATCTGACCCTTTTTAGTATGGAGTCCCCCAGCACTAAGATTCCACCCATGTTTTCCTGTTCTGCATTCACTGACCTCCCTTTATCCCATCCTCTTCTTCCCCACTCCTCCTTCTCTTCCAGCACAGTTGTTCCCCCTTCCACCCCTTTTTTACCATGCCCAGTTACTATCCCCGCTCTGCTTCCTCATCTCCTTTTCTCCCTATCTTTACCTTCCTTCCCCTACCTGTCTCCTCCCCTCAATGCATCCCTACCCTTTTCCTCCCACACCTCCCTTCCCCACCTCCTCCTCTCCTTCAACACAACCTCCTCACTCGACACATTTCCCCCTCCCATATCCCCCTAACCCCTTGTCCTCTTCCTGTTCCTATGCTTTCTGGTCCATCTTCAGCTTTTCTGCCAAACACTCCTCCTATCTTATCCCCCTATCCTGCCAGTACTGCAAACCAATTGTTTGATGTCCTTTCACTGCCATGCATTATCCCCTCCTTCCTGTCACTAGCCACTCCACTTCTGTTAACTCTACGACTGTTAGATCCCCCTTCACTCCCCTCCTCCATTCTTCCTCTTTTCTGTCCTCGCTTGCCCTTGGAACTGGCCCCCCTGCCTCATTATCCCATCTATCACCCTTTTTATGCTCTTTCTCTTACCCTACTGATCTGATTTGTCCTCCCAACTCAGATACCTTCCTACCATTCCCCAACTGTCGAGTCTTCCTCCACTGCTGGCCACAGTCCCCTACCCAGATCCATTTGCAAATATCTGATCTCATTCCTAAGCTCATTATTTGCTTACACACCAAACATCCCCCCACTTTCCATACAATTTTAAGAAAGATTGCCTCTCTGCAGTTGCTGCATCATACCATCCTTCCCATCCCTCTATTAGCCCACCAGTGCCCCCATCATATTCAGTTGAAGGTTGCCCACACTCACCCTGTGCCCCCTCCCATCCTCCTTTACCAGTTCTGTCCATGTTCACCCAGTTTCTCCTATATCTTACCTCCTCATAAAAATTGAGCCTACCATCCAAAGCAGACTGGCCTTTAAACACATCAAAAAACACTTTGTCCCTTATGACCAAATGCAATTTTCCTCTACATGCCCCCACTTACAATGGGCAGACTAGATGGGCCTAGCGGTCCTTATCTGCTGTCAAAGTCTATGTTTCTATGTTTCTTACACAGTACAGAATGCAATGCAATTTCCTCTACCTGTCCTCCATATATATTGCCTACCATGCAGTATTTTAAAGAATGTAATTTCCCTCTAACTGCTCCTACCCCAATGCAATTTCCTTTAATGTCTGACCTTAAACAGTACCTACAACTACAGTAGTTTAGCTGCAATTTCTTTTAAATGTCCCAACATTTTTAGTACTTTACAAAATACAATTTGCCACTAAATACCTCAATCCCAATGCAATTTCCTCTAAATGCCCTACCAGGAAAACAGTACCTGCAAATACAGTATCTTAGAAAACAGTACATACATACAAACACATTATCTTAGATGCAATTTTTCTTTAAATGTCCCAGCCATATATTGCTTGAGTCCTTTTCCCCACAGGGACCTTTACCAGACTTTTTTCTCCTCCAGCAGATGAAGCCCCTGTCCAAAAGTTTGCCTAGTTGCCACTCTCCTTGTTTTACTCCACCTCCTGTTCCCTCCTGGTGGGTGTAGACTCTACTGGGAGGGGCCCAGTGTGACAATTTAATATTGGAGGCAGTGGGGGCGGGAGAAGAAAAATGAAATTGCCTCTTGCGGCTCCGGCCACCAAGTGTGGCTACAGCCACTGAAAATGCTCCTCAGCTTGTGGCAATGGCTGCCAAACATCCTTCTTCCCTCCTTCCTTGCTGCCCTGATTACTGAGTGAGCAGCCTTGACCTTTTAAAGGCTGCTTGCCAATTTCAGAAATTAGCTTCCTCAAATTTGATTGGCTCCCTGTTCAGAAGCCAATCTCTGCTGTTCCCTCAGCGGCAACGGCCACCACCTTCTTCACTTGTGGCTCCAGCCGCCGATCTCCAAGCACAGCTACAGCTGCAGAAATTCCCCCACAGCTTGTGGCAACTGCCTCCGATTACTTTTCTGTGGCTCCAGACGCTGATCCTCAAGTGTGGCTACGGCCACCGAAAATGCTGCACAGCTTGGGGCAATGGTCGCCCAACATCCTTCTCCCCTCCTTCCTTGCTGCCCTGAACTTGAATGGGAAGGGGGAAGTTTACAACTCCATTACTAATCCATCAGATGCTAGCTGGTGAGGGGGAAAGAGTTGTACTCTAAAGATGTCTTACAATAATCATTACAGTATTACTGTGAACTGCTGTCACTCAACAAATGCAGGGGTATTTCTTTTTGACATCATTTATAAAAATGTACTCATTATTTGTGCAAACTGCTCTTTACAGTACTTACAGATCATTTTTATTTAGTTTTACGCTTGTCCCTTTTGTTTTTTGGAAAAGTTAATAAAAATATATTGAGAATGATGCACTAGTGGTGTTTAGTGGTTCACACTTTGTGTTACCTTTTTTTTTAAATGACTGCTAGAACTTTTACGCGTTATGAAATGAATGCTGTGATATTATTTGCCTTTAGTGTGTGAAACAATTATCACCATATGAAAGTGTTTCACACACAAAAGAAGAAACTGATTGGTTAATGTACTACTTAGACTCCATAATACTGTATAGTGGATTGTGTATGAATATCCATACACAACAAGGATATTTTTCAGTTGAGAGGTTTCCGTGGTAACTGGAGATCTCAAGAGCATAGCTCGAGAGGTCTCATTACCATGAAAATTTCAAGACTGAAAAATATCCTTGTTTGTGTATGGTTGCTAATACATAATCTTTTATAGTGTGTGGGCAGCCATAGATGTAATCCTTTAGCTCAAAACCAGTCCCCTGGTATAAAAAAAGCTTTATTTGGCCTCAGTGTAGCAGCTCATTCCAGCGCTATTCGCTTCCTCCCTGCCACGGCCACTACATTGCGCATGTGCAAAGACTTTCTATGTTGTTATGCTGCACTAGTGATGTACTCAGTGCAGCATAACAACATTGTGACATAGTCAAGACAGCACAACAATGCTGTTCCAGACATGGATTTCCAAGCTGAACAGCTTTCTACCATACACTATACCTGATTTAAAAGTTGTAACTTATACAGAGTCCCTGACACCATTGGGAAAACTTAGACAAAGGCAAGATTTAGACACAATTAATTTTGCATTTCTTGTTATTCTTTACTCTTTTTCTTTATTTCTGTGGACAGTTGTATGAAAACAGAATCACTGTTTCTGAGACTTCTTCAGTTATGCTGTTTGTATACATCGGACAGCACAGTCTTCCATCTGTGACATCACTGTCATTTCTAGTTCAACAAATTGTGGTGTCTTAAACTGGGGACTATTACTTCATGTGCAAACAGGGTGGAGGAGCAAAGGAAACATACAGGGTAAAGATAAAGCTGTTATGCCAATTTTCTTAGTAATAAAAGAAGGTAAGAATTACAGAACATGTATAAATTATAAGCTGAATCTTGCCTAAATATTACATTTTGTCAACATTTTCCCCAGTGGCATCAGAGGCTCTTTAAACTGTTGCATAAATCAAACACACAATTGTTTGAGTTACAGGGGAACTGCAGTGGTTGGATTTCCATCTGCGACACCGGTGACCTGGGTTTGGGAATGGACTCAGGTCGCTGGAGGGTCAGCCGTGGGGAGAAGAATGAAGCATCTGGGAACAGCTCTCCTTCTCTGGGGGGAGGGTGGGGATGTGCACCGGCATCTGCTGACCCCTGGTGGAGGCTGGGGACACAGCAGAATGTCGGACTCAGTGCACAAGGGGAGTGGCAGACGTCACTCTCCCCAAAAAAACAGAGGAAAAATGCTTCCTGGCTGGCTGGATGATGGTCTCCAGCCCTCCATTGCCGCCAATCCCATGACCAGCACACCTCAGCAACACCCTGGGCCAAGTATAGAGTGTGCTGGTCGGCCCCACCGGTGCCTTCGCCCTCGGAGGAGGGGGACCTGTCCGGCGAAGGGATACGCCGGGTTACCCGGGAGAACTGCAATATGAGGTAAGTGGCAGGCGTGGGGACGGGCAGGCAGTCGGGAAGGGCCTAGGGGACCTGAAGGAGTGGGCAGCCAGGGAGGAGGGGAGGCACAAAAAAAAAAGGGGGAACCTAAACACTGCAATATTCCCAAGTCATATTTACATAGCCCTGTTTTTCTCTGTGTACCTAGCTCTGTCTTTTTGTTTACTGTCTCCCTCACCTATAACAACAGCTCTGTATGTAACCCTCCTTATTGCGTTATTATAAATTCTCCACCAGTGACATCATCGGTAAGAATCAGTCTGTGGCTTCTGACACTGATACTGATACCACCACTGACATGGGCTTTTCAAGAAGTGTCACCAGCTGAGCAACCACCAGAAAAGGCAGACAGGGCCTTGGTTTGAAATCTCAGCTAACTCATCTGCATTGGTGTTTGTTAGGCAGAGAAAACTGCATAAAGTATCCAGCCCCTCCCCAAGGGATAGCTATATTCACAATCAGGCTTAGCTGCAGAGAACAATGTTTCTCATTACCGAATCACTCTTTTATTTTTAGAATAATAGAGGCATGTCTAGTATGGTGTAACTTATATTGCAAAATGCCACTGCCAGCTGGCCCAGTGGTGGGAAGGGCTGAAGCGCTCTCTGTGCCTTACCTTTTCCACACTGACGGCCTGAGTTCGGGAATGAGCTCGGGTCACCAGGGCTGGCTGGGGCAGGAGAGGATTGTGCATCCTACAGACTGCTCTCCTCTCCCATGGAGAGGAGACATGTCAGCCTGGCCTATGACTGTCATCAGGTGTAGGACTGGTGGCAGTACAGCATGGATGGCATGAAGGGAGGGAGCCAAGAAATGTTCTGTGTGAACATCTCTATGCCTTTGTTGGACATCTGATGGCAGGGGCAAGAAGAAAAAGTGGCAGAGGAGTCAGGGCTTAATGAAGCCTTACCCAATCTGCCAAGGTCTGTGCCATCACCCAGTACTCAGTCTGCTCTGGATATGTGCATCTGGGGATGGACGGACCTCCTCCCTCCAGCCCTGTCATGCGGGGACATTCGTGGGAGACATCAGACTCAGGTAGATACTGGTGGAGATGGTGGCTGGCTCAGGGGAACAGGGACAGTGCTGTGCAGCTGCCCCTGGACTAGCAGGATTAAAAGCCATTATTGCAAAATGCTGCTGTCATTCATGGATGAGAGCTCAAACCCACCACTCACTCTTTGCAAATGCCAGCTGCTAGGTCTACCATTGGTAAGAAGTTCACATTTGTTTACAGTGAGCAGTTTAAGCAAGCTGCTGTCTGTGAGATGGTGGTTGCATCATGTTGGAATTATGTTTAACATTAGTGTTTTCCAGTTTCTTTACTTGCTCCTCATACTGATCTACAAAACGTTGCATGCAATGCTGTACATATGTTATTGTATCTTTTGACAAGACTCTGATTGTCCCCAACTGACCTCTGCTGTCATGGGAAGCACTATGATGTCATAAACAAAGGCATGATGAGATTAGTTGGGGATAGTCAACTGATATATGCACTTCTTAGACAACCACCAACACATATAACCCCTGGAAAGAGAACCAAAAATAACCAAATAGTACAGTATCTAGTAAACTGTAATTGTTGAAACATTGTGTTTATGAAAGTACTTGCTAAAGTGCAAAGCTGCTCTTTGAAAAGAGAGGCTAACTAGTGCTTTCCAGCTGGGACTCTGCTTCTTCCCAACCGTGATTCCAACTCCCTGCTGTTAGTGAATAGTCAGGGAAAGGAGGCACACAAATGGACAAAGCTCTTGTTTACTAAAAGTGCTGTCAGAAGACCCCTGTCATAACTATTCTTGCTTTAATGTGCGATGCTGGGACCAAATCCTGTGAGAAGCATGGTCTGGTCTCCTGTCAGCCTGTGCTGTCAAGGTATCATCTGACTAATTGACCTTGATGGCTGGCGGGAAGGCCGTCTGGCCCACACCATGCATTAATGCTACCCTAATCTCATCCTGCCGCTACCCTATTCATTTAATCTGGGCTCTCGCTAATGACCTTTAATTCTGTTTGCAGTATCTTATAAGGCTTTTCCAGCTCTGCTTAACAATCTCTGATGACTACAGTGCGTGTGTGTGTGTGTGTGTGTGTGTGTGTGTGTGTATGTGTGTGTCTGTGGCATACATAGGATAAAATCTGGGGTGGCCCAAGATGAATAATGACACATTTAGCACCACCTCTTCCCTAAATATACCCCTGCATACTTTTTAAAGATCTTCCAATATTTGGGGACCCATGCCACCTGCCCCTATCCCCGCATGTACCTAAGGATATGATAATTGAGACTGCTAACTCTTGGCAGAAGGGTAAAATAATATTTTTTTGAGGAGGGGAAAAAACAAAAGAACACCAATGCAATAAGATTAAGGTAACCACCCAAGCTGTACCAAGTGGGTGAAGGAATTGCATTACTCTGCTATTTTTCCACATATGATGATGTAATGTACTTGTGTTGTTTGTAAGTGAATTGATTTTGTCATACTGATACTATGCTTTTTTCCTTTTTTTTAAAGAAAGCTTAAAAAAAAAGATTATTTACTCCTGTTGTAAGTCAGGTGGACAGTGGGAGCAATTTATATGAGTGACAGGCTGGCAGCTAGAATTACATACAGTTGTGGTGAACACAAGAACCAAGTTCGAAAATGATGCTGCCCGTGCATCACATGGCCCAAATAATCCACATCCTAGTGCAGAAACATGATCTTCAGGTGTAAATAAGGTGTCACACCTCATCTAAACTGTCTTAGGTAAATAAATTGTAACAACAACAAAAAAAATTATTATGGAAAAAAAATCTGCCTATAACACTCTGTGGCCTAATGGTAAGACTTGTACCTACCATGCTGATGGCCAGGATTCACATCCAAAACCTGTACTGTTACACACAGGGTGACAGAGACAGTGCTGAGGGTCCATTGGAGTGGCTGAGTGATTTCTACTATTATGATTTCCCCTGGTTGGGTGGCAGTGGGACGGGAGGAGGAGGATAATAAAATAGATTGAAACATCAATGAGGCTCAGGCAGGCACACATATGCTCTCTCCACCAAGCCGTGGTGCCTAGACCCCTGCATACCGTTCCCCACCCATTCTAGTGGCACTACCTGGAAGGGTAAATCTGGGACAGTATACAAGGGAACAAGCAAGTGGGTATTTGAGGGCCGCTTGTGACTAGAGATGTCATGACAACACAATATGACACTATATCATGATGAATCTCAATGAAGATACATTATCAAGGTAAAAAAAACAATATTGTGATCATCATGCAACATGATATACTGCAATATACAATGACAAACTGTCTTGACTAGCATATCTTCTGACCTAACAGCCTGTCTCTCTCCATCTGTGACTAAGATTCCTGATTCCCACATCATCTCCAATTAGGATTTTGAATATTTTTCCACAAATGAGAAATCCTACAAATTATCGTGATATAATATCGTGATTTTTTTTTCACAACTATTACAACACACAAAATTTGATATTGTGACATCTCTACTGATGATCGCACAAGTAAGCATATGATCCAGGGCTTCTAGACGTTCTAAAGACGATCCCAGCCTACTGAGTCAGGAGGGTTAAAAAAATAATTGCAGTTCTCTTTTTTCAGACTCAAAAGAACCCAGCAAACATTGCCAGCAGAGTCAAGAATGATTTCCAGAAAATAGATTTCATTGATCAGGCCCATACAGCCCAATTTGGCCAGGGCTTCATCTAGACCATCACAGTACAGTACAACGCAGTACAGTAAAGTAATGTACAGTACAAAGTGTATGGTGTTTGAGGATGAAAATGCTTTAGTTTTCTTTCTTTTCGCCCCCTCCTTCCCTCAGAAGGATTGTTTTACTCCTCTGCCAAGGGTTGGCAGCCTGAATGATCACTTCCTGTCAAGCTGCGCAAGCCGCGAAACATATGCTGGGTAAGGTCGTAGGCTTGATGCCTCAGTAGATTAATGAAGCAAACAGGGTCATGGTGAAGAGATTAATCCAGTCACGTCTGGTTCTCAAGAGGGATACGTAACAGGTTCATATCCTCAGGAGAAGCACATGCCTGTTCAGACCTTGTAGGTCACACCAGAGGGCACAGAATAGCTGTGCTATTTATCTTAATGATCGGAAAGCTGAGACAGGCTGGAAATGTCAATTTTCATTTGTTAGATTAGCATGAATTTGCCAGGCAGCTCAAATGAGGTACAAGATTTATCCTGGGATTTGCAACACCCCACCCGACCCATTTACCATTTTTCTTCTTCTAAAAATATTTAGTGGATTTTAGTGCTTGTGAAAGGTATTTGACTGACGATTCAGGAAACAGACATTGTTTATTTGCATGACAGATACAGCATGGATGGCTGAAGAACAAATTTCCAACCTATGACCTACTAATGGATTTTGGGATTGTGGTGGTGGAAAGAAAGCCACTGCTGGATGAGGGGGTAATATGGACAATATTCCCATTCAGTCCTTGATTCTCAAGTGAAGCAGCCATCAAGGAGGCCACTTGGCACCAATTTTCTTGATGGTTTTGTGATGTGAGCAGTGGACCACAAGAATAGCACCACATCTCATTTCACACAGACCACTCAACAGTCATCAGCATTTGTATCCCCAAGCTAAAGTATAACCAATGATTCTAGAGGAAATGGTACTGAAACCCACTGTTAGGTACAAACACATCCAAAGGTCTTTCCCTCCCACCCGCAGAAAAACCTTTTTATGAATCCAACCATGTCCAAAATATCAGACATGTTTCCAACAGACTGCCCTTCAACATGCCTCCACTACAAAAATCTGAGTGAATCACAGTGCTGTGGTAGTCCACACAAGGAGTGGCTACTCTACTAATAAAATCATTGAGGGTGTGTGCACTCTACTGTAACAAAGAAAACTACTTGACTAGTGCATAACTATACTTGCACATTTATTAGAGAACAAGCCAGAATGCAAGTGCAAAACCACAAAACAGTAGCTGCTCACCCACAATGGAGGACCTAATTAACACCTCAGCAGCTTTGTGTGTCACTTGCACTTCCTCAGGGGTGCCCTCCACATGGAAGTTTGACCAGTGATGCATTATTTCACAAAGCAATGTAGCCAGTGAGCCATTCTTCCACATGACAGTGCCACTAGTTACACAGCATTCCACAATGCAGTGTAACCACTGATACAACCTTACATTAGGCAATGTAACCAGCAATCCAACCCTCCATAAAGCAATGTACCTAGTGATCCATCATTCCACATGGCAGTGTACCGAGTGATCCATCCTTCCATGTTATAGCAGTACAGCCAGTGCTCAATCCTTCCACATGGCACTGTAACCAGTGATTCATCCTTCCACATGGCAGTGTAACCAGTGATCAATCCTTCCACATGGTAGTGTAACTAGTGATTCATCCTTCTGCATGGCAGTGTAACCATTGATCCATTCTTCCATAAAACAGTGTAACCAGTGATCCATCCTCCCATAAAGCAGTGTAAGTAGTGATCCATCCTGCCACATGGCAGTGTAACCAGTCATCCATCCTTCAACATGGCAGTGTAACTAGTGATCCATCCTTCCACATGGCAGTGTAACTAGTGATCCATCCCTCCACATGGCAGTGTAACCAGTCATCCATCCTTCCACATGGCAGTAGAACTAGTGATCCATCCCTCCACATGGCTGTGTAACCAGTGATCCATCCTTCCACATGGCAGTGTAATTAGTGATCCATCCCTTCACATGACAGTGTAACTAGTGATCAATCCTTCCACAAGGTAGTGTAACTAGTGATCCATCCCTCCACATGGCAGTGTAACTAGTGATCCTTCCCTCCACATGGTAGTGTAACTAGTGATCCATCCTTCCACATGGTAGTGTAACTAGTGATCCATCCCTCCACATGGCAGTGTAACTAATGATCCATCCTTTCACGTGGCAGTGTAACTAGTGAGCCATCTCTCCACATGGCCATGTAACCAGTGATCCATCCTTCCACATGGTAGTGTAACTAGTGATCCATTCCTCCACATGGCAGTGTAACTAGTGATCCATCCCTCCACATGGCAGTGTAACCAGTAATCCATCCTTCCACATGACAGTAGCACAAGTTATGCATCATTACACAACACAGTGTAGTGATCCAATCTTCCATAAAGCAGTGTAACTAGTGATCCATCCCTCCACATGGCAATGTAACTAGTGATCCATCTCTCCACATGGCAGTGTAACTAGTGATCCATCCCTCCACATGGCAGTGTAACTAGTGATCCTTCCTTTTACATGGCAGTGTAACTAGTGATCCATCATTCCATGTGGCAGTGCAACCCGTGATCCATCCTTCCACATGGCAGTATAACTAGTGATCAACCCTTCCACATGGGCAAGCATCCAGTGACCCAACCTTCCATAAGGCAGTGTAATCAATGTGTGACAGGGTTGAATAAGTCCCTATCCCATTTGCTATGCAGAAACAGGTAAAAGCAAGGATCTGTTCTGTCCTGTCCCTTTCTGTCTCTTGTCTGTCTGAGTGTACAATCAAATTTTCTTCTGAGACCTAGGAACTGATTACTCTGATGGTGTCATGATTCCCCCTCCCCCACTATCTCCCTGACTTCACTTACTGTTTCTAACTTTTCTTCCCCCTTGCATATCTGTGGTTATAGAAATATATATGAATCTTTGTGTGAAACTGGAATCCCTCAGTTTGAAAATGTATATAGTTATATTGTGGAAATTATTGCAAAAAAAGCTTTTTGGAACTCAGGGGGTTAACTTTGAGATGAAATTTGACCTCCACAAATTCTTTTGCAGAGTTGTCAACGGGAGATTAATTGTGGGACACCATGTTCTATTTTGTTGCACATGCAGGGAAAGAAACTGACAATACTCTGATACATTTTGTGAGAAACAGGAGGCATCTTAATGAGCTCAGGATGCAGACATTAACTGCCAGAAAAATAAATTATATAAATAAAAAGAGCAATCTTTTGTTAGAGAGAGAGAGACTTAAATTTAAAAGTAGAGATACCATCAGATAAAGGGAATTTGTTTTCTTTGTTTGTACTGCCTTTGTAAGTAGCTATCCTGAACAATTTGTTTTTATTATTTTACTGTTATTGATAATAATAATAAAACGTTACTTGCGAATTTTACAACTGCTCCTGGTTTTCCTATGCTTCCCGACCTCTGCCTCAATGACACAGTGACCCAACCTTACATAAAGCAGTGTAATCAGTGATCCAACCTTACATGCATGGCTCCAGATAAGATTTTTTGGGATGAGTACTGTACTCCTCATTTTGAAAGTGAGGTGAGTAAAATGAAATCCAGGTGCGTACAAACATCTGGATGGAGTGGAGGGAGGAGTACATTTTAAAAAACAATGTAGTTTTTTTTCTAGATAAGAATTGATCCGGTGCCAGCAGTGCCCAAAATAATTTTGGCAGGTAAGAGTAATTTACTCACCAGTTTTAAAATATGGTGAATGAAACAAGATTAGGATGTGTACGAGTGCTGTAGATCTGAAAACAAACTGCTCCTTCTGAATCACCAGTTATGTTATGAAGCACTAGTCTGTGGAGTGTGGCGCATTTACAGATGTTGGGTGAATTTTGGTACTCATTAAAAAACATTTCTGGGCTGGCCCGGTGGCACTGAGGGCTGAGGTGCTGGTGCCTTACCTCGTGCTATGCCGATGACCCATGTTCAGGAACGAGCATAGGCTACTGGGGGTTGGCAGGGTTGGAAATGGATTGAGCATCTGATGGACTGCTCTCTATCTCCGGGAGGGGAGTTCAGCAGCTGGTGCACACCTGATCCCTGGCAGAGGCTGGGGCTCAGTGCCATGGAGCCACTACACCATTGGTGTGGTGCGAGGCAGATGTCTGATGTGGTTGTGCACAGAAGCATGCACAACCCCACCGCAGGCATCATTGCATGCTGCACGACCATGAGGCACACTGGATAAAGCTCCCGGTGTATGACGGGGGAGCTTGCAGGCCCTGCACCTGGCTAGCCACAGCGCAAACACTTGATCCAGTCTCAGTTGGGGAGGGCATCCTCTGATGACCCCACCGGGGGGGGCCCTGGAGCACTAGCACCGGATTGTATATGCCAGGATGATGGGGCTGGGGTTCCCCAGAGTGAAAGGGCTGTTGGAACATGAAGAGCATAAATAATCTAAAAAGGAAAAAAACAACATTTCTGAAGAGTATTTCCTAAAATGAGTTGAGAAAATAGGTTGGTACCCACCTTATCTGGAGCCCTGCTTACATGCAAGCAATAACATACAACAGGATGTGGATAGTAGTGTGCTCACCCTCACCACACGCCAGGGGTGTAACAAGGCACACGGCCACAGACCGTGTGCCTTATTGCCCCTGGAAGTGCAGTGATCACACTACTACCCACACCCTGGAGTGTCTTATTGCTCTTGTCATGTAGCAGTTTGTGGCAAAAAAGTCACAGACAAAAAAAGAGTTTTAAATATCATAGATACATAGACAGTGTCGGAAGATAAGGGCCTATGGCCCACCTAGTCTGCCCATTTGAGTTTGTAACTTCAGTTTATGTTTTCCTAGAACTCTGTTGCCCCTTACCCTTGACTTCCAGAATTCTTTTATATCTATCCCATGCATTCTTAAATCCCGTGATTGTTTCAGCCCCCACCACTTCCTCAGGCAGGGTGTTCCATTTGTCCACCACCCGTTCTGTGAAGAAATTCTTCCTCACATTTCCTCTGAATCATCCTCCCTCCAACTTCATCCCATGACCTCTAGTCCTGGAATATCTTTTTCACTTAAAAATAGTGTATTCTTGCACCCTGTTCCTTCCTGTAAGATACTTGTATGTCTCTATCATGTCCCCCCTCTCTCCCTCCTCTCCTCCAGGGAGTACATATTCAATTCCTTCAATCTGTCCTCATAGGACTTGTGATGCAGTCCATGTACCATCTTTGTTGCCCTCCTCTGAACCTTCTCTACCCTGTCTATGTCCTTACATAGGTAAGGTCTCCAGAACTGCACACTGTACTCCAGGTGGGGCCTCACTAGTGTCTTGTATAGTGGAATCATGACCTCCCTTTTCCTGCTGGTGATGCCCTTGCCTATGCATCCCAGCATCCTATTTGCTTTACCTGCTGCCTTGTCACACTGTTTCCCTACCTTGAGGTCATCAGAGATGATAACCCCAAGCTCCCTTTCCTGCTTGGTACATGCTATATCCTCACCCCCCAACTGATATATTGTGCCAGGGTTTTTGTGCCCCATATGAATTATCTTGCACTTCTTTGCATTGAATTTCAACTGCCAAACCCCTGACCATTCTTCAAGTTTCTGCAGGTCCCTTCTCATTCTGTCTATACCTCTTGTGTGTCTATTCTGTTACAGAGCTTTGTGTCATTAGCGAACAGTGAAATTCTGCCTTCTAGGTCCTGTGAATGTCACTGATGAAGATGTTGAATAGGAGGGTCCCAGCACTGATCCCTCGGTATCCACTGGTCACCTTTTCCTCTGTGGAGTGACAGCCATTTACCACCACCTCTGTGTCCTGCCGCCCAGCCAGTTACCTACCCACCACACTACTGTCCTGCCCACACCCATATTCCCCAGTTTGTGTAATAGTCTTCTATGTGGCACAGTGTCAAAGGCCTTGCTGAAGTCCATATAGGCCATGTCCACTGCCCTCCCCTGATCCACCTCCCTAGTCACCCAGTCAAAAAATTCAATGAGGTTGGTCTGACATGACTTCCCCCTGGTGAAACCGTGCTGTCTTGGATCCTGCAGTCCATTGACAACCAGTTGTTCCACCAATCTCTCCTTCAGTAGTGCTTCCATGATCTTCCCCACTACTGAGGTGAGGCTGACTGGTCAAATTAGTTTATTTTTTGATCAAATATAATTACGCTAAAAACTGTTTACTTTGGGGGGGAGATAGGTGTGATGCGGATTGCAGGGTCTCATTCTATGTGACTGTGTGCACCTTCCAATGGCTTAGGTATACTGATTAGAGTTTCAGAAACGTCCATTAAGGCATTTTTATCTGTGCTTCTTAAATAGCAACAACTGAGCAATTCCTCAAGCAGGTTTAAACTGCAGAAGCTGGCTTTTTTGCTGTCCGGTTTCTGTTTCACTTCTGATATGTGATCCATCCTTACATAAGGCAGCATAACCAGTAACCCAACCTTCCATTAGGCAGTGTAACCAGTGATTCAGCCTTACATAAGCAGTGTAACCAGTTATCCAACCTTCCACAAGGCAGTGTAGAACAGTTACAATCTATTTCATCAGGCCACACCTCTAGGACTTTATACCAAAAAGTCCCAGCTTTCTCTGCATAGAGCCTTTCTTTGTAGTAGTAAAAAATTATGTATACAGGAGTAAAAGATTATACATAGTAAATTGTCTTACATACACCATTGAGTCAATATATGGCCTATTTACAGGGTGTCCCTGTGGGTAAATTAAATGCATAAAAGTAGTTTCACTATAAGTAACAAACACATCAAAAAACATACCGACAGCTTACTTCATAAAAGTTACAGTTTCATACATTCAAATTTATTGTTCGCCTATTACAAGTACATCTAAATTGAAGTTCTTGCCTCATTGCATCCTTACATGCATCTATGGCTAATTCAAAAGTTCTTATTTTTAAAGGAATCCTATTCCAGGTAGAGGCAGCTTTGAAATTGAATGTCATTTCACAGAACTTATTTCAGGACTTTGGCACAATTAGTTCCCTGGCACCTTTTCATCTTAACTGGTGAGTGTGGGTGGGTTTTGCCATTTTATCTGAAATTCCAATAGGTCTTTTATTTTTTAATATTACATACATCGATATAGTCCAGATTTCCTGTCTTTTCAGTTCTAATGGCTTCCAATTTAATTTTGCGTACATTAAACAGTGGTGGGTTCTGAAATTACATTTTAACATGAATCATGCCAATTTATTGTAGCAGGTATCAATCTTATTTAAGTTTGTTAAGCTTGAGTGCCTGTAGATGTGGCTTCTGTAATCAATGAATGGAATTATTAGTTGATTTGCTCTTGAGAGTCTCGTATTCTTTGTTAGGCAATTTGAGACCCTTCGAAGGGCTCCTATTCTCTTATTTACTTTTTTTTACCAAATCACTTATATATTGTTCAAGAAATAGCCTATGGTCTATGTATACTCCTAACTATTTGTATGTATGCACTTGTGTCAAAACAGTTCCATTTAGTGTTATGATTTCTAGCTTTTCAGAATTTTAAAGTTTTCTAGATGTGGATGGGGCAAATAGCATCACTTGTTTTTTTTTTGTATTCATTAACAATTTTGAATTTATGAACCACTTTTGTAAAATGTCAAAATCAGCTTGTATTTTTTGTTTCATTTTCCCAATATTTAATCCTTCTGCCACTATCACCATGTCATCGGCATAAAGATGAATATTTTTTTGATTCATATTATAGGGGAGATCATTTATATAAATTAAAAACAGCAGGAGGCCCACAATGGACCCCTGTGGGACCCCTCTGGTTACAGGTAGGATTTCTGATTTTATCCCATTTATGACTACCATATGAGTTCTACTAGTCAAGTATGATGCAACCCATTTGCTGGGTTCCTCAGTTAGGCCTATTTCTCTTGCTCTTTCTAAGAGGATTTCATTATCCACAAGGTCAAATGCTTTAGTTAGGTCCATGAACACCTCACCCATGGACCTCGCTTCACCCAGTGGAGCAGCCACCAGGTCAAGGAAGTCTGTGAGTGCAGTGCCCATGGACAGCCCCTTCCTGGACCCTGCCTGCCAGCTATTTAGTTTACTATACTTCTCTAGGTATTTTATCGGCTGGCCATGTACTAATCTTTCAAGTACCCTGGAAACTATAGACAGTAGAGCAATTGGTCGATAATTGGTTGGCTATGTGTTTTCCCCACCCTTGAAGATGGGGACAATTTTTGCCAATTTCCACATACTAGGGAGAGGGGATTCAGTCAGACTCCAGTTAAAAATGTTTGTTAGTATTGGGGCAATTTCAAGCACAGAGTCTTTAAGAAACTTTGGTTTGATATTATCTGGTCCATTTGATTTCTTTACTTTTAGCTCATTTATCGCTTTAGTTACTTCCCACTTTTGTATCTTCTTAAATCTAAACTTGGGGTCTTTGTTTCTTCGTTGTGTCCTTTGATGTCAGCTTTCCTTTTATGTTTTTTTTATACTTACTTTATTGAAGATGTAAGCATCATGACACCACATTAATCAACTTACAATCATATATAGATAAGTACATCAAATAGTGTCACTTCAACAATGGCTGTAGTAATAGCAGTAGGCCTCTCTTGAGCCTGTTTTGGTTTTTAAATAAAGAAAAAAGAACAACCTCCTAGGGTCAAAACTGGGTAGCCTTAATAAAACTATAACAATATTCCCGACTTCAGTTCCTAATTGGTTATCTAAAGAAGAAGCCTTATAGCCTAAGACATAACTACTCAGATTTATGTATTATTCTAGTCAACAAACTCCCATAAATTCCTTTATCTAGAGCTGCTGGTGTCCAGCATTAATCCTGTTGTAGATCCCATCTGGACCATCTGACAACAAATGCTTCCCTTCTATTCTGGACTTGAAATGTTAGATTTTCCATATTCTGAATGTTTAATATAAGTTCTCTCCAGTCACTCAAAATAGGTGGGAGTGGCTTTAGCCACTTAGGAGTTTTGGCTTTATTCTCACCCCAGGAATTCTTTAGCATCTATTGATGGATGCAGTATGCCAGCTGGGTTCAGCTGCCCCGGAGAGGAGGAGTCAATGCAAATGAGGAAGGCATTGGCCAATCAGGATATAGTTAGAGTGGAGTGTTGCCTGCAGTCAGCCTGAGGGACCTCAGAACTTTTTCTCCGCTGAACTGGCAACACTGCCCTGGAGCTCTTCTCTTCAGAGATCTTCCTGTGCCATTTTCTTTCTTTTTGAGTGCTGCTTTAAGGTATTTTGTATATTTTCTTCATTTTATCTATTTTTACCACATCTGCGTTGGGTTCCACGCAGTTGCTGGATTTTTTAATTTTTTCCCGCTTCGGCATTTTTTTCTGAAGTAAAATTCGCCCGCGAGCATGATAAATTGCATCATTTTTATTTAATTCACTAGTTTTTAGTATTTACCAGTGGTTTTTAACACTTTTGTGGTAAAATCATTGATTTTGTTTTTGCTCACGTGCGCATTTTTTCCGTTGTGCTCCTGTGCAAATTCTTGGAACCCTTTTCTCTCTATTTAAATTCAAAATTATTAATATTTGAAGGGTAATCCCCTCTCTTTTGGGGTGAGACTCTCTTGTTTGCTTTGAAGTGGCCTTTGTTAACAAGAGGTGTGGAGGTGGTTCTGTTTTTTCCTCTTTGTGAAAAAAAAATCTCTTAAAGTTGATTTTGATTTGCTTAAGCTTTGGCCTAACTATTATTATCTGGGCTTTCAGTCTACCTCCCCTCCCCTAAAAGCTCTGAGGAGAGTACCTCAAGTTAGCACAAAAGAAATGACAAGTCCCCTTGGGACTTTTATTATTACAAGTCTAGTTCTTTAGAAGTTGTTTCTCTGTCCAAGCCTCTTCCCTGCACAAAGATAGAGATTAATCTCCTCTTACCCTCCCTCCCTCCTGAAGGACTTAGGGAGACATCAGGAGTTGATAAAATTATGCCCTCTGCAACTGAATTTCTGAGAGCTTGGCAATTATTCCAGACCATATTTTTTCTGGGCGTGTTCTCGGCTCCTTCGGGTCTGAGTATTCCTTTCCTTGTTAATCTTTACGCCCTAGGATACTATTGTTATGATTATTATTAGTAATTTAGAAGAGGATTTTTCTTTCATGAACTCTTCTCGGGGCCCACTAATTCCAGTCAGTCACCCTGAGGTTGATTCAGGTTATGGTATAATGAGGCATATATATATATATATATATATATATATATATATATATATATATATATCATCCGGTGGACGGTGGACTCCCTGGACTTTTCCCTCCAGGATGACACTGATAAAGAGGTGGAGGATGATGAGTTTATAGATCTGGTGGTTGCTGTCCTCCAAAGAAGTTGACAACTCTCTGAAGACACCTACAGGTAGGTTCTGGAAACCCTTCCTTCTCTTTCGGGTTGACAGAAGCATTCAGATGAATTACCAGCTCGGTAAGTGTTCTGCTGTTTTTGTCTGTGCTCTTTCAGATTAAAGAGAGTTAGTGCAAACAGCGGCCTGCTTCTCAGCCTCGTGCCACTGTCTGCTTTCCCTCCAGAGATAGACTCTAGATAATCGTAAACCATCTGTAAGAAATTTTACCTTTGTAGCATACGCTATTGTATATTAAGAGTGTTTTGATGTATACTGTCCTTGTCATAGTGTGGCATCTCTGGAGCACTATTCACAAGGAGGTTTGCTGGAATACCCAAGTGGCATTTAGTTGCACTATGCTCTCATAGTAAGTCATAATGTTACAGCTTCTAGAGTTTTGGCATAGGTAATTTCCCTCGGGTTTGCCTGTCTGAAAAATTCCAGCCTTTTAGGTTATGCTTCGGTACAAATTTTGGTTTGTCTTTATGGCAAACTGAAGCTGACAGGCATATATGGACAAGTTTAACTCTCCTAGTATTCAGTTAAATATAAGCGTTCCTTCCCCAGAAGCCTCTTAGACAAATAGCACGAACAGTAACCTTCTCGGAGGTGCTGCCTGTCTATGGCATGGGTGAGGCTATGGTGCTCCACACATGGGATTCAATCAGTGGTTGAAAAACTGGTGCAGAGCTCAGGGATTTGGCTTCATTGGGGAGTGGGGTCCACTGGAGGATGCAGGCCTATACTGGCGTGATGGTCTGCATCTGTCCAGGAGGGGAACCAGGATCCTAGGTGATAGGTTTGATGCCTTTTGCGTTATCAACTAGCCAAGGGGAGGCACTAAAGAGGAGCAGGGAAATCCTAGCCCCCCAAAATAAATCAGGGTACTAAGTGAGGTAGACACCAACATAGAGATGTCAATAGGGAGAAGCGCTGAGGTAAATGGAAAAAGTGACAAATGCAATAAGGACAGGGATGGGGAAAAAAGGGGTAAGACCATCAAGAAATGGAGGGTAATGAGTACCAATGCCCGTAGTCTGGGCAACAAGCTCCTGAACTGGCGGCCTTGATGGAAGAGGGATGCCTGGATATCGTAGCAGTCACAGAAACATGGTACACAGAGAACCATGACTGGGATGTTAACATACCAGGGTACACAACCTACAGGAGAGACAAGGAGGGGAGAAGAGGGGGTGGAGTAGCTCTCATGTAAGGGAAGGGATAAAAGCAACTGAACAAAAGAGTAAACAGGGAAGAGAGGAGGCACTGTGGGGCAACTTAGAGACTGGAAATGGCACCACAATCCGCATAGAAGTTGTATACAGACCCCCATGTCAGTAGGAGGGAATGGACAAGGATATGATAGAAGGCATACTTAGGATGGCAGAGAAAGGGGAGATACTGTTGATGGGGGACCTTAATATGCCGGATGTCAACTGGAGCACCTTTGCTGCAGCCACATCCAAAAGCAGGGCCATTCTCGATGCCCTTCAGGTGGCATGCCTCAGACAGCTAGTTTTGGAACCAACTCATGAGGGAACAATCTTAGACCTCGTATTCTCAAATGGGGACAGTGAGAGGATTTCAGAAGTGGGTAGCCATTTGGGAACAAGTGACCACCAAACAGTGTGGTTCATGATAAACTCAGCTACAGAGTCAAGCCATACAAAAGTGAGGGTTCTGGACTTCAGGAGGGCTGACTTTGGCAAGATGGGAGAGTGCCTTAGAAAAGCACTAGCAAACAGGCTAGAAGGAGTGCTGGAGCAACAATGGGGAAATATCAAAACTGCCATCACAGAGGCAACATGCCTTTGTGTGAAGCAAATAAACAAATCAAAATGAAAGAAAAAGCCACTATGACTCTCAAAAGAGGTGGCGGTGAAGGTTAGTGAGAAAAAGATAGCATTTAGGAAATATAAGGAAACACAGAAGGAGCAGGACAGAGAACTGTACCAGTTAAGGCAGAAGGAAACAGGGAGGGTAGTCAGAATAGCAAAGGCCCAAACTAAGGAAAAGATAGCCAACTCAGTTAAGAAGGGGGATACAACCTTTTATAGGTATATCAGGAAATGTAGAAAGACAAAGGGAGGGATAGTGAGGCTGAATAGAATGGATGGTGGGTGGGCAGAGAGGGACAGTGAAAAAGCAGGGATACTGAATGAATCCTTCTGTTCAGTAGTCACAAAAGAGGAGGTGGGGGATGAGCCTAATCCAATTAACAGAAGCACTCTGGATAGGGGGGTCAATCTCAGTCCTTTCACAGAAGAAAGGGTTCTGAAAGAACTCCTAAAACTGAAGGTGGACAAAGCAATGGGGCCAAATGGAATTCACCCCAGAATTCTAAAAGAATTAAGCAGAGAACTAGTGACACCACAGACTACCCTTTTTAACAAATCATGGGAGGATGGTGTAGTACCTGAGGACTGGAGGAAGGCAGATGTGATTCCCCTTCACAAAAGTGGGACCAAGACAGAGGCAAGAAACCATAGACCTGTCAGTTTGACCTCTGTGGTAGGGAAAGTGATGGAATCACTTCTGAAGGAAAGAATTGTTGAGTACCTAGAGGTCAGTGGGGCACAGGACCCAAGGCAGCATGGGTTCACAGTGGGAAGGTCATGTCAGATGAATCTAATTGATTTCTTTGACTGAGTGACCAAAGTAGTAGACCTGGGAGGGGCTGTGGACATGTCCTACCTAGATTTTAGCAAGGCATTTGACACAGTCCCACACAAAAGATTAATAGTCAAATTAACCAGCCTGGGAGTGGATCCCAGGATGGTAGCCTGGGTAAAACATTGGCTGGACAACAGGACACAGAAAGTAATTGTAAATGGAGTCCACTCTGAAGAAAGAGGGGTTACTAGTGGGGTACCGCAGGGTTAAGTACTGGGTTCAGTCTTTTTGAATGTCTTTATAAGTGATATTGCAGAGGGACTGGAAGGAAAAGTGTGCCTCTTTGCAGATGACACAAAGATCTGCAACAGGGTTGATACACAAGGAGGCGTGGAAAGGATGAGAAGGGACTTGGCAAGGTTGGAGGAATGGTCAGAAGTATGGCAGCTTGGATTCAATGCAAAGAAGTGCAAAATAATGCACCTGGGAAACAAAAACCCAGGGGAAGATTACACAATGGGGAGGGAGGTAGTAACAACAACAAAAATGGAAAGGGACCTGGGGTAATCATATCAGATGACTTTAAGGTTGGCAAGCAATGTGAGAAGGTGGTAGGGAGGGCTGGGGGGATACTGGGATGTATAGGGAGAGGCAACACCAGCAGAAAACAGGAAGTTGTTATCCCCCTGTACAGACAGTTGGTGAGACCCCATCTGGAGTACTGCATCCAGTTCTGGAGACCCCATTTCTGCAAGGACATAGACAGGATGGAGGCAGTTCAGAGGAGGGCAACTAAAATGGTGCAGGGTCTGTAAGAGAAGCCATACGAGGAGAGACTAAAGGAGCTTAATATGTATACCCTTGAGGAAAGGAGGGAGAAAGGGGGGACATGATAGAAACGTTTAAGTACCTCAGTGAAATCAACAAAGTCCAAGAGGGTAGCATCTTTCAGAAAAAGAGATGTGCAAGAACAAGGGGATACAATTTGAGGATAGAGGGGGGACAGCTCAGGGGCAATGTGAGGAAGTATTTTTTCACAGAGAGGGTGGTGGATGCATAGAACAGCCTTCCTGAGGAGGTTATGGGGTCTAAAACTTGGGAGAATTCAAGAATGCATGGGACAGACATAAGGCAATTTTTGTGGGGGGTAGGAAGAAATAGGCTGTTGGTTAAATAGGATCTGCAGCTTATCCTCTAGGTAGGGAAATGGGCAGACTAGGTGGGCCAAGCGGTCCTTATCTACCGTCAAAGTCTATGTTTCTATGTTTCTATGTCTCTATGTCTCATTGGGGGGCTTCGGGTAGGAATTATTCTCCCTTTAACCTTTTTTCCCTACGTCAACACATTAGGAAATTTCCAAATGTGATGTTTTCCAGGGGTTAAGGCAGGAATGCTCTTTTCATTCCTGATAATCCCTTTTTCTTCAGTTACTTTTCTTCTTGGTTGAAGTTTTAACCCCTTCTTTGGTTGGTGAAAAAAAAATTAAATAAAGGGAGATAGATATATGCAGATATTAACATTTAAATATATATACTGTATATCTATGTGCATAATAAGTAAATAAATATCTAAAGAGTACCTCGTGAGGGTCAAAGTCGTGAAAGGGTTCCCTCCTGCTTGGGAGCTGGACCTTTATTCTCAGACTATTACCTGAACCTTAAAGGAAATTAGGGAACAGCAAATCATTATCAATTTTCACAACCAGAGGTCAGGGTGCTTCCTTGACTCAGTTCTTTCTTTTGCAAATGTAAGGGATTTTTCTTGTCTACCTCAATACATTCTATATTCTCAGTTCCTTAGTATGGTTTTTTTTCTCAGGCAGTTTTATTCCATGCCGTTTAGACTGCCTTCAGAATGTTCTCAGATACGGAGTAAAAATCAGGCTGTTCTCCAGGTATCTGGGTAGGTTGGCGGTTCTCCCCTGAAGACAGGGACTCTATGGTTTCCCCTATCAGAGGCTTGGCCGACCTTAGTCAATTCTCCTTGACTTCGGTCTGACATGTTGTTCCCTACAGTCTCGAGGGTTCTTTGTTCCTACTAAAAAAAAAAAAGAAAGTTCCCTAACTATTTAAATCTCGGCAACTCTTAGGGGGCAATGCTCATCTCTTGTCAGGGGCAGCTCTTTCCCTACATGGGGTGCATAATTTTGTCACTAGAGTCCCAGGGGCTAGGCCTCAAGGTAGATTCCAAATAAGAGAATTTTTTGTGAAGCCTGAACCCTGTTACAAACTGGACTGGTGTAAGGAAACAGTGAACGTCACACCTCTCCCCTTCAAATCTTCGGTACAGAGGCTTCCTTCCAGTTGGCGCTTCCCTTCGGGGGGGTTCCATCATTGGGTCTTGGTTTCTGAGCGAGTCCTTCTTTCATCAGTCCCTGGAATCTCAGAGCATCTCTATTAGGTCTGCATGTTTTCAGTCCAGAGGTCATTTAGTTTGATATCCCTGCCCTGTATCACGCTAATGAGTATTTGGGACACAGGGCTTCCAATCTCTCCAGAACAGCTATGAGTAGTGATCTCTAGCTGGTTTCTTTGGAGGTGTCTTAGTCACTCATCCATCTGTCGGGCAAGGACAAAACGTTGGCATAGTCAGGGCCACCACAAGTGGGCCCTTTGGCAGATCTTCTAGGCCACAATAGTCAGGGCCACTGCAAGTGAGCCCTCAGCTCACAAGTCCTAGCCACATCGTTCAGGGGGAATGGTCAGGCCCAGATCTGAATTTTCGCCTCCAGCCCAACCTCCAGTTTCTTCCCTTTTTTTTCTTGTTGCAGGCCCCAGCTCGGGGTTCCATCCAATGGATTTTATTATCTCAAGACTGGTTGAGAAGTTTTCTCTCTCCTTATATCCCTTGTTTCCTAAGTACCTCTCTAGTTAAGGTATCAGCAACCACGATCCTGGTGGCTCTGGACAACCTTGGTACTTTCTGAAAAATGTTTCAGTTAAACAGCCTTCTGGCTGCTTTCGTTTCCACTAGCTACTGCCTTCCTTGTTCAGGAGTAGTGTTTTTCTCAGCTCCCAGTCTTTTCTTCTCAAGGCCAAGTTCCTGAGAGGCTAGATCTCCTGTATCCAAACAAGGCCTGGAACGTCTATGGAAAAAAAAAAAAAAGAGGTTTTAGTATCACGAAAACCTCGGTTTTCCTAGGGGAAGTGTTTTTTCCCCTTGGTACAAGGACAAGAGCCTAGAGTTTTTCAATCCTCTTTCCTCTCATGACTGGATTATTTAGTTCATATCCAGGCATTACTGTCTGGTACTTTGAACTAGTTTGGTCTTGTGTCTTGTTTCCTGTAAAAATATAAAGGTTTTTATTTTCCTTCCAACAGTGGGACAGTAGGCCTCTTTTTTGGGAGTACACCTAGCGGTTACTCAGATTCTTTTTACGTCAGGCAAGACAAATCTGTCTTTTGTCAGACCATTTCAAATAATTCCACAAGGGGCCATTTCACTTCCAGAGCCTTCTAGGGACCAGAGTTTTTTCCCACGGAACACAAACCTCTGTGCGTTCAAGTTCATGAGGTGTCCCTTTGAACCTGTGGAAATTCTGTCCTGAAGCGAGTAACATCGTAGACAACTTTTCTGCTTGTTTTTCTCTGTCAGATGTGTTTCAGAGTTTCAGGTTGTTCTCTTAGGCCTTATCTTCTCAGTGCCTTTAAGAACAATTTAGTCTTCTGGATGGATAGGAAATCCAGTTCCACCTTCATCCGCCCTTTTTTCTCTGCCTGTACTCCTCTCAGGCAAGTCTTGTCTAGGCTATCTCAAGCTGCTTGGATGGGGCATGAATTAGTCCTGCCGGTCTGCTTCAGCAGTCCTAGCAGTTCAGGTACTGACATTATCAGACCTTCCTTTCCTGAGTTTTTGCAGAAAAGGAGAATCCAGTGACCAAGCATATTTTTCCCATGGGACTATTTTCCCATATTTAGGGTCTGCTACAGTAAGGCTGACATCAGCCCTTCTCGTGCTTAGGGCCTACCTCCTGGAGACCAGCTGCCTCATGGGCAGCGTTCAAGGTTATATCCTCACCAGAAGTGAGCAGATCACTTACTGTAAATGCTTTTCACATTCAATAAGATCTTTCTTGGATGTGTAGTCTGATAGGATGCCAGTTTTGGCAGGATGGTAATTCAGAGCCTCTTCTTAAAATAGGTTTCTGTGCCCTCCTCCCAACTACACTGCTTCGAAGTCTGCACCTGTCAATAGATGCTAAAGAATTCCTGGGGTGAGAAGAAACAATTACTCAACGAAGTAATATTACTTTCCAGGGTATTCTTTAGCATTATTGACCCTCCCACTTCCCTCCTCGAAACCTTTGTCTTAGGCCTCTGCTAGGAGATTTAGCCAAATTTGATGACTGTCATTCATTTGTGTGATTTAAAAAAAAAAAAAAAAAAATGTTTTTTTCATAATAATGAGTTAGAATATATCGTGGGTTATTGCTAACAGGTGTTTTGCCCCTAGCGGGCACAGTTTTTGCTCTTTTTCAGCTCCGAAATGCGTTCTGAGGTCCCTCAGGCTGACTGCAGGCAGCACTCTACTCTAACTGTATCCTGATTGGCCAATGCCTTCCTCATTTGCATTGATTCCTCCTCTCCAGGGCAGCTGAACCCAGCTGGCATACTGCACCTGTCAATAATGCTAAAGAATACCCTGGAAGAAGTAATATTACTTCGGTGAGTAATTGTTTCTTATAGGCCATGGTATAAATGTACCACAACTATAATAAAATGGTGCCTCTAATACCCCTCATAGGAAGGCCAAATACTAAATGATATAGGGAGAAAGGTTCTTCTATCTGAAATAATTTCCTCAGCTGTTCTTGTATCTGTCCCTTACAGGTGTCTGAAAAAGGACAGGAGTAAAATATATGGACAGGGGTAGCCTTCTGCTCCACACACAATCTCCAGCAAGCAGGGGGTAGGGCTGTGCCCCACTTTGTCACCCTATCCGGGGTCAGAAAAAATGTAACTTTAACCCTCCAGGAGAATTCCTGTGATAATGGAAAGGAAGTCACCTTAGCCGAATTACCCCATACTTTGTTCCAGTCTAAAGGTGAGAGGTGAGCTCCCCAGTCCCTTTCCCATTTTGTGATAATATACTGACTTGTCTTAGCTTTGTGAGCAATTTAAAAACTGATATATCTTCGTAATTGTTGGTTCGGAGGTTGTTAGGGAAAACAGATCCTCAAGGGGTATGTGTCCAGTGAGATCTGTGGGATTCTGTGACATAAATCTTAGTTTCCTTTGGATGTACGTAGATATCTGTAAATAGTGCCATTTATCTTTCTCAGTCCATCCCAGTTTTTGGGCACAATCCTCAAAAGTAAACATAAGTGCCCCTTTCATAAGCTGCTTTGGGTACATGAACCCTTTCATCGCTTGGTGTCTGTACTGGGGTCCAGACCACCAGGTAGGAAATATAGGGCATTTACTAGCCAGCAGTATTTCCAGATATCTGTTCTAATGTTAGGGTATTTGCAGAACATGTCCCAAGCTGTTCGAGTAGTTTGTATAGCTCTATATTCTTTTACTACTGGAGGCCTTTGGGCAGAGGGCTGGTAGAGGCATGAAGATGGGGTATCACCCTGTAAAAGGGTGGTTTCTATACCCTGCCAATGTGTCCCTGCAGGAGTATGTGTCCAGAGGAGGGAATACTTCACTTGGGAAGCTATCCAATATTCTAAAATATCTGGCACAGCCTGGCCACCTGTTTTTTTATCTGTCATTAGAAAGGTTCTATGTAGTCTAGGTTTCTGGTTGGCACAATTAAACTTAAATATCTTCCCCTGGATATCCCTAAACCATTTTTGGGATAATGCAACAGGAACGCATTGCAACAAGTATAAAATTCCAGGTAATATATTCATTTCTACCATTTGAATTCTGGAATACATGGGGAAAGGGAGTATCAGCCATCTTTTTATGTCTGTTTCTATTTGTGTTGCTATTGGTTTATAGTTATCCAGAAATAAACAATTAGTATTAGCCCTTAGGGTAACTCCCAAATACGTAAGGGTATGAAAATCCCATCTCATCTTGTATTTTGCTCATAGGGCTAGCGAATGGGTGTAATTTATATTTAAAATCTCTGTTTTTGTGGTAGAAGTGTATACCCTGACAATAAATGATATTCCTCTATGATGTCCAGTGCTCTAGGCAGGGAAATGTCTGGAGATGTCAAATATAAAAGGACATCATCCGCATAGAGTGCAATCTTATGTTCCTTCCCTGCTAATTGGACGCCCTTTATGCTCTGGCCTGTCCTTATCCATTGGGCCAGGGGCTCAATATATAAAGAGAACATCGAGGGTGACAAAGGGCACCCCTGCTGTGTGCCTCGCCCTAGTAATCCCTCTGGAAATCATCCCATTAGTGTATATATATATGCATGTGGGTCTGTATACAACCTTGCTATTGTAGCTATAAAGGTATCCGTGAACCTAAACCCAGCAAGTATCTCATACAAAAATGTCCAATTCACTTGGTCAAATGCTTTTTCTGCACCTAGGCTGATTATTAATGCCCCCTCTTTGCTCTTAGTTAAATGGTCTATGATATGTATTGTTCTACGGGTATTGTCTGCAGCTTGTCTATTAGGGATAAATCCTGTCTGATCTCTATGGATCAGATTTTATATTACTGATTGGAGTCGTCTGGCTAAGATGGATGTAAAAAATGTGTAGTCCGCATTTAGAACCGAATTTGGTCTGTATGAGGAGCAGGCTGTTAAGTCCTTAGCTAGGAGCCATGAAGACTGGGGACCTCCCTCATAGTACTTTTGTTTCAGAAAATGTAGATTTCTCTCTACCCTAAGGTAATTGGGTCTTCAATCTCTTAAGCTCCTTTCCCCTCTCCCTATCAAGTCTAATTTTTTGTTGCTCTTCCAAGATTTTTATTTGTGTTTCCCATTGTTTTTGTTTCTCTGCCCTTTGTCTTTTTCTGCCCGTGTCAATTTCAATCAGCTTGCCGCGGACCACAGCTTTAACAGTGCCCCAAAGGATCCCCCTACTTACTCCACTTGCCTCATTCTCCTGCATAGTCTGAGTCATTACCTGTGGGATCTGCTCCAAAACCTCGGGGTTATTAAGAAGTGACAGGTTTAGTCTTCAAAACGTGGACCTTTGTGGCATGGAGAGATCTATTGTCAAGGTTAAGGGTGCATGATCTGACAATCTGAGATTGCCATTCTCACACTGTTGCGCTCACCCTAAGGAATCTCTGGACAGGAAGAAATAGTCTAGTCTTGAATATAACTGATAAGTTGTGGAGTAATGAGTAAAACCCCTTCTCTGACCTTCGAAGAAAGTCCACGCAACCTGGAGTCCTAATCTTGCTAAAAGGGACCTAACTTGTTTTATAATTTTATGGGATTTCTGGGGAATTCTGGAGGTGGTGTCATTGACCAGGTTGAGGGTCCTATTCCAGTCATACCCCAAAATGGTCTTTCCTTCTGCCTTCTCAGCTAGAAGTAATAATATTTTTCTGATATCTCGAAAGGAGAATTAGGAGGCACATATACCGAGGCCAAGGTAATTTTGTGTCCATTAAGGGAGCCCTTTTAAAGAGCATATCTCCCTTCACTATTCTGTACTGCTCTGTAACTTCAAGGGGGGCATGCCTTGTGACTAATACGGCAACCCCTCGGCATCTGCCTTGCTTATAGGAAGAAAAGAAGACCTCTGAATAACCAAAATTCAGTAATTGCTCATGTTCTTTTACGGACAAATGTGTCTCTTGAAAGAGAATGATAACTGGTTTCATTTGTTTTATATATAGTACTTTTTTTTCGTTTAATCGGGGTTGGTAGACCACTGACATTATATATCAGTATTTTGATTCCCATATCAGTCTAAGAGATTCTGTCGGTTTGCACCTTGGCCAATGGCAGGACCCCTTCCCTCTCCACTTCCTCCTAAATAGTCTCTGACGTTGGGAAAGAAAACTGTACCCGGTAAATAAAAACACAAGCATAACATTAACAAACACTAAACTTTGTATAGAACCAACTATCTAAATGAGATCCATCTATAAAATGCATTTTGCACAATTCACCTCCAAGGTAGTGGCACTGAAATCCCTCTGCAGAGGTTAGAGACACCTGCAGAGCTGTAGCATTGTGCGTATCCTCCACTGTGAGGCTTGCTACAGGGCCAATTTACTCGATGGAAATAAACATGGAACCATTGCCCTAGAAGAAACAGTAAACTCCACCACTGACCTGGCTGCACTGTAATTGTGCTTCTCTCAGCTCCCCCCCCCCCCCCGATGGGCATCCTTCAGTAAAGATCTGCTTTTCCATCAGATCAGGCATCTTCCATTTGTAAATGTATGGGATTTACTATGACATCCCAAAATAGCAATGCGTCCTACTCCCTCCCCATCTTCATTTTTCTCTTTTTTTTCTTTTCCCCAGTCATTAACAGTGTACCGAGTCCAAGGTCCAGTATATAGTCTGGGTCTGAATATGCCCTTCCCCCCCTTTACTCTGCTTGCAATAGTAGGAAAATGTCTTTTAGCAATGCAAAATAATCAGTTCGGATACACATTTAAATCTGAGTGTCCGAGCAAAACAGCTGGATCTCCACAGTCTAGGAGCCATTGCAGCTAAGAGCCAGGATGGAACAGTCCCTAAATTGACTTAAATTTTTAGGGGCAATCAGCGGCAGGTATATGCTGCTTGATTTTGATGCCCTGCCATGTCACATCTACTTCGCCTCCCCCCCGAAAGTCCCAGTGCACATCTCCAGCACCAGCTGTGCTAAAATATCACTGGGTCTCCTTGGGAGATGTCAAAAAATCTTTTAAAAGTACCTTCAAACACAGTGTTAATTTGCCAGGTGTTTGCTACATCTCAATCTTTTGTTCTCCGATTGCTGGAAGGTGGTCTATGTTGTTCCGAAGCAGTTCCTGAGGGAGCTAAATGAGGATGTACCCTGTTGCAAGTTGTCTTGTCCCCCTGGGAGCAGTTTATATAGCTGTATAAGGTTCCTGTCTGCTTCGGACATTCTTTGTTCTGGTCTGCTCTCCAGTGGGATCCCTCGATCTTTAAGGGCTGTTTCGGCTTCTTCTGGAGTCAGGTACATCTGAGGACCCTCATCCCAAAATATTTTTATTTGAGTAGGGTAGGGGGTCTGGAATCATATTTTTGTGCTGTGCAAAGCTCTCATAATTGGTCTATATAGTAACTGCACTCTCTGGATTTTGGGGGGATAATCCTGATCTATGAACAGTCTGGCACCTTGATTTATTCTGCTGCCAAGCCTGCCAAAGAACTTCCTCTTTAGTGTGATAGCTCGAGAAGTTCATCAGTATTTGGCGTGGTCTAGAGGTGGGATTTGAGGGCCACGGCACTAGGGTATGATGTGCCCACTCAATTCGAACTTGTTTCTAACAGTCACCTGTGGTTGTGGACTACCCACCACCCACCCTTCCCACCCCCAGGCGGCATTTCCTTTATAGCCAAAGTTCTGACATCACTTCTTCAACAGGTCTTGGGTCAGAACTGTCATATTCTTAATAACCCATCACAGTGCATAAAGGGTAAGTACACACCACCATAAAAAAATAAAAATAAATGTATATATATTATGTACTGTATATTACAAGGGAGAGGGACATGTGGGGAGTGGTGCAATGCACTGGCTGTGGGGCAGCAGTTTTCCGGGAGACATTCTGGAAACTGCATTGCTGTCCTATTTGCAGGCAACTGTCAGCTCTGAGGGAGGAGACTGCCCACCTCCAGGCTGAACTGGCAAGGACAAAGGAGGCCTCCCCCACCCATAGAGCACCACTGCCACAACCACTGCCTCAGAGGTTGCCAAGTATGAAGAGCAGTTTGACCACAGTGGGTTCTGGGATGGTGCGGGTGGTGGAACAGAGGCGAAGACCCCTAGTTGTACCTCTACACAAATCACACGCCAGTCTAGCAGAGCAAGGATCCTCTATGATGGCACCCTCAGTGGAGACCAAGAAGAATGCTGAGGACATCCACAAGGGAGACCCACAAAAGGGTGGTAAGGGACACCACAGGGGAAGGAAACAGCTTCTGATAGGGGACTCAATTGTTAGGGGGGTAGAACTGGGGAAGGGAGAGGAGAGGGAAGTAAGCCTGCCTGGTGCCATGGCTTGAGGGACAAGAAGTAATCCTCACGATTGCAGAAGCAGCATCACAGGAGAGGGAACTAGATATCATTGTCCACCTTGAGAAAATGACCTAGCTATGCATGGAATCAGTGCAGTGCAGGATGAATTTGTGGAGTTGGGAAGGGGCCTCAGACAGGTAGCAAGCATGGTTACCTTCTCAGAGTTGCTGCCAGTCCATGGCAGGGGTGAGGCTAGGGTACTGCACACCATGCAGTTTAATGAATGGTTGCAAAACTGGTGTAGAGCACAGGGCTTTGACTTCATTGGGGACTGGGGATACACCTGGAGAGATGAAGGTCTGTACTGCATGATGGTCTGCATCTGTCCACGAAGGGAACCAAGCTCTTAAGTGACAGGTTTAAATGCTTCCTTGGCAAGCTTTTAAACTAGCCAAGGGGGGAGGTGCTGATAAGAGGCAGGAAATTTCAAGCTTCCCCCCACAAAACATGGCAGGTAGTAAGGTAAACACTGAGGTACAGAGCTCAACAGAGGGCAGGACAGGGGTAAATGGAAAAATAGACAAAGGCAATAAGAGCAGGGATGGGGGGGAAAAAAGGATAAAGCCAACTTTAAATGGAGGGCAATGAGTACCAATGCCCATAGTCTGGGAAACAAGCTTCCTGAGCTAGTAGCCCTGATGGAAGATGAAAAATTAGATATTGTGGCAGTCACAAAAACATGGTGCACGAGAACCATGACTGGGATGTCAACATACCGGGGTACACAGTCTACAGAAGGGACAGGGAGGGTAAAAGAGGAGGTGGAGTAGCTCTATACATAAGGGAAAGGATCAAAACTGCAGAACTAAAAAGTAAAGGGGGAGGACAAGAGGCACTCTGGGTCACCTTGGAGACAGGGAATGGCATCACAACTGGCCAGGGTTATATAGACCCCCATCTCAAGGGGAGGAAACAGACAAGAAATGATAGAGGACATTCTCAAAATGGCTGAAAAAGGGAGATACTGTTGATGGGGGACCTGAATATGCCAGATGTTAACTGGATGACAATGTACTACAGCCACATCCAAGAACAGGGTCATTTCGATGCCTGCAGGACAGGCCTCAGACAGCTAGTGTTGGAACCCACTCAGGAGGGAGCAATACTAGACCTGGTACTCTCAAATGGAGAGAGGATCACAAATTTAGAAGTCAGTGACATCTGGGAACAAGTGACTACTTGCACAATGTGCTTCACAATAAGCACAACCATGGAGACAAGCCATACAAAAACAAGGATACTGGACTTTAGAAGGGCCGACTTTGGCAAAATGGGTGAATACCTGAGGAATGCACTACCAAATGGCCAAAAATGAGGGGTGGAAGAACAGTGGAGAAAAATCAAAACTGCTATCATAGAGGCAACAAGCCTTCGTGTGGGACAAATAAAGAAAACAAAGCGGAGTATAAAACCACTATGGTTCTCAAAAGAGGTGGCAGGGAAGGTTAAGGAGAAAAAGGCTGCATTCAGAAAGTAAAAGGAATCACAGAAGGAGCACGACAGGGAACTGTATCAATTAAAGCAGAAAGAAGTGGGAAGGCAGTCAGAATAGCAAAGGCTCAAACCGAGGAAAAATAGCCAACTTAGTTAAGAAGGGGATAAACCTTTATAGGTACATTAGGAGCATAGAAAGGTTAAGGAGGAATAGTGAAGATTAACAAAGAGGTGGGAGGTGGGCAGGGGAGACAGTGAAAAGGCAGAGATACTGAATGAATACTTTTGCTCAGTATTCACAAAAGAAGATGAGGAGGAGTTACCTAAACCAGACAATAGAAGCACTCTGGTTAGGGGGGTTGACACCAGTTCATTTATAGAAGAAAGAGTCCTGAAAGAACTCCTACAACTCAAGGTGGACAAAACAATGGGGCCTGACGGGATTCACCCCAGAATCTTAAAAGAACTAAGGGAGGACCTAATGACACCACTGACCACACTTTTTAACAAATCATAGGAGGATGGGGTGGTACCTGAGGACTGGAGGAGGGCAGATGTGATTCCCCTTCACAAAAGTGGGAGCAAGGCAGAAGCAGGAAACTACAGACCTGTAAGTTTGACCTCAGTGGTAGAGAAAATGATGGAATCACTTCTGAAAGAAAGAATTGTTGAGTACCTAGAAGCCAGCAGGGCACAGGACACAAAGCAGCATGGATTTACGGCAGGAAGGTCATGTCAGATGAATCTAATTGATTTCTTTGACTGGGTGGCCAAAGTAATAGACCAGGGAGGGGCTGTGGGTATGGCCTACCAGACTTTAGCAAGGCATTTGACACAGTCCCGCACAAAAGACTAATAATCAAGTTAGCCAGCCTGGGAGTGGGTTCCAGAGTGGTAGCCTGGGTAGCAAACTGGCTGCACAACAGGACACAGAAGGTAATAGTGAATGGAACACATTCTGAAGAAAGGGGGGCTACTAGTGGAGTACCTCAGGGCTCAGTACTGGGTCCAGTCCTCTTTAACATCTTTATAGGTGACATTGCAGAGGGTCTGGACGGAAAGGTATACCTCTTTGCAGATGACACAAAGATCTGTAACAGAGTTGATACACGGAAGGGGGTAGAAAGGATGAGAAGGGACTTGTCAAGGTTGGATGAATGGTCAGACATATGGCAACTTAGATTCAATGCAAAGAAGTGCAAAGTAATGCACCTGGGAAACAAAAACCCAGGAGAAGAGTACACAATTGCAGGGGAGGTACTAACAACAACAAAAATGGAAAGGGACTTGAGGGTAGTCATATCAAATGACTTAAAGGTGGGTAAACAATGTGAGAAGTCAGTAAGGTGAGCCCGGGGATACTGGGATGCATAGGAAGGGGCATCACAAGTAGAACAAGCATTTGTCAATGCCGAACGTTCGCTTGCAGGTATTTGCAGTGAGGTTTGGCACGTATGGTGCTTTACCCTAATGCCCTGTGCGATTGCTGGTATTTGCACAATAAATTTTTAGCATGACCTTTTTGTTACCCCCCATTGTGTACTACATAGGCGGAAACACGTTTTGGGCAGGATGTGAAAAATGACAGCTGTACTGCTCATAAGGAAGTGTGGTAAAATGGCAATGTTGAAAATCTGGAGTGGAATTATTGAAAATTCACAAACCTACGAGCGTGCATGGGAACTGTGCAACGCACACTTGTAAAACAGTCATTGTTAGGAATTTTTTCACCAAATTTTCAACATTGGCATTTTAAAACCTCTGCTAATGAACAGTGTCACTGTGATTGTCTTACTGTGTCCCATACATTGATTTTGCACACCGACTGTGCCATTGTACACTACATGGGCGGAAACACGTTTTGGGCAGGATGTGAAAAATGACAGCTGTACTGCTCATAAGGAGGTGTGGTAAAATGGCAATGTTGAAAATCTGGAGTGAAAATATTAAAGATTCGAAACTTACAAGCGATGTAGAACTGCACAATGCATGCTCGTGAAACAGTTATTTTAGGAATTTGATCACCAATTTTCAACATAGCCATTTAAGATCTCTGCTCATGAACAGTGACACTGTGATTTTCTTAATGTGTCCCATACACTTGATCGCGGCGCTGTGGTACCATTAATAGCTACATGGAGGGAACACATTTTGGGCAAGATGTGAAAAATGACAGCTGCACTGCTCATAAGGAGGTGTGGTAAAATGGCATTTTGAAAATCTGGAGTGAAAATATTGAAAATTGTGAAACTTACTGAGCGTGCATAGAAACTGCGAATGAACACTCGTAAAAAGTCATTTTAGGAATTTTATCACCAAATTTTCAACATAGCCATTTTAAGACCTCTGCTCATGAACAGTGTCACTGTGATTTTCTTACTGTGTCCCATACATTGATTTCGCACACCGACCGCGCCATTGTGCACTACATGAGCGGAAACACATTTTGGGCAGGATGTGAAAAATGACAGCTGTACTGCTCATAAGGAGGTGTGGTAAAATGGCAATGTTGAAAATCTGGAGGAAAATATTGAAATTAGAAACTTATTCGGCTGCATGTGAGGAACTGCACAACGATGCTCGAAACAGTTATTTGTAGGAATTTGTTCACCAAATTTTCAACATAGCCATTTTAAGATCTCTGCTCATGAACAGTGACACTGTGATTTTCTTAATGTGTCCCATACTTGAGTTCGCACACTGACTGTGCCATTGTGCGCTACATGGGCGGAAACACGTTTTGGGCAAGATGTGAAAAATGACAGCTGCACTGCTCATAAGGAGGTGTGGTAAAATGACAATGTTGAAAATGTGGAGTGAAAATATTGAAAATTCGCAAACTTACGAGCGTGCATAGGAGCTGCGCAATGAACACTCAGAAACAGTCATTTTAGAATTTTTTCACCAAATTTCAACACAGCCATTTTAAGACCTCTGCTCATGAACAGTGTCACTGTGATTTTCCTAATATGTCCCATACATTGAGTTCGCACACCAACTGCGCCATTGTGCGCTACATGGGCGGAAACACATTTTGGGCAGGATGTGAAAAATGACAGCTGCACTGCTCATGAGGTGGTGTGGTAAAATGGCAATGTTGAAAATCTGGAGTGCAAATATTGAAAATTCACAAACCTACGAGCGTGCATAGGAACTGCGCAACGCATGTTCGTAAAACAGTCATTTTTAGGAATTTGTTCACCAAATTTTCAACATAGCCATTTTAAGACCTCTGCTAATGAACAGTGTCACCGTGATTTTCTTAATGCATCCCATGCATTGATTTCGCACACCGACTGCGCCATTGTGCGCTACATGGGCGGAAACAAGTTTTGGGTGAGATGTGAAAAATGACAGCTGTACTGCTCATAAGGAGGTGTGGTAAAATGGCAATGTTGAAAATCTGGAGTGAAAATATTGAAAATTCACGAACTTACGAGCCTACATAGGAACTGCACAACAGACGCCAGAAACAGTTTGTTTTTATTTTGTACCAAATTAAATAATCGATCTATTTCAGATGACGATTGTCATGGCATTATTCAGCCTGAAGGGTGATTTCACGCAGTGACCGCGCAGTGACTGCGAATCACCCTTCGGCCCGAATAACGCCATGACAGTGACATCATTCATGAGAAGGGTCCAAAACCCCATTTTGGAAATGTGGTAAAAATTCCAAAAATGCCTGAGATATGCAATAAGTTGAAACCCCTATCTAGCCCATTATACAGCTTACCGGCATTTCCTCAGTTCGCGGTCGGCTTTGAAGAGTGCAGACTTGTTCCCGGTCCACTGAAGATCGCCGCGCCGGAGCTCCGGAGGTAAATATGGGGTGAGGGGGTGGGGAGGCTGGGCGCAGGGTGGGTGCGGGTTGTGGGAGGGGACTGGGAGAAGCGCCTGTGGGACCGCTTTCGCTTACAGGTGGAAATAAAAAGACTATCGGATGTTTGCCATGCTGGTGGGCCCCAGCATGGCAGAAGGATGGCTGGGGCTGAGGAGCCGACGGGGATTGGGCACCCCATCAGCAAACAACGCTGGTACATTTGCCACGCTGGAGTGGGCCTCAGCGTGGCAGAAGGATGGCTTGGGGGGCCGGAGCCAACAGGGGATTGGGCACCCCTGTCGGCAAACAACACGGATGTTTGCCATGCTGTGGGCTCAGCGTGGCACCAAAGCTTTGGGAGCGCCAGGACGCCGGGGCGCGGCGTGACATGATGTTTCGTATGACAGCGGTGGTTTTCGAAGTGAAGACCACTGCTGTCACACACAGCTCCGCACCCATTGGTGCAAGATCGCCATGCCTGCTCAACAGGAGCAGTGGATTGCAAGGACAGGTACACCTCCAAAGTGTGCTACTTCCTTCCTAACGCTCTTGCACACGCCAAGCGTAAATAAAAAGGGAAGTGGTTATCCTCTGTACAGACAGTTGGTGAGACCCCATCTGGAATACTGTGTGCAGTTTTGGAGACCCCATCTACGCAAGGACATAGACAGGATGGAAGCAGTCCAGAGGAGGGCAACTAAAATGGTGCAGGGTCTGCATTAGAAACCATATGAAGAGAGACTGAGAGAGCTTAATATGTATACCTTGATGAAATGTGGACGGGGGACATGATAGAAACTTTCAAGTACCTCAAGGGAATCGACAAAGTCCAGGAGGGTAGCATCTTTCAGAAAAAGAGATGTAAGAACAAGGGGTACAATTTAAAGATAGAGGGGATGACTCAGGGTAACGTGAAGAAATTTTTTTCACCGAGAGAGTGGTGGATGCATGGCACCGCTTCCTGGGGAGGTGTTGGGTCTAAAACAGTGGGGAATTCAAACATGCATGGGACAGACATAAGGCAATTGTAGTGGGGGTTGCAGGAAGTAGGCTGTTGGTTAACTAGAATCTGTAGCTTATCCAATAGGAAGGGAAATGGGCAGACTGGGTGGGCCAAGTGGTCCTTATCTGCCATCAAAGTCTATGTTTCTATGTTTCCAATGTGAGTGGCAAGGCAAGGATGTTGCAGAGCATATCTTGCAGAATTAGGGCCATATTTTCTGTCTCTGCCCCCTCTGGTAGTCCCGATAGCCTTAGGTTATCCCTCCTTTAGCTAGCCTCTAAATCTACACACTTAGCATGTAGTAGGTTGGTGTGATCAAAAAGAGAGGCCAAGGAATCTCTGTGCATAGCTGAGTCCATTTCCAGCAATGGGACTGTTATCTATCTCCTTCAATGATGAGTCCAAGTCCGAAAGCTTCAGGTGTAATTTTTGAAATTCTGTTTTCTTTGTGCTGCGCTTGTATTTCTGCCAATACTGTGTCTAGACCCGTGGTGTTTTGTTGGCTTGAATCACTCCCGGGGCCCAAGGCCTGTTGCTGAGCTCGTGGTGGAGAAGGGCTGTGGCTTCTGTCCTGGGATAGTAATCGGTATCGGGAGCCATCTAATGTCATCTGGTTCCAATCCAACTGGTGTTTTGCAGGTTTATTGCTGTCCCTCCCTTTCGGTGGCATTTTTAAGGGTTGAAGGGGTCAATTTTATAGCTAAGGGGGCTTTTTATTGCCCATCTGTAGAGGAGCTTTCCATTTAGGCTGCTGCTCAGGCCGTGGAGGAAATCTGGGAGTTCAACAAAATTCTTATTTAACATATCTGCTGCTTTTTTATGAGTATAGGACTTCCCATTTTCTATGATAACTATGTCTGGGGTACGAGTTTTGGTGTTTGTTAGGAAATTAAATATCGACCAATATATTTTTGGGTCTGTCGTTAGATTTATTTGTTGTTTATAAATGTACCCTTTTGCTTTTTTGACTTCCTGGGATACCTTATTTTTTATATTTTTGAATCTGTTCCGAACCTCTTGATCCAGTGACCTGTTTGCTTTGTTCCATAGACAGTTTTTTAATCGTATTAGTTTTTTTTTTTTTCATTTACCTAGAGCAGGTGGTTCTTTTTCTGAATTAGTTTTTTATATGGAGCAATTTGGTTGCAGAGGTCTAGGAACCTATTTGAAAATTCTTCAACTGCAAGGCTGAGATAAGGAATTAATTAAATTCTGTCACTTGGCTCTAAAAAACACATTTTTAAAAGCTAATTGGTCATAGTTTTTATAAAATCATTTAAATCTTTCTGGTTCTTTTGGTGGTTTAGAGGGTTTTAAGTGGACACTGACAATACAGCCAGTGACATTATGATCACCTACGTTTGGGGGATTAACGTATTTAGTTAATATTTTCAACTCTGGGGATACAAAGATTAGATCCAGAATGTTCCCTGTATTTTGAATTTTTCCTTTCCTAGTCAGTGTTTCAATAAGTTGGACTAAGTTTAGTACCTGCAATGAATGTTCTAACTTTTGCCCTCTTGGCCCCCCACGCAGCATTGAAATCACCAATTAAGACCAACTTTCTGTTTGTAGCATGTTCTGATATAATTTGGGCAAATTTGTCAAAACAGGCCATTTTAATCTTTGGGGGAAAGTAAATTACCCCAATTGTAAGATCTAAAGTGTATAGATACACCAACAGACATTCAATACCATCTATTTTGTCAGAAAACACGACCTTGGAATGTCCAAGTGAATGCTTTACATACAGTTGAACCCCCCCCACCCCTCGAGCCTCTGTCCAGTCTATAAGGATAATAATCTTATAATTCAACCTCTCCAGTATCAATACTCTTACTTAGCCAAGTTTCAGTTAATGTGATAATATCTGGTGTTTCTGCCTCCACCCAGGTGCAAAGCAGATCTCTCTTCTTTACTGGACTTCGAGCATCATCATGCATCATTTTTATCTCCCTGTCTAATGGACCAGGTTTTAATGCAACATCTCAACTCCGAGCCAGAGATAACCAGAGTATATGGTTAGTCCATTGTTCACATAAAAAAACAGGTTTTAAGTTGTTTCATTTCTAATTGTTGTTTTATCCTACCAAATGGGTTTCTCCTTTTTGTTAACCCAGGTGCCTTATTGCCGCTTTGATTAGTTTCACATGTGCTCTGGTACATCTGGACTCTGTGTGATGAGAGGTTTGGTTTGGTAGGTGCACACAGTTGTACAATACATATCAGACTAACCAATGCCCCAAAAGTATGTATCAATAATTCTCTCCTCATGTTTATAGATATTTGCACAGTTATGTGTAATCCAACAAATCCCAGTATCCAACCCCGAGCCCTATCCTGTTTTTAAGAATAGTTGTAACCAAATTCCCAAGCTGTCTGTACTTGTAACAATTTCAATATCTAGTTATTTGTAATTAACTTAGGCAATTGTCAGCATTTCTGGTTAATTAATTTTTCTAAGTTTTACCACATAGTCTGTTCTATAAAATCAGCAGGTAACTGTTATATTTAATTTAAATAGTTTTCTACCCAATTGGGTTTAAAATCAAATTTAGTTTATGTAATAATCATGCTTGCACCTGAGCACTCGTGCTCATTCATGCATGGACTTTTTAAAGTGCCAGAGTCCTCCCCTTCTTGCCTGAGCATCCAATAGCTTGCCACCAAGCTCTCTCGTCAGATGTTTTACCGGTAACTGTAAATGGGCTCAGGGGACAGTCTCAAGTGCTCACAGTAAGATGTTATGAATGAATGGTCCACTATTTCTTGCAGTAATAGCAGAAAACAGTCACAGTTGTTCATGAATTAAACAGTCTTGTTACCGGAGCTTGTAGGTCTTGTAGGACTACATGACTGTTGCAGGAACGACAAGACTTGCAGATGGTACAAACGCTGCTGGGCTGTTTAAATTCAATACCAATAAATGCTTTAACTATATCTAGTTGCTATTGAATTCACTGGACGTCCACGTGTTTAGTGTGACACTAGCTGGGACTTTGTACTATTGTTTGAGGGCTGCCTGCCCTTTTGTGTATGCATTACCCTGCTCCTGAAAAGTCATGGCAGCATCACCGTTGGATTTTGTTATAGGACTTATACCATGAGGACAAAATGGAAACTTTTCTCTAGCAGTCTATCAGGGGCCACCCACAACAATGTCAGATGTTGACTTCGATGTCCTTCGGTATACAAGCATGGGTGGCCCCGCTCCCTCCTCAGTTCCCCGCCATCAATCATACTCACCAGACCTCCCTCTAGAGAACCATGGAGAGAGATGGGGTGCCAATCTATCTAAAAAAGACTGGTGCAACAGGCATGTCATTCCGGAAAAAAAGGCAGAAGCGAGGAAGCCCTGAGCCAAAGGGGATGGATGGTGAGTTGGCATGACCTGATGAAAGACATTCCCTTGAAGATCTACTGTTACATTAAGTTCTTAAATAACTGTTCTGTCTTCTTCTGGGATGTCTCTTTTATCAGGTCACACCTCTAGGATGAGTCTCAAACAGTACAGATAGTGAGACAGTCTGGGTGGCAGGAGGCCAGAAGCCTAAAAAAAGAAGGCCTTAAAGCACAGCTAGGCCAAACCCTGTATTTCTCCTGGAGGTAATGTCCAGACTGTAGTGCTCGCTGAAAGTGTGGACAGTACTCCAGGTTGCAGCAGCACAGATTTTTGCAGCTGAAACATTCCTGAAACAGGCAACAGAGGTGGCCATGCCTCTGGTTGAATGGCCACGAACACCCCCAGAAGTTCCTTACCATACTTCCTATAACAAAAAGTAATACAGTTGGCCAACCATCTGGATAGACACCAGTACAGCCTCTTTCCCAGGAACAAAGGAAACAAAAAGCTGCAAGGACTTCCTGTCATCCTTCGTATGGTGTGTATAGTACATATACAATGGCTTGGAAAATACTAGCTTATGATTGGCTGGCACACACGATTTACCCGTTGTAAATCCTGGCATTACCAATGGGTAAAAGTGCACATCCACAGTAAAACAGATTGCAGCAAAATACATAAGAAATACAAAATAACGCATACTCCCATAATGCAAAGCATCATGGGCTGTATCACCACAAAATATTATGCTGGTTCAGCTTTAAGCAGAAATGCATGGGGCCAAAAGGCCTCTCACACAGTCTGCAAAGGGTGCCAACAGAAAACACAGACACATGTTTCATCCTACCCGGACTCATCAGTGTGCTTCAGCTGTATGACACCCCAGTGGAATGAACCAGCTTTCCTAAGTTAGTCTATCTGGGCTGGGGTGTGGTGAGCCCAATAAAAATAAAAAACAAGCTAAAAGACAAGAAACCTTAGTGCACAAGCACTAAGGTAAGGGTTACCCCAGAGGACATTGGCTGGGAAGCCAAGTTTCAAAGAAATACAAAATCACGCATACCCCCATAATACAAAGCATCATGGGCTATATATGCAAATCACTGCAAAATATTATGCTGATTCAACTTTAAGCAGGAATGCATGGTGCCAAAAGGCCTCTCCTACAGTCTGCAAAGAGTGCCAACAGAAAACAAAGACACGTGTTTTGTCCTACCAAGACTTATCAGTGTGCCTCATCTGTATGACACCCCAGTGGAATGAACCAGCTACCCTTAGTTGGTCTATCTGGGTTGGGTTGTGGTGAGCCCAATGCAAACAAAAAACAAGCTAAAAACAAAGAACCTTAGTGTACAAGCACTGAGGCAAGGGTTGCCCATGCATTTCTGCTTAAAGTTGAACCAGCATAACATTTTGTGGTGATTTGCATATACAGCCCATGATGCTTTGCATTATGGGTATGTGTGATTTTGTATTTCTTTGAAACTTGGCTTCCCGGCCAGTGCCCTTTGGGATAACCCTTGCCTCAGTGCTTGTGCACTAAGGTTCTTCGTCTTTTAGCTTGTTTTTGGTTTTTTAAATACATAAAGTGCAAATAGGAAAGTGCAAATGTACAAGCGTGATTTTACACATTGTTCTAATCTAGTCTACCAAAGATATTTGAATTTCAGGACATTCCATTCTTAAACAAACTCTTTGCCCTCGGCCTCTTTTGTTTATGCTGCTTTTCCTGCGCTGAAGTCAGATTCCTTTGTTTGTGACAGCAGGATCAGTTCTACAGAGACAAACTGTGATGTCATAAGCAGAAGATTACGACTTCATGGCAGGAAGAGATGAAACCTTAGGGAGACAGATCAAGATTTGATGAAAACGCATCCAGTTGTATAAAATGGAAGGTCTCAAATTTCTTTGGTGAATTTTTTTTTTTAAACTGAGCTTTTCTGGTGCCAGCTGCAAATGTTATGCTGGAATCTGGACTATCTGTTTCACAGACAAATGAGCTGGGTACTAGTGGTGCAGGAAGTATAGTGTGCAGGCGAGGGGAGCATCTTTTATGTGTTCAACATCCCACATATAGTCATGGACAACAATAACATTACAGCCTGTTTTACTAAACGAGGTAATATTGTTCAGGACATCATTGGTTAATAATTCCTTACTTCTTTCAGTAAGTGCAATGGGATGTTTAACATCCACTTGAACAACCACCTGGGATAAGCAGAAGGTGCTAAGGACTCATGTGAAGGACACTGCAGCAGCCCACCTCTCCCCAGGATTGCATTGTAGCATCAATTCTTGAGTCCAAAAATAAGTTCTCAGAGTGGGATTCAAAACCCACAATCCCTGGAACTGAAAAACAATAACTGAAAAACTGTATCCTGGAGAGAATTAGATTATAAGGCGCTTTTCAGTGTCCAAACACTATCTAACTTAGCGCACGTGAAAAGCGCTATATAACCTATCAGTTCAGGTAATGGAGAGAGCATTCACCCCTTGCTGCTAGAAACATTGACACAGAACTTGAAGTTAAAAAATGTGTAGTTTATTTCATAGCCAGAAAGTGCAGCATGCAGGTGGATTAGGTGTTGGTGCCGAAACAACAGTCTGCCTTTTCAGTGCCCAGCCACTGTCTAACTTAATGCATGTGTAAAGCACTATATAACCTAATTCTACTCTAAGAGGCTGGCAGTATAGTCTGGGCTGGCAGTATAGCCTAGAGGTTAGAGTAATGAGCTGTGAATGAGCTTGGTACATCCAGCAGACCTGAGTTTGATTCCCACGACCTCAACCTGTATGCTGTGCAATGCTAGCCAAGTCACCTAACCTCACCAGTGCTCCCAGGTTGCCCCTGTAAATGTGCCTTGTGCCCAGTGGGTCTTACCCAGTTACCAGAAAAATAACTGTTCACAGTTCACTTCTCCAGCCTCTAACCCACCCTGCTTGCAAGACATAGTACTGTAGAAACACACACACCTTGTCTGTCTTTCTGTCTGTATGGACTGTATGTGTTACTCCTGTGAGAATGAGGACAAACCTCAGGAAAATCCATAGAAGCTGGGCATCTAGGCAGACTTCTAGCATTTTAGATTTACTGTAGACAAATGTCTGGTGTTACACCTGGGGGGAAGAAAACCCTATTAATTACTACATGTTTGCACAAACTACTTGTTGGCCCCTGCTTAGGAGGTATTGGGGGTAAACCTGCTGGACCAACAATGTTGACATTATTTTGACCTTAAATTACTATTTTATTATATATTTTGTTTTGTTAGCATGGTAGGTAAGGTGCCCTGCAGTGCAATAGTTTGTTTTTTTTTTTGGTTATATTTTATTAGAATTTAAATTAAATCAATATATGCTGAGATAAATGGACATGCATACTTTCTGTATCATTAACAAAAAAAGGATAAATGAAATGATCGAATGCATAACCCCTTACACCATATGTGATACAGTCAAAGGGGTCTATGCACTAAAGAAAGAGGTGCCTACGCGCCGTGTATCTGTGGCATGTAGGTAACCCTACGTGGGAATGCTGCACACTGGGGGTCTCGTGAACCGCTCGTGGCATTCACAGACAACGCACAAGCCTGTGGCGCAGAGGATCCCCCAGCCACATGGACAGCAATGTGCCAGGTACAGTTGTGGGGGCATGTCAGGGGCTTGCCTGCACTATGTACCATTCACTAAGGCATATAGTGCCAGCGGTGTGGGGGGAGGTGCAGGTATGGCAGCTGGAACCCTGCCGTAACCCAGTGCATGCCCCCATGGACTTCACCCACTGGTCATGGCAAGCCTGGGGAAACATCCCTCCATGCTGTCCCAGCCCACTTGGCTGAAGGGGGAGGGATGAGGCAGCCATTCAGGTGATTGCCCGTCCAGTGCTGACTGTAATGCATAGCTGTGGTTCTGCATGGTCCATGCACAAATGCCCCATGGGTGCAAAGGATCCACTGTGGTATCTGGGTCAGGCATCAGATTGGATGCCTGCCCGGGTCCACCCCTCCATACTGGCTCACCTCCCACGAACCTATGCACAGGGGGAGCGGGGCCGCGGGCAGGTGCCTTGTGGGTGCCTGCAGTAGTGCATACTGCACACCCTGCACCTGTCTGGGGCCACGGAACTGTGCGGGTGGAGTACATGACTTTGTTGCATACTTACCACCCATTTGTGCATAGGGCCCATTGTCCTTAAAGAATGGAAGGGGAGGCAAGTAAAGAAATCTGTCCTGAACAATTACATATTCAAAAACCATATTTCATTAGGAGAAGCTGTGCAGTACTTTAAAGGTGTAGCCCGAACAGTTTTGTGCTTGGCCTGGCTTAGACTTTGTCCTGGCCTAGTTTAGTATACCACACCACACGTTCACAACAGCAGAAAGCAAGTACACATACTGGGGACAGTGCACTTCCTAATATAAACTGAATACTGCCATCATTCTATTGTTGAAATAATATCTGATGACCTAAAGGTGGCCACACAGTGTGACAAGGCAGTGGGGAGAGCTAGTGGGATGGTAGGATGCATGGGAAGGGGTAACACCAGCAGAAAGAGGGAGGTGGTGATACCTCTGTATGGATCACTGGTGAGATCTCACCTAGAGTACTGTGTCTAGTTCTGGAGATCACATCTCCAGAAGGACATGGACAGAGTAGAGGCAGTCCAGAGCAGGGCAACTACGATGGTGCAGGGTCTGCATCAAAAGCCCTATGAGGAGAGACTAAAGAACATCAATATATACATCCTGGAAGAAAGGAGGAAGGGGGATATGATAGAGGCTTTCACATACCTCATAAGTATGAATAAGGTTCAGGAGGGAACCATTTTTCCAAAAAAAAGATGCTCAAGAACAAGGGGACATTCTGTGAAGTTGGAGGGGGTAGACTCAGGGGAGATGTGAAGACGTACTTCTTCACAGAAAGAGTGGTGGATGCCTGGACCAGCCTCCCAGTGGAGATGGTGAGGGCAAAAAGGAGAGAATCTGGCAGAAAAGTTATTTTTTGACTTTAAATCTGGAAAACCTACCGTCCTTTACTCAGAGGGCTGCTTCACCAGCGAACAACGGATTGCGAGAGGCAGATCCCTGTGCTGTCTTGTGGCTGTAATCAGACCCCCGGACCCTCCACTGTGAACCCTGACTGTAGACAATTTCTGCTCTTTGTTGACTTTGGTGCCAAAACCACAGCTCCCTATTGGGCTTCGGTCTGTGGTGACGCTCTCCCTCTGTCCTCTAAATTGGGAGTGCTGTCCCACAATCACAGATCCCTAACCTGACGCCGTGAGGAGGGGAGGCGAGGGTGACCTACTCCGAGGTTCCCCCCCCAGCGTGGCCAAGAAATCCTCCTGATTGCTGAGTTGAGGTGCCGTGGGCTACTGTGAGCTCCGGCGGGCCTCCTCGGAGGACAAAGTTGGACACCCAAGCTTGTGGCCCCTGCACATGCAGGAGAGAATCTGGCAGAAAAAAATCTTGTGTGGCTCGCCCACCCTCCCTGTTTGGTGGGTGAGTTTATATGCGTGCTGGCCCGGCCCCTTGAAATACACATTACCCTATCTGTCAATAGGGGAGGTTCTCCTTGCCTAAAAGGGGGTATCTCCTACACAAATCTCTTCCCTGCTCACTGGGCTATTGGGTATACTAATCTTGCTGGATAGTACTGTTGTATAACCTGGTTCTGTGACTTTTACAAGACTATTTGTTTTTGCCACTAATACTATGAGTTCTGTCATATAGTAGTGCCTAGTGTTGTCTCACCACATTCATGTTGTATAATGTTGTATTTTATGACTTTTGATGTCCGTCCTTTACAGCCCCTGGAGTTGGGGTAAGGCGTAGGGTTATATTATCCCTAGCATCTCTGATTGCCCAGACTTCTTTGGTTGCTGTGCCTGGACTTTCCTTCTTTTTCCCAGTGGGACGCAGCCTTGGCTAAACCAGTCGAATACTGGCTTCCGTTTGCTGGCAACTCTTACTGCGTGGGTGAAATCATAGGGTGAGAGCACCACACCCTTCCTTCCAGGCTATCCCTGGCAAGGTGTCCGGGCATGAAACCTCATGCTGGTCTCATCATGCCCCCAACCATGAAAAGGGTTCGGTTCCCTCTGTCTTTACCTGGGGAAGGCAGGGAAGCTCCCAATGCAGTAACCGGGGGTAGGCCTTCGGCCACCCCCAGGGCTTTTCTGCTTGCAGGGTTGGCGCTGGGGCTGGCCCTCCTTCATTGTGTCGCCTCTCCCCCAATATCCCTGGGAGACATGTGGAAGTGGCTCTCTTCTCACGAGGTCATTGACTACTCCTTCTCTAACATGCTGGCATTAAACGAGGCGCTCCACTGTATTATCTTCAGCCTAGACATTAGGTGCCTTATGTACACAGCCAGGGTCAAGAAAATCCGTGCCACTAGTCGGCCTGGCGGTCACCCGCACTATAGGCGGTGGTACCTTCCCTGGCTTCTCCTTCTTGCATTACTTATTGTCGGGGATATAGAATCCAACCCCAGACCCCCTAACCTGTTCACCGATGTCCCTGATGACTGGAGCATGAGTAAAGGACTAAAAATAGCTCATCTAAATATCAGGAGCTTGTTACCTAATCAAGACGAGCTATTAGCGTGGGTGGAGCTATATAAACCAGACATCCTCGGGGTAACTGAGACCAGGCTTAAACCCTCCATTCCTGACTCCGCCTGCCCCTTAATGGATATGAGTTCACCCACCATGACAGGGCTGGGAGTAAGGGGGGGGGGTGGCATCCTAATCTACCACAGAAACCACCTAAAAATCTCCATAGTAACTCACCTGCAACCAGAACAGACCCCTTGTGAGCTACTTCATGTGCTTCTGCTATTAGGGGATACAAAGAAACTGCATCTGGCATGTGCCTATAACCCTCCTAGGGGAGGTCTAACTGGACTTACCTACCTTCTGGATGCTGTTAGACCCCGTATAGGTGACAACGAGCTAATTATCATGGGTGATATCAACCTAAACTGGGAGAGTGGCAATATTAGGAAATTTGAACCTCAACTTGCCAGCCTAACCCTAACCCAGCTAATTAATGACCCGACCAGACAGACGGCAAATGGCTCCTCTAGCACCCTGCTGGATTGGATCTTGTCCAACTGTCCGGAGAGGATAGCATCTGCAGGCATGCTATCCGACTCAATCTCGGACCACTCCCCAGTGTTCTGTGTCTGGAAAATTCCCTCTCCCAAAATACCCCACAAAATCATACAAGTCAGAAATTACTCCAGGTTTGATTCAGAGGGGTTCCTGGAGGACTTAAGATGTACTGACTGGTCTAGGGTGCTTGAAGCCTCCGACCCCTCAGTGGCTGCCTCATACTTCACAGAAATCTTCAGGGACCTTCAGGACAGACATGCACCCAAGGTTACTCGGAGGGTGAAGGGAACTGCTACTCTCTGGCTGAATGGAAATCTTCTAGCCCAAATGCAGGAGAGAGACAAATGCTGGGCCCGTACCAAGGGATCTATTGATCCTTCTAATCTCCAAAGATACCGGCACCTCAGGAATCAGTGTAAGAAGGCTATTAGGACAGCTAAGAGTGACTTCTGTAAGTCTGCTCTACTTAGCTCTGCCAGAGACCCTAGGAAGTTTTGGAGGAATATCAAATCTCTCGTCAGTGGGTCCACCCACTCGGGAGTCACGGATATGGTTATAGATGGAGTCTCATGTAATAATCCCCATACCATAGCCAACTCACTCAACTTATACTTCTCTGACCTCTCGGCCCTCACCTCCCATTTCTCGGCTGGGGAGAGCTCATCCATCATCCCTTCCCCCCGTGTCAGGTAGATCAATCCCCTCAGAGTAAATTTAATCTCAGGGCGGTGTCAGTTCAGGACATTCAGAAACGTCTTGCTGCCCTCTCCCAGCACTCTAGTCCAGGTCTCTACAACCTGGAACCCAGGCTTCTTAAGCTAGGAGCTGTTTACATTGCCTCCCCAGTAGCCCACATTTTTAACCTATCCCTCAGCTCTGGGCTAATCCCTGATATCTGGAAGGAGGCGAGGATAGTCCCTGTGCTGAAGCAGGGCAATCCCAAACTACCTGACAACTATCGCCCTATTGCTATTCTCCCATCCCTTAGCAAACTCATAGAAAAGGTGATGGCCGAACAACTCTCAGAGTACATACACACCCACGAGCTGCTATCCAAGGCCCAGCATGGCTTTCGAAGGGGACATAGCACCACTACTGCCTTGATTTCTGTAACCTCAAGCATCAGATCAGCCGTAGACCAGGGCAAACTTTCGGGTGCCATATTTATTGATTTGTCAAAAGCCTTTGACCTTGTCAACCATGAACTACTCGGAGCACAGCTATGGTCACTTGAACTCTCTCCCCATGCCATGAACTGGCTAACGGACTACCTGAAGGGCAGAAAGCAGTGTACCTGCTTTAACAAGGCCCTCTCGGAACCCAGGGCAGTGACCATGGGAGTCCCCCAGGGATTGGTGCTTGGCTCCCTTCTATTCTCACTCTTTATTAACCAACTGCCCTTGGCGATCTCTCACTGCCAAGCCACTCTATATGCGGATGACCTGGTGATAGTGGCCCATTCTCACAATGCCGCTGCCCTCAACCAGAGCCTGTCCGACTATTTCAACAAAGTCTTGGCCTGGGTTACTAACCACAAACTGGTTCTGAACCTGAAAAAAACACAGGCCATGCTTTTTGGTTCCACAGCCAAGATCAAAGCCTCATCAGCCTTGCTCAACATAACTAGTGAGGGTAGAACCTCGCTGCCAACAGTGACCTCAATCAAATATCTTGGTGTTACTCTTGACCCCCAACTTGACATGGGGTGTCATATCCTAAACATCTGTAGAACAACAAATTGTAAGCTTGGCTTGGCCTATAGGGCTAAATACAACCTAACCCCTGAGGCTAGACTTGCCCTTGTGAGAGGAGTGCTTCTTCCCTCCCTCAGCTATGGACTTCACTCATTTGCTCGATCCCCCATACTCATCTTGCTCGGTGGAACACGGCATATAATAATATCTGTCGGTTTGCACTAGCCGCCCCCAAACTTACCCATCGTTGTGAGCTCTACGACAAACTTTGCAGGCTCCCCCCAGCCGAATACCTGGATTTCAGTGTTGGATGCTTCTCCAGGAAGGTGCTCACTACTGGCATTCTCGAGGAACTGGCGTAACTGTCTTCAAAAATGGACCCCACGCCCTACCACCTTAGGTCCCAGAATGCTGGGTTGCTTAAAGTCCCCCCCACCCATACTCTTGTGGAGGACCATGACTTTGCTGCGTATGCACCCAGACTCTGGAACTCTCTCCCTGATCATGTCCGCTCTGCCCCCTCCCATGGGATCTTTTGCACCTCCCTGTGGTCTCATCTGAAACAATCAATGGTGTGTGACTGCCCTAAGCCCCCTTAGAGAAATGAATCTAGTGGAATCCAGCTACCTAGTGTCAACTATGTTCCTTCTATACGCTGTATAATTGTTGATTGTGCTTCTTCTTTTCTACACTTGTTTATTACTACTTGTAATATGCTGTTGCATCTTAAGTTGCCTTGTATGTATTCTACATGTTGTGCTCTCCCCCGGGTCGTTCCTGAAAATAGGCATAATACTTGTCTAGTGTACTTACCCGGTAAACAAAAGCTAAATAAATAAAATAAAAAATGTTCATGGGATTCAAGAATGCATGGGATAGGCATATGGGAACCTTAGTGGTAAGAAAACGGAGGGGGGGGGTAAAGTTGCAGATCAAGTAGGGTCTGCAATGTTATAATAGGTACGGGAAAATGGGCAGACTAGGTGGGCCAAGTGGTCCTTATCTGCCGTCAAATTCTATGTTTCCATTGAAATGGACTTGTCAGGTAACATTTGCCTAGAGTAGTCCTGGGAAGTGAGCAGAAGCAGTGTAGCTACAGTATTCTATTCTTGGAAGGGAACTTTCAGTGCAGTACTAACCACAGATAGCACTCCGAACACAAATTGTGGATAAAAGAAATGTGACCTAACGGGGGAATTGCGCCAAGGCCTCAGGAATGGCTAGACCAGCGCAGTATCAGGCCGACTCGCTAACCTGACTTTCTCACAGTCATCGCATTTTTCTCACACTACAAATCCTAGAGCAAGGGTGCAGTGAAATGGTAATTAATTCTGGGTATAGTGTTTGTAACTGCTAAGCACACTGAAAGAAACATAAACTGCAGTGAGAAAGAAAAAATGTGACCTAACTGAGAATTGAACCTTGGCCCCCAGAAAACCAACTGTATTCTGAATGTGGCCATTTGGCTCAGTTTGAAATAATCCACGGATCCAGACTGCAGAAATGACTTTGAGATTGGCTGCAGTATGCGATAACGCACTGTGGAAGGAAAGGTTTCCACCATTTTGCTTCTTAAACAAACTAGATAAATTAAATCTGACCAGATATTTCAAGTCACCCTCACTCCGTGCTAACACATCTTTGGAACGTGCTAACTGTTTAGGCTCTGTCAGAGGCTGGTATTTCAGGGATTCCAAAGAAGTCACAAATGAGACTTCATCTCAGTACTAACTTTTTATTACATTAACAGGCCTTTATGCAACGTTTTGCCTAGACAGGCTCATTCATGCTAGGTCTTCTATTTTATGGTGTTTATTTTTTTTTTAACTCAGCTTTTTGCAAAGAATAAGTAAACCAGTTACAATCAGAAAACTCCATTCCACAGCTCAAAACTCATGAGTCATCCATTCCTTATTATAACACAGTTAATATTCTCTCTGTTGCACCATTGTTAACCATTTCTTCTATGCCAGTACTATCATAGCCTACCAGTACTATCATATCCTATGGGAGCATTTCTCTTACAAAGCTGGGCTCTTGGTTTCCACTCTGCCCTTGCTCGGAGTCTTGGTCTAAATGGATGATATAATGAAGAAACCCTGAGCAAGGGCAGAGTGGAAACCAAGAACCGTGCTCCGTGAGAGAAATGTTCCATAGGATGTGGTAGTACCAGCATAGAAGAAATGGTTAACAGTGATGCAACAGAGAGAATTAAAAAAATGGCATAAGTAGAGGACCTAGCATGAATAAACCTATATAGGCGAAATGTTGCATAAAGGGCTACCAGTGGAATAAAACATTGGTACTGAGATGGAGTCTCATTCGTGATTTCTTTGGAACTCGGTTCAAGGTTGCAGAATTGGCAGACTATCCCAGACAAAGAACGTTATTATTGTTTCAAGTTAGAAACAGGACATACCAAGTATACTGGAGACAGACAGTACTTCAAGGATCCATGCACTTTCAGGTGAGTAACATAAAAAGCCTTTTGAAATACTCTACACTTGCTGACCGACACAACTGGTATAAAGGTATTGGACTAACCCACATCTGCTGACTGACACGGTGTGAAGTTACAGAAGCCCCCCTCCCCACCTGCTGACTGACATGTCTGGCATATCTCCCCCCCGCCACACACACACACACACACACACATATATACACACACTTCTGCTAATTAACCCATCTAGTGTGATGCCATTGGAATACCCTGCACCAGGTGACCATCACAACTGTGGGGATGTCATTAGAAACCCCCCACCTTCTGACTAACACGACACATGTGAAGTGACTGGCATATCCCCCTACCTACTAACTGACACATCTGGTAACAAGTCACAGGAATAACCACCTGCTGACTGACACATCTGGTGTGATGTCATTGGAATACTCCACACCTGGTGACCAACAGTGATGTCACTAGTGCACCCCCGCACTCTGACTGACCCAACTGGTGTAAAGTGACTGGAATACCTCACACTTGCTTGCTAGCACAGCTGGTGTGAAGTCTCCAGAATACCCCATACCTTCTGCCCAACATAACTGATGTGATGTCACCAGAATACCTTATACTTGTTGATTGACACAACTGACATGAAGACATTGGGATACCATACAAGGGTTGACCTTCAAAACTGGTGTGAGGATATTCTGAATACCTCATACCTACTGACGTACACAATTGATGTGAGGTCACTGGAATAGGGGTGTGCAAGTACCTTGTCTGAATACTTAGTACCCACCAAGGCTCAGTGTTGGTTATTCATTATCTGGCCCATCAATTTTTTTCCCATTTCTTTCTCACCACCTCTGACCGTCCCCCTTCCACTGTCCCTCCCAGCCTCATCATCCCAGCGTCCACTGGTACTTACCTCTTTGGCATATAGAGGTGCAAGCTGGCCGGGCGCGGCGCCTGTGAGGGGCCGGTATCATCCCGTCAGTCAGAGAATTTAAAGTATAACAAGAAACTTTCTAGCTCATCCAGAAGGCCAGTATAGCCATCTCGGTCCACAATGTCTTACCCTCCACCCCGTCCCTCATTCTTCCAAACACTGAGCCTTAAAAACAAGCTGATCTACTGGCACTGTGTCATGATCTGACTGCAATGCTTTCAGTCAGTCTCCTACCCTTGCCTGATCCATCAGCCCCAAGAGGCAATTTCTCACAAGGGGCTCCCCTCCTGACCTTCAATTTATGATTAGGGGCAATGACAACCAAATTCCAGATAGCCAGTGGGTTTCACACTCCCTATCTCACTAAGCAGCATATATGCCTCGGAGATGGGGGGGGGGTAGCAGGCCTGCATCTTTCATGATGCTAAGCCAGCTGATTCCCACTGCTGTCTCCACCCTGTTCCACATTCATACATCCAAAGTCTGAAGGAAGGGGAGCCCTACCTGGCCATCCACTTGTAGCCTTCACACAGTTCTACATTGATAAATAGGAAGTCTCGAAGGGAAGCCTTCTGATGGTTATTAGCTGTACCACATTCATACACCCAAACTCCCAGAAGGAAAGGGAGCCCTACCCTGACTTCTCACTGCTGTCTTCGCACTGCTCCACATTCATATACCAAAAGTCTCTGAGGGATGTCCTGCCCTACCTGAACTTCTAATTGCAGCCTTCAAATTGTTGTACGTGTATACACCTGGAGTCACTGAGGGGACAGGAGCCACAAATCCTTCATACCGCAGCCTACATATTGTTCCACAGCCATAAACCTGAATGTCATGAAGGAAGAAGAATCTCTAATCAGTCTTCCCACCAAGTCATACACTCCAAATCCATGAGGAGAGGGATGTCCGACCTGCCCTTTCCACTGTCACCTCCACAGTGTTCCACATTTATATCCTCAAAGTCATTGACGGACACAGAGCTGTCTAGGCCTTCCTGCTGCAGCCTCCATTTTGTTCCACATAAATAATAATACCAAAATCGTTGAAGGAAGGGGAGCCCTACCTGGCCTCGTTGTCTCTGGCGATGACAAGTCGCATGCAATTAGTAGAAGATGCTGCTCTTAGGATGTCCACAGCTCTAAAACCAAAAGATATAACAGGAAATGTGGCTGTACTGTTAATTCCTGAAATACACATAAGATTACACCTGGGCCACTTGTCTGCATCTGGACCCTGTCTCATTTATAAACTGAATAATGCAGAGAATCGAAAATGTAGAACAGTCACCACTGGACCAGCATTAATTGAAGGAGCAACTGGTCTCAAATCAGAACTTCACCATAGAGCTCAAAGAGCAGCCTTGACAGTTCTGGCCTGCCAGGACCTTATTACACTCACCCTTAGCTTTCTCACATGCTCTCCCTCTTCAGCCAGAGCCCTTCACCCATCTCACCCTAAAGAGGGCCTAGCCAAGGATGAGTTAAGAGCTTCAGTATTGTTTTACAGATAGAACAGTCTGTGCCAGTGTGGGTTACTGCATGCCAGTCTAGTCACAATAGCCTGGTGCCAGTGTGCATTTCTACATGCTAGTCTAGTCACAATCACATGGTGCCAGTGTGCATTTCTACATGTCAGTCTAGTCACAATAACACGGTGCCAGTGCACATTTCTACATGCCAGTCTAGTCACAATAACATGGTACCAGTGCGCATTTCTACATATCAGTCTAGTCACAATAACACGGTGCCAGAGTGCATTTCTACATGTCAGTCTAGTCACAATAACATGGTGCCAGTGCACATTTCTACATGCCAGTCTAGTCACAATAACATGGTGCCAGTGCGCACTTCTACATACGAGTCTAGTCACAATAACATGGTGCCAATGTGCATTTCTACATGCCACTCTAGTCACTATAATATGATGGCAGTCTACATTTCTATGTGCCAGTCCAGTCACAATAACATAGTGCCAGTCTGCATTTCTACATGCCAGTCTAGTCACAATAACATGATGCCAGTCTGCATTTCTACATGTCCAGTCACAATAACACAGTGCCAATCTGCAATTCTACATGCCAGGCTAGTCACAATAACACAGTGCCAGTGTGCATTTCTACATGCCAGGCTAGTCACAATAAAATGGCGCTAGTGTGGGTAACAGCATTCTGGTGTAGTCACAATCAGTTTGTGGGTGCATGTCAATCTGGGCACAATAACATGTTGCCAGTGTGAATTGTGACATGCCAGACTAGTGACAAACATGTACTGGTGTGGGTTACTTCATCAATGTCGGTCTAGTCACAATAAAAACCTTATAGCATGCTGGCCTAGTTTCAATAAAACTCTGCCAGCATGGGTTATTGCATAGCTGTATATACCTTTCATTGGTAACACTAATAAGACTTTCTCCATTCACCTCCAGAATCTGGTCTCCAGGCTGAAGATGCCCTGAAAATTAAAGAGATGCCAACTGTTAGTCAAAATGCTGGGTAACTACTTCCTTAGGAAGAAAGAGGGAATAAATCTCTCTGTCTTGCTTATTTCTACTCTTCTATGTATCCTTGCTCCCTAGTACTGTAGCTCCCTTGTCCTGCCCTGCTCTCTTATCAGTCCCTAATGCGCTCTCTCTCTGACTCTGTCTCTCAACCTCTGTTAGGCATGTTAGCTTGTGTGAGTTGTATTTTTTGCCACATTTAGTATGTATTTACTGGTGGCTATTTGTGCAATGACCTTGAATCCTCCTGTTTAGCACGTGTTCACCTTTTACTGCTTAATAGTTGCTTTGTATCTTTATTAGCTTAATTACATTGTATCTGTGTTGTGATCATATCTTTGTATTCTTTGTATTTTACTACTTCTGTAGAATGCTTGCTGCCACCGGTGTGGCCCAGGTCGTGACTGAAATCATTCCTTTGGATCAGCTCACTCACCCGGTTATCAAAGACATAAATAAAATAAATAAATAAGACCCAACAGGATATGGGGTGTAGGGGGATACCTGTATTCTCAGGGGCACAGTATGATCAAACACCACAGGTGGAGGGCCTTACAGCATGCATGCCCGAAAAGCCATTTGATACTTCACTGAACGCACATATCAGTTCAAACAAAGTGCTGCTGCTGTTAGCACACCCACCCACCTCCTGATGAAGGGGAACGCAGGTTCTGAATGTGCACGGGGAGCACAGGCTATTAACAGCAGCAGCACTTTGAATTGATCTGCAGTTTCAGTGAGATATTATATGGCTTTTCTGAGCACGTGCATGTTTTAGGTTAGTGCGTGTGTTTGTCTGGAGCTATGCACTGCTGAACTTCTGTGCTGGTGATTTTTTGCTCTTTGGAGGGCCTTACAGCCCCTGGAAGTGCAGGCATCCCCCCAACACCCCACACCCTGGAGTGTCTATTTTCACTTAATTCTTTTTTTTATACTATAAGTAAAGTAATACTTCTGTCAGTAGTTATCTCAGGACCTGTCTGTCATTTTGTATATGCTCACTGGTTGACTGCGGCACAATACCTTCTATATCTGACCCCCCTTCTTGCCCTCTATCATCTATATCTAGTTTGCTTAGCACACAACCTTCTGTATCTGGCTTTCTTGCCCACGTACCGCCTGTACCTAGTGCCCATAGCACAAAACCTTCTATGTCTGACCCCCCCTTCTTGTTCTCTACCACCTGTATATGGTTTACGTGTCACAAAACCTTCTATATCTGACTTTCTTGCCCTTGCACCCCTACTATCTAGTGCCTATGGCACAATTCGCTCTATACCTGGCTCCCTTGCCTCACTAACTCCCTTTGTAACATGGCAAGACCAGGTCATGTTAAATAGAGCAATCAGATATGTTGAAACCCAACCCATGACTCAAAATCAAGTGGGCATTAATTCCCTAGTAATGCCTATTTGATTTCACAGTATTCCAACTGTCCACATTGGTACCGCCATTTGGTAAACATTGCGAGCATTGTTGTTTCCAACCAACCCACCCAGTGGCCATTGTTATCTTGTAGAAAAAATCCTCCTGGCTCAAACATGCCCAATGCTGATGTGTCACAATCACAATGGTACCTGATCTGATTGAATTTTTCTTGTAGAGAGTGTATCGATATGTAGTCCGTCCTCCAATATTAAGAAGTGCTTTGTTGGTGAAGTTTAGCTGTAAGTTTTGTTCGCAGTATGCAAATTAGGAAACCCATAATTCAAGTCGCACGGAACGTGACTCAAAGACTTTTTAGCAAGTGAAATATTAGGTTAGTGATGTTGTTGTAGTGAGCTTTAACGCAATATGTCATATGACAGAGCAGAAATGGAGCATATCGTTCATGTATAAAAAAAAAATTGTGAATCAGCAGTCACAATATAAATAAATGTAGCATTAGTGAAAAATCATATTTCACAAATAAGAAAAATAGTTTCAAAACTTGCTTCTGTGTACGTTTCTCTATATCTATGAATGTAATTTTACTTTTCATGTGCTTGCCATGTTACTAGCGCATTAATGCACTTCACAGTCAGGCTCTACTAGGGAATTAATGCCCGCTTTGTGGTTGGAGGCATGAGGCTGAAACCCTCCAACTGGGTATTAATTCCCTAACAGAGTCCTCCTGTATCATGCATTAATGCTTACTTAACTAACTTTCTTGGCACAATAGTCTCTATTAGGGCTACCACCTTTTAAGAAGCCAAAATCAGTTTATTTATTTATGTATTGTTTAACCAGGTAGGTGCACTAGATAGAAAATGCCTATTTTCAGGCATAACCCGGGAGGTTACAAAGACAGTCAGAATTACATAAAACAGCAAGGCAACAACATAACAAAAGTGCAGAAAAATAACAGAGACACAAAACGTGTCCTAGATTAGTGTCACAAGGAGCAGGTAAAGATCAAACAAGTGCAAAAAGCAGAATGCAGCCCCAAATCAATTTCATACCAAAACATTATTTTTACTATGACAACATGTTGTTCCAACCAATTTTCTCAAAATAGTCAAAACAAAGACCAGCTATGTATGCTTTTCAATTGCCCCAATTAATTTCTAGTGTTGTTTTGCCACTTCTTAGGGAAAGTAAGAAAATGTTTTAGATCAGGACATGTTTCCTGTTTTTCTGAAGTGCAGATTGCAAAGAGTAAGCCATGGGATGCTTGCAGTAGAAAACTGAGATGGTGGCAGGCAGCACTGTCAACGACAGGTTAGAGAACCCTACATTTTATACTGTACTAACAGCAGACAGGTGCTGTACTTTAACAGTTTTAACATATTCTTTCTAATTAGCAGGGCAGTCTTTTCAAAGTGGGGGGTTGTAAGAAATGTCTAGTAGGGTTAGAACGACTGGCTCTCTGTAAGTGCAGGACCCACTAAGCTGACCTCGACCTGACTCTGGAAATCTGTAGTAGTGGTAACCTAATTCTGTCATGTGACCCGGTCCAGATGTGGCTCTGATTTAGTTCTGATCCAGTCTGAAAAATGTACCTGTCTTGGAAGTATAAATCAGAAACTTTTGGAAACAAATCAGTGACCGCATCAAAAGGCCACACCCAACAATCCCATCCCTCTTGTTCTGTTCTTCTTTAAACAGTGGACTTGAGCAAATGTACTGTATATGCACAAAAATTGTCTGCTAGTGCTCTGTTCCAAACCCATTCCTCTCTGAGTGAAAAAAAATGTTTCCCCAAATCTTTGTTGAACATTTCTCCCCTTAACTTTAGAGAGTGACCCACTGTTCTGGACTCTTATGTTCTAGTGAGCCCCCATTTTACCTTATCATGTGATGTGCTTCAGATCTTTGAATATCTTGGTTAAATCAGCCCACATTCTTTTGTTCTCCAGACTGCACAATCTTAGCTTCTGTCAATCACTTGTCATGAGTTATTACAGTTAATGAAATGGCAAGAAAAAATCTAGAAATTTCATTGGTCAAGAGACATCACCTGACCATGCATCAGCTCTCTATAAACACATGGTCAGGTGCCGAATCTCATTTTTTGCCCCACAAAACAATACTTAGAACCATGATATAAATATAATAAACCCCTCCAGGGTGTGCATGTTAGGATTTTAATGCACTTCCCAGGGGTGTAAGGACACTCGACCTTCAGCCTCATACTTTACTATACCCCTGGGCATGCATTAAAATCCTATAATGAACACCCTGTCAAGGCTTATTACTTACATATACCTTATAAATCGAGAGGAACACTGATTTACCAGATTTGTTCATGAGGTGTACAGCTATTGAAAGAATTATTGGGTTTTCCGGAAATTCCTTAACCGACTTTGGGGCTCAAGGACCTTTTCATGATTAGAAGAGATGGGTTATATTTGATAGAAAAAACAATTTATTCAACATGTAACCTACAAGGGGTGCTACATGTGGTAGTAGCCATATAAGTCTCTGTCCTGGTTACGAAAGAGATGCTGACTCACCCTCCGTGGGAGCGAGACCTCCAGGCAGGATCCTCTTCACATAGACGCCGTACTCTTCGCCAGTGGTCTCCTTCACTCCCCCAATTACTTTAATACCTGAAAGTGCATGAGAAAGAGAGAGAGAGAGAGAGAGAGAGAATCAACATCAGGCCTCCAAACAAACTTGCAATGAAGTCGCTTAGCCACTGAAAGAAAATAATCTAGTTAAAATTGTTGCTACTAGCGTAAGGCGTTTAGTGCTCTTGGTAGCATCTGAGTCTTTAGGTTTCATGTCAGTGAATATGCGAGGGCTTAACTTTTTGTGTCAGTTTATCCACTGTCTGTGGAAGGTACCTAGCCCCACAGTGCCATTCTTAGTCCCTGTGCCCCAACCCTTACTAGGCCTTCATCGTGGGGCCACTGACCTGTCCCTGGATGCCAGTACAGTACATTAGTAGTAGTTCTGTGTTTTATATTGTGCCCTTTTACAGGGCTTAGAGTACCTTACAGAAATGAATACTCTATACATAGAACAATAGATAATAAAATTCATTGCTCCAACTGGTCACTCAATTCTTGGTTTTACTGCCTGAGAAACTCATTGTTTTGCAAGCTGCACTTTGAATGCTCAACTGCTCTTTATTGTATGTGCCGCCACTTCTCCTCCCCCGGTCACACCTGGAAATGAGCCTCAGCTCAGTGTGCCTTTCCTGTTATCAGATTTAAAATAAAATAAATAAATGTCAATTCTGATTAATCCAAAGAGACACAATCTCCATAGGTAAATAAATTAAATGATTGAGCAAGAAACAGTATCAACCAATGGAAATACAGAAGCCATAGGACTCAGCAAAGGCTTTATAAAATAGAAAGGTCTGAAAGGCCTCCACCAAGGGGGCCTCCCTTAAAGATCTTGGTAATAAGTTCCACAAGGTGGGACCAGCTACATTGAATGCCCAGTCCCCTAATAATTTTAGCTTTGCTTTGGGAACTGTAAGGAGGCCTACTTTGGAGGAGTGGAGGGGGCAGGAGGATCGACAAGGAGTCAGGAGTTCCACAAGGTATCCGGGGCCCAATTTGTATAGGATTTTATAGATCAGTAAACCAACCTTGAAGGCGATATGCCACTTCACAGGCATCCAATACAGATCACACAAGACTAGGGTCACATGGCAGGACCTGGAAAGGCCTGTCAGCAATCTGACTGTTACGTTTGGCACTAGCTGCAGACATTGTAGAACACCTCCATTGACCCCAAGGTAAAGTGTATTACAGTAATCAAGCCTGGATGTTACAAATGTATGCATTAGCAATGACAGGTTTTTGGGGGGACAAGTGAATTAATCTGGGCAATATTCCTGAGATGGTAAAAGCCACTCCAGACTATTGCTGACACCTGAACCTTAAATTTTAGCCTTTCACCCAGCATGACCACCAGACTTTTTACATTAGCAGAGGCCACTTGCCTAGAGGACCCGAGCATCAACTCAGTCACTTTTTTGGCTGCTGCTGCACCCCTCCTCTGAAATGACTCAATCACTGGTACCTTCGTCTTGTCTGAGTAAAGTCTCAGCTGGCTCAATCTCATCCAATCCTGGATCTCAGCCACACACAAATGAAGCACCTCAATCATGTCAGGCATCCTAGAAGTGAATGACAGATACAGCTGGGGTGTCATCTGTATAGCAGTGGAAACCCAGCCTGTAACATCTAATGATCTTTTCCAGGGGTAGCATGTTCACTGTGAACAACATGGAAGAGAGGACTGACTCCTGGGGTACACCACATAGCAGGGACTTTGGAAGCGAGGAGAACTTCCCCATCACTACCCTTTGCATCCTATCCCTGAGGTAGGACTCGACCCAGAAGATGACAATGCCAGCAGGTTCACAATACTCCCTTAGGCAGTCCAACAACAACCCATGGTCCACAGTGTCAAATGCTGAGGTGAGATCAAGAAGAATGAGAACTGACCATTCTACTCCCCACCAGGTCAATATGTCGTACACTTTACAGCACACGACATAACCACATAACAGGAACAGCGCTGTAGGGAAGAGCGAGGGGGTGCAAAACCACGAAAGAATGTATGCATGGTAGTGCACCCTCTCACTCTTCCCAGGTACAGGATAAGAATTCTGCTGGGACAATGGACCAGTGAGCAGCTGCTGTGGCTTGATGGGATGAGCCATAGGCAGCAAGGGAGACAATGTGTCTGTGAACTGGGTTTTGATTCCCGGCCCCAGACGCATAGATTTTTTTCATTTTTCACACTTTGTGTGAATTTAGGTGTTAACCACCCCTCCCAAGAGTTAGTTATTTTAGTTGGGGGGAGTCAGGGGCACAGCCCCCCCATAATAGGGGGGGTTCAGGGTGCAGAATCCCCAGCAAAACAAAGACTTATGCCACTGGCAATATATTACGCTGTATTGGCAGAGCAGTATACTGCTGCAGCAAAATGTCTTGCAACATTATGATCCCATGCCTTCTACTCAACCCGTCGACCTGAGAAGATCACTTTGCACCCTGACCAGTGTGGTCTCAGTACTCTTCCAGGACCTAAATCCAGATTGGAGGGGCTCATAGATGTCATAAGCAGTGAGGTGGGATTCAAGCTGCAGTGCCACAATTTTCTAAATAACCTTCCCCCAATAATGGGAGGTTAGAGGCAGGTATATAATTTGCTAGGCAGTCCAGGTTCAAAGAAGGTTTCTTTAAAAAGGGCCCCACCAGCACATCTTTCAATGTGCTTGGAAAGACCCACCTCTGAAAGGTAACACCGGAAATTCCCAGTGAACACCTGACCCAGCAACCACACACAGCTCACTAGTAGATGTATTGGACCTAGGTGTGTTCATGAGAAAGGGTTACCAAAATGTCATGGGATTTTATCATCAAATTAAAACACAATGAAAATAACTACTGCTATTATAAAGTGGGTTTTTTATAGACATGCATGTAGACAGATAATGTACATAGTGCTAAAGTCCTGGATAAAGTCTTTTTTTTTTTTTGAACCATCTGTTAAAAAAACCACATGTTGCCAGCTGGAATTTGTGACAAAACAGATCACTGCATGTTGTTCCCCTTTTCAGTACACATATTTGTTTGTTCCATGTAATGAAAGTCATTTTAAGAGTATGTGCAGTGTCTTTTTAAAGAAAACCAAGGCTTTCCACCTTGTTTTAAACTTCCTCTTTAATGTACTTAGCTCCCAAAATTGCCATGGCGCAGGCAACATGCAGTGTCCACTGCAAGGACCCAACTTAGTATGCCCCCAAAATGTTATATTGCTGCTGTATTCTGCACGTAGTACACCAGCTATTATGGGAAGGCACAGGGGTATGTGGTAGGCAATGATGCACTAGGTCCCTGTAGTTTCTTTTTCCAAAAACTGGGACTTTGTGCTGTGGATCAGTTTGGCGTCCCCATGACCCGGATATGTGTGCGCCACAGAAGGGCTTGTTCCCGAACTCCCAGTCTCATTAGCAGATTCTGTCAGGGCGTCACAGTCTGCGTGGTTTTGGGTGCTATAAAACCATGTGAGAGCCCCTTCTTTTGCTCCCTTTTGGAACTGCGTATTTTGTGAGGCGAGTGACTGTGTCCCGATTCACTAGCTGCGTACCTGCGCCACGCCAGTGTCTACAGCAGCCGTTTTCTGCACCACCTTGTTTGCTGTGCCACAGTGAGTTCCTTGTACAGTAAGTTTCACTTCTCTCCGAGAGAAAATTATGCATGTGCAGTCGAAAATCAAATCAAAGTCAAATTGTTCGCAGATTTATTTTGTTTTCCTGTACAGTGCCATTTTAGGGGGGTTTAATATGAGTTTTGCTTGCTACACTGTTTGCTGCGCCACGCTGAGATTCAGTGAGTTTGCTGTGCTGTGTTACTTTGTAGAGGCCACTCATTTTTGCCCTGTTTATGATTTTTGAGTGCCTAAAATGTTTGCTGTGGTGAAGGACATCAGTTTTGGGTGGTGGTGGTCATGGTGGTGGGGGGGGTTATTTGATTGTGCTCCCTGAAAGGGTCTGCAACTTCTGAGTTTCACTCTGCATTTGCATGCTTTGAGCCAAAATGAGCTGTGCACAAGCTTTGGGTGGTGGAGGTGGGGGAGGGCTCCCTGAAAATCCAAGTTTGAGTGGTGAAGGATCAGCTTTGGGTGCTGGTGGTGGTGGGAGGGGTGCAACTTCAGCATTTCAGTCCGTATTTGCAGGATGCAAAAATTTGAACATGTTGTACTGCCTCTGCCCAGCCTTGTTGTGGTGGCATGAGAGTTCCTCTACCTGATGCATTGTCCAGGTATGTTAACATTTTTGGTATAAAATTAAGGTGCTGAGAAGGTGCTGAGAGTTTTGCCTACTGGCAATGTATTTTAAGATGCTGGGGGTTCTTAATACTGTGCTTTAAAACTAATGTGTTTGTCCTGTATGGGGGGGGGCCCCAGGAGATGTATTTTACCAGGTCTGCTTAAGGCTTGGCCATTGCCGAGAAGCATGCCTGGAAAGATGCATTAGCTGGTGTTTTGTGCTGCCTGTTTGGTTTAAAGCGGGACCTGGGAGTGGGGTCCTGCTGGTGCATTTTCCAGGCCTGCTTGAGGCTCGGCTAGCTTGAGTGCCGTGTGCTTTCTTGGTTTGGGAGGGTGGGGCTGGGGCTTGGTGGAAAGGTGTAGGCCAAGAAGCACACCTGGAAAGATGCCTCAGCTGGACCTGGTGTTTTATGCAATGTTTTGTCGTGTGCTACTGAATTCTGTGATTGTGTGTTAAAATGTGGTACTTTTTAAATTTTTTTAAGTGAGACGCTGAGGCGTTGCATGTGTAGGCAGCGTTTGTTTCCAGATGTGCTTGTCCACAGAGGCTCACTCAGCCATCTTGAGGGTACGCTTTCCTGGCTCAGTGAGTGGTGAATAAGCACACCTGGAAAGACGCTGGCAGATCCCCCCCACTAACCACTGACCCCACATTGCTGCCTCTGAGTAACTCGACGTGTCGATTCTTCAGACACTCACGCCATCTCCCCACCCTGCCGACACTCTGAGACTCTCTGTTTTGTTTTCAAGCAAAGGTGGGCCTCCATTTGGTTTGCAGGCATGTGCGGGCGGGCCTCCATTTTGTTTACAGGCATATGCGGACGGGCCTCCATTTTGTTTGCAAGGAAAGTGTGGGTGTGCTTCCATTTTGTTTGCAGGCATGTGTGGGCAGGCCTCCATTTTGTTTGCAGGCATGTGTGGGTGGGCCTCCATTTTGTTTGCAGGCATGTGCGGGCGTGCCTCCATTTTGTTTGCAAGGAAAGTGTGGGTGTGCTTCCATTTTGTTTTTGCAAGCAAGTGCGGGTAGGCCTCCATTTTGATTGCAGGCATGTGCGGGCGGGCCTCCATTTTGTTTGCAGGCATGTGCGGGTGTGCCTCCATTTTGTTTGCAAAGGAAAGGGTGGGTGTGTGCTTCCATTTTGTTTGCAAGGAAAGTGCGGTGGGCCTCCATTTGTTTGCTGCTCCCTCCTATACCTCGTGCGGTGTCACCATGTGTGCTGCTCTACTCTACCTCATGCGGCGTCACCATGTATGCTGCTCTACTCTACCTCGTGCAGCATCACCATGTGTGCTGTTCTACTCTACCTCATGCGGCGTCACCATGTGTGCTGCTCTACTCTACCTTGTGCGGCGCTACTGTTTGCCCTGTGCCCTCCTCATTGTTTTCTGTGAGTGAATTTTGTATTCTGTCTGTTTTTTATTATGGCATCATTTCTTTTTTTATCTTGAATAGTTTGGGAAAGAAAAAGATGGATCAAAGTGAAACAAGAAGACGTCAAACACCATGTGTGTCTGCTGCTGACTTGCTTCATGGGGCTTTGAAGAATTGTTCTGTACCACTCACAGTAAAAGAAAGAAGTCAGCGGTACCATAATAACTTAAGAAAGGATCCACAACGCATCCAGGAGTACAAAGAAAAAGCAAAAGGACGTGCACAGAAGCACAGAGAGAAAATGACCGAAGAACAACTCACACTTGCTAGAGAGAAAAGTCGATTGTGAATGCAGGAAGCCAAGAAAAGGAAGAGGGACATGACACCAGATACTGTAAACCCTTCTGTAACTAAAACAACTAAACAAACAGCAGAACAGAATTGGACTAACTAAATTCAGCAGTCTCCGTCCTGATAATATTAAACTCGCACAGGATCAAAAACTGGACCAGTGTCTCTGCGAGTATTGCACCAATGGCAAACTAAAGCTGTTAGCAATAAAGCTATTTGCTGAGCAGAAAAAAATGGAGTGCACAATGTCCAATATTTATGAAGCAGTAGAGCTGACAATGTGCCCAAAGAAGGAAGGTGAGAAATTCTTTAAAAAGTCCTACATTGAAAAAAATTGCAAAACGTGTAGCACTTCTGCTATTGACAAATCATTGGAAGAACTTTTACAGACACATGGAACTGAGGAGGTGAAATGGCAACAGTGGGAGAGTGTGACCATTTCCAGGGTCATAAATGGATCAGAAAGTAAACAAACAAGAAAAGTCATGAAGAGAAAAGTAGTCATATTTCGATGTCTGGTTCAAGTCTTGAAGGAGGACCTCCAGTTTTTGGGTCGACATCTACACGTAGCATCCTGGCAACAACACCAATTCAAATTACTCAAAGATAACCTTCCCGACAGCTGGGTATTGATGGTTCTAGACTTTGCAGAGAACTACACATGCAAGTACCAGGATGAAATTCAGTCATGCCATTGGCACCATGAGCAAGTAACTGTTCACCCTGTAGTGACATACTACAGGTGTGAAAGATGTACAGACTTAGTTACAGAGTCACTTGTCTTCATATCTAGTGATCTCAAACATGACCACCACGCAGTTCTGCATTTCGTGAACATGTCCAATTCCTACCTCAGAAACATCCGTAGCATCAATATTGAGAGACAGATACACTTTATTGATGGGTGTGGGAGTCAGTACAAATCAAAATGGACCTTCCAGAACATATCATTGTCTCCATTACTACATGGATTCCCAATAGAGCGTGCATTTTTTGGATCCAGGCATGGAAAAGGACCCTCAGATGGTGAGAGTGCAGTGGTGAAGTCACGTGCAAGCCTAGCTGTGCAGTCCCGGCAGGCTATCATTTCAAATGCTGCACACCTCTTTCAGTACTGCAAGAGGAATTTAACAAAGGAGCCTGCCATCAAAGGTTGCACTCATTATCGCAGAACATTCTTCTGGGTCGGTGATAGAAAAATTAGCAGAAATGCAGGACCAGGACTGAAAACAATAGCTGGCACACGAAAGGTTCAGAGTGTACAACCAGCGGTGGATGGTGTTGAAGTCGGAGACTACAGCTGTTTCTGTGGACCATGCAGAAAGGAGGATGGTCACTGTGAAAATGCAAGATATGTCAACGGATGGAAGAAGAGGATTATTCAGACTGCACCTGGCTATGTGTCTTCAGTGAAGGAAAAAGAAACTTCAGGGCCCCCTACATTGCCTATTCCGGTCTCCAGTGCAGTCATTCACACACCCTCTCCCCCTTCGGATATTAAGAATCTTGGGCCCACTACATTGCTATTTCCTGTCTACAATGCAATCACCAGCACACCCACTCCCGCTTCTGATATCACACCTCCAGTGATGACCGGTGCGTCTACTGTTGTGAACCAGATTAGTGAACATGCTGCAGCGTTGACAGATTCTGCAGCCAGCACAACAACCAAATCTGTTTCCAGCACAGCCAGCACAACAGCCAATACATCTGTTGCCAGCACATCTACCAGAAAACAAAAGAACTATGACCACATACAGACAAGCCAGTTTATGCCGTCTATTACTCTAACACATTTTACATTGGACAAGTAACATCATTTGATGAAATGAAACAAGAATTCGAATGTAAATTTTGCAACGGAGCAGGGATGGCAAATTCTCTTGGCCACGGCATCCAGACATTGACATCATAAAGGGAAGATGACTCTTTTATGGACCAGTAACAGTGCAAGGACAAGGAAAATTCGACATATCACCAGATGACCTAAAAACCATTGTCAAGAAACAAGAAAAACTGCAACAACGTAGGAATTAACACAGAATTTGAAGCAAGTATTATCTTAACATTTCTGAATGAAAAATCCAACTGAGCATGGCTGAAGACTCGTAATGCATGTGGAAGCACAGAGTTACGGAGTAGAATACCAATCAAGACTACCTGGCTGCCCACATCACACAGACTTGTTAATGTTGTTTTTTTTATCAAATAAATGCATGGCAGCGACCATTTCTCTGCAGTGCTTGGTGTGTGTCTCTATTTGTTTGGGCAGAACCGGGGGAACAGGGCAACACAGCATAAGACAATCGAAAAATAACAATACTTGAATAGAAGATTTTAGGGGTTGGCAGAATTGCACCTTGGAACACTTCAAAATGGTCAAAGCGTAAATATGTTATTTATGCAATGTTTGGTGTTAAATGGTTTTAATATTATAAAGATAAGATGCTGAGAATAACACTGTTTTGGTGTCCAATGTTGCACTACCTCTTTTTGGTGTCCAATGTTGCCACAGCGCCACATGTTTCGTGTCCAATGTTGCATGCTGCCACACTGTTTTAGTGTCATATTTGCACGCACCACAATGAGTGGCTTTTATCTCAAGTTTCTGTTAGGCAGTTATCTCACTACATAGTTACTTTTTCAACTTTGGGTAAGAGTGTTCAGAAAAGCTTATCAAAATTATTCTACTGTGAGGTTGAAAAAATTACCTCTATGTCACACTTTGGTACCCCTTTCTTGTGAACAGACCCACCTGGAGCTAGTTCATAGAAGGTGTGCTTTAGCTCTGAAATCACCTTACAGACTTCTTCCACCATGACTGACTTGCACTTTCCCCAGGACAGAGAAGTGTGATCATGAAATGCAGGCTCGACCCTGCCAGGACACGACAGCCTGGTTGGTAGGATCCCAGACCAACTAGAAGACACCATGTCTGTGAAGAACTGAGCAAGCTATTTGCATTTAGCAGCAGGACCAGCACTAGAATTTACTGGGCCCTGATGCAAGACTGTGAAGTGGGCCCCCACTTCACTCCTGTGAAGTGGGCCCCCCAGCCTCCCGGTAACTCTCAATAAGCACGAAAACATTTTTTCAGTTAACACAAAGTTTAGCAGCAGAACTCACTCCTCTTTGCTCTGAGTGATCTCAGCTGAGACAAGTGACCACTGGCAGTCAGGTCTCGGGCCAATTTTTTCCTTCCTTCCCTTTTCTTTTCTTTTCCAGGACCTGCCAGATCCCGACCCCGCCACCCAAGCCAAGGCCGATCTGCCAATGTCCCCGCTGTCCCAGTGAATGAATGAATTAAACTCTCTTCCTCCTGAGTCCTGTGGGTGGGCTCCCCCCAGTCTCTGGACCTGATCCCACACCTTCTCCAGGTTTCAACTTCCCACCGACCTGGCCGAGCATGCTCAGTATTACAACTGCTGCCAGAGTTATTAGACTAGTGACTTTGTAGCGTTTTTTCAATTTCAACAGTGAACTTGATTGTAAAAGCAATTATTGGCAGCAGTCAGAGCAAGATAAGACTGAGACAGAGTACATGTCCAAGAGCACGCAAGGCCTCAAGCACACAGGAGGCAGAGAGCAGGAACACTTCATTAAACTTGCCATCGGTATCAGTACCCCCAAATAAACATGACTGATCTGACAGCAGGGAGCAAGCCAGAAATTCTCCATGGCTTCATGCCATGCCAGCAGCCAGGCATCCAGAAAGGCCTGATGGGCTCATTGGGCGGGGCGGTGGCAAACCGACGGAGTCATCACATCGGGAACATCTTGGGGAGGAGGAGAACCAGCGAGAGTGGTTGGTTTCATCAGTACTCAAGGAGGAGGAGCCAGGCAGTCCATCCAGTGCCAGCAGGTATGGTTCACGACCGTGTGTAGTGTGTCCCCGAGCCGCTTGATATTTTAATTTAATTGGAAGGGGGCTGGGGCTGAGATCATGGCAGGCAGGGGCAGGGCTGGTGCAGGCAGGGTAGAGACTGGATTCCGGAGCTGAACCTGAGTCAGTGACAAATAAGGAGGGGGGACGGCCAACCAACAAACATGGTGCAACACCGATTGCCATTTAAAAATGAAAATTTTTGGTAGATGGGTCTGAGAGGTCTTTGGGCCCCACCAAGCTCCGGGCCCTGGTGCAGTGGCATTCCTTGCATGCCCCCAAAGCCGGCCCTGTTTAGCAGATGAACATGCTTTAACCAGTTGCAGATAGGTAAGATGGAGTAACCTGTTTTCAGTCTGGAGGAGCTGAGCAGGCCGATTCCTGCCAGCAGCAATCTTCCTGGACAGGAATGCTGCCTTCTTATGGGTGACTGCCCTTTGGTGTTTACCACAGTTTGCATTCAAAGCCAGTTTGTCCTCATTGGTCCTGGATCTACTCCAACAGTGCTCTAATTCCTGACCCCTAGATTTCAACTCTCTGAGCTCCCTGTCGAACCACAGGGATTTCTGGCATGAAACCTAGGGTCATATATAAATCAGTGCAACAGAATCAAAGACTGAGGCAATGGTCCTATAATAGGCCACCACTGCCTCCACCAGTCCTGCCCCACATGGCAGTATAGTGCAGTGGTTTAAGACTCTGAGCTGTAAACCTGAAAATCTGGATTTGAATCCCACAGCCCTCACTTGCATACTGTGTGACCCTGAGCAAGTCACTTAACTTACTTGTACTCCCAGGTCGCACCTGTAAACAAGCTTTCAGCTTAGCGTGACTCTCCTGGTAAAAATAAATGAAGAAAACCAAAAAACAAAACATGCTGCCATAACACCTGAGATGTCCAATACTGCCCGAAGTCCTTCTGGTGCCAACCCTTTTAAAAGGCATTATTGAACTGTCTCTACCAGGGGTGGAATACAAGGGGGGGGGGGCCCAAAAGAGACCTTCAACATGCAATGATCGAACTAACTGACCAGAATCAATCTCAAGGTCATTAATCTCGAGCCCAAGGAACAAAACGAGTCCAATGTGTGCCTGTTTTGATGGGTCACAGAAGTTATCACTTGTGTTAGGCCCAGTGAGTCCCATGACTGGGGGAAATCCTATCCAAACTGCAAGAGTTCATCATAGATCCATACTCTGTTATCCCTAAACTCGGTATGCCAACACTCGGCATACCGAGTCAATTGTCCCAACAGCTACAGTCCCGAATCACTCTCTCGCCTGACAGATAAATTTCAGGCATGTTATAGGGACTAAGTGTTACGTGAGGGAGTCTTCATCCCTCCCTGCACCCCCATGTGGGGGTTCTGCCCCCCACGCCCCCCATAACTTAAATATCTAATTCCGAGGGGGACTGAACCCTGGAGTACATTCAAATTAGTTACAGGGGGTACAGTGTGTAAAGGACATGACCCGGACCTGGGTCATGCACAGCACGCCGACCGAGCTACCAGTGGTATTCCCCTCCACACCACTGGGGCAGCTTGGCCAGTGACCCCATCCATATGTCTATTCCTCAGCATCAGATGGGGTAGGGTAGCATTCTGTCACATCTGCTACCTTACCCCGTTGGAAGCTTTTACGTTGGGCATAGTAGCGTCGGGTTACCGCATCTGTCAGGCAGAGCTGACCGGGGTACCTTGTCGGGCAACCCAGCCTAGGGATAATGTAAGTATACCTTTGCCTTTGTTCTGTGTGTAGTTTATTTATGAGTAAGTCTAATTTCTTTATATCCTTAGAGAATACTGAAAGGAAATAGGTGTCAAACATTTCTGCCATTTCATCAGGTGAGGTCGTGATTTAATTATTTGCAGAAGACCAACAGTACATATCCATAGAACTCTCTGCCATTTGTTTTAATCACCTTATGCACTCATTTCTGTTCCATTTTGCACTTCTCTTTCCTTATTATTCTTCTACATGTTTTTAATTTATCTTTAAACTTTGATCAATTTTCCTGCTTGCCATCTGATTTTAACTTTTTGCATGTGTTTTCCTTTCTGTTCATCGACAACTTAACCTTTCTTGTCAGCCATCTTGTCTTTTTTTCCCCTTGCTGTTATATTTTTTTGATTTTTGGTATGAACGTGTTACAAATTTCAATGATTACATTTTTGAAAGTATTCCATGCGTCCTCTATGCCTTCGTCATTTAGTAAGCCATTTCAGTTATAGACCCTCAGTACAGTGACTATTGCTGATTTGTTTGCCCTATAGAATTGGAAAATTTCAGTTGCTTCAGTGGCCTTAGGTTTGTCATTTTTAATGGAGAATGTTACCATATAGTGGTCAATGTTTGCTTCAGGTTTGTCCATTGTGTAGTCCTGTAGTGTATATCTAAAGAGCTCAATACACTGTCTAGGATGTTCTATCCCTTTGCTGCATGTTTCACATGGTGTAGGTTATAATTTTGAAAGTCCTGATTTTTCCTTTAAATTATCCCATACCATAGCTGGTATGATAAAGGCACCCACTAATAAGATGTCTCCCATATCACAGGCATTACTTATTTCCTCTGGTATTGCTAGGTTTTCAGTATCTAATGAGTCAGGTGGCCTACAGCAGAATCCTAATGTCAGATTCTCACTGAATCCTGTTTTAACTTTATCCATATTAACTCTGCTTCTGCCTCTCCCATTTAATATTACTGCAGATGTCAACTGAGGTAATACTTTTATGACTATATAGGGCCAGGTCCCCGCCTCTTCTTTCTAGCCTGTACAGATTGTTACCTTCAATTATCTTGTCTCATGTAATTTCTTTCATCCCACCACATCTCTGTCATGCCAACTGTATCTGACTTCATGCTTGTGATGACAATAGCTAGTGCTTCCTTTTTATTGTTTCGGCTTCATGAGTTTACTTAAGATACCTTTCCATGTTTTTGGTTTTGAGCATTTAGTTTTGCGAGATTTCAGTGTAACAGATATACCTGCTAATATGGCAGTAGGGTATTTTTTTACTGTCCCTATTGCAGTGTAAAGGTGATTTCTTTCTTTGATCACCCCCATGTCCCCTTTTCTATTAGTTTAAGTAAGCAATAAGACATGACAGGGTGTGCATGGAACAGATTTTGCCACATGGCTAGGGGCGTAATAAGGCATGAGGCTGCAGACTGAGTGACATCAGCTGTTGGCCGTGCCGCAAAATATGTTCCATGCACACCCTGGAGTGTCTTATTGCACTTACAAAATTGTCCTGCACTGTTTTTAAGAAAGAAAAACAAGAAAAAAATGTATTAGCTGCATAAAATAATTTATTTTTTGCTAAAAATCACTACGCAGCATAAAGTAGTTCTGCTTCATGTGAATGGGAAAGGGAGGAAACAACAGCAACTGGGAACTGATATGGGTACTTATACAAGAAAAAACTCAGTTTGCCCTGGGTGGAACTGTTACCAATGTCCAGTTAGTGACAGAAAACAAAAAAAACACTTGCTAGGGCTAATAAAGTTTACAGGTCCATTGAAATGCATGGGGCCATTGAAGGAAAATGGACCTTGGTTGCTGGTGGCAGTGCTCTTTATTTCATCTTTGTTGTTAATAGATTCTTGTCCACATTTTGTCAGATCTTTGTTTTCATTCTTTTACTCAAGGATCGAGCTCCAGTGTTGACCATCTGTAGAGGAGGCAGCCCAATATGAGCGCAGGCTTGCTTGACAGCGGTGCCCCGTTATAGCCATCACTTCTCTGCTTTGCAACCCAGCTTCAGAAAGCAAATGAACTGCAGTCGATCTGATTGAGTGGTTGGTATAAAGTTTACTCAGTCCGGCTTTTTTGCTCAGTTTGCTCATCAGTGTTGATAGGGTGTTTAGTCCCAATGGCTGGTTTGTGTACCAGGTCTCGCTGCAGTCCCGGAAATGCTGTGGAAGACGGCGGTGGTGACAATACAGTGCCAGTGCCTCAGCCAGCAGTTTACTGAGGTACTTTTTTAAACTTTGGACAGGGCAGAGCGGGGAGTCGGATTCAGCATACATGAACCCCCGTGTGACTGCTTATTTGTTTCTAGGGGGTCGCTGTGATTTTTGGTTGCCTCATTGAATGCAAGGCTTTTATGGTCGACTCCATTTTTGTTCAGAAGAAAGTTAAAACTGTCTAGCTTCAAGCTTCTGAGCCCTTCCCACCCGCACCTGGCCATATATGATTGAATGTCCAGCCAAACATTTCTAAAAAGGCCAGGCAGAGTGTCGGGAGATAAAGCTGGAGATTTTCACAGTAAGTGTAAGTCAGGCTTTGAAATAGGAGGGTGGTGCTTTGATACATCCTTTTGTTGTCTTTGGTAATGTTTAGTTACCGAGACAAACACGTTATTGCTCATGTTGAAGGCAGGATTGGTAATTATATTCAGCTGCCTTCCTATGCCCATAGAGTTCAGGTGGTGATTTAGTGAGGATCACAGACTGCAGTAACTGCTAATTGACTATTCTTTCCTGTCACTGTTCCAGACTTCTGCATAGAAGCGTCAGAAAGCTTCATTTCATTCAGCACTGCTTGCAGTTTTTAACTCTATTTTGTACTGCTTTGAAGTTTGCCAATCTGAAAATACTTTTATGGCCCATGTGGTGGTTTTCTTTGTATTTGGTTCATGTTTCCTGTCTTCGATCTCATCCAGGGCCTCTGAGGTAAGTGACAGGTGACACGACATGCCTGGCATTGGATTTACACTTTCACTGGTATTGACATTACTCACTGTGCCACTTGCCTGCTGCGGCTCCACTGTAGTATATTCTTTGTCTGGCATGCTGAAAATACGTTACGTCTCGTTGTCTGACATGCTTATGTCAAAATGTACTTTATGTTGTAGCTCCATAGCAAGTGATTGTGGGTTTTACAGTAATGGGCAAATAGAAAAATGGCTGCCAGTAAAAATGCCAATGCTCTAAAGCATAGTGATTTTGGCCTTTTAACTGCCAGCCATTTTTAACCCAAGCATGGAACATATTTCATGCATGGCTATCAGCCAATCAAATTACTGGAATAACCTTAGCCATTTTATAAATTGTGCTCAAGTGCACTTGAATGTTTTCACTTCTCAAAACTCTGCACCTTTCTTATTAAGGTGGAGACCGCCTCTTGCATGCAAGTCAGTTTTCCCTGTGAAACTCTCCCAATTTCTCATGAAGTGGAAATTTTCTCTTTAACGGCATTCCTTTAACAATCTTTGTATTCACCCAATCAGATACTGCTTGTCTTTACTAGCATGTGGTATTGCTATTATTTCTGATATAATTATTGAGATGTTTAGATCTACAGTGGAGTGCAGAGGAACCATGTTATCTGGAATGTGTGTCCTTTGCATGAGATGCACAATGGAATGGCTGTTGTGTTCCGTTAATGACTGGGCCTCTTCATAAATTAGCATGCTTGCTCAAACAGCTGATCTGCAAAAAATATGTTCAATAGTGATACAATAAGCACGTTATACCTCATCATGACTATGCCTCTGTGTAAACCAGCAAACATGCTCAGAGGGCTACCTGCTACTGTAGAAATACTTTGAAAGCAGCAGTACTAGTTAACAAAATTTTAAATACTCCCGTTGGCAGTTAGAACAAACAAAAACATTCATAAATCTGATTTTCCTTTTGCTCTATTTCATTCATGAGGCAAGGTGGAGAACATCAAAGCACTTAAAAGTTCTTGCTCCTTTGCCTGGTACACTGCCATGGTTGTAAACAAGTCAGAGTGGTGCCGTGCAGTTGGTCATCAAATATATTTCCTGGAAGACTTGACATATCTGCATTATGAATACAGTGGATGCAGAAAAGGTATGACCTACAGGGAGGAGATTTTAAAAAGATTCCGGGGGCTGCCATGTTTTATTGTAGAGCTACGCAAATTACACAATTTGTAATTTAACACTCTCTTAAAAATAGCTGAATGAATTTAAAATATTCCAGTGAAGAATCTAAGAATTGCCAGAATGTATTACTGAAAAAAAAAAATTACTGTGTCTTTTTTTGCCAACTAACTAGTACTGTTGTTTTATTAGGAATAATTACTCCATTACTCCAGTCCATACTGTTAGCACAAAGACATGGCCTTCCTGTAAACCAGTAAACAAAATTCTAGAAAGAAAGTGACAGCTTACTCCAGCCCGGTGCTGCTATATGGGCTAGAACCATAAAATGTACTGAAAAAAGCAAAAAAATAGCACACGTAACATAGTGTATGCAGGCAAAGCTGTATTGAGTCAGTGGAAATACGGAAACTGAGCAGGAGGGCCATGGAGACTCCTGCACACCAGATGGATGGCCCATCTGTAAACAAGCATGCTTGCTAAAAGGGCTACCCAACAGAAACATCTTCAATAATTATAAATTATGCATACCCCCAACACATGACAACATGTATTTGGAGACCAACATGCTTTTTCAAAGGGTGACACTGTAGATATATAGATTGTATATTACAAATAGAATAGTAGATAGGGGACTGTGTATTATGAGGCTTTATAAAATGGCAAGAAGGAATTCTCACCTCTGATTGGCTGACACTGCCTCCAAGCTGGGCATTTATTTCTCAATAGATGCCCAGCTAAAAACAAGTGCCACCAAAATCCGCTTTACAATGTACCCTGCTGCCCAGCCTACTTCCTCATTGGCTGAAGGCAGCTAAGAATTTTAAAATTCCCACCATTTTTTTCTCTCGCTTAGCGAGAGACAGCTATCCCCCCTCCCCACTTTCTGTCAACAGCACACAATAAATAAACAAAAAGGAAAACTGCAGTCCTGTCATTTTGCGGTCAGAAGACTGAAAACACACAATGACACCAGTCTCCTGACCGCCGTTCTCGCAATCCGCACTCGAATCCGACATCGGCGTCAAGCTTCATCCAGCATGCCGTTTTTAAAAAGAACAAGACAGACATTACCGCTCTGGTCAAAGGTCTTTCGGCTGCTGCTCTCATTCCTTTCCATTACTTGTTGCTTAACAAGTCCAACTTTTCCACAAGCTGCAGAAACAACCTCTACCCATACCACAAATTAGTATGAAAAGGCACCAGCATTCACTTAATCTCCTGTGTGTGTGTGTGTCGGGGGGGGGGTGTTCAGAAAACCAGAACAGCACTGCAGGGAGGAGTAACAGCACCTAGAACAGCTGGTGCACTACTTTGTCAATGAACACTGTTTTAACAGTGTTTTGAACAATTTTCACATTCATCTCCTCTTTATTTTCACATTTCACAAAAATGTAGTTACATGGCCATTTTATAAAGCGCAATAATACCCTTCAGGGTGGGCATTGTCGAAATACCCGGACCTTCCAGGGGCTATGAGCCCTCCGCCTGCGGCGTCGGGCCTCATTACGCCCCTGGGCGGTCCGGTATTTCCCAATAATGCCCACCCTGTCGGGTATTATTGCTTACATAATACCATCAAGAGGTTCTGGTGACATATGAACCTCGAGAGCAAAGTTTGAGAGGTTCCATGTCCCCAGAACCTCGAGATGGTATTTTTAGTCAAGTGATACACTGTCCCCTGTTTTAATTTTTTTAATATATGGATCCAAGGAGTTTTGACAATGCTGGCATCCCTCCACACACCTCAGGCTGCCGAGAGTGGGTAGATTTTCATTCAATTATCACAGTCTTTGCTTCATATGAGAAAAGTGTTACTGACCTTTTTTTTTTAGTGGTCGATGGCAGGTTGCTGTGTAAACTGCCAAGGAAGTGAGTGTCTCTGTGACTACCAGCTTTGGGAGCTGAAAGCCACTCCTGACTAGCACTTGCAATCTACAGCTGCATTCAAGTTTTGGGAAACTAAAAGCTGCTAGCTCCTGGCACTCGCAGCCCATGGTCATGTTTCACTTTAATTTGCTGAGCGCCAGTCTCACGTTCAGATGAAGGACTATGTGCAGTGCGCAGTAATGTGCTTTCTCATAATACAATCATTTGAGCTCCAACAAAAGTATTACAAGATCTCATAAAACTACTGTATCATTGCAGTTTTTAATGATGGTATTATGGAAATTATTTTGCATGACTTTTGATACTATTATTTTTCTTATCCATATATTACAATCCTGTTTTCTTTTTTTATTGCATTTTAATTCAAGGGCCTATTTGCTTGGACAGCAGCTTGATGCCCGGGGCTGGCAATATAGCTTAAATGTTAGAACAAAGAGCAGTGAATGAGCTTGGTACATCCAGCAGACATAGGTTTGAGTCCCACAATCTCCAGTTGCATACTGTGTGGCATTGAACAAGTCAGTTAACTTCCTCAGGGCTCTCGGGTCGCTGATGTAAGCGGGCTTTGTGCCCGGTGGGCCTTACCAAAGAATAAAAAAAACATCAAAAATAAGCAATAAGGAAATGTGAGAAACTGACTGTCTCTCAGCTGAGTGTTTTTTTTCCTTTTTTCAATGAATCTTTTTCTTCCTTTTTTAGCATTTATTTTCCATACATGTTCCACACTAATGCACCCCCGGAGTGCCTTATTGCTTTATATAATGGGTCCCTATTAGTAGATAGAATCTTTTTAAATTAAAAAAAAATCTGCATTATTTAATTTGGCAGAAAAAGATAAGCAATATTCAATAGAAGTTTAAAAAGAAAACAAAATGTGTCCAATTTGGATATTATATTGTTGCCACCTTGCCTCTAGGTGGTGAAAAAGCTGCATTTAAGCACCTTTTATTTTTCTTTCAGTGCAAGTAATGGCACTAGTGAGGGCAGTCAGTGGCATAACATTAAAGCATAGTGTCAGGTCTGGGCAGAGTACGTTGTGTTCACCAACAGTGGCTGTTTCAGAAGCCTCAGAGTGTTTGTGTGTGTGTGTGTGTGTGTGTGTGTGTGTGTGTGTGTGTGTGTAAGCCAATGCAGAGTGAGTTGCTTTCACCACTAGTGGCTCACAGGTCAGGCAGAGTGGATAGTACAGTGGTGTCTTGTTTGGCAAAGAAGGTTCTTTTCACTGCCAGCAGCTTGTCAGGTCAGGACATTAATGGTGCATGCACTGACTAAAGAGGGAGTGAGCTAGTGGCTGGCAAGTGGGCAAGGGTGGAGGCAGCAGGAGCCAAATGCAAGCAGGAGATGTTGGACACAATTCTCAAAAGGTCAGGAATGGTGCACGGTGCTTGCACCAACAAGAAATGGTGCATGGGACACCTTGTGTCACACTGTGCACCATTCCCAATTCTCAGACATGGCCTGTGCCACATGGGGAACCAGCGTGCACCAGCTGGGCAAGCGCTATCCTTACGGCAGATGCATAGCTGTGTTTTGGTAGATAGGGGCTTGCACCACAGCAGTGCTGCAGTGACCCCATATAGGATTTGCAAAAGCCACAACAGGCGCAGGGGTTTCAATAGGGGTTAGACCAGCCTGGAGTTGGCTCATCAACCATGTACCACTTACATGGATGGAATCCTGCCTACAGTCTGAGCAGAAAAACACCTCTTTATGCTTAGGCTATTTATTGATAGTCTTTAATAGATACAAGAAAACAGAGAGGGGGGAAGGACAAGGAGGAGTACCTGGAAGTAGCAAGGGAGGTGACAAGGGCAGTAATAGCAGCAAATGCATCAAAGGAGCTCAGGCTGGTGCAAGGCATTAAGAAGGGAGAGAAGGAAATCTTCAAGTATATCATGGAGAAAAGGAGCTGCAAGAAACAGATAGTGAGGATTAGGATGGAAGGGGAATGGGTGGAAAATTGGGGATAAAAGGTAGAAGCACTTAACAACTACTTCTGCTCGGTATTCACTAAGGAGAAAGGGGGGAGATACGCAAGGGGGGAAGGGCAGGAATGGGTGGAGAGGTGACAGATGGGGTAATCACAGAGATTAGGGTACTGGAGGGATTGAGGGTGCTGAGGGTGGACAAGACACCAGGGCTGGATGGTGTCCACCCCAGAGTGCTGAAAGAACTGGCAGAGGTCCGAGCATGCCCCTTGACAGATCAGCTCAGTACTTCACTGGATGTGGGGTGTGTAGCTCAGGATTGGAGGATGGCTCACGTGGTACCCCTGCATAAGAGTGGCCCCCAAGGATGAACTGGGGAACTATAGGCCTGTGAGCCTCATATCCATTGTGGGGAAGCTGATGGAGACAATCCTGAAGGAGAGACTGGTGGCTCTTCTGGAGGCCAATGGGATGCAGGACAGCAGACAGCATGGCTTTGCCACTGGCAGATCCTGTCAGACCAACCTGGTAGAATACTGTGACTGGGTAACTAGATAGTTGGATGGGGGCCATGCAGTAGAAGTCCTATATCTGGACTTCAGCAAGGCATTTGACTCTGTGCCACATGGGAGGCTAGGAAGTAAGCTGTAAGGCATAGGGGCGGGTGTCAAGATGGTGGGATGAGCCGGCCCAGTGGCACTGGGGGTTGAAGCGCTGGATGCCACACCTCATGCCACATCAGCAACCCGGGTTTGGGAACAAGCCCGGGTCGTCGGGGGTTGGCAGGGATGGGGAAGGTTTGCGCATCCTACGGACAGCTCTCCTTCCTTGGAGGGTGGTTTCCACCAGCCGATGCACTGGCGACCTCTAGCAGTGGCTGGAGGTGCTACAGTGCATGGCTGCAAGATTGCAGGGAAGCGAAGCTTCGGTGGACGTCTTTCAGGGGTGTATGGAAGCGTACACCAGCTGAGCTGGACATCATTGCATGTCCCAAGCTCCGGGGGAAACAATCAAAGTAAAAAATCCCCCTATCGGCGGGTGAGATGACGGCGACCATCAGGAGCCAAAGGCCACATGTCCAACATTGGCCATATCTTCACCTCTCACTGGGGATCCTGGGGCCTCTCCATGGGGATGGGAGAGTCTGGTATCCTGAATCATGGAGGATGGTTCAGATGGGCGGTGGAGCTGCGAAGCTGAGCATGGGAACCCGAGAGATGCCCCGAAGGTAGGGAGTATAAATAGAATTGACAAAAAAAAAAGATGGTGGGATGGATAAGGAACTGGCTGTGTGGAAGGCAACAGAGAGTGGTAGTGGGTGGGGAGCTCTCATCCCCAAGGGAAGTGACAAGCGGAGTTCCACAGGGTTTGGTGCTAGGACCAGTACTATTTGGGATATTCGTTGCAGACATTTTGGTGGGTATCAATAGCAAGATCAGTCTGTTTGCTGATGATACCAAGATGGGAGCAGTGGTGGATGTCCAAGATGGATGGCAGGGGTTGCAGGAGAACCTGAGAAAACTGGAGACCTGGTTGTAAACCTGGCAACTGGGGTTCAATGCCAAAAAGTACAAGGTGATGCATTTTAGGGCAAAGAACCCAAAAAGGAGCTACCAGCTGGGTGGGGTACAGCTTGCTGTGACTGAGGAAGAAAAGGATCTGGGGGTAACTATAATGGGTTCAATGAACAACTCAGCACAATGTAGGAAACCTGCTGCAAAGGCCAATAAGATGCTGTGTTGTATTGCCAGGGGTATAACCTCAAGAAGGGTGGGAGGTTATTCCACCATTGTATAGATCAATGGTAAGACTGCACCTGGAATACTGCATGCAGTACTGGCAACCGTACCTGAAGAAAGACATTAAGTTGCTGGAGGGGGTGCAACGCAGGACAACAAAGATGATGAAGGGTCTGGGGGATTTGCCATAGAAAAGCAGAATAAGGGAATTGAACATGTACTTGCTGGAGGAGATGAGGGACAGGGGAGATATGATTGAAACCTTCAAGTATAACCTTGAACCTTCTAAAGTATGGAGTTCAGTACTGGTGCCCAAACCTCAAAAAGGACATTAACCTGCTGGAGAAGGTCCAGAGGAGGGCTACAAAGATGATAGCAGGTCAGCAGGGTAAGGCCTACAAGGAGAGATTGAGGGCACTGAACATGTACTCCCTGGAAGACGTGAGAGAGAGAGAGAGAGAGAGAGAGAGAGAGAGAGAGGAGGGGAGAGAGAGAGAGAGAGAGAGAATATGATTGGGACATTCAGGTACTTGAAAGGGATAAATAAGGTTGATAAGGAGAGTCTCTTTAAGCTGAGTGGCAACCATAACATGAGGGGCACAGTCTTAAGCTGGAGGGTGGGAGGTTAGGAAGCACTTCTTCACAGAGAGGGTGGTGGACACTTGGAATGTGCTGCTGGAAGAGGTCATCTCATTGAAGACAGTGGGCAGCATTAAGAGAGGCTGGGATAAACATAGGGGGAAGGTAAGGATCATGTGTAGGGAGGATGTGAGGGGTGGGGAGGGAAGGCAGGGACAGTAGCTCAAGCTGTAAACCCTGCAATAAGAGCAGACTTGATAGACCAGATGGCCTTCTTCTGCTGGCTTCTTCATAAATATATAACTGGCATAAACAGGACTGGGAAGGAAGGGCTTTTCAGGGTGATGGAAGGGAGGGATACTCGAGGCCGTACTATGAGATTGGAGGGGGTAGGTTCAAGACGGAGATGAGAAGACACTTTTTTTACGGAGAGGGTAGTGGCTGAGTGGAATGCATTGCTGAGGGAAGCGGTATCCAGCAGGACAATTAACTGCTTCAAAAGGGTTTGGGACAGGGTAAGGAGAAGGGTTAAGGGTGGGTGGGGGAGGGAGGAGGGCAGCTACTGAGTAAGAGGACTAGCTGCAAAATCAAACAGACTTGACAGACCTTTGGGCCTTTATCTGCTGGCAAATTTCATATGTTCGTATGTTTGTAACTATTGTAAAATGTATAGTCAATACAGCTATTGCACCATTTTATTTTCGGTTACACTACGGTGCTCTCCCAGTGCAAGATCGGAACATAAATCTTCACTGGAGATTTAATAATGACTTTCTAAGATGTACCAATTTATAGGAAACACTGACGAGGCAATCAGATAATATTAGTATGCTGCTTTTAATGGCCATGATCTTATCTGTAAATTATGGGCTGCTTTTAAGTCAGTATTAAGGGGCCCCTGACAACATTAGAAAAATTTGGAAAAAATGTGAGATTTAGACACAATTCCATTTATTTTTCATATACTTTCTATAATTCTTTCCCTTTTTTTCTTTATTACTGAGGACAGTTGTATGAAAGAGGATGGCTGTCCCTTAGACTTTATCTGCTGTTTCTGCTTGCCTACAACTGACATCATAATCCCGTTTATTGTATCATAGTTATCACCACAGCAACAGACTCTGATGTCATAAACAGAACTATGTCGTCATGTGTAGGCAAGCTGCCAGAACAGATAGGGCAGTGATCCTGTTTACATGCTAATGTTCTTAATAAAAAAGAAGTAAAAGTGAGAATTACAGAAAAAAGTTATTAAATATAAGCTAAATTGTGCCTAAATATTACATTTTTTTTTATTTGTCACTACAGTGTCAGGATCTCTTTAAATTTCATATTTGTCATGGAACCATAAAAACAAATTAGATTAAGAACTCGCAGACCTTGAAAAAAAAAAAAGCAATGCATGGTGTGCTAAACAATGGATACTTGATTAGGAGGCTCAGAAAGTTACAAAACCAGATCTACTGTAGGTCCGGATCTTCAATGGGCGCGGGATGACAGCAGTCTCTGTCCAATCCCTCCCTTGTGCCACCGGTGTGGCGCATGGCTCTGCTTGCTGTAGCCATAGGGACTTTGGTACAGGGACCCGTAATATACTAAAATTTGACACAGGGTCCTTGGCACACCCAGTTTTGCTGCAAGCAGGGGAATGGCACACCTTGGATTGATCTTGGAGGGCTTTTAAGAATCAAGCCCATTAGCTTTAGCTATGTTTGGGGGCTAAGGTAAAGAAAACTTTGTTTTAACAGGTGTCATTTTTGAGGGCATGAGACCATCCCCATGTGTCCCTTTCCAATTGGCACCGTTACCGAGAAGATACCTGTGCTGCTATGTTAGTTGTGGGCATTTTGCCCTGAGCAAGAGGCAGATTACCTTTATAACAGTGCTGAGTCCTGACTGCGATGGGACTGTTGTGCTGCGATAACAGCCCGGCTAAAAGTGTCTCTTAGTCAATCAGGATTCAGCATTCTTGTGACCCATTTCATAATTATGCTTCAATGATTCTGAATAATCAATTGAGTGTATGCACACTATACTACAGCTTTAAGAAGCAAGTAAACATTGTATCTTTTGAAGAGGCATCCCAACCTCCCTTACAAAGAACCTTAGTGGTTTGAAGCACTGGGATACAGGTGGGCATGTTATTTGTCATGGAATAAATTGCACCTGTTTACTTACATTACATAGGTGTTGCCATGGGGTTTCCTAGGTGTCTAGAAACCCCTTCTCATCTTGCTTCCACTATGTTTTCATAAATAAAAAACCTTCGTGTACCGCGATTAAATAAGGGGATTTCTTTGGTGGAAACCCCACCATTCCCAAATCCTAACTATGTCCAGACATTTATCGCTGATTTCAGTCACTTTCTGCGAGGCACCCCACATTGTTTGTCGGTTTACTCAGTTGTCTTGCCCTGGCAAATTGCTGAGATCACTCACTGTCAAGGTTAATCTCTGGGGAACAAAGCTGTTCAGTAAATATCGCCCAGTCCTGGACTTCCATGGCGATATGACATACCAGATCTATTTGCTGCATGTGGCCTCGGGTCAAGTTGTTTGTTGCTCCTTCTAAGGTAAAGTCTCCAAATCCGTTTGTGACCTGGCCTGGACCAAGCTAATCTCTCTGTTGGGAGGATGCTAACCTTCCAAATCTGCAAACCACACATGCAATCAGATGAATAGCAGGTTCTACCAACATAGTCAGCCTAATTCCAGAGTCCATCGTCCCTACTGACTCTGGCCTCAGTTTTTAATGCCCCTGTTAAGTGAAGCTGAGTGGCTGAAACTGATCATAGAATGTTCACAAAATGATCATACTTGCAGATTTATTTCACATGGCAGTTTGCTCTGGTATGGAAGCTGCATTTGGTTTCAGTCACTCCTGATGACACCACTGTATTCCTCATTCCCCGACATCTCTTGTGAAAAAATAACTGACATTAGTATCACAGTCCCATCAGCTATAAAGACTGCGTGTCATAAAACAGGCAATACAAAATAAACATAGAAACACAGAAACAACTGCCCTCCTGTGCCGTATTCACCCCCATGAGGTATTTATATGCCTCTATCACACTGTCGTCAAGGCAGAGGTCAGAAAGCATAGAAAGACCAATAGCAGGTATAACATTCACAAGTAGCATTTTATTTTTTCCAATAACAGTAAAATAAAAAATAAAATTGTTCAGTATAACTATTTACAAAGGCAGTACAAACACAGAAAACAAAGTCCTTCATCTGAGGATATCTCTAATTTCAAGTTTCAGTCTTGCTGTCTCTTTCTCCCTAGCAAAAACATTGCTGCTCTTTTTATAAGTCTCTGTCTGGGAACTCATTAAGAAGACGTCCTGTTTTTCAGAAAATGTTCTTGTCAGTTTCCTTCCTTGCAGGTGCAACAAAACAGCACATGGTACCCCAGAACTGACCTCCTGTTAACAGTTCTGCAAAGAGTTTGCAAACCAGCATGTCAGGTTAACCTCTTGAGCTCCAAATAGCTTTTTGCAATCATTTCAACAATATAACTATATACACTTTTAAACCAAGGGAGCCCACTTTCACATAAAGGTTCACACATATTTTATAACTTCAGATACGCAAGGGGGAAGAAAAGATAGAAACAGCAAGTAAAGGCAGACAGATAGTTGGGGGGGATGGCGAGACCTTCGGAGTGGCCAGTTCCTAGGTCTCACAAGAAAATTTGACTGCGCAGTCAGACAGACAAGAGACAGAAAGGGGATAAAACAAATCCTTGCGTTTAACTCTTTCTATATAACGAATCTTTCTACATAACAAATGGGACAGGGTCTTATTCAACCCTGTCACTCACACAAACACACACACACACACACTCTCTCTCCCTCTCTCTCTCTCTCTCATAGTATAAATATTGAGATACATCTGTCTCTTCTCACAGGGCTTTTCATGCAGCCCCTGCACCATTTTAGCTTCCCTCCTCTGGAAAGCCTCTACTATATGTCCTTCCTTAGATGTGGTCTCCAGAACTGGACACAATTCTCCAGGTCAGGTCTCACCAATGATCTATATGGTGGTAAAAGCACCTCTCTCACTCTGCTGGTTATACCCCTCCCTATACACCCCAGCATTCCTCTGGTTCCACCTACTGCCTTGTCACATTGTCTCACCACCTTGAGGTCATCAGAGATGATTAACCCAAGATCCCTTTCCTGTTACATGACCATCAATCCCTCCCCCTCCCCCATTTTATACTCCACCACTGAGTTTCTGTACCCTAGGGGCATGATTTTGCAATTTGTCACATTGAAACCCAGCTGCCATACTGTTGACCACTCCTCTAATTTTCTCAAGTCTCTGCACATTCTTGCCACCCCCAATGGATTGTCTACCCTATTGCAGATTTTGGTATCATCTGCATACTTTCTCTTCTATCTCTTCTGCAGTATCCTTATGTAACCCCTCACCCCTGCCTTTTTAGCAAAACGACAGGTGGCATGCTGTTGAAGCTGACAGCAATACCTGGTGGGGACTGGGTTCGGGGAGGATGAGGTTACTCGGCACAGGGGGGCCTAGGTTTGGCTACTCTGCACAGGGGCACCCAAGTAAATCCATCCAAACACAGGAAGCAATAACTGTAATGTCCAGAACCAGGAATGGGATTCTTCAGTGTGGCTTTTATTCACATCCAAGCTGAACAAACAAAGCATAGATGGACCCTCACAGGGCTACATTTTCTGGTAATGCAGATTAGAGACAAGAGAACATTTTATCACCATTTCCAGCCCTCAGGCTCTAAACCCACCAGACACACAGCCCAGACTTGCACGCAGCTTTGGGTACACAGCCCAATTTGTACACTACTTGGGTTTTCCCCACTGGCTCAGCTCCCCCGCCAGCCCCTTGATCTGCGGTCCATTTGAGGAATGAACGAATTATCCTGTTGTGGCTCCCCAAATCACACTAGAGTCTTTGACTCTGAGAGAATTTTCCTTACAATCCCACGTCTGGGTACTTCCCCCATCACTGGCCAAGTGCCTGAGGTAAAGAAGAAATCCACAGAAGAAATCCGTAGAGGTGGACCTGGTCACTAAGGATGGGGGGCCACCCACCTCCAGCTCCCACAGCCCATACCCAGCCATTTCTCTGGAAACTGAACCATTCCTTTACTGAACTTTCAAATGTAGATTCTGGGTAGACGTCTGTCACATCTCCTCTACATATCATTTGCATCCCAACAAGTTCTGGACTTGAACCTACTTTCACTTTGCTTAGCCCATTACTCTAGGCTTCCCAATATTCAGTAGTTCAATCCTCACATTGTCACACAAGTTCCAGGGTGAAAAACATAGGCCCTTTTAGCAAGAGCACACACTCACCCTCACGTTGCAGGTGCCCCACAGGTGACTCACAAATCTTCTTGTTCTCCCAAATAAACTCTGGAACACATAGGCAGCTTCTCCTTTATGAGCAGTACTAGGGGGTTGCCCCAGGAATCTGCAAGGAACCCTTTCCTGCCCCCCCATCTCTGAAGGGAGGGGGCACTGAGCCCTGAAAACAGTGGTCTCCACCACTTCAATTATCTTGTGTCTCTCTTTAAGGTGGAGAGACACACACCCTTTTACTTAAAAGTAGCCCTCTGTCAGGGCTGAGGCTCCTAGAGCCTTCACTGAGCTGCTTTCTCAGCAAGCTCCCAACTTCACACTCTACTGACTGACACTAAACTGAAGACTGACTTCAAAACCTCCCAACATTCTAACTTACTCCCTTGCTGCAGATTCCAATGTGGCTCATGCAGCTGTGGTAGTTCTATTGGTGATGTCATCCCTCAGTCTCAGCTGAGACTGAGAACAGAGTGAGACAGTGTGAAACCCATTTAACTGGAGTTTCACAAGCTGCCTTCCCTGCCTACCACTAGGTCTTACTGGGATTCTAGTAACCCCGGGTAACAAGGGGGTTACACTTATAAAGCTATTAAAGATGACTGGTCTTAGTAGTGAGCCTTCAGGTACTCTGCTGGCCACTCTCCCCTCTGTTTACCACCACCCTCTGTCACCTATTCATCAAACAATTTTGTACCCAGTTTACCACCTTGGGATCCACCTTTGAATTGCCCATTTCCTCATGAGCTTCCTATGTGGTCCAGTGTCAAAAGCCTAGCTGAAGTCTAAGTAGGTTACATCCGTTGCCCACCCTAATCTATTTCTCTGGTCATCCAGTTGAGGAAATTGACCAGGTTTGTCTGACATGATCTCCCCCTTGTGAATCCATGCTGCCCCGGATGTTGTATACTGCTGGATTCAAGATAATCCACTAGTCTTTCCTTTAGAAGTGTTTCCAGTAACTTTCCACAACTGATGTCAATCTGACTGGACTACAGTTGCCTGCCTCCTCCCTGCTGCCCCTTTTATAAAGCAGGACTACATATGCCCTCCTCAAGTCCTCAGGAACCTCTTTCCATTGAGCTGTTGAATAGGGCTGGCAGAGGTGCAGTCTGTACCTCCCCAAGTTCCCTCAGCACCCTCGGGTATACCTTGTCTTACCCCTGTGTACTCATAGCTTTATCCAGTTTCAGATTTACAAGTCCTTTCAGGACTCTTTCTTCCGTGAATGGACTTGTGTGTTGGCACTGTGGGAGCAGAGGGCCTGACCTGCGGAGCACGTTTGTGACAGATTTGGTTGGCAGCGGTGTGATTTAAAAGTATTTGGTAACACAAGCATTAACAGTCCCATCTGTCAGATTTATACTGTGCAGCTAACATGCAAAATAAGGCAGTAATTTTTAAAAAGTAAACAGAACTATGTCATTGTGCTTACAGACTAAGTTCCCTACCTGTTTTATTTTTTGGGGGGTACAAGTTAGTGTAGCTATAGTTAGGGAAGAAGATGGCTTCCAACTGCAGCTAGCACACTGCAGACTACCTGAGGCAGTTGTGCAAAGAGAGAGGAGTCTAGCATGAGGGCCAAGCTAAAAAGCATTATCCCTTGGAGGCTCTTGTGGCAGCTGATGCACAAGACCTCGAGTCCCAGTCTGTGACTGGAAATGACCAGACCTTGAGCATGGTGGGTCCAGGGTCCAGTGCAGTGTCCAGATCTGGTGAGGAGGACAGCAGGTCCAGTGCAAGCCAATGGCCACAGCAGTAGGGGAAGGTCACCACCATTCTGGAGCCAGAAGAGATCTGGTTGCAGATAGAGCTGCAAAGAATGGAGCTGGAATTTGAGCAAATGAAGTTCCAGATAGGGATGGAGAGGCAGGAGATGCAAGAGCAGCTTCAGAGAGAGGCTGAGGAAAGAGAGTTACAGCTTCAGCAAGAGGCCGAGTGAGAAGAGCGTGAGCACCAGAGGCAACATGAACTGGAGAAACTACAACTCCAAACACCAGCACCAGAGCAGGTAAGTGGCCTGGGGTTAACTGGAACTCCAAGACTGGGTTACAAATTAAATTCTAAATTGATAGCTGAATTTAAAGAGGGGGAAGATATAGATGCCTTTTTAAATTCCATTGAAAAAGTGTATATTCAGGCAAATATTGCTAGAGGGTCCTGGAGCTTCCAGCTATCCCTGCTACTTACTGGGAAAGCTTGGGATGCATTGGGTCAAATGGACAATGAGGACAGTAGTGATTACAGTAAACTTAAAGCTGCCCTGCTCAAAAAGTATGAATTAACAGCAGAGGCCTACAGAGTTAAATAATATAAGCTCAGGAGAAGCTCTGACATGAGCTACGAAGAGCCTGCCACTAAACAACGTCAGTTTTTAAAACATTGATGGGACGGGATTGAAGCAACCTCTATAGAGAAAATTGAAAATGCTGTAATGTGAAAGCATTTTGGGGGGGCATGCCCAGCAGAGCTGGAGGGCCAAGATCCAAAAACAGTGCAAGAGGCTGCTGAACTCCCGGACCACTATGCCAGGAGTAGACCTGCTCTGAGAGGGAATGGGGTGGGCGTGGCGGTGCAGAAAGGGAAAAGCGTGCCTTCAGGGCAGCTGAAATCCTCCTTGCCTAAACCAAAACCAGGTAGCCCAAGATTACGAAGAAAAGAGTTACATGAAAAAAGAAATGAATGTTAGGTTTGCAAAGAACCTGGTCATCTGGCCAGGCAGTGTTCCAAAAGGGCAGAGAGTGCACAAAGTGGAGCTAGGAAAGAAGTGGGTTGTGTCCCTGAAAGCATGCCAGTAAACATGAGGGAACACATACACCCAGTCACTGTGGATGGGGTACAGACACATGGATTAAGAGACATGGGGCATCCCTGACTTTGGTAAAAGGCGATTTGGTAGAGCCTGAACAGCTTATACACAATCAATTTGTGACTGTACAGGGATTCACTGGGAAGGAGAAAATGCTGCCCCTTGCTAGTGTTCTCCTAGAATGGGGTGAGACGGGGGGACTGTGCAAAAGGTTGCCATAGCAGAAACTTTGGCTGTAGATGTAATTTTTGGTAACAATCTAAAACAGGGGATGGTGTGTGCAGTAACTCACAGTCAAGTAGCAAAGGTAAATTGTAGTTCCCTGGACCCCATAGAAGCCCCTGTGAAAAACACTGGGAGGCTGGTTCCCCAGCCTGTGTCTCCTGATTTGGAGAATGATAAGGGGGGGTAGAAGTTTCCCAGGTAGCAGTTAACAGAACAGCTGTGGAGGGTTACTCTGAGGAGGGAGGTGTGACCCATAGTCAGAGGGTTAGAAATAGCAGTGATCTTGAATGCCCTGATGCTAGAGCTAGGGACCCTAGCTTAGAAACTGGTGGGGACCTGTCCCATGCCTTGGGAATGTGTAAGGAGTTTGCAGCTGCTCAGAAAAGTGACCCTAGTTCAGATAAGCTGAGGGCTTGGGCAGACTCTGATGGAGCACAGGGAGGTGGTGGGAAACATAAAGTTTATTGGGACAATGGACTGCTGTACATGCAGGATGCTAAGGCTGAGAGAGGGGTGATTAGTAGGCAGATTGTCATTCCCCAGGGGTACCGTGAGTGGTTGCTCAAGATTGCACACGATATTCCCATGTCTGGTCAACTGGGAATCATGCGCACTACGCAGCGGTTGGCTCAGAATTTCTATTGGCCCAACTTCACCCAGCAGGTGAAGGAGTATTGCAGGTCTTGTCACTGGTGCCAAGAAATAGGGAAGATGGGTAAGAAAACCCAAGCTGCCCTAATTCCCTTACCTATAGTGGAGGAGCCATTCCAAAGGGTGGGAATGGATATTGTGGGGCCTTTAAATAACCCCAGCTCCACCAAGAAGAGGTTTATCCTGATTGTAGCGGATTATGCCACCCAGTACCCAGAGGCAGTCACTCTATCCTCACTGAGGACAGACAAAGTGGCAGATGCCTTACCGATCCAGGGGGTTCCTTCATGTTGGACCTGATGAAATGTTTGTGGGAGAAGTGCGGGGTGGTGCAGAGATAAATGACATCTTATCACTCGCAAGCCAATGGGCTTGTGGAAAGATTTAATGGTACCCTTAAGACAATGCTCCAAGTGTTTGCTGAACAGCATGGGAGGGACTGGGAGAAATACCATCCCCACCTGTTGTTCACTTACAGGGAGGTGCCCCAAGAGTCGACAGGGTTTTCCCCCTTCAAGCTCTTGTATGGACACAGGATTTGTGGGCCCCTATACTTGATCCAGGAGGACTGGGAAGGCAACCCAGGGAACTCTCTTAGTGGATTATGTCCTTAGGTTTAGGAAAAGGCTGAAGGAGCTTCTGGGGACTGCCCAGAGCAACCTGGCAGCTGCCAAACAAAAACAAAAGGTGTGGTACGACCGCAGAGCCAGAGCTCACTCATACACTGTGGGTCAGGAAGTCATGGTCCTAATCCTGGTCCAGCAAGACAAGCTGCAGGCTGAGTGGGCAGGACCATACAAAGTAGTCAGACAGGTAAATGATGTAATCTACATTATAGAACTACTTGACAAGAGACATACACAAAGAATGTACCATGTCAACACGATGAAGCCATATGCTACTAGGGCTGACATAGTGTTTGCAGTGTGTAGTCCTGGGGAGGGGATGGATGAAGGAGACCCCCTTCTGGACTTGCTGGAAGAAAGCAAGCAGGAGTCCTCTGTGGAGGCAATTAAAATGTCACCTCAGTTGACCCCGGACCAGATCCAGGAAGTAAGGGAAGTTTTAGTAGACTTTGCCCCACTGTTTAGCGCCAAGCCTGGACTAACCCCCTTAGCGACACATGATGTGGAGACTGAGATGCAGGCATATTAGGTGTCAGAGGCAGTCCAAAAGGACATTAGGAGGGAGGTGGAGGAAAAGCTGGATTTAGGGGTAATCCAAAAATCCCATAGCCCCTGGGCCTCACCCATGGTCCTTGTTCCTAAGCCAGATGGCTCTACTCATTTTTGTGTGGACTATCATGGACTGAATGCAGTCATGAAGTCAGTCGCCCACCCAATGCCATGGACGGATGAACACCTGGACAAGTTGGGAGAGGCGACATACCTTACAACTATTTACCTGACAAAGGGGTACTGGCAGGTAGAGTTAACTGCCAGAGCTAGGGGGAGGTCAGCCTTCATCACTCCGATAGGGTTATTTGAATTTAAAGTATTGCCTTTCAGAATGAAGAACGCCCCTGACACCTTCCAAAGGTTGGTGAAATAGGTGTTAAATGGTGCTGAGGAGTATGCCATGGTGTACCTGTATGACATTGTCATCCTTAGTGCCAGCTGAAAGGGACACCTGTCCCACCTTAGGGAAGTGCTAGGCAGGATACAGAGGGCCGGCTCACTATAAAAGCTGAGAAGTGTCAGGTGGCTATGGCTGAGGTGGCATACCTCGAACACTTGTAGGCTGGGGGCAGCTCCATCTTAAGCAAGTGAAAATAGAGGCAATCAAGGCATGGCTCAGACCAGAAACACAGAAGCAGGTCCGGAGTTTTCTAGGGACAGCAGGGTACTACAGGAAATTTGTACCAAATTATAGTGCTCTGGCTGCTCCCTTATCTGGCCTATTAAAAAATGGATGCCTAAGAAAGTGACCTGGGAATCAGCCTGTGAACAAGCCTTTACATGACTGAAATCTAATTGATATCTTTGACTGGGTGAGCAAAGTAGTAGACCAGGGAGGGGCTGTGGACATGGCCTACCTAGACTTTAGCAAGGCATTCGACTCAGTCCCGCATAAAAGATTAATAAACAAATTAGCCAGCCTGGGAGTGGTTCCCAGGGTGGTAGCCTGAGTAAAACACTGGCTGGACAACAGGACACAGTGGGTAGTAGTAAATGGAGTCAACAGTGAAGAAAGGAGGGTTACTAGTGGGGTACCGCAGGGTTCAGTACTGGGGCCGGTCCTTTTTAATGTCTTTATAAGTGACATTGCAGGGGACTGGAAGGGAAAGTATGTCTCTTTGCAGATGACACAAAGATCTGCAACAGGGCTGATATGCAAGGTGGGGTGGAAAGGATGAAAAGGGACTTGGCAAGGTTGGAGGAATGGTCAAATGTATGGCAGCTTAGATTCAATGCAAAGAAGTGCAAAGTAATGCACCTGGGAAACAAAAACCCAGGGCAAGAGTGCACAATGGGGGGTGAGATACTGACAACAACAAAAATGGAAAGGGACCTGGGGGTAGTCATATCAGATGACCTGAAGGTGGGCCAGCAATGTGAGAAGGCAGTAAGGAGGGCTGGGGGATACTGGGATGCACAGGGAGAGGCATCACTAGTAGAAAACAGGAAGTTGTTGGCCCTCTGTACAGACAGTTGGTAAGATCACATCTGGAGTACTGTGCACAGTTCTGGAGACCCCATCTCCGCAAAGACATAGACAGAGTGGAGGCTGTCCAGAGGAGGGCAACCAAAATGGTGCAGAGTCAGCACCAGAAGATATATGAAGAAAGACTAAAGGAGCTTAAGCTGTATAGCCTCGAGGAAAGGAGGGAGGGGGGGACATAACAGAAACTTTCAAATACCTCAAGGGAATTAACAAAGTCCAAGAGGGTAGCATCGTTCAGAAAAAGAGATGTGCAAGAACAAGGGGGCACAATTTGAAGATGGGGGGACAGCTCAGAGGTAGTGTGGGGAAGTATTTCTTCACAGAGAGGGTTGTAGATGCATGGAACAGCCTTCCTGAGGAGGTCATAGAGTCAAAAACAGTAGGGGAATTCAAGAATGCATGGGACAGGTATAAGGCAATTCTAGTGGGGGGTAGGAGGAAGTAGGCTGTTGGTTAACTAGGATCTGAAGCTTATCCATTAGGTAGGGAAATGGGCAGACTAGGTGGGCCAAGAGGTCCTTATCTGTCATCAAATTCCATGTTTTTGTGTTTCTATGAGGCATTGTGCAGTGCTCCTGTATTGACAAGTCCAGACTATAGTAGACCTTTTGTAATCCAGACTGATGCCTCAGATGTGGGTATTGGGGCCGTGCTGAGTCAGACATCCAACCAAGGGAAAGATCACCCCATACTGTACCTCAGTAAAAAGTTACTTCCCAGGGAGCAGGCTTACTCTACAGTGGAAAAAGAATGTCTTGCCATGGTGTGGGCACTAAAGAAGTTAGAGCCATACCTATACAGGCAGCATTTTGAGGTACAAACCAACCACAACCCCCTGGTTTGGCTGGCACAAATAGGTAAAACGAATGGCAGACTGTTACGATGGAGCCTTGCCTTGCAAGGGTTTGACACGACTGTCTCACACAGGGCAGGGGCAACAAATGAAAATGCAGATGGACTTTCATGTCAATTTGAGCTAAGAACTTGCTTTGGGGAACTCATCCCATTGCAGGAATAGAGCCCCCAAATTCAGTCTAGATGGGGAGGGGTGTGATGCTCTGCTATCTGCTTATTATTGTATGTATAATATTTGTATCATAGATAAATGTGTATGTGATTGTCTGCCTAGAACACAGTCAACCAGTTTGAGGAGGCTTGACCTTTGACCGCAAAAGTGTCAGTGTAACTGAAGCAGCAGGATGTCATAAACTGGCCAGTGGGAACCACTAATTGAAGGGTTCCTGTCCTGTCTTGACACGCAGAGCTTCCTGCCAGATGCCAGGTGATAAGACACTGTAAAATATGCATTTTGAGAGCTGAAAGTTTGAATTTTATGATCCTGAAAGAAGAGACATTTTTAACAGAATCTTGTTAAAAGTCGTAAACCTTCTTGCAAAACAGGAAACCAGCAGAGAGACAGCAAAGGAAATGCTTTTGATGAAAGACTGTCATATTTTAAAAATTGCTAACTGCTGATTTTCCCATTAGTAACATATCATCCTTTTGGATAATTATACTAAGAATTATTGCAGGATCTAACTGTGACCTCACCAAGGGGGTGGGGAAAGGGATTTTGAAATAGTCAAGCATCTAAAGAGAAAAATGCTTTTTATCTCTGGATTCCACAGGAGTGAGACCTTGGCTCTCTAGACTGAAAATAAACACTTAGAATGCTATAATTCAGCTGGAACATTGAAGTATTTTGCAGGAGCTTTTTGTTCTGTAATTTTCCAATTATTTTGTTGACTGTAAGTATTGATGTTATATGTTCTGTATCTGATATTTTATCTGTTTTACATTTTTAGTAAACACTATTTTCCTTAAAATTCTGCCTGTACCTTCTCAGTTTCTTTTGCATGTGAATGCTGGAACAGTGTTTAATTCTGACAGCTGTTAGCTCAAAAGGGTATGTTACTATCCTGCTAAAAGGTAAGAATTTACCTAGGTCTCATATTGCATCGTAAGGGTACATTTGGGGAACCTGGCTGGGTGCCACTGGGCAAGGAATTGTATTGCATTTCCCCGAAGAGAATATGTATCTAAGCCTGTTAACTGGGTATGCTAGCACAAGGTTCACATTTGACCCCCAGTACTCAAGGCTGGTCAGTGTTTCAGACCCAAGTCAGACAGGAGAGTTACCTTGCTTGTCTTCTGTTCACACTATTGCACTTTGAGGTTGATACTGTAGAAGCAGAGGGCCTGACTTGCAGAGTACATTTGTGACAGGGACTAGTTGGGATCAGCCTTAAAAGAGACATTAGGACATTCTTCTTCACCAAAAAGGTAGTGGAGCAATGGCATGGATTGCCAAAGGGGCTGGTGGAGGTGAGGCCAATAAATGAGTTTACAGGCAAACATTCTTGTACAGTAGCAGACAATGTTTGAAAGCCCACAATAAGCTTTCAAATGAGCTATTGGGCACACCTGTAGTTAGATGCACTCCAGCGATATAGATGAATTAGTCTGTTCAATAGTAATGCTGCCCAGCAATCATTTATAAAACATTGTGATGTCGTCAAGGAACAAACTCTGCTTGACTCAATGTAGTTAGGCACAGCTTGTTCCTCAATGACATCACAATGTTCTAAAAATGGCTGCAATGTAGTATTAATGTTGCACAGACTCGGTCTTCTATATCTCTGGAGTGCTTCTTGCCACAGGTGAGCAGAATGCCTTGCTTGAAGAGTATTTCATTAGCTTTCAAACTATGATTGCCACTGGACATGAAAATGTCCATTTAAGGTTAGGTGGGACAGATACAGAGGGCTTGTGGCACCAAAAGGGGTAGGGGATGGGGGTAATGAGAGATAAAGTAGAAAGTACTGTGGCGTCAGCTAGGGGAACTGAGGGTCAGATGTCAGGGTAAGAACCTTATTCCATAGTAGGTCTACAGGGACTAGGTAGGACAACTTGGCAGACTGAGTGAACCTTAGGTCTTTTTCTGGGCTGCCACTTGGATTTTGCCAGAGGGAGCGAGCACAACTGACAAGAATTGAATATAAGCGCAACTAATGAAATATGAACATACAGAGCCTTCAGTATAAGATTATTAAGAGAGATTTTGAATTCCTCACTGATGAGTGGCAGCAGAGAGAGAGACAGTGCTAACATGCCGTTTGGGCCGGCAAGAGAAGGGGTCGGTGAAAGCTATGACTTAAGAATCACGACTCTGCCGTACCTGAGAGAGTTGTCACTGAGAGGAAAAAAAGGGAGGTGAAGAGGTTCTAATTATAAATATCAAATCAGACTTCTTTCAAGAGCAGGGGACTGAGGAACCACTGGAGAAAGCAGTACAAGATGATTATATCTTGTCATACTGGTCTCTGCCTAGATCGTTGCCTGAGTTTTAAATACACTGTTTTAATGCATATTTGCACAATTGACTCGATTTACTGCTTACTTCTATTCTTTTTGTTTTAATATTAGTGTTCATTTGTTTTTGTTACAGTACTCTCTGTGTTTTCTGACTTGATAGGGGATATTGCTACTCTGCGTATTTTGGTATGTGGTTTTCCATTCTAATTGTATTTTTTTTTTAAATACTAAGTTTTATGAAGACTCCTACTTATATGTTTATATGTTTTTATAACTTTTATTTTTTTAATATTTAACAAAACTACATTTTTTTTAATTCCGGGGTTTGACTGGTCACATGGTGCCTATTGTCCAATAGAAGACTTTCCGTATCCCATTCAGCTTCAAAAGCGCACGCGCGGGCATCTTATACTATAAGCAGAGCTATTAAGAAGATGCACTGTGGGACAGATGAACTGTGGCACTGCTGTTTTGTTTTACTTGCTGTTTATTTTATTAGAAAAATCCTTTTTCTTTTTTGCCTTTCGATGCGCTCTGAGTTAAGGTTTGAGACACGCAATTGACACCCTATTTGAGTCGTGTGTTTGGTAGCTACGTAAAAGATGATAGCGTTGGCAATCATGTATAATTGTACTTTGTTCCTTCTGCTGAGTAAGTAATATAATACTATGTTACCTTTCTTCGCACATTACTCTACAAAAAGTTACTACTTCTGTTTTTAACCCTGACATTGATAGCAGAGCTTAGAAGTTTATTAAAAAAGTTGCTGACTTTTTTCTTTTTTTGTGGCCTTATAAAGGGAGATTTCTTACTATCACTTCTTCTCTTTCTTTTTATTTTTGACAGTTGCACAAGCAGGAGAGTCTGCTTGCTATCGTGTTGCCTTAGGCTGTAATTTTTGTAAGGACCCTGACCCCGATGTGAACTGAGAGAGGAAAGATGGAGTGCTAAATATCGAAAAGATTGCTTGACGGCAAATTTGAGCACTCCAGTAGATTTATTTTCTCTGATTGATTGGGCAAAACAACTTAACGGAACAGAAAAATTCAGATTGAAACTCTTTCTATGATACATGGGTGGTGTGTATCAACCCTAGAAAACTGATGACAATTTGTGAAATCTCTGATATTTTACAGCTCTTCTATGTTTCCTGGTTTGCACTTGATCAACTGATCATGAGCGGATCCGGTGAAATAAGGTGGCCTACCCTGATTAATCCTGATCGGACCGTGGTGAAGGTTGAAGACTTTACTTAATTTCATGCTGAACTTGGGACAAGTTAAATTTGGACTTAAGAGATATAAGTTCACTTGACACAAGCCATAGGAATAGCGGAACACTGGAAACACTGGTGACATTATTGTCGATTATTACCAATGCTATTGCTATTGCTATTTTCTATTTTAACTGTGATACCTAAATATTGTTTTGAGCTCAGGGATAACAAAGAATACATATTATATTCTTTTTATTAATTTTTTTCTTAACACCAATTAATCTTAATTTTTCCTCCCAGCACATTGTATAGCAATTGCAGACAAGGTACTTAAGGGAGGTGTAATAAGTGTAATAGGTTCATTTGGTTCCAGTCTAATTATACTTGTTACTTGTTATTGTTACTATCTGGGGTTAAGGAGTAAAACAAGGATGGGAAACAGTAGATTACAAAGGAAGAAAGCTGGATGCTCCCACTTGTTAGGCAATGTTTCCCCAATTTGCGGGGTCAACAGGATGAACAAAGCCACATCAGGGAAGCACAGACAATCCAAAGTCACAGAACATTTGAAATTAAATTTAATAGACAGTGACAAAACATCAACACCGAATAATTTTTCCTCACATCCCTCTAGTATTACTCTATCACTACCACTAATATCTAAAAGTGGAGAAATGGAATCTGTAATTCTCCAGGAGGATGACAGGGGAAATGAAATTAGTAGCTCAATGGGTAGTAAGGCTTTTGGTTTTGACTTTCCCCCCTGAACAGGAATCAGTTCAAATCCTGGATCAAGAAATATCCGGACAAACGAGTTATGCACTAAACATTGAAGTAGAATCAGATATAATTACTTTGAACTCTATAGAAGCCTGGAATATGGAAAGTATGGAAAATGGGACAGAAGTAGAGAATAATCAAGTTATACAAAATACACAGATTGATTTAATAGTGGTATCAGGTGCAGAACTTAGAGAGGTAAATGACAAATTACAACAGACCATCAGAGGGATCAGATATGTTGTACATAGTCATAACATCATTCAAACACCTCAAATAGGCAAAAATAAATGGATAGAGCAGATCAGGATAAGAGATCAGAGTAATCCTTTATACATACCAGACCTAATTGAAGGAGAGTTAATTGCTAATTTAGGACATCAACATACAGCAAATCTTATTCTTATGGAACAAATGATAATCCTAAGAAATGAATTAAGTAATCTTAGGCATGATGTAGTGGTTAACCATGCAAAGATTGAAGCAATCAGAAGTAAATCAGATTACATGGACTCCGTCTCTAACGCTCCCTCAGACGAAATTATAACTGAAAGTAGAGATAGTAAACAACGAAAAGAATATGCGGGACCTGACTTCTCAGTGATTGACTTTCCAGAATCTGTGGAAGTATCACAGAAAAAGAAGAAATTAGAAAGGGGAAAGAACAAGAGGGGTAGACTAATGCACAATATCCATAAAAAGGCAGGAAAAACATGGATAAGAGGGAAAAAAGAAGGAATGGTATATCACATTGTATTGTCTGTTAAGTTAGTGTGAAGATATATGTATTTGTAGTTGTCTGTGTTAATGTTATTATGTTTAGTTTTAGTGTGATAAGTTGTATTTATTGTTTTTGATATGATCAATGTATAACTGATATGAAGAGTAACTGGATTTGGCACTTTGGACTTCACTGTAAATGATCTTAGGCTCAGTGGAGTTATCCATATTCATTATTTTATTAATAAAAATTTTACCTACCTACCCTATCTACATGCCCAAGGAAAACAAAATGGACTAAAAATTGGAGCTAACTCTGATAACACAAATCAAGATATGGATCTGCTGATAGACCAAGAGGGACAATCAAAAAAGCATAATAATATAAATAATCTTGGTCTGGAATATCATTTAGAGCAATTTGAAATAGAAATGAAAGCTTTAAAAACATTACTCCCCAAAAATTTGCCAACGTGTACAGGTGTGAATCTAGATAACACAACATTTCGAAGGGAAAATGATGGCAGAGAATCCCCTTACTGCAAGGGACTCAAGAAACTAAGGACAGAGCAGATAGAAACAGATTTTGACAAACAAAAACTGGATACAACACCACTCAAAATTTAGACACCAGAAAGTGCTTTAGAGGAAGGTGCAAAGATAAAGGGGAAAAAGAACAAAAAAGATAGAAATATAGAAGCAGATCAAAATACAAGTATAAAAGGAAGGAAAAAATGTGTGACATATGAGATAATATGGAAGAAAGAAGTAGAACAGAAAGGCAAAATAGGAACTGGAGGGTTACATCTGGAGGAAAAAGTGAAGAAAGGAAAGAATGGAAAGAGAAATAGGAAGATAGAGACCATTACTGAGAAAAAAAAACAAAAATAATGAAACTAGTGAACAGGATAAGATGATAGGCGATGTGATGAATAAACCCAAAGAAAAGACGCCCAAGAAGGTATATGAAGACCTGATAAATCAAGAGACAGGGTCTATTATAGTCCTGCGAGGAATTCAGAAAGATAAAATGGAAAATTGTATGGTGCTAATAGAATTGGAAAAGATTATTTGCAATGAGATGCTGGGACTGGAGATTTTGGAGGATGATATTATAGATGCAATGAGAGCAAATGATCTTACATCAGAGGAAATAATATTGCTTTTCTTTAAATATGAGAGAGTTGCACATTATGTTAGGAGGAACTCATTCCACTTAGCTAAATATGATTTAGCTATGGATTATCCTATAGCTTTCCGCACATTAAAGTATATGAAGAGTCTAACAAAATATGATTTAATCAAAAAATTGGCAGAGTCTTACTCATTGCAAGATCTCTCTATACAGAAAGGCAATACTGATCCGATGTAATTCTATCAATATTTGGTATTTCCTGTAGAACATTTAAAACTAAAGCACAATTAAAGGAAATGATGGTGTATTTAATTGGCAACCTCCTGGGTATCGAATTTTATTAGGATGATATAAAGGAGATAAGGAAAGCCCATAGAGACCTAACAAAAGGGAATCACATTGACTTAACACTCTATAATGAAAGACTGGCAGAAAAAAAATTATAAGGGCCAGTGCAAAATTGGACAATTTAGACATCTTAATAACAAATTTAAATGAATCTAATGGGGTATTCCAGGAAACAACAGTATCAGAATTGGAACAGCATACTGAAACATATAACATTGAAATCACCAACAGGTTTCGACCATTATGGGACGATACTGACAAATGACTAAAAACTGAAATCACAAATGACACACAGGAGGTTGCAGACTCTCAAGAGATTTTAAACAATAGTGCAAATGTATATGTGTTGAAATACAAAGAAGACTTGGGTATTATATCATGGAATATAGCTGGCCTTATACCCAAGTTAGTAGATGTAGAATTCTGTAATTTTATTAGTAAAATGGATATAATAGGATTACAAGAAGCTTGGCATGGGGATGAACAAGTAGAAATCGAGCTGGATATTCAAATTGCGTTATTTTGTGGCGCAAGCCCTTGCACTGCACAAAATAGTTGCGCAGGGGTGTGGCTGGGGCGATATTCAATGGAGTTGCGCTATTGAGCAACTCCTTTGAATATCATCCTCCGGCCACAGCCACTGTGCATGGCGCAGTGGAACTTGCGCCACTGCAAATGGTCAGAGTGGAGCATTCAAGATGCGGTGGCACAAGTACTATTGCGCCATGCGCAAATATCCGATATTCAAAAGGTGACATGCAAATGGGGCATAATTCATGCAAAGGCACAGGGGGCCATTTGCATCTGTTGTAGGCCCCATTTGCATACCATTATGCAAGTGCGCCGATCCCCAGGACTTGTGCCTGGCGCCCTGCCAGGCAGCAGCCGTTGGGGACCGCGCTGTAGCCTGATCGGGCAGAAGTGAAAAAGAACCCCCCCTACTAGCCGCCCAATCAAGGCATAAGTTAACCCCCACCTCTCGACTGGCCCGATCAAGGGCATAAGTTAACCCCCTACCCCGACTGGCCCGATCGTGGCAGCAAAGTTTCCAACCTCCCCAAGGACATATCCCTGGTGGTCCAGTGGACCACGAAGCCCGATCGCGTGTTCAACCCCCCAAGGACCACCTACCCTGATGATCTAGTGGCCCCCACCCCACCCACCCACGAGCCCCACCACCCCGCTCCCCGTCAGCCGGCGATGGCAGCATCCCACCCGCATGCCGCCCTGCCGCTTGCCGATTGACTGTTTGGGGTAGGGCTGCACGCCCATTGGTTCAGAGCAAGAGCCAATGGGCGCAGCCCATAATAGAGTTAGTAGAAGTTCAGATATGTGAATGAATGAATTCATTCACATATCTGGACTGCCTTTTCCAATGTAGAAAAAATACTAGAACAAGGGGGCACAATATGAAATGGGAAGGGGGTAGTTGAAGAGGTAATGTGAAGAAGTTTTTCAGCACAGAAAGGGTAGTCGATGCTTGGAATAGTCTGCCACAGGAGGCAGTGGGGGCAAGCACAGTGGAGCTTCACGACTGAAATATAATAGTGGAGACAACATTTTCAGAAGTGCAATTCTTGAATTCTTCATTTGCTTCATTTTAACATTTTGAGCAGGAGGGGACATCTATACCACCACTAGAGCTAGTCTTGTCATTTCACAATCCCCCCTCCCAGAAATCCACCATATATGGCATAATTTTTGTCCTTCAGTTCTCCCTCCCAGGCAGCCACCCCTTCTTATGGCACCTCAGTAATGCCTCCCACCATCCTAGTATTACATTATGCTGTGCGTATGCCATGGCTCCTCAATATACTGTATTTATTAGTATAACTTTCCTATAACCCACATTATCATGTGAATCTTACTGTGCATCACTGTGTTTATAAGTGTTTTTTTTCCTGTATGTATAACTGTATATATAAGTGTATTGCTGTATCTGTTGTGTATCAACTGCTGAACCTTGACCTTATCAGGTCCATCTTGTAAATGAGCCTTGCTCAATGATGCTCGCCTGAATAAATAAAGATTTGATTTGATTTGAATTTGATTTGATTATAGTCACCAAGCGAGAGAGGGACCTTGTAGTAATCATATCTAATCATCTCAGGCTGGCAGGGCTGTGTGACAGGGAGATCCTGCCACTCTTGAGGACCAACCTTTTCTTAAATCTGTTGCAACAGTTCTTCTATTTCTTAGTCTATTCTATCCTTTACAATTTCTAGTCCATAAGGTTGGCCACCTATGGGCACCCCTTCCCCTTTCTTGACTATGCTATAGTGTCCTCTTTAATTTTCTTTTTCCCTCTCAGGTCCTCGTACAAGGAGGTTATTGTTGTGACCTCCAAGCATATGTAAAACAGGTTGTGTTTATCATTGTTGGATTTAGTATGTAATAGCACTATGACATAATATACCTTATGTTTATGAAATCTGTAAATGTTGAAAATACCATGGCACTAGGTGTTTTTGATCATGGTAAAAAGTACTAGGTGACTATTATAGAAATTAAGTTAGTTGTGCTATTTAAAATGCGTGTAAATTGCTGTAAACTGAACCAGTCTGAAATGTCATGGTGATTTGCATATATCCCATGATGCTTTGCATTATGGAAGTATGCATGATGTTGTATTTCTTTGAAACTTGATGTGTTGCCAATGCAACCCTTTTTTCAGTGTTTCTGCACTGAGGTTCTTTGAGCTTGTTTTGTTTTTTTCTTTTTGAGCCCCCACTACCCAAGCAAATGGGGCCCACATAGGGATGAAGGGTTTTCACTGAAAAGTGGTTAGATCAGAAATCAGTGTCAGAAGGTGCTGGCTAAGTGCAGAGAAAGGACATACATAGTCTGTTGCAGCAAACTGATGTACTGAAGAAGGAATATGGCATTGCAGATGCTTATTTCCTGTATTTAGAATAAACGTCACACAGAGAGTGTGTGTTGAATCTGAAGTTCGGTGTCTGGTCCATCTGTTATCCCACAACCCCTCCACAGGCAGTGCAACAAGGCAGTAGGCAAGGATAGCCTGATGCTGGGTTACATAGGGAGGTGGATCGCTAGCAGGAGAAGGGAGATGGTCTTGCCACTGTACTGCTCACTAATGAGACCCCACCTGTAGTACTGTATCCAGTTCACTATCCAGTTCAGGAGGCTGCACCTCAGTAAGGACACTGACAGGGTGGAAGCAGTCCAGAGGAGGACTACTAAAATGGTGTGAGGGTTGCACAATAAACTATACAAGGAGAGGCTGCAGGAGCTGAACATGTACTCCCTGGAAGACAGAAGAGTGAGAAAGGACATGACTGAGACCTATAAGTACCTCATGGGTGTGAACAAAGTGCAGGAGGGGAGTCTCTTTCAGAGGAGGAGCACCAGAACACAGGATCATGCTATGAAGCTTGAAGGAGGGAAGTTTAAGAGGGATGTGAAGAAATACTTCTTCACAGAAAGGGTAGTGGATGCCTGAAACAGTCTCCCAGAAGAGGTGGTGGGGGCAAAGACAGTATGGAGCTTCAAGCATGCATAGGATAGGCACATGGGCATAACAGGTAGAGGAAAGGGAGGAAGGAGGGAGGGGCACCTGCGACTGAATAGGGCCCAGGATGTAGTAATAAGCAAGGATAATAGGGCAGACTAGATAGGCCTGCTGGTCCTTTTCTACCAACACATTCTCTGTGTCTCTGTGAGTTTTATGAGCTTACTAATGAGATTATGTCCATTATGTCTCATGAGGCAGTTCTCATGTTAATGAAAGAGGTCCATAATGCTGGTATCTATACCATTATATTGGAAAGTGGAATAAGTAAAGAGGCCACCATCATGATGTGACTTTAGGTTTTCTTTCTTTAAATCATGAACTATCAAAAGATATAAGTTATGTGCAGTCAGAGACCACGCCCTCTGACCAAGGGTTGTTTGAACCCGAAGTGCTAGGGCAAGTAAGTGGCCAGTGAGCACGTCTGGTATTGTACCATTAAATCGCAATGAAATCTTAATATTGTTCAGGAAATCAGTGTTGGTCCAGTTGGATCTGGAGTTTGTTCCTTGAGGTTTCTGTAGGTGGATGTGGGGTGTGTGGGCGCTGTTGCCACTGAAGGGGTGGGGGACCTATATGGTATATCCTGTTCATTTATCAGGCATTTACTTTTAGCACTTCTGGGAAGGGGAGGAGATCGTGTTTTGTTCTGTGGAGATGTCTTGGTTATAACTGAAGTTTTAACTCTTTGTACTACTTAAGGAAACCTACACTTGGTTTCTTCCAGACCATGCTGTTATAAATGCTCAAATGACTTTTAACTCAGTGGGTGACTGCTGTAAACTATATATTCACTCTTGAATTGTTTGTAACATGCTTCATCAAATAAACACCTTTATTAAAAAAAAGAAATCAGTGTTTATCTTTGTTTTGAGTGCTGGTGCAGGTTTTGGTACTGTGGGATACCACTCCACGTACAACTTAACTATCAATATTGCTTTATCAAAACATCTTATCCAGTCATTTCAGTGTATCAATCAAGTTTTCTGCAGTCTTCTCCTTACAAAAGAGAGTCATTTAAAGTATGGCCTGTCTCGACAGGGAAGTAACATTTTCAATCAACTTCTGCTTTGCAAAAGATGCCCTCTTCTTCTCTAGTTTCAAGATTTTGTTTGCTGTTGCCTGTGGGATGGTGGGGGTATAAAAAAGTTTACAGTGTCCTCTCAGTCTTTTGGTCTTATTGTCAACATGTGAACATCATCAGCTTTTTCCATCAAATGTTGTCCATGTGTTGTGTAAAAATAGCCAAACGGATCCAAGGTTACATCAAGAATGTCGTGTACTTTCTGACCAGTCCACCATCTCATCATTTTCATCATAGTCTTCTTCATCTAATGCCAACAAAGTTAATCACTTTAACATTGGCACCAATAAGTACGCAATGTCTCGCCTCTCATATTGTGAGCACATCACAAGAGTCCATATCAGAAAGGAGAAAATTAGCAAAAAATACGTCTTCACCCATGATCCTGATACACACTATATAGAAGCTGCAGGCTCATGTGCCGTGAGAAGCAGCTTCAAAATGTATTCACAGCATCATGTAAAGGCATGTTAACTTGTTACTTGCTAGAAATGCCAGTGTTATTGTAGGCAAACTGCAAACTGTTTTTTTTTTAAATGGTAAATACTGAAAACTTAACAGAATCAAACAGAGTCAGACAAAAAAATATACTGGAATTCATGGTTAAAAGTGTGGCTAGGCAATAGCTGTGTTGCTGTGTTTTCTGTTCAATATGAGCCTCAAAATGTACCCTAGGATATCAAAAAACCCAGAGCTTATGGGGACCTAGGCACACCCCAGACCCCGTCCATTTGTTCAGCCCCAGCAAAATATAATGGTTGGCTCCTATGAATACGAGGCATGTATGAGGTGTATTGCTTGCTGAATTGGGGGTAGGAAACAAAGGGTTGTGGTGCACAGGCAGTACTCCATGTAGAGATGGGATCTCAAGGATCTCTGCAGGGACTACTGATGTTCCACATTTTCATCAGTGATATGGAAGCTGGTGTGTCCGACATGTTGTTTAGCTCACTGATGGCACTAAGCTATCCAGGGTGGTGTACTCAGTCGAGGATGGTGACAACCTTCAGAAGAACCAGAACCAGGTGGGTGATGGGTCAGAATCTTGGAGGAGGAAAAACAGAGGTCAAACCTATATACTGTGTGGGTCTCTTCTTGCTGTAGTGAAGAGGAGAAGAAAAAGGATCTGGGGCCCAAGGGATCCAAGGGGTAGGTGGGGCAGGCAGATGGGAGCCCATGCCTGCCTCAGCTAGAGAAGAAAACAGAATATGAAAAAAAAAAACGGAGATACCCTGAAGGAGATATATCCCAGGCAGGGTCCTTCTTCTGCTAACAAATTCTATGTTACTGTAATACTCAAGGAGCTAAAGCAAGATGAGTATGTGACTCATCAAGAATGCTCCATCCCTGTTATATTTCATCACTCCTCTCCCTCATTCCCTGTATTTCCTGCTCCCTCCACTCCAGGGATCCTTGCACTTTCACCATTTCTCATCCCCACTCCTCTACTGGGCAATCAGAGTTTTCCTATAATCTTCCCACACTTTGGAACCAGCTTCCCACATCCCTCCACTTCACTGCCTCCTTTGGCTCCTTCAGGTATCAGCTGACCCCCCCACTCCTGTTTTCCCGCTCCCTGACATTTCACCGCCATTAACTATGCTACCATGGCATAGGCGTGGCTGAGATGCATAAGTTTTTTTTTTGCTTTGCCTATTCATTCTGCATTTATGGCTGTATTTTTCATGTTACTCTGATTGCTCTTCATTGTAACTGTAAACTGTGTCTGTGCTATGTTTTTTGTATCCCTTGCTCTCTTTCCCCAGGTTGCATCTGGAAATGAGCCTTGGCTCGTTGTGCTTTTCCCGATCACAAATTTTCAAATATAAATAAATAAATGCACACATACATACATGCAAACATACATACATAAATACAAACATACATACAAACATACATACATACACACATACATACACATACACACATACATACACACATACATACATACAAACATACATACATGCACATACCTACACACACATACACACATACATACAAACATACATACACACATACATACCATCACACACATACACACATACATACATACACACATACATACATACATATAAACATACATACATACATACACACATACACACATACATACACACATACATACATACAAACATACATACACACACATGTATACATACAGTACATACATACACACATACATGCATACACACATACATACATATAAACATACATACATACAAACATACATAAATACATACATACATACATACACACATACATACATACATACATACATGCATAAGAAGGCTGGATGAATGCTGGTGTGCATCAAAAGAGGATGGCCAGCCAATCAGGGGAACTAATTCTTCCACTTTACAAGGCCCTGGGTAGTGCCCACATGGAAGACTACAAGCAATGCCAGGCTCCACAATACAAAAAGAACACTCAGGTAATTGAGAAGGTACAATGCAATGACACCATAATTATCAAGACTGTGGAGAACACAAGCTATGAGGGGAGGCCGGAGGCACTTAACATGTTCAGCCTGTAGCAAAGGAGGCTGAGATGGGACATGATCTCAATTTTACACATACTCAAGGGTATTGGCAAGATCAAACAGACAGGTGTTTGATGTGGTTTTATGTGATGAGGGTGAGTCCCTTATCGCGCCTTTCACAAAGAGCAACATAAAAATCACCCATGTCCGAAGGGCAACTTACATTTAGAGAGACCGCCACAAACAGCGACAGTCCTTGCAAATTAAATGCTTCTTGTGTTTTTTGCAGGGGGCTATGCCACCCACACACCCATTTGTGGGAGGCAAGCTCTCAGTGCCCCCCAAAATAAAGATTCTCAACTCCAGGGGGAGCAGACTTAGGCAAAAATAGAAACTCTCTCTGGAAGTAAAACATTTACCTGTACCAGGATCCAAACCCAGCACCACAGACTCCCGGAGCAGTGGCTCAGGTCACTACACCACATGGCCAGCTTGGCAGGGCTTAGCCAAATAATTATTTTTATCCCTTTTTCTCACAAGTGTAGCACGTATCCCTCAGCACTACACTTGCTTTCCCTATTCAGTGCTCGTTTTCTCTATTCACTCTACATGGGAGCAGTATTATTGAGTCGCTCATGTTGATGTGCTCAATAATACTCGCTCATATAGGGTGCTACTGTTTGATGTTGTGTGCCTTAGTGTGACACGAGGATACACCTGGAAGCTCGGAGGTTGGAAAATTAGGGGTAACATTGGGAGACATTTCCCCCAAATGATGATGAACTTATGGAACAAGAGTCAGTGGACTTGAAGATAGAACCGGCCTTCAAGGTAAGCATGGACAAATGTCTCCTTACAGAGGAAATACCAGGGCACCCTGTTTAATAAACTGAGCAGGAAATCCCCATAAATGATTGCATGTTTGCTTGCCACTTATTAACCCCTGCTAATGAAGTGGAGGGAATGAGAGCTGATAGCAGTAGAGTCGCTTTTGACCTTAAATTAGTGTTGCCATATTTACTATTATGATGTTCCTAAGTACACTCTGCAGCACCACACTCAAATACAAACACAAAAACTGCCAAGGGAGTTGTCAAAATATCTGTCTTAATGGTGTCAGAAAATTGTGGCTCTTTCTCAAACACATTCTAGTTTCCAGATTTTGGATTTGGAAACTTATTTCATTGTAGCCTGATTGCTCTCTGCACTGGGACTAAAACTATGACACATTACAGTATTAGAGGGTCCCCATGCCAGTGCACCAGTGTAGTGAGTCAACACACCAGTGTCCTAAAGTGGTGGATCACTGTGCTAAGATCCAGTCTCTTAACATAAAACTCTTAAATCAATCAATCAATCTCAGGGAAGAACATTTCTCCACACCAGCACACTAGTGTGGTGAATCACTGTGCTGGCGGAGTAATTGTACTGGGATTCAGTCTGAGAGTCCTTGAAGTAGTAGAAGGTCTCCACACCTTTGTACTAGTATAGTCAGTACACATGGTACACTTGTGTCATTGTGTGGGGAGTTAAATGCTGCATTCCAGACTCAGGGTCTGAAGTGGTGCTGGATCTCTACATCAAAAACCTAGTCTGGTAAGTCACTGTGTCAGGGTTAAATCTTAGGATCCTAATGGCAGCAGAAGGTGTAAACATGAGCCCACTAGTGTAGTGAGTGACTATACTAACATTCAATCCCAGGGTCCCTGTAGCACCAGATTATCTGAGCATATGTGTGATAATGCGGTGCGTCACAGGATAAGATTTCAATCTCAGGGCCCCCACAACAGTAGATTGCCTCCACACCAGTGCACTAGTGTGGTGAGTCACTGAGCTGGGGTTCAAACTCAGAGACAGCGCCGCTGAAACAGGAAAGCTTTTCAACACCAGTGTACTAGTGTGGTGAGTCACTGTGGCAAGGACTAAACTTGGGGTAGGGTCCCTGAAACAAGAGTGCTTGTCAACACCAGGTTTCAATCTCAGGGCCCCTATAACAGCAGAGGGTCTGAGCGTGAGTGTACTAGTGTGATACGTCACCCTATCAGGATTCAAATTCAATGTCTCTGAAGTACTAGATAGCTGCTACACCAGTACATTAGTGGGATGTCGTTGCTAGGATTCAAATGCAGGACCCTTGTAACAGCACAGGGTCTTAATAATAGCAGTGCACTAGTGTGATGTGTCTGGGTACCAGGGGCCCGATTCTAAGACAGTTACACCAAGCATAAAAGCAGTACGCCAGTCCTGATAGTGCAAAATGCAAGTTACGTCAGTGATTTGTGACATGCGCGATTCCAAATGAACACTTAGGCCACAACCCACAACTGCTATGACAAACGCAAGTTACACCAAAGAATGCTTATGCCACTGCATAATTTGGCTTATGACATGTGTAAAAGACACACCAGCACCACAGAACTGCTATTACAGAAGAGGTGGTATAATGAACAATGCCAGAGGATGGTAACATAAGTTAGAACAAGGAAAAGCTGTCCTAACCAGAGCACAGGCCATAGAAACACTCCCCCCCTCCACCACAGAGCCAGACTGCAGCATATCCCCAACCTGTAGGCTCTGAATGTGGAAATAGTGGGCATACAGTGTAACACCCAAGCAAACATGCCCTAGGAAGCCCAGGACACAGTGAAATAGGTAGCAGCATGGCCAGACAGGCCAATAGTAAGTGAAATACCTATTTGGTGCAACATGTACCATAGCATGCAGCACAATAGCCAAACACAGACGGTGGGACAGGACATCACACTGTGGGACAGAGAAGTGAGGGACGTACAGTAGGGAACAGTGCCATGTACTGTGGGACAGTCGAGAGGTATGTACTGCTGACAGTATTGCGAGTTGTGACATGCATACTGCTACGCTGCTATTGCGAGTTATGCCATGTCTTGAGGGCGTAACTTATGACGTGTAATTCTGCATTTCCATTGTATTTGGTGATTCTCTTGGAATATGGCACAGCTCTCATGTCGTAGGAATTTTGGCATAACTTTATGCACTGGCGTACTTTACAACTTACTCTCATCACTGTCTTGGAATCAGGCCCCAGGTCTCAAGCTCAGGGATAAAGTATAAGCAGAGTGTCTTAAAACTAGCACATTGTATTGGGACACTGGGACTGAAAATCTGAGCCTCTGTACTGGGGTTGGAATTTTAAGCCCACATTTTGGGATTGGAATTCTTTGTCTCTGGCTTGGGATTGGAACTCAGTTCAAAGCAATATAATATTGTTACTAAAAGCATTTATTCAGAGAGTCTGAGCTTTTCCCCAGTCAATGGTATTAATGCTGTGATATTTCCTGGAACCTCTGTAAATCTGCTTTGTCTTTGATCCTTTCCAAGGTCAACAGATATAAACAGAACACAGCAATGATGAGTTTTACATAGTTTCTGAAATTAATTCGAGACTCTTTTTTAAATCTATATTGTATTTATAAATCATGCTGAAAAAATGTCCCTGGAGTTGATAGTGCCAGCTTTATGGCATTTTTAACAAAGGTCTGCTTCAGCATCAATTTTTGATAAGTTTCAAGAGCTAGTTTTCAATAGTAGTACTTTCATTGTGTGTGCACAACACTTATTTTTCTTTAAAGCACTAATCGTATTTTGCTCTTTGGGGGGTTCATGTATTCTTATTCATGTGGCATTATTAAAATTGTATCAGATTATAAGCATTGAAGGGAACAGAAAATGTGTGCTAATTGGTAGCGGTTTGCAGTGTTTCAGTTTACAGAAATTGAATTTCTATCTCAAAACGATCCATAGTTATCTGCACCTGAATTAATACAAATTGTAGAAAGCTGTACTTTCAATTTCTTCTTTTTTGGGGGCAACATTTTGCTCAGTTCTCTTCAAAGAACCAAGAATTTGGAGTTTTTACGGTAGCCTGCCAAGATAGCAATTCCCAAATGGTGAGAAGTGAAAATGGCACGAAAACACAGTGCGTGCCATATCGGCGACTGATGGTTCCCCCCCTGAGGTCCACCCCCCCCCCCCGGAGTTGGTATATTAAGTAAGGCGGGGTGGGGGTGGGGCAAAAAAAATTTGCAGATACGGCACACGCTGTGATTTAATGCCACTTTCACTCCTCACCATTTGGGAGTCACTATCTTGACATGGAACCATTTTTACTGTGTCACAGTTTGTGTACGGAACGTCAGTTATTGACCTATCGGGACCAGATTATGGAGGTATGTCTGATTTTGTATTTCTTTGAAACCTGGCTTTGTTGCCAGTGCCTTTTTTGGGCAACCTTTACCTCAGTGCTATTGTGCTGAGGTTCTCTGTCATTTTAGCTTGCTTTCTTATTTTGAGCCTCCCCCGACTCAAACCAATAAGACCCCCCTCGTTTTCCTCTGGGGTGAGTTACAGATGAGGCACATTGATGAGTCTTGTGTAGGACGTAACATGTGTCTGTCTTCTGTTCACAGCCTTTGCAGATTATGTGAGAGGCCCTTTGGCACCAGGGATTCCCGCTTAGAGCAGAACCAGCCTGAATTTCCACGGTGATTTGCATATCCATCCCATTGTTATTCACGGGATATATAAGCTTCCGCTAGAAGACGTGATCCAAAGGTATGACTTGAGTTTTCACTGCTATGCAGATAATATTCAACTTTAACTTTCATTTAGACCTGGTCAGGGGGACCTGTTGCGTGTGGCGGAGAATACCCTCACTGAGATCAAGTATTGGATGAGTGCAGGCTGGCTGAAACTCAACCCCAGCAAAACTGAATTGTTCCAGGTGGGCTCGGATTGCTTGCTTTCTGTAGTAAAGGAAAATCTTGTTCTCCCTGTAAGTAATGGGGCAATACTGCAGATTAGGGAGGAAGTTTGCAATCTGAGAGTAATTTTTGACAGCCAATTGGATTTGACATCTCAAATCTCTACTGTCATTTGAAGTGGTTTTTACCTCTTGATTACATCCCTTCCCTTTCCTGATCACAGCGATCTGTGCACACTAGTGCAAGCTTTCGTTACCTCATGAATTGACTACTGCAGTGCACTCTGCTATGGCATCCCAGCTACTCAGCTTCACCGTCTTCAGTTACTTCAGAATTCGACAGCCAGGTTGTTAACTGGTTAGTATATCCCGATTTAATCCACTAAAAATACCACCAACAGCTTAATCTGGTACAAGGTCAGTTGGCATTCATTTGTATCTCCCTCCCCCGGGTCGTGCCTGAAAATAGGCAAGATTTGTCTAGTGCACTTACCCGGTCAACAAAAACTAAATAAATAAATCACATCACTCCTGTATTGCGAGAGTTGCATTGGCTGCCAATTAGATGGCGTTCTGAATTTTAAATTCTTTTGCTGGTTTACAAGGCCATCAATGGACTGGACCTCTTCACATTTTTGAACTACTGGCAACCCACCAAGAGGATTATCAGGGTACCACAGTTCTCCACTTGGACACCTAGGAGCTTTTGTTAGTCCCATCAGCAAGACTAAAATCTGCTGGGGGAATGAGCATTTTCCGTAGCTGCACAGAGACTCTGGAATATTGTCCCGAAATCCATCCATTCTGCCTCTTCAGTGGAAAGTTTTAAATCACAATTAAAGACCTGGCTGTTTGCACAAATCTTTGCAGGAGATTGCTAGCTCTGATTACTTTGCAGCAATATACCCGAACTTGATTTATATTCCTGTATTTGGATGTGTTACCTGTTTTATAAGTATTATTCATAGTTTGTATTCGTATTGTACAGCATTTTGAGCTCTGGAAAAGCACTATATAAATATTGTATCCTAACCTATCCTGTCCTGTCCTGTCCTGTCCTGTCCTATCCTATCCTATCCTATCCTATCCTATCCTATCCTGTCTTATCCTATCCTGTCCTGTCCTGTCCTGTCCTATCACATGGTGCTTTGCCATATGGGGGTATGAGTGATTTTGTGCCTCTCTCACAACCATGCTTAAAGTTCTGTACACAAACTGACATTGGTAAAACTCCAGATCACTGGCTCCATGAAGAGAACTGTAACAGAATGCTGCCCATGAAAAGGAAACAGTACAAAATACAGTTTTTCACATCACTTTTTATTCAGGTACAGTTAAACAAGGAGCATCCAGAGGTATGAATATCATAGCTGAAAATGCCCTCCTGGTGAAACTCTTAAATAAATAAATAGCTGCCAATTAGAAATAATTTCCTATCCTCTATAATATAAAAGGTTATTTTGCAACCTGTCTCATTAAATCTGCCACATACACGGAGGGCTGTTAAGGCAGCCCTCCACTACCTGGTGAAGGACAATGTGTCCTGCTACATAGGGAATTTTGCCCAGGACTTTGCCATCAATGGGATTCCTGAGGCAAATAGTCTGATGTCCATTGTTTTTTCAAAGTTGTACAATAAATGTAATTATACAGTTGGAAAAATCCAAAGCAATGCTGCTGAGTGGACAACTTCCCCCAGAGTGGGTTAACCAGTGTCCTTAAAAGTGGGTGACCTCCCATTTTAGATGTTTGGGAATCCAAATCCCCATAGTTAAATCCAAAATAGTTGAGGTTAACTACAACCCTTTCTTACAGTTATAACCCTCCTACTGATGGGGGTTCCTAAAAAGCCTCTAGGAGCTTGATTCAGTGTTACCCTGCCTGCTGGCGTTCGGTGTTTAAGCCGCTAGAATGGCACTGTGAGTGCTGATAGAGCCTCCACCTACTGTCTCTTTAAGAACTGTCTGCTTGCAGACATAAGTGATGCTTTCCTAGAGGTGCTGGTGTTTCCCTGCCTGAATCCCACCTGAACTGTGGGACAATCACTTCATTTTTGGTCACTGAAAGTGCAAAGGGAGCCCCTCTGAAAGATATACCTGTTTCACTGTAAACATTTAAGGCATTAGTAATATTGTAGTTTGTCTAATCTGCCTTTGTTACAGCTGGGACTCTGTGTGTGTGGCCCCTCCGTTTTGGAACTAAACTGCTGTACTGGGCCAATGGAATAAGGGGAGCTTTAAAATGGAGATTGTTTGGACCAACCAGAATTCGGACTCTCCTGGGAGCCGGCTTACAATGGGAGGTATAGCTAGTAATTCTGGGAAGTGAAGTTTTGGACCTTGGCGTCTTTTTGCACCAACTGAGAGAGCTTTGGAGTGACTGATAACTGAGTCCATCAACTGGACCGGGTGGCGCCCGAAGAGAATGTTCTGCCCTGCGACTGAGAGATCAGATCTGTTGTGACTGTGAGAAGAGAAGGAGCTCTGTACTTCTGCGTTGTATAGTTTCGCTCGGGAAACACGTGAGAGGCCCTGAAGTCAGTCGGTGGCCATGGCAAGCTTGAGTCGGACTGTATCCGAGTTGTCTGAAAGAAAGGAAGGCTGAAAGTGGAAACCAGGCTCACCCTGTAGAAGACTGGAGAAATTGCTGAATTGCACTCGGTCTGTCAGGAACTGAAGCTGCTGTGTGAACTCCTGGGTGTTTGCAGTAAGTGCGACTGGGACCTATGAGCAGCTGCCTGGTATAGTAATTTCCTTTACATATAAATGTGTTGAATGCTTGTGGAGAATAGCTATTCCGGTTCTCTTGTCACCATGTGGTGTAAGCTGAAAGCTGAACTGAGTGAAATCGGACTAAATCCATCCACTAGTTAAAGTTGTTGGGCCTGGCCTGTAGAATCTCATCGCTCTGCCTTGTTTGTCTGGCAATCCACAGCAGCCATCAGCATCAGGTTCTCAGCTTGGGACAGTGTGAGTACAAATCAGGGCATTCCTCTGCGACCTGTTATCAATCACCAGTGTTTCATCTGACTTTCTTTATTTCATTTTCTCAAGGACTGAGCAATCTGGCTCCAGATTACAATTGGGTGTTGTGCATATCTTTTTTCCTTACGGGACCCTATCCATCTGCACCTACCGGCCAACCCCGGGCAACGGACCTGGCTAGCCCCTCTAACCTGGGTACCCAGAGAGTGACTTTTTAGACCCTGTATGAGTGCACAGTACTGTGATTTAATTCTACCAATCAGCTTGATCTCCCCCTCCTGTGTTCCACTCCCCTTAGATAAACCAGATTTGATGTTATTAACTTTAAACTGTCTGAAGTGTCAGTACCTATATAACAGGCATTGCATTAATTTGTGTATGTTGATCAACCTTATTTTAATGGGGGTTCTCCGAGATGAACTTCAGAATCGGTCTAGAGGGTAAGTGGTACCTTATGGTTGAACCGTGTGTGTACATGTGGGGTATGGGTACTGTAATTCCTATGTATGGTATGGATCATTAGAGGGATTAGAAGGGGGTCTCAGTGTCCCAGAGGGCTGTGACCACACTCACCCAACCATTACAAACCCTGATCTCTGGGTGGAGGCACCTGCCCTAGAACCTAGGCCCCTCAACCTGTTGGTAGTCCAGCAGGCAGAGGTAGTAGCCCTTGGGATAGTGCCACCTGGGGGTTACACAGGTGACAGAACAGGACCTAAAGAGATGGGCCAAACTCTCCCTCAGTGTTGTAGACCAACGTCCTCACTAGGTTTTCATTATTGTTCTCTTCACTCATGGTACCTATCCCCAAGCACACTTGGCAAAGGATAAAAAAGTCATGGATGAAGTTCACTTGGGGTAAAGACAGACCCAGAATACAATGGAAAACCTTACTTAAGGGCCTACTACCTAGCGAGTCAAATCCAACACCTCCTATCTCAGTGGAGGCCAGAAGGACAGCCTAGTTGGGTGGCCCTGGAGGGAGAAGGCAAATGGGGGGCTCTGGCCCTAGTGGGGTTAGATCCCAAGGATATTACTCATATAAGTAATGCAAACTTCAGAACAATGTTAGACACCTGGTACATGGTTCTGAGGGAGAGGGGTGAGGAGACAGGGGTGTCTGGTCTCTCCTCAGGTAGATTCGCCCATGGATTTCCTCCAGACAAGACAGACCCCACCTTTAGACAATTGGGGAAGGGGGACTGGGAAGACTAGGACAGCTAATCTCAGAAAGAAAAGTGAGGTCTTTTCAGCAGCCTAAACAACAATTTAAGTTGCCACAAAGGGACTTTTATTGTTATTTGCAGGTCAGGGACTACCTAATGACAGAACCTACTAAAACTCAACGACAGAAGGATTTAGGTCCATTGAAAGAAATAGCAGGGGCAGTCTTGCAGGGAGACAGCATAGACCATCTGGGCTCACACCGCTATGGTCTTTGTAGCAAACCCTCAATGAAAGCCTTAGAGACCTGTCAGCATAAGTGGAAGGTGGAGACAGGGGTGTCCCTATCTGAGGAAGAGTGGACTACTTGTTGGTATAATCTAAGTAGAGTCATGGCCTCCAACAATTGGAGAGAACACAGGTGGAAGTTGCTATCCCATTTTTTATAGGGCCCCAGTTATCATGGACCATTTTGGTCAGTTGGAGGTGATGTTCTCAGCGAGGGCTTCACTTCTGGAGTTCTTGTTCCCTAGGTGCATCACCTTGCTCTTTCTGGCATTAAATTTCAACTGCCAAATCTTAGACCATGTCTCTAGCATTTGGAGATCAGACTGCATTTCCCTGATTCTCTCATCACTATCCACTGTCCTGCAGAGCTTAGTGTCATCTGTGAAGAGACACAACCTACTCTGGATTTCCTTGCCAATGTCACTGATGAACATATTAAAGAGGACCGGACCCAGGACATGTCCCTGTGTTACCCTGCTTATGAACTCCCTCTCTTCTGATTTAACCCTATTGCCCACAACCCTCTGCTGTCTCCTCCCCTTCAGTCAGTTACCTACCCAGTTCACTATAACCTTAGTGGCACCCAGATCCTCCAACTTCTTCAGCAAGTGTTTGTGATGCACTGCGTCAATAACCTTGCTGAAATTGAAGTAGAGCAAATCCATAGCATGGCCCCTACCTAATTCCCTCATCATCAAGTCAAAGAAGACTATCAAATTAGTCTGACAAGACCACCCTGCCACAAACCCGTGCTTTTTACTGTCCTGGAGACCATTGCTCTCCAAGTAGTCAACGAGGTCTTCTTTGACCAGTGACTCCATCAGCTTCCCCACAATAAAGGTAAGACTGACAGGTCTGTAGTTTCATGCTTGTTCCTTGTCCCCCCCTCCCATGGAGCAGACTTATGTCCACCACCCTCCAATCCTTCAGAACTACCCCTGTCCTTAGTGAGCTGTAAAATAGACCTAGTGGGGGTTCAGCCAGTTCTGCTGCCAATTTCCTAAGTATCATCATATGCAACCCATCAGGTCCTGGGGCCTTATCAATCTTTAGGGCAGCCAGCCCTTCCAGGACACTTTCACAGTAATTTTGACTGCCTCATCTCCAGGACCTATTCAATACAATGGGAAGGTTTTAAGCCTGAGGTTCAATCAGCGGAGCAACAAATGTCACTCCCCCCATCAAGCCTTAAAAGGCCACTCCTCCTGGACTGTTCCAGGATTCGTTCTTCGTTGCAGCTGGATGCGCTGCTCTTCCTCATTCCCCATTTCTGATTACGTTTCTGCGGTTGCCTCCGGCTGCTGGATTGCTGCATATCTCACTGCTTCGGCAGTGTTTTCTGCCTCTCGTCCTCTGCATTTCGCCCACTCTCGCAATCCTCCTTGCTCGGCTGCTCTGGTGCATTGCTCTTCAACTACCTGCCCAGGACCTGCCGTTCCCCTGGATTTTCGGAGCGACTTTCTGCTGCCACTCTCGCACTCTTCCTCTGCCTTGGTCTGTATGGGGGTTTCCCCCAGCTATGACCACTGCTCCTCCTGCAGCCTTGTGCCATGCCATCTCGCTGCCTTCCTCTCCTTGTCCCCCTTCTTTCTCTTCACTGCTAGTCTGCCACTCATTCCTGGCTGTCTGCCTGGTCTGCTGCTTCATTCCTCCTCCCCCCTGCTCCCTCTACTGGGCTTCATGGTCATTCCTTGGCTGCTCTTCTCTCCTGGTCTCCTGTCTTGTTTCCCCTTGTGCTTCAGCACAGCTCTCCCCCCTTCCACTGCTCTGCAGTGCATTTGGCCCACAAAATTTTTCCGGCCCTCTACCTCTCTCTGGTCTCCCCTCCACCTTCCTTGTTGTTCCTTTGGAATGGATTCATTCTTGCCTCTTCTTTTCTGCAGCTTGACGTGGCTCTGCTGCTCGTCCTCCTCTCATTTTTCTCCTCGGTCTACATGCTGCTGCTGTGCACCCCCCCCCCGGGTACCTCTCGTTCTCTTGTCTCTGTGTTTCGTCCAGGGCCAGCCTTAGGGTTTTGAGGACTCCCAGCATGATTTGTGTAGTCATGCCCCCCTCCCCACTTGACCCACCTTCACCCGCTGTGTTTGACTGTAGCCCATCCATGCATTTTTTTTCTTTCTCTGTACGACTAGTGGTATATTTCCATTTGTTAGGGAAGTTAGCAATGTCAGTCCTTGGGGCTGTTCTTCCTCTCCCATCCCTTGCTGCCCATTTACCTCTTCTTGCCTGGATCATGGCTTAGTATGCCATTTCATGTCATCATACTGCCACATCTGTCGGTGCTGCACTGCCGTTTGTTGCTGTTTCAAGAAAATATTAGATTTGCACGCTCCGAGGTGCTGGACAACTGTTTGGGGCAGTTCATCGCATGCCTCTCAGCTGCTGTGACTTTCACTTAGCGCTTTGCTTTTCCCTCTCGCTTTTGCCTTGCATTCCTCTCCACTGCTATGATTCCCTCTCTCATTTCCCCTTGCTCTGCACTGATTTCCTGATGTTCCTCATGCTGTTAGTGCTCTTTGTGGACACCCTCCCTACTCAGTCCTCGACCTCTGTTGCTTGCTCATTCCTTCTCTCTACTTCTGTCCCCTATATCGGGGGTGTTTACCCCTCTTGACTCATCTTGTTGCCTTCCTCCTCCCATTCCCTCCACCCTCCCTTCTTCTCCTCCCACCCCCCTTCCTCTCTTTCTCTGACTCTGCTTTCTTTTTAGGAGCTTCCCTATTCTGCTATCCCACTATACCACCATACCCTACTCATTCAATTCACCTAATATTCCCTCCTGCGTATTGCCCTGCTTACGCATCTCCTCCTCCAACCATTCCCTCATTCTAGTCAAACCCATTCAGATGTCCTCCTGGTACTGCCTACCTCACTGTCAGCTGCCGGCTTCGCCCGGCCATTCTTGCTCCTACCTTCATGCAGTTCTATCCATTCCTAATTTGGCTCTCAATGGACAGTTAGCATGAACTCCGATAGTTACCAATACCGGTAGCTTCCTCATGACATGAGTCTGGTTCTCCTTCACTCAGTCCAACCTCAGGGTCTATCTATTCACATTGATTAATCGAACATACTTCTCGTTTGGTCTTATGCTACCTCATCGATCTGCTTTCCACTTGGAGACATCCCTTCCATGTCCATTGCTCCTTGACTTGGGGCTAGCCTGTAACCAATGGTCTCACTCTGCACCCATGAAGTCCACATCTAGAGCATGGGAAGCTTGGAGTGGGGTACTTCTCCCTGGCCCATAGCGGGAATGTCTTCGCTAAAGGTGGACCTTCAGTCATCCCTCATCTCGGTGACACCTCTGGATGTAGAATTTATGACTTCCAGTTGCAAGGGGTGGGGCTCTCATCATCAGAGCCACTTTGGCTGCCTGAGCAGGCTTGGAGGCACCCTCTATGCTATTCTCCACCAAGATTGCCTCTGGTTCACCTGGTCTGTTTTGTAGGCTCGCATAGGCCAGTTAAGTGTCTCAGTAGTCATCTCTCTCTCCTCTCTTGCTTTTGAGCGTCTAATTGCAGAGACATCGCTTGCAACCTTCAACAGCTGTCCAGTTAGGATAGAGCAAGAGCTTCCTCTAAATTGGAATACTTGCCTCCTCCCTCGATCTCAACTCTAAATTGCAGTAGCTGAACAGTCACTAATCAAAACGTCATTCAGCCTGGAGGGAAGGTGACCTAGGCCTTGGATCCCCAGAGGTTTCCTCCTCAAAGGGTTTTTTTCCTCTCCTCCATGCCAATGGTCATAATATTAGACAGGGTTAGTGCTTCATAGGTTCTGTAGTTACGTTCCGCTATTGGATGGAGTCAGATGCTGGCCTCAGCTGTTCCCTCTCTTCTTAGGCATTCGCCCTTCTGCATCTTGTCCACTTTCATTTCATTCCATGTTCTTGTCCTATCTCATTCTTCTCCTGTCTTTCCCATCTATGTATATTCCTTCCTTTCCAGTCTCGACATATTCTGATTTCTCACCTCTTCGATGCACGACACCCTTTTGGGTATTCTTTTTGGGCTTCTTCCTAAGCTACCTTTAGCCAAGGGAATTATTCCCGCAGCACCTATGGGGGGAAATCCTCCTCTAGGGTTCCTTGCGTCATACCCTTACAGGGTGGTATATCCCACAGATAGAGAGGCGAACAGCCACAATGTATCAAAGTCACACAAGCATACATCTCATCCAGTTGCATAAGCACAATTGAATGGGAAGGCTTTAAGCCTGACATTCAATGGGTGGAGCAACAAACGTCACTCCCCCCCATCAGACCTTAAAAGGCCACTCCTCCTGATCTGTTTCAGGATTCATTCTTCATTGCCCCACCATCCACCCCTCCTCCTTCAGCAGCTTGTCTGTCTTTCCCATGGGCTTTTTCCTAAGTTACCTTTAGCCAAGAGAATTATTCCTGCGGCACCTATGGGGGGACCCTCTTCTAGGGTTCCTTGCATCGTACCCCTACAGGGTGGTATATCCCATGGATAGAGAGGTGAATAGTCACAATGTATCAAAGTTACACAAGCATACATCTCGTCTAGTTGCATAAGCACAATCGAAGTGGAGACTACAAATAGAAAGTTAATGGAAAACATTAATGCCAAGTGGTCATTACAGTTTGAAAGTCCAAGAAAAGTTCTTCCAACCAAGGTATTGGGCTCATCTGTAGCTTAAAGCAATCCAGAGATATAGATGACTGAGTCTGTTCAACATTAATACTACATTACAGCCATTTCTCGAACACTGTGATGTCATTGAGGAACAAGCTGCACCTAACTACACTGTATCAAGTACAGCTTGTTCCTCAATGACCTCACAGTTTTAGTGTTTTGAAAATTGGTGACCAGAAAGGCGCACTGAGCTGAAGCTCATTTCTAGGCATGACCTGAGGATGGGGAAACAAAGGAAATACATGATACAAGCAGTTGAGATTTCAAATCAGCAAGTGGTATATAAAATCAAACAAGGTAACACACAGCAGTTAATGACGATAGTTGTGGGGCAACAACTCAGCAAAGCAAATAATACTAGCACATCTGCCAATGGATGAGGACAGCTAGCTAGAGTCAGGTGCCAGCTAAGTGAGGACAGGTGCAAGCAGGAGAGAAGTGGTCATGCAGAAGCATCTTCAAGGAGAAGTATGAGGGGGCCAGTTTAAGTGAGGAGGGAAGAAAGTTCCCGGCAGAGGGCAGTTGAGCAGAGAAGAAGGCCTGGCCCATGGGTGTGAAGCAGTGGGGGATAATGAAAGGATGAGAGATAGAAGAATGAAGAGAACAGGCAGAAGGAGCTGCAAGAGAGACCAGGTCATAGAGGCTTGCAAATGGCTGCAATATAGTATTACTCAGTCATCTATATCTCTGGATTGCTTTTAGCTACAGATAAGCCCTATACCTTGTTGGAAAGAGATTTCATGGGCTTTCAAATGGTATCAGCCATTGAACATGAATGTTTCCTTTTCATGTCAGATTATTAATTGAGTAGGACACACTGGTAGTTCATAAAAACGTAGTAGTTTAAAATGGCTGGAATGGCAACAAAGGGATTATGACTCATGGGAGGGTGAGGAGGACCAGGTGAGAGGTGGAGGTGGAGCTAAGGGAGGAGCCATCTCAGACTAACTCCAGTTAGATTGGATGGAGCCCAAGGCCTGAATTTTCAAAAGTCTGGACGCAGCACTTGCCTCATTTTGTTGCCACAGCTGCATTGTTTTAAATGTGCCAGAATGTTTGCCTCTGATTTTCAAACATTCTGACACATTTCTGACTCTTTCTGGCACACAGTTTCTGCGTGCAAATTGCGGTAATTGTGACATAGAGTTAGACCACCTTTTTTGTGGTCTAACAGTTATGTCACAAATACGTAGTTTTGCCAAATAAATGGATGCAATTCTTTGAAAATCCAGACCCAAGTAATTTTCTGCCATCACCATTCAATGTTGCTACAACATCACCGAGATACACCACACCACTCCAGTTAGGGACGAGTGGACAAGCTAATGTAAAATTATGATTTTCTGTCTCTTAAGACTCAAATATCTTTCAACTAGGGACCTGAAAATTAGGATGTACACCATTTGTAGCGGGAGCACAAAACACTGCAAATTTGGTAACAGCTGGTCAGCTAGGTTTAAAACTGGCAGAGTCAAAACATCCTCAGCACTTTTCGACTTGCTTGAAGTCTTCCTCTGAGGGCCCCCTGATTAAGACTTGGACCAAGTCGAAGCGCTGGAGCTGTTGGAACACTGTGTCTTTGAGTCTCATGTGGTAGTTGGTGTAATTTACCGACCTCATTTCTTCTACATACAGCTGCTTGCTCCTTTTGATAGCTAATGCCCAATAATAGAATTGGCATATGGGGTCTTGAGTTTAGATTATGTGAATTATTCATCATTTGTTGAGTGCATAAAACATTTATTGTTTTTTTTTTTGCAGCGATTTTTGGCTGACCACTTTCTGTTTGTGCACTGAGATCGGCACGCTGCACGGTTCCCTGCTTGTCATTTTCCAGTTTGGGAGCAATTTAGGAATGCTGGAAACTGGACGGATGAAGGTTGGGTGCTGCTGCCGGTGACCGTGCTTTCCCAACCAGGGAAGGGTGTTGATACAATCCATGGCCACAGCATGTCCTGCGGTGTGGCCAATGAGGGTTCACCCTCCTAGCTCAAGCTGTAGTTGCATGGCTACCAATGGCCATGGTGCAGTGCCATAAAGAAAGTGGGAGGGACTGGTAAGAAAATAGGAAAAACCACATCACCATCTATATGACAACTGACTGCATTTGCAAGCTCTGTGCCAGGTTATCCCCCATTATGGGTAGCAGTTCTTAGGGCTGGAAGGTCACTGATCACACTGTCCTGATCAAGGTCTGGGGGATAAGCAATGGAGCAGAAAAGACTTGATTAAAAAAAAAATATTTGTGGGTCAGCTCCATGGCACCAAGCTGTGAGGCCCCAGTTTGTCACGCTGACAGCCCGGATTGGCACCCGAGCCTGGGATGTCAGGTGTGTAGGCTGGCAGGGAGGGTGACAGAGTGTCTGCATGGATGCTCTCCTCCTGAGAAATGGATTGCGTACTTTCCACTCCTACACTAAATCCTGGCAGTTGTTTTGTGGTAGCACATAGCATGAGTGACCACATGTTGAGTGTGCTCCCACCCAAGGGCACTGTCATGGACATGACTTGAGGGAGGAGGGTGTACCACACAAATACAAACCTTGGCCTGCTCAGTTGCTTTGGATGATGGCCTCCACATGCTAATGCCCCCACACCACCAGATCCTGCTTGGCAGCATGCATGCACCCCAGCCCTGTTCTTGAGGACTTCAAGGCACTTTTTCCACTGCTCCATCACCTGCAGATGGGTTGGGGATAAACCTGGAACCCATAGGCCCAGGGCAACCCTTGGAGTTAGGATACATGCGTCACTGCCACTGGTGAATCCACCAGACAGAGGTGTGGACTGTTCAGAAGACTAATAGGAGACAGGCACCAGGGACCAAGGGAAGGTGGTAAAAATAATAACCCTCGAAAAATATCTTCTTAGCTTTTGCTGCTACCATCTATCGGTAAACTTCCGTACTCCCAACATCTTGCACTAAGTGATAAAAATGCTCTCTAATTCTCTCTGAACCTGGATTTTCAGCAGGTTTCACATTTGCTCTCCAGTCTACATGTGAACTTGAATTTGAGGATCATTTTATAAATGTCTTCTAACTGCTCCTGCTCCGTTTTTCATTTTTTCCCATTTGAAACAGCTTAGCCACGTCTCATATCACATGCCCTTCAGGTACTGGGCTCTACAGTTTCTCTCATTTGGTACCTATGGCAAAAACAGCTTTTGGGAATAGAACCCTAGTCTGGATTTTCAAATGTCCCATAAGATTTAGTTGGGAGGGGGAGGATCTGTTGTTATATTTTCCACCAGTTCTGTATATCTTTTTCCTACATGCAGACAGTTTTTTGTAGGCACAAAAGGGAGGGGTGCACAAAAACCAATACTGCCATTGGGAAAATACTAGTCCAGAAGCACAAAGACAGATGCAATTCACACCTCGGGTGGGGGAGGCTGGCTAAAAATGTTAATACAACTTAAATGCCAAAAGTGACAATTTATTTGGCATAAAAGAGTCCCTCAGAAAGCCAGGCAAAATAGAAGCAAAGCAGCCAAACATTTTGAGACTACTATCTCTTTGGCAGGGTCTTCCAGCTAGAACCTCATATAATCCTGCCTTGCAGTTTGCCTTGTTCATTACTTATCCAAAATGCCAAGATACATTTTGGGAGGTGGTGTAAGGCCACTGTGATCCACTAGGTCCTCTTCAATAGCACTTTAGATCTATTTACATCAAGACATAAGCAGGCAAAGAACCTTTGTGCACAAACACTGCGGCAATGGTTACCCCAAAGGGCATTTGGCTGGGAAGCCAAGTTCCAAGAAAATACAAAATCACACATGCCCACACAATGCAAAGCATCATAGGCTGCATATGCAAATCACCACAGCATATTATGCTGGTTCAACTTTAAGCAGAATTGCAAGACATAAGCAGCCCCACCAGAGAAGAACTAATGACATTCAGCTTTAGATATTGTGGGCCAAGGTCTCTTTATAAACCGGCATGCATGCTTAGAGGGTGAAAGAGACAACAAACAATGCTCCAGTTGCTCAGGCAGGTACAGAGGAGGCTGCAAAAGCAACGTTTATTAAATCCGGGCATGGATATAGGAGGGGAACTTGACAGCATGCACCACACAAACAACCCCATCACTTTGGCATATGTTGACCTCTTCATCAGGGACCCATGTTTATGGAACAAACAACACTTTTGCATACCTGCTCTGTGCCTACCTGACTGACTGGAGTGCAGTCCTGTTCTGTTTTTCTTTCAGCTGCATTTCCCAGACAAGCACCCAACTCACTGGCAGGGCACCCTGTTTTTTCCAGTATGCACACAGTGTGACCCAGTAGAATGATATTCAGTATTCATAAATACTAAAACCCCAGCACGGAGACAGGATCTCACTGTACACTATCAAGTACACCCAAATAGCGACCCTTTTGAACTACAGAACATTGAATAATAATTCCTCCATTCCTTCACCATAGAGACAAGGCTTCTGTGTAAACTATCAAGCATGCTCAAATGGTGATCCTGTGGAAATACAGAATCACAACTAATAAAATTTACCCCATCCATCATACCTCCAGCATAGGGACGGTGCCTCTCTGTAAATCAGCTTGCATGCTCAAAGGTTGACCCTGTAAAACTACATTCTGTTTTTAAGCAATAATATAAAACAATTGTGTGGTATATCAAGGGATATTCCAAGGTTCAAAATGAACAGTATCCCTGGAACCTGAGGCTTCTAGAATTTCATTCAGGCTTTAAAAAAAACAGAATACCAAGAGGCTGTGTCGCTCAGTGTGCCTGTAAGTCACAGTACCTTGAAATGCAGGCTCCTTTATGTGGACATAGTTTCCCAAATATGTACAGGATTGTAACCTGCTGATCTTCCCCCAAAATGTTTTTAATTTCTGATGTTGTATACACGTGCCTCAAATGAGTTGAGAGGTACCAGATATTGACCAGTGCCTTCAGTCTCACAAACAGTGATTATATTTAAGCAATAAGGCACAACAGGGTGTGTGTTATTGATGGTTTACTCATGCCTTCAATTTGTATCACGAGGTGCAGCCGAGTGACTTAACCACACAAGAAGTGGGTAAATCCCCAATAACTCACACCCTGGAGTGCCTTATTGCAATTATACAATGGACCCATATGTAAAATTAATGTAAAAATGTGTTTAATTATGTTTTTTATAAAGCAATTCTTCAGCTGTGGGTAATGCAGGATTTACCCACGGTCATGTGACATGTTTTGACCAATCAGGTTACAGGATTTTCGCACACCATTGTATAATCCAGTAAATACCACATCTCTGAAACATATCATTGCTGTTATGAAATTAAATGGCTTTGCATAGAGAAAATGCTTCAAATGGAAAATAGAAATGAGTTCTGAACCATGGAATATCATGGCATAGACCATAGCCATGCAATCAGATTCCACTGGTCACAGTGCATGCTTTCCAAACTCATTTTATAATAATATTGGTTCCATATTCTCTGCACAGTGACAGGGTTTCTCTGTAAACTAGCATGCATATTGAAAGGGCTATCATGCAGAAATATATGCCATAATTACTCCATACCCACCCCACCCCCGGGCCTTGCTGTAAACCAACATACAGGCTTGACCCTGTACAAACATCTTCAGTATTAGTAATCAATTGTTAACCCCAGCACAGGGGCATGACTACTCTGAAAACCAGCATGCATGCATGAGAAAGTGTGACCCTGTAGAAATATCTTCAGTAATAATAATTACTCCATACTCCCTAGCATGGCAACAGGGCATTACAGTAAACCAGCAAGCATGCTTATATGGCGACACTGCAGAAATACAGTAAAACCTGAATATTAAGGACTCTGCATATTGAGGAAATCATGATATTATGGACATTTCTTGTTATTCCAACTGCTTTTATTTTTAAGCATCATAAAAATGTTATGTAAGATTATTTTTGGAAATGGCTGGGACATACTAGTGCTTGCTCTGTCTAAGAAAAAAACATATTCTTTTCTAGTTAATTGTTGCGCTCGGCACAGGTGCATGGCCTCTCCGTAAAACAAAGTTTGACCCTGTAGAAATATCTTTAGCAATATTACTTGTTACCCTCAGCACTGGAACAGGATCCATCTGTATATTAACATACATGCTCAAAGTACGACTCTGTAAAACTATCTTCACTTTTAATAATTAGCCCATACCCTCAGCACATGGACAGGGACGCTCTGTATACCAACATGTATGTTCAAAGGACAACCTGATAGAAATATTTTCAATAATGCACAGTTACCCCTTGCTCAGAACAGGAATGACTCAACTGGCAATCATTTTGATTTTTAACTTTCAGGGGTTGAAGCCACTCACGTTATTGACAGGGAACCAGGGTTCCCCACTGTCTGAAAATACAGAGCAGTGATAATGGTGATCAGGTCAAAAGGTGCGTTATTTTTCTAAACCTCCTACACGCACTGTACATGTGCAAAAGTGGATTTTAAATAAACTATAGTGTGCTGGTATCAAAACAGGGGTAGTAGTACAGTAAAGGATATCAATAAAAGACAATTTTGGAGGATTTTGTAAAAAAACAATCAGTAATGGATAAAAATATAGGGTGGTGGCAGAAAAATATAGGGTGGTGGCCCACCGTGCTAAAACAATGAATGAAGAACACTTAGGCCCCTCCCTGCCCCACATGCCGCATTTCTGAGGTGAAAGGACAAGCAGTGCCAGAGGAGGCCAAGGGTCCTAGTGCCAGCCATGGCTCTGGCTGTATGCCGATCGCTCAGCGACTTCCGTATCATGAACGACAGTACAGCGACAATATCGACAGGTCGCTGTTCCTGACTGCCAATATTCTACTGATAACTGCATTTGTGGAAGGTGCCCACAATGACCCTAGAGGGTTCACTTACCCAGTCCATTCTCAATGTCTCGGAACTCTATGCACTGCACTGCCCGGTCTACCCCATATGGACCCATCAGTGTCCTGTGGAAGACAAAAGAGAAAAAGGGAGATAACCACAGTGAAGTAAAGTAGTCAGTTCTGTGTATCAATTCCCCAAATTATTTGACTCACAACAATCTTGACATCAGTGCATACGATGAGTAGCAGTCTCCAGTTGCACTAAACATGCAGGGGGGAACACTGCCCTCTCATCCGGATCAGGTGGTACTGAAGTGGTGCCAGAATGGTTTGAAAAGTGGTAGGGCCAAGGATGTAGGGAGTACATTTTCCACTATTAAATATATTAACATGATAGCAAAAAGTGATAGGGCCACTTATGAAAATGGTAGGGACATGACCCTGGTGGCTCCCCCTGTTCCGGCACCTATGGTGGTACTGAAGTGCTCTGAGGGAGTGGTGTAGAGAGGCCTGCATGGTGGTGCCCCCATAAGAAGCAGAGGTGTCAGTCCTTCACTTTTCACCAGCATTTAATACATTGCAATATGAAGAAGCCAGGACTGTTCCTACCCACAGTGTACTTGACCTTTGGGTAAGCAGCTTCAGTATCCACTGCTGTCAGTCCAGCACTAAACACATCACAGTATGGGGAAGCCTGCTTTGTCGCTATCCCCACTGTATCTGACCTGTGGATAAACAAAGGGTTGCAGTCTCCAGGGCTATCACTCTAATTCACCACAGTGTGAGAGATACCTACTAGCCCCATAGCAATACCCACCGGAGCCCATAATGGTACCCATTGGTGCTCGCAGTCGCTCTCTGAATGTCCACAGTGTCACCCACAAGTGCCATTAGCAACGTCTATTAAGTGTCCATAGCATCACCCATCACTCCACCTGAGGCTGTGGCCAGTGACATTACCAATGGTATGACTTGCTATTGCTCATATTAGTGACGCCCACCAAAATTCTTGGCAACATCCATTGGGACTATTTGTGATCCCAACTGTGGAAAGTAAGAAAGACAGGCTTCCCTGCACTTGGAGCGGTACCTACATAGAAACATAGAAGTTGACGGCAGATAAGGACCGCAAGGCCCATCCAGTCTGCCCATTTCTTTTTCTACCTTATAAATGTGCCATCGGCCTTTGCTCTGTCAGTGACCTATCTATTCATAGTCATTTGTATTGCTCCCTTATGCCTATCCCATGCCTGTTTGAAGCCCTGCACTGTATTCATAGCCACCACTTCTTGTGGTAAGCCATTCCATGCATCTACCACCCTTTCTGTGAAAAGAATTTCCTCACATTCCCCTTAATCGCCTCCCTCTAATCTCATGCTGTGTCCTCTTGTCCTGCTATTTTCTTATATTTAAACATGTTAGACTCTTTCACCTTGTTTATGCCCTTAAGGTGTTTAAATGTCTCGATCATATCACCTCTCTCCCTCCTTTGCTCAAGGGTATACATATTGAGCTCCGTAATCTGTCCTCATATGTCTTCTGATGCAGTCCCTGCACCATTTTGGTTGCCCTTCTCTGGACTGCCTCAATTTGGTTAATGTCCTTGTGAAGGTGTGGCCTCCAATACTGCACGCAGTACTCCAGATGGGGCCTAACCAATGTCTTGTACAGAGGGATTATTACCTCCCTCTTACGACTTGTGATACCCCTACTAATACATCCTAACACCCCCCTAGCCCTACCTACTGCTTTAGAGGTCTGCTTGGATGATTTTAGGTCATCAGTGATGATGATGCCCAAGTCTCTTTCTTCCTTTGTGATCTAGCAACTCCCTCCCAGCCTATAAGTGGCTTGGGTTTCTCTTCCCTATGTGCATGATTTTGCACTTCTTTGCATTAAATCCCAGTTGCCACTCTTCTGACCATTCTGCTAGTTTATCCAGATCTCTTCTCATTCTGCCCACCCCATCTGGATCATCTACTCTGTTGCAGATCTTGGTGTCATCTGCAAACAGACAAGCCTTACCCTCTAGTCCATCTGCGAGGTCACTAATGAAGATGTTGAATAGGACTGGCCCCAGGACTGATCCCTGAGGTACCCACTTGTGACTTGCATCTCTTCTGACTGTATACCATTTACCACCACTCTCTGTTTTCTGCCAGTCAACCAGTTTGCCACCCAGTTGACCAACTTCTGACCCACCCCGAGCCTACCTAGCTTATTTATCAATCTTCTATGTGAACAGTGTCAAAAGCTTTGCTGAAGTCAAGGTAGGCGACATCAACTGCTCCCCTTGGTCCACCACTCTGGTTACCCAGTCAAAGAAATCTATGAGATTAGTTTGACAGGACCTTCCTTTGTAAACCCATGCTGTCTTGGATCCTGTGCCCTATGGATTCCAGGTGTTGCACTATCCTTTCCTTAAGGAGTGCCTCCATAATCTTGCCCACTACTGAGGTAAGACTGACCGGTCTGTAGTTCCCGCCTCCTCCCTGCTACCACTCTTGTGGGTGGGATCACATGAGCCCTTCTCCAGTCTTCTGGGACCTCTCCTGTGCTCAGAGACTCACTAAACAATTCTGCTAAAGGCTCTGCTAGTTCCTCCTTTAGCTCCTTAAGTACCCTGGGATGTATGCCATCAGGTCCCATTGCCTTATCCACCCTGAGCTTAGCAAGCTCTTGTAGGACCCTTTCTTTTGTGAAGGGAGTAGTACCTGTGCCAGCCTGGACCCAGTCGATGTGAACTAGTTCACAGGACCATCTTGGCAGCTGTCTGATACAAATAAACACACAAAGAAATAATCCCAAGTGTGAGGCCCCTACCTCTGAGGTGTGGCACTGCTACCAGTTGCCCCAGTGGTCTGTGCAGAGATTCACACTTCAGAAGCTTCTCAGGTTTTGGGAGTGATTCCTCACATCCAAACTGTCCCGCTACTCACCTCAGTCAATGAGTTGTATGCCTTTGGCATTAGGCCACCAACTGAGGAGACTTGGGATATCAGACTTTCAGTGGAGGGGGGTGTACTACCTCTTTTGAGTTTTGCTCCATTTTCCCCTGGATCTGCAGTCCTTTCTCCAACTTTGTCATACGCGCGCTAACCCAAGCCATGGGGCCAACATAAAAAATATGAAGATCTCCACCTCACTATTTGAACACTTCTCCCTGATCTGGTAGAACGGCGGTCCTGCAGGAGAGGATAGACCCATCCTCATCCCTTTCTGGATTAAGTCTGAAAATGTCACCATAGTGGTGTGCCTAAACTCTGCCAGTCCAGGGAAAGAGCCAGAAAGCCAATATCAGACTTGAAATCTCTTGCCAGGGGCCGGCCCGGTGGCACTGAAGGTTGAGGTGCTGGATGCCACACCTCGTGCCATGCCGGCGACCTGGGTTCGGGAGCGAGCCCGGGTTGCTGGGGGTCGGCAGGGGAGGGAGAGGATAGAGCATCAGGAGGACAGCTCTCCTCTCCCGGGGAGGGACAGGGGTCCTAGATCAGTGCTCTGTTGATCTCTGGTGGAGGCTGGAGATACAGCAGGCACTGTGAAGGAGAGCGAGGAGTGGGGGAGTGGCAGACATCAGATATGCCTTGACTTCAGGGCACCAGCCACTCCCTGGAGAAAAACAGGGAAAATGCCTCTCGGCTCTGGCGGAGACGGAGCACCAGGAGCTTGCACCTGATTTACGGCCACCCACCTGGCATCCTCCCAACTGATGTTACTGCTGTGTCGGGGCATTGGGACCTGCCCCATCCCCACCCGGGGGTATAACTGAGGCTACATGGGTGACGGAAGATGGCCGGGTAGGGTGAGCCATAGGGGGATGACTCCATGTGCTGCCGAGGAAGACCAGAGCCGAGGGGGTGAAGGAGACATAAATAGAAGAATAAAAAAAAAAAGAAACTCCTCTAGTTCAGTCCTACACATGGCAGTAAACTACACTCCATATAAACTGCAATATATTACACCAATCCAAATAGCCTAACAAACAGGTATTCGGCATATGCTTATAGGTACATTTTGTATTTGGTCGAAATAGCATTGATAAAGCCTGCTATAGTTACTTATAGATTGGACTATGCATTTTCTGTACAGTAGAGAAACAGTTCATATAGGCAGCATATTTTCAAAAAGACACAATGTGTACGAGTGACAAATATTAATTTGTATTCCTTGCCTGTTTAAGTAAGGACTGCATATGGTAAAGCATTCAGTCATTTAGAAATGCCATTAGGTAGTATAAATGGAAGCTTACGGTATGCTTGTCTGAAATTACTGTCGTATCAGAGCTAATGTATACAGTATTTCTATAACATTTTAAATATGCTAGAATATTTTTTAACTACACTGTATGGCTTGTATTGTAATATATGAAACCAATATTAGTAACAAGATCACTAAGAGGAATTGTCATGCATATGTTTCAGTTCATCGCTACTGTCCCAGATGGTAGTAATGTGTGATGCCCAACCCCTACTCCTCTCACCCAAGGTCAAAGTGCCTTGCCAAGGATATTATTACCTGCTAATAATGAGAGCTCCCTTGTAAATCACAGAGAAGATGGGCATCCTCTTCGCATGTTCAGCCCTAACTCCCAGCCCTGTTCGGAGAGACCTGACCAGTGAGCCCCTAAGGCAGCTTTTCCAACGGACCCTGCAGCAGTCACATGATCTTCCCTTATGCATGGATAATTCCTCCTAACATTAACACAGATGATCTATAAAAACCATCACTAACTTAACTGCTAGATTAAGGCTTATGCAAGTCACAGCGCAAAGCCAGCTGGTTTGTTTATGTGTTTTTAGAAACACAAATTATTACCATGCAGCCAAGCATAATAGAGAGCATGAACATGGAATCCAGTGCAGTGCTGTTTATTTATAACACAATGAGGTTGGCTTATAATTTGTCTGCCTACCCTTTTACCACCACCCCAATCCCCCCACACACACCCTTAAGCACCTGATGTGTGTCACCTTCCAGTTCCAGCGGACACTTCTACTTAGATGTTAGATGCACCCTGCTTTGATTCTTTTAGGTGTAGTAGAGTGGGAGGCAATATGGGCCCAGTATCCTCAAGGCCTGCACTAGAGGGCTCAGAACAGAGGGTCATCATTTTGTTTAGCTCTTTGTGCAGTGGTCTGCACTCCTAGTCAGCTGCTTTCTGTCGTCTCCAAGAGCCTGTGATGTAGCACCCACCTGAGGATATTCAAATGCCTGCTACCTTTCATGATTTTTGATGAACACCCCATATAGGATAGATGATTTATTCACTGAATTACATGTGAGCCATGTGAATCTCTGAAATTTCAAAGTTGCAAACAGTTTCATTCAAACATATAAAACGTGCTGTAGCTATTATAATAAAAGGTGAAAAACTATGATTTGTACAAGAATTATGATTACATTTAGTCTTTTTTATTTTTTTACGTTCTCCAGCTATTGAATGACTAAATATTTCAGGTAATGCAGTGCTTATTTCATTGTGTCTTTCAAAAAGACGCCGACTGTTCAAAACTGACCACATAATTGCTATTTGTGACATCACAGTCTGTTGTCATGGCAAGCCTATGACGTCATAAACAAAGGCACTGTGCAGTCAGTTGGGGACAGTCAAATGGTTGTTACATAGACCTCTCAGACAGGCTAGCAAGATGTGTCATGAACTCCAGAAAAGAAAACAGAAACTTAAAAAAATGCATTTTCTTATGAATTATCATTTCTTGAAAATGTTCCCAGTAAATCCTAGCAGAAGATTTCTAAAAATGGATTACTTTGAGGAAACTGGAGAGTCCACATTGTGCTCTTACACTGTGCTGCCCCTTCTGAGTTACCAGGCACCAAGAGATAAGTTTGGCAACAGTAGGAAGTTAAACAATATACAAGAATGTGAGACCACACCAGCCCAGTGGCACAGACTGCTGAGCTGCTATGCACATTACCTTTCACAACATTGGTGACCTGGATTCAGGAATGAGCTTGGGGCACTAGGGGCTGGCTGGGGGAGGAGTGGACTGAGTGTTCAGTGGACTACTCTCCTCTCCTGTCCTGGGATGGGAAGGGATGTTGTTTCGCTCCTTGGCAACCACCTGGTGTAGGCTGGGTGGCAATGCCAGAGTACGAGTGGCGTAGAAGAAAGGGGCTGCGGTTCCATAGCATGTGTGTGCCTCCACATGTACATGCTTACATGCTGCCACAGCAAGGGGAAAGGAGAAAAACTGGAAAATGGCAGTCGCAGGCTATATGAAGCCTCGCCTACCTACCCTCACCCTATGCTGTCACCAGTTCACCAACCCACAAATCTGGATGCAGGGTCTCCAGGGTGTGGGGAAAATGGCTCTGCCATGGAGGGGGGGGTCCATAGGGAATATGGGGCTTGGTGGACCAGGGAGGCAGTTGCTGGATGGGGGAGAGAGGGATACAGCAGAGCAGCTGCCTGGGATGTGCCCAGCAGAAGAAACGTATATGGAAAAAAGAATGTGAGACCACGCTTACAACTGCAAAAGTAGGTGCAGGGTGATATTAATACACTATTGATTGAGGGTGATGAGTAAAATATTAAAAATGTTAAAATCTTTCCTTGAATGTGCTTGTTTTCAGGGCAGCTGCGTGCGAGACACTCTTTACAGAATAAGAGTGCCTCAAGCACAGGGAAAGAGTAGAGAGCACTCCCTTGATCTATAATATGATTAACAGACTACGGGATTAAAGACTCTACTCAGTAGCATTGTACAGTATTCTGGCAAGGATCAAGGTCCTACTTAACGAGGCTTGCCATTTTGTACTAAACTCTAATATACAAACTCATCATTGGGATTTGTGACTTATACGCACAAATAGACTGGCTCCCTTATGAACAGAGACAACACTATTATACTGTTATATTTGTTAGGAAAAATATCAATAGATAAGCTCCAGCCATTCCATCAGACTTAATCAAGATACCAGACTGTTCATATATCACTAGGTCTAAACAAAGTCATAACCTTGCCCTTCCATTTATGAGAACATCTCACGGTCAGAGGTCATTTGCATTTAGGGCAGAAAAACTTCAGAATATGATACAAAAAAAGATAGCATAGTACTGTGAGCTTGAAAGTTGCTCAGTGCAAAACTATCTACAAAATGAATAGTTGTTTCATTTATAGATAGCTTGTAGATTTATTTTATAATTAGCAAAAAACAGCAGAAAATGCAATCTTCTTTGTTCACTTTTTATCAAACAAATGCAAACAACTTTAAAATGAAAAATAATAGCATAGTACTGTGAGCATAGAAGTGGCTCAGCACAAAAACGTCTACAAAATGAGTGGTGTTTCATTTAAACATTAGATACCTTTTAGTTTTTTTTTTCTATAATTAGCAAAAAAAAAGCAGAAAATTCTATTTTTTATCCATTTTTTCTACAAACAAATGAAATAACTTTAAAGTGAAAAAGTAGTATGGTACTGTAAGTCCACAGCTGGACCCCAGTTGCAGTGAGGTCGTGAGAGAGTCGAACCTGCCCTCCCCCAAGCCGAAAGCAAGCAGCTGGACCGCAGTTGTAGTGAGGTCATGAGGGAATCGAACCTGCCCTCCCCCAAGCCGAAAGCAAGCAGCGGGACCACAGTTGCAGTGAGGTCATGAGGGAGTCGAACCTGCCCTCCCCCAAGTCGAAAGCGGGCAGCTGGTCCACAGTTGCAGTGAGGTCATGAGGGAATTGAATCTGCTCTCTCCCAAGCCGAAAGCGAGCAGGTACAGATTTTCTGAGAAACAAAGCCCTGAGGAGCCAGACTGAGTAACCGCTCGCACGCTGCCAGGAAGCTCTCTCTGGTGCTCTACTGTTTAACTGTTGGACTTCAAAGTAAAAGACTTGAAGGCTGAAAAATTAAAGGGGATTTCTTTCTGTCCCCATACATGTGGAGATAATTTTATTTATTTTTGCCAAAAACTCTGCTTAACTATTAGCCTGTAACTGCATGTTATATCTTTTGCTTTTGGCACCAATTACACTGTTTAAAAACTGCCCATTGAAAAACCTGCCCAACGGACTTTGCAACCCCTTAGTAATACCTGCCTTTAATTTAAATCTAAAGTTTGCAGCCAGTCCGCCAGCAACAGAAGCCTAATCTTAAATCTAGCATAGCTCAACTATTTTCACTAGGGCTGCCGGTTCTACCTGCCTTGTAAATCGAGTGAAATTGTACGTTGTTACCTGAGCTAGGATTATTACAGTCAAGTACTGAGTATTAGAGTGTGCAATTTCTTAGTCGGGAGTTTTCAGTCAGCACAGTTTCAGCAGTCCCATAGCTGTGCTCCAGTTTAATTTCTGATGCCACGGCAGCAATTGGTGCGTTCCTGAAGCTGCCCTGTTTCTGTTAGCCCTCCCCCAGTCTCCAACCCTACATAACCCTGTTCCTCTCTACCTGTCCTTTGTCCACAGCTGGACCACAGTTGCAGTGAGGTCATGAGGGAGTCGAACCTGCCCTCCCCAAGCCGAAAGCAAGCAGGTATGGATTTTCCGAGAAACAAAGCCCTGAGGAGCCAGACTGCGTAACCGCTTGCACGCTGCCAGGAAGCTCTCTCTGGTGCTCTACTGTTTGCCCCGCCGCCCCCACCACCACCACCCTTGCTCAACACTCAAATATATAGCTAGGATCACATGATCACATGATCGTTCAGAACCCATCAGCCCACTTTGCCATCAGCATCTTATACTCGCTCACCACTAGAGGTCAGCATACCATTCAAGTGCCTTAAATAATTTCAGTCAGTAAAAACATAGAAACCTACATATCAGTGCTTATCCTAAGCACCTCATTACTCCCACTTTCTTTTCTCCTCCTTCCCACTCCCACAGTACAAGACCCACCATTATGGGACACATTTTACTGGACATCAAATGGCCACCATGCAGTACCCACCACAGTGTACACTGTATCTCCTATACTCTCAGATCAAGTCAGCAACGACTATACCTACCACATTAGATGCACTACCATTAGGACTACCTTGAAACTCCACTCTCTCATGCCACCAGACCCCACCCTAAGTGGACCACATCGCGTTCTGGCTCCAGCTCTCACACTCAAACTTGTCTACACCCTCCCAGAGCCGATCCAGCCCACCAAAAAACACACAGCTCTGAGCTGCCGTCTCTCCTCACCCAAAATGCATCGGATAGCACTTCTTCGGCATACTCTCCTCCTCCTCCTACTTTCAGGCAATATACATCCCAATCCAGGACCCCCTGCAGCAGGAGCCTACAAGGAGGTTAGACAAGGCAGCCTACTGCTAGCCTCCCCTATTATCTGTAGCCTACTCAGGAAATTCACTCCTCTCCAGGGGTGGATTGCACAACACGACCCAGACATCCTTGCTTTATCAGACACCTGGCTCTCAAAAAATATCCCTGATGCCTCTGTCACCCTCAATGGCTACTCATTCTTCCGAACAGATAGGCTAGGCAAGTGGGGAGGTGGTTGTGCCATCTATGTTAAAACACATCCACAAGCACTATCAGTCCCACTTCCACTCCCAACCAATGGCGCCCAAGCAATCACCGTTAAGGTCACCTGTGGCAATCCTGGTGAAACACTATACATTATGTCAGTTTACCTCCCCCCCTCCCGTGAACCAAAAAACAGTCTTCGATTCTATACTGACAAGCATCACCCATCTCCCTCCAAGGAGTGAAATAATTATAATGGGTGATTTCAACGTGAATTGGTTATCCCCACATCTATGTCCTACAAAAACGCCATCTTTGTTTATGACCTTGCCCAGGTTGTCCAATCCCCCACCAGACTAGACCCCAGAACAGGGTCCTCCACACTTATCAACCTCATCCTGACTAACTAACCCACCAACCTCTCCAAGGTTAAAGTACTCCCTGACGCAATAAGTGACCACTCCCCAGTCACCTGCTGGTGGTCTAACAAACTCCCACCCAGTATCCCTAAAATCACAGTCTAAAGGCATCTCAAAAAAGGTACCCTCTCACATCTCAAAACATACCTCATCTCATGTGACTGGTCTCCCATCCACACTGCTCAATTGGTAGACACCACCCTCAACGCCTTTATTACCACCTTTAACGCAGCCTGTGACATCTTTTCCCCTTTCACAAAGCAGATCATAAAAAACAGGGATACCCCATGGATATCACAATTCCTGCTTGACCAGATGCACCACAGAGACAACCTCTGGCACAGGGCCCTAAGCTCCCAATCACCCCAGGACAGACAACTATACCGAGCAGCAAGAAACAAATGCACCTGGGCTATCCGGCAAGCAAAGGCAAACTACTATAAACAATCCCTCACCTCCACATGGGGCTCATGGAAAAACATCTGGAACAATATTAATGAACTTTGTGGGAAAACTGTCTCCCCTGCCCCAGCGCAGCTTCAAGTCGAGGGGGCCCTAACACAGGACCCCTCTACCATCTCCAACACTCTAAACAACACCTTCTCAGACCTCAGTCACATACTTCCACAAATCTTCTTTGATCCTGCCCCAGCTGCCCCTTGAGCCCCTCAGACACGAAGGTCCCCCCTCTTCTGGCTACAAATTATCTCCTGCAGGGAGGCCATGCGCTACCTCTCCAAAGCTTTTTCAAACTCGCGCTACAGCATTGACTCCCTTGACCTCAAAATTCTCCAACTAACTCTGGACGTGACCTTGCCACATCTTACCAAAATACTTAACTGGTCACTATGCCTTAGCCAATTTCCAGTGTTATGGAAAAAAGGAATTATAACACCAATCCTAAAGAATGGTGACCCTACCTCCCCTAGTAATTACCGACCCATCACTATCCTACCACCCCTCTCGAAGGCTCTCGAAAAAATTGTGTTGGACCAATTTACAGACTACTTAGCCAAACATAATCTGCTCTGCCAAGAACAACACAGTTTCAGGAAGGGTTACAGCACAACCACTGTCCTCCTAGAATTTACATTGTACATACATGAGGCACTGGAACAAGGGTCAGTCGCAGGTGCTATCTGTGTCAACTTGACAAAAGCGTTCGACACTGTCAATCACGCCCTACTTCTCCACTCTCTTCCCTCCTACTATTTCTCCCCTGAGGCCATATCCTGGTTCAAAGACTATCTCACCAGCCAGACCCAACAGGTCAAAATCAACACCACCCTCTCCACCAATAAAGCAGTCCTAACGGGCACCCCACAAATGTCCATTCTAGGGCCGCTACTTTTCACTCTTTTCCTGAACTCCATTCCTCAATCCTGCAGTGGGAGGCTCTTATTCTATGCGGATGACGCACTAGATTTCTGGAAACACCCTCAACCTCACTCCCTCCAAATTGCCCTGCAAGGTTTTTTTAAAGAAATTGAATCCTGGTTCACTGAGCACCGCTTAGTACTTAACTACAACAAAACAAAATCCATGATCTTTGCCCATCGTCAAAGCCCCCTCAGTACTGCCCCCCTAAACATCTCCGACTCACATGGCCTCCTTATCGAACAGGTATCTAACTTCAAATATCTGGGTATCACACTCGACACGTCCCTCACCTACCACACACATATTAAACACCTCACCTCTGCTGTAAACACCAGTCTGGGTATTCTATATAGACATAAGCACTGCCTACCCCCTCAGGCCCTACGACTCGCTGTATCCTGCTCAGTCCTCTCATTGGTGGACTATGAGATTGTAATCTATGGCACCGCAGACCAAACCTCTGCTCACTCCAGCATCCTAGCCCTCAACAGGGCATGCCATCTGGCCACAGGCTGTGACAGATTAACACACACGTGTGAGCTCCACAAGCTGGCGGACTGGCTGACCTTCGAAGGGAGGCTCAGATATCACACTTGCCTTCAAGCCAAAAAAATACTAATGAACTTAGCACCTAGAGGCCTACACCCCCTTATCCAGCCAGTATCACACAGAAGGGCCCCCTAGACGCACTGCAAGCATCTCCCTCCTTGTCCCCCACTGTAGGACCTCTCTAGGACAAAGGTCCTTCCGTTATCGTGCCCCTCTCTGGCTCAACAACCTACCACCTTCCATCTCCCTGGCCCCTAGTCTGGAAATATTCAAAATCAGTATCATGAACCTCCTCCTTGATTCTGGTTGATTGTGGCTGTAGCCAACACTCCTTCCCCTTGCCCATAACTCAAAATAAGGTGTAGTTAAAATAAGGGTTCCCAACCCTGCTGTAAATAAACTCTGACTCAGGGCCCTGTTAAAGACCCTCCAACTCTGTATCCAGACATGTCTAGCAACTGTAACACAGGGTCTACACAGGCCCTCAGGTGGTAGCTAATTTGCATTGTAAAAACCCTGTGCCTTGTGAACAATGTATAACTGTTATTATATGTAGTACCTGTGTCTTCCTGTACTGACGTGGAGCCTTTGCAAAGGAGTCTATGACTCAAAGGATTGTAATTCCAATTTCTCTCAATAAAATAAAATAAAAAGTAAAGCATGCTATTTGTTCAGCACAAAGTTTTCTACAAAATGAGTGGTGTTTCATTTAATAGCAACCACTACACTAGGCGGACATACACTAGGAAAGTTAACAAAAAGTCCCATAAATTATCTTTCAAAAAAAGGTCAAAAGCAAATGTCCCTGCACTGACAGAAAGCATCCCTATTGCATAAATGAAATATACAATGGTGAGCTGTCAGATAAATAATTTATCTACACTTGTGCTGTTTGATCTTGGACACTTCAGTCTTGGCTTATGCCACTCATGGGGTTACCTGAGGTCAAACAGCACTTGTGCAGAAAAATCATTTATCTGATAGCTCACCATTGTATATCCCACATTTATGCAATAGGCATGGACATAGATCCTATGTGATAAATCTGTGATGATGTGTCTATATGTATAAATGTGAAATTTCACATTTATACACATAGGGCTAGATATTCAAAAGTGTGCCTGGCAATGGCGCAAGTGGTTGCTCCGCACAACTGAGTTGCGCTGGAGCAATAAAGGGATATATTCAAAAGTGATGTGCCATGGTGCATCACATCTAAATATATCAAAAAATGCCTGTGGTGCAAATACAATGCACCGGCACATCCCCCAGACAGGTCTGAATACCAGGAATGGGAAATGCGCCAGCAAATCAGAGATATGCCGTGCACAAATTCCTGATATTTAGATACAAAAATGCAAATGGGGCATAACGCATGCAAGGCACAAATGGGTCCATTTGCATGTCATTATGGCCCAGTTTGCAAGAGTTGTGCAGGGCTGGCCAGCAAAATGCACCTGGTGCCCTGCACAGCATGCAGTGCTGTCAGTGGAGGTCCAGTGGTTCCCCCCTCCCCTCCTGTAACCCTGATCACTATAAAACAATGAAAATGCATTCCCTGGTGGTCCAGTGGTATCCCCCTCCCTGCCTGTAACCCCAATCACTGTAAAAATGTATAAATTCAGTTCCTTGCAGCCTACTGGTTCACCCCTCCCCACCCGTAACCCTGATCGCCATAGAATTGGAAACAGTCATGCCCTGGTAGTCTAGTGGTCCCCCCACCCACACAGGACCCCAGCCCACCCAACCCCCCAGTCATCAGTGGACAGCAAATCCTGCCTGCATAACTCATGACTGCCCACTGAATGTCAGCTTACAGTATCTGCTGCAGCACATTGGTCCACATTGTGGACCAATGGCCATGCGAAACATATGCTGGTCATTCCTGGCACTTTGGCAGATAGACGACTTCATTCACAAAGTTGTGAATGACTATTACAGAGTGCACTGCAGCCCATTGGTCCACAGTGTGGACCAATGTGCTTGCAGCAGATAGGTATGCAGGTGGGTTTGCTGCCAGTCGATGATCGGGGGGGGAGCTAGGTGGGCTGGGGGTCCTGTGTGGGTGGAGGGTGGGGGACAACTAGACTATCAGGGCATGACTGTTTACAATTCTGCGATGATCTGGGTTATGGATGGGGAGGGGGGTACCACTAGACTACCAGGGACTGAAATTATACATTTTTACGGTGATCGGGGTTACGGGCAGGGAGGGGGGAACCACTTGACCACCAGGGAATGTATTTTCACTTTTATATGGTACTCAGGGTTACTGTTGGGGTGGAGGGGTACCACTGGAGCACCAGGGCATATGATGAGAGATTGTGCATGGTGTTTGGGGGGGGTTCCCACCCACAGCTGGTGGCTGCTGTGCTGTGCCCTGCACCACAGTGGTCCACCTGTGGGTGGCTACCTGTTAAGCCTTTTTTTATGGGCTCAACTTTGTGCCCATGTATGTGGCATATCTCTGGGATGTGCTGGCAGATGCACTGTGCATCCCAGGCTGAATATTGGGATGTGATGCATATGCAGTGGCACGCCTCCTGTGGTTATTACCACAAACATGAAATTTAAGCCACGCATGTCGGGGTGCGCCAGTGCAATTCTCCTTTGAATATAGCCCCAGGGTGTATTTCTGGGGTTATGCCGGTGCAACACAGTTGTACCAGGCTCAACTCCTTTGTATATCTAGCCCACAGTAGACACATCATCACAGATTTATACATATAGTAGATATGTCACAATCACTCCGGAACTCATTTAGAATGTTCAGCCTCAGTAACAGTGCTAACCATATTCAAATGCAAATAACTTTAAAATGAAAAATAATAGCATAGTACTGTGAGCACAGAAGTTGTTCAGCACAAAAACATCTACAAAATGAGTGGCATTTCATTTATAGATACCTTTTAGTTTTTTTTACAATTAACAAAAACAGCAGAAAATTCAATTTTTTATCCATTTTTTCAACAAACAAATGTAAATAACTTTAAAATGAAAAAGGAAGCATAGTACTGTGAGCTTGCCATTTGTTCAGCACAAAGTTTTCTACAAAATGAGTGGTGTTTCATTTAATTGCAACCACTACACTAGGCGGACATACACTAGGAAAATTAACAAAAAGTTCCAGAAATTATCATTTAAAAAAAAAGATAAACAGTCAAAAGCAAATGTCCCTGCACTGACAGAAAGCATCCCTATTGCATAAATGAAATATACAATGGTGAGTTGTCAGATAAATGATTTATCTACACTTGTGCTGTTTGACCTTGAACACATCACTCGTAGCTTGCGCCACTCGTGAGGTTACCCAAGGTCAAACAGTACTTGTGTTGACAAATTATTTATCTGACAGCGCACCATTGTATATCTCATATAACTAATAAATAAGTAAATAAATAAAGTTTTAGGATTGTAATGCTCTTTTTTGTTACCCCTAATGATGTTGGTGAGTCTGAAGACTGCTTATACAATTTAATCTCCAGGAGCAGTAGCAGATTTAGGATTTTACAATGTGTGCATGCAGAGGTTGAGACCTGGGCATGGGACTTGGTATTCAAATATTTTTGAATGGGTTTTACAACTTTTTTGAATGGGTTTTACATCCATTGTATAATCTGCTATTGCCCGTTTGATTACATTTTTAATAGAGCAAATACAAATCGCGCAGTTTTGATATGGTTTGGGAATCAGCTGCTAGGGATGGGAAAGATATCAGCCAGTAAGTTAAGTGTTCAGTGGGGGGAGGCCTCCGCTCCCTCCACCCCCTCTATATCTGCCACTGTCCCGGAGCTCTGCACTCCATACTCTTATTGACAGACAGCATTCGTTATTATTTATTTTTATTTTATTTAATGACTTTTATAACATAGCTTAGAAAAACAAGTAGGATGCACAAGTGGGGCACCTCAGGGATCAGTCCAGGGGCCAGTCCTCTTTAATATCTTCTTCAGTGATACTCAGTGTTATTACAGATGAACTGGAGGATAAGGTTTGCCTGTTTGCAGATGACACCAATATCTGCAACAGAGTAGATGATCCAGATGGGGTGGGCAGAATGAGAAGAAAGCTGGATTAAGTGGCAAAATGGTCGGAAGAGTGGCAACTGGGGTTTACTGTAAAGAAGTGCAAGCTCATGTACACAGGGAAGAGAAACCCTGAAGCTACCTATAGGTTGGGAGAGGAGTTGCTGGCAATCATAAGGGAAGAAAGAGACTTGGGCATCATCGTCACAGATGACCTGAAATCATCCAAGTAGACCACTAAAGCAGTAGGTAAGGCTAGAGGGATGTTGGGGTGTATTAGTAGGGGTATCACAAGTTGTAAGAGGGAGGTAATAATCCCTCTTTACAAGACACTGGTTAGGCCCCATCTGGAGTACTGTGTGCAGTACTGGAGGCTGCACCTGCACAAGGACATTAACAAAATGGAGGCAGTCCAGAGAAGGGCAACCAAAATGGTACAGGAACTGCATCAGAAAGCATATGAGGACAGATAAATGGAGCTCAATATGTATACCTTAGAGCAAAGGAGGGAGAGAGGTGATATGATCAAAGCATTCAAAAATCTTAAGGGCATTAACAAGGTGAAAGAGTCTAACATGTTTCAATATAAGAAAAATAGTAGAACAAGAGGACACAGCATGAGATTAGAGGGAGGCTGATTAAAGGGTAATGTGAGGAAGTTCTTTTTCACAGAAAGGGTAGTGGATGCATAGAACAGCCTAACTCAGGAAGTGGTGGATATGAATACAATGCAGGGCTTCAAACAGGCATGGGATAGACATAAGGGAGCAATACAAATGAGTATGAATAGCTAGACCAATGATAGAGTAAAGGCCGATGACACATTCACGAGGTAGAAAAAATGGGCAGACTGGATGGGTCTTGTGGTCCTTATCTGCTATCAACTTCTATGTTTCCATGTTTCTATTTAGGCACCCAACAGCGCCCTACCTCCCTGCACCAGGCAGGTGACAGGTAAAGTATGACCCGGTGAAATAATTTGGCTAGGGACCCTCTGCCAATGGGAGTCAGGTTTTAGGCGAGGGTGTCTGCCTCCCCTTGTGCATCTACATTGAGCTGGTAGCCCACTGAGATCCACAGAAGTGGAAATATAGCCCAAAGTGTGATAAATTTGGCCCTGGACTCTCTGCCCCTGAGGGTCAGATTTTGGGAAAGAATGGGAGATAGCACCTGTGGCAGCCTTGTACCCCCAAGGGATGCCCACCTTGACCTTGTCATGCATATTGTGGGGCTCATCCCACTGGTTTCAGCCCTTCATGACTGTTTAAGATTAGTAGTGGAGCAGCTGAAGATCTAAGGGCCTGGCACCTACTGCTAAGTCCCCATGGGGCAGGTAGTATGGGAACTGTGTACCAGGTCTAGAGATTGGTTGGATGGAGGCATTCCCATGCAGCTTTATGGATCCAAATGCCCCCTCTATCCCCCTTCTCACTCCAGTCAGCCCCCATCTGCTCAGCTTTACCCCAGCTCCATCACCCTGGCATTCCCCAGGACTTACCTTGCCTCCTGTGTTCCTCTAGAGCTTCCCCATCTGGTGGGGGTGGCAGAGCCTCCCAAACCTTCACCACACATGATCTGGTTTGGGAGGTAGGGCCCAAGTAGTCAGGTCCAGGATCTGCGGGTAGGCTAGCTTAATCAAGCTACTTTTTTCTTGTTTCTACTGTTCCTCAGGATGTTGACATAAGGGCGCACCAAATACATGTGCATGGAAGTGTGTGTGGTTCAGTGCCCATCGATATCCTCTTACCCATGGGTCACTCCAGCTGCACTGCCATTTGGGGTCACCCAGGTGGCAATATCATGGCAGAGCTGGCTGCCATCCCTCCCCAAAGGAGGAGACCATCCTCTGTGATGCTTAGTCCTCCTCTTCCAGGCCAACCCCGATGACCTATGCTCGCTCCCTTGCCGTGTCTTAAAGTATGGCAATGTGGACACATAAACCAAATGGTATAAGTAAAAGGTGCCCCTGCATTTAGACCCTCTGTGGGTCCAGATGAATGTCCTAACAGCTAAAGGAGCATCACCTTAACAGATAACAGGCACAGAGTTCTCATTCAAATAAAGTAAGGTCTGATGGGAAGGAAGCAAACTGTAAACCTTCTTTTTTTTTTAAAGGGAGAGATATTAGACTTGTAGCCCTCTGGGTTGTCTGCAGCCCCTGCATCAATTCAGGACTGTAATATAAATGGAATTAGATGGCAAATGGATTATGACATGTACCTCCCCAATGAAACTAGAAAATCTGTAAGGGATTTGGACTGGGGAGGCTGTACCTTCTAACTGAAAAGAATGCTTGCTGAACAGCATATGCTCATGAACTGGAAGAAACAGAGGTATCCTGGTTAGACTTTCCTACTGATAACCAGTTATTGTGCTTGGGGTCCATTGTGATGCTAACCCCTTATCTAGCAGACCTGCGCAGTCCAAGAGCATCCGAGTGCCTGGGAGGTCACCTCAGTCCCAGGAGGTCAAGAAAGTGAAAGGTGTATTCATATACTCCCCTCCCAAACCAGATTCCATCTGATAACCCTAGACATAGAGAGGGCACAGTTTATATACTGTATAAGAAAGTAAGCAGTCCCTATGATGGGCTGAGCTTCAGCAAACCACAAAGTAACAGTGAAAGGAAATGTTAATGCACTGTATGTGCAGTATGGGAGCGCAGCAGACCTCTATGACAGGCTGTACTCTGATGCACCAGACTGAAGCAGTGAAAGTAACTGTTATTGTATATAGGAGAGAGCAGGTGATCCCTGTGACAAGCTGAACTCCGACTCACCACTCAGTAACAATGAAAGCAACTCAATGAGAGAGAGCAGCAGCATGTTGGAATGTGCTGTTAGTGCAACGTGCTGAAGAGCAGTGGTGTGTCCACCTTACTTACCTGCTAGCAGGGAAGAATGAACGCTGGCATGCCACGCATTTCCAGTGATGAATCAGCTCTGGCATGTCTCACACTGCTAGACATACCTGGGCATAAAGGGAGCCATGGCAGGTAGGGTGGGAAGGTGGAGGAGTTCCACACTACAGCCACACCAGCAAAGGAAAATTCTGGCATGCTTTGTGCCACAGTTTGTCACAATCCCTGCTGAGAATCTGAATCAATTAGAATTACAAACTGATTCAAAGTCACCTGAGATTCCAACTTTTCCTGCCCCCCCCAACACTATTTGTAGTGGTGGTCATTCAGTGATCCACACTCACCAAAATGTTTTTTGCCTATTTGGTGCAGAATACTGCCAACTAGACAGCAGTTTAGAGATGTTTATTTCTATGTTTCAAATTTCCGAGCTATCATACAAATAGAACCCAGGTTACTGCAGCCCAATATACATTGTTTTTTGCAAAATTAGTCAGCGGCCATTAACTGTTTGAAAACTCAGTGACAACAGTGCTTCTGTGATGCCACCCCACCCAGCACACACACACACACACACACACACACACACACACACACACACTCACACACACAACACCAAGAGAAATGTACCCCATAAAAAGTTAATTTTCTGAGTTTTAGCTTGAAATGTGAACTTCATGACAGCAGAGTACATAAATCTCCATAGTCAGCATACTTTCTGCTATGTCCAGGGGGCTTGTGGTTGAGAACATGCTTTGCTTCTTCACATAATAATGACCAAAGGCACCTCTGCCTTTTCTGTCCAGCAGCCCCTCCCCCTTTTTGTTGCTATGGTTACTGACATCTGCATCAGAACCTTAATCACCAAATCTGCACAGTGGGGGGTCGTTATCAGATTATGGGATTATCATGGGGACACACACACACACACAGCCCAATATTTCACTGCACACTCGCTGTGTACACAGTGTACTTTGGCCCCAGTGCTAGCATTCAGCGCTTGAATGCAGAAAGTAAACATCAGCAAATGCTGTTTGTCAGTTCTGGTTCCTGAGCATCTTACTGTTCCCTTCTCTGGACATTCATTTTCTATGCCAGTTTCTCCCCGTTTGCCTTGCTCTTGTAAGCCATTCATTCAGCAGAGGTGCTAGTAACTTGTGTACTGAGTGCCGCTACCCTGGTCCATACAGCAGTCTTAACCCTTGCACTACTGGTCAGAGTAAACATAAAGAAAATAAAAAAGGGCACAGCACTACAGCTAAAGGTGCAGCCCTCTGCAGCCACAGCCAAAAAACTTGCAAAAAGAAACAAAAGGGCACACATACCATGTATAATATAACAGCCACTACTTTATTACAAAATTCATCAGGATGCCAAACACCCCTACATATTGCCTCCTTCCAGAGGCTTCATAAGTAGGGTTGTGAACACTACTGAAAGGGCTGCATTTTTACACACATTTCACTATAAACAACTGATGTTAGCGAACATTAGTAAAAACGTTACGTTATGTACATTTCACCGTAAGCATCTGACAGTGGTAAACATTAGTAAAAGGATTATATTTTATACACATTTCACCCATAGGCATGTGTGGGGGGGGGTGACCCTGGTGCTGCCCCCCCCCTTTAAAGTCTGAACCCCCTTCTTTTTTATTTGTTTGTGTTAAAATGAAACCATTCCTTTAAATCCCTGCTTTTGCCTGTGGTCCTATGTCTGAAAGAATCAAGCAAGTTCTGATTGACAGCTCGAGCTTGCCTCCCACTGGATAACTACATCAAGTAATGCTAGATCCCTCCCCTCCTATGAGTCCCAAAGGGTGGTCTCACAAGCCTGCCTGTTTCTGACGTGCCTGCCCCAACAACAAGTTTGCAACAGGCTGGTTTTCAATCTGAACACGGTCGCTCGTGCGATGATGGGTATCCACGGGGCAGCAGCAGGGTTCGGGAGCAGCCCCTGAAACCCTGATGGTCCTGCGGGAGGCTGTGCAGGTTGGTGACAGAGAGGAGCTTTGCCAAACATACTCAGGGCTAGCAAGGGCAAGAGGTAAGAGGACGCAGATGTCAGAACTAAGTACTACTGTATCTGTTAGCATACACTTGGCTTATTCATCTATATTAATAAGTTGGGGTTGGGATATGTTTCCCTCAGTCAGTGCCTTGTCAGGTTGATCTGCTCCCTTTCCTCTCCCTGCCTTCTCGTTCACTTCCCCTGTCTACACCCGTCAGCCCCTCGAGGTCAGTCATTCCCATTCAGTTATTTTATCAGAGGGATTCACTAAGAAGCTCATGACTAATGTCAAGAGTATTCTGCAATGAACCTCAGGCATTCTGATGGAGAGCAAGGCTGACCATCAACGAGCAGACAAAGAAGTTGTGAGGAGGAAGACTATTGTTTCCCATTCCTCATCTGGCTCCCTTATTGCATGATTATACAAATGTTTCAAGAGGTCTTCCCGTGGTTTCAATTGTGACTAGTGACGGGCCCCTACATGTGCCCGTTGTCCACCCTGTACCTGCAAGCGTCAGTGTGATCTGCTGGGAGCCATGCAAACTGCCCTTCAATCAGACTAAGCATGCCACAACCCAAATTTCATCCTATTAGGTGCTGACATGATTTTTGAAGTGGCTGTTTTCCTTGTTCTCCACAGGTAACTGGTCGGGGGGGGCAGGCATATTCCCATAGTCTGGAAGCGTTGGAATAACTGACGTACCATGGGCATGTTCTCTGCTGAAGGCATTTCTTTTTGATCAAGTGTTTGTTCCTTTTCCTTTGCAGGAGAAGTGGTGTGGACATGCTTTTTTTTTGGGCATGAATTGGTTCCAGTACTTGCTCTGAGGCTTTTTATTTGTGTTTTTACCATCACTGGAATAATGGTTCTCCCTTTTGGACACCCTGGTATCTTCACCATTCTTACTATGCTTGTCTGGGAATGAGAGAATGAGGGATATGATAGAAACATTCAAGTACCTCAAGGGTATAAATAAGGTTAAAGAGGAGGGCATGTTCCAACTTGAACAGGGTACCAGGACAAGAGGTCATGACATGAGACTGGAGGGTGGTTGGATTAGAGGGAATGTAAGGAAATAATTTTTCACTGAGAGTGTGGTGGATGCAGAAATGGCCAGCCTCAGGAGGTGGTGGCGGCAAGGACAGTAGCAGGATTCAAACAGGCATGGGACAGGAATAAGGGAATCTAGAGATGAAAAGAAGCTATAGCCTCTGACCATGTAGGCGCATAGGCCACTCATGGAGGTAGTTTAAAGTGGGCAGACTAGATGGGCCTGGCGGTCCTTATCTTTCGTTAATACCTGAGTTTACTAACTCTTCTCTGTCTGCTATAATGACTCACAAGGTCTACCGAATTACCTCTGTCTCCCCCCACCTATTTTTGAGAACTATGTGTAAATAAAATTTGTGGCCTGTACATAGACTTGAGTACACAGTGTTGTACTGTACACAACTGCATAATCGGTGTATCTCTGCCTGAAGTGTTGGTCTTGTTTGCTGTAGTAGTTTTATTCCTGATGTACTGTTGTATCTACTGCTGTGCTCATTTTATGTATGAATTAACATGTACAACTGTTGCATCAACTGCTGCACTTTCAATTGTACTACTCTTCCCGGGTCACCCCTGAAAAAGGGACTGTCATGTCTCAGTGGGCTTACCTGGTTACCAAAATTCAAATAAATAAATAAATAATCTGCCAACAGTTTCTCTGTATCTATGTCTGAGGGCTGAGCAGCTTTATTTCTGTTGTCCTACCCCTTTGACAGGGACTGCTGCTGTTTATGAGGAGAAGAACCCTTTAATGCGTGCTTTGCACCATCATTAGGAACTCCGTCAGAGCCTTTTTTGTGCTTTGGTGACATAGAGGAAGACTGAGAAGCCATACATTCTTCTCTTTCTAAAGCCCTTTTCTTTTGGGTTTGAGGGCAACATTTTTTACAGAGTTGACAGTTGATAACTCATGATCTGAACCCAGGCAGTCTTTAAACAAAGCTCGTGGCAGTCTGCCTTTGCCAGGAGCTAAAAGCACATTGCAAAATGTTTAGAAGCCTGTTGTTCCCATTAGTTTTTTAGATCTACCAGTCATGCCAAACACTGAAAGACCTTGTAAAACAATATTATTCTCTTCCCAGTCACAAGTGTGATAGTTTTATATATTGTAAAATATTTTTCTCTCACAGATAGTGAGAAACTGCTAAAATGATCTTTAAAACTAAGCTATTAAAATAATTTTATCAAAGAGTGGTTCTGTTCCCTGAAAAAGGGAACCACGTGTAAAATATGCCAGGGAATGCCAAAATAATATAACTTGGTAGTTTATATTATTTTTAGTTAAATGCGATTTGCTTCCTTGAGCTGGAAGCCGGTTTCAAATGCTGCCTTCTTTGGTTCCAGGAACCAATCGGGAGTCAGAGAAAGCCACAAAAAACTAATTTAACATAAAATAAACACCTATCTAAACACAGAGTATTGAGAAACTAATTCAGTTGCTGAAAATAATAAACAGAAGTAAAGTAATCAGAATTAGTTGACCAGAAGGCTAGAGCTGACTTTGAGGTGACTGCTCTCTTCAGCAGGGAAAAAAATCTGATGTTAGTACACTAGGGGGAGCGTGGCACAGTGTAGACTTTGAGCTTGTGTTCCTAAGTTGTAAAAATTAGCATAAAGTTCTGTCTCTGGTGCATCACACTCTGGAGGGGTGAGACTTGTTGTAAATATCATTAATGGATTCCTGTTTGAATGGTTGCTTGAACCACTTTGCACTGCTAAGTAGTGAATGTGTATAGGGTCCCTAGTTCCATAGCTTGTACCCGGATTACAAGAAAACACTGGCAACATGCAGAAGCAAATACAATAGTTACTGTACTTGAAAGCAGCAGTGCAGGGATGTGGATCACCACTGGTGATTATCACATCTCACCCCCTTACTTTTGTCACTGCCATTCACACGAGGGTAAGCTCTCTCGTATATCAACCAATGGCATGCTTTATGAATTTGGGTTTTAAAACTCTTCCTCATGAGGAAAATGTAGCAACTGGCCTTTATCTCCACCACCATGATGCCTGCCACTTCATTCCTGCCTCCTTTGGACACTACAGGAGTGGGTATGAGAGAAAGTCAATATTGTGGGTTAAATTTCAGCCAAGAGAAGAGGTTAGACTTTTAACATTCTAAACAAAGCACTTCGCACAAATTGCAACCAGTGGTGGCCCTCCAACAGCTTTTCTGAATGCCTGTTTGCTACTTAAAGTTTCAATTTCTGCTAATTACATGCAACCAAAACCCAAAGCAGGCAACTGGGGGAATAAAGAACCTCCTGATTGGCATTACACAGGGAGGACAGATGCCCCAAAAACCATGTCAAAATCTAATGTGACTGTAGAATTTTATTTGTTATTTATTTTATTTAAAATTGGTGACTGGGAAAGGCACACTGAGCCGAGGCTCGTTTCCAGGTGCGACCTGGGTACGATGTGTGCACTGAAAGTAGGAGAGAAGTACAACAATTTCTTGTTACAGATGTTTGGTACAAACATTAATGACATTTCACAGAGGTGTGCAGTAAAGTGCAAATAATCACAGCATCAAGGACAGTTCATGTCTAGAAGTAGCGTTTACAGTATATTGCAAACATTCACATATACAGTGTTTACAGTTTGTGTTGCAAATAGTGTGTAAACTAGCACATAGATTGTACAGTAGATTAGCTGTATACAAATTTGGGGCTGTCAAGTGCAAAATGTTGATAAACAGAGGCCACCCCAAGGTAGGCTAGACCCATGTTGAGGTGGGACCAGGTGAGCAATTAGGGCTGGGAGGGGAGGAGCCCAAGGAGTAATTTAACAGCTGAGAGGGATGAAGCCTGGTGAAGGCTGGGAGGGAGATTGTTCCATAGGAGGGGGAGATGATAGCAAAAGGTGACCTCGTCAGAAGCAGAGAGGGGGCGTGAGAGGTGGAAAGTGCGTGCGTCTCTGTGTCGGAGGGAGTAGCCTGAGTGGCTGGCTGGAGAGAGGCAGGAAGAGAGGTAGGAAGTAGGGAGCCTAACAAGTATTTGGCTATAAGGAAGGTACAGTGGGTGGTCCTCCTGTACGAGAGTGGGGTCAATGATAGGGCAGAGTACAGGAGGCAGTGGTAGGTAAGTGGGGGGAAAGGCAGTGGCGAAACGACAGAAAGAGTAGAGAAGGATGTCAAGTTTTGAGAGGGATGATGATGGGGCTACGCCATAGATGATGTCCATATATTCCAGCACAGGCAAGATGGTTTTGCGTACTAGTTCATTATGAGTGGGAAGGGGAAGGCTGGCTTTGTGGTGATAGAGGATGCCCAGCTTGGGCCGAAGTTTGTCACAGATGGCCTTGATGTGGATGGAGAAGTTGAGGTGGCTATCTAACCAGACTCCCAGGTACTTGAAGGCAGGTACCGAGTCAAGGAGAGATCCGTCCAGGGTGTAGATTGGTGGGGGCAGGTAGGGAGGCGAGCTTTTGTCTAGTGCCAGATACCATGGTAACCATTTTTTTGTCATTAAGTTTAAGCTGTTTTTTTGGAACCAAGTTTGGACCCTGTTGAAGTTGCTTTGAAGAGCTAGAAGCACACTATCGTGGGATGGGTCTGCAAATATGATAGTGTCATCAGTGTACAGATGCACGTTAAGAGGAGAGACAGGCAGAGGGGAGGTCGTTTATGAACAGGAAAAAAGGATGGGGATGAGGATATAGCCTTGGGGGACGCGTGACAGGATGGGTAGTGGGGGGGGGGAAGGATGTCACCTACTTGTACAGATTGTTGTCTGTTCTGGAGGTAAGAGTGGAACCAGTTGATGGCAGGTTGAGCAAGGCCAAAGGAGCTTAGTTTGCGGAGCAGCAGGGGGTGGGATATTGAGTCAAAGACTTTCACCAGGTCTATGAAAATGGCAGTGGCGGTTTGGCCTTTATCCATGGCAGAGAGAATAGAGTCAGTTACTCATAGTAGGATGGTGATAGTGGAGTGATGTTTTCTAAAACCTGATTGAAGTGGGGAGAGCGAGCTATTTTTGGAGAGAAACATAGACAGTTTGGATAGCATGAGGGATTCTTGGAGTTTGGCGAGGGAAGGGAGGAGAGAGATGGGTCTGTAGTTACCCAGTTGGGAAGGGTCACCACCTTTATGCAGAGGGAGAATTTTAGCCAGTTTCCAGGCAGTGGGGACCATTGCTAGAGAGAGAGAGAGAGAGAGAGAGAGAGAGAGAGGTTGAGTAGGTGGGTTAGGGGTGCGGCTATAGCTGAGGCAGAGATGTGGAGCATTTGGGGGTGCAAGCCGTCAGGGCTGGTTTTGGACTAGTTTAGAGAGGTGAAAGCAGTGTAGATATCCAGGGGTGTGAAGGGGGGAAAAAGGAAGCCGGAGTGGGAGGGATTTGAGGAGTTGAGTCGGGGGGGAGAGTCTGGCAGGGCACAGGACGCGAAGAATGTGTTAAAGAGTTCAGCTACTGTAGCAGGTTCAGCGACAGTTCTGCCATCGACGTTGAGGACTGGGCTAGCTAGCTTGGAGGGAGGGTCAATAAGGGAGTTTAAGACCTTCCAGAAAGATGCAGGAGAAGCTTGATTATGGGTAAGATGTACTTTGAAGTATGAGGCTTTTGATTGCTGAATTGCATTTGTACATTTGTTTCTGCAAAGTTTGTAGGTTTGGAGGTTGCAGGGGGCAAGGGAGGCTTTGTACAGCCTCCATGCCTTGTCCCTGTCCTGACATAAGGTAATGAGATCTGAAGTGATCCAGGGGTGATGACAGTGTTTAACTCTGGCTTTCCTGAGGGGAGCGTAGCGGTCTCAGGTGCTTAGGAAAATGTTGCAGAAGTGGGATAGGGTGAGGTCGATGTCTAGGGAGGCAAAGACTGGCAGCCAATCTGCATTAGATAGGTCATGCTGTAAGGCAGATTTATCTAGGAGGTGTAGTGGGTGAGACCAGATGAATCTGGGAACATCAACTTGTCCCACCAGCTCAGCAGATCTGCTGCATATTTAGGCAGTGTTACCCACACTTGGATCATGTAGTCAGTCAGCCCAGACATCTTGTTGCCAGACCCTAAGAACTAGGCTGCATGACGGCACAAAAAATTATCATCCATTTGCATTACTGAGCAAAACTAGAGACAGCCCAGAATCATAATCACCAAAGGGAGAGTGTAAAGGTTTGAATTGCACGACTCCCGCATGCTTACTGTGTGACCCAGGTAAACTTCTCCTGGATTTCACCTGGAAATGAGCTTTGACTAAGTGTGGCTTTGCCAAACAAAAATATGTCCCTCACCAAAAATAAGGGGATGCAAACAAAACATAACTAAGAAGGACCCCTGCCCTTCCAGTATTGCTTTAAGTAATATTGCTTCCACTAACAGTTCAGTCGGAACAAATGTGGAAATGGACAAAAGCAGGACCCCACTGGAAATTAGATGTTGCATCTCAGCTGGGCTATCCTGGATGAACAAATTGCAAAAAAAGAAAGAAAGAAAAAAACTACGTTATTTTGGTTACACATCAGTCATACTCTCTTTCTGTCTCTGTTGTCTGACGAGCATCCAGCCCTCAGGTTGTTACTAGCAATATCACAGGTCACTCCCTCCAGTGGGGGCCCCCACAGGTTGTGGGCCCACCCAGCACAGCCCCACAACATGGTATAGAGGAAGATGAAGGAGTGAAGCCTTAGAGTAGTTGAGACCAACACCCTGATCATGTCAGAAAGATCCTTGCCTGCTTACCCACCAGCGCAACAGTAGGACTACTGCTCACTGCTCCGGCAACCCGTGTTCGAGAATGAGCATGGCTCATTGCGGGCAAGCTGAGGTGGGGGAGGATGGTGCTTTCCAGGAACAGCTCTCCTACCTCTGGGTAGGATGAGAGGGAAGGCTCTGTGTTTTGCTGTGCAACTGCCACCAGTTGGAGGCCAGGTGGTAGCGAATATGAATGCATCAGAAGGGAAACAGCTGCAGACAGACGCTGAATGTACATGCGCCAATGCAGGCATGCATGTGCATCATTGCACGGTGGTGCCCTGGGAAAAAAACTGGAGAAAAAAATACCCCTGCCCTATTTGGCACCCCCATAGGGAATGTATGACTGACATGACAGGCCACTTACCATCATGTGTGGTCCTGGGCAAGTAGTGGATAACCGAATAAGTCCATGAAAAGGTTGATAACAAGGCTGGGGGGAGCCACAGGGGCCAGGGAATGGAGGAGTAGAAATGGATAATGCAAAACAAAAAAAAGAAAGATCTTCTCTCCTGTTAGCGACCACTCATTGGTGGACATGCATGCACACGCATGTATGCCTTCTGCCCTCCCACTCTTGCAGGGCACAACCCAACTGCAGGCCTTATGCACACACGCAACACTCCCCTTTATGAGAAAGAAGGCTCTGTGTTCACCACCAAGGGTCACTGTGGTGGCGAGCATCAAAGCCTGCACCCACCCTGGACTGGCACATGTTGCTATCAGCAACACTAACCCCACACTTGGCCGACGAAATGCAGGCTCTCCAGTTTGCTCTCGAACCCGAGCCACCTGCCTGGTATTGCAGTCTTTGGCTATATTTAAGCAGAATACAGAGTCAATCTGGAGTCTGCCTCCCCTTTTCAGCCCGAATGTGTGGATCAATAATGGGTGCAGCGTAGCAATCTCACCATGGTTAATTGTACTGGGCAGCTGTCCTACTGTATGCTGAGGGTAATGCAATAATACAGTTTACCAGGAAAAAATCTTTTCAAATAAAAAAAAATATCAGGATTAAAGAAAACACAACTGCAGTCAAATCCATGGAATTGTACTGAGAGAGTGTGTACAGGTCTGGGGGACATTTTGAGGGCATGCTGTAAAAATGAGAACCCTTAACAATATTATCCCCGATTGCCAAATAATCTACTGCAAACGGGATTAAGAAGTATGATTTTAAAAATTAATGAAAAGAAGGGATAATGAAATGGAAGGAACAAGGGGTGGAGCTGCCGCAGCATGCTGTGTTTTTGTATTTGCAGGAAAGGGTCAAAGAGTAAAGTGACACAGTGCATAAAGCACTGGCGAATCCTCAGGGGACTAATGAAATCAGCTGCATTGGGTCTTGGTTTACTGTAGACCCCAGAGACAAGTAGTTGACATAATCCCCTCATGAGCTTTCACAGCTGTCAATCAACTGTGCAACTGAATGTTTTTGAGCAAAGGAAGACCATATCGCCCTCTGATCACAAGAGGGAGGAGAGTCTCTCCATTTCCTAATGGAAGAACGGATCAGCGTGAGATAGCTGTCCCTCACATTACTCTAACACTAAATTCAGCATAGTGCGGGGAAGCTTTTACTGCAACTGCCCACGCTGCACCTAATACTGTAAATAGATGGAGGGCACCAGCTTCTAATGCTGTCAGTCCTGTACATTTTAATGATACTAAATTCACTGCAGCAAAGGAAGCCTGCACTTTGTGTCCCTCTGGATAAAAAAATAGGGTTTCAGGCTCTGGTGCTTTAAGTTACTCACCTTCCAACTGCACTGAAGTCCTTGTGGTGTGAGGAAGCCTGCACCATGCCTATGCACACTGTACTTGGCCTTAAGATAAACAGCTTTAGCCTACAGCTCTATCAGTCCTTAACCTTTCTCCACCACTAAATTCATTAGTGTGGAGAAGCCTGCGTTGTACCTGCCTGCGCTACAGTACGCACAGTTGTCATGTGGAGAAAAAATAACAATCATTTGTCAATGCCGAATGTTTGCTTGCTGGTATTAGCATTGTAAATGCCGGAGTTAGACAGATGCAGAGTAGGAATGGCAGTGAAGTATTGAACTTCACACCAACCCCACCTCTACCCTGCAGAGACGGACAGGCAGTGGGGTATGCGTTTTTGTTGTCGCCCATAATGTTCATGCCATTTCACCTCACCCTATCCTGCAGACACTGACAAGTATTGAGGTGTGCCTTGGGGTGTTCGGCTTTACTGTCACCCCACTCCATAAGGACATATGCTGAAATGGGTGCAATATAGAATGGGGTGAACTGTGGGGCCGAAAAGTAGAAGGCACAGCTCGATGCCTGTCAGTGGCTGGGGGGTGGGGTTGGAAAAGCATGAGCATTACAGTCAGCAATCCAAAGGCACACCCCTGATGTCTGTCAGTCTCTAAAGGGTAGGACGTTATGGTTAGAAACCATAACACCCCAGGCATTTGTCAGTATTTGCAGTACAAATGTTCAACATGGCCAGTTTATGGCCCCCACCTCATGAAAGCATTTGGGACCTCTTCTCATGAGCAGTGGCACTGTGAGTTTGTCAATGTGTCCCAAAATCTGAGTTTCCACAGTGACCGTCCCATTGTGCGCCAGATGCACGAAAACATAGATCGGGCAGGATGTGAAGAATGACAGCTGTACCATTAATAGGAAGGTGTGAAGAGATGGTAATGTTGAAAATCTGCAGTGAAAATATTAAAAATGTTCAAACTTCTGAGCGTACGTGGAAACTGTGCAATGCAAGTGCGTAACACAGTCATTAAGTAGAATTATTTCACCAAATTTTCAACATAGGCTTTTTGTGACCTCTGCTCATGAACACTGTTAACTATGATTTTTTTAAATCTGTCCGGCACATTGATTTCCCACAGCAACCGCTGTATTCTGCGCCAGATGTGTAAATGCAAGGAAGGATGTGAAAAATTACAGCTGTACTGTTCACAAGGAGGTCTGAAAAAATGGCAATGTTGAAAATCTGGAGTGAAAATACTACAAATTTGCGAAGTTACGAGGGTGCGTGGAAACTGCACAACAGACGCTTGTAACACAGTCATTTTATGGACATTTGTCACCAAATTTCCAACACAGGCATTTTAGGACCTCTGCTCATGAACAGAGTCACTGTGATTTTACATACAAACATACATACGAACATATGAACATACAAATCTGCCAGCAGAACACACCAATCGATCTATGTAAGTCTGCTCAAATGTGCAGCTAGCACCCTAGACTGCAACTGACCCAGCCTCCTCCCTCTCAGTTCCTCCCCTGCTTGTCCCAGCCCCTGCCCCCGACTCTTCCTCTTGCTTTATCCCACTCCTCCTTAAAACTATTAACTGTCCTACATGTTACCACCCCCTCTGGCAGTGCATTCCAACTAGACATCACCCTCTCAGAGAAGTAGTACCTCCTCATTTCCCTCTTGAAATGTCCCCATTCTAACCTTAGTCCGTGCCCCCTCGTCTCTCTTTCACTCCTCAATTTAAACACTTCCTTGGTGCTAGGTTTATTTACCCTCTCAGGTAGTTAACACTTCAATCATATCTCCCCATCCCTCCTCTCCTCCAGTGTGTACATGTTCAGCTCCTTCAGCCTAACTTCATATTCCTTTCCTTCCATCCTTTTAACATTGTTGTTGACCTCCTTTGCACCCCTCCAGTAACTTTGTATCTCTCCTCAGTCATGGCCTCCAGTATTGTACACAGTACTCTAGGTGTGGTGTGACCAATGATCTGTAGAGAGATAGGATCACATCCCTGTGTCTGGATGAGAACCCCTTTGCGATGCATCCCAGCATCTTGTTTGCCTTTGCTGCTGCTTTCCTGCACTGGGCCGAGTTGTTCATGCTCCCAGTTACCAAAACCCCTAGGTCCTTCTCCTCCTCTGTGATCCCCAACCAATAGTCCTTCTTCTGCTTCTTAGCCCTGAAGTACATCACCTTACATTTCTTTGCACTGAATCCTAGCTGCCACTCCATCAGCCATGTCTGTAGTTTGGTTAGGTCATCCTGCAGTTTTTTCTACCCATCCTTTTTGTCCACCACCACCCCCAATTTGGTATAATGTGTGAACAGGCTAACCCTGCTCCCCACTCCGTGTGCTATATAAGAGATAAAGAGCCCAAATAGCACCAGGCCCATCACTGACCCCTGTGGCACCCACTTGTCACTGCTCTTGGTGCCGAGAGCTATCCCACCACCACCACCACCCCTCTGCACTCTCCCCTGTAACCAGTTCTCTATCCATTTAGTCAGACCACCTTCCACCCATATCCCTCCTTCTCCTCACTCTTCTCCTCCTTGGCCTGTGTCCCTCCTCCCAGTAGTCCACACCCTTTCTCCTCCTTATTCTTACTGGGTGGTGGTGCCTTCTGTATTACACTCAGACCACTCTGCCCGACCCCTTCCAGGGTTACTACACCTCCGCCGTTACCTATATCTAGGGGGTTGAGTTCATTAGACTCCCCTGTCTGGACCTTTCTACCAATCTCAGTCTTTCGGCCACCCCCTCACTAGTTTAAATCCACCTTAGCAGAGATATACCCTCTAATCCTGCCTTTAATACTCCACACCCCTTCCTGCTCAAGTGTACCCTGTCCCCTGCATACAAGTCACTATTGCCCCCAGACCTTACCCCAGTTAGTCACTAACCCATAATTTTTGGTGTGGCAGCAATCCCTCAGCCAGTCGTTGAACTCCTCAAGCCTACCCTTCCTCCCATGGTTGCACATGGTACCAGCAGTACCTCCGAGAATGCCACCGACTCCCCAACCCTCTCATACTACCCGCCCAACTACTCGAACCTCCCCCTCACTACTTCCACAGTCTCCCCCGCCAAGTCGTTTGTATCCACATGCAACACTAAATGAGGTTTCTTCCTCCCCCTCGCTGCATACTTGAGCAGTGCCTGCCCTGCCACTCCTGCAGTCAACCTGGGGATAGCTTCAACCCAAATACGGCTGTGCCTTCCCTCCTTCTGCTCTATCTCACCCCTTTCAGTATAGAATCCCCCAGGATGAGTACCTCCCCTGTCCCTTACCCCCTTTTCTTTCTAATGCCCCTTCCACCACCCCAGTATTCATTCTTCCCTGCCCCTTACCCCCACCAACTGCTCCATCTTTGACTTCTGTATCTGTACCCCCTACTTCCGCCTCACCCCTTTTCTCTGCCATATTCTTCCCATTCCCCTTTAACCCCTTCCCAGCCTGACTACTTCCTACTGGACTTCCGATGTCGACCTCCCCTCCTCCCCTGCTGATTTCCACCCCCTCACCTATCCCCGCTGTTGTCGATTTAGAGACCCCATTCCCTTCTACCCCGATAGTGATGCCCCTCCCATCCTTCCCCCCTCCTGTAGCCTTCTCTCCTCCAGCCACCACCCTTCCTTCCTTACTAGCCCCTTCTACCCTTTCGTCCTCGCTATCTCTTTCTCACCTGTTGCCATCCTTTCATGTCCCGCTTGTCCTCCCCTTCAGTATGTTCCTGCTCCCTCTCTCTCCCATAGCAGAGGTTTGAGTCCATTCCTTGTTGATACCCTTCCTACATCTCTTCCCCCTATCTGTTCCCCTCCATGCCACCCCTGGTCCCACCCTACCCGCAGCCATCTCCTCTCTCCCCTGGTACTCCTCATGGTCTCTTACTCCCCTATCAGGAGCCCCCCCATCACTTCGGGCACCCCTCCCTCATTCTCTCTTTTCTGTTAGTGCCACTGATACTGGGGTCGGTTTCACTCCCTAGTTGCTCTTCCTCCATCCTACCATACTCATCTGCCCTGCCACTCAGACTCCTCCCTAATCTCCACAGTTCCTCCCTCAAACTAGCCAGTCATCTACAGACCATACACCCCCCCATCCTCCAAGCCCAGTCCAGGATCATGGTGGACCCACACCATGTACACCCCACCACCCTTCCAAAGATGCCTGCCCTATTGACATGTGGCACCTGCCCCATTTTGACCCCCATCTTATGTTATGGGCTCTTACTCCTAGGTTCTATACCCTACTACAACTGTTAGGCCCCTATTTACTCAAACTCCTGTCCCCCCCCCCAACACACACACTAGACCCCCTAGTGCCCCCTTGCTGACTGGGTTAATTCAGTCTCAAATCTCATCCATTAAATACTGTATTTCTGCAGCAATCCTAAAGCCTCCTTATCCACATTTCACCCCTCAACTACCATAATTTTTGTTCTCAGCCCTCATATCGTTTCACTTAGCCCAGTTAGAAATCCTATTGCACTCCAAGTATTACCCAGATCAGTTAGAGAAGTAAACAGAACAACTAAATTTGTATTATTACAGCAATCCTAAAAGTATCCAATCATTGCTTTGTCTCCACTCCAGAGACCCTGTTGTAATATAGGACCACTGAGGACGCTGGGCAAGAGGGTGGGCAACTCTAAAGTCCCGGCGGCAGAGCTCCATTGAGCTCACTCACTCCCCCTTTCTCACTCACTCATTCTATTTCTCCTGGCGCTGCAGGCTACCCTTTTGTACTGGGCTCCTGCCTGCATTGGCGCCTTTTTCTGCCCACAAAGAAATCTGCAGCAGTCCCAAAAGAGCTCAGTTGAGCTCGCTCAATCACCCTCTCTCACTCGCTTAATCTGCCCCAAACACTGATTTCCCAAAGCAACCGCGCTATTCTGCAAAGGAAATGCGAAAACACATTTTGGCCAGGATGTGAAAAATGACAGCTGTACTGTTCATAAGAAGGCATGAAAAAATGCCAGTGTTGAAGATTTGGCATGAAAATATTACAGATTTACGAAGTTACAAGGATGCATGGAAACGGTGCAACGCATACTTGTAACACAGTAATTTTATGAACTTTCATCACCAAATTTTCAACATAGGCATTTTATTACCTCTGCTCATGAACAGTGTCACTGTCATTTTCTCAATCTATCCTGAAAACTGATTTCCCATAGCGACCTCGCTGTTCGGTGTTGGAAGTATGGAAACACATTTTGGCTAGGATATGTAAAATGACAGCTATACTGTCCATAAGTAGGTGTGGAAAAATGGCAATGTTGAAAATCTGGAGTGAAAATATTATAAATTCGTGAAGTTGCGAGCGTGTGTGCAACCTGCTCAATGCACGCTCATAAACAGTCATTTTTTGGATTTTTTCCACCAAATTTGCAACATAGGCTTTTTGAGAGTCCTGCTCATGGACAGTCATACTGTCATTTCATTAATCGGTCCCGAAAGGTAATTCCGCACAGTGACCATGAAATCACCTTTCAGGACTGAAAAAACACCATGACAGTGGCTGAATTCATGAGGAGAGGTCCCATGTTGAAAATCTGGTGCCAAAATTCCCAAAAAAGCCTGAGATATGTGTCACAAACCCACTCAGTAGGTCAGGCCCTCTGCTCCCACAGTGCCAACCTCCAAGCGCAGTCTTGTGAACAGGAAACAGAAACAGGGTAACCCTGCTGTCTGTTTTGTGGGTTTGAATCAACCTTTGGTCTCAAGTCTTGGAGGGATTCACACTGTGAACCTCTTGTTAGCGTACCCAATGTACAGGTTCAGATAATTCTGCTCTTCAGGGGGGACAGATATCTTTTGCCTATGGGCACCTAACCAGGCGTACAAAATGAACCCTTAAAAGTCTATTAAAGACCTCAGAATACATTCTTATCTTTTCCCAGTTTGGTAAAACCAGTAAGCTTTGTACAGTGTCAGCTTTAACCATGTATGTTTCCCTTGTCAAGAAAAAGAAATTCGAAGGCACACCAAGTAGAGGTTTACTCCAAAATAGATAAAAATGTAAAATGTAAATACAGAACCATATATCACAAAACATACAAATCACTTAAAAAACAGGTTTAAAAGTACAGACTAAATCTCCTGCCACAGTACTCTTAGAATTGTCTCTTCTAAGGTATATTCTTCTAACAATGCCTGATGTTGCTTCTTCAGAGTCCAAACATCTGTGTTCAAAATGGAAAACAGAACACTGTTTAAAAATTGGCTTTGCCAACCTCTTTGCCTGAGGTCACCTAGCTCCTCCCTGTCAGAATATAAAAAATCATACCAACAGGATGTCTTATTCAGAAGGTAAATTAAAATTCTGTGACCTCAGCAAAACTCATTTTTTCAAATTACTTTCTTTGATTTTATGAGCAGCTTCCCCTTTCCAGGACATCAAAGGACTTGTTATGACTCTCTGCCAGATCTCACAGAGGTGCAACATGCTTTGTAGCACCATGTGAAATTACTATGTTTCCTCTGAACGTCATGAAAGTTTATGATCTATCTTGGCAGCTGGCAAGTTGCAATTAGTCACATAAACAGGAGATCTTAAATTTTAAGTCTCTTTTAGCCTGTAATTATCTCTTGGCCTTCCAGATAACACCTTGTAGCCAAAACCTGGGGGTCATTCCACAGGCTGATTCAGCATGTATCATGAGAGACACTCAGTAACACATTTTTATATTACAAAAAACATAGATTAATCAGAACCAGCTGTCTGAGTGTCACAATATGCACCAAAGTTGAAAAAATCCTATTTATGGCATTATACAGCTTACCGGCATTTCTTCAGTTCATGGTTGGCTTTGAAGAGTGCAGACATGTTCCTGGTCCACCGAAGATCTTTGTGCCAGCCTCCAGAGGTAAGTATGGGGTGAGGGGGAGTGTGGGGAGGCAGGGTGCGCAGAGGGTGGGCGCGGGTTGGGAGGGCAGGGGCCACTGAGCGCAGCAAGGACCATTTCTCTTTACAGGGTTTAATAAAAAAAAAAACATTGTGGGACAGTTTTGGTTTTACAGGGATATTTGGCATGCTGGGGTAGGCTCCAGCATGCCACCTGAGTGTTTTGGGGGCTGTAGCTGATAGGGATTGGACACCCTGTCGGCTCATAGAGGGGAAGAGCTAAGAGGATTGGCCTCGGCACATAACAACTCAGGGAATTATGCCAATGGGGAGTGGTCTCCCCATCGGCAAATTGAGCAGTGTTGAATTAAAGCCAATGGGGACTGGGCCCCTGTTGGATGAAAGACTGTTGGTGGGGGTACATGAAGCTGAGGGGATTGGGCACCTTGGCAAACAAGAAATGGGAGAGGGTTACAATATGCCAATGGGGAGTGGGCTCCCTGCTAGCAAATGAACTGGGTCGGGGGGGCATGCGGACGGCAAGGTACCACCCTGCAATGACGGGTCACTCCCTCATTGCAGTGGAATGGCTGATGCTGCAATGATGAGGTGGCCCTTGATTGCAGCTGTGAAAACCTTTCAATGTGGTGGCATGCTGGCTGAACTAGTGTCAGCAGCAGCGTGCCACCACATTGGAGAAAGTGGGCCAAGCCTCAAAAGGCACTGGGGGCATTGGCCACAACACTGCCGCTCCTCCACAACCTGCTTCTGCAGCAAGCTGCTGCAACATGTTTCTTGCGCATGTGCACAAGCAAACATAAAAAGCATTATACTCTAGTGCTGTAATTTTCTTTCCTATTATCAGAACTAAATTCACAGTTTTAGGAAGCCAGGACTGTGCCTGCCCAACCTGTACCTCACCTGTGGATAAACAGAGGGCTTCAGCTCTGTACTAACAGCCCCTCACCTTTGCCAGCAGTATATCCATCACAGGGGAGTGTGGGGAGATCTGCTGTGTGCCTGCCCCATACCACATCTGGCCTGTGACTAAACAGAAGACTTCAGTCTCCCATGCTGTCTGTCCCGTACCTTTCGCCAGCACTAAGGTCTCATTTGGACTGAACAGTTTAAGGCCCTGTTCACATTACAGTATGGTTGATAAATTCAGTTTTGAAAATTAATTTGGGCTTACCGTGCTGTAGTGTTTGCACTGAAACTCACTTCAGCGTTCCTTGTGAAGTGATGCAGTCTCTGATGTTTGCATTATGCCCTTAAACAGTGCACAGTGCAAGCTCAGTTCTGGAGCATGTTAAAAGCTGCTTACCATCATGTACGGCACGAGAACCAGCCAACATAGATTAACATGGGCCGGAGCGTTCACACTGTAAGAAAACCGTTTTAAAATCAAAACCGATTTATGGAACCGTGTTCAAGCCCAGGTCTTATCAGGGTTTGAGCACAGTTCCAAAAATCGGGTCTGGAAGTGGGTTAGGTACAAATGCGATCTGGGCTAGCATGCTTCTGAAATGATTTGAGCCCCGAGAACCGTTTCAAATGCACCAGTGTGAACAGGGCCTAAAATGGCTTAAGTGGCTTAAACCGTTTTAAGTCTATCTAACAAGGATCACATCCAAACTATGAGTAGGTTTAAACATGGGTTCAAAAACCATGTTAAAGCCTTGATAGGACCTAGGTTTTAACATGGTTCTTGAAATGGTTTACAATAAAGAACTGTGTTATCTGCAAGTCTGGAAATGCAGGCACGGTTCCATCTCTGCTTCAGCTCCCAGAAAGTGTGTTCGGCAAGCCTCACTGAGCATGATCGGAGCAGCAAGTGTTGATCCTGCAGCACGGATGTTTTATCCATGCTAAAACATGGCTGAACTCAATGAGGATGCAGCAACACAATGACTGATAATTTTTTTTTTTAAACGTTACAGCTACCATGTTGTAGTCTGGACATGGTTTTAATTTATCACAGTGAGGCCAGTCCAGTGACATGGTGGCAACACATCACACAACCACTTGGGATACTGGAGATCATGAGTGAACTTCAGAATTCCACCCTTGATCCGGCACAGATGTGGAGCATCACAGAGGTGAGGCATTCAGCTCCTAGGATGGGTGAAGTCGAGCTGCCGGCCATTGGTCTACACCCTGTTGGCTAACATTGTAGCAGCAGTGGCATTAGCTGTGATAGCAGTAGTGCTGTGCAAAATTTTCAAATTCCAACTGAATGGAAATTCACAGAATTTCAGAAAATTTTTTAATTCTGCAGAATTCTGTCAGTAGCAGAATTCTGGAATTTCATAAGCAGAATGTTTTTCAGGGATTAATAATCCGCTATAAACCACAAATTCCTTTTCTGCAATCTATGGAAAATTATTCTGCAGTTTTCATAATCTGCTGAAAGTTATTCCATAGTTTACATAAGTGGCAAGTTATAGCAGGGTGTGTATTATGTAAGCAATAATACCCGACAGGGTGGACGATATTGGGAAATACCGGACCGCAGAGGGGTGTAATGAGGCCTGACGCCACAGGCGGAGGGCCTTATAGTCCATGGAATGTCTGGTATTTCCCAATACCACCACCCTGGAGGATATTATTGTGCTTAGAAAATGGCCCACATATAACATTTTTAATAAAATAAAATAAAGTATTAAAAAGAAGTCTAATAAGTGTTTACAAACAACAAGAAAATGTGTTTCTTGTAAAGAAGTCCCTGTATTGCGCTGTGCTTGCCAGTAGAGGGCACTAATGTTTAGGAGACTGAGCAGTCACAGGGTTTATGGGACTTGCAGTTCTATAGTGGAAATGCGATGGTAGCGGTGGAATCGGGTCCGTTGTTTTTTCCTTTGAAATACAATTTGTGCAAGAACATCACTCGGATTACTACCTCTCAAGTTTATTTGTTCACAAAAGTTTGTATTTGGTGGTGCAGGACGTTTGAGGGAGGAAAGTGGTCCCAGATCATCATGGCAGAAGACAGGACCATGAGTTGACTGAAGCTGCTGCTGTAAATGCTTGAGGAAGGCGCGGGATCAACTCGCAGGTTGGGAGTTGCAGTGGCAACTTAGAAGGGATAGAGCAATCAGGGAATGGGAAGGGGATTAGTGGCAAACTCTCCCCGGACACATTACTGGGTTATTAGAATTGGTAAATCGGGTAACTTTTGAGGGACTGGGAGCTGCAACTTGGTGTGTTATAAAATACATTGTGAGGTGTGGCTGAAAATGAAAGGAGAATGTTCTGGTTGGAAGAAACAGGCAGTTTTTATTTTTTTTTTGGGGGGGTTGCATTTACTGAGGCAAATTAAGTCAGAGGATCCGGTGTTTGGACAGCTGTGTGCTGTGTTTGGGTTGGGGGAGACCAGTAACTCTTGCTAAGTGAGAGAAAAACATGGTGGGTATTTCAAATTTTCTCGGGTGCTTTCAGCCAATTACAAAGCAGGCTGGGCACCACTGTAGAATTGTACGCGATGAAGTGGCACTTGGACTGGCACTTATTTTTAGCTGGCCATCTATTGAAAAATAGATGCCCAGGTTAGAGGTTCTTTTAGCCAGTCAGGAGACAGAATATATTCTTGCCATTTTCTAAATGATATTAACGCACAGCCCAGTAGTGAAGTAAGGCACAAGGTCGAAGGCTGAGTGTCCTTATGCCCCTAAGAAGTGCATCAAAATCCTATGATACAAACCATAGAAGGGCATATTACACTTATAAAATGGATCTAAGTAGTTTGTTTGAGAAGAAAAATTAGATTTGGTGCCTGGCCGTGCATTTATAGAACTTTAGTATAGGGTCAGGTGACACTTCTCAGACAATGAAATTACTAGATTTTTCTTGCCACTTTATGAATAGAAATGCTTTACAGAATTTCAAAGAAAGCGTTGTGTAAGTGGGATCATAGTTCAGCACAAATTCCATAAGTGGAATTCTCCATTCCATACAGCTATAGAACACATACACTCACCTAGCTCTAGGCTGGCGGAAGGGTGCCGCAGGAGGAGCCCAACATCATAGTGGGAACCAGGGGCAGTCAAATGGTGAACAAATGAAAAAAAATATTTGAAACAAAATTCATCACAGCATGGAGAAGCCTATGTAGTACCCAGCCAGTGGATAAACCCACGTCTTTAGTCTTTAGTGATGTCAGTCCTTCACCATTCACCATCTCTAAACGAATCTCTGTGTGAGGAAGGTGTCTGTACTACATCTACTCACACTGTGTCTGACCAGTGGCTCTACTGAGGGCTTTAGTCTTCACTGCTGTCAGTCCCTCACCTTTTACCAGCACTAAATTTAACATAGTCTGGTGAGGCCTAAACTGTACTTGCCTATGCTATACCTGACATGTGGGTAAGGGCTGAAGTCTCCAGCACTGCCAGTCCTTCACATTTCATCAGCTCAAAATTAATCACAATAATGGAACTCCAGAACTGTACCTGTCCATGCTGTACCATACATAAAGGTAAACAAGGGGCTTCAGTCTCCAGTGCTTTCACTCTCTTACCTTACAGCAGCACTAAATTTATGAGTATAGGTAAGCTTGCACTCATTGTACCTGCCCACACTGTACTAGACTTATGGATAAACAGATGGCTTCAGTTCCTAGTGCTCTCAGTCCCTCACCTTTTCATTAATACTAAATCCATCACAGTGTGGGGAAGCCAGATCTGTCCACACTATACCAAGCCTCTAGATAAACAGTGAACTTCAGTCTCCAGTGTTGTCAGTCCCTCACCTGTTGCCAGTATTAAATACATCAATGTGGCAAAGTATGCATTGTACTTAGCTTGTAGATAAATAAAATAACATAAGAAATCATCAGTAAAAAGTCTCAAATAACTGGGGAGCATTTTCTCCCTTAAGGAAACCCGACACATGTTCTCTGTTATAACTAGCTGGTTATAACGGTGAATTATAACCTCTCTCTATGCATGCACACCTCCCTCACGTGCCCACACTTCGGACTCCGCACAGCAAATGGACTTGTCTCAGAGTAAGTGTTTTCACAAGCTTCTTAATATAGTTGTTCAGTTTCTAAATGCCTAGTTTTGGGGCAATTATGCAAAAAGGAAAAAAAGTAAACTGTTAACTAAATTGCACTCCAGTCCAACTGTGCTACTGCAACTTGTGTTGTCATTCCTGGGTAGTGTTTTCAAGGGGAGAAAATGCTACCCTTCCATTATATAAAACAACTCTTGGGTAGTGTGTAAAAACTCAAATTTTATACACACCCTTGGTGTTGGATGTGTGTATAAAATTCTTGATCTTCACTCTCAGGGTTTATGTAGCATCCAATACCTCAGGTGTGTGTAAAAGTCTCATTATACACACTATTCCATGTATTATTCTATATATAATTCCATCAAAGCATTCTGGTGACATCAAACACCATGGGAACAAGTCAGCTTAGTAATACAGTGGTAGGGCTACTTCCAGTTACACCAGTGACCTGGCTTCAGGAACAGACTTGAATTATCGGAGATGGGGGGAGCAAGCCTCCAAGGGACTGCTCTCCTCTCACAGGGTAGGTGGATCATGTCTGCTGCAATGCGCCTGACACCTAGGAGACATTGGATGTCACAGCAGTTAGAAAGCCCAGAAGGATGTGGGATGCCAACAGACACATTGGGTCCTTGCATATCGGACATCCCAGGGTAGAAAACAGGTAGAAAAACTCTTAAAGATCAAATGCACATTTTCCATAAAAAGCTTGAAACCCTTAAATACACATCCCTGTGTCATGATTAGCATTTCCTGAAAATACAATGCAGTTTGGTTTTGTGGTTTTCTTTAAATCTGCATCTGTTAATTGGCTTTGCAGTAACTGAAAACAGTAAAGAAACAGTGAAGATCCTTGTGTCCATGTCAGTGAGCAATGACATCATACCTGTCCTGCCTGCTGCTTCTGCAGTTAAATCCCTAATTGACTAAATAAGCTGTTAGTCCCTAGTTAGAGTGGTCTGTAGAGCTAATTGTTTTCACTCAAAGTTTGTTATTAACCCTTCTGGTTTGTGTTTACAGAGATATGCTCAAAATCTATCTTTCTGTTCTCATAAAAAGTTGATAATTTGGGGTTCAGTGCTGAATAGAAGTGGTATGAATGAATCTGTGAGAAATAACAGTTTCTGTATCACAGCTCTTAGCTCTCTGTTATCAAAACTCTGCATTCTATTCTGGCTGTATAATGGATATAAAATAAACTACATTCCATTAATTCATAGAAGCAGCATGTATTTAATGTAGCCTCAATAAATATGTTCATGCAATAAGTTTGTTTTAATGTCAGATTGACAAATGAGTGTCTGCCACACTCCGCTATTTCAGGAACATGCACTGTATGAACTCATAAAATTCAGTTCTTCTGTGTGAAAATATATCATGTATGTGCTGTTATGCGCACCTCCATAGCTTAGGAATTTTCATCCAGGCCTGTAACATGTTTCTGCTGGACAGGAATATAAATAATCTTTCTTTTTTTCTTCTATGGTTTGTATATGACATCCATACACATCCTGCTCCTGTGGGAACTGTATATAAATATTATGTTCGGGTTGTGTTATGTATATCTTTCTTGTACATGTAACTTGGAATATAAATTACTCTGCTCCTATCAGTATTGTAAACATGTTGTTCCTTTTGTATTATGTACAATTTATATGTAACTGCACAATTTTTCCTGCCAACAGCAGGTCCACCTTGTAAATGAGCTTGCTCAATGGTGATCGCCTGGATAAAGATTTGATTGATTGATTGATTGATTGATTGATGTGTATAACTAGAGATACTATTTGGCATCCTGATGCCCCTGTCTCCTGCCCACAGTTGAGGCAGCAGCTGTCTGCTTCCCCCTTTCCCCTGCCCCAAATGCCCTGTTTTCTGCCCCTATTTGAGACTGCTGCAGCCCACTGCCCACTGTCTTCTCCATACAGTCAGGGCTGTGCACCTTGCTGCCTCCTGCACGAACAGTTAAGGCTGCTGCACCCTGCTCTGTCCCCCACCCTATAACACAAGATGAAAGTATTTTTTTTTTTTCTTTCAAGTAGTTTCAGCAGTGCACCAAAGGATCTGACTCTAGTGGCAGGGAGCAGCATGGTGCAACAACTCTAACTGTGGAGGCAAGAGGCTCTATGGTGCAGCAGAGCACAGTGGTGTCAGGGGACAGAGGACAGCATGATGAAGAAGCCTTGACTGTGGTGTGGGACACCGTGGGGCATCAAGGTACAGCATTCCTGACTGTGTGCCAAGGTGCACTTGGTGCATAGGCCCTGTCCATTTGGGGCAAGGGAAGTGGGTAGCAGGGTGCAGCACAAGCCCCACTTTTGGTGGACTGGGGCAGCATGGTGCAGCAGCCCAAACTGTGGAGGTAGAGGCCCTGGGACTCTAGGGCTTAGCACAGCATATCAGCCCTGCCTGTGGGGGCAGGACAATTGGGCACCAAAGTGCATTGGCCCTGACTGTGGGGGTGGGGGACAGAGGGAAGCAGGGGGCAACAGCCTCAACTGAGAGGCAGAAGACAGGAGCATCAGGATGCCATATAGTATTTCTAGTTCTACATATATATGATGTATTTCCACATTGAAAACCTCAAAGAACTGAATGTTAAGAGTTCATACAGTACATGTTCCTGAAATAGCAGAGTGTGGCAGACACACATTTGTCAATCTGACATGGAAACACAATTGTTATCACATGAACATGAACGTATTTATTGAGGCTACATTAAATACACATTGCTTCTATGAATTAATGGAATGTTGTTTATTTTATATTCATTAAACAGCTGTGTTATATAGCCAGAATAGAATACAATGTTGTAATGACAGAGAACTGAGAGCTGTGATACTGAAAATGTTATTTCTCACAGATTCATTCATACCACTAAATTTCAGCACTGCACCCCAAATGATCAATGTTTTATGAGAACAGAAAGATATATTTTAAGCATCTCTCTCTAAACACAAGCCAGACTAGTTAGTAACAAACTCTGAGTGAAAACAATTAGCTCTACAGACTGCTCTAACTAGAGACTGCAACAGTTTATTTAGCAATCAGGGACTTGTTTGCAGAAGCAGCAGGCAGGGCAGATATAGGGGATACATGATGGGCAGGAGTGTGATATGGAAAATATCTTCACTCCTGCAGAGTGAGCTCTGGATACTCATGAGTGCCAAAGGCACGAGTGAATGTATCCAGAGCTCACAATGCAGGAGTGCAGATACTTTCCATAACACACGATCTGCACATCATGTGTTCGATTTATACAATAGGGGTACGGGTTTCAGAAGTATTGTTATGATTTTTCTGAATGGGCTGACAGTGCTACAAAGTCTGTGATAAAAGCTGAGTGTGTTTTGCAATGCTAAGTAAGTTATCTTCAGGCAGTAGTGAGAAAGAAACTGTTTTGTGAAGTTATGTGCTTTAGAATTTTGGCTGCAGTCAGCTAAGAGTATCACAGTAATGAGCTGGGAGTGAGAGAGTGTGGGAAGCAGGTGAAGGTGTTTTGCTATGGTAATGAAGTTAGCTGCAGGCAGCAGTGAGTCATCTCATTCTGAGCCATGAGATAAATGTCAGTTCTTACATTTATCACACTCTGAGCCATGAGGTAAATGTCAACCCTTACATTTGTTTCACTATGGTGAAGATACATTTTTTTATCACACTCATTTATCCTTTACCCCTATTGTATAAATGATGTTATTGTTCACAGACAGGGACAGAAACATCTTCACTGTTTCTTCAGTTACTGCAGAGCATATTAACAGATGCCGATTTAAAGAAAACCACAAAGCCAAACATCATGATATTTTCAGGAAACACTACTCATGACACAGGGATGTGAAGTCAATGGAATTCAAGCTTTTTATGAAATAGGTGTGCATTTGATCTTTAAGCAGCTGGGATGACGTATAGCCCCCCATCAGGCTGGCGCCAACAGCTAGGCACTCCTTACTGCATCCTGCCTCGCAGGGGCTAAGGCAGCTCCTTCAGGTCCACCACGAGGGGTAAGTTGTAGGAGTATCTGGGGTAAGTCCCGGGGATTGTGGGTTACTGGACTTGGGGGGGTGGCATCCACATGGTAGCCGGTGAGGCAGCAGAAAAAAAAATACAGTAGCAAAAACAAAATTTGAGCAAAGCTTGAGTGGTTTATGACGTCACTAGCATCCCAGTATGGAATTACAGACCTTGTTACTGATGCTGTTATTTTTTGGAATATATGGAATTCTGCATCATGTAATACTATCAATCTGCTGTCAGAACAATGAATGGTACTGTCAATTTATGATGTAACATCAATGGCACTGATGTCTCTCTTTCCCAGTGGGACAATGTGGCCATCCATATTGTGCAAGCCTGTTATAATGGACTAATCCATGCACACAACCTTTGCCTGTTATATCCAGTGTTCATTATATCCAGAGAAGGTGGAGCCTATGTGATAGGTGTGTCTGTATGTCTGAACAGGGGCTCAGAGTGAAGGAGTACCTATTACAAAACTTCATAGATTCCTCAGAATCCTGCTGAACATACATGTTTCTGTGTTCTGTGTGTTTATTTAAAGTTATTTAACTGCCAGGGGACATGAGTTTTTCAAGGAAGCTTTTTGCAGAAGGAAAGCAGAAGATAGTAACTCTAGTGACTGGATGTTGGGGTCGTGGGCCAGTAAGAACAAAACGCAGTTGTACTGTAAGGGTTTTACTGAAATATAAATTCATTTCTTTAAATATAATTAATTAACTAATAAAAGTGTATGCAGTTTATGGAGAGTTATTTTGTAACATATGTAATATCTGTAGCTCCTCCATCTTACTTCTACATTTGTCAAATCTCTTCACTAGCTTTGCACCCCCCCAAAAAAAGCACTATAAATGCCCATAAAAGCTTTAGAGTGTCTGTTATATGCAATGTTTCTGTCCATTATAACCAAAGAAAAATGCATTGGATTTGATATATTTGGTTCAGGACATCAGTCTTTGGCCACTATAACTGATTGTCCATTATAACAGTGTTTGTTATAAGTGGAGTGCACCATATTACAAAGAAACCTTCACTGTCATTTAATGGAGTTCAGATGGAAGACTATTCCAAAGCATCAGAGCAAAACAAGTGTTGGCTTAGCCATTTGTGGTGCTCTCAGAAATGGAGATGGAATGAGTGAGTGGAACACCAAGGTCTGAATTATTGTGGATAAGATAAAAGTTACCCAGACAAGGAGAGGCAGGAGTCGTCCAAGAGATTCAGTGCACGCAGGGCATTTATTTATTACCAGTGAGTAGGGAGACACAGTCACAAGAGAGGTAGGCACCACAACAACAGGGCAATAGAGAGAACAGAATTACTTCTATCTAACACTGCTAAAATAATTACACAAAATATTTTGATATGCACCTTGGCCTACTGCCACTATACTTCTAACATTTTTTTAGCAGTAACCTGTAAGTAAAACTAGTACTTAGAGGGAAATCAGGTGTTATTTACTAGCTACAGTATCTGGTTTTACAATGACCACAGAATTATTGCACGGGGCAACTGTGATGGGCGATAGGGGCATGGGGGCGCAACAGCCCCCATGGACTGCAGTCCATGGTGCTATTGCCACACAGCGCTGTCCCAGGGCTTGTAGCACGCCTTCACTATGTGCCATATGTTTGGTGCATGGCCAAGGCCAAGGTTGCCACAAGCTGTGGGACTTTGCAGCTGGAACCCTACCCGATGCAGAATTGGGTGCAGGGCCCCCAAACGCAGCGGCAATCGGTGCAAGCCACCTTTCATATGGCTTGCACCCGACTTTTGAGAATTGACCCCCAAGGCTCTTTACAGTACTGCTAAGGTTATGTGGATCAAGGCAAACATCAAGGTTCCTGACAGTGTTGCTAAGGCCATGCCGATCAAAGTAAGCACCACCATTTGTTACAGTACTGCTAAGGTCATGTGGATCAAGGTAAACATAGAGGATAATGGATGGGCATCAGTTAACAACAATGCTGTATTCACTTCAAGAGGTTTACATTCTCATAGAACCTTGAGAAGTGAACTCAGCATTATTGTTTACATGGCCAGGCTTAGCCAGGTGCAAACAGTGCCCCTGCACCTTGGCGGCCCATACTTTTTTCTTGAGGGAAAAAAAAAGATAATTTAAGACATTTAAAAATGCCTACATTTTGTTAGAGATGAAAATGTTTACCAGCAAATGAAAGTGGAAGACAACTGGCTCTGTTACTGTTACAAAAGGTGGGGGCAGCTTTGCTGCAGTGGAAAAGATTAAGTTAAGTAAGTGCTAATGGTGTTAATGGCCATACTTTACACCTCCCCGGTTGACTGCTTTCACAAACAAAGGGCTATATTGATGAGAACTTGTTTGTAACCTGTACATGTAGCTGAAACAATGAATGATATGACAAAATGTGTTTCAAAAGTATGTGAGCACTCAAATTGGCTCAAAAACCTGACCAGCACAAAGCAAAACTGGATTTCCTGATAGGGACCCTGAAAACCTGATCACCAGGTAAAAAAACTGACAGGTGACAACCTTACTCTTGCCCCATGATCATCTTCTCTATTCTGTCTCACTCACACCACCAGAAAACTTAAGTTGTTTAAGTTATTTGCAAATCAGAGTATCGGAGGTGTGAGTGTCCAGTGATGATATGTCAAGAACAACACGGATTTTGCAAGGGTCACAGCACGACCATGGCACTCCTAGAGCTTGCCTCCTACATCCACAATGCCCTGGACCAAGGCGATCTGATTGGCACCACCTTCATTGACCTAATTAAGGCGTTTGACACCATCAACCATTCACTACTGCTTCAACAACTATCTCTAATAGGCCTATCTCCGGACACAACTCTTTGGTTTCAAAGCTACCTCAGTGACCGAACACAGCAGGTAAAAATTGGCGATCACTCTCAACATCCCTCTTGGTCCGATCAGGAGTCCCACAAGGATCCATCCTGGGTCCTATATTTTTCAGCATTTTCCTAAACAGCCTCCCTTCATCTTGCTCAGAAAAAATCCTACTCTATGCCGACGATGCTGTCATCTTCACCTCCCACTTGACCCCTCCTTTCTTCAGTTGCTACTACAAGACAGCTTCACTGATTTAGAGGCATGGTTTAAATCCCACAAGCTTATTCTTAACTACAGCCAAACCAAATCAATGCTGTTCCATGGTACCCACAGCAAACATAAATACAGAGACCTCTCTATCTCAAACAGCAAAGGGGCCACCCTTGAACAAGTACAGCTATTTAAATATCTTGGGGTGATTCTTGACCCAACACTTGGATACTCTGAACATATGAACTACGTAGCAAAAACTGTGAATACCCGCATAGGCCTGCTCTCTAGACATAAGAACTGCGTCACGGAAAAAGTCTTAAGCACTGCCATTCACAGTTCAGTAATCTCTATAATAGACTAAGGGCTTGTGATCTACGGGTCTGCCACTGACACAGCTCTCCGACGCATCGCCACAGCACTAAACAAGGAATGTCATCTCCAAACATCAGTAAACTGCCTTACACACATCTGCGAGATCTATGAACGTGCAAACTGGCTCCAACCGTCTGGCAGAATTAAATATCAAACCTGCATCCTAGCAAAAAAAGCAAACATTGGACCTACTACCCCCTGGATCACAGGCACTGCTGAGACCATATAGCAGCCCATGACAAACCAGGAATTCAGACAACCTCTCCTTCACTGTTCCCCTTTGCAGGACTACCCAAGGGCAACGATCCTTCTTTTTCTGAGCCTCTTCCTGGTTCAACACCCTGCCATCTGAA